>JAJNNQ010000023.1:2652500-4025000 GCA_027886175.1 Phylloscopus collybita | reverse complement strand
CACAGCCTATCCCAGGTCCTTCTCCTGGTGGGATGCACAAGGGAGAGGAGTCCTGAGCAACCTCAGCAGGGGCGCTGGGGTGCAGGGGGCTGTGATCCCACTCCACTGCCAGACTTATGGCCTCCTCCTCCTCCACCTTCTCCTGCTTTCCTGCCCATCAGGAAGTCCTCCAGCATGTCCCAGCACACCATGTTCCTCACCTCTTCTGGAGCTGGGGAGAGCATCAGCTTCTTTTCCAGACTTTTTTTTTTTTTTTTTTTGGGAAGGAAGGCATCAGAGCCATCCATGTAACTGGGGGCAGGATGGGAACCAGAGGAGTGTTGACCTCCCTAAGAACTTCTGGGGACCATGCCCAGGAGCAGGCCCTGGGTGTGCTCAAGGACGTACCAAGACAGAGTCCAACACCTGCTTACGGAGCTCGTCCAGCATGTTCTGGAAATTTTCCTGGAGTAGGGTGAGGACAGGAGTCAGAACACAGGAGCAGGATTTAAAAGGGACATTTGCAAATTAGCTTGGACACCAGACTGAGGGATCCTGGACAGGGCTATGCCAAGTGGCTGTGGCTGTATTTCACCACACCTGGACCCAGGTGAAATACCTGTCTTCCCACCTTCCCAGGACCCAGGTTACTTTTTTTTTCATGGCTTTTTCATTCACAAATGCCTCAGCAGCCTTGTCTGAGGGAGGCAGTGACCTCTACCACCAGCCTGACCAGCGGGCAGTGCTGCCCTTGTGCCCTCCCCAGGGCAGTGCTGGCAGAAGGGAAGTGTGGGGCTCCAGCTGGGTTGGGATGAGCGCCCACATTCCGCTCCTGGGACGCCCTTCCCACTCCTCCCTTCTGGTGCCCTTCACGCTGGGAGCCTCCAAGGGCTGCAGGGCAGGGGCAGCTCCCGAGGGCACCAGTGGCAGCTCACCACATCGATGTTGTCCATGACCTTCTGCATGTCCTCTGCTAAGCGGTCCTGCTCCGCCTTCATCTCAGAAACCTCCTCACGGAGGTCCTGGCAAAGGCTCCGGAACTAGGAGAGAGGGAGGATGGGGTGAGCCCCAGGGCAGGGTCCCTGTGGCCCAGGTCTTTTACACCCACCACGGTGTGCACAGAGCTGCACAGGGCCTGGCCTGGGCAGTGCTTGGCCTTCAGCAGCTCCCCAGCAGCGTGAGGGGGTTCAACACCAGAGGAGGGGGTGGCTTGGGAGGAAGCACAGGGGCTGGGAAGAGCCTCTACCTCTGCCATTTCTCTTTCATTGGCTTCCAGTCTCTGCTTTAACTCCTTAAGGAAAGCAAAAGGGCTTTCCTCAGCCCCCTCCAGTGGTTCCCCATTCGCCTGAACAAGCAGATCCTTCAGGCCCAGGTGTAAAAGCAACCCGTTCAGGAGGTTGTGCAGTGTCTCGAAGTCAACGACTCCTTCTCTTGCTGACCCGAGGGAAATGTGCAGCATCTGGCCCAGAGTGACCCCTGCCACTGTTGCTGGTGTCTCCAAAACCACAGAACTGCCATCATCAGGAGCATCTTCAGGTGCCTTTTCAGGAGCCTCTTCAGGAACCTCTTCAGGAGCCTCTCCAGGAGCCTCTTCTGCCATTGCTCCGGAGAGGAGCAGGTAGGGTGGGAGCTAGGAGGTGCTGGCTAGGAGGTTGGTAGAAGGAGGAAGAGGAAGAGGAAGAAGTGCACAGCCAGCAGGCTCCTTCCTCTTCAGTCTCTTCCTCCTCCTCAGCCAGCTCTCCTCCTTCCTTGTTCTGGAGCCGTGCCACTTGTGTCTCTCTTCATAGTGGCCCCTACCCTGGCAAAGAGTGCCCATTGTTACACAGCAATGGCTCAGCCCTGTGTGGAATGTCCCCATTGTCTCCTGCTGCTGGTGATGTCCTGGTTCCAGCAACCAACAGGACCTGCAGGGACAATGTGCCACAACACCTCCAGCCTTTACCACTTTCAGCCCCCAAATGACTCCAAGGATGGCTCACACTGGGCAGGTGGTGCCCCAGGAGCTGCCCATAGGGTGAGTTGAGCCTGCCCAGGAGGGCTGTGCCCTGTAGAGAGGTGATCTATGTTCTCACACAGCCTGGAGCATTCCAGAACACTCCAGGGGACCAGCCCCAGAGAGGAAGCACCTCCAGTCATCCGTTTTTGAGGTCTCAAAAGCAGGATTCTCCCTTAGATGTGGGAACCCAACTCTGTTCTGAAAAGTTCAAGAATAACAAAATGAGGCTGTGCAAGGACCAGCCTATAAATTCCACAATGGACAAGGGCTGGGGGAGCACCCACCATCCCAAAGGACCAGACCAGGGATGGTGCTGGAACCCAGGCTGGTGACACAAGTTCCTCTTCTACATCTGTTTTCCTTCCTTTCCTCCTTCTTTTCTCTCTCTCCTTAAAAGTTTAAATTGTAGCTGCCATGGGCTGTTAAGAAATCAGTTTCCATGTGTAGTTCAGGGAAATTTAACCCACGAGCTGTTCACTGGGGTAGCTGTGTAACCCACGGGCTTTTCATCAGGGAAGTCTGATTTGTGGGCAGTTCAAAAAAGTTGCCACATGTTGTTCAGAGAATTTTAATCCACGGCTGTTGAAATAAACTTCACCTGTGGGTTGTTCCTTGGGGAAATTTAATCCACAGGTTTAATCCAGGGAAATTTAATCTGCAGGCTGGTCAGACGTGTTTAAATTGTTGCCGCCACCATCTGTGGCAACCTATCACAAGGTTTAAATCCTTGCTAATGAAAATCTCCAACTTTCTAATTGACTGTTTGGGGCTGTTTTGCCTTAATAGAGCCCCAGGGTATCCTGAAGGACTGGAACAACCCTCTCAGGACAGGCACATACTCTCCAGAGCCAGGTCCCTGCCCTCCTGGCAGGGCACAGGGGGGTGCTGGGTGCTGACCAAGCAAGGACACAGGTGTGAGGGCTGGCTGGGGTGGAAGGTGTGGGAGCCTCTGCCCTCCACCTCCCACCCCTGTGTGTCCTGGGCAGCCAGGAGCAGCTGCTCTTTCAGAGGGGCTCCATCCTGGAGCTGCCCATTCTTTGTGCCCCCCTGGATGACAGAAACCTGGTGCCATTGGGAGGACATCACCACCAGCATCCCCATGGTTCCACCACTGGCTAAATGGGTCTGGTGCCAGGGCATCACACATCTCCTGGCTCTGACAGCTGGAGGGAACAGGACCAGAGCTGTCCCCAAAGCCATGGCACTCACCACCAGCCACACTGTTGGACAGAGGGTCTGTGCTGCGGGGTGGCCTCGTGCTGGCTGCACCCACAGGATGGAGGTGTCTGTGCTGGGCAATCCTGGGTGAATGCCCCAGGGGGCAGGACTCTGCACTTGCCTTTGCTGAATTTTGAAAAGTTCCTCCCTAGTTTTGGGGGTTCCTCCCTAGTTCCTCAAGGGTTTTGGGTGCCCATGTGCACCAAGGAGGGGCTGTGGTGGGATGTCAATGCAGCCTGGCCCCAGGGAGTCATCAGCTCCTGCTGTTTCCCCCATCACCCTGAGCATGGGCCTTTTCTGAGCAGAAAACAGCACACTGGAGCTGCCCTGGCTCTGTCTACACCAGGCTGTGCCTCCTGGTGGGATATGTAGGGAACAGGAGCAGAGACCTTGGGGCATGCAGTGGCTGGAGGTACTGGGGGCTGCAGTCCTGCTCCACATGCAGACCATGGCCTCCTCTTCCTCCTGCTTTGCTGCCCACCAGGAAATCCTGCAGCACATCCCAGCACACCGAGCTGCCACCTCCTCTGGGGCTGGAGAGAGGCTGGCAGGGCTGTAGGGGGCTGAACCCCCACATTCCACTGGTGGGAGACCCTGCCCACTCTTCCCTGCTGGTGCCCTTCATGCTGGGAGGCTCCAAGGGCTGCAGGGCAGCAGAGCAGTGCAGGGAGGGGCAGCTCCTGAGGGCACCACATCAAAGGGACTCCTGGATGGTCCAGATGTTCTCTGCCATGTGCTCTCCCTTCAAGTCTCCTTGTGGATCTCCTGGCATAGAGGCCTCCCCCTCAGGGAGAGGGATGGCAGGCTGAGCCCCAGGGCAGACCCTCTGGTGACCAGGTCCCCCCATGGTCTGCACAGGGCCCAGCCAGGCTGGCACAGGGCACTGTGGGCAGGGCTTGGCCTTCAGCACATCCTCAGCAGCCAGGAAGGGGCAGCAGCTCCCCAAAAGCATGAGGGATGCAGACCCCAAAGGAGGTGGTGACTCAGGGAGAGCACCCAGAGGGGCTGGGAAGAGCTTCTGCCTCTGATGTCCCTCTCACTGGCTTCCACTTTCCTCCTTATCTTCTCCATGACTGATGGGGTGGGAACCACAGGGGCTTCTCACAGTTCCCTGCAGTGGTTTCCTGCTCTCCTGGGCAGGCAGATCCCACGGGCCCAGGTGTCCAAGCATCCCACCTGGGAGGTGGTGCCAGGAGATGGAGCAAGATGGGCACAGACAGCAGGCTCCTTCCTCTTCACTCCTCATCCTGGAGCCTGCATCTCTCCCTGTCTACAGCTGCATCCAAGCTCAGTGCTGGAGACAATTTACTGCAGCAGCAACCATAAGGGAAAGCTCTGGAAGTACCTTGACCACTGAAATGTAAAAGATAATCAAGGATAATGCAAATAAATTTTAATGAGAATTTCAACCTTGGCATCTAGTTAACTTCCCTTCTGACCCTACCAACAGTAAAGCCACAGCTTTTGTTTTAACAATACACAGTGCTTTGGTACACCCTATATACCCAACCACTGCACTGGGGTTAAATCACCATGGAATTATTTCCAGTACAACACAGAGTATGGGCCCAACAAAATGGGAACAAAGAGCAAGCTGTCACTGTTGATGTGTGTGCTGTACAGAAACAACAGGAATTTATTTGTGAAAGCAACACCACTAATGCCCAAAACATTTGTCTTGGCACTGAACAAAATGTTTGTCATTTTGAAATACGTCCTGCTGAAATGCTGGAAGCTGCACTTACATACATTGGGAAGAGTAAGAACTATTTGTGATGCCATGGAGACCACACCACTATAGAAATAAGCCATCACTCAAACATATGGGTTTGTAGTTTTCTCCAAAATTAGGGGATGTGACTTCAACTATTCAGTTCTGTCACAACCCATGAATTGTGACAATCTACCTACACATCTCAGCAAGATTTCCTGCTCACCCTCACTGGAATGAACCTTGCACTGGTGGAAAAAAAATTACTGCAGCATGAGGAGCTGTGTTGATTGCTGGAAGGTGTCTGAAGCAATGGACACAGAGCTCTGATCACTGTTCATCAAACACAGAAGATACACATCATGTGATGAGAAATGGAGAACATCACTGGTGGGATTGTGTTTGGGTGGTCACCCACTGCAACAGGAATTCCAGATCTAAAGCTGCATCCTGTTGTAATTTTGCTGATTTCTGTCATTTTATGCTCAGTGTTGTCCAGGACAATGTACTGTAGTGTTTTATATGTTGGAGTGTTTATATTAGCTAGATAGGTAGCACTGTCCCACAGATGTCCTTGCACACATAATGTCCTTCCCTCATGTTCAACAGTCTTAAAAATCACAGTATTGAGCTAATCAAAATTGGCCTGATCAAAAGTTTCTCACAATTTTTAAGCTGGATATAAGAAATCCCTGTTTAGAGGCACAGAGGCAAGGGGTGGCCACATGGCCACTCTGTGGAGCAAGAGAAGTTGTTTTTAGTCACGGGGTGGATTCTGGGGATGCCCCCCCACCCTTGGCTCTTGAGCTGCACTATGATCTGAGAAATGCTTGTTAGGCCTTGAGAACAGCACCTGGGCTGAGCAACTCTCAATCTTATCAAAAACACTGTCTACTCCCAGGAACTTGTGCTAACAAGCTCCTGTTTTGTAATAACAAACAGCCTTTGAAAATTATTTTTCTTGCCTGAATAACAACCCAAGCAGAACAACATTTTTGGTACCAAACTTTTTTAAAGAAAGCTGCTGACCTAAATTGGGGCCAGGATGGAAAGGAATTATGACCATTCCTCGAGGCTCAATCCTTTGCCTGTTGAGAAGATGCAAAGACATCCAATGTGAGTATTTCCAGGAGCTGGAGGGGAATTTTTCAGAGGTACCTTGTACAGGCTCCTTCAGGTCTGTGTGTGAGGGGGAATGCACTATAGCAAACATACTATGGATGTTGCTCTCCTAGATTCTTAAGTACTTTAGATTTTTAAGTGAATGCTACATGAAACTGTTAAATTGTTTAACTTCAGCATAAGCAATGGCTTAACAGCTCATGCTGTTAAGTGCTGTTAAACCTTTGGGCCTAAAGTGTTGGTCAAGGCTGGGGCTCAGTTTTGCAATGGGGTCTACTCTGAGCCTCGTGACTCATCTTGTGGTTCCTTTTTATCCTTGCCCTTTCCTACCCTTACCCCTCCTCCCTCCCCAGCCTCAATGTAGACAATTTTTGGATTTATTTTGGGTTTAGATTGATTGGTTTTAGATTTTAGTTTTGCTTTTGCCAGGTAGTAAGTAGCAGAGTGAACCTTGCCAACAACTCTGTGGAACTTTCACTTCTATACCAAACCTGCTTTTGCTGATACCTTTGCTGGTGATTCCTTAAGCAACCATAAAAAATTCACTCAGGAAAATGGCCCAGGGCACATAGGCACAACCCTCTGCTCAGTGGTGCTGTGATTCCATGGTTTGTACCCAAATACAGCCCAGCAAAAGCAAGCCTGAATGGGGCAACAACCCTCAACGAGCCCCCACCTTGCTCCTGACAGGTCTGACTTTGAAGCACTTTGAAGGGGAGAGAACAGCAATACTGCTCACACTTTTAACACTGGCTTCCAAGAATGAAGAACACTGTCCAGCACTGATTCAGAAGAAAGGGGGCACAGACATCTGCAAGGACTCCACAGCTCCAGATGATCCAATATTCATGAACATGATTCAATACTTGCAGTACAGCATCCTGTTACCCCTCCAGGCCGAGGAGCCAGGCTGTGGTCACAGAGCACAGCTGAGATTTGTCTGTGGTAGTTTGAAAATGCAGAAAAACCCATCAAGAGCCTTGATACCTCATCCAGTCCTGCACATCCCTCGCAGAATTTGGCGTGGAGGTTTAATCCATGCTGGATACTGAAGGTGGTCCAAGCACTCCATGCTGAGGTCCATTTGTTTGCCTGGTGTTCAAGGCTTTGTCCTGCTTAGTCACTGCTGGCCCCTTGGCACAGTTTAGATGTTGGAGTGGAATAGAAGGGTGTAGAATAAGGATAACTAAAACTAAACAACAAAACATTTCCTGTGCTTGTTGAAGCAACTGCTTCCAGCAGCTTTTGTTAGTTCCTCACATCATCAGGCTAGCAGTGCAGGTTTTTCTGGAGTGTGTTCCTCTCATCAAGGGGAAAGATCAGTTTAAGGGGGTTTATCCATATATCATGCTGGAGACAAAGCCCTCCACGTGCATCTTGTGCTGCTTCCTCAAGTGTCCCCTCCACCCAAAAATTAGTATTGCTCAAGAAAGGAGCCAGTCCTACCTTCCTGTGGAAGAAGCTGCAAGCTGCCAAGTGAACCTTGTTACAGCAACACTGAACAGACACAGCAGCTCTTCAGAGGGCACAGCATTCACAGGAAGCACCAGAGCTGAAAAATCTTACACTTTTTATTGCAGGTTCAGTGTTAGTGTTTTGGAGAGCACAGCTGCATGAGAAGCAGATATTGTTCCAACTTCCCCTCCCCACAAGGCTCTGCCACAAACTCAGCCCCGAGGCAACCCCAAAAATCCCGCCTGGTTCTGCAGACAAGTGTTCCAGTGAGGACCGAGACCCTCACGTGACTCGTCACTGAAGAGCAATAATGATCCAAAGCTGGCAAAATGAAAAGGCCAACACATTAACTAGCATTCCCTGCTCTGCTGGGACACACACGTGAGCCTGTTCCCAGCTCCCTGACCCAGGGATGGGAGCAGCCCTGCCAATGGGTTGCCCTAAGCTGTCCTTTCAGGATGTTCCGCTGACTAAGTTTTGATGAAAGTCCCTGCTCTGCTGTGCAGGAGAGGAGAGGCCACTGAGCTGGCACGGAGCTGCTGTTGGCTCAGCTCTGCCAGCAGCACAGCCTGAACATTCCCTTCCGTGCTCTGGGGCAAGATACAGGCAGGAACAACACCAAAGGCTGCTCTCGTTGCCCACACAGCAACGAACAGTCTCTGTTCCCTTCTCCCAGGCTGACAGCTACTTCTGTTTAGCTTTTCTTTCTGCCCCTACAGGGCAAGAGATAACACACTAAAAAAAAAAAAAAAATCATTAAAGGAACTTAAAAATTCAACACCACCTCATTTCTCCATCTCTCTTGATTAAGGTGTAATCCAACCCCCCCCACCCACTGCCAGTGGCCCCTTCTATTCACTTGTAAAGTGCTGGTCAGGTTGATCTCGTGGTTCAAGACCCTGAAAAACCTCAACGCTCCTACAAAAATAAACAGTTGTGTTATGCCTATGTTTTTATGGTATTGCCTTTCCATGCAGATTTCCTTCTCCTGTGGAATCCAGGACGGGGGCAGGCCCTGCTCTAGTCGTCGACAGTGATGTTGCGGAAGAGATAGGCCATGGACTCGCCGTTGTGGATCCGCCGGATGGCTTCCGAGAGGATCAAACTGATATCCACAGTCTTTATCTTGGGGCACTGCAGCTTCTGCACCTCGTGAGGAACAGTGTTGGTCACCACCACCTGTGAAAAGGAAGTTGTGCTGCTGGAAGGTTCACTGTCCCTGAGCAGCCAGCCTGGATTGGCTCCAGGAGGGATGCGTGCTGCTGTTTCACAGCTCAGGGGGAGAAAGCCTGGCATATCAGGAAAAATGATTAAAATAAATGGTCTCCCCTCTGTCTGTTGAGGGGACCAGCATAACCAGCACCCTCCAACAGGTCCATTCAGATCACAGGATCTACTATTAAGGTTTGAACTGCTGTCCTCTTCATGTACCAGCAGCCCCTGACCAGCTGGAGGAGAGGGGCTGCACAGTGAGGTGGCAGCCACACAGCCCCAGCTGCAGGGACAGAAGTGTCCAGGCAGGGATGACTAATATTTGCATTAGGGAGAAAACACACTCAAGAGAAGCAGATCTGATCTGAGCAAGTATTAATCACACACACACTTTTTTTTTCTTTTTTTTTCTTTTGTTCCAGTGGAGACCCAGCTAACTGAAAGCACCTGATTAAATGAGTAATTCCAGACATGAGCTACGTGCCATGGGAAGGACATCAATTTGAGAGTTTTGGTGCCAGCCCCTCCTCTGCAGTCTGGAGAGCAGAGAGCAGACTCACCTCATCAATGGAGGATTCCTCTATGAGACGGGGAGCATCTGCTGACAGGAGCCCATGAGTAGCCATCACAAAAATCTTGTAGGCCCCACGCTCTTTCAGGATCTCTGCAGCAGCTACGAAGCTTTCCACATCATCAATGATGTCATCCTGAGCAGAAACAGAAATAACATCAAAACCAGAAGTTTACAGGGCCTGCAGGGCAGGAGTGGATCTGCAGGGTACTGCAGCTTTGGCCATGCACAGAGATGAGAAACAGAATCCCTGTCTACTTCAGCTGCTGATGAGGACAGCCACGTGCATGACTAATCTGTCAATGCTATTCCCCTGGTTTAATGACCCTTTTGCTAGTGTGGAGAACAAATGTTGTGTCTTGGAAACAAATTAGTCCCTGCACATGCACTCACAGTTTATCATCAGCAAGGCGTATTTTTTCATGGGGTAGGAGCTGCATGTTGATTACTGATACTGCAGCATGGCAGAGCAAGTGAGAGAGGCTTGGCAAGTTTTTTGTTTCTTTGGGGTTTTTTAACACTTCAGGAGATTTCTCTGTGTGCCCTGGATTGATTTATTCATTACTTGCAGACATCTGACACTTAGAATCAAGTGAGCAAGGAGATTTTAGGGCTTAAACAGCTGAAGTGCAAATGGTTTTCGACAGAAAGTTGAAATAACCTAAGTCACCAGCACTACTGGAGAAAAGAAAAAACATGTTCCCACTCCTATACCAGCCATCCCTCCGACCCTCAGGGAGAGAGCAGCTGAAGGCAAGATGCTGTGAGGAAGCCCTCCCACACCTGCTCCCCTCACACTCATACCACAATGATGGCAATTCTTCCTCCAACATCTCCAACCACAGTTATTGGCGGTTTCTCCTTGGCCATCATCACTAAAGAAAAAGCGAAAAAAAAGAGTCCAGGTGAGTCAGGCTCGAGTCAAACCCCAACAGTTCCACCACACAAGAGGCTGAATCATTAAACATCTTACATTGATGCAGACACAGATGTGCTTTACATGATCCTGACACCCACCTAAGTGAGAACCCCTAATTGAATTATCACTTTTCTCCTCAAAGAAACAGCACTGCTGCATGAAGAGGAAATTCTGTTTCTGTGGGGATTTTGTACTGACCTCAGAAACAGAAAGCAACTCCAACTCTAACCTTGTGTAAGGAGAGTTACAAATCAGCACCTGATTTATGGATAATATCAATGACCTTCTCTGTGCTCCAGCACAGAGACTTGAAAAAGGGTCCATTCCATGACTGGGAACAATAAATGGGCTTTTCCAAACTGCACCTCTCAAAGGGCAGGTACTTTACAAGGTGCAACTTTTCACCTCCTGGACTCACTAAATCATCTGTAGGATTAGAGACTTACACTGCAGCTCATTTGCTTTCTCCCATCACCAAACACAGAGGGGTCTTTGAGAGGGTGTAAGAACCTTAATACCACCTGCTCAGGCAAAGAAAGCTTAAGGAAGTTTGCAAAAGCAAATTTGCTGATTATATTTTAAGTGGATTAATGGAAAGAGTAGGACAAAATCCAGCTGAAACTCAGTTCAACAAGCTCAGTGCAACCAGCAACTGGATCAAAGGATACACTGACAAGCTGTACTACCTGGCACACAGTGAAGAGATGTACTGGGAAATAAGGTTCCATTCCCTCCTGACACTACTTTTGCACTGACAGGATTCATGCAAAACCACATCCTGCCAAAATTCCAGCAGCATCATAAAAATACCAGAGATCTGAACTAAGATGCACTGAGAGTGTCCAGATGTAACACAGCCTTCAGACTTACACCAAACAGCAACCAACCTCCAGCACAGGCCAGGGACTTGCTGTCCATCTGCCAAACCTCTCACTTGCCATGGGGTGCTGGGTACAAAAGCTTCCAGCATGGAAAGGACACTGTGGTGGGCAGACATGTGTCAGTGGGTGACAATCTGGGCTGATCTAACCACTGAAGTCAAGAGGCACCTCCAGCATTTTGTAACACTTACCTGGCCCACCTCCACACCCCTGTTTTATACTCTCCACAGTGAGTGCAAAGTGTCCTACCAAGGCACTTGGTGCCCCTCCTTTTGTAAGCTCAGGATTCTGGCCACAGGGGCTTCTCAAGTGCCTCAAGGAGTTCAGACACAGCAAGATTTTTCTCTTTTAGGATAATCCACTTCACTGCAAAATTCACTGCAATTCACTTCACTTCACTTCACTCCTGAGCAGCAGGAGAACACAAGCCATTGCCCACCAGAAAGCCTGTCTGAATATTGATCTCTGCTCTCCTCACCAAAAAGTCTTACATTAAACTCTCCATCCTGCACAGCAGGACGATCCAGTACTAATCCCAGATCTCATCAGTGCCTGGGAATGCTTAGAGTGCAAGCACAGCTGGGTGAATGAGTCACACTGAGGGATATGATGAAAGCAATTCTAAGGACCACAACTTTGAAGATTCTTGTGTAGAGCTGTTCTTCACATCCATGACCTACTCCACAGGCTGGATTTCCATAAACCCACCAAAACTGTATAAAAGGTGTCCAGCAATTCTGTTTTGCCCCAAGTCCCATCACTCACTGCCAGGTTTTGCAGTTAAAGTCACAGCTACCTTGGACTGAAGAGTTAATCAACAGCTCTCCATGGCACAGATTCCTCAGCCTCCCTTGCATGGTTATTTCTGAGTCTCCTATCAAATGCAAAATCATGCCTAAATCCTGAAGGAAAAATATTCTTATGAGAAGGATAGATTATTTGTAATAAACGAAGATTAAGCACCACGAGAGGTAAGCAGATCATAAATTTCAGTTATACAGGCCCTACTGACCTGCTTAGATTAGTTATGAGTTTACTATCTGGTCTGGACAGTAATAGAGCTCCTGGTGGGAGCTGTGAAGTATCAAAAGGATTCCACCTGGCTGCCATCCCAGCCTCCATGTGTATCCACTGATGAGTGCCATCTCTGTTTACAACAGCCAGGTCAGGGGAAACTTTTCTACACCAATGCTGAACAGGCCTGGGGAGCTGAAATTCAGCACTATTTTACTCACAGAGATATGCAGTTTCAGCAAATCAGTTTCCTTCTACTCCATGAAGGAAGCAGGCACATTCCTTGCTGTGCTTAAAGGCTAACATGGCAACCAGCAACATTAGCAGTGCTTTGCATCCCTGTCTGGTTTTTTTTTTTTGGTGGTTTTTTTTTTTTTAAGCTGTATTTCAATTTTGGTTTATTTTTAAAGAATGGTAGGCAACGTGTCGACCTACCCGGATCTTAAAGAGATGTTCTCCCTTTTCCTTGTTCAATATTCTCTGCAAAAAAAAAAGAAAAAAAAAATTGCAAGCCAGAGATCTACCCACAACCACATCAAATCTTAACTGCTCCAAGGTGATGAGAGTCTACACAAGGGTTAGTGCAGCCAGTTTCTTCTTCAAAATCTTTGGACATATCAAGATGTGCAAGTCAGAACTGCTATGAGGAGGTGCCTTGAAAAATGATTCAAATAATAAAGAATATTTTCCTCCTAGACACAAACCCTCTATGTTTGTAGACAGAAGAGGATAACAAACAAGCCATGGTGGTAGTTTTGCCTGGTGTAATCTCTTGGATCATGTACAAGTTTAGAGGGTTAAAGAGTTGCTGACATTTTCTGGAGAGTAAGGAAAGATGCTTGTGGTATCTGTAGCTTCTGAGGGGGGAAATAAAAGAGAGAAAACTAGACCAACCACCATATTTTATAAAACAAGAATATCAAAGAACACCTTCATTCAGATGTGCACAATATACACCAAAGCACCACATGTTAAAGGCAGGATCACTGACACCAAAAAAGAACATTCTCAGGTGTGTAAACATGTTGCTTTAATTAAGTGGTCAAAAACGGGTTAAGAAATACTGAAATAAATTCTGTTTGGAGCTGACAGTGCGAATTAAAGCGACAATCATCAAGAAATATAATGCTGCATTTACAACAGAGCCTGGGAGCAAAAGGCTGCTCAAGAATGAACTGGTTTTTGTGGAGATAACCTTGGAAGGACAGAAAACATCCCTGTGCCCAGTCTAAACACAGACAAGATGAGGGTAGGGAAGTAACAACAGACCTATGGTCACTCCAGTTTTTCCCCCCAAACTCCCTTTGTGGCACTTTGCTGGGCTCTGGGGTTCAAGCAGACCATTATCTCTCTGTATAAAGTACTGAACTCCACAGCCACTGAGATGATTTAACAGATGGTGCTCCACTCTTTCTTCTCCAGGAAACATGCAAAGAGCCCCCATGCATTTGTTGAGGCACAGCCCCGAGCCAGCTGCAAGCTCTGAGACACAAAAGCACACAAATCAGAGGGAATAACCTTGGAGTGCCATCCTGTCTCCAAGGCTCTGCTTTCAGGGGCTGCAGTGATGTGGGCTCTTGCTGCCACTCCAGTGCAGCATTTTAAGCACAATTAGAAGCACCTCTGGCATTTTCCTTTTGTGGCTCCCTATGAATCAGAATATCACATCAGGCCACACTCACAGGACAATAAATAAGCCATTAGACTGCCTAGCACTCATTAATTAGAGGCACATGATCCCTGCTAGAACTGGGGGAGAAGGTGCATACCAGGACACAGGAGCCCAGCCAATTCACTGGGAAGCCCATGGAGAACAGCACAAAGCAGGAGCCTTTGCTGTGGGGCTCTAGGGCTGCTCCCAGCCACAGGTTTCCCCTCTCTCCTGGCTCTAACACAACTGCCTGGAGCTTCAGTTGCCAAGTCTGGGATGCTCCACACTGATCTGGTTGTAGCCCAGAGTGGGATGCCCCATAAGAAGTCTCAGCCACTCCCCAGGAATGTCCCCAGCCAGGTCCAGTTTGGTTGCTGAGCCAGGCAGACTCACAGACGGCTTCTGTTATGACAAGCAGAGGGTTTGGGGACAGTTTTGGTGTAAGGAACATTGAGTTCTGAGCAGCAGCACCTGTCTGACCTTTCACAACCAACCACACAGCTGAACCCTGCTACACTCTGCCCTCAGTGGGGAAGGGAGGGCTGAATGAGGGGTTGGAATTATGTGACATTTGAGGTGGCAAGATGCTTTTCAAATGACTGAATTGGAGAAGAAACAAGGCAGGGCAGAGAGGGTCAGCACAGACACTGGCAGCACTGCCATCCCAGCTGCACTTCCACCTCTGTCTGGCAGAGACTGTGACACAACCAGAATGCACAGGCTGCTTTTAGACAGGGATGACCTCAGAATTCTGCACCCCCAGAACCCTGCTCACTCAAAACCAGGCATCTCTCAGGTTAGAGAACTGCAGAGAAAAGCAACTCCTACTCAGAATTTTGGACAAGTCTGCCCCACAACCCACCCCATGACAGAGAGCTGCCAAGCCACAGCTTGACTGTTTTACACTGTGCCTTAGGCATGCTGGGATGTAAGGTCATGGGTCAAGTGCTGAGTTTGTGCAGCAGGAGATAAAATAAGAAAGTGGTGATACACAGCAAATTAGTTTGTGTTTGGAGAGCTGAGGACTGAAAACAATATCCCACTGGATTTGTAACTAAACTGGACAAGGGCACATTTCTGTATGAACAACCATTATAGGGCTCTCCAGCAGCACAACCTTCCACAGCTGAGCTTCTCTGAAGTGACATGACTGGAAATAAAAATACAATCACATCAATTCCTCTGTAGCAGACAAATGTCAGCTACTGATATTCTGGAGGACAGCATCCTCCAGAATAGGAGGGGAAGGAGAAAGTGAAGAACAACCATGCAAATTCCTGCTTCCTTGGACAGGCATGAAAAAAAATCCCCTTGTCAGAAGGAGAAAAATAAAGTCCCAAACTTCACTGCCAAACCCCACCTGCCCCCCAAGGCCCAAGAGGAGTTTCACCAGCAACAAAAGCACTGTTTAACTGATTGTATTCCAGTGAGGCACAACTGGGATGACGTAGAATGCCTGCAGTCTCACTTGCCTCCCCTCCACAAGCTATCCATCCTTTGGCTGAATTTCCAAAGATTAGATGATTATCAGTAGCCCAAACCACTGCTGGTGTTGCCACACACAGCAGCACACAGCCTTTCCCACGGGCATTTCTCAGCCACCCTCCTGCTCCCAATTTCTGTCCTACCACCACCTGCCTAGAAAGCTAAATCCTCCCAAAACAGAGCTGGATTTTGATTGCACTGTTGTTATTTGACTGCTGCAGGAATACAAGCAATCCTGAGGATGGCATCTCCCAGAATACAAGTTTCCTCTTTTTCTTTTGCTCTCTGCTCCCCAATCAATGGCAAGAGCTCCAAAAGCAGATCAACACAGCTCTTGGAGAACCTATTCACCCCAGCTACATCAATCTCAAAACCTTGTCAAAACAGACACTGGAATATGATCACCTGGGTGCCAAGGTGAAGAAAATTTCCAGCAGTAATGATGGCTGCAAAGAAGGGAAGACAAAGAGCAGCCCTCCCCTCCCCAATGGAGCCAACAGCCTGTCTCAGTGGTTGTTATCTCATTACTTACACTTTTACATCTCCCTTGTTTCATCAGCTCAATGAATTCTGTTGCTGAACACTGTACAAGCACCACCTTTATCAGAAGTTTGTCAGTCTAACACTATGGAGCAGGCACAGCCAAGGGGAAAATACTGATGGCTCTGCATGGCCACAAGGAGTTAAATAAAAACCTTCCCCTCTGAATTCTGCCACAACTCACTGATAGCAAACTTCACATAAAAAAAAACTCTACTGGCCTAACTGCCTTTAGGTTGGTCACACCCACACAGCTAAACCAACAGAAATCTCCCACCAAACTTTTTCTTCCTTTTTCCCTCCAAAGGTAAGCAGAGAAGCTCGATCTTACATGGCAGCTCCAGGCCAGGATGCACAGTTGCATTTTTGAGCATGGGAGGGGAGTGACGCCCGTCGTCCATGTCCTGCTCCGTGCACTGAGCCTCTCCGTGGATCACTGCCAGCCCCAGGCGCAGCCTCTCGGCGTAAGACTGAGCCCTGCAAGGCAAAAAAACAGCTGCTCAGGGAGCTGCTGGGCTGATGCAGCTTCACAGCCCACTACAGCAAGCCTCTCCCAGGCCAACAGCAAGCAAAGGCTGCGCCTCTGTGGTTGTTTCTCTGCAAGAAGCCTCGCTGGAAGTGACTCTTCATTCCTCGTTAATATTCCAAAGCCCACTCTACCCCTTGGCTCCAGCACAGGGTCCCCTGTGTTCCTCCACGTGTAAAATGCTTTCTGAGATGGTCAGGCACTGGTGAAACTCCAGCAGCAAGTCTGACCCCAGGTGAACCATTTCAGTGAGATTGCCAGAGTTTACTCCCATGGGGGTGGGAATATAAAGTTCAGCTGCCTAGCTGCACCACATCCATCCCATTTCCAGCCACAAAGGAATTGTGACCATATTGTCAATCCATCTGCCACCCTCCCATACTTTTCCCTGGTACATTTTCCACCACCTCAGGTATTTTCCAATTAACTTTTAACCAGCTAGCAAAGCATCCATTTACCTTTTAGCAGCACCAGGAGATTTGGCTACAATAACTGCGTTTCTGTAATCTGGAATCTGGATGTGATAAAAAGTTAATTAATTAAAAAAAAAAAGACCTTCTTTTGGTCCCTACTCTTGCTAGGGAGTAATTGGTTTGATATATGGCTGAGTAATCTCACCCATCCTCCTCCCCAGAACCAAATTTTCATTCTGAAAAGTAACAAGAAACTAGAGAGGCAACTGCACTTGTTTCCAACACCAGTATTTGTGTATTCTGCAAAGGTGGGAATGCTCACTATATTTAACCCTCCCCATATGGGGAAGCCTTGCTGTCACCACATGGGAACAAATCATCATCTTTTGCACATGGAGAATAAAACCCCTGTGCCCTGCTCCCAGCCCTGCTGTGCTCAGCACTCCTACACTCAGCCCAAGACCAAGTCTATCAATAATTCAGAGCAGTCAGAAATCCAGCATAGCACAAAGGGAGAGGGGAAGCAGTTTAACAGGATTTCAGAGGTGATCAGAGGCAGGAGCACAAGTAGCATCTCTCAAATGACACTAGCTCCACAGAGAGCAAGCTCCTCTCCTGCTTGTGCTGCAGCTCAGTTTCTATCCCATCAGAGAAGTGTGACATCCTTCCATGAAACATGCAATAGGTGCCCCCTGAGAAAGAATTCATTAACAGGATTGACCTAGACTGACACCACCACCTCTACTTAAGCAGAGGCCCAATGCTGCCATCACACTAAAATGAGTTCAGACAAGTTGATATACACAGAACTAGAGTAACCTCACTTCTTCCTGTATATACTGAAGCAAGAAAGGGGATGCTCTCAGGTTGTCTACTGGAAAGCTGAAGAAGCCTTGGATTTCCTTTTGATGAAGATCCATAGTGATGATGTGTGTTAAACCTAAGGGGGAAAAAAGACAACAATTTATTGAAAATACTCCCATGTGGCTGGAGATCCTTCAACACTTCCTTCTTCCAGACTCTTTTAGCTACTACTCAGACTATTATACCATGTCATAAAATAATCATAAACAGATTAACACAGAAAGATCTACAGACATCATGAGGAACAGGCATGTGATGCCACAGCACTGGGCTGACACTGTATCTCACTATAACATTTCTAGGCCACTTTCCCCAGGTGCAAGTTACAATGAAACACAACAAAGCTGAGGAAAATTAATTCCCCCCATGTGGCTCAAGAGCTCAGCAACACATCCCCACACCAAACAGGAGAATGGAAGGACACAAGACCTCTGGGATGCCCAGCAGCACCAAGCCTGCCACGCTGCTGCTCCCTGGGGCACTCACCTGCCTTGGCAAGCATTGAAGCCAGCAGTTTGCACACTATGGAGCCCCTCTTCCTCATTTTGCTCTGTTTGCTGTAGGGGAAGTAGGGGATGACCCCAATGATGTTCCTGGCACAGGAAGTCTTCAGTGCATAGGCCATGATCAGCAGCTCCATGACAGCGGTGTTCACGTCTCTAGGAGGTTTGAACACCATCCCAAAACATTAGCAGCTGTTCTTCCAGTGCAGCTCCTTCTCCATTCACACCCAGACCACCCCTCTCCAAAATTCCACTCAAATAATGCTGCATCTCAAGCTAATGTATGCCAGACCCAGATTGCAGCCACACAGCTCCTTCCACCACAGCACAACAAATCACAGTCAGCTCTTACACACACAGGACACGACACCAGCACTCAAGAGCTGTGGACTGGAATTGGATTTTATATTCTAACCATAAGGTGTACAACGATTTCCCAACATCATCTGACAAAAATAGGCTCTGTATACAATTTAGTTTGGAACAAATGTCACTTGTTACAGTGCAATTTGAAATAAAGTAGTCTTTTAAAGAAGCAGCACACATGCAGCCAACACAACTTCATCCACATTGGATTTCTTAGGGGATTTTCCTCTTTAACAGTGTAAGGCAGGTTATTTTTCCTGCCTTAGGAAGTACTGCAATTGGAGCAGTACAAACTCCAGACTTTGGTAGATGTCAGCATCTCCACACTCTTTAGCTTATCCAGAGATGGAAAGAACAAGAAATACTAAAGGACTGTTTCTTGAAAGAAAAAAAACAACCAAACAAAAAAGTAACACAGGCAGAGGAATCATGGAATATGCAGAGTTTGAAGGGCTCCATCAGGATGATGAGTACAATTCCTGGTCCTGCACAGGACACCCCAACAATCCCATCCTGTCCCTGAGAGTGTTGCCCAAATGCTCCTTGAGCTCAGACAGGTTTGGTGCTGTGACCACTTCCCTGGCGAGCCTGTTCCAGTGCTCAACCACCCTCTGGGTGAAAAACCTTTTCCTGATATCAACCTAAACCTCCTCTGACTCAGTTTCATGCTGTTTCCTTGAGTCCTGTCACTGGTCACGAGACTGGAACATCCCATTTACAGTTTGCTCCCCCACAATGACCGGAGTGGCCCAGTAGGAGTGTATTAATCTGCATTTTAATTAATTTTGCGATGGGGAAAAAAGCTAAGCCCTTAGTTCAACTTTAGTTCTTAAGACCAACAGCAAGAGACACTGTCTGCATCACCACAGACTAACTCAAGAACTTTTGGGAAGGGAAGAGCACGTGCTTCAATGGCAGGACAGGCACCCCTGCAACACAGAGCCCCTTTCCTGGGGGTTTCCAGCATGGACAGTTCCCAGTGACACTCTGTTGTATTCCTCTGGGAAAATGGTTTTTCCCCAGAAACCCCCCAAAGACTGTAACCTTCAGTTTAACCCTACCTTTCCCTTATCTGTGACCTATGGCTCTGTGCCAGCTGTCTGTCCTGAGACAGAGACCAGATAAAAACCCCTGCTCTTCCTCGTTCATCCTCTTTGCCCCTGGAACCCCTTCAGGAATAAAGCCTTGGAAATACACTCTGAGGTAAGAGCCTCTTTTGAATCTTTTACCCTAACCCCTGAATATTTCCCCCCAAAGCTCCCCAGAAACTGAGCCAGCACAGCAGCCCAGTGGGGCTGGCAGGGGAAAGTAAATCAACATTCTACCTCCCCAGCCTGGTCAGGAGGGAAGTGCTGGAGTGGCTCAGCTGTGCAGCCCCCAGTGACAGGGCAGGGGCTGACTGAGCCATCCTTCCACACAGCAGCAGAGGAGTAAACAGAGCAGCCTAAAGCTCTGCAGAGCTTTCTGGACATTACCCAGACATTGCTCAGGCCCTGAGACAGCCACTAGAGACAGCTTCTCCAATTGCCCAGAGACGTGACCCATGACAAACCTCTGACCATTTCCATTTCCCCACTGCTCTCCCTTCCTCTGGATTAACCTGCACTTGTGCCTCTTCTTTTGTGAGGCTCTGGGTCTCTGCTGCCCCTCTGGCCCCACCAGTCCCTGCACACAATGCCATTTACACACAGGAAAGCTTTGTTGGCTCTGGAGCACCCAGCCAAGAATTACATAAAACACAGCCCCCTGCCACACAGGACAACAAGCAAACAAAGAACTGTTTCTTCCCTTTGGTGATTTAGCTGTGCCAGTGGGGCTGTGAGAGAAGAAAAAGATGCTACTATCAGTGTCATGTAAAAACAAAGTGGTCAAACCGAAGCCTATTTAAAGTTCATCTGAGAAACCTGGTATTTTTCATCCTTATTTTTCAACTTATTCTTTGAAAATACATGCATATTCATAAGGAAAGCAAGCAGAGAACAAGACTAGGACTTCAAAAGGCACCAGCAGTTCTGGTGCTGCTGCAGGACACCAGTAGCCATACTGATGGAGAAGTTACTCAAGGAGGGTACTCCTCCCAGTATGCAAGCAGGACCCCAAGCTGGGCTTGGGGAAGCTCCTGCAGACCAGCTGGCACAGGCACTAGGACAGAGGTGGATGTGTCTGTCCCTCCAGCAGGGCCCAGGGTGGGTGGGCTGAGATGGCTTCATGCTGAGCCATCACTGACCTGCTCCTCTGCAAGGGCCACAGAACCCAACCAAGGGCACCAGCTGGGGAAAGATGATATTAGTGGAGGAAGCCCAGCCCCAGCATCTCCAAGACAGGTACCCAAGAGAGCATCCCAGGCTCCTTGCTGCCCTCCCCTTCTCTGGCCTTGAAACCCTGCTCAGTCAGTTACTGCTGGGAGGGCTGAGCCAAGACCTCACACAGAGGCTGGCAGCTCATTCCCAGGGCACTCAGAGACAGCTCAGCTATCCCCCACACCCTCCTTACCACCCCAGAGCCTCCCCTGCTGCTCCTTACCTCTGCCTGGGCCATCCCTGGACACCCCTGCTCTGCAGGCTGAGCAAACACCTTATGTGACACTGCCATGGACTTTGCAACAATCAGCACCAACACTCAGCACTAAAAGGCTCCCTCTGCCTCTAGGGTACCACAGAGTCACCAACTCGTTTGTTTTTCTACCACCTAAACGTGAGCTGTTTGATTTTCCTTCTCACAAATGCCAGTCCACACACCAGTCTTGGGTTGTAACTGTCCTTGTCACCTTTTTTTTTTTGGTTGTGCTACAACTTTTATGACAGAGAGGTATTCAGGTCTTTCTGTTTTCTCTGCATTTAAATACAAACTGTGAATTCACACTGCAGCATAACAAGCTTGTTTCCCTCTCTACTAAAAGTCCTAATATTTTCTTTTCAAACCACTACTGAGTGTGGAAGTCCTGTTCTTAGATTATTGCACACAGTTGTTGTTTTGACTCTCCTGAAAAGCTCCCTGAAGCCCACTGCAAAACTGAGATGTCCTTGAACCTGTCCTTTCTAGCAATGCAGCAAAGCACAGCTGCAGTTTAGGAATGAAAGATGATTTGGCTGCACAACACTGGCTCCTCACCTGGAGGGCCTTGGAACATTCTGGCTAAAAAAGATCCATTTCTTGGCCCAAAACACTGAATTCAGTTAATGGAAAAACAAGGGGATCAACAAGTTAAAACCAAAGGGGAGGGTTTTTACCCTCCCAAAACTCTTCCTGTCCCTAATGCTCCGAGTTAGCTCTCTCTGAACACTTGATCTGCTTCATGTTTACACATCTCTCAGTTACAAGTTATTTCAGAGAACTCCTTCACAAGGGACAACAGAATGGCACCATTCACCTGAAACATAATCCTATAGCAGATTTGCATCTTGCAGAGATTTAGTTGCTCCCTGAGGGAAGAAACACTTGGGGCATGTCTCTGGAGAGAGATGAGCCCTAGGAAAATGCTTCTGCCTGCAACAGGAATTCCAGAAGTGACTAAGCTGGTCTAGTACTCCTACTGCTTTCTTTACAACAGGCCAAGCATTTCACAGAGGAAAATGAACTTAAATTCATAGTGGGGCTCTATTTCTTTGGCAAGTAAGGAAAATCCTGTGTCCAGACAATTCTGCTCCCTGCTACTTTTGAGCTACAACTGAGCTCTGCTAACTTACTACTTCTTGTGATCTCCAAAATCTGAGCAGAATTTGGTAACTTGGAAAAAGCTATCAGGGCAGGAGCACCCTTGTTTAGTTAATATCAATACCTCCTCTCTGAAAAAGAGCACCTCCCCTCCTCACAGCAGGTCGATTTGCAGTTACCATTTATCTGTGGGCTCCCTTCCCATCATCCTAATGCTGGCCCATTACTTTTCCTGAGCCAGCAAGGAGCAAGGTTCCTGGGGTTACAGATGGTTTTCTAGCCCCCTGCTTATTTGCAGCACTTCTCTTACTCCAAGCCTAGAACAGCCCAAAATAAAACCCAAAAAGGCCCACCATCATCAAGAACTGTAAAAGTCCAGGAGGGAGGCTATGGGCTTCCACCTGAGCTCAGTTTCACATCACTACAGCAAAAGGGGAAGAGTAATCCAGCCTGCAATGAAGGCAGCAGCTGCTGTTTGATGCTGGCTCTGGGAGGCAGAGGAAATCACCCATCCTGAGATGGAAATGCCAGTCAGAAATCACCCAACAGCTGAGCCTGAAAGGCCACCAACACACAGACCAGGGATGTTTCAGTGGAAACCATCAGTCACTCCTGTTCCTGCCTCAAGTGACACACTCCAGCTATTTATTTGATAAGAAGCATCTCAGTGCTGCAATCAATCCCCTGGGAATGTTAACAGCTTAACACTGCGTGGGGCCTTAGATCTAAGTCAGAGCAATGACAACACTGCATGAGTCCAACTGGTTGTTGTGCTGGGTTTACAGTGAGCAAACCACTGAACCATCTGCTGATCCAGGCATTCAAAGCACATCCCAGGTGCAAATCTGAGCCACAAATGCCTCACCTGGGGATTGTCTGTATGATGAAGATATCCTGTCCACGGACAGACTCCTTTATTTCAACTCTTGTTTCTGAAAAGGATGAAAAACTGAGTCAGTTTTGTTTTTTTTTTTCCCCAAACATCAGGTTGACAGTGACAACACACCATGTCATAGCAGCAACCTTGCCCCCTGGTCAGGGCAGATGAGGATTCACTCCTCTGCCCTTTGTGCACGTACATATGGAGATGAGCCAAGTGGATTTTCCAAAAGGTGAACCCAGGTCGAGCTGGCATGACAGTGAGTTAGCTGTATTTACAAAGCAAAAGCAGACTGAATAGCTGGGGTGTTTTTTTTTATAGATTTAAGAATTTAGAATTTAGAATTTTAAAATTTAGAAGACAATTTCCTAACTCGCAATGAGAAATCCTTTTCATGCTCCCATGGAGTGCTGAGAGCTGTCAACAGCACATTCATTAGTGAGCAATTAACCACCCAAGGCAGAGCAACCTTCAGTACTTCCAAGAAGGTAACTCAGCACTTTTTGCACTTTGCTCTTTCACAGCTTACCATGGGATCAGCCCCATGCTGGCTGGAGAGCTCAAGGCAACACCAGCAGCACCGAGTTCAGAGCAAGAACTCCCCAATTTCACTACCAAGGCCAAGACATTTCAGCACTGACACAGGCTGGAAGTCTGGGTCTCTGCTGAGCACCAGTCCTACAGCCCCTGACTCAAATGCAGAAGCTGAGCCCCAAGCAGCTCTGCAAAGCCAAAGTAATGACTCCAGGTTTCCCAAGGTGCCTGCCTGAGCCACTCATTTCCCCCACAGTCATGAGCTGGGCGGCAGGGGGAAGGAAAAGGAGAGAAACAGCTCCTCAGCTATGGGATTCCAGGTCTAATTGCCTTGCCCTGGCAGTAACCCACAGGACTCTGCTGAGAGCAGACAGAGAGCTGTGCAGCAATGAAAAACGACTCCAGACCTCATAGCAAGCAACCTGATTTAAAACCACCCCCAAAGGGCAGCAGGATTGCACCAGCCAGCCCAACCACAACCACAGCAGCTCTCCCACTGTGAGGCCCATTTGGGCTGCAGCAGCAGCAGCAGCACCACAAATCCTCAGCCCCTTCTTCCAGCAGCCCTCTGGTTCTAGGCTCTCTTGCAAACAAGGTAACAGATGTCTTGAAACAGTAAATTACTCTTGGCCACAAAACTCTGCTGGCCAATAATCCTTGTGTTTTAGCTCAGCAGCTGAAAATGGACACTTGCAGAGCGTTAAGCTCCTTAAAAACAAAAGCAACCTCCAAGAGTCATTTCCCCCAGCACAGCCACGAATTTGCACTTTTAAAAGCCAAGGGCAGCTGTAAATTCTGTGTGGCAGGGAAGGGCTGAAAGAAAAGTGATAATTTAAACGTTCACAAAGCAGATACTGAAAAAGCAGGGCATTACTTTTAAACCTGGAGAGGTTTTGCTCAGCATAGAAGATTTGGCAGCAGCTAAAACCTGAGGCAGGACTCCAAAGAAGAGTTTGCAGGTAGGCAAACAAACAAGATAACCAGGGAAAACAAGGGACACGTTTAATTGCCTTGTCCAAGGTCAGCCATGGAGGTTTAGCACTGCCAGGAGCAGCAGTACCACCACAGCTGAATCACTGCACTTCTTAAGCAGGTCTGGCCAATGCAGTTACCCAGCAAGATCACCTCAAAACAGTTTGCAAATAGCAGAGATTTCTCTCACCTCCATTAGTTTCCTGGTACACCACAGATTTCCCCAGCTCAGCACCAAGACGCCTGGAAAGAAAAAAAAAAAAAAAAAAGGACATTAGGAATGGAGGAATGCAGCAGTTTGTGCTCCAAAGCAGGGACTGGACCATGTCACACACCACCAAAACACAGCCCTGCCCAAGAGGGAGCTGAGTGAGCCAGCCAGGCTGCAGAGCTACATCATCCCCTTCTCTGGGGGTCTCCTTCCCTCTGATGTCCCTGAGAGGGCCCTGGGACACACCACTCTGCTGGACCCAAAGCCTGCATGACTGATCACAGGCTCTGATTCCTGATGGCAAAGGACACCTTGCCAGCCTGTGCAATGCCTCCTTGGGCAGGTCTGACATGCAGCTAGAGTTGAATGATTTACTCAGACTCAATTAATGGCACTTGAGTCACTTTTTTTTTTACTCCCACCTCTTTCCTTTTTTTTTTTTCCTTTAACCTTCCTTCTGAAATAACTCAAATGATTAATGAGATTTTAACTTTTTTTTTTTTTATTTTTTCAAATTACTCCATCCTTTTCTCAAATATCAAATCTACAACACTCATCATAACAAAGATTAGTCACCCAGCTTCTCTTCTTAATTTCTTCCTTACAGAACAAAGACTCACTTTGAGGAGCATTTTAAAAGGCTCCAAAATGAAGACTTTTCCCTCAGGTGACACTTCAGAATTTAACTGTATTGACAAGTAATCCATTAGTAAGAACTTAAAGGCATTTGTGCTTTAACCCAGAGCCTCAGATGTGAGACTTTGCAGCAGTGAGATGCTTGGGCCAAGTGAGATGGAGCCAGGACAATTCCCTCCTCTCCCAGGATCTGCTCTTTGGCCATGGCCACAGAATGCATTAGGAAAGTTTATGTCTGAAAAATACCTTTGCTCACCAGGCTGACTATGGCAGCGGTTTCCTGTCTGCACTTGTACTGTATTCACCTGGATAGGTGCCAAAATTCTGCAGATCAGGACTAAACCTAAGTAGAAGAGTCCATATCTTCTGCTGGTTTTCTTTCTGGTCTGCAGCCTTCAGCAGTCAGTCTCACTCCCCTTAATTCACCCTTGGCCTCTTACCTTACCTTATCCTTACACTCTAACTCGGCCTTGCACTTCAATTGTCACAAAGATTTGTGCTTTCAGAAGTGAAAGAGCAACACAGCCTGACCCTGGCATGCTTCTGTCCCATCAGCAACTGCTGGGCTCAGCTGTGAGCCAAAGCTGGAGGTCCCAGCTAGAAGCTGGCCTGGAGAGTGTGCCTGGGACAGCTGAGACAACAGCCACTCGGATGCCATGGGCTATGTTTGCTTAGCTGGCTCTCCTAAGCACGTCTCTGGCACAAACACCCTCCCCCTGAGTGCCTGGCAGCACGTTTTGCAATGGCTGGGCTGGTGACTAAACTGTCACCTCGAGAGCTGGACGTGCCAGACTGTCACCAGCTCTGCTCGGGTACCAACTGCAGCATCACCCAGCAGCCCAGGCCAGACAAACCTCACAAATCTCTGACTGGGCTCCTCTCAGCCCAGCTGGGTTAAAACTTGCAGCTGCAATGCAAAGACATCCTCAGTACCCTCGGTATCTTCAAAAGGAGCTGGCAGCTGGTCAAGTAAAAGCAATCCTGGGCACTTCAGGGATAGACTCAACCCAGAGCTGAGTTTTGCAGGTGGGATCTTGCTGTCCTGATGAGGATAGTCTGGAATTTGCAACCACCAAGCTTAGTCCTAATCACTGCTAAGGCATCCAAGTCCAAACAAGCTCAGAAGCATACACACACATCCACCCACCCCAGAGCAGTGTGTGGTGGGAAATGTTTAATGACTCACACTTGTTCCTCCACAACTGCATAGCAAGTCTTGCAAGTTTCCCTTAGAGGCACGTGTGCCCTGACTTCACTGCAGACAGCACAATCCTACCTCAGTACTGGGGAGAAAGAAAACCATTGAAGAAACTGTGCAAGTGCTCTAAAGTCAGCCCTGAATCTCATGGCACAAAGGAAAGCTTCAAAACCAGTCAGACTCATCTCAGCAAAGCACCCCTTGGAAGGTGGCACTTTCAGTGCTAACAAAACTGTATTTGTGATGCTCAAGGAGAAATGTTCTCACATTGTACTAGGGGAGGTTTAGATTGGATGTTAGGAAACATTTCTTCCCTGAAAGGTTTGTCAAGCCTTGGAACACGCTGCCCAGAGAAGCAGTGGAGTCACCATCCTTGGAGGGATTTAAAAGACAGGTAGATGTGGCACTTGGGGATGTGGTTTAGTGGTGGCTTTGGCAGAGCTGGGTTAACAGCTGGGCTCAGTCTTCAAGGTCTTTTCCAACTTCATGATTCCATGATGTAGCCAACAGAAACCAGAGCCCAGCGCTCTCCTACTCACCATACAGCAGCAATGCAGTTTGTGTGCTGCTGAAACAAGAAACCTGAAGTGCGAGTTTGCTCCCCCACAGCAAGAGGGACACTAAAACAGCTTGGCTTGGGGCACTCAAACAACTCAGTTGCCTAACCTGGGTGCAGGGAGCAGCAGAAGAGACAGGACACAGATGCCAGCTTAGAGGAAGGAATGAGCAGCTCTGGTCAGACAATAAATCCCAGCTCTGCTCCAACTGTTGACTGCAAGCAAACAAGAGCAGTGGATATGAGATAAAACTGCCCATGAAAGTCCCAGGATCAGCCCTGCCTGCAGCACTCCAGAGTCCCAGGAGCCACAGGCACAGCAGGAGCCACAGGCAGCTCCCCCAGAGGAGCTGAGGTATCTGCACCCCAGGGGCACACCTTGCACCAAATCCCTTCCTGGTGGCTTTGGTTAGACAAGATATCAGCCAGGGAGAGAGTCTGATAAACCCTGACTGAGTCAAGGCCAATAAAGAGGGGACTGTTGGTGCAACTCCTACTGTAAAGCACCAAATTCCAGAGGACTTTTATCAAAAGGGATATTTGCATGGAAGTCAAGGGCAGGGCACAGACTTATTGACCACACAGCCTGGCAGCAGCCAGAGTTCAAAGATAAATTTCCCCTTCCTATGACCTCTCCCTTGTTTTCTTTTCCATCCCAACTCTTTTCTCTCAAAATCCTCTCCCCATCCCAAAGCTCCCAACTGGTTGTTGCTTTAGGGGATAGAGGAATTGAACTGACAGCAAGAACTGTTTTCATCCAGCTCCAGGACTAACAGCATAATCACATGAACCTGGGCTACCACAGTTACTGATCACTTGTCTGCAGACACAGGCAGACCTGCCCTAGGACAGAGAAGGTGCCACTGCAGGTAACCCAGACCACACACCCAGCAGAGGTAAAGCTGCTTCTGGGAAAAAGAACACTTTAGGCCCTGCAGATAAATCACATCTCCAAGCAAAATGAGCTGCTATCCTCACGCCAGCTCCATCAATAAACTCCTCTGGGGCATGACAGCATCTAAGAGAAGAAAAAAAAAAAACCTCTTTATGGCTTTAAAAATCCTACTCAGAGGATTGACCAGTAAAAAATCCTATTGATCTGGATTCTCTCTGTAAACACTGCCCAGGAAGGATGATCTAACTTTCTGCAGTCTCAAAACATGCCAAGAGGATATTAAGCTGTGAATACAAAAGTGTTTATAAAACCTGTCTCAAATTCACAGCTAAATGCAAACAGCTCAGGAGTCACCTATAGTTTAATGAGGAAGTGACACACTGCAGTATTTTAGGAAACACTGTGAGGCTGTATCAGATTGTACTTTAAAATTCTCCACTGAAGACTGTAAGAAACTGCTGTGCCAGGCTCTGGAGACAAAGGGCAGTCTAAGAGACTCCACGTTCACCTGAATCAAATTTCAAGGGGCAAATGTACTCACAGTATTTTGTGCCCTCAGAGCCTGTTTCAGTGCCACTGAGAAGTGCCCTCAGCCCAGGCTGAGTTTCCTTCTCCCATTCTGTGACCAGAAGCCGAGACATTTGTCAGGTTATGTCCATAGAGAGCTTCTGGCCAGCTCACAGCACAAACATGCAACCTGAAGAGAAATCTGCACACAAAGCTCTTAATGAAGATATTTTATTGTGGCAATATTCTCTTCATTATAAACACTTTCCCTGGTGTCAGCTCTGCAAACTCCCAGCTCTCCCCACACCTACAGACTCCAGGAACTGGTGCAGACTCAGAAGGAGCTGGAGCAGAGGACAGAGGGTCTGTGCTGTGCCTGACTGTGGCCAGATCAAGCCACAGCCACTCTGAATTGCTTTTCAAACTTTAGCAAATCTTTAAATAAAGATCAGTCATGCTCCAGCCAGCACAATGGCAGCTCTGCAGTGCACTTCCTAATCCCCCAGTACAAGAACAGCCAGGAAAGGGAAAGGGAATGGCAGCTTCCTGGATACAATCTGTTTAGATATCCTTAAAACTATCTGAGCTCTCCTTAGCCTCTCTCCATCCACCCAGCACGACTGGATATTTGAAGAAAAGTCCCTACTGCTCATCTGCCACTGGAATCATTTGTTCCAGCCACACCAAAGCCATGCAGCCCAACTACTAGCAAATACCAGGCAGATCTTCCTCTATTCCTACTAGCTCACTCCTGATGAAGGAACTTCTCCTAAAACTGTGCTGGCCAGCACAGACAGCTCCACATGTGCTCAGCCACGTTCTGTGCTCTACCTAAACTGCACAGAGATGCTCTGATTCCCTTCTGCCACCCTCTCATGCACTGGCAAAACGACCTAAAGAATACATTTTCCTACCAAAAATCCTCCTTCAGCTGAGGGAGGCTGCTGCAAGTCCTCTGAATGTACTGTGTCCAGCCAAAGTAGGGCTCACCTCCCACCCAGGCACAGAAACCACCAGCCTGGGTTTAGCATTGTGACCCAGCTCCCTGCAGCCAGAGGTCAGAACACAAATCTCCATGCTTTCCTAATTCCTAATGTAGTTTGGGCTCATGGCAATGCTTCACCTTCAGATCACCACCACTTTCCACGCTGCAAACTGAGTCAATCTCTGGAATACTCACATCCACAGTTGGCAGTGAGACAGTATCACATCCCACACCACAGAGCTGCAGGAGCACTGGGGAGGCATCAGCAAGATTCAATCACCAACCCCCTCCAAGCCAAACACACAAGCAGTGAGTAGAATGTAATATTTGTACCTGCTGAGCCAAGCACTGCAGTCAGAGGGAGATCTAAATGCATCTGTTGGATTAAAGATCAAAAAGACTTCCTAGATCTCCCTCCCCCCAGCAGCATACAGCAGGTCCAAGAGGGACCAGCACTGGTCACAGAAATTATCTTTCTCCCCTGAAAATGCAGCTTGTAATCAGGTGCCAAGTGCCCTAATTACAGCAAGAGTTTATTTTCCATCATGGAAAGAATTTAAAATAAAATAATCATCACTTTCAATTTATAAGAGAAGAGTAAATATACAGGTTTATTTATGTTTTAGTGGTGCTGAATCTAAGGAACCTCTTCATTATTGCAAGTTTCACAAAGTCCTCATAATTCAGTACCATCTCCTCTCCCTGGCAGTCACTACCATCAACTAAAGCTCTGAAAACCTAAAGTGAAAGTAAGACTGACCATTAATCACTGTCCCATAACCAGAGAAGGCTCAAGGGGAATCATGAAGATCAGAACTGTGCCAGAACATGATGCTCAGAGCCTGAAACGAAAGTAGGTCTGGAAGTTCTGCAGTAAAAAAAAGCGAGGAGATAAATCAGGTGCCTGAAAGCTGCTCAGTGTCACACTGCTCCTCTCCAGGCTTGAGGTTTTAAAAAGGGTTAAGTCAGAACTACTCAAGATGAGATCTTTAAGCTCATACCTACAGGTAAAGAACATAGCCCAGATGGACAGGTGTCTCAAGAGGCCCTCCTAATATTGAGTGTTGTTTTAAAGTTCTTTTACTGCTTTCATTCAGTCATAAAAAAACTTTAAAAAGAACACACAATATTAGAGGACAGACTCACCCTTTGTAAGATTGCTCCAACTCTGTTTAAAGGTGCAACTGACCTCCCCAGCAAAGAACAGGCTGGTATGTGAGACAGGGAAAAGGCAGCAGCCACGCATCTTTTGCAATCTGAAAGAACAAGGGATGTGTTACAGATCAGTTGAAACAGCCCTTGAGCTCCTAAGGGAAAGCAGTGCAAAACCACTGCACTAGATGCTGAAAATACCTCTAATTTTCTTTACTGTGGGCAAATCTGTACTGTGAACAGTTCCAGATTTTGCCCCCACAGCAAAGAGAAATGCCCTTACGCCTCAGTTAAGCAGCAGCTGTGTGTCACAGGGCTCACACCACCATGAGAGCATCCAGCATTCCACTGATGGCAGAGCCAGGGGGAAAACCCCGTATTAGAAATGTACTTGGTGATGGATCAAGAAGGGAGCCAGGAGGTCATTCTGGATCTAAACCCTGCTGCTTCTCCCTCCCAGAGCATCCCTGGGATAACATCAGTACATCATCCCAGCCAGCGCTGTGGCCTGGGGAAGCCTCTCTGTGTCTCTTCTCATTTCATCTTTAAAAAGAAGGGAGTTATTTTTAAGACAAAGAGCAGGGAAGAAGGATTGCCTGTTTGCTCCTCCAGTCCTGAGAACTCAGAACACGTCCCCAGGGGAATTCTGTTGTGCTGCGTTGATGCAACAGGACAAGCCCTGAAAAACTCTGTCCCATCTGCTGCAGCAAAACTTACTTTTTTTTATAGAGAGATACATTAGCTTCAGAGTTCAGTGAAGGGAAAGTGAAATAGAACTGACCAAATATAGCAAGAACAAATAAGCAAAAAAAAAAAAAAAAAGCTTTCCACTCCCAAACACAAGGATTTTCTTCCTAGCCTCACATTTAAAGAAGCCCATCACTATTATCCAACACACCTCCCAGCCAAAGAGCCAAGTCAGCTCCATGGAGATAATCTGTGCTAAGGACTGAGCACTGTTTATTAAGCGAGCAGGATGAACAGAAAAGTGTTCCTGCAGTTTAAGGTGGCAGCACACCTGAACTTAAATCCTGCTTCCAATTTAAACACACTCGTGGAGATGGGAATGGGACAGGATAAACTGGGATGCTGTCAGCTGCAGCAGGCAAACAAGCACTGAGACCCCTCAATTTTGGGATCAGCTGCCTATGAACTGTAGCTGAGAAACAGCATAAAGAAAATCCAGATCCTGTTCTAAGATGACAGCCCGATACACAGGTGCCCTTCTCAGAAAAGTCCTTTCAGCTGGGACTGCCCCAACTTGAACCAAACTCATTCAACCCCAAAGTTCAAGTGCTGGGATAAACTCAAAAGCTCAGTGCACCAAAGAGCCCCGTTTTGGAGGCAGCTGTCACTGTCACACCCTTCACTCAGCAGGACCCAGTGCATCCGTCCGAGACAAGACAAGGTCAAACTCTGATGGGCTGAAGAAAATGGGGCAGACCTTTACCCTAAACCAAGCAGCACAGGCTGCCCGGCTCTCCCAGCTCCCCAAAAATCCACTCTGGTCAGTGCAAGGTGCTGTGCCGAGGCGCTCATGGACACTCCCCTTGCCCCAGGCACCCAAGCTTTTGGGAAAACAAGGTCAGGAGCCGGAGAAAGTTTTGAGCATCTCCCAAACCTGCTAAAACCGCTTCTCTGAGGTTTGTCCAGCCAAGTTTCACCTCCTTCCTCCCCAGAAATAACAGCTTTTGCTGTAGCCCAGCCTTCCCAGCAGTGAAATGGACGTCAAAGGCAGAAAGCGGCGGGTCCATTCCCATCGCTGGGTCAGGCAGAGCCGGCGAAGATTCCCAGCGCAAAATCTCCAAAATCTCCACAAAGGTGTTGGCGGGAGACGCCTTGGGAAGGCGGGGGGATGCCAGAAGCTTCTCCAGCCGCTCGGGAGGGCTTCTGCCTGCGCCGGGGAGCGATGGGGGAGAAAGAAACTTGAAAGAGAAGGCAACTTACTCCGTGATCTTCTTCGCCAGCTCGGTGGAGGCTGCGGTGGAGTTGGCCGAGAAGACCCGGTAGCCACTTCTGGCCGCGTTCATCGCCAAAGCGTCATGCAAGCCCCGCGGTGCTCGAAAGTGAGAAAAAACAGATTTATAAGGCAACAACAGCTTCCGTGGCATCCTTTTCTTTCCTCTCTGCCGCGATCACCGCCCCTTAAGGGGTGGGGAGGAGGAGGGGGAAGAGGAGGGTGGGGATCCTTCCGCTACCTAGGGACTTGCTGGTCCATTCCTGCAGCTAAGTATGAAAGGGAGGGTGGTAATAATGGTTATTAAAGTAGAAATGGAGCAGCAGTTGCCTTAGTGAGTAGAGAGGTAGACAGGCAAGGGGTAACCCCACCCCACGCCCACTCAGTGGTCCCTCATGCAACAGGGGAGAGATGACCCCAAAATGAGGGGAGGTAGCAGGGCGGAGAGGGGCTCCCTTGGCTGGAGAAGGTGCGGGTGAGCTGAGGGAGGAAGGCTGGGGAGAGGAGGGGGGGTTTTTTGTGGTGCAGCAGGGCTGGACCCAGGTCTCCGCGGCGGGGTAGGGAGTCCCTGTGAAGGGGGAGGTCTTTGAGGCGGACGGTCCCATCCCGTTCCCCTCACCCAGCCGAGCGAGTTCTGCCACCCGGCCAGAGCGCCGCTCCCTCCGCCGCCATCTTCTCGGCGGGAAAAGCCCGCCCCCCGCCGCCATCTTAGGTGAGGGCACCTCAGCCGCGCTCCGCCGTCACGGCGTCCCCTCACCGCCTGCCCGAACTGCGCCGGTACCTCGGGAAGACAGCGGCAGTAAACGTCCCTCCTCGGAGGATAAACACACTTCCCGCTGCCCGAGGGTGCGAGCCGCCTCCGGTTCTGCCCGGCGGTGAGAGGCGCGGCGTGTAGGCTGTGGCCGAAGTGCCCGTGCCGAAGATGGCGGCGGGGGAAACGGAAGCGCGGCGGCGGCGGCGCTCTGGCCCCGCTCTGTGGCGGCGGCGGCGGGAGGACCCGCCCGGCCCGCGGCTCCCGCACCTTTCTCCCGAGGGAACGCTCCGTGCCCGGCGCTCGGCTGTCCGCTCTGGAATCCTCACGGGTACAGGCATTCAATGGAATGTTCAGGAAAGTTCAGCTCAGCTGGCAGAGCGCTGGGCCGACCTTTCCATGCGCTAAGAGCGTGCTTATATATAATGCCTATTAATTAAATGTATTAATGCATATGTTTTTATGTAAATGATACGCACTTTTATAGGTAAAATGCATAGCGTATATAAAATATTAAATATATAACCTAATGTGTAGTATCACATATACTACACTACTACACATATGTAGTATCACATGTATATATTATATATATACATATATAATATGTACATATCACATATAACATGCAGATTATATAAAGGTGTATAGTAATTATATATAAAATATCTATTATGTGCTAGATATGTTATATGCATAGAATATATATTGATATATATATAAGGAGGAGGTGAAACTTGGCTGAACAAATATATATAGGTATTTGCATTTTGGTTTAAATTTTTTTGTTTATGTACAATATACATCTGAACCTTAGCAGCTGGGAAAATGATGGGGAGGTGACAACACTGTCAGGATCCATCCCCTGTGATCAGGATGGATCAGAGCACCCCACAGTGCAGCAGAAATGAGGGTATCTGACAGAAATTACCTATTGCAGGGAAGGCAAACTGCATTGATTTCATCACCAGCATCGCCCCACATCATTTGGTTCACCCTGGAGGGAGAGGTTTTTTCCTGGCAGTTCTCTTCAGTTGCTGTGCAATACCATTGTCCCTTGGCCTGTGTCCTCCCAGCTGGGAGGGAGGGAGGAGGAGGAGGCTTGGTGGGCTTCCTTCAGGACATGGAGGAGGTTCCAGTGGCTTTCCAGCTGCTCTGGCGTGTGACAGCCACAGTGCCCTCGTGCTGACACTTCATTAAACTTCATTAACTCTCAAACATCCTCAATGCAAGCGATACAGGATTGCCAGTGTCCCCTGCCCAAGGAACGGGATGGAGAGTTTTGTCCCCCTCCACCACACGTGGTGACACCTTACCTGTGTCCCTGCAGTTCCAGCCCCATGTTAAGAGCGTGCTTATATATAACACCTATAAATTAAATGTGTTAACGCATATATTATTGCACTTTCATAGATAAAATACATAGCGTATATAAAATATTAAATATATAACGTAATAGGTAGTGTACATATCACATATAACATGCATATTATATAAAGGTGTATAGTAATTATATATAAAATATCTATTATGTGCTAGATATGTTATATGCATAGAATATATATCGAGATATATATAAGGAGGAGGTGAAACTTGGCTGAACAAATATATATAGGTATTTGCATCTCCTTCCTGCTGTGCCTCCTGCAGGTCCTAAATTCGTGCCTTGTCAGAGCAGGGGCTTTTCCAGCTCCACTCCCACGTCCCAGCTCATTCCCCCAAGGTGAGGTGAGAGCTGACAACATCAGTTCACTCTGAGGAGGCAGCACAGCCAGCTGTGGGGTTCTGATCAGGCCTCCAGGCTGGCATCATCCTGGGATGAATCCACAACATCTATCAGCCAGAGAGCCCCAACACCCCTCCTGGGCACCCCAATCCCCCTCTAGGCACCACGAGCCCAGGCTGAGCGCAGTCACAGCACCCAGAGTACAGGCAGCCATTACTCTCAGGTTGCTGACATTGTCCTTCAAAAAATTTGGTGGGAGGCAGACTTTCTATGATGCAGAAAGCTGGCTGCTTCCTGAAGTTCCCTCCTGCACCCACCAGAGAAATGACAGTTCCCAGGGGAGTTAGGGACATCCTGCTGCAGGGACACCCAAGCAGAGGGTGGCATGCCCAAGGGGTGGGGAGGGAATCTTGCCACTGCAGGAGCCGTGGCACATCCCTCTGCAGAGCACTCGGCCTTCCCACCAACTCCCTCCCAGAGACCTGCTGTTGCCCCTTCTCTACAAAGCCTTTCCCTGCCTGGAATCAGGCATGTGAAGAAGGAAACTGCTGTTTATCCCCAGCTGGCTCCTTGCTCAGCACAGCAGCCCGGGGATGATGCTGTGGCCTCTGAGTGCTCACAGCCTCTTCTCTGCCCTCGTGTCCCCCAGCAGCCTCCTGCTGCCACCATTCCTGCTGGCCCACGAGGTGCTCACAGGCATCCCAGCCATAGGGAATGGATCTCATCGGCACTGTCACTTCCCTGCCCTTTTCCCAGCTGCTGAGACTGAGATGCAAACAAATTTTTAGGTTCTGCTACAGGACCCTGACACAGCAGACAAGGTGTGCACGCCTCGGAGGGGCTGGGTGTACCAAAACCCCCTCTGTGCTCCTGAGATTCCCCCTCAGTGAATAACCCTGGAGGGGCTGGGGGTACCAAAACCCCCTCGTTGTGTGCTCCTGGGATTCCCCCTCAGTGAACCACCCTGGAGGGGCTGGGTGTACCAAAACCCCCTCTGTGCTGCTGAGATTCCCCCTCAAGTGAATAACCCTGGAGGGGCTGGGTGTACCAAAACCCCCGTTCTGTGATGCTAAGATTCCCCCTCAGTGAACCACCCTGGAAGGGCTGGGTGTACCAAAACCCCCTCTGTGCTGCTGAGATTCCCCCTCAGTGAACCACCCGGGAGGGGCTGGGTGTACCAAAACCCCCTCTGTGCTCCTGAGATTCCCCCTCAGTGAACCACCCTGGAGGGGCTGGGTGTACCAAAACCCCCGTTCTGTGATGCTAAGATTCCCCCTCAGTGAATCACCGCCTTCGTCCCTGCGGGGAGAAGCCAAAGCCCCGCGGGGATGGCCCTGCGGGTCCCAGCGGGATCGCTGTTGAAGCTGCAGGGATGGGATCAGCCCTGGGAAGGGTGGCGGGCAGAGATCACAGCGTTATCACTGCCACAACCTGCAGGGATCTGCTTTCTCCTGCAAAGGGGAGCCACTCTGATTTCTCTGCGGGCTGAAGGTCGCGCTCAGTTTTACAGCCAGGCCAAAGAGAAGAAAGGAGCAATTCTGTTTACTTAGAGAGTCATTAATATCCCAGCTCCTGGCATGTACAGAGGCAGCAGGAACCTCCCCCACAGAGCAGCAGAGAGCGAGGCTGTGCAGCCCTTTATTATTCCATTATCAGCCGAGCAGGATTAGGAGGGCGGGTCAGGGAACAGTGCCGGCTTTGAGCAGGTTTAGCTCCTTTCCAAAGGCTTATCCCGGCTCAGTCTCACTCTCTGGGCTCGAATCACTTATTCTCTGTGCGGAGGGGTTTGAGTAATGCCGGGGGAGAGAGAGTGGGCACGGGGTCATGGGGTTTTAAAAAGCCCAGCAGGCAAAACCTGGGAGGTTCCTTTCGGAGGAACTCGTTTCATGATGTTGAATTTCAGAGACACCAGGGAGGGCAGTTTCTCAGCTCCGCCAACTCCCGCCTTGCTCCCCCAGGGAAAACCGAGCCCCGGCGCTGCTTTGGGGCAGTTCCGTGCTCACGACAGCCCGGTGCTGGGGCGGGACAGCCATTCCAGGCGGCTTCCTGCAGAGCTGGACGAGGTTTTTGCTCTTTATTCTTAACCAAGTTCCTCCCTGGAGCCCGGGTGGGGTGGCCGCAGCGTAGGGATCGCAGCCCGGCAAGGAAGGAGGAGCCGTGGGAACTGAGGCAGCAAATCCCTGTCCTTTCCCAGGCTAGAAATGGGGTCTGGGATGGGATGTTGTGTGCCCCCTAAGTAATTCCACTCTGGTGGATGCTGCCCGCAGCAGGGATCACCCCTGGATCTGGATCGAGCCTCCCAGCCCAGGTGGTTCTCATTGCAGCCTCTGACTCACCTCCCAAAAATTCCTGCGCTCGCATCAGGGCAGGAAACCGCTACCGGGAAGTGGTCAAACCCCTGGACGGCCTGAAATTCGGCTTCCCCCAGCGAAGGGGGAGATCAAAGGGCAGGCTTTGGCCGCAGTCCCTCTGACGCCAGGGCTTGTCATCGGGGGGATGTCTCGGAGCGCCAGTGGTGGGTGTGTGGCTCCTCCAGACTCAGCAGCTTTTTTTGCCTGGCGTTTGGGAGTGTTTTCCCTGAGGAGGCCTGAGCTCAGAAATATTTTTAAGCAAATTGTCAGCTGGGAGGAATGAGCTCAGCTGGTCGGCATTGTTTAGGGCCTCCCGGTGAGCCCTGCGGTCCCGGGCTGTGCCGGCAGCTGCTGAGAGCTCCGTGGAGGGTCAGCGTTGGGGAGGGAGCAGCCCCCAACGAGTTGCAGAGCCTGGCTGTGATCTGAGAACTGCCGCAAAAAAAAAAAAAAAAAAAAAAAAAAAAAAAAAAAAAACCACAAAAAAGAAAAAACCAAATTAAAAAAAACACAACAAAAAAAAAAAAAAAAAAAAAAAAACAAAAAAACCCAACCACAAAACCCAAAAAACCCAAAACAACAAAAAAAAAAACCCCAAACCAAACCAACAAAACAACAAAAAAAACCCCAAAAAACCCAACCAAAAGCAACAACAACAAAAAAAGAAAACCCCCAAAAAAACCCCACCAAAACCCCTTGAGCTCCTTGGAGGCTGAGAATCCTTCCTGGGCCCTGAGAGAAGCTGGGTTTTGGGGGAAATCTGCCACCCCTGGGTGATGGAGGCCGGTAGAGAAGGTGCAGCCACTTTCCAGAGTTGTGCAGCAAATCGGTGGCAGAGCCCAGACCCGTGTCCTAGCTCGGGTGGGATGTGTTCCCAGTCACTCTCCTCCGGGAGATATCTCCGTTATCTCTGTCCCCTCCTGCCCTGTGCTGGCCCCCCGTGTCAGCCCCAACCCCAGGGCCGAGAGGGGCTGATCCGCGCTCCGGGGGCTGGGGCTGCACCGGGGAAGCGGCTCCATCCTCCGCCCCGGCCGCTCCCGCAGGAGCTGCCTGGAAAGTTCCCTCTGCTGCAGTCGGTGCCTGTCCCCCTGCCAAGCCTGCAGCCCTGCCAGCCCCGATGCAGCGCCAGCCGCGCTATTTCTGGCTCCACCTTGAGACATGTACCTTTCAGCAGTGGGAGCGATGCTAAAAGAGGTGGATTCGGGAGGAGTGTGCATCCCCCTCCCGTCCCCGTCCCCCGAGTGGCTGCCGGCAGACGCGGATGTGGAAGGAAGGAGCTGTGTGCCTTGCAGGGAAAGGCTGCAGTTCATCTTGCCACAGAGAGGCACGTCCTCCGGCTGCCATGTGGCAGCGGGACCCCGAAATCCGGGCCTGCCCTGGCACCGAGAGCCCCGGGTCTCTGCTGCAGCCCCCGGGGCCGTGAAGGGTTGTGGAAGGCATGGGAAGCCCCCCAAGCTCTGTGCTTTTCTTCCCCCAGGATAATTCCCAATGCAGAGCAGCTCCTGCAGCAGCTGGGGGGCAGGAGCAGGAGGAGCCCGGGGCTGGAGGGAGCTGAGGGATGTTATTGGTGTCTTTAACCCTTGGCTTCTCGCACAACTGAAGACAAACCTTGTCTGCTGTTTCTGCCTCAGTTTCCCCAAACTCAGGGCACACGTGACATTGCCCAGTAAACCCAGGGGCACGGTGCTTCAGATATACAAACCTTCTGCACCAAAATGATGTCCGTGGAGTCCGGGATACCCCGGGGCTCCTCCTGGGACGGGAGCTGGAGGGATGTTTGCTCTTGAAGGGAAGCTGGTGGTCATGGCTGGACTGGATGCTCCGCTCCATGGGCAGTGAGGGAGGAAGGGGGGGGGTCCTCCACGGGCTGTCCCCCCGCACCACACCGGCCCCGTGTCACCTCCCCAGGTCACATCCCGGCCCTTCCCCTCCCACACACCCGGCCCGAGCAGCGCCGTGCGGGCGGGAATGGAACCGATCAGGACAAACCCGACCGGCAGTCGCTGCCCTCAGCCTGGGAGCTGCTGAGCACCCTTCGGGCTGCCCTTGGGGTCGAGGGGCCTCTTTAAGGCTCTCATAATTAAGAGAGCCCCAAACGAGTGGTTATCGGCAGGGGGGAGGAAGTGATCCCGCGTCTGGAGGCCAACAAGCAGGGCCGTGTGGGAGCGGGATGGACCAGCCTGTGCCTCTGCCTGTGCCTGTGCCTCTGCCTGTGCCTGTGCCTGTGCCTGGGGCTGGTGGTGGCCACCACGCTGCTCACGGCATGGAGTGGCCATCCAAGGGTGACACAGCATCAGGTCAATCCTCTGGGAAGTCCCCACAGAGCAGAACTGAGATGGAAAAGCCCTGTCTGTGTCTCCCCTGCCATGACGGAGGCTGAGTCAGTCCCATTCCCCATCTGAGACCAACCCGGCTGCAGCTCTCAGCCCTTGGCATCCCCACCATGTGCAGCCCTTCCCCAACCCTTCCTGCACCCCTGACACCTTGTGATGAAGCCACTCTCAGCCCCTTTCCCCACAGCACGAGCACAGCCAGGCATTCCACTCTTATCTAAAGCACAGGCTGGCAGGACTAAGGGGGATCCCTGTGGCACAGGGGCACAGGGCCTTGGACGGACGTAGCATGGTGAGGACAGAGCCCTGAGCAGCCTCATGGTCCCGTGGCACCTGCCAGGAGCAGTGGGACAGCTGCTCTCACATCCTCCCGACACGACTCACGCCTTCCTGAGCGGAAATTGGGAGCGGGTTAGTCACCGAGAAGGGTGAGGGGCAGGTCAGGACGCTGCACTCCCCGGCATCCAGCTATTTCCTCCCATGACACCTTGCTGAGGAACCTCGGGGCTGTTTACAAACGCTGGACTGTGTCACGGCAGTGGCTGGGGAAGCGGCTCAGCTCCGATCTCACCCAGAATCAGCCGCGAGTGCCGCCGTTCCCAGGCCAAAAGCATCAGGGCTGGGAGCAAGTTTTGCCCCTCTGAGCAGCCCTTTGGGCCCACAGCTCCCAGGGAAGTCTTTCTGGAAAGCACAATGCTCCAAACCGCAGCGTCTCAGCTCTCCTCATAGGTCTGCTCTGGGAAAAGAAACAAGACTCAACCATGTTATCTGCCCAGCTGGTCATCCCATGCCCTCCCTGCAATTTCTTGGCCAGTTCCAGAAGGTTTAAGCAGGGACAGAGGGCTCACTGCTAATTAAACTGCCCTAAGTGTGAGGATGACGCCTCCCTGAGGTGCAAGCTCAAGGTTAGGACAGAGCTGCATCCACGGGGAATTGGTTGGCAAAAAAAAAAAAAATAAATCTTTGTTGAGCTGGGCCAGACCCCTTGGAGCCCAGCAGTCCCTTGGGAAGGACGAGGTCAGTCCTGTTGCCAGCAAAAACTGCTGTCAATGGTTTTTGCCAACTGCCGTGAACACAAAGCAGCTCCCAGCCTTGCTGGCACCCTCCAGACGAGTCCCCTGGGCTCTGTCCCCAGAGCTCTGTGCCCCAAGGTGGGGTTCAGAGCACAGCCCACCTCCCTCCACGGGGCTTCATGCCCGTAGCAACCTCCAAGCCCCACGGATACCTGATGGTGAGCCACCAGTGATGGGTAGGACATCACCCCTCTCCATCCTCCCCCCTCCTGGAGGTGTCCCCCGCCGTCTGCCAGCTGTCCTCACCCCTCACCGTGCCTCGATTTCTCCAGGCTTCACTCCTCTCGTGCTTGGAGAGATGCAGAAATGGCATTAAAACGCTGTTCAGTCCAACGTGGGGGCTCCAGGGACACCTGCCAGCACCCATCCGTGCCTTGCTGGGAACGATGTGCAGGAACCGGGGCGGGGGTGGCTGCCGGGCGCTCTGCCTCCCCTCTCCCGGCGTCACCGTGCCTCTGTTCCTTGCCATCCCCGGCACCGTGAGAGCACCCACGCCGGACACCCACCCCGGCAGCGCAGAACCACCCGCGGAAAAAAACCCCACGGCGTCGCTTTGCCCCCGCAGAGCCGGTTCCCCCGCGGAGCACTGCCCCGGAGCACGGGGCGGCGCTTGAGGAAACTGAGGCAGCTGGCGGGGGGTGTGGGGGGGGTACCGGACCAACCCCGGGACTGGCCCCCCCTCCTCGGCAGGGGAAGAGCTGGCTGGGGGGGGTGGGTGGGTTAAATTTTTATGAATGGGGCCGCCCCGCCTGCCATCGCCGGGCGTCAGCAGCGAGCGGCGGCGGCGGCGGGCGGCGCTCCCCGGTGCCTCCCGCTCCGCTCCGCTCCCGCTCCGCCGATGGCCGCCGGCCGCCGAGCTCCCCCGGAGCCCGGCGGGGGCCCGGTGTTACTTCAAGGCATCTTCGGAGCTGGGCCGGCCCCCGGTGCCGCCGCTTGCTCGCTGTCTCTGACGGCCCGGGAGCTGCAGGTGCGGCGTGCCGGCGGCTGCCCGGGCGGCTCGGCCGGTCCCGACGCCGCGCTCCGCCTGGCCGACTGCGTGGGCTCGGCCGCTTTCCCCGCGGCCGCGGCCGCCGCCTGCTTCTCGCTGGTGTGTTACCCGCTGCGGGGGCCGCGCTGGGGGCCGCCCGCCCGCCAGCGCCTGGAGCGAACCTTCCGCGTCTGCCGGGGTCCCGACGCCGAGGGCAACCTGCGCATCGCCCAGGCCTGGAGCCGCCGCATCCGCGAGTTGGCCGTGCCCGCCGTGCCCGCGCAGGACGGTGAGTGCCGAGCAGCCCTTCCCGGCACCGCTGCCCGCGGGGCTCGCTCCGCCGCCCGGGGCCCTGTTGGGGGCCGGGGTCGCGCTCGGGGGTCGCTCCGCCGCCGGGCCCCAGGCGGGGATGGCTGTGCCCGGGCCGCGGGAGCTGCGCGGTGTCGCCTTCCGGGGGCAACGGGGTGGGGGGGGACACACAGAAGGGAGGTGGGCCCAGCCCCTGTGGGGTCACTCGGACAGCCCCCCACCCCCCCCACCCTGCCCCGAGTCTGGGGTTGGGGGCGCGGGGGGGTGGCAGGGACGTTCCCGCTCGCAGCCCCAGGCAGGGGTCGGTTGTTTCTCTCCCCTTTCACCCTGAATTTGAAGGGGCAGCAGGGACGTGGTCACATTGCGGGGGCCCTTTGCACGCACCCCCTCCCCCCACCCCCATTTACTCCCGTTCGATAACTCCAAAGCTCCAAAGGGCAGCCTGATCCAAGGAAAAAAAAAAGTAATCATTGCTGACGCAGGCAGGACGGGAGCCAGGCACCGTCCCCAGCAGGTCCCATCCATCACCTGGGATTTGGGGACAGGCAGATCCCCCTCAGGACCCCCGCGGTCCGGTGGGATCTCAGGGCATCCTGCTGGGGGTCTGTGCTTTTGATCCTGCTTCCCTCGGGAGCTGTCAATGTCTGGAAGGGGAGGGTGCTGCTCGGGGGCCGTGTCCCCCAGCTCCCACAGGCAGGGCAGGGCGTGCTGGCAGATAGTTGAACATCTGAGCAGAGATTCAATTATATGCACTACTTCATTTATTTGGCTGTCCAGTCGCTCTGATCAGACTTGGAAATTAAGAGGCATGCGGTTAGAGGGATCCTGTCAAATCACATTTAGCCCAGCTCTTCCTTGCTTGGATTTTAAAACGCAGCTCTTTTGGGTTTTTTTTTTACATGACCTGCAGCTACAAAACAACTTTGTGTCTCTCTTCCTAAAGAATTACAAAAAAAAAAAAAAAAAAAAAAAAAAAATTTACAGTGGAATGGGGTGAGGGCAGAACCAGTTCCCCAACTCTATTTCCAGCCTGAACTCTGCAACTGGAAGTCTCCAAGCTCTTTCCAACCCTTGTCCTGTGAACAGGCAGTGCGAGGCTGCCGGGGCAGGAGCAGCTCCTCGTTGCACGCAGGGCCCTTAGGGGGAGCAGGGCCGGGGGGAAGGAGGATGGGAGAAGGCAGTGCAGGGTTTTGCAGTCACTTTCCTCGCTGAGGGCCATCAGGATTTGCAATCCTCCTCCCTCAGTTTTGGGACAGGGCTAAAAATGCCCCTGGTCCACGCCCTGTGCCCGCACGTGCCGGCAGAGGGGACTGTGCAGGGCTGATAAGGCCCTGCTGGGGAGTCCGTGCAGAGAGTCCTGTCACCCTGTCCCCATGGGGAGGGGACCTGGGGAGCCACCAGTGATCCCCTCCTGGTGCTATCGCAGCTCCAGCATCCTCTGGGATAAAGGCCCTGAGGAATGCTGCTGCAGCAGGGATGAAGGGATGGTTCCCCCTCCTCGTTTCACCCCAAGGGATAAACAGAAAGTCCCTCAGCAGCTGATAACCCCAAAGCTGGGGCTGCCTGCAGCGTGTCCCAAACTGCAGCTACCCAGGAGGGAACAAGCTTCCCCCAAGGTTGTGTCCCAAAAGGGAAACCCAGCCCCAGGAAGCTCAGCCCCAGCCTTATTCTGCCTGGCATGCTTGCTCTCTGTGCCCAGAGAGTTTCCAGAAGGATGCAGGGATGCAGTGGAGTGGCTTGGGCTGCAGACAGCGGAGCTGTGGCAGTGTGCTCCTGGCCTGGGCACAGCCAGGACACATCAGATGGGAGGATGTGGGCAGAGGGAGGGGAGCAGAGCTTGTGGCAGCAGCTGGAGCCCCTTCCTCCTGCTGACTCAGATTCTGCTCTACTCAGCATTTGAGGCTGAAAGCGACCACACTGTGCTGGGAAGTGGAATCTTGCTGGGATGCCAGGGACTGGCCAGTGTTGTGCAACAGGAAGGGTTGGATGGGTCAGGATGCTGCTGAAATTGTCTCCCTGTGCATCACCATTGCTGGGCTCCAGCTCTGAGCCAGCACCCTCCAGTTCCACCACAGGGCTGAGCCCTGGTGCTGTTGTCACCAGCCCCACACTGGGGTCACTGCTGTCACTGCTCACAGCCTGGTACCAGCAATCTGTCCCTTGGGAGGGAGTCGTGGTGTCCCTCTGTGCCCTGGGCAGGGTTTGTTTTCCCCCTCCAGCCAAGGAGCTGATCCACGGGATCCCAGCCTTTCCCCACTGCCCAGAGGAGGCCACAGAGAAGCACCCACAGGCCTGGGCAGGATTTTTAGGCAAGACTCAGCTGCAGTTCCATGTGTGTGTGAGAAATGATGTGGCTGGTTAACACTGCGGGGTTAAAAACTGCATTTAGGCTTTTGAAGTGCCTTTGGTTTTTGCTTTTAAATATCCAGGGCTTGAGGGGGGAAAGAGAGAGAAAAGCCCCCAAGAGAGAAAGCAGCTGGGGCTTGGGCTCAAGCCATGTCTGGGCACTTTTCTGCATTTGCTTGCAGGAAATTTAGTGCCTATGGGGACCAGGGAAGCTCTGAAGGGCTTGGAGCAGGGTCAGCCCAGACCTAGGGTTTGTTTTTGTTATCCCTGACCCAAGCTGGAGCGGCCTCTGCTCTGGGTGCTTCACTGCTTTCCGCAAGGGCAGATGGCCCCTGTGTCTGGAACCCACTGATAAGGGGCTGGGGAGGGTGCTGGAGGGGGAGCCACTGGCCCTGGGCAGCAGTGGGGAGAGCCAGGCTCAGCCAGCACCCAGAGCCAGGCTGGGACCAGCACCCAGAGCCAGGCTGCAATCAGCACCCAGAGCCAGGCTGCAATCAGCACCCAGAGCCAGCCTGGAGCCAGCACCCAGAGCCAAGCTGGGACCAGCACCCAGAGCCAGGCTGGAGCCAGCACCCAGAGCCAGGCTGGGACCAGCACCCAGAGCCAGGCTGGAGCCAGCACCCAGAGCCAAGCTGGGACCAGCACCCAGAGCCAGGCTGGAGCCAGCACCCAGAGCCAGGCTGGGACCAGCACCCAGAGCCAGGCTGGAGCCAGCACCCAGAGCCAGGCTCAGCCAGCACCCAGAGCCAGGCTGGAGCCAGCACCCAGAGCCAGGCTGGGGCCAGCACCCAGAGCCAGCCTGGAGCCAGCACCCAGAGCCAGGCTGCAATCAGCACCCAGAGCCAGGCTGCAATCAGCACCCAGAGCCAGGCTGGGACCAGCACCCAGAGCCAGGCTGGGGCCAGCACCCAGAGCCAGGCTGGGACCAGCACCCAGAGCCAGGCTGGAGCCAGCACCCAGAGCCAGGCTGCAATCAGCACCCAGAGCCAGGCTGCAATCAGCACCCAGAGCCAGGCTGGAGCCAGCACCCAGAGCCAGGCTCAGCCAGCACCCAGAGCCAGCCTGGAGCCAGCACCCAGAGCCAGGCTGGGGCCAGCACCCAGAGCCAGGCTGGGACCAGCACCCAGAGCCAGGCTGCAATCAGCACCCAGAGCCAGGCTGCAATCAGCACCCAGAGCCAGCCTGGAGCCAGCACCCAGAGCCAGGCTGCAATCAGCACCCAGAGCCAGGCTGCAATCAGCACCCAGAGCCAGGCTGGGACCAGCACCCAGAGCCAGGCTCAGCCCTGGGGCTCTCACAGGCAGATCTCTGTTGTGGACTTGGTGGCAGGTTCCAAGCTGCTGGCCAGGGGACAAGGAGGTGTCCTGTAGGGTGACAGCACCACTGGGTCCATCCGTGGGGCCAGGAAATAATCCTGGTGGTGATGAAGTCAGCAGAGCTCTGTGTGCTCCCAGGGATGGGACAGGCACGGAGATGAGATGCTCCAGTCCCACCTCCCTCCAAGGAGCTTGTGGAGCTCAGGCCATGACTGGATGATGCTGGATGTCACCCAGGGGAGGTGACACATGTGGTGTCCTCCATGACCCCACATTCACCTCTCCCCACCACTGTCCCCACTCGTGGGTGGCAGGAGGGGCTTGGCTGTAGAGCCCCAGCTCGTGAGTCCAAACAGCTCAGGTCACTGCAGGTGTGCAGATGATGTGGGGGCACCCCCAGTGCCAGGGGGCTGAGAGGGGATTCCTGGGTCAGCACAATGCTGGGGGAAGGCCTCTGCTGTCCTGACTCAGCAACTCTTCCTGCTGAGTCAGCAGCTGCAGCCTTGCACTGGGCCTGTGTGCTGGGGTGGGCACCCACACCCCCTTGGGCCCAGGTCACAGCTCAGGGGGCGCAGAGCTGGTGGGGACATCCCCCACAACCCCAAAAATGGCTCCTCCCTGCAGAGCCAGGGATCTCCAGAGGTGCTGAGGGAGCCTGAGGCCGTTGTCCTTCCTCACTTCAGGGCTTGGGGTGCTCAGCAGCACCCGGGGTTCCTGCCCTTCTCCTCCTCCCCGTGGTGCCTCCCTCACAGGGAAGGTCAGTGGCCTCCCTCTGTCCCCCTGCATGGGGACCACTGGCCTTGGGGAAGGAGAGGCTGGAAGAAACTGGGGAGGCAGGGGGATGGGACCCCTGCCAGGCTTGTAATTACAGCCCGGCCGAGGCCCTGGAAGGCGAAACCTGAGCCCCGTGGGGAGCGGGGGAAGCAGGAGCGTCCGTCTGCCAGCACAACTGTCTGTGCTGGCCCTGCTCCATCTGGGTGGATGCGGGGAATTGGGACCTGGAGTTCTCATCCCCCCACTCTGGTTTGGCTGGAGTGCTGCAGGGCTCCATCCTGGGTGTGAACATCTCTGCTGATTGTGGGGGAGCTCAGATGAGATCCTGCAGGCCCCTGTGTCCTGCCTCTGCCACCTCCCCAGCATTTCCAGCAGGGAAACCCTCCATCCCTGCTCTGCCCTGTCGCCTCTGGGTAGGAATGCAGCCCAGGGAGCTTGTGAGGGTGAGGGAGGGCCAGTTCCCCTTCCCCTTTCGGTTTTGGCAAACGCTGCCCTGGCTGGCAGAGCCCTCCCAAGGCAGGGCCAGGACCCAGCACCCTGAGCCCCGTGTCCCCCTGCAGGTGACAGCTATGGGGTGCTGCCCCGGCCCTGCCATGCCCTGGTGCTGCTGAACCCACAGAGCGGCTCTGGCCGTGCCCTTGATGACTTCCAGGCAGTGGTGCAGCCCATGCTGGCCGAGGCAGACATTGCCACCACTGTCTTCGTCACTGGTGAGTCCATGAGCAGCTCCCCCTCCTCCTCCTCCTCCTCCTCCTCCTCCTCCTCCTCCCTTCCCTGGGATCCTACCTGGGCTCTGCCACGTGGGGACAGGTTCCTCCAAGGGTCTCTGACTCTCTGCATCAGCACAGCTCTGGGTCCTACAGGATGTTGCACTTGAGGAGTGACTGCCTTGCCTCCTGCATCCCTGGCTGGGGTCACCTTCTGGGGTTGGGGCCACTGTCTGGGGGTGGCAGCAGGAAGGGCAGAGGGATGGAGGGTGATGCTCCAAACATCTCCACTTTCCCCAACAGAAAGACCCCACCATGCTCACGAGAAGGTGCGAGACGAGGACCTGTCACAGTGGGACACCTTGGTGGTCATGTCTGGGGATGGGCTGCTCTTCGAGGTGAGGGGCACCTCGGGGCTGGGCAGAGAGCTGGGAGAAGGGGGTGCCTGGGGCAGGAGCCAAGCTCTGAGTCACAAAGTCAGGCAGAGAATGGCAAAAGGAGAGATGGCACCAAGCTTGGAGCAAAGCAGCCATCACCTCTGCCCTGCTCTGGGCAGGAGCACCGTGGGCTCTGCTCCCCCCAGGCTGGGCAGGGGCTGCTGGGTTCCTCGGGTACCAGAGGCTCCTTCATCCCTGCAGGTGGTGAATGGGCTGATGGAGCGCCCAGACTGGAAGGAGGCCATGAAGAAGCCGCTGTGCATCCTGCCAGGAGGCTCTGGGAATGCCCTGGCTGCCTCTATCAACTACTACGCAGGGTGAGTCCCAGCCCATGGGGCACCCACTGCCCCCCTGCAGGGCTGCACTGGAACCAGCTGGGGATGAGGGAAGAGAAAGGCTGCGTGGGGCTCCAGCCCAGGGAAGGGTGCTGGGATGCCCAGGGGTGCCTGGCAGGGCCCTCACTCCCCACAGCACAGCCCCAGCCGTGAGCAAGGGGTTGCCCCCCCCTTCCTTTCTCTGGGCTCAGAGACTGCTAAAGCTTTAACCCCAAAGGACCCACCCCAGGCACAGCCAATCCCACCGTGTGGGGCCCCAGGATGGCCCTGACTCAGTCCCCTCTTTCAGGAACTGGTTTATCCCTCCCATCCCCAGCAAAACTACTCCCAGCAGCTGTTCCTGAGGGACACTGCCACCCAGCTGGGACGTGTCCCAACCAGGACACAGCGGTGAGCTCTGCAGCTGGATGCTGGGGCAGCAGGAGGGGTCCTGAGCTCCAAACTCACTCTCTCCATCCCTCACAGCTACGACCACGTGGCCAAGAAAAAGCTGCTGACCAACTGCACCTTCATCCTGTGCAAGGGGCTGTACACGCAGATGGACCTGGTGTCGCTGAGCACGGCCTCGGGCAAGCGCTTCTTCTCCTTCCTGGGCTTCGGCTGGGGCTTCATCTCGGACGTGGACATCGACAGCGAGAAGTACCGCTGGCTGGGCAGCGCCCGCTTCACCCTGGGCACGCTGCAGTGCCTGGCCAAGCTCCGGGTGTACCAGGGCCGCCTCTCCTACCTGCCCGTGGCCGCGGAGCAGGGCAGCTCCCCGGCAGCCCGGGACGCCCCCGGTCCCGTCACCAACGGGCACATCCCGCAGCCGGCGGGCACGGAAGCGCCCGGCTCCCCGCCCCCCGACTCGCTGCTGGTGCCGCTGGGCCAGCCCGTGCCGGCGCACTGGACCGTGGTCCCCGAGGAGGAGTTTGTCCTGGTCTACGCCATCTACCAGTCCCACCTGGGCACCAACCTGCTGATGGCCCCGGCGGCCCGGCTGCACGACGGCTGCATCCACCTCTTCTACATGAAGGCCGGCATCAGCCGCGTGACGCTGCTGAAGCTCTTCCTGGCCATGTCCAGGGGGACTCACCTGGACTTGAACTGTCCCCACCTGTGCTACGTCCCCGTCCGGGCTTTCCGCCTGGAGCCGCGGGTGGCCGCGGGCATCATGACAGTGGATGGGGAGGCGCTGGCCTGCGAGCCCGTGCAGGGCCAGGTCCACGCCCGCCTCTGCCGCGTCCTCAGCGGCTCCTGAGGTGCCCGCTCGCCCTCCCTGCAGCGCTGAGCTGCCGGCACGGCCCGGCGCCAGGGTGGCAGAGCCTTCCTCCCACTCAGGAACCCCTCCTTCCATAGCAATAGGTCTTGAGGGTGGGGGCGTGGGGCTCATCCCCTCGCTTGCCCCCACGCTTAGCTTTACCCTCCTCCCCCGCCTTGGGACGGCCGCCGGTGCTGTTCCAAAAATGAGCCACAAGCCCCATCAGGTACTCGGTGCCGGCGAGATGCCAGCGTGTTCTTGTTTTACCCCGGTACGAGGTCCCGGCCCGCAGGCGGCTGCGCCGGCACAGCCCCGTCCCCTCCCCGGCTCGGACGCACACGGTGGCATTGCTGTGTCCCCGCCCCGGAGCCAGTGCCACCCCCAGGGAGGGTCAGGACCAATAGATCTAATACAATAAACCGACTTTTTTTTTTTTTTTTAAAGAATGTTTCTACCCAAAGCTTCCTGTAGAAGCGGAGTTTATTCTTGTGAGAAATTCGAAATAAATATCTAGCGTTTGCAAAAAAAAAAAAAAAAAAAAAAAAAAAAAAAAAAAAAAAAAAAAAAAATCCTTCCTGGGTTTTGAATCCGAGCTCACGGCTGCTGTCAGGGGCTGGGCTCAGCCACGGCCTGGCTACACGGACAGGTTTAGCTCAGCACCGCAGCCCTCTGCTCTCTGACACCCCGGGGCCAGGAGCAGCACTGAACAAGGGGCCCCGGAGTTGCTCCCAGGGCAGATGCTGAGGATGCAGGACACGGAGCATTGCTGCCACCACCCACCCCCATTTTTGGGGTGCAGCGATGCCTCCCTGCTCAGCTTCATGCTGGGGGCTGATCGTGTCCAGGGAGCTCAAGCCTGCAGTGACACTTTGGGGACATCCTGGGGAAAGTCCGGTGCCTCCGAGTGAGAGCAGGGAAGGGCTCATGGAAGAGGTTCAAGGAGGGGTCGTAGGAGCTGAGGGGTTTGGCTTTCTGCCTGCAGCAGGGGCCCTTTGGGGGGCTCTTGCATCCCTTTTTTCGGGCTGCACGGGGCCAGCTGGAGCCCTGCTACAGGTTTCTGCCCTGGGGCTTGCCTGGGGGGGGGGATTACTCAGCCTCTTTGGTATAAAATTGCAGTAATTAAACCTCATTTTCAGCGCTCAAGTACAAAGCAGAAGAGTAAACAGTGGTGGCTGTTTGCATTTATTCAACTGCAAACTATGCAATTAGGATGGCAGATCCGGGAAAGAAGAGCACGATTGTCCTCCCCCCATGGCCTCGCTTGCTGATGGAGAGGAGCCCTGTTCCTGAGCCAGCAGGGCAGGCAGCAGCTGGGAACCACCTCCCACAATAAAGTTATTTCCCCCGTGGCATCGGGCCAGGTGTAAAAAACAGGCCGAGCAATAACTCTGTAACCCTGCTGAGCTGCTGGAGGGAGAGCCCACGGCAGGGGATGCGCTCGGAGCTCTCGCTGTCTCTGTCGAGGGACAGGGATCAGCAGAGCGGAGCCGTTCAGACTCACAGCGCCTGAAAGGCTCCCGGGAGGAGCCCGCAGCGATCCTGTGTGCGGCTCTCAGCAGCAGCTTGGCCCGGGATCGCTGCCGGGTTTCGCTGCACAGCTCTGCCAGCACCCATCTGCTTCCCAAAGCTCAGCCGGCAGGGACGGGCTCCTCTCGGGGAGCCCCCGGCCCTCCTCCCCCCGCACGGCTCCGGGCACCGGGGCAGAGGATGCTGCGAGCGGCTCCAGCACAGCCGCCAGTGCCGGCACAGCGAGACACTGCCCGTGCCGTGCTCCGGCACCTCGAGCTGCTCCTGCAGGCTGAGAGGGACCAGGGAAAGCCTCCAGGGAGACAAAATGTAAGTCAGGACTCCCGATTCCATATGACTGCTCCAGATTCCAGCAGCACCCGGCGGGTGCGGGGCTCCCAGCGGCTCAGGCACGGCTGTGTCCGGCCCCATCCATCACACACTTACCTGTGCGCTGGGGTGCCGGGCAGGGCAGGGCACAGCCCCCGGCAGCCTGGGGTGGGGGGAGCTGCGAAAGGGTTTTTTTGCCCGAGTCTGACCGTGATCACCGGGGCTGCCGGAAAGCGGCACACGCTGAGCTATCCGCGAGCACCAGGCGCCAGCAAGGAGCACAGAAAACAAAAAAACCCCAGCTTGACAGATGCCCTCAGTACATCACGGTGTCGGGGAACAGTTTATAGACAGCCACAGGGGCAGCCCCTCCCTGCCAGACCTGCCTGGATCCCTCCGGACTCGGCTTCAGCCAGTGGGACCCAGTCCAGCCCGAGGCTGGCACAGGGATGTGCCGGAGAGGGGCAAGCGCCAGGCAGGGGGCGGTGGGGGAAAGAAAGAGACAACTCACAGAATTACTCACAGAGGCAAAAATTTAATGGCAAGTCATCTTCCCTCCTTTATTACACCTTGGTTAGCCAAACGGAAAAAAAAAAAAAATCTGCAGGTAAAAAAAGTTTTAATGGTCACACAGCACTTTATACATATATCATAAGCAACCAAGCATCCACATCTGCACGTGAACGACACACCTCTAAGCATGGCCTCAATAGTCAGGTTTGTTTTTTTTTTTATTATTCATTAAATACTGTACAGAATCAAGGCTACAAACTGATTTTGTAATGCTTCTTCCCCCTCCCCAGCACTTAAAACAGTTACAGGCTGCTCTCATTTGTACATCACACAGTCGTGTAGCCAGTTTTAAGGCTAACAATATGCATCATGCTTTGGCTTTTTTTGTGTGTTTTTAAATTTTTTTTTTTTAAGGTTTTAGCCTTTTTAAATTTTGTTACCCTTAAATATTACATACATACACAAAAAAATTACATAGCTGCAGTGTGCTCACCACCAACCTCATCACCCAGGAGCTTCACATTATCAAAAGCTTTAGAAAATTTGTAAACCTCTGTGCACGCTTGGGTTTGGGACAGCTGCAGAGAGCGAGTGGTGCCGGGGTGAGCAGTGTCCCCTTCCAGAAGGCCAACACCCACCTCCTCGAAGAAAGCCCAGCCTATGCAAAAGCTCTTGTGCAGGATCAGAGACTTTTGGGGCAAAGGGGAGGACGTGGTGTACTGCCCGACCCCCTGCCCTGTGAGATGAGAGCTGCAGAGTAAAGGAGGGGAAAAGGGGAACCCTACAGCTCCTCCATCCCCAGTGGGTTTCTCCCTCCCTCCGTCCCTGGTCCTGCGGGTCTAGGGGCAGCCACAGCCCGGCTCTGGGGACAGAGGTGTCAGTGTCTGCATCACTAACCGTGGCTGTGCCTGGAATCGGCCTCTCTGCCTGTTCTTCCCCTGCCCCGGAGCAGTGGCCTCACCCCTTGCCCCCAGCCCCCTCCGAGACGCTCCCGTGCTCGGCTCAGAGGGATCCATTCACTGAACGTGCCCATGGTGACAGCTCCAGCTCGCCCTGCCCCGCCCGCGCCTCTCTGACCCCCAAATCGGCTTCTGCCCGACTTCCCACCTGCCAGGCAGGGAGGGCTCCTGCAGCACGGCCGGAGCTGCTGCACAGATGATCCACCCACAGAGCAGTGGCTGCTGAGCTCTGCAGCCCAGGTCTTCATCACAGCCAAGCCCTGCATCCTCCTGGGAGCACTGGGAGAAGGACTTCTGTCTTCCAAAACACCAGTGGTGGATGGGGACACGAGAAGGGCTTTGTGCAGCCAGCCCCTGGCTCAGGAGCATCATGGGGGCAGCAGGAAAGCACAGGGAGCTGTGGGGGGGAGGTGGATTTGGGCTGGTAGGTGCAGCCCTTGGTGTTTCTGGGAGCAAAAAGCACTGCACCAAGGTGCTGGGATTCTCCATTTCTGACCACAGCCATACTGAGCCAGAGCAAGAGCAAAGGAGAGCTTTGGCTCCATCCTTACCTCTGGCAGAGCCATCTGCTCAGCCCGACTCCTCCCCAGGAAGCCTGGCAGCACTCCTCCCTGTGCAGCTGGAAGGACTCTCCCTGACAGACTCTGCTCCCCATGGATGCTACGTGGGTGCCTCTCCAGTGCCTGAGCACTGGGCAAAGGCAGCAGGGCTGGGCTAAGATTGCCCAGCTCCAAGGGAAGGTGTGGGCAGACAGGACCAGAGGACCCCTCAGGAAGAGGATTTGACCAGGGGACTCTGGCAAGTCACTGCTTCAAAGTGCTCACAGTCACCAGCTCAGGCTGTGAAACACAGGCTGCCCTGGCCAGGTGTTTCCCAGAGCATCCAGCAGCACCACGGTTGGGATTAGGGATGGGAAGTGCTGTGCCCACAGTGCTGCTGGCCACAGCCAGCCCCCCATGGGAAACAGCTGGCAAGGGAAGGAGCTGGTAACAGCCCAAAGCAGCACTGCTGTAGCAGCACAGGAACAAGCTGGTGCTGTCACAACAGGGCCTCACCACGACACGGCTTCCCTGGGGTGACCCTGGCTCCCACGGCTCCTGAACACCCGTGTACAGCTGGATGAGGGAGCAGCAGCCACGCCAGGTTGATCCAGATCTACAGCAGGGCCCAGGATCACTTGCTGCTGCCTGCCTGGGTGAGGCTGGGATCCAGGGTGGGTGTAGTGCTGTGTGACAGCCGGGATGGCTGGGAACAAAAGACACGGATACCTAAGCAAGTAACGAGGGCAGAACCCTGAATCCCATGTATTTCTAGAAGACAGGCATGCATGGTGGGGAAAGGGAAGTTTGCCTCACTCTGGAGAAAAAGAAGTGGGGATGGCTAGACTTGCCTCCAGGAGACTGACCTGGAAGTTGCAGGACTGGATGGAAAGTCTGCAGCACTCCCAGGGTAGCACAAGTGCCAGTGCAGAGCTCTGGCCCTGCCTACCGATCCCGACTGGAAGAACCTTGTAGCTATGGGTGAACAACTAAGACTAGAGCAACTCCGTATGGTGTAGACAACTCCAATGCAAACACAATCCAATGTCTAAGTACAGATAAGCTGGGGTAGACTTCATAGAACCCGTGGGAATGCTGAGAAAAATAAAAGACTGGGAGGGCATTGCCCTTCATTTCCAGAAACTACAGCAATCCCTTCTCCTGGCTGGAACCCCACCAGAACAAACTGCTGGGTGTAGCGCTGGGTAAGAAGAGTCCTTGTGTGGAAAGGTGCCCCAAGATGAAAGTGCAGAGGGAACGTGGCTGCAAGACTGCTTCTGTGCAGGTCTCAAATCTTACCATTGCAGGGTCAAACTCGCAAGAAGAGCACGTACATGGGACAGGGGGGAAGAAAGAGGGGTCGGGGGCAAAGAGTTACTCATGCTTAAACAACCTTTCCTCAGAGGAGCAATCAGGCCTACCACCTTCTTTGGAACAAACCAAGCTGAGGAAGAAAAGCTGGAAGGAGAAGCCAGTTGATTGGTAACAGCATTTGCCAATTTACTTTCTGCTGCTTTCCCTTCTCCCCTGCACCTGCCTGTCCCTAACCTGATGGTTTATTTGTCCTCTGTCCACTCTGGGATGTTGGCCCCTGCTAAGGCAGCCCGGTACTGCTGCAAGACACCGCGGATGCTTTTAATGAACCCCTTGGACAAAGGGAAGAGGGGAAATCCGATATCAGGGTAACCGCTCTTCTCCGGCAGGAAACTCCTGTAGCTCTTTCTCCTTTTCTTTGGTTTCACGCTGGGCTGCGAGGCAGAGTCCTGGGCAGCCTTCCCCTCGTCCGTTCGGTCTCTGGCCAGGTCCCCCCTGGCTTGGCCCGTGCTCTCCGAGTCTGAGTACTGTTGGAGGTCGCCGGCGTTGGGCGCCGCGCTCGGGAACTCGGCCTCGTCCGGCTCCTCCCTGCCGTCCAGCGCCGAGTCGGACAGTTCGGCGGCCACCCCCTGCTCCGAGCCGCGCTCCGCCGGCGCCCCCGCCGCGTCCCCGGGGCTCTCGGCCAGGCCGCCGCAGGGCAGGGCGGTGTGCTCCGCCCCGTTGGCCTGTTCGTGGCTGCGCTCCACCAGCTCGTTGGTCTCCAGCCAGGACTCGATGCGGGACACCAGGCGCCAGCCGTGGCAGCGGAAATGCTCGCGGATCTCGTGCTCGAAGACCTCGACGGGCCGGCGCAGCAGCTGCATCATGGACTGCACCACGCGGATCAGCGTCATCTCGTTGTAGCAGCGGCTGTTCTCGTAGCCCTCCTGCAGGCCCCGGTCGCTGTCGAAGCCCGCCTCGTTGTAGTAGGGCTCGTTCACCAGGATCAGACCTGCCGGGAGAACGGGACACCCAGGGGTTGGTTAAGGCAGGAAGGTCAGGAATGGCCATCCCTTGCTCCTGCCAAAAGGGTCAAGGTGGAGGGTGAAGCACGGGCCAGGCGGAACCCCCAGAACCTGCAGGACGCCAAGGACTGGTGCTGTAAGGGGAGCATAGTGTGACATGGTGGGTGTAGTCACTGCTTGTCATGTTTGGGTTTTCTGAAGTTCTTTCCCAGGTCAGCTGGGAAAGTTGACCCCGCTCGTTCCATACAACTAAACTGGTAAACAAGGTCACACTTTTTAAACTCTCTTGTTTTTCACATTTCTCTCCTAAGGAGGGACTTCGCTTGTTGACCCTTGGTGTGACCAATGGTTCAAAGGATCCCACCTCTTAGGTGGGCACATTGTAAAAAGGTATAAAAATAGGTTCTGAGAATAAACCAGCCCCTTTTTCGGAGCATCAGCCTTCTGAATGACGAGTCTGTGTCTTTCTTTCGTGTCCAACAGCGACAGGTGGGACTCAGACTCTGCAGGGAGTGGCACCCACGTTCCTTGGCTGGCAAGAACAGCCCTCTGCCAGCACAATGCAGAGGACATACAACAGCAGAAGAGGTCAAAAGGGCAGGAAGGGAGAGGTTACACAGCTCCTTTCACTTCCCTCCTGCAGAAAACCCCACAAACACAACAAAAGCTTTTTTTTTCCCCTCCCCCTCTTGCTCAGAACAAAGGCCAGACTGCAGCAACAGGCTTCGAGCTGGCCAGGTTCTGTTCCATGCAGCAGAGTCCCATCAGACAGTGCAGTTATGAGACACAGAAGACTGTGACAAGTCACCTTTACCAAGATTTCTCCTGCTTACTTTTCTGGTCTAATGAAATTACAGGTATGTAACAACAGCACCAGCACTGCCAGGCTGCTGGCAGCCTGCCACAAGTTGCATTAGAGCTGGGGAGATCATGACTCTCTCAAAACCCAGGCAGCAGGAGAGAAGATTTTCCCCTAACACCAAGTTGCTCCAGTAAAACATTTAGTATTTCATTATCTAAATTTGGATCCTTGGCTTTGCAAACAAGAAAAGGCTTTTTATTGTGGTGTCCCTCCCCCGCAGGAGGATACAGGTGGACTGTGGGAGTTCAGAGGAGCAGGAATTGCCTCCAGTCAGCAGGAACCCTTGCTCTGTGTCAAAGTTTTCTCATCACATGCCTGAGCTCCCTGCACAGAAAGTTGCCCATGAGGAAGTTGTGATTTAGTCTGTCTGCTCCCAAACTGGACAGGGCAGAGCAAAGCCCCATGGCAGGAAGCCCTGGGGCTCGTCTAGGCACACCCCTGATTATTCTCTGCTTTGGTAGGAGCATAAACACCAGCATCATGTGCAAAACACGCCCCAGGTAGGACGGGTGGGTGACTCAGTGGGGATAAAAAAAAGTCCTGCAAATGAGGCCCAGTTTAGCAACTTCAACTAACTTTGGTAACAGGCTGAGGACGTGGTGGTTCACCTCTGTCTGCTCAGAGGAACAAGCAGACAACTCTGTGCTTGGCTGCTGCAGTGAGAAGATGGGGAAGCATTGTGTCAGAGCCCTGGGATGCAGCCAGAACTGTGGGTATGAGAAAAGCTGGCACTTACTTCCACTGCTCAAGCAGAGAGATAAGGACACTGCTTTGTCCAGCAAGGTGAGAACAAAGTCTGCACTAACCCAACTGGGGGGGGCAGATCCCAATTGTGTGCCCCCCATAAGCCAACATTCCTTCCTCCCTCCCTCCCTCTTCCTGCCCCACAGGCTCGGCAGGAGCATTTACCTTGGATGGAGATGAGTACTTGAAGGAGACTGGATTTACTGGTCCACCTTTCTGTCCCCTGAAATGCACACACAAACATGTTAAAGGGCTGAAGCACCATCAGTTTGCTCTGTGACTATTGTCAGATGAAGTGAGGCCCCAGTTGCTCACGTCCTGTGGCTCATGGCAGGAACAAGGAAGTGACTCCAGGAGCATGTGAGGTGCTGCTGTCCCATCCCAACAACATCTCTCCGTTATTTTTTTACCAGCACCACACCCCCTCAGGCCAGTTCTGCCCGGAACTGTGTAACCTCACACACCAGCCATCAGTTCCAACCCCTCCCCAGCTGCCCTGTCCTGCTCAAAATGTGTTTCCCTGGCTCTGCTTATTCCAAGTCTCCAGCTGAACTTTGAACCACACTACATGATTTGTCCACAGCGTGGAAGACAGAGCCCTAACCCACAGGCACACCCCATGCTGGTGCTGGCATCTCTGCTGTGGCTGCTCTGACAACAGAATTCTCATTGAGGAGAGACATTTGAGCCAAAGACAGACTCAGAAAAAGCCAAACTACACCAGTTACCTGTTCCAGACACCTAAACCCAGAGCCCAAAAAGCCCAAGAGCAGAAGTCACCCAGGTCTGGCAGGAAGTGACTGGTTCCAAAAGCAGCCCAGCACCAACCCCTGCTGCCCAGAGGCAGGTGGATGATGGCTTTACCTTGCCTATCCAAGTCCCCAGGAGGCTGACACACACTTTGCCGTTGTCGTACAGGTTGGGGTTCAGTCTCCCACTGCACTGGGAGAGGTAGCGGAAGAGAGGCGGGACAGCGGGGTAGATGTTGGGGAGCTGGATGTCGAAGAGGAAGAGGCCATCTTCATAGGGTGTGCGTGTGGGCCCTTTGATAAGTGCTGAGAAGAGATCCTGTGGGGAGAGGCAGGAGGTCAGGCACTGGGAAATGCCCTCTTACACTGGCAGAGCTGGATTTACACAGAGGGAGAGCTGGGATGTGATTGACTCGGCCTTTCCAACTGTCAGCTCAAGGAACACATCTCAGGGCACCTTCCCCCAGCAGAAGTTGCACCCTGAGAGCAAAGTGAACCTTTGCATCTGAAACTGGGCTTTGACGAGGGCAAAAATTCCCAGATTTACTCCCTGCTGGCACAGCCCCTTGCTGGCTGCTCTCCTGTCTTCCCACTCAGCACCCAGAACGGGCTCCCTGCGATCAGCAGCTCCTTTTTTTTTTTTTTGCCACCCTGACTCGGGGAATGCAAAAGCAGCAAAAGCAGCCATTTTAGGTAATTACAGGCCTATTTCACATGCTGCACACATTCCTGCAGCTCTAATGCAAAGGATTAGGGCTAAGCAGGGAATTCTAAAGACTGGGATCTGGATGCTGAGCCCAGCACTGCCACAGAGGGATCTGAGAGCAGGGCACTTGCCATTCGATCCTCGAAGGTTTTCACCATGATGCCATCGGGCAGGGAGGTGGCCAGCAGAGCCATCTCCTTCCGCACGGTGCTGAAGAACTTCTTGGCTTCTGGGGGCTGGAACTCCATTTTCTTGAAGGCATGGGAATCTGTGGGACAGGGAAGACAACAGAATAACAGCCTGCCTTTGGAAATGCCACAGGTTCCTCTCATGAAGGCAAATCTACTCATGTGTAATATGCATCATGTGGAAGAGAGGAATTAACTTGCTTTGGTGCTGAGCCAGGAGGCAGGAGAGATTATTTCCCACACAGAACAGCAACCACAACCTGGCATCTCCTGTCCCACACAACACTGTCCCCTGTGGCCCAGCTGGGACAATCTCACAGACATTGGCCCTTTCTCTGCCAAACCTAAGCACAGCTCCCCACTTTCCCTTGCCCACAGCTGCAGCTTCACAACAGTTTGGCCACCTTTCCCTCCCAGGTCTGGCCTGGCTGGCTCATGAGCACCTTGGGCTCCAGTGTTCCACCAATGTTCCACACAGCCAGATGCTCTTTTTTATTTCCAGCCATTAACATTGGTGCCAGTGAATAAGGACACTCACTCACCAAGGACACCCAGCACAAGAACACCAGCTGTTTTTGCTTTGCTTCTCAACAGATTCAGCCCTGAAAAAAAAAGCCTGAACAAACCCCACAGCTTGCAAGGAAATGTCTGCAGTGGAAAGAACTGATGTCTGCAGCTCTCCAACGTTAGTCACCGCCCTGGGAAAGAGGGAAGCACACTTCTGAGGCTTGGGAAGGTGCAAGAGTGTCTAGAGATGCTATCTAAAAGCCATGCTTAGGTCCCAGAACAAGAACACACTGTGCTACAGAAGTTGGCTTAATTTCTCCTCTCCAGTTAATGAGCTGTGAAAAGAATTAAGAAGAAGAGAAGATCCAGAATCCAAAAGGTCTGAGGCAAAGGTTTTGGATAAAGAAACACTGCAGGATAGCAGTGAAGGACTGAGTATCCCACACTCACCTGGAGCATACTCCAACACAGAGAACACTTCTCCCTTGGCACTGGTGAAGGTGACTCCAGGCTTCCCTCCACTCTGCTGGCAGAGCACTGGTGTCTCACTGGGCCACTCTGACCTCACTGGTGTCTGTGCCTCTGCTTTTTCTTCCTTCTTCTCCGTCTCTACCATGGCTTCCATCTTTTCCTCCTCAGCAATAGCCACATTATCCAAGGTTTTCTTTAGGTTTTCCTGCAGCTTTTTAATATCGTCCAAGAACTTCTTCTCCCGAGTGGGTTTTTCCAGTTCCACAGTTGGGGAGGTGGGAGAACCAGTCAGCAGCTGCTCCACAGTCATATTTTTCAGGCTTTCCAAGATCTTGATGGCCTCCTTTAGCTCCCGGAAGCTCTTTGGGCCTCCATCCTTGCCAGCTCTCTCTGTAGCAAGATCTGCAACTGCCATAGCCACAGCACCCTGGACTTGCTCTTCTACTTTTTTCACCTCCTCTGCTGCTGGTTCCTCAGGCTCAAAGTCCTCAATTTTTGGGTGGTCATCTTCCATGAGGCCATTATCTGTCTCCCAGCTGTCACTTTCATCCTCCCACTCTGAGGATGCCCCGCTGGTGCTGCCGTCCACAGAATCATAGTCTGACTCCTCAATTTCTGATTCAATATTGTACAAGTGCTAAAGGAGAGGAGAGCAGAGTTACACAAGACTTAGGCTGAAGCACGGTTTTAGTAGTTTTTAAAAGTAAGTAATGAAAAAGGAGTTCCCAGTTGGAATTGGTTGGGCTGTTTAAATCCATTCCATCTATGCTGGCACAGATAATGAAATCACACAGCCCCATCCTCCACTTTTCCAACTATGGCATTGAGGGTAAAACTAGGGCAAGTTCTAGATGGGCTGCAGTTCTCCCAGTGTCTGGGATCCAGCACCTGGCAGGTGCCCCACAGCTACCTGGATGCCCCAGGGTTTCAGAACACAGAGCTCAGAAGGTATTTGGTATCATGTGAGGAGTTGGTATTTCTGGTCCTGCCTCTGCACCAGCAACTGTGTTGGCACAGAGCCCTGGTTTGGCTGCCTCCACACTCTGTCCTTCCACAGAGACAATGCTGGAACCAGGAACACATTCCCACAGCAGCTCTCCTCTCCTGTGGCACACAATACTTGCCAACAGAGCCTTGCTAGGCTGCTTTAGCTGTTATATGTGGCTACTGCTTAAAATTCAGCTGGGACAATGGAGCCTCACCCAAGTTGCTGAATAAGCTCTTACATAAAATGTTCTCTTCCCTCTCACTACTGGAAGCTGAACACATCCCCACTCCATCCAGCCTTGCCTCCTACAACTTGCTTTGGCACATGCTACATCTCAGGAGGTCTCTCTGCAGAGGTTTACAGACCTCCTCTCCAGCTTTATGCACCAACACAGAACCAGGGGAGCAAGAACCCCTTTACAGGGCTGTGTTTGCAATTACAGGATGGAGCATTTTATCCACAAGCTTCTGACACTTGAGTGACAGCCCAAGAATCCTCTTAATCTTGCAAGATATGACCCCAGAGGCTAAAGCACAGGGGCCCTCAGTCATCTTGTCAAAGCCTTCAACTGAACCAGCATTGTTCAGCCAGTCCTGTACCACCCCGAGACAGGCAGCCAGCAGAGGTTAGCTGGGTTCAACACAAGTGACTGCAGGCAGGAAAAGCCATCAAAACTCACTGCCCCTCAAAGCTAATCCAAATCCGAGCTGGAAAGTTAATTAGTTAATTTATTTTTAGAGCTGCGAAAAAGCACCCAGACAGCTCATCCCTGGGCACACGGTCAGGCATTGATAAATCATGGTTTTACCAACTGATAATTCATGCTCCTGACATTTCCCTAACTCCCATAATGATGCAGAGGAGCAGAATCGAAGGGGCTGGCGTGACACAGCAGGAGCTGCTGCAGAGCCCCGGCGCCGCAGAGTGAGAGCAGCCCCTTTGTGGAGCACGCATCAGACCTCTGACTGTGCCTGTGATCCAAGCACATGTGACAACAGGGGGAAGGGAGACAGCAGCCTGCTTTGTACGCCCCAGTCCACTGCCATAGTGCAGGCATTGACTATTCTACTGTAATTAATGCAGAGCTGCTTGGTTTAAAAAGGAATCTTGCTCAAGTACTTAGTACTTGCTAAGGCATCTCTGCAGCGGAGGCAGTGGCTGCCCTGCCAGTGACAGAATGGGACTCTACAGATGTAGGTTGTCTTGTATCTTTAGGCTGTCTGCCTTCATTCCAGGCAACAAGGAGAGAAGACAAGGGATGAAACTGGGGAGTAGCAAGTAAGAGTACAAGACAGTACAACAAAAGCCTTAAAAGAGCCCCAGACATATCAGCAGGATGCAGTGGATTAGCAGTGTGGCTGCATCTGTATTTTTCAGCTTGCACTCAACCCTTTCCCTCCCTGCCCTGGAATAAGATTTGAGTCTGATCCCTACGTTAGCTAAGGTGACAAGCTGTGGCTCTGGCCCAGCTTCTGGAGGAGTTTCTTTAGCCAAAAACCCCACAATGGTGGCATTTCACAAGAGAGACAGAACATGCAATCGTCTTGCAGCAGTGCCCTGGTTGGGAAATGCACTAACCCAGGCTCCAGTCAGAACTGATGATCCCTGAGCTCGGCAAAGCACCAGATGCTGGAGGCCAAGAGCAGGGCTCTGGGCAGAGCTGGGAGCATGCAGTGCACTTGTGATGGCTAAAAGAGCCTGTCCAGGCTTTCTTAATCACTAGACTAGAGAGCAGTTATGACCAAGTAGTTGCCCAGACCTCCTGACAAAAGGCTTTTCCTTTGCTAACAGAATTGGGAAGCCACTCTATTATATGGGACTGCACCAACCAACAGAGCAAGAGTCCCTTACCCAGTGAATTTCTCCACACACAGGATTTAAATCCAAGTCTTGTCACTCAGCTAAGAATTACAGTGATATTGGGAATTGGAACAGGACCTCACCTGAGGCAAAATGATAGTCTTGGAATTGTCAGCCCACACCACTTCCACCTTACTGCTGACATCCACACGAGCCACCTGTCCGACTGAAGGCTGTGGAGACAAGAGCAGTTTGTCAGTTCCTTTTCTTCCCCAGGCATTTCAGTACAGAGCAGGAAGGATTTGAGAAACACATTCCCCAGCTGGACAACCACCTAGAGCAACACCTGCATCCTACCTACAGAAACCACACGACTCTGCCATGGAGCTGGGGAGAACTCCTCTCCACAAGGAGCAAGTGGGCTGGTCTGGCAGGAGATCCTGATCTTTGACAGGAGCAGTGACCCTTCAGAGCCAGCAAGGGTTAGGTCTTCCATGGAATGGGGGTGCCCTCTAGTGGGGTGTCCTCAGCCCCCCACACCCCCAGCACCAGGGGCTCCCCAGAGAGCACAGGCATGAACAAACAAGCCACAGTCGTGCAGGGTGTGCAGGCAAGGAGCACCTTGCCCTGCAGCAGGTTATTTAGGTCAGCTGAGCAGGCTGGGATGTGTTTCATGCTCTAAGAGCCACACTACACCTTTTAACACTTTTTTAGGGCAGGAGGCTCAAAAGCTTGAGGTCTTTCCAGGGGTGTTTCCTCTACAATATATATTGTTCCTTCTTCCCCCCACAAGGAGCTCAATCAGCTCAACAAAATTAACATGAACAGCTCAGTCGCCATAGCTGAACCCATCTTCTGCTGCCAAGTGAAACTGGTTTCATCACAAATCCACCTTCACAGTTGCTCAGGAGCCCACAGAATATCCTTTTATTACAAGCTACTCTGAAATCCTAAGCAAGAGTTTTATGAAAAGCCCTCAGGCATATGTTCAGTTCTTCTTTCAGCTCCACTCTTGCTTTGCTGCAGACTGTCATCAAGGTCAAAGGATTTCAAGGTTACATCTCCACCACACCAGACAGAGATCTGAAGTGTTACTCATGACAGCGGGGGGACACCAATACAAAATCAGCAGGGCCAACTAGGGAGTTTAGGATGCCCATGTGGGGCCTAAAGCCCTCCTATCAACTTTCCCAAGTGTCTCCACCCACAGCTGGTGGCAGGGTGGTGACAGGACTCACCTCGTCCTCCTTGGCCGTGGCTCCGTCGGAGTTGCCGATGCGGATGACGATGTCGGTGGTGCGGAAGCGAAAGTCGGGGTGATCGGCAATGTCGTACACGCTGACATCCTCCTCCTCCCCGATCAGCTGCACCGAGACACAGCGCGACACGTCAGCCCCGGGAGGCTGCACTGAGCCCCAGAACACACCTTCAGCACTCCAAAGCACTTGGTGTTTTATTTTGGTCCCTTTTCAGCTGCTCCAAGAGCCTGCAAGGGGCTGCTGCTGTCCCTCTTTGTCACGTCACCCAGGAGCATGTGGATCAAGGCACAACAATGAAAGGAAGCAGATATTCTGTCTCATCTGCTCACCCTCACTTCTACCTCAGGGTCCATGTCACTATGATGAGGAGACATGCAACCACAGTGGTTTATTTATTCCCTTCTGAACACCCAGATTTCTCAAAGCCGTTCACTGCGGCCCAAAGGGTGAGAGTTTACTTTTGAAATTATCCAAGGCAACAGGAAGTATATGACAAAAACCCTTGTCATTTAATGGGAAACATCTTTCCTTTGATTTCTCCTGGAGAAAGAGAGCTAGGAGCTCACAAATTATGAGAAATAAATGGAGCACAACCCCAGGCCAGACTCATGTGCTGCTTCTGCGTGTGAGCCCTGCTCAGTTATGACACTGTGGTCTGGCAGGCTGAGACAAAGCAATGTTGAGGCCCCCCCTCTCATCTCCAACTAGACTGCAATCTATCAAGATTCTGGAAAATACAGCATTGCTACAAATCCCAATAAAAAGGCATTAGGGTAACTATGGGCAATAGTACCTGGCATAGGCAAGCACAACAATATGCAATAGACTGATCCTCTTTCTACAGACCATGCAAAGACATGGGGAGGAAAAATTCTTATGGTGAACCTAAGAAATCAATTGTCTGTGACAACTTCAGCAAAAATCTTCATCCATACCAGAGCCTGATGATACCATGGTATGTAAATGATCTGCCTGGTCTTTGCTACCTCAAAGGCATCTACAAATATGAAGTTACATCACCTTTAGCTAAGTCTCCCAGGCCCATAAGCATTGTTCCCCTCCTCAAGGACACACAATCAATGTAGAGCTGATTTCCAGGCTTATCTGTGTTTATCTGTGAGGCCTGTGTTATTTTGTGGCTGCTTTCTCTTAGCTGGTTGCAGCAGGCAGTGGCTCCTGCACTTACCTCCACATCATCTCCACTGGGTTTCAGCTTGAACCACTTCACCACACAGGTACGGCCGATGTGGTCCCCAGACTGCACCACTCCATACAACCCAGGATCCTGGGAGCTCTGAGCTTTTGGTCACAACGGTAGGGAAGAAAACAGACAAATCAGGCAAAGGAGCACAGACTTTGTTCAGTGGCTGAGGCTGTCAGCTCCTGGGCTCTCATGGCTGAAGCCTTCCACTTGTGAATGGCATGAGGAAAAACACTTCTTCCTACACAGTGAAAACTGTTGCCAAACTAGAATGGTAGAGCTGGAGCTGATGGGTTACTTTAGTTTCCACAGACTACGTGTAACCCAGAAGACCAGTCAGACTATTACTCATCAGAAATGGCCATATAAAACAGCCTCTGTTTATGTTAAGCCAACTTTCCTGCTTCCCAACCTAAGTGTCTTCTGGTCCCCACTGCTGAGAGTCTATCCTTGCTAGAAAAGGAGCTGAGAGCCAGATGGTGTCATCAATATTTCATATCCAAAAGCTGTAAGCCTCCTTGAACTTATCCCGTGGCCCTCACTGGCATCACCAATTGGCTGGGTGAAGAAAAGGAATTCAAGAAGATGCCTCTGGATCCCAAAACTCTCCATGAAAGAAAACCGAGGGTCATGATAGATCAGCCATACAGAGAAAACAGCCTGAGGTAAGCTGATTGTTTCTCCCCTCACTCTGGGACAGAGCTCAGAGCTGTTGGCCCTTTCAAGGTGGGCAACCCCTGCTCTGCAGAAATACTGAAAATCCTAGTTTGGCTCTTTGGTATTTATTCCTTCCACATCCTTCTGTCTTCACAGTTCAACTCTGGTATGTAAATAATGGTTCTCTGCTGCCATCCCCACCAAGTCAGCTGAATCATTGCTGACCCTGTCAGGTGCCCACCTCAAGTAAGCACTAACAGCAACAGAGCAAATTAGGGGGTGCTAACTGAAGAATACTTTTGTTCTGACACCCAATACCTCTTTTGTCCACCACGAAATCTCCAGGGCAGAACTCGTTGTTGTCCAGATGATGGACAGGGATCAGCTCATTGGAGCGGATGTTCGTCTCCACGGTGCCATCCTGCCACATCACGTCAGCTGAAGTCATCGTGGTCACCACTTCCACAGCAACCCTGGCAGCACAGAAAGGCAATGAGTTACGAAAGGAAACATCAGGGATGGAGATGGACCTCAGCAAGACACAGGTACGTGGATCAGCAGGCTGGGAAGCAAGTCAGGAAATCCCATGTAGAGCCCATGGACACAGCTACACAGCGGGCTTTGTTTGGATGGCTCCTCAACCTCTGCAGGTGTTACAGTGCTGAACCAGGCCTGACTTCCCAGGGAGCTCCTGCTGAGTTCACTTTTATTCCTATGGAGGCAAATTAACATCTACCAGCACCCACTTTCTGCCCCTGAAAGAAGCATGACAGGAGCTTCAAATAGTTTGAAACTGGAGTTCTTCTCCAGTGGAGCACCTTCCAGCCTGACAGCTCTGAGGAGTCTTTGAAACTAGAAAAACATGTGACTGGAAAGAGAAATCATCACAGCCCTTCCAGAGAGAAAAAAATAACAAAACAAAAAGAAAAGAGGCAACACATTGAATGTGGGTAAAGCAAAAGGATTTTGTTTAAAAGAGAAGAATGTCCTTCCCAGCTGTTCAAACACATGTGTGTCTCAGCAGCTCAGAAATTAAACCCAAACATGACACAATGGAACACATGCTGGTTCTCTGCTGTGGGGCTTGACAGAGATGCTTCAGGAGGCAAAGTGCTTGGAGCAGGAAGGACAGCTTAGCTGGACACTCCTCTAATAAGCCCTCCAATAATTTCATCTCTACTACAGCACAGAACAAACCAAACACCACACTGACTTTAAATCTTCCCTTTACTTTGCTGGTCAGGCCTTCCAGAATAACACATGTGCTGGATTTATGCTGCTTTCAGAACTAAATCAGAAAGAAGATACAATAGGCAAATACAGCTGTTTGCTACCAGCCCTGTTTTTATGAATGTCAGAGAAGCATTTCTAAGTGGAAACAAGATGAAGTTTTTAGTAGGGCCAGCCCTCAATAGCAGAATTATCAGAGAAGGTTCTGTAGCAGGCCAAGTGTGTGTGTGATATGCAACAAGATTGTTTCTGGGGGATACAGGACATGTGCAGCTGAGGATGGGACTGAAAAGGGTGTGCAAGGAAACGAGGCACTCTTGTCTGCAGCAGTGGCTTCAAACAAAAATCAAGACTTGATGTTAATAAAACCCCCTGTATACTGTCACTAAAAGATATCCAGCAGTCTGTGTGCTGCACAGAGAGCTGCTGCAGGTCACTCACTGATGGCAAAGCCACATGCTGATCTGGCCCCTGCAGCCAGACTGCTCAGAAGCTGACACAATCACATGTGGTGACCAAGTGCAGGCAGCCCAAGCACTCAGCATTTCTCAGCAGTGCCTGGCAGAACATCTCTGATGGCCTCAGCACCCCAGAGGAATATTCAACAGCACTGGCACCTCACACTGAGCTGTGCCCAGCTGCCACATGTACCCTTCACAGCATCAGCTGGGGGCTCTCAGCCTGCGCTGAAAAAGCATCTATCTCCTTACTCTGTGTCATGGTTGTCTCTGCATCTCCTTGTATGGAGCTGCCCTGATCCAGCACTGGAATTTCTTGGGGCTGCCACAGGGACTTCTCCCCATTGCCTGTAGGGTGCAGGGAGGCACCAGGTGCCCTAGATAAGCTCTCCTCAGCAAAACCTTCAGTAAAAGAGAGACACTCAGCAGGGGAGTGAGACATGAAGAATGAACTGAGAATCTGTTCCCAGGAACTCCATCACACACTCCCATTTTTTCTCACACTTGGATACTGCTCTAATTTCTCCAAAACTCACAAGGACAGCAAGAACCACTCCCTTTGCATACAGGCAAAGCTAAATACCTACAAATGAAGTTCATGACATTCTCAAACTACTGGATCTCCTGAATAATCTCTGATAATGTCCCTTCCCTGGGAGGATTCTCACATGTTCTCTTGTACCAGTTGATGCAGAATCTGTACACAACTAAGCAGCCCAGGGAAGCCAGCAAACAGGCAGACCACTTGTCAGATGTCCATCCATCCCATGAAAACAGTTTAAATATTCCTAAGTTAAAGGCAAAAGCTCAGAGATCCAGTTTTACCTAGAAATAGGCGGATACATGCAGTGCTCCCTCCCCCAAGCTACGGAAACCAACTCTTCCAAGGCTCTCAAGGGGTGCGTGCAATTAGCTCATTAAAAAATTCTAATATTAAGAAGTATACTGCTGGCAAGAACTGCAGATCTCTGCAGAGCAGGACGAGGATAACAGAGACCATAGCAGCACCACCACCTGCCAGCTCAGAGCTCCGTGCTGCTCTGCAGACAGCTCTCTAGGATAAGCTGTCCAGTCCTAGCACGGTCTGTCCTCAGCCTCTCTGCAGAAGCTGCCAGTAAGGTAAGCAATTAGTGTCATGTTTAAGCTGTGTGATCTTTATTCACCTCTTTCCCTGCACACAGAGTCTAACACAGCACAGATATGCTGTCGATGCCCCGAGGCACAGCTGAAATGGAATAGCATCAGTGTCAGGTCACATGGCCCCAGTTTCATCAGAAGCTGGACTGAGACCAAGCTGATTCCACACAGGCCACTGCACAGTCATCAAAAGATAACTGCTGTCAGTTACTGCTCAAACTCCTCATCATCCTGCACCCGAGTTCAGGTGGTGCTTCACAGCTGAGCACTTGGGGAAGGGAGATTTTGGCAAATTACACGTGGGTGTGGAAATGCAGCTCACCTGTCTCCTGGCTTAAACTCTCGTGAAACCTTGGTCTTCTTCTTCTTGTGCTTCCGCTTCAAGTTCTTGATGGAAAGAGGGATGCTCTTCTTGCGGCAGGTGCCGCTGCCACTCTGGGACGAGGCAGTGGAGCTAGCAGAAGAGGTGACAGAACTGGTGTCATCAGTGTCATCAGCTGCCTCATCGTCAGCATCCTGCTCCATGGACTGAAGGCGGTAGTCAGGCAGCCCTTCATCCTTCAGGAGAAAGGGAGGCTGCTGCTGCCGTGCTGCTGCTCCCCCTTTCTCCTTCCCTGCTTCTTCAGGCTGCTCCTCCTTTCTCTCCCCAGGACTTGGTGCACTGTTGGAAGAGACATCCAGCTCACACTTGGATTCAGGCTTAAGCTCTTCAGATTTTTGGTCAGCAGCTGCAGCAGACTCTTTGTCAGGGGCTTCACTGGTGCCCTGAGACTCTGGGGAGCAGGACATGATCTTCACGATCTGCTTCTTCAGCAGCCGTCTCACCTGGAGAGAGCAGACGTGGGTCAGACCTGTGCCTGGACACTCAGCAGGCTGCCAGCCAGCCTGGGGAATGCTCAGCTTTGTGCAGGGAAAAACAGCACCCATGGGACTCTGCAAATTTCACCTGCACCAGACTCTGCAAACCAGCATCTCACACTGCTCAGGAGCAGCACTGCACTAGCCCAAATAAAATCAGCTCTGCTCCCTTCAGCTTATTTTAAGCATGTTTTGAACTTTTTTGTTGTGGAAGGTTAAAAGAAGATGCACAAGTTAATCCATGTAACAGGCACAGATAGGCAGAGAGGCCACCATCTACACACTGCTGACATCCTGTTATTATAGGAACACCAGGGCTCTACAGCCAGCAGGTACAGACCATAGCATGACTCACTTGGCCTAGGAAGCAAAAACAACTTCCTTGTTACACCAGAGCAAGGATTTAACTGAACGTCTCAGCTCCATGAGAATGCTAAGAAAAAATATGTTTTTAAGTCCCAAATGTCAGAGCACACTTGACCCCCTGCAAGGTGACACTTCTGTGCTGAGGCCCTGTTCATGTTCTCTCAAGGTGTTAGCTGCATGCTTCACTCAGAGCAGTCAGACTGCTCCACAAGGTGACTTCCCTGCTGGCAACAACAAACCATTACTCTTCACAACCACTTCAGGAGTCACATTTCAGACCACATGACTACCAGGAAGATCACTGCTTTAAAAGCCACAGTGACCACAAATGCTTAGAGAACTCAACGCCTCCCCGACCCCTCAACTCACCTTTTTGGCAACTGATCCTTCACCCAGGACACAGTTCCTCTCTGGACATTCACAGGTGATTTTCGCAGGTTCCACTTTGTCTGGGAACACGTAGAGGCACCTTTCCCCAAGCTGCCTTTGGGCATGGTCAAAGCACCCCAGACGCTTTACCCTGGCAGAACAGGAGAGCCATGAGCACAGACCAGTAACAGAACCCAGCAGTGCCCAGAGCCTTCACCAGGCTGGCACGGCCTCACACCAACAGCGCTGCTTCAGGGGTGGCAGAGCACCACACCAAATCATTCCCAGGCACACCATTCTAAAGGAGAAGTAGGAATCTCACCAGGGATTGGGTGGGGATACAAAGGGTGGTTTGCATAGGACACAAGTGACTCCTCTCCCTGTAGCTCCCACCCCTCCTCCCAGAGAGAGCTGCCAAGAGACATTTGGCGTTTCTTGCTGTAATTTGAGAGCTGCTGCCCTGCAGCAGCACATGAGCTCCAAGCAGGACCCACACTGACAGTGCTGCTTGCTCATCTGACAAGTCTTTTGAGCTTTCCCAGCCCATTCTGGCAGCGGCAGCCTGCAGAGGGCACCAGTTACTGCCTTAGCACCAGCCCGGGCTGCAGCCGCACCCCTGAGCCCCACCCCGGCCCCACCCCTGACACTCACACAGAGCTGCAGCCTGCTCCAGGCAGGAGTCAAAGGATTAGAGAAGGAAGCTGCTGGCAGACACCACTCTGTGCACCTGTCAGCTGGAGAGAGCTTGGCATTATAGTGGGATGCTTGCTCTCGTGCTGGTAACTCAAGTGTCTGCTAAACTAATCTGGAAGTTGTTCTCTCGTATTTTTGAAGCTTTGGGATATGCAGACATGCAACATGGAAAATAACAACCCGATGGTAAGAGCAGCATTGTGTCTCTTCACTTGGTAGGCCTGTCACTCACAGTCTGCAGGGCCTGAGTGCTGGGAGTGAAAAGGGGTTTTCAAGGGATCTCACCTGGACAGCTTCTCCTGGCTGATTATTGAGGGAGGAGGGCTCACACTGTCAGTACCTCCAGGACAGAAGCTTTTAGTGATCCAAGTAACCTTTAGTTCTACCACCTGTACCTACAATGCAGTGATAGAAAAGAAAATTTAGCATTTCAGAGACTTTCCCAGACAGTATCTCAGATCTAAAAGTTTACATACAGCGGCAAACCTGCTTTTATCGTTTAATGTAGACAAGTGCAGTTTCATCACATCCAGGACAATCACAGTGTCCCCACAGCCTGACCCCTGACAACAGAGATTCTACAGCTTTTAACTTCAAGGAAAGACAAGTGGCTTGGGGAGGAAGCTATGGTACACATAAATCAGCAGTCCAATGTCACAAAGAGATATGCTAATGGACTTGGAGCTGCTCCTTCTTTAAGCAAAGAGTCAGCAATATTTCTCCCTTTTTGGACAGCATGCAACATTAAGTTTCAATAGAAGATGTGCTCCTACTGCCCTAATGATCAGCAGTACTGCCCTCTGAGTCCACTGACACATGATCACTTTACAGGGTGCCAGCAGGGACCCTTGCTAGGATGCTCAAAAGTCCTGCCAGTCCCAAAGGAGAAATTTGTCACCTCAGAACACCACAGCCACAGCACATTTGCTCTTGGGAGGTTACCATGGCAAACTGACTCTGCTCCAAACAGCCAGCCAGGGACCATGCAAGGCAGAAGGTGGCCATGTGTCAGGGTGTCAGTTCTTACCTCTTCCACCACCACTCTGAATTTGCTCTTTGTGCTCAGGACAGGCTTCACACCCGAGAGCCACTGCACACTGGAGAACACTTTAGATGGCCCAATGAGGACTTGTCCAGGATAAAAGCCATATGAATCATCAAAGAAGAGACCCTGTGGGAGAAATGGAGGAGAGAAAAACAGCATAAAGGACTCTAAGATCTAATAATCCAGCATTTCCTCCAATCTTTTGTGATCAGTAAAATGAACTATAAAGGTAAAGTCTGCAATATGCCCGTCTCCTGTAGCTCATCCTCTCCTGAAGGCAGCCCAACAGTTCCTATAGCAACCTGCTCTGTCACACACCCAAACAGGACCAGGATTGGTGCAGGAGAAGCAAAGGTGCTTGCAAGAAACAAAAGATGCATATTTCCACACAGAGGTTCTCAGTAACAAGGTAGCCAAGGTCAGCTGGGCAAGGACATCTCTCTCTTCTCCATGCTCTAATTTACATTTACATCTTTCAGAGGCAGAGGATGTGTGCCTTCAGTCCTCTGCTTGTCAAATTAAGTGTGTAAGCATTATTCCTGTCTCAGGTGGATTAGTTAAGATGACAGTTCTTTGAAAACAGAAACAGGACAGTAAACACAACAATTGCCTTCCTAGAGCTCCTTCCCACTGATAGTGAGATTCAGAATGTGGGGGCGGACAGAGCAGTTTAGGGTAGACAAAATACTGAGCACAAAACTGCACCGAGTCTTGTAATTTGTCAGAAGGGATAAGAGCAATGTGACAAGATCTAAGTCAGGTAAGCATCTAACACACAGCACTTCTGAGCACAGGATCAAGAGTAACACTGGAGAAAGGCCGTGATTCAGTCCTGGCTCAATCTCCCCAGAGGACTCTGTGCACTTTAAAGGCAGCCTGACTCAAAACAAGCCATCTCAAAATAGGGTAACCAGAAGCTGAATGTTGCTACAACATCGATTTAGCCAGCAGCAAACACACTGCACAACCCAAAGTAGCAGAGATTGAGGTATTGGAGAATATTGAGCGACAGACCATTTCTTCTCTGTACAGAACCAGAAAACCACAGCAGCACATCCTATTGAACTGATTTTCCATTTACTCTTCAACAAGCTGGCATCAAGTATTAGCAGAAGTGCAGTTTTAGATCAAAGGGACCTTTGCTTTGAAGGCTGGGAAGGATAAGAGCTCAGTGCTTTGCTAGTTCCTAAGAATCACACGTCATCCTCTGTCATCTCCCAACACTGCTGCCAGGAGTGCAGCAAGGCCCTTTGGAAGAACAAGCAAGCTGTCATCAGCCTTTGAAGGTGAGAGAGGTTAGATCCCATCACACAGCAAACTGTTTTACCCAAAAGCCTGCAAAACCTCCCCTGCCACGTGATTTGGAAAATGCCAGTATGGTAGCAGGTCTCTGTTCAAAAAATGCCATGGACTGCAGTAACAAGAGATATTATTTTACACGGCCTGAAAACCTGCTTCTAGCAGAACACCTGTTAAACAAAACACTTTTTTCCAGAAGAGAAACAGTTTTTAAAAGTGGTAAATGGAGTTAAGAGCCTTTAGAAGCATGTACACATAGAAAGAGCAGTGAGTGAACTGCCTTGACACCAGCCATCTGACAGCATGTTACACAAGTTGTTTACAAAGAAACCAGTTGGATGTATTAATTGTAATACCTCCTCAAACCCTGCCTGTCACTAACATTACCTTTAAACTGTTACTGTAAGTGATACATCCTTAGGACTAACAAATGCCTATGAATTTTGCCTTCTCCCTCCCTCCTGCACAAAAAGTTTCCAAGACAAAGCTGATGAAAAGGACTCTCAGGAGAGCCAGCAGCTCACCGAGTCACTGACGTGGGGACAAACGTCATACAGCTTGGCTCCATCTTCTGTGCTCATGGAACACCTGGAAAGAAGGAGACACATGGTCACATTTCCAGAGCCATCCAACCCCAAAAGCAAACACCACCCAAGGAACTGACACTGCCTGAGCACGTCTGGCCGTGCACCCAGCAGTGTATCACTGAGCTTTTATGGTCCAGAGGAAAACTGGTTATAGACAAGCTGTAAAAGCATTAAAGGTACCTAAAGGTCCTATTCAACATGTAAAAAAACCATGCTAAGTAACAGGCTGGGTGCTGGACAAGATCTGTCTGCTTCAAAGGTCCCTTTGTTACTCATGCCATGCTGGGACTTAAATCAATTTGGGCATATTTCCTTCAGGAATAGCTTCCTTTCCAGTGTAACTTCTGGTTGCATTTCAAATGATTCATTAGGAAGAGGTTTTGCAAACAGTACCTCACTTTACACAGCTGTGCAGGAGCTGGTACAAGATTTCAAGCAAAGTTTTAAATTGCAGGCATTACAGATAGAGGTGTGTGGCTATTTTTCACTCCTAGTTTAACATACACCTAAGAACCTTCCAGCCTGGGTTAACTGCACAGTAACACAATCAAAGCCTCAGATGCATCCACCAATCATCTGCTACAGCTCCCACATTACTCACTTCTCTTAAAAAGAGCTGGCTGCAGGATTGGGGATTTGATTGTTGTGTTTTAAACATCAATGTCAACACTCAATTTACAAGACAGATGGGTTATTCCCCAGCTGCCAGGCCCATGTGCCTCTTGGCCCTTCACTGGTTCCTTCCTTCCCCTGCATCAGGAGTTTGTAGGGTAAGGCAGGCCTCAGTAACAGAGTGAATGTAGTGAATTCATAAGAGTTAGCACACAAGTTATTGTCTCACATGTAAGAGAAACAAAATTCAGATCCTTCTGCTGGCTTTGCAGAAATTTCACCATATATTTCTTTCAATATGTCTGGTTAAATCTTTCTCTAGACTTTGGATTGTTTTTGTTTATAAAAAAAAATCAGTGAAAAAAAAAAAAGCTGTTCTATCTTGAGCTGCTTTTTCATCTTTGAGAAAAGCCACTAGCCTGCAAATTTCCACCATATCACAGACCCTTTTTAAGGTAAGAATTCTCCCTGCAGCTTGGTGAAGTTACGCTTTCCTACTAAGAAACAGTCTGGAACAACCATCCACATGAAACAGCTACTTTTGCAGAGGAGAAGCACAGTTTAAAGACCAATATGCTTTAGTTCTGGAGCACTGATCTGCTGGGATTGAAAAAAATTGTCACCTTTCAGACTACAGCTTTTCCAGAGGGTTGTCAGTGAATCCAAACATTTTCAGAGAAAGATGTATTCTCTTGCTCTACATCTGAAGATTATTCAAGCAGATAACTTATCACTATGCAGATGAAGCCCAAACTCTTTCTTGTTCTCATAAAACAGACCAGGATTGTGAAAGCCTGGGGGGGACAGTCTTCCACAGGAAGGAGAAAAGTACCTGGCTCCATTGGAGAGCTTGAGGATGACCTGGTTCTTCAAGTCATAGACCTTGCCGAGCCAGCAATCATAGGCTATGTAGTCACCATACATGAAAGGCTGTAATGAAAACAGGAAACAAAACTTTAAAACTCATCGTTGTAGCTGGAGCCAATTTTTATCACTGAGACTAATTTTTCATCCCAGAGGAGCTCATATCCTACTGTCTTCCCACAGGCTGTGCCTTGGGATGAGTTATGACATTCCTACTCTTCATTCCCAAATTATCTTTATCTCAGAGAAAAAACAGAAGGATGAAATCGTACCCCACTCAGTCTCTGGAAATCACCTATCCACTCAAAGAGAGAAACAGATATGTTTGAGACTGTTCCAGCTCAACAGAAACATGCTTGACTCATCTCAGCATTTTTACAGCCTGCTTAAATAGCAGTGATGTCGCAGCTCAGCAGCTCTGGACCACGGCCATGGGCTGCCCTGGTCAGGTTGCTACACCAGCTTTCCACACTCAGTGCAGGAGTTCTCACAAAATTTAATGTCAGTCTAGCCCTTCATGACAATTTGGTCTCAGCAATTTGATGAGAAACACAGAACAGATGGGGAGATGAGGAGATGCTGCATCATCTTCTGCCAGGGAGGTTGCTTGCAGCAAGTTTAAAATAAAACTAAACTGCAGATGCATCGTGCACAACATGGATGCTTTGCCTTCAAGAGAGACTTGAAGTACAGCAGCATCCCTCCAAACCACCAGGCCCTGGCTCTCATGGATTTTGGCTGTGTTCTCACCCAGATATGCTGTAGGTCTTTGCTGTTGACAGGGTAAAGGATGCAGTTGGTTCCCACCAGCTTCACAGCACACTCAATGTTGACGTCAATTACGGTTCCACACTGACTGTCCTGAAAACACAAAAGGGAAAAAAGGTTTGTCACCTAGGGAAGGTTCTACATACAAATGTATGTGTTTTGTGTACAAGTCCTAAGTTCAGAGACAAAGTTTAAGACCAAACCCCCTCTTACCCTTCAGGTCCTTGTTCTACAGGGGCATTTCACACAATGCTATGAGAGCTCAGAAGGTGAGATCACTATTACAGACCTGTAGTGTTTTCTTCCCAGTTAGAATCTGAAATGGCTGCTAAAGCAGAGACTCCTGCACCTGGTCAAATAAGATCATAACTGTATCAGGTGATTAGTATTTACTTGCTTTAAAATCTGCCTGGCTCCCAGCTCCACAGGACCACCATGCAGGTGGGTACTGCCCTGAGTCAGCAGGGTTAGATCAGCAACCAAACAGAAATTCTTTAAAGCTGTTCTGATTTTAACTCACATAATTTTGCAGGACACTATAAATGGTCTTTATTTGGTGTCACACTGAAAAAAAAAAATCTGGCACCTGTGGCCAAATTTCAAGGTTTGCTGCCAGATAATTTACCGTTGGTCTAATTATAAGATGGTCTGTCATTATCTCCTTCACTTCTTAACAAAGATTTAATCTTTTTTGTCCCCAAGAAAAGAAGGCATGCTGTCAGGAGCCTTCTGGGGGCAGCTTGGCAGGGAGCATGCAATGTGCACGTTGCTCACACATATGGTGGAGGCCTGCAAAGAAGGGCTGCTAACCCAAACACTGTCAAAGGCAGCAGCTGCCCTGGCCTCCTGACAGCTGGGACAATCGATATTCTTATTTATTAAAGACCACAAGTCCATTATCAAAGCTGACTGAGGGCCAGCATGACAAATGCCCTGGTATGCACTGTCCTTATCTCAAACATCAAGGTCTCTGCTCCAGCAGGACTTGAGCACAACACTCAGAGGGCTTATACCCTGCAAGAATTCTTTGCTCAGTTCTGTTCTTTCAACCATGGGAAATATTTGGTCAAGGCTTTCACTCAGAGCCCTGGGCAGCCCTTGTGGGAGTTCATGAGTTTGCTTGTGCTCAACTCATTCAGTTATCTTGAGGACTGGCAGTTGGAGCAAAGACAGTCCAGGGTAATTCCTGGACAGCTTGCTCAGCCCTTTTGGCTGGCTTGCTTTCCACCTGCCTGCTGCTAGTTCTCTCCTCACACCACACCAGCCTGGTGCCCTGCAGCCTCAAGGCTCCCAAGGCAATGGGATCAGGAGAGCAGGACCTCCCCCAGGCAGAGCTGTGCCAGCATAGCCAGGAGGGCTGGGAGAGCCAGGCTGGCAGACCCCAAGGCAGCAGAGGCTCATTCCCTCCAGCTGCTCCACATATCACTCCCATTCCTTTCCAAGAAGGGCTGGGAAGCAAAGGGAGCCTTTCCCAGCTTCAGCTCCACCACAACAGACTGCAGCTACATTTGTTGCCTGCACAGGCTGCCAGGAAAGAGCCCAGCAGAGCTGTACCATCACTCTCACCTGAAAAGGGTTGGCCAGAACTACATTGGCTTCACAACAGCTGCTGCCAGCACAATTCGAGCCGTGGGCTGAGTGAGGCCTGCTCAGAAGTGGCACCTGCTCAACAAACCCCCAGCTTCTGCAGGCTACAGCACAGCCACCTGCCCTGCTTTTCCTCCAGAATAAGCTAAAACAAGTATACCCACATCATCCTCTGGTTGTGCTCTGCAGTTCAGGCCCTAGTTTTAGACTGTTTTGTTAGTCAGAACCAAAAAACCCTCCAGAAACAAATTCCTTGCCCTACGCTGTGCACTTCAGAATTAGTTTTTTCTTTATCAGCAGCCAATATGACAGCAGCTCTGAGACACGACACAATCCAACACCTGTGATTTCTGTGGATCATATTGTCTCCTGGTCTAAAAGCCCTTTAATGGATGGTGAAAGTCTAGCAAGCAATAAAACCAGGACTGGAGTGACTGATGTGCTTCAGCACCCTCTGCTTGCTCTCTAAGGGAGTTTTCCCATGGAGAAGGTACCTGTGCCACCCTAAAGGTGCCTCCCACCTAACACAGTTGGGTGCTATAAGTCACTGCCAAGAACAACAGGTTTAGCTCAGCTGGCTTCTCCTTCCAGTTCTAAAATGCTTGAGCAAGTGCAGAGCCCTGTCTGTGGTTAAGAAAGCAGAGATCAATGTGAGCAGCCCCAGGACCTAGAGGGCTGTTCAATCACAGTCCTCCTCCCTCACCTGCCACTGAACCTTCCCTTACTATGAGTTTACTTATTTCCCTACATGAAATGTAAGGAAATAAGTAAACTCATAATAAAGGAAGGTTCAGTGAAACATTAGCCTGTGACAGAGGATGCAGATTTGCAGGCTGAGGGGTTCTGCTGAATCACTCTTAAGTTTATAGCAGTGTTCAGCAGTGCAGCCTCAGAAAGAGACATTGCCAACTTGTCTCATCTTCCAGGGCAGGTCCTCAGCTGGGCACAGCTCAAACACACCCATCCTTTCATTAGCTGATCCCATTAAAGGAGGGGCCAAATGAAACGAGCTGACATTTCACAGATCTGTTACAAAAATCAATTTCCATCAATTCCAACAGCAGAACTAGAAAAGGGAGGCAACTGAACTGAATGAGGAGAGCTGATGGGTTCAAGCCCCACTCACTTCACAATTGAGTGCACTCCCTAGATCTTGTTCCTGCTTCTTCTGGTACCCTGACATCATGCACCACACTGGAGATACTGAATATTTAAGAAGTGAATGGATTACTTCCCCATCAGAGACAAGGCTTTAAGGCAGACCAGCAAATTCCCATCCAAGAGCTCAGCAGCTCTGGAATCATGGCTTTCAATCCTGTATCTTCTACCTCCCATCCTTCTACTCTTTCCCTCAGCACTCTCCTTTCTAATAGGAGGCTCTTTACACCACCCTTATTCCTTTGTTTAAAAGGGATAGCACAGCCCAGCAGCCTTTGAAGCAACAAAATCCAGGTGTCTGACAGATTACAGACCTACTTCCTACCTATCACCCAAATTAGCACATCACCTGGAAAAATTAACTTTCCACTCTTCCTGCTTCTCACCCATGGAAAGTCTAATCATGGATGAGATTTTCAGGCCCAACTGCATTCAGTGAAAATGATCTCATTTTATGCATTTCCCCCTGAAGCAGTCTTTTCCCACCCTCAATGAGAAGCAAATGGATTTGAGTCAGCTCTCCTCTCTTGAGGAACAGAGGATTTCGAGTCCTTCCTGCTCAAGGTTAAAAACAAGCCTTAGGAGAGTGTGTTGAATACAGAATCAGTTCCACATTCTCTATTTGCCAGGCCAACTGGCGCAGGGCAACCATCCCACATCCTGAATTTGGCAGGCTGTCACTTGCAGGTTTTCTATTTTAAACGTTCCTGTAATTTTTGGAATATATCTGTTAGCAAGTGAAGGTCTTCTTTGGGATAAAGGGAGTTTATTGTTTAATTTACCACATATTGTTTAATTGAAAAACATTTGAGGGTGAGGAAATACGTCAGATTTGTTACACTTTCTAACTAAGAGAGTAATTGAGTTATAATCTCACCATTCCATCAATTAAAAAAATGACGTTAACTGGGCACAAGGATCAAGCAAATAGCTTTATTTAAACATGCAAAGCGACAAAAATGAATGTGCAAGACAACTGCTGGGTACATATCTACCAAAACATGTGCAGCAAGCCAGGGGAGCCCATTTCTGCTCAAATGAGAATGGAAATTGCAAACAAAAGCAGCACATCCATGTTTGCCAAGAGGAGAACAACCTGCTGTCCTGAAAGCTTATAATGACTTTAAGAAGCACTGGATAACAAACAGTTGAGAGACAGGACTCAAAGCATCCCCCTGAGTGAGAAGAATACACCGACGCTCCAGCTGTGCCAGGTACAACACTGTGAACAGCTGATAATTCCAGTTTCTACCTGCTCATTGTTTCGGATGAGAACTCTTTCATAAAACTGCATTTTTAGAAAAATACGTTGACTTCAAATTTCCATTTCAAACAACCATTAAAAGTACTTTGCTTCAGCAATTTTTAAATTATCATTCGAGGCTTTCATTCCTTTTTTTTTTTTTTTTCTCTCTTTGTAATATTCTGTGAAAAAAGGGGGTGGGTTTACTTTTATTAATTGACAAAAAAAAGGCTTTATTTAAAAATAACAGAAACCCAAACAAGCCAGGCTGGTCAGAGAACAGCCTTCTCTGTCCCTGCACCAGGCTGCACACCATGTGGTGCAACTGCAGCAGTTAGTGGCCAGCTGCTTCCTTCATCACAGCCTTGGTAGCCACATTGCTGGAAGCAAGTCAAGAGAAGACAGAGGCAAGCACATGGCAGGGCCATATGGCTCAGGGTTAGAGGTTAGATCTGAGCCACAGCAAAAAACTGCTGAGCTCCTAAAGAGAGCACATCCCATCTGATCATTGATACTCAACAATCTCCCCAGTATTCCCTACACAAAACCAAAATCCACACACACCTGTGCTAGGCACAAGTGCCATACAAGTAGAACAGAGTGGCTGGGACATAGAACAGCATCCAGAAAGGGCAAAGGGAACTATTATCAGCTGCTGTTTAAGAACCAGCTTGCTTTCTGTCAACCTAGCTGTGTTGGATGCTCCAGCAGTGTTGGGTTTGCTGCATTTCTGGGAGAAGCTGGAAATGATGCTGCTTACTGCAGATCTGTCTGAAAAGATTCCCTCTTAATTCTCTACCAGAGGCCACCAAGAGGCAAAGGCAAGCAGTGGAACTGGGATCTGCCCCCACTCCAACCTCTGTTAGGTCTGGGAGAGCAGGTCCACAGTCCCCACATCTCAGAACAGATTAATGTAAAACTTTTAAGAATGGCAGGGTAGACAAGCCTCTTGTCTCCTTCCCTGACCATGACCAGGATTGCTTGCTCAGGAGACCTCTGCAGATATGCAGCCGTAGAGAGGCAGCCTGAGCAGAATTCCATTTTCACTGGATGCAGCTAAGTCCATCCAACACACTAAAAATAGAACGTGCTCAAAGCATTACTGTCCAGCTCCATTCAGGCAATTTGGCAAGTCTTAGAAATCCATGCAGCAGTATCACAATCAAAAAGGGACAAAGCAAAAAAAGCACTTACACTGGAGCTCATGTGTCTGACCACATCTCGAGGGACCACTGAGCGATCTTCAAGCTTCAGCTAAGGAGAGAGAGAGAGAGAGATTGGCTTTAGTGATGACCCCAGATGACAGAAATAACATGACAAATACAAATGCACAGCATCCCAATCCTCCAGACTGGGGAGGATTGCAGAGGAGGATGCCGAGGCACTTCCATACACAGAGTTAATCCCCTTGGCACAGCTGCAAAATCCAGTTGACAGATCTGACATCAGCAACCAGAGGATCCATCCATGACTGTGCTCTAAGTCAGCAGACACATCAAAAAGGGTGCAGACATTGACTCATTCATCCCCTCAAGTCCCTCTCTCCCCTTCCTCTGCCTGCACCACGCATCATTTCCTACCCACATCCAGTCTATGTAGTAGAGAAGACAGAAGACACGAAGCAGCACATCACACCACAGTTCTGTGTCTCATCCTGCAACCTTTTCACCCAAGATACTCCTAAATATCTGTGGAAAGCCTGTTTGGCCTGGGACACATAAAGTAAAGTCCTGTATAGTAAGAGGTCTTGGCTAGCAGGGGAATAGGTGACAAATCCACTGCAGCAAAGCACTTGTCTTGAAAAAGAAAAGGAAAAGAAATGGCTGTTTCTGCACTTAGAGGCTCTCAGGCACAGGCAGGTAACAAACCATCAATAAGACCACAAATAAAGTCAAAGCACTGCATATTCCAGCCTCTGCTAAAGCACTTGCTGGCAAAGAGCTTGTTCTGGCAACAAAGGATGTGGCTGGACCATCCTTACAATACCCTACAGCAGCTCACACAGACCTGTGGGCACCAGGAGACCTCCTGGAAAGGGGATGTATCACTTGATGAATCTCTGGTGATTAAGCAAGTGATGTCCTTCTAAAAGTGGCCCTTCATCCAGCTGTTTCAGTGACCTCAAGACTACTTGCAAGCAGTCATTTCATTATGTGTTATAACACACAATGTGCTAATAGCAAGCCATTTCATTAAGTGTTCTCAACAAGCTTAAAACTACAAAATGCAGCTGCCATTGAACACACTGGAATGCTACATGAGGGATGACGTCCTACAGGAGGCCACAAAACTGAACTCCAGTATCAGGCTTGCTCAGCCTCCCAGTAACTCAGCTAAAATCTCCCTCTGCTGAACAGGGAGAAACCTCATCTGCATTTCAGTGCTCCAGAAGTTATTTGCATTGGTGCATCACTCTGAGCCCTGCAAACACACTAATTACACACCCCCTGCCCTGGGGAGTGCCACATGAACGCACCATTGGGGACAGAGCCTCTGTCACATGTCACTTGCAGAACCAACCGTGCCACTGGTGCTGCATTCCTGGCTTTTCCTTGTTCATCCCCAGCCTGAACTCCACTGTGCTTTGTCAGCATTTCATCCTAACCCACTCCCTGGCTTACGGCCTGCTTTACTAAATTAGACAAATCTATAACCCAAGAACAGGATCTGGAATGAAACCTAAGGACCTGAGCATTTATCATCCTCTTGACTGCGTGTTTCAGTAAGAGAGGAAGAGACCCAGTCAGCCAGGCTTTTAGACCCAACTTCTGAAGTCAGAACCACACCAGAGTGGGAAACTTGAAGCCCACAGCACATTTCCAGATTGTAGAAGTGTTTTCACTGCCTCCCACATCCCACTGTGGTATATAGATAGACAGGGATTTTTATACACCTTTCTAAAATTATTTGTTGAAGTAAGTACTGTACAGGCAGCCTTTTAAAATTCAGAATCAGGCTGCAACGTTCACATTCCAGTAAGTACTCAAGCATGAGCAGCAGTTTGGGTATTGTAACTAAAGTATTCTCACTGCACAGCTCCAAATGTATGATGATAGTTTCATTTCAAAATGCATTAGGGCTTAAATTGATGCATTATATTTCAACACATCACTGGGCCATACTGTTCCCTGTGATGCAGCCTCTGAAGAACCCAGATCATCAAGATGATTCGATGTTACCCAGCAGCAGCAGCAATATCTTTGAGTTAGTCAATGCTGGCAAATCACAGCTGTAAAACAGCAGCATTCCCAATTTTGTTATCCTTCCTCAAGAATATAATTGTATCAATTCCTCCCCCAAAGCAAAGCATAAAGCTTTCTCTACAGCGGGTCTATATTTAACCTATTTTCAGGTCTCTTGGCTTTTAAAGGCAGCACTATTTTCAGCTTCATGTGCCAGACCCACCTGTCTCAGTTGCAAGGAAAAGCAAGCCAAGGAGCAGGCAGAATGCCAGCATCAACAATAAATACTTCACAAGTCTGTCGTGTCACAAAAGACTGGAAACCCACAAGAAGCCCAAGCAGAGTAAGCTGTAATGGCTGTTGATGAACACAACAGTTCAGTCATTCCTCCTGCCCTGTCACACCGAGAGCAATGTGATCATCAACCAAGGGACAGCCCCCTCCCTCAGCACTGAGGGAATTCTGTTGCAGAAGCACTTTTAAAATAGGTCCTCACAGCTCAGCTGCTATATTTACCTCTATGGAAGTCAGTATTAGCATGGCTGGGTTTATGTTCTAGCCGTGTGCCTCAGTAATACCCCAAGAACGAGAAATAGCAGTTTCCCAGATATGCTCTGAGGAATCCTCTGCTCCTGTATGCCAAGCTGAGCTCCCTCCTCAAATGCAAGATGTGTTTTGTGTTGCCTTTTTAAAAAATAAATTCACTATTACCCACGTTAAATAAGGCAAACCAAAGACACTCACCACTGCACACACATTTTACCCAGGTGAAGAGGGATGACACACCCAGCCTGGGGTCAATTATGTTTCTTACAGCCTTCACTGCAAAAAGAAGTGGAAGAATACCTCTGGCCCCAATTTATTTCCTTTGCTATTCAAATGCTCTCTTGGTGCTCAGCATTGAATCAGTGCCTGAGCTCCACAGCAAATTTACTCATCAAAAGGCAGCAGCTGCAATCTGGAGAACACCTGATACTTTAGCAGGGCTGATGATGCTCTCAAACCACAAACAGCAGGAGGGGTACACAAATTCTGATTTTCTGCGTGGAGAACAAGCACCAACAGGACCACATTCTCCTCCTCAGCTGAGTCATCTCACCTCAAATGAAATAAGGGAGCCATCAGGGCTCACACCTGGAACTGGGCAGACTGGGAAAGGACAGACTTTTCCACTGGGCATTAACTCATTACGGCTTGGGAGCTTTCTGCTTTCATCCATTTGCCTAATTTTTTATTACAAACTTGTCATTTGAAACAAAATCTTTGTGGTTTTGGTTTTGTTTGTTTAAACTAACAGCAGAGGTTGAGAGAGATATCTGTGACAGAAAACTGGATCCTCACTTTAGCAAACAATTTGGCAGTGAGGTGCAAACAACCTCAGACAGGGGTGGGCTAAACTCCCACTGTAACTCTCTGGGTTTAATCTCTCAAATCCACTAAACAAACGCAGATATAGTGCAAATTTTCCTCTCCAACAACTCCCTGCTGACAAAACCTCAAAACCAGAACAATTTACTTGGATAATCTGAACCAGCCACAAATACCACGTACTGTGGCAAGTAAACAAGCAACAATCACTTCTGAAGTTCAGTGGCAAATAAAACAGGAGTTACTGGGGTTGATACAGGGACAACCAGGCCTGGGTGGTGTGTATACAAACAAACTGAATACTGGAGATGCTCAGTAGTGGCATAAATCCCTGGTGTCTCTCTGCACACCTAAAGCAGAGCTTAAATTCACTCATTAGCAATTTAGGGTTGCTTGTAACACTGTTGGTACCCAACAGTGGATAAAACCACTTCCACACAGGCTCCAGTATCATCATCCCTCAGAATGTTTTTTCCAACAAAGGAGAAAGGACAACTCATTCATGCTTACTGCCAGCACATACCATACTTCCCTATTCCCACACAGTTTCTTTTCTGTATGGGGCAGGAGACTTGGTATTTCACTTAAGGAAAAACAGTAGGTGGTAATTCTGCCTGCAAATAGCATTTTGGTTTGCTACTGCCACAATGCACTCCAGGTAGACAATACTGTCAAAGGAAGGAGGGATGAAAAAACTGTCCCCTACTCCAAACACCCCAAGAACAAACGCTGGGGACAATTTTAAACACAGATGGGAACCTGAATGCATCAACACACAGTCCTTAGCTGTTCAGTCCCAAATATGCCAGGCCATATCTTCCTTCAAAGGAGCTGACTGCTGAGCTGCATTGCAGGTTCAACCCACACTGGGACACCAGGAAGGACAGGAGGCCTTGGCACTGTGACTCAACACTCAGCTACCTACAGATTCAGGAGCACACCTTTCAGCTGATCAGTCATGGTTTTACAGCTGCATTTCTGCTCAGCTGCCCAGCAACAGAGAGCACCCTGGCTGTGGGAGAGGGCACCTGATCCAGTGTCATGCCTGCCAAATGCCAACTCCCCATGTTAAAGTTCATGCTCAGCCAGTGCTGTCTCAGATTCTGGAGGAGCTGGGGAGGCTCAGCCTCAAGAAAAGCAGGCTCAGGGGGGACTTTTCCCTTCTTTGCAACTCCCTGATGGAAGCTGTAGCCAGGTGGGGGTCAGGCTCTTCTCCCAAGTAACAAGACAAGAGGAAGCAGCCTCAGGTTGTGCCAGGAGAGCTTTAGACTGGATTTTAGGAAAAATTTCTTCATCAAAAGAGCTGTCAAGCACTGGCACAGGCTGCCCAGGGAAGTGGCAGAGTCACCATCCTTGGAGGGGTTTAAAAGATGTGCAGCTGTAGCACTTGGGGACATCATTTAGTGGTGGATTTGGCAGTGCTGAGTTAATGGTTGAACTCAAAGGTCTTTTCCAACCTAAAGAACTGCAATATCTGATTAATAATGAGTTACATTCGTTCAAGGGTGATAGTTTGACCCCACTGCCTTTACCTTCAACACAATCACTGTGGTGACAACATCACTTTCTATTCCAGACACATTCTGAATTTCATCCTCCAAAACAAGAGCTCTGGAAACAAACTCATACAGATGGAGGAGAAAAAGCAGCACACACACATTGGTATCTGCTTATAAAAGTGAGAATACAAGGCACCACAAAAAAAGTGGAGGAAAACACAGAGCTGGATATGAAACTCTGTACATTGACCTGAGCTGCTGTATGATGGTTGAGACATTTATCCAGCTGACTCAGAAGTGAATTATCTATCATGAAAGCTGATTCTGCCTCTCTTGACTTAAACAAGGAGTTGGACAGCAGTGGCCACCACAAGGGCAGAGAGGTCAGGCTGTGACCTGCACAGACCTGTCACTTCTACTCAGTCTAGGCTGCTTGTCCATCTCACAGGTCCCAACCCTCCCCCAGCACATCTTGTGTGACTGATCTCATTTAAAGCACTGCTCCGAGGCTCTGCACCTGCAACTATAAACGAAAAAAGTAAAAAAAAAGAAGCAATTACTTGCAATTTTGTGAAGCCTATTTTGAATTCTCTCAATGGGACTAAGAAAGTGTGAGGGGAAAAATAACAATGCCTTTTTAAGATGTATTATAATTTTCTAGCCTCCTTTTTAGTCAAGCCAATGTCTTATCCACAGAAAACATGTCACATTTGTCTTTTTGCAACAGACAAACTCTGTGATGGAGGAGACATGAACTAGGTACCTGATTTCTGTCCAACATCAGCAGTTAGAACTTTAGACTCACACAGATGAAGGGTTTTTTTAAGCTGCACTGGAGAGCTCTCCTGGCAAGTCAACATCTGAGTCTGTTCTGGAGTTAAAAATTAATCCACTCCCTGGGACATTCCTCCAGGGTCACCAGGACTGTCACTGTCCCACAGTCCCCACGTTTGCATTCTGCTTTGAATGGACAGCATCTACTGGAGAGATTGGAACTTGTAACATCAACAGTCAGAAGATGAAGAAAACACACAGGTTAAGAGCAAAGCACAGGGAAAGAAACTAGTGCAGCAACAGGTAACCAGGCACAACTGACCTCTCCAAACCTCAGTATGACACTCCACAGCCAGTGAAAGCTAAATCCAAATGTCTGGTGCTGGGAAAAAGCAAAAGCTTGTCTCACTGACCTGACAGACAGGCTCTTTGGAAGTATTTTGAAAGACCCAGACAGCCTCTCAGCACCTGAAACAGGACATGATGTACCACAGTTCCCATGCCTGGTTTCTAAACCCAAAAGCAAATAGATGTTTTTCTCCAGCTCTGAAGCTGTGACTTAGAAACCTCCAGCAGATGCACTGGTTTGTGACTGGGACCACTGCCAGGCTCTTACTGGAGGTTAAGAAGAAACCTTACTACATGAAGCAGCTCCTGGCCACCACCAGCTGCAGCCCCCAGCAGGAGGAGAAAACAAAGCAGCTCCAGAGCTGCCCTGGCACTGGAATGGCTGTGGGATGGGTGCTCACGGAAATGGGCAGGAGGGAGCACAACTGGCAGCAGCCAACCCAACTCAGCATCCCCCAGTTCTTATTTTTTTAACTTTAAGGTCTGATTACACACCCAAATTCACTTCAGCTAAAACAGTAGCAATCAACTAAATACAAGCTGTTTTTATTTTAAATCTGGATGAGGTGTCTAAAAAGGCAAGTCAGCTGTCCAAATATAGCACGGATACACCAAGTTAGATGACAAAGGTTCAGAAATTCAATGACCCAGAAGATCTGAAGCCAAGATATTTTAATATCTTTTCAGTATCAACACATTACCAATGGCATCACATACTACTCTTGGAAAAATATGTTCCATATCCAAATTCACTTCCCATGAAAGGCTAGTGTTACATTCATCAGATTGCATTGCACATGAGCAGTTGTAAAAAGCAAGAGGAGAGAAGATAAAGCAACAGCAGAGAATTCTCTGGAAGCTCAGAGTTGATTCATACTGTGACATTTGAAGTGGCACATGTTGCTTCACTTCTAACTGAAGTTTTCCAGCCATGCTGGGTTTTTATGGGAAAGAAAGATGGATGAATGGGACAGAGGACACACTGCTAGAAACTTAAGACTCCTGAGAACTAAAATGCTACTACCCAGAAGAGCTGAACAATGAGCTACACAATACAAAGGGTTTTAAAAACAACCCTTGAGGGGTGCAGCTGCAAAAATATAAAAAAAAAATCTTTTGCACTGATTAGTACCAAAGTTCTGCCTATGACACCTCCTGGCTACTCCTACATGGCAAGCACAAGTAGTCTGTGACACTCTCAGAGAAAAAATTCACAATCTGCTGGAGACAGGAGGCTGTGGAGACTCCTGCAGAAGAATTATACCCCTCTGGGGAAAGGTTTAAACCTTTGCCTGCACAAGTATTAAATGTCAGAGTAGCATGGGGCTTCTTACAGCAGCGCAGAACTGAGCTGGTCACTGCTCTGCCACCATAACTCATACCTCTAGTTCACAGAATGGTTTGGGCTGGAAAGGACTTTAAAACCATCTCATTCCACCCTTTCCCATGGGCAGGGACACCTTCCACTATCCCAGGTTGCTCTAAGCCTTGTCCAACCTGGCCATAAACACTTCCAGGCATGGGGCAGCCACAACTTCTCTGGGCAACCTGTAGACACATGGAGATTTTCACCTTTACTTAAGCATCATTCTGCATTTTCATTTTAAGTTACTTAGGAATTGCATCAGGTGACTAAAAATTTGTTCAGTATGAACAACTGAACTAACTCTCAAGAGCCTTGAGTGACTCAGGAACACACAGTTCTACTTGGTTTGGTCAAAGCAGAGGAAGGACAGCGAGCAGGATCTTTGTTTCCTGTATTCTGTGCAAGAGTCCAAAAGCTTGTTTGTGAGGCTACTTTGGGCAGTGCAAAACATCCCTCTGTGAAAGGTCAGGTTGATGATTAACTTCAGTACAGAGGGACAGAACAGGGGTAGGCAGCAGGGGTGCTAAACTGCTCCCCTGATCTGAAATAAATGCTTTAGAACACTTCACAGAGGCTAAGATGAAACCAGACAGCTTTGCATCGCAGCAGCTCTACCTGCAGGCAGTCACCTGATCACAGATTACAATTCTTTTGTTCATGCAACCAGCAGCTCTGAATCTGCCAATCATCCAACATTCAGCACATCCACAGCAGCACAAACTAAGATTCACCACTACGCCAACCCCAAGTAGTGCCTGTTACCTGTAAACTACTGAGGATTAATTGTACAGCTTGAACATAATTTTTTTTTCAGAAAAATAAGAAAAAGGCATGGCCTAAAGCAGAATTTCCTAACTAGCTCATGAAGATTCCATCAGTGGTAGGGATGAACACAGCAGTTTCCAGCTCCAGGCCAGCACACACTGCTCTAACACACACTTGCCTGTCACCAGCTGAATGTCTACAAAACTCTAAACCCCTGTACTAAGGGAACATGATTTTTTATCTAATTACACACAAACTCTATCCAGGGCTGCCAGAGCCAGGCAGCACCTGCCATCATGTAGAGTCACTGAGTAAACAACAAGTGAGCTCGTGGCAGGCAGCAAAGAAGAGAACTCTCTGCAACATCCACAAGAGACCAGGCAATCTGAAAAATGAGAACCAGATCACTGCCTCCACATCACTATTCCCTTTTGACACCTCTGCCAGAGGTGCAGGGAGGCTTCTAACACAGCAGCTTCAAAATCCAGCTTTGTCATTAGTTCTGATAATCTCCCAACGCTGCGAAGCCTCCCTGGAGACCTGCAGCTCTCATAAGACAAAGTGACAGCTCTGTAATTTGTCTTTATGACATATTATGGAGACACAGAAACCTGAAATCACTCAGCTGAGTGCCTTCCAACTTCAGCTTGAAGCTTCCTGAGTCTCCCCTATTTTCATATTGATCCACAATGTATTTCTAGCTACTTTTGTTCCTGTTCTTATTACTGGCCACACAACCTACTGTTTTTTTTATTTTGGGGTAATAAAGTACAAAACTCCTTCCACAGCAAAGTTGTGGTCTTTCAGTCACAGTCAAACAATGCAAGATCTTCCCCTCCTCTCAACAAATATCACCTTTGAGCCTCCTGGCAGAAAGACACTGAAAGATTCTACATTCCTTTTCCAAGAGGTAGAATTTGGTTAAAAAGCCTGAATAAATCACTGGATGAAACAAAAGTTTACTGTAATTATGACGTGGGTAAATGCTGTGCTTTGGAGCAGAAGAATCTGGCTTTAACAGAAATCTTTTGCTGAGCAAAAGTAAATCTTCTACTTGGATTTCCCTTGTCCAAGAAGTATTATTTATTTTACTGGCAACAAATCACTTCTGGGGCCCTGCATATTTACATGACATTTTGGAAAACACTACAACACAGATTGCCTTCAACTCTGAAAATGAAGTACAAGGCAGTAATTCAAGGGAAAGAAGATAAGACAACAGGAAGGTTGCTAGTTTGTTATTATTTAAAGGAAAATAAGTAGGCTTGGGAGCATTTCCCAGAAGAGAGAATGTGGTTGGGAGAGAGGAGGATCCTGGAAGTAGACAAGCAAAGCTGTATAAACAACAGCCACTCTCAGTTTTTCAGTATCCTCAGCCTCACTTTTCTATCTGGTGTGTAAATGCTCAACACCACTCACATTGCCAGCCTGAGTTAGATGCCTGAAAAAGGGGTAAAGCAGCAAAGACAACCTGGTATCTAAAGAAGAAAAAAAAAAAACTACAGAAGAGTTTGAATTTTGCCAACCTTGTCATCAAGTGCTGTTTGTTCAAACAGTACATTCCATATACTCACTCCCATCAACCAATAACCAGGACTTTCATCTGGGAACACAATCAAATCCTGTGTCTGCAAAAAGGTTTACAAAACTTTAGAGGAAATAAAGAGAATAAAATAATAAAGTAAAAATAATTCAGAATGCATGAACATACTGATGCTCAGCGTAAAGATATAGAAGGGTTAAGTTTAAAAGTACATAGCTGTGACTAAAAAACATGTAAAGATCTTCCAAGAGAAGATTTAGTGACTAGGAAGTCACTTAGAATCCTACAGGGAATCTTTCAAAGATGTCCCCAGTTACAGGATTTAATCTAAATGTTGGATTTTCATTCTTAGCAGCAGTTTACAGTAAAAAATTATCTCCCTTCTCAGTGTTTCCAGTTCATGCCTCACATCCTCAGTCTTCTGTGTACAGCAGTTCTGGGAACATGAACTGTTAAACAGAAAAGACAAAAGGATCATATCCAGGTGCAGTGTCCCAAAAGCACAGATTATTAGAGAATACCCTCTCCCATCTTCTTACAGTAAGATGGCTGAGTAAAAGCAATACTACTCTCCTATCACCTCTGCCTAAATATTTGAGGAAAGCTTGACCAAGAGCAGTGCTCCAGCACCAGATGGCACTGTTACCTGAGGAAAACCACTGGAGACCAGAGTTACAGGCACAGGAGAAGCTGGTTGAGAGAAGTAAGCAGGAAAGTGGACAGCAGTTTCCCTACACATCAGCCAACACTGATCCTGCAGTAAAGCCTCACCCAAAGCACAGATCAGAGCCAGAAATCCCCAGGAAGAAACTGCTGTGAGGGTCCCAGCAGCTCCACAGACCCCCAAGCCCAGAGTGTCAAGAGATGCCCACCTAAGGAATGGCTGCAGAGACCCTGGTGAGCACCTGACCACAGGAGTGAAAGCAGTGGCTGGGCTGCTCTTTTGGCAACATCTGATAAGCTCTAAGGGAGATGCATTTGACTGCTAGAAGGAACTCCCTGAGGAGCTCACATGGATGCTGACACCACCCAGTGTGACAGGAAGAAGAGCCATTTCAGCCTCCAGTCTGGATTCCCAGGATTCCCAACAGCCCACTCTTTTAAATTGCCAATTAAGCTGTGTACCTCCTTGTGTGCAAAAAGAGTCTGTCCAGTAGTTCTTCCATTTACCTGAAGCAAAAGAATTCCTCAAATTGTTGCCTTGGGAGGGAGATGGCATTACTATGCAACAGGTTTTCCAGGTTCTTGCTGGACCTGGATGGATGGGGATGCCATCTGGACAGCATCAGCAGCACAGAAATTAGTCACTGGCCACTCTGAGCTGCATTTGGGGCATACTGCCAGGTCTGGAGGAAAGAGTGGGGCTGCTCAGATCTCCATCTGCCTTTCAGAGGATAAAAAGGATACTGTGAGGAAATCTCGTGACTGTTGCTGGCCAATTCACTCCCAAGGTATAACAGGCACATCTCACCTTTCTACATCTTTGAGAGAAGAAGTAAAGAGTGTATCCATAAAAAATATTCCTCTGTTCCACATTCCTGGAGCAAACCAGGATGGGTTCTTTCGCTGAGCTAAGCTGGACTCTGCTGGGCTGGTGGTAACTCTGTGCTAGGGCACAAAGCATCCTCCTTCCCCTTTGCAATCAGGTCAGCAGTGTGCAGAAGAAACTCCTTATTAGCCCACAGCAAAAAAATCCACCTTGCAAAAACTGCCAGGGAATAACAAGAGGGAGACGTATCAACAGAAAATCACCGTGTCTGCTTTCCAGCTGGTTAGCTCATTTGCTGCTGCTGTGAATACAAACCAGCCATTTAAATTAGCTTCTAATTGTTCACAATTATTCAGACACAGCATAACCTGCAAGCAGGAAGACGTCAGGCAAGTAGGAAGAGAAAGAATGGTTTCAGATGCCTTGACAAGATTCACATATTCATGCCTTGCAAGTCTCACAGCCTGCCATCCCCAGCAACGCTGCCTCTCTCACAGACCCCCCAGATTGCAGAGGAAGGAGATAATCCATGGGTGTTTCTACACTTCAGGTTTCTACTCTTTCTTCCTCCCATTTTTGGACTGGTTCAAAAATTAAACCAATAATATTTTGGTCTACCCCGGTCGTTCATAGTCTCTGCACACACAGGCAGTTTGAGCAACACTATTTATAAAGCTGCTTAAAATTCTGGACACAGCCAGAGCTCTTTGATAGGATGTCAGCCATGCGACACCCGAGTGTAGGAGGTTGACACAGGATGGTTAGTGTAATACAGCCCACTCTCCTTTCCCTTTCTTTCACCCAGAACCTCCACTACCACCCTCACAGGAGTCCCTTCCCCCATAGACAGCAATGTTTCACAATTGCTGCAATTTTCTCTCCTAGGGAAGATATTATTGTGTTATCCTTAAATCCCTAGTGTGCCTGTTTTAGTTCACATGTGAGACTCAATGCAAGTCCAGTCTGCAGGTCAAATTACTTTAGGGGACTAAATCCAGATCCATCTTAAAGAAAAAAATTCCCTCACATTCAGCCCTGTTTGGATCCAGAGTTAGAGCACTGCCACAGAGCCAAAATACCCAAATAGGTCTAGGAACTTCAGCAAATTTAATAAACTTGAGCAAGAATATTTTATCAAGTACAGAAACTCCTAGAGGAGACAAAATAACCCTGAAAAGCAATGTATAAATAGCTGTAGCTGAAAGCACAGCAAATGCTGTGTCATGCCACATTCCCAAGTCAATCCCAGGCTGCAAGCCCATGAAGCTGCCCAGCCTCCCTTGTCCCTTCTCCGAGTTTCATGCCTGCTCTGGAATCAGAGCATCCCCCTGGAGAAATACTCCTGGTTGATCTCACATGCAGAACACACTCCCCAGACACACTGCAGTGCCTCAGTGCTCTGTTACAGAGGAGGAATGCTGCATGGACAGACAGGCTGCCTGCAGCCCGAGGAGAACAGGGAGGGCAGTGGATTCCAGAGGCAGATCAGGACCTGGCTAGCTTAGCTGAGAAATACAGGATGCTCAGGCTGGCCCTGGGGGCAGTTTCCACAGCCAGTGATTAAGAGCACTCTGGGGACACTCAAATTTAGCTGACAAGGAAATCAGAGGTACTGTCTCCTTGTGGGGACACAGCCAGGGCAGAGGTCTGGGGTCACCCCGCTCCCTCCTGGCACAGAGCAAAGGCAAACACTGCTCTAAGAGGTACAATGGCCAATGCTTGCTCCAAGGCAGAGCAAGCATTCTGCAAAGGCTTCCTGTTAAATAACACGCCTTCTGAGCCAGCTGTATCTACAGTTAAGTCAGACGTTGCTTAAAAAAAAATAAAGCCTTTACATTAGCTGAAGCAACCTCTGGAATGCTAGAGAATCTACCCAAAATTCAGTGACAGCGTGGGTACCTCGTGCATGCATTTCTTTCTGATAAACAGCAAAGCCACTCCCCCAGCTCACACTGCAGAAGAGTATGTGAATGCTACTGGGACAATGCAGCACAATTGCATCATTGCCCAAAAAACCTCAGCTGCATTTTCTATTCACTGAAAGAGTTTCAGTTCTCCCCCCCATACATAAATGCTGTATTGGCCATTACAAAAAGGAGGAACAGCCCCTGTTGAATCCATACAGCGAGCTACAGAAGGCCAGATATTTACTGACTGGATTTCTGCAACCCCTGCACTGTGACATCCCTTTCTGTGAGGGGTGGATCCACCACCTGCGGAACGGCTCGGGGAAGACTAAAAACATCTTCCAGCCACAGCAGGTTTAATTCACTGCCTTCTGCTTATGCACTCTATTATACAAAAGCAACCAACCTTCAACTCCTCTCAATAAATCTGAGAAAAATCTCAACAAGAACCGGTGACAGTTATGATACAACAGAGACAGAAATATAAAAGCCCTGCAGAGTCTGACTTAATACCCCTGGAGCAAAGCCTTGTCTCTCTGTCCTTGCACAGGTAAGTCTACTGGACTGACTTTTTCTTCCTCCCCATCTCAGCCAGAGCACAAAGCTTTCAACACCATATTTAAAACTCATCAACGTCATCATACAGCACTCCTGTATCATTTTGCCTTCGGGTGTTTTCTTGGCTGACTTCTAAACCATTTACTGTAAGCTCTCCAGATTCTGCCAGCAGCCTGAGACAACACAGCATTTGCCCAGCAGAACATCCAACATCAGCATGGAAACACCACTCTCCTCTCCACATTACTCTGCAGGTTCAGTTATTCAGCAGCATATCTGATGTGACAATAATTCAAGGTTATAGCTCGGGGAATCTTTTCTCTCCATCTCTTCCTTGGGAACTAAGCAACCAAGCAGCACATCCAGAGATGGCTCACAGAACTCACCAAGCCCCTGGTCTAAGTAAACACTTACAGCAATGGCACAGGAACCACAGGAGCAATCAAACCAGATGTTCCCTGGTTTTGTACAATGTACACACAGCTCCCATTCTAAACCTGCTCGAAGGTAGGTTATTAAGTTCTCCTCTACACATCTTTTCAGGCAAAATCCTTTCTATGTGCATTAATCCTTGCCAGTGTGGTTTTCCTCTGGACATAACACACAGAGAGCTACAAACTTCCTGTAGGAATACATCTTTAAGCTCCTCTTCTCTGCACAGGCTCTACAGCCCAACAGCTACAGAGCAATCAAAAATTACTGGGAAAAAATATCTCCCAGGATATTCAAATCCAGTTTTCAAGGGAGGCTTATGTGTTTAGGAGATGCAGCATCCAAAGAGTCCCCAGGGGAGTAACATACTTCTAGATCAACCAGGAAGCTGTGAAATATTCCATTTTTAACACGAGGAGTGTTTCCAAGACCTGGAACTGCCCCTTCACTAAAAACATCTCTGAAAGGTCATCTCTTACAGGCGAGCAAGGTGAGATTGATTGTCAGCAGAACTTACCTCAGAGCTGACTATTTCCCCATAAATGTCAAAGAAAAGCCGCAGAATTTTCCAAAATGAGTTTTAAAACTGTTTTAAGGGATGCTTTGCTGCATCCCTCACCTTGAATACAGATCAGGAAGCTGCTCCTAGCAGGAAAATTTCTTCAGTGTTTCTTTAGTGTCTTCTTGGCCCAATGTCACAAACATCACACAGTAACATCACCTGTAAGGTATTTCAATGCAGAGCTGTTTAGAGAAGATGCTAAAATAGCATTGGGAGATGTCATGTTTGACTTGGAAACTGTCAAATGTTTCACATTTACAAAGTGCTTTTGCTCCCCTCCTGTCCTTCCCACCCCTCCTTCAGATGTACAGCTCAGCCTAAAGTCTGAGATGATCCAAGGTCTTTCATCTAAAGCACCTTCACTGCCTCTGTGGACTCTCCCAGGTGTAACCTAACTGGATGTAAGCAGCTCTACTGAGATGCCCTTAGAGGGGTAAGTGCTCACTCCAGACAGCACAAGCAAAAAGCAGCAAAAGCCTGTTTGTCCAAAGTCAGCAGTTCTGCCTCCAAATGACCACATGGCCAGGCAGTGAGAGGTTGTTTTTTCCCCTCTAAAACAAGCATCCAGAGCACCTTCCAGAGCAGAAAGGTACCAGCTCCTAGCATCTGTGCAGAGTCTTGTACTTTACCTGTGCTAACAGCAAATATCTTAACCAAGATGAAAAAAATACTAAGGACAAATGATAAAGCAAATCCATTACAAAGCCACTGATCCCTGTCCCTGCAGTGGCTTGACTCTAAGTGCATGCTTTGTACATCTGGATGCCTTTGCATCTACACATCAAACAATAAAAACAGTCTGGTGAACAACTAATCAATAGTCTCCTCTGCAAAATAAATTTTACCTTCTTAAGCCAAGTCTGTTATCCTTGACAGAGAGCCCCGTATTTCCTGGAACTGTAATTCACTTGATGCCTACTTCCTACAATTACCTTTTCTGAGGATATATTGCTATGCACATACACAGCAGGTAAGTGGGTATTTTGCTTTAACACCAGATTCTGTTATGTGCCATACATACATAACACGTTCTTTGCTTTATTGACTTCAGCTATAAGAGAGGGATCTCAGCTCATCACAGTGAAACACTGAGCCATAAACACAGGTAGAGCAGATTTGCAAACACTGTAAAAATACCCTTGCAAGATGATTGAGAAGGCTCTGCTCACCTGACAGCTGGAGCAATGCTCTGCCTCTCCCTCTTCTAAAAAAATTGAGGTTAACTGAACTCTGTCTTTACCCAGCACCGACAAAATGCCACGGAGAGGACTGTTCTGAAAAGCCTTGAAACAGGGACAAAGCTGCAGGCCTGTGACCGAGGAAAGGAATGACTGGACAGCAGATTTCAGACTTGCTGAAAAGTCACATGGCATGAACTGAACAGCAATAGCACAACTGTAAGCAGAACTGCTCTGAGGTGCTGAGCCCCAGCCATGTTCTGGGAAGGATCCATGGGTAGATAAGCCTTAGGCTGCATTATATGGCCTGTCAATCCTAATTAAACACACAAACTAAGTTCCTCCTTAAAACTGCCCCTGCTCATTAATTGCCATTGTACACTACTGAGATGTGGCAAGCTCCTGAGCAGATGTAACCCCCAGAGGCAACTTCAAGTCACACGAGGCACTGCCAGGACCCTCCTACGCTTACAACAGTGATTTTTACTTTAAAAAGGTTGCTCAGCTTTGCAGGCATATGCAGGGTACTGTGCCATCAGCCACTGAAATGCAGCAGCACTGGGGTTGAACATGGTACCTATGAAAAACCAGGTGCACTGTTAATCTGGGGACAGCAAAGCACCAAGAAAATGGCACCTCTCCATGCAGAGGTGAACACTGCATGGACTCAAGTATCTACTCACCTACTCAAGATACTGTCAAGATTAAAAAGTATGTTGAGTATACAGAAAAAGCCACAAAAGGGACGCTTTTGCTAGGAATGTGAAATGACCCACAAAAGCCAGAAAGCACCTGCTGCTGTAGAATCTTTATTGAAAAATCCTCAGCCATGAACATCTGCATAACAACGACCAGCCCGAGGCTTGCTGCTGACGGGCATTCTGCACCTTCCTGTCAGAATTTTTTGGGGGATACATCTCTTATCAGGTGTGCATTAGGTGGACCCCTGCAAGTTACACCTTTGCAACAAAGTCAGGAAGTAACCACAATGCACCTCATCCCCAAACACCCAGCTTGCATCCCACTTAATTCCTCCATTTGGATTCATTTCTCATTACCCCAGAGCTCCGTGCCTGGCTCAGACTGCCATGGATGCACCTTTATGCTATCAGATACTTAACAGGGCCTCAGACCTCACTGCTCTCCTTTACTCTGGCCTTGGGCTCTGACACCAGAGAACTATGATTTGGATAGGCAAAACATGGCACACAGGAGGATGAACTGGTGAAGATGCCAACACTAAAGCCTTAAGGACTGTACGTGCCATGTTACTCACTCAGGCTGAAGCTGTTGTTTAATTAGGCTTGCTTAATGAGTCATATCAAATAGCACATACATAAGAACAGGTTTTCTATTAGTGCAAGGACCTCACTGGATTATTGTGGTGAAATGCTGCCACTACAATGGAGTAGTTTTTCATTTTATATACTTAACCATGACCTACATTCCTTTGCTCAAAGAAGCCCCATCTCCAGAGGGAATGTGCCTCTTTAATCAGCTCCAGCATTTTTTCAGGGTTCAGCAGGGATGGATGGAGGGGGCTTATGTCTCTTCAGATAATACAGCTCACAGAAGCTCCATGAGAGAGTGGTAAAAAAGCCACCAGGTTCAAAAAATGGCAGGCAGTACCTACAACCTGATCTGATGGGCACCCTCTGCTCCAGAGATCACTGGGATTGATGAACACCAAAGCCTCCACATGACCCCAGGGAGCCTGGCCAGCTGCTTTACCTTCTTGGACAAAGGGCTTGTCTCCTGGAGAAACTGCAGTCAAGATGAGATTTGAGGAGGAAGACAAATTCAGGAGGTGGCTTTGGGGTACTCAGCAAGCTCAAATTTGTCTCCATAGTAAAGGAGCCTGTGAGCCATTAGTGAAGACAACAAAGACAAGCAGACTCATGGGCTGCATTAAAACACACACACACAAAAAAAAGCAGCAACTCAGATGTAAGGATTACACCTAACCCTCGTGTCCCAAAAGTTCTGGGAAATTCAAACTGCTTTCAAGATCCAGCCTCTACTAATGCAGATCTAGCAAAAACCAAACCCCCAAAACAAACACACGCACACAACCCACCCTAAGAAAGTCCCCAAGAAACCAAAAATGAAACACAGAAAGTTCAAAAGAGAAGGAATTTGTGTAAAGCTGCTCTGGGGCAGTATATCCAGGGGGGCCTATCCCACAGAGCTGCAGCCTGAGCTGCTCAGAGCTTCCCCTGGGCACACCAGGGACACGGTCACAGTCTGTCAGCAGGGCATCAGGGACAACACATCAGAATGCAACAGGAACTGAGAAAAGGCAGAAAAAGCACCAAATAACACACCTCACTGCCACAGCCTTTGGAAAATACACATTTGAGCAGTGCATTTTCCCCACTGGAATTTGTTTCAGACATGTTTTTCAATCCCATATCAATTTTAGACATTCAAAACCCCCAACAGTTTTTGCAGGCTGAACCTCATCATTTTTCTGCCCTCTCCATCACCAGCAGCAGTACAAGCCCCTGATCCCTCTGAAGGCTGCTTGCTCTGTGGATGCAGGATGCAGAACAGGATACGCCCAGTGCTGCAAAGCTCAACACCACTGACAGCAGTAAAAATAACTCCTGCTTTGCTACACACTAAGCAGTTAAGAGCAGGAGATGCACACAGAATGTGCATACAATAAGCTGTCACAAAACAAGGATTATGTTGCACAGAAATAGGTCTCTGATTTAAACAGATATGAGATCACCAGGGGCGGGGTAAGAAAATCACAGATGAAGAAAATACCACGGTTTTTCCTCTGGTTTGTATCACTCCAAAGAGAACAAGCTAAGGAGAGATCGGGCTTAAAGTTCCCTGTAATTGGAAGGAAACAAGCACATCCTCTCCTTTTTCATGGTATAAACTCCTTCCTTTTTTCCGGCAGCTCTTCTGAGACACTGGCTGGGAAATGCAAGTGAAAAGAACTAAGGCAGCGGTTCAGGCAGGTCTGGCAGCCAGACCACATCCAAATCCAAGTTCCCTAAAGCAGGACAGATCAGAGTCTCGCTCCACAGACACCATTTCTACAACATCCACCCCCTCACTGCAGCACCAGCACCTCTCAGGTTCCTGGTGCTGTTCAGCACTGCACCAACTCTAAAACTTCTCCATCCCACGTGCCAAACTTGGGGAAATGAAACGAAGCTCCCAAACCCAGCTGTGTGCAAGCAGGCACCTTCACCCTGTACAACATACACGCTCCTTCAGCCCCAAATTCAGAGCTCTTTACAGCTTTCAGTCTGGTCAGCAGACTAGGCTGAGATAGATGGCAGGACAAAAATAGGAATTACTCTAAATCATTTATACAGAGGTGTGGTACACACTTGCCCATCAGTGCTTGAGTCTGCCACCACTATGCTCCAGATCCTTTTCAAGACTACGTTGTCACCACAACTGCCATTAGCCACAGGCTTCTGCTCTCCAATCCTCCTTGACAGTCAAAAGCAGGGCAACACAGGGAAAACTTCAATGGCCTTTGGGTGCTCAAGTTCTCCAGCCAGGTGATCAGAAGCCTCAGTGTTAAAGCATTTAAGTGTCACACACCTTTCGAAAAAGAACGGCCCAAAGATCTGAAGTCTGCTTAAAATCAAAGCCTGTAATTCAAAAGTCCCAAATCTATTTCATCTTGCAAAGATGTTTTCATTTTTCTTTTTAAAAAAAAGACATAAATGAAGTTTAAAAAGAAGCTGCTGCTCTCATCTCAAGACCAAGTGATGACGGGTAGAGTTCATCTCAGAAAGTGACTGTAATAATGGCAATTTGCAATTGAATCCTACTTTTCCTCGACCACATGTACCCATCTCAGACCCTTCCACAAAGTTCAAGAAACACTCCAGGGCTGAATGCATGGATCAAGACAAACTAATTTTCCTCTTGCAGTGTCAGAAGTATAGTCCCACAGCAACACTGCAGAGACAGCATGTGACAGATAAATATTCCATTGGGAAAGTCACCATGGCTTACCCTTTCAGAGGACAATTATAAAAACAGAACTCTGAAGATACTTAACACTCCATCAAAAAGCAGACTGCCAGATGTTACCAACTGTCTGGGCACTCAAACAACACTTCTGTTAATAACAATGGAGAGAAAACAAACCCTTGTGATGTGCACAAAAGTAGGGAACTGAAAAAGTGTAGAGTTTCCTGAAAAAAAATCCCTTAGGGTGATGGAATAGGGTGGGATAAAACCAAGACATACCTAACAGCGTGACATTTTAACAAGAGCAGCTTTTGTGAATGGAGCACTGAGATGATTCAAGGAAGTATTAGAGTTTCAAAACACTTCAAGAGTAGCTCTGATCAATACCTATCTCACCATTACAACATCTCTTGGCAGAGACATGCACGTTTCAATACATCCGAGGAAGACAATGCCTCTCTCAGCTCCGAGACACAGCACTCAGATGTCACACAAGTGACATTTCAGCAGCACCTGCCCCCAGTGAAAACAGTTATTTATAGCAAGGTGGGTGTTGAGCAGGGTGATTTCACCCATCACTTGAGGCCTGGGTGTAAATCACAGACTGCATGTTGTCATTTCTGATTAAAAGCTCTTCCTGGTCTCTAATGAAGATTTGCCACTTTGCTAAATCACACTGCAGCTGAACATGGCAGGCACCTGGTTTTCCTGAAAGGAGGAAATAAACCCAAAGGCACTGTTTGGATGAGACTGAGCTTTAGTAGCAGCACTAGGTATGCACACAGCACATACTAACCTTGCAATGTTCCTCCCAGAGCCTCATTTCCATGAGAACAGAAGAAACATCCTTTGTTTTATTCTCCTTCAGAATACAGATAATTCTGCTTCATTTTATACACCCTAAAGCAATTTAGTGTGTGTGTGTGGGGGGAGTGTCCTTTTAACTCACGTGCCTGCGTTGTTCACTAGCAAGAAAACCTAAAAGCTCAGTTCAACATCACTCCTCAGTTCAGATGCAACACTCCCAGGCTAGAAGGTCTAGGGACCTTTTTGTGATGAAACTGGAAAATTGAGAGGGCAAATGGATGGCCTGCCACCCATCCAGAGCAGGGTAGAGAATGCTTTCAAGAGCAATGAATATGCTATTGCCCTGAATAACTTAATTCCCAGAGAACAATGAAAATAGCCAAGATAAGAGATGTGAAAAGAAAGGGTCTTTGAGTCTCTCCAGGTGTGGAGAGAAAACTAAACCTAATCAAAGGGCATGAACACTTCAGCAGCACTGAAGCAGCCAAATGGTATCAAAATCCAAAGAAAGAAAGAAAGAGCTATGAAAAAAACAACCTGCTACAACAACAAACTTCTGTGTACAGCAGCAGTACCTGATCCTCTTACAGCACAGCAGGAAGCAGCTGGGCCAAGAGCCCAGCTAGCACATACTTAAAAACTGCAATTTGATGTCTTTTCTATCATGCTTGGTTGAATACACAGGTTGGACAACGATGCTCTGAATATCATTTTGCCTCTAATCCTTGATTTTTTATTTTAAGGCTTTATTCAAGCATTGCCAGCACTGCAGATCAGAGGCAGGCAACCTGAACTGTGCTAAAGCTGGGCTAAGTGAGCAGCACTGACAAGAACAACTGGTACTTCATAAAGATTCCTTAGGCTGCTTTCTAGAAGAACTATCATGGACTCCTCAGCTCCTAGGGTGTTCACCAGTTTGCTGCCACCATCACAAATTGTACCAAGAAGAAGCAGAAAGGAGATGCACACCAGAGTTCTAAGATTGCTCATAAATGCTTTTGTGCAACAGCTTGCAGCCACAAAGATCTCAGTTCTGGAAAAGAACTCTCCACCCTGAGTTTGTTGCCCTCTCAGCAGTACAAGAGCACAACACTCATTCAGAGACACAGATACAGAAGCACAGAGATGGGAATCTCCCCTCCAAACACCACCTTCAAAGCTGATTTTTCAGTCCCTTAATTTCTCATCAAAGCTCTCCTGACAGCGAGCACTTATCACTGCCAGATTAGAAGAGATTATCACAAGAGAAAGTTAAGGTTCTTCTCAGTCACTAGGACAGTAAAGTGCACTCAATGGTTACTATGAGAGGTAGGGTGGGTGATGAGACCTCTCTACCCAACCAACCATGGCCAACAGACTGGGTTTCCAGCACTGCCAGTTTCCAACCTGGCATAACCACTAAAGGGAGAAAAAAATCACTTTTGCAGCTCCCTGTTTGCAGTGCTCACTTTAGAGCAAGCATGGCAGCTTTGGGAGCTCTCAGATAAGAGCATTTCCTCCAGAGCTGTCCTGCATGGCTGTACATATGCTAATCAGAGACTGCTGGAGCTCCAGAGAAAGCAACTGCATGGGGCACTAACAAAAGAAACCAAAGCATCCCTGCGAGGGAGACATGAGGTGTGAATACACGTGGTGTGTTTGCACCCTGTGCCAATTAAGCAGAGTACACTGAGTTAGTGCAACACACATGCTCGGGCTGCATTCACTATACTAAAATTAAGAGGAAATTCAAATCACCATTATTTTAACCACTGTGCACAAGAAGATTGATTTCGAATGGTAACCAATACCTGGGGATGGTGATTTGGTACTAAATTATGTTACTGAGAATAGAAAAAAATACTGACAGCCCAATTAAGAGAAAGCCAGGAATTCAGCCTGGATTTCTTCCAAAGTTCAGAGTGTCAACACTGAAAAAAACCAGAAAGACTCTTCTAACTAAAGAGTTTACACATTCACTGAAGTGACTAGAGCAATTACCATATTGGTGATATTTATTTTCCATAAATTAAATTTTCTCTAAGCTCCACAACAGAACAAGAAACATGAGAGCAGATCACACAATATTCCTGCGAAATACAAAGAGTGCTTGATGTGGGAATTGTTTCCATCTAACACTTGGGCTCAGGAAAGAAACATGAACAGCATTCAACAAGGCACTCCAGGCTGATCAGGGCAGCCAGAGCCAACTCTGATGAAGAAAGCACAGTGTGAGCTGGACTAAGTATGGACAAGGGCTGCAGAATAGTGGGGAAAGAGCTTCCCTGGGAAAGAAGTTAGTGATATATAGTCTGAGGATGAAAAGGGGGGAAATAGTTGTGCTTCAGCACATAATAGCACATTTACAGAGACAAGCAGATGTTTAGGGGTTAGATTTGCTTTTTACTAGAGGAGATGGGTGTAAACTGTTTGCATGTTTATGCTAGAAATTACAACTTTTCTCATCCAGACTGGGACAAGTTCCTAATTCAAGGAATCAAAGCAAAGAGTTAACTCTTTAATGGAACTTCTCTGAGAGACAGAGCAGGCTGCTCCTGCAGTGATGCCCTCAGCAGCACCTGCCTAGAGCTCTCATAGGGAGTTCCTGCCCAGCACACATGTTGTAACAATAAAGTTATTTAATTTTGTTACAATAAAGTTCCAAAAACCCTGCACTTTGCTTTATCATTACAGGGCAGATTTTATTTGTAAACCAAACGACATTTTTCTCCATCATGTACCAGCACAATCCCCACCACCACACAAAACTGAACAGAGGAAGTTTCTGGCCCCAGAGTCAAAAGCACCAAAAAGCCAAATCAGCTGTGCAGGTCAGATGTTGTGGGTGAAAAAGTAGTTACTGAGTCAATGACACACTCTGGATCTGCTTTGTCCAATTTTAACACAAAGTGAGATCCCGCAACATTGACATTAGGATGATTACAGTATCAGTTAATGAATTAAGAAAGCCATTGTGAAGTTTCTTCCTAAACTAAGCAGCCAGGAATGCTGGTGTTTCCTGTACAGCGTCACCTTCCCTGCTGTGGCATTCCACAGGGTGCTCTCTTCTTTCTTGTATTTCAGGAACGTACAGAGATGCACAGTCGAGGAAGTTCTGTGATTATGTACTACTACAACTAGGAAGAACTTCTCAAGCTCTTTGGAACACACTTGAAAGGTTGGCCAGACCACCCCTTACAGGAAGCAAATGAATCGTCCACATCTGCAGACTTTTAAGACACAAAACACAAGGGCAAGTTTTAAGCCAAGGATAGAGATTCCTCTCTTCCCTGCTCCCACTTTCTGCTTTAAACTGAACCCATGGACAGTTCACTAAGACAAGGCTGTACCACAGCATGGGAAATCAGAGCAACTTCAACAACCTGCAGCACAGGGGCAGAGAAAAGACCTCTGACAGAAGTTGCATGTGCTAAGGACAAAAATCTGAAGAGGCGGTTCATGATGTATCATTTCCAGCCAGTTATCCAACTGTGTAGTAACTCTAAATTTAGAAAATGTGGCTATTTTGTCTCAAGACTAATGTTGTTTCAAGGAACTTGGACACAGAGGCTGAACGGAAGCATAAATATTACTTGCAACAGTCATGAGATTTATTCAGTTGGATTAGATACATAACCCATCTTCCAAGAGGGAAAAAACCCTCAACTTTCATCTTCAAAAGCAGACAAAGCCAAAGGATAAGTAGGGCCTTGCTGGAAATGCCATCAACTCTCAACAAAAATATTAAGCAGTGCTCTGTGCACACTCACTCCAAATACTGAAAAGCAAAGATGTGAGGGCAGGGAGCAGAGGCAGCACTGGACACTTGGGGTGGGCAGCAGCCTCTCACACTGCTGACACCTCCCACCCCTCTCCAGCACCAGGTAAAGCAGATTTTGGTGCCATGAGGGTAAGAGAAAATGCAAAGGTTCCTTGGTGATCAGTACTACTCAGGCTCCAACTGCTTCAGTTTAGCTGCTGCCAACAATTTTGCTGAGGACTGACTGAGATCTAGGACCAGTTCTCTAACAACAGAACTTGAGCCAGGAGGTCTGAAACACCCATTTGATTTTAGAAACACCACTATGATGTAACATAGGAGTTAATCTTGGCTGCTCTTCACTGACTACACTTCTCACTCAGCTTTGCAAAACCCCCAGCTCACTGTATTTACACCCAAACTAACTTTTAAAACACTGGGTTACTCAGTTTAGTTCCTCACATAAGTGACACCAAATCAAACTTGAGTTACTCAATGCCAAGTGGTGAGTTCCCAAGCATCCCATTTCACACATGTGCCAAATAACCAATGTATTGTGGCTCTGCCTGAGAATAATTTTCCCAGACAAATTTCTAGCTGCAACTGCACTGAGGAATGTCAAAGTTTTTCCACTGAGCAATCAGCTCATGCTCTTAAGCCCTGGAAATGGTCAAACAGAGAAAGCACTGAGCACACACCAGGAAAACACCACCTGGCAGCACTAATGCTGGCTGTCTTACCCAGAGTCACCTGAGGGGAGAGTTTTTGTCACCTTTCCAACACCCACTGCCACATCAGAGGCCAGAAAATGCTTTGAAGATGAAAAGTGCTACTTATTTGCTAAGTACCCTTTATCAGCAGAAAAGCAGCACAGTTTCTTACACCCAGATGATTTATACACAAAGTTCTTTTATTCTCAAAGAAGTTATATCCTTTCAAAAGTAGGTAAAAAATAAATCAGTCATGATGGAACTAATTCCAGCTCACCATATTAGTGTATTTTACTAAGCAGAAGATTCATCATCCACTGACAAATGACAACTGTATGCAGTCACTTCCACAGGAATAAGGTACCAGAACCCCTAGCTCCAGGCTAAAAAAAAATAGTTAAAAGCTTTAAGCTCCTCATCTTTTCAGCTGGTGATTAAATAGCCCTCTTTACTTGTCTGTCTCCAAACTCCTCCCTCACAAGCAGAAAAGCTAAAGGTTTTACAGGCAGCAGTAAGAGCAAACCACTGAGACTGTGTCTGATGTGTGCTGCATACAGAACCACACGGTACCACTGCTGCAGTTTTATTGTACCAAACCAATCCTGCTTAATGGACCAAGGGTATGGCTATGCAGTTTCTCTTCAACTCAAGAGGCTGTAACCAGAGGCTGTGAAGTGATACCACTGCAAATGCAAGCTGAGCATGGTTTCCTTGTTCCTAATGTACTCCTGTGAATTTAATTTTTCCTGGCCTGGAAGCTACAGTAAGACACCAAGTGCTCCTGTCCTCTCCTGGCCTGCTCTGCTGCCAGTCCTTGGTCTCACCTCCTGCCAACAGCCTTCCCTGCCCATTCTCTCACACAGAGAGCAGCAGCACCAGCTGTTGAGGAAAGAAACAGAGGTTATGATTTTAAAGATAATGGCAAAAGCATGGAAAAATCCCAGCTTTGCAATCCCAAAGAAGCCTACCTACCTAAAGCATCCGACATACCTCATCGGGGAGCTGGTTGTTCAAACCCTTTGAAAAACTGGACAGATTATTTATGGTGTAGCTTGATGTGTCCCACTTTCAAGATCTCAGCATATGTGCATAAAAAGCATTTTGTATCTTGGCTTCCACCTTGTATATTCAAGCAACCTCATACACCATGCCAGCAGCTAACAAAGCAAGCAAATCCAAAAACCCACCAAAACTACAGAGGCTCATTGAGATACTGGTCTAAGACACCACTTCCACAAGTTAACTATTCATTTGTTAAATTTTAGACCAGCAGCTCAGCAGGTGCACACTCTTATCTCACAGCATAGAAGCATCAATGCTATTTAGCTTAAGTCTTCCCAGTAACTTGAACTGAACTGCAGCTCCCTGCAGTCAGAGCTTCTCTGTACAACCTGCACCTGACTGATGGAGAAGGCTGAACAAAGCATAAAAGTGACACCACTTCTTTAAAATGCAATCCAAAACATGTAGAGGGGTACAGACTTGTTAAGTCTTCAAATCTGCCCACTCTCAACCCACGGTTTTGGCCTTGATCTACAGGTTATTCTGTGAGAGGAAGAAATTCCATCTGCAGGTACTTATTGGATCTGTCTCTCAATTAAGTTGCTCTAAACCCTAATACAATTAAGGGCAGAAAACAAAGATAACATCACCTGTACTTCCCTTTACCTCTCCTGCACATGCACATACCCAATATATTTATCAAATCCACATCCAGCACCACCATATATTTGTTTCCATCTACACCACACGCTGAAGATTTGAGCCCAGTAAACGTTCACAATTTCCTCTTGTCTCTTCCATGGCCTGGTCCAAGTGCCCCAAAAATGGGGCAGAAAGCACAGCAGACACATAACTCCAGCCCTTTCTTTTGGCCAGATGTGCAGCCAAACACACATGGGAGTGCAGAGGAAGAGATGTTTTCTATCCAGAAATGCATCCAAGTCCGTAAGTCTCCAACAGCACCGAGCTGGGCTGTGTGTGCTCTGTACCACCACAGGCACAGCATCTTCTGAAATTCAGTCAGCACAGACCAGAAACAGCATTAAAGCTAAAAAAACACCTGTCAACTTGAAATTCAGGCACATCTGAAAGTGCTGCAGCTATTACAGTAATCAGCAATCCCTAGCATCTTTACTGTCAAAACCACATGCTGCTCATACTATTTCATGTTTTTAACCACCCCAAAAACCATTATTCCTCAGTTTCCTGCTCCCTTTAGAGCAGAAACATTTAACATTCAGAAAGAAAAAGCCCTATCCCAGTCCCGGGACACTGTCATTAACAGAAAATCTACTTTTGCTTAACTTCACTAATTCAAGTCAGCAGAATATTTTTGATTCAGACATAAACACGCACATTTCTATTTAGCAGCCTAAAAGCAAATAGAAGAAAGCCCAAACATAATAATGGAGTCTCCCTTCAGGTTTTTTTTTTTCTCCTAGGAGTTAAGCATTCTCATACCTTGCCACAGGTCTAAAGGGCTCAAGGATGGGACACACCAGCTACACAAGGCAGAGCCTGAGCTGAGTTACAGGTCAAGTACTCTGGAGAACTACGTAAAATGCAGAAGCCGAGCCATCATCTCACATCTCTCAGTTCCAGGAAAGTCAGAACTGCCAACCTCCAAAGCAAGTGCAAGGATTTCAGCTCAAATGATCAGCTCCTGTACTTAGGATGACCTAAACACAGGTCCCTTTGGGCAAAGACCCTGCACATGGTGGGAGGTAACAGCAGAATGGAAAAAATGAGGCAGGGTTTTCCTAAGTAGCATTTAGGAAGGTGTCATCACCTTCTGAGCCTTTGAAATCCCCCAAGCAATTAAACAGTCAAAGGAGAAGAGGCTTTTAGCTTTCCAAACACCAATTATTTCCCACGCCAACACAGATGTTGAACATTAAAAATGTCTTTCCTCTGAAGAGAGGAGAGGAGCTGAGGACAGCTGCCATAGGCAAGCAAGACCTTGTCCCAAAACGCATCTGTCAAAGCTGCTGCTATTTAACTTCAATAAAGAATCCTCAGCCAAAAAAGAAACTTTACAAAATTGCCTCAAGTCCCTTTCCTGCCAAAGTCTGCACCAGAGCTGCAGCGCATCAGCAAATAAACTCGTATGAGAAAGCTGCAGCAAAATGTCTCACCCACACAGGTATTTGAGAGCCTGTCACGGGCATTGATTGATTCCTTCCAAAGCTTTTAGAGCACATTAGTTTGTTTACTAGTCCTAAAAGCATTACTAATTTAGTTTGGGGTTTTTTTTTAAGCTATAGTGTGCTATATAGCACACTGAAAGGGAGCACACCTTGGAAGAGAGCACAGCACAAACACTGCTTGCTTGAGGACAGGCTTCGTCCATTTTAAAAATAACACTCCTGTCTGCATTTGGAATAATTATAAAAAATGGCTTAGCCCAGATGGCCACTTTCAACTCCTGAATTACCAATTCACTCTGCACACAGTACATAAAGCAGTAACAGTGTACAATATTTAGTACTCTTGAGACTTCCACACTGTGAATTGTGCCGGATTCCACTTTTGCAGTAAAATATTAATGATGATCCCCAAGTCTGTATCACAAGAGCCAAACAAATCAAAGTAAAACGGGGAATTGACCCAAGGGTACCTAACCTTGCAATGGATACTCACAGGATGGAAAGGTCACACATTAATTGGTTCTATGTTATGCAGAACTGCAAAAATTCCAGTAAGCCTTTTCTCTTCTGTCTCTAAGAGCTACAAACATCAGGTGGTTTCAGAGAACCCCCCTGGGAGACTAACTGAAATGTCAGATGCAAGAAGAGGGTTAGATACAGCTTCCTCACTCAGTAAAACCCACTATTCATAGTTTATGGACGTGGGATTTGTGTGCTGCAACAGAACCAGAGTTTGGCACTGTGGCCAGCATTTCCTGACAGCCCCAAAAAGGATCCTGCTATCCCTCTTCATCTGCCCAATGCACTCACACTGCAGCACTGCACTTCCAGATGGCCAACACCTCACCAGGTTTGAAGATGGAAGACTTTTAAGGCTGTTTTCAGTTGTAAATAAAGTTGCAGAGTCACTAGCTAGGGTTAACATCTAAGGACACATGGGATCCCAGTTGGTGGGCTGGGATCCCAGCAGTGAGGGCTCAGAGTGGCTGTGAATGGACAGAGGGAAAACACAGACCTTGAGGATCTTCAGAAACTCCTCCTGTGACCTTGTATTACATCCATAACCCAATATCTGGAGGTCAGGAAATTACAGGAGCGAAGGGTGGAAAAGAACAGAAGGTCTGTGTGGGATGAAGCAGAGCTGAATTCATGGAGAGCCTTTTGGAGATAACATCAGATAATTTCCAGGTAATGAGTTTATCAGCCACCAGCTTATGTCTGAGAAGTCCTGATACTATGAATCTGTTTCCAAAGCAAAGCTGAATGAGGCGAGAGAATCATCCAAACTAAATCATATTCTTACAAAAAAGGTTGCTAGAAACTTTTTTTTTTAAATTGCACCTGGACTCTTAGGGCAAAGCTGGGGTCCTGCAATGGTCCCTACACACACATCAGCACTGCCTGTGTATCACAGCATCACACCAAGCCCTCACTCCCAGAGGCAGGCACAGGGAACTTGGGAGGCCTGGCTGGCTGAAGGCCTTCAGATAAGGTGCTGAAACACAACACCTGCACTTTCCATTTCCCCCAGCTGCACAAGAGGCCTATCTGCCCTGTCCAGAGCTTTGTGAAAATGAAAGGTGGCAGAGAGCTCTGAGGCTTTCCGGGAGAGGCAGAAGGAAAGGCAGCAGCATTTTAAAGTCCCCAGAGCCTGACTAACACCTAGTATGTTCAAGCATTTCCAAAAAGTTCCCCAAGGCAGTTCAAGTGTGCAGCAGGAATGCTGGACTACAGCAGAGAGATACTGAAACTAAAACTCAGCTAGGTCCCAAGTATTCTTGATAATTTGTTAGAAAAATCATCAGGTGCTCACAGCAGTTCATAGTTCTTCTAAACCTGCCTCCCAAATTACATTCAGATATGGCTTTAGCCAGCCAGAGGAACTGCTCTGCAGATTTGCTGGGTCAAGCAAGACATGGATGGCAAATATATTTGGAAAGGGAAGCTTTCTCCATCCAGGTCTGCTTAGGTTTTACAACACTCAGCAACAGTGATTTCCCAGTGTCTTAAATGGGTGATATGGTCATGGAAAGCAGGAAAGGACCAGAAGAGAAGCCAGAGAGAAAGAAATCCTGGCTCTTCTTTTATTCACATCATTGTTATGCTGCTAATGACTATCAACAGGGGAACCAAAGGCAGGAATGTGCTCACATACACAATTCTTGGAGGAGCTGGTGGGGCTTTGCATCAACTGCTAAGCTCTATCTCAAGAGAAAGTTTTTATTACTGATTAACACCAGTAATTGTGTGCCTGGGTTTAAGTGGCATTCTGCCTACCATTCCCAACAGGAAAGAGCAACAGCAAATGTTGAACTTCCAGAAGCAACAGCAAAAATGACTGGACAGGAAAGCTTGAGAGTTATAACTGGCTACAGAAAGCTGCTTTTGACCTTTGCACTGGAATCCAAAGGTGACGTTCCACTAGACTGAAGATTTCCAACAACTTCATTTCTCTCTCAGTTACAACACCTGCTCTATCCAACCAGGATTCCCAGATCCTGAAGCATCTGGCAAACAGGAGGGAGACATGCAGCCAGCCTTCTGTGTGGAATGATGATCTGATATTGACACACAAAATTGACACACAAAAGCCCTGGCCCCAAGAGCACCTTCACCCTCTGCCCATTTCAGACTTCAGGGAAATAAAAGAGTGAAACAAGCATCCTCTGGAGCCCAGGGTTTAGCTCTCACAGGACAGGTTAATGTTTTAAGGACATCAAACAAGACTCTCACAAACCAAAGATGGCAGAGAGTGAGGCACACCCTAAAGATGTACCTGTAGGTAACAGCACCAAAAAGCCAACAAGCTTCAGACCCAGGATAACCATATAATGCCTATGGTTTGTACCCCTCCCAGCACAAACAATGACAAGCATGTCAGGCTCACCTGGCTGGTTCTCACACATCAGTGGAACCCAAAAGGGGCTGGGTCAGCAGACAGCTAAAAAAACCCAATTAAAACCACAAAACCATGATCAGTCCCACTGCATGTTTCCAGTGGTATCAGGTTTGTTTTCAGCAACCCCAAACTGCAGTGCAGACTGTACACAATGCCTCTCAATTTGCTTAGTGGGCAGCTTTCCAAATTAAAAAAAAAAAAAAAAATCAATAGAAGTACACCTAAATTTCTCAAGCACTCAGGAAACTTCTCCCCAGGCTCCATTACCCGAGTGGTAAAGGCACCTACACCAGGGCAGCAGCACTAAAAGGGAAGACAGACTGTTTATTTACATAACTGTCTCTGCTTTTTGATCCTCCTCAGTCCAGCTTTTTCTAACACTGCCATGAGTGCAGTTACCAAGTGACTGAAATCAGAGCTAACACTTCTGGATTTGGGAAGCCAACAGCACCAGCTAAATCCATGTTTACTCACCCAAACGGAGGTGGCTTTCTTTAGACGCTGAAAACCAAACTCAACTTGGGACAAATTTTTGCTGCAACAACGCACAAAGATTTTACTGGAAAGCTGCAGTGATTGAATTATGGAGTTGTTTTTTTTTTTTTACAGAAAAGAGGCTTTTTTTTTTTTTTAAGGCACAAATACATCATGTGGCAGTATCCTTTCAGAATACCTGTTTTCATTTTCCTTATCTCCAAGCAGTCACGTGTCTAATGACACTACCACCTAAATTTAGCTCATTCTGTAGCACTGGCAATCCTAGCGATGCCTTTAGGACTGCAACACACCTTTCTTCCTCTCAGCCTCCCCTCTCTCCTGCAGCCTGTGGGGCCCGTTTCTGAAAACAGCAAAGCAGACGCTTCTCCAGAAGCCTCTTGCTTCCCCCACTGCCAGCCCAGAGGAGCAGGAGGACCCTGCAGGGACAGTGCAGGCACCCGTGCTGCTCAGTGCAACGCCCATCCCTGGCAGCCCCTTTGTGCTCTATTACAGTGCCCCTCTCGCCTGCTTTTGTCTCTGAACTGTCAGTCAGCCTGGGCTAAAACCCCAGGCCAGACCAACTTTGGGAAGTGGGAATATTCCAACGCAGACCTACACCTTGTGGCTCGTCAGATATAATTAAGATGCCACAGATTTACGTGCGCCTCATTAGCAAGGGGCAAATGCTCACGTAAACAAGGGCAGATCCGAACCGTGTCTGCTTCCTGCTGAAATCTTTATCCAGGGGTGGTTTCCCTGCTCAGCTGCTGACTCCCCTAGAACAGGCGATGACGACACTGTGCAATAAAGGCTGAGACACTGGCCTACAACTCCAGCAAGTAAGAGACGTCTGGAAGTTCACTCAAATCACCTTCACAGGCACGCTTCTCCTTATGCCAGCAAGCCCCACTGCCTCAAGCAGAGCAGCCGTGCTCTGCCATCAGCGCAAGGCAGCAGCAGCAGCAGCAGCATCCATGCTGGGCTGCCAGAGGGAGCGTGATGAAGGGAGGGGACGGGATTTCACACTCCGGAGAACACCGATCCCCTTCCCCGCTCCGGCTGCTCGCTGCACGGGCGGCCAAGGACGGGGCGTCACGGGGGGAAACCGGGGCAGCGACCTCCTCCTGCTCGGGAGCCTCCAGCGCAGCCGACCCCGCAGGCCGTGCAGGCCCTGCCCCGGGAGGGCCTCCAAGGCGGCGCCCCGCTCTTGCAACCGGCGCCAGCCCCCCGGGGAGAGACCCGGGCCCGTGCAGGCCGCGGGCCGCCCCCCGCCCCGGTTACCTTGGTCTCCTTGACGTGCTGCTTGATGCCCTCCGGGTACCACTGCACCCGCACGTAGCCCCGCCGCAGCGGGCTGGCGCGGCCCTCCTCCCCACCGCCGGCGCCGGGGCCTCCCGACTCGGAGCCGCCCGAGCTGGCGGCGCCGCCGGCCGCGGCCCCGCGGCCGCCCTCCTCAGAGTCCTCCTCCGAGTCCTCGCCGTGGATGAGGCGCACCAGGCCGAAGCGCACGGAGCCGCGGTAGCGGCCCGACACCAGGTCGTGGGAGAAGAGGAGGCGCTGGGAGCCGCCCGGCGGGGCGGAGAGGGGCAGCGCGGCGGGGGGAGCCGGGGGTGCCGGTGCCGGCGGTGCCGGTGCCCCCTCCTCGGGCTGTTCCGCCATGGCGCCGGTGAGCGGGAGCGCGCGGCCGGCAGGAGGGGGAGGGCAGGGGAGGGGCGGCAAGTAACGGCCCGGGGGCGGGGCCAAGGAGGACACGCCCACATCGGCAGCAGGCCACGCCCACCGCGGGGCGGGGCTGAGGGGAGGGCGGGGCCGGGGCGGGGCGGGGCCGGGGGGGCCGCTGGTCCCCGGGGGTCGGGGATTGCATCATCGGCCCCGGGGCGGGGGGCTGCGCTGCTCCATCGGCCCCAGGGGCTGCTGGGGGGGGCCCTGCATCGTCCTCTCATCCCCAGGGATAGGGGGATTGCATCATCGTCCCCAGGAATGGGGGGGGCTGCATCCTCCTCTGACCCCCAGGGATGTGGGGCTGCTCTGCATCATCCCCAAGAATGGGGGGGAGACCGCATCATCATCCCCAGGGATGGCGGGGGGGGGGCTACATCATCCTCTGATCCCCGGGGATGGGGGGGGCTGCACTGCATCGTCCTCTGATCCCCGGGGATGGGGGGCTCTGCTGCATCATCCTCTGATCCCCGGGGATTGGGGGGCTGCACTGCATCGTTCTCTGATCCCCGGGGATGGGGGGGGGCTGCACTGCATCGTTCTCTGATCCCCGGGGATGGGGGGCTCTGCTGCATCATCCTCTGATCCCCGGGGATTGGGGGGCTGCACTGCCTCATCCTCTGATCCCCGGGGATGGGGGGCTCTGCTGCATCATCATCCCATGAACCCCAGGGGTGGGGCGGGAGGCTGCATTGCCTCGTCCCCAGGGCTGGAGGAGCCTGTACTGCATCATCCCGTGGTCCCCGGAGAGAGAGGGGGCTGCACTGCATTGTCCCTGAGCCCCAGCGATGGGGGGACACTGCACTGCATCACGCCCCAGTTCTCGGTCACTGTGGGCTCCCCGGTGATGGGGGCTGTGCTGTTTACAGATCCCTGTGCCTGGGCACTGGTGGGGGGTCCATCCTGGCACTGGACACTGCTCGATGCTGGGAGCTGCTCTCCAGCTGACATCAAAGCCTGGTCTTGCTTTTCACGGCTCCTAGAAGCCCTCATTAGGGTGTGCAAATGAGCCAAATATTTGGCTTCATCGACTCCAAGGATTTTTCCCCTCTGTCTGCAGAGATTTTGTAAATAGAAAAGTTTTTTTTTTTGAGCAGGTCCTGCTGCTCTGGCAGGCAAAGGACTAAAGGAATCCAAAATAGCCTTCGCTGCCTATCTTTTACCACAACACATTCTGCCTCTTCTCTCCCTAGACCTTCCTGCCAGTGCAGTGCTGGCTTGAATATCAAGAAAATCCCTGAAATCCTCAAGCTAATTTGTTCTTTTGCAGAAAAAGACCCCAGGAGCAGCAGAACAGTGTTTTCCCTCTTGCCCTCTCCCTCCCAGACTGCCCTGCCCTGGCTGGATCAACCTGCTGCTTTCAGTCTGCCTTCCAAGGTTTCTCCTTTTAGGAAAAGCAACCAGGATAAAAGTCTGCCCGTGCTTGCCTCCTAAATTCTGGAACCCTCTTGCCAAGATTGGGATTTCCCAATCTTGCAAACGGCCCTAAAGCCCTGGGAAGCAGCTGAGAAGAGGCTGGGGCAGGCAGTGTGCAGGTGATGGGTGCGCTGGGAGCTCTGCCCAGCTCCTCACACCCCCTGGGTGTGGGTGGCAGGGCAGCAGGATGCTCGATGGAGAAGTGCAAACTATCCCTGTCCTGCCTCCAAATCAGGGAGCTGCAGGCAGAGAAGCCCTCCAGCCCCTGTCTTCTCCCAGGCCAATTCAGCCTCCACCCCAGCATTTAATTGCTCCCCACAGCATCCTGTTCATCAGAAAGGCAGCCTCTGATTCCTTGCTGGGGCGTTTTTTTGGCATCAGCCCCAGGGACAAGAAACAAAACAGAGCTAAAAGGGATCATTGGGTGGCTAAATAGCAGCATGGCCCGTGGGGAAAGGTGGTTTAAATATCCAGTCAGGGTTTACAGCTGTTTCTAGGGATGTGCTCCCGGGAATAAAGACCTGCATCCACATGCCCTGACCTCTGTGAAGTGCACAAGGTGTAGGATTGATAGGCAGCATGCAGAACTCCTAGAGCACGAGTGCCTCTGGCATGAGGATTTCACCCTCTGACCATCACTGTGCTGGAGGGGGGAGTGTGACACCTCTCCCCAGGGCATCCAGCCAGCCGACCTGGAGCTGTGGACGAGGAACCAAGCCCTCTCCCTCTGTAGCCAGGGAGAATTGTGCCTTTGTGGAGGCAGAATCAGGCCTTTGAGGGAGGCAGAAGGTGCCCTTTGACTTCATTTCATCTGATGCCATGTCTTCTCGAGGTTTCAAAGCAGAGCTTTATCCAGCACAGCGACGCTCCTCATCGTCTCCTTAATGTACATTGCAACAGCCACTAATAAAATATAGATACAGTAATGGGCACCATCATGTGTGGAGATGGAAACTGTCCCTCTTCAGGGCAATTATGGGCTGAAGAGCAGTGGTGGGGGGTTCAGGTAGCCACAAATAGCCACGAAAACAATCACATTATCCCCCTGACCAGGCTCACGGCAGGGGGATTATAATGGGGACAAGTCAGGGCTGTTTGCTCGTTAGCAGGAGCCGAGCTGGGGATGTTTGTGCACTCTGATCCCAGCTGGAGCTCTGATATGCTTCCATCAGGAAGTGGCTCTGAAGGAGGACTGATTGCTTTTTTTAGGACACAACAGCCCAGGGCCTGGGCTGTCACAATATTGATGGCCTTCAGATTTCACAGCGCTCAGGTGTCAAAATGAGCATCTCCCATTTAACAGCACTACTCAGATGCCCACGGAGGCACCTCTGCAAGTCCACACCACCCAGCAAAACACCCAGGGCTTCTGCAAAGTGACACCTGTCAAGCAGCCTCCCTGCCCAGCTTGGGGACAATTCTTGCTGGTAAGGTTTTTTTTGGGAAGGGATGGCCTTTACTCTGCAGGAGAACATCCTCCCTGGAACCAAGCTGTCCCTGTGATCTAACCACCTTATGGCACTTCGGTTAGATCACCAGCGTCTCCCTGCTGAGACACTGCTGCCCAGAGGGCAGATCAGAATGCCTGGAAGGTGCCAGGATGCCTGGAGGGTGCCAAGATGCCCAGCAAGTGCTGGGATACCCAGGATATCCTTCATCTCCCTGTTGAAATTCTGGTGAAAAGCAAGCCTTGTCCATCCTCCGTGGTTCTCTCACGGGGCACCTTTGCACAGGGTTTAAGTGCTGGGGTGCCCTGCCAGGTACTGGGGATACCCCACAGGGTACCCCACAGGTGCCAAGGATGCCAGCAGGGCACCAGGATGTCTGCTGGGTGTAGAGGATGTCTGCCAGGCTCTAGGGTGTCCACAGGGACTGGAATCACCTCTGGGTGCTGGGATGTCCACTGGGGATTCTCGGAGGGTGCCAGGTGCCCAAGGGTACGGCGCTGCCGGAGCGCGGTAGGTGCTGGCAGGGTCCCGCGATGTGCTCTCGGCTCCGGGCTCCGGCGGGGCTCTGGTGCCACCTCGTGGGCTGTCGCCTCCCGGTGGCTCCGCTCTGGAGCGCAGACACCGGCTCGTGGGGTCCCCAGGGGCAGCAGCTCCGCTCGGAACCCCGGGGCTGCAGCCCCTCGGGCTGGGGGCTCGGAGCTCAGGTGTAGGTGAGCGCTCCACCCCGCTCTGCGAGCACTCCTCGGCCAATCCTCCCGGTGTTTCTCTCTGTTGCTGCTTCTCAGAGATACAGAGTCCGTGTCCTTTCCCTGCTGGGAAGAGCTGGTGCCTGCAGGAAAGGTCTTTGGGAGCAGCTCGTGTCACAGGGAATGCCTCCAGACCTTCCCACAGGGAGAGCTGGGGGTTTTGTCTTCATCATCACGCAGACAAGCAGATCAGCAGGAGTCCCCGTGTCCCCATTAACATCAGGGAACAGAAATAGGAGCAAGTGGTGCAGCATATGGCAATCCTTCACCCTGTCTCTGTGATCCCAGAGAGCCGCCAGAGGCTGGGTGGGCAGGGCATGAGATGCTCGGTGAGACCCCTTCCACCTCAAGCCATCCTGTGACCCTGCAGGGGTCGTGGTTACCCAGCCCCTCCCTCTCTGGCTGTGCTGCCCTGACCAAACACCTACAAAAAGCTCAGAGCAGAATCACCTTGTACACCAACAACTCCGTGTGAGCACCACCCTCCTCTGCTCCCTCCTCTCACCGAGACCGAGACCTCACAACCCTCCCAATGGCTCCAGGCTCAGCCTTGCCCTCCAGAATTTTTCTTTCCTGTGGGTGGCATCTGGCCCCCAGGCATTTCCAGGGGTCACCCTGGCTCTCAGCAGCAGTGTGCCAGGGTTAGGGCTGGACTGAGGGCAGGACAGCTCCTGTAAGAAGCAGGATGCCCCAACAGTTGCCAGACTGCTGGAATCTCCTCCTCCCAAAGCTGGACTGGCTCTAAATTGCTTGGAGGTCTGGGTCTAGAGAGTGGGGCTGCCTCTCCTGAGCTCCTTCTCATCTGCCCAGCCCTCTCCTCCCAGAGAAGCTCCTGCAGCCCCCACTGACCCCCTTCCCCCCAAGGACTGTGCCATGAGTAGCTGTGACCTAGTTACAAACCCCAGATCACAGAGAGGAGAGCAGGTTAATCACCAGCACTGCAGGGAGGGCACAAAGGAGGTCCTGCCTGGGTCCCTGGCATCAAATCTCCTGCTTTTGGCTGAGGCTGCAGGCTGCCATGGCCAAGCAGATGTGGCTGAAACTGTCTGCCAGGCTTGTTTGTTCTCTTTCCTCAAAGGTGGAAGAGCAGCAAGGTACAGCAGCCCTGCAAAGCCACGTGTTTATCCACTGCAGGTCAAAGCCAGTGTTCAAAGCCTGCTCCCCTAACCGTTGCTGAGAACCCAAATAAGCTGTGAAGGAGCATCCTTTCATCCTTTCATCCTTTCATCCTTTCATCCCTTCCCCAGCTCCCTGAAAGTGTCTGGCCCATCAGTGGTGGGACTGATTCACTCCACAAAGGGAATGTGCCAGAGGAAAGACATATACATGTATATTTACATGTTATTCATATTATATATATCTACATATATAAACACTTCAGGGCACAGAGCCAAACTAACCCCTCCTGGGTTAGTTTGGCTGGGGGGGCTGTCCACTCTCCATAGGAGCCCTCTATTGCTATTTTGAAAGAGCAGCAGCTGGCAGGTTCCTACAGCAGAATGCCCTGCTCCAGAGGAAAGGCTGGAAGCACGCTGGCTTCTCAGGAGCTGCTGGTGAATTAAACCCTCTCCTGGCAGCATGAAAGGGAGCTCTGGGGGATAGAAGCAGCAGGTGGGCAACCTGGCAAGTGCTGAGAATACTGAGTATGTCCAAAGAGCCACGTCCTGCTGGGAAGTTACAGCAAGCACCAGCACGAGTGATGGAAAGGAAGGAGGTGAGGGAGAAGGAAATCAGAGCCCACAGCTGACCTGGCGGCAATGCCAAACTGCAGAGCCCTGCTGTTGGGTCATTGCCGGGAGGAGAAAAGCATCACCCTCCTGGAAATGTGGGTCCCAGGGATGTAAACAGCGCCCGGCTCGGGAATTAGGCAATTACGTGAGTCTGAGAGAGAAACCTCTCCAACGGCGTCACGCAGGGAAGGATCCCGATGCCGTCTGAATCCCGTGATGGCAGAGCCGGCCTCAAAGCCGGGGCTGCAGACACCACAAGCGGCTTAATCCGCTGAGCGCCGGGATAACGGGGCAGGGCGGCGGGGCCGGAGACGCAGCGCGGAGCAGCTGAGGAGCCCCTGAGCTGCGTGTGCACGGCTTCATTCCCAAGCCCTGGCAGAGGAGGGGGGGGACGGGGACCGAGCCGTGATTCATCTGCCTCCCACATGTCGCCCCTCGCTGCAAATCCTGCCCGGAGATAATTGCTGCCTTCCTGAGCGGGTATTCCAACAGAGGGACCAGCCCCGGCTGCGGGGCCGCGGTGACAGCTCGGGGCTCTTTGAAGATGCTGAGAGAGCTGCTAAATATGCAAATGTAGGCACACTGCTGTGGCGCTAATTTAATGGAGTTGTTGACCCTCTGCAGCTGTGTGGGAGCAGGAGGAGACAGACCCAGCGAAAACTGTGGAATGCGGCATCCCTGATTGACTATTCCAGCCACGGGCCAACCTCTGCTCTGCTGGGCTGTCTTAATGGCTGGGAGTTGCTCCAAAATGCCATTTCTGAAGAGCAAAAAGCTGCTGGGTCATATTTCTGTTTTGATTCCGTGAGAAAAAAAAACAAACCTTAAAAGAGAGAGATAAGGGCGTAGCTCCAGGTCATTTTGCCCATGGCTGGAAGCTAAAGCAGGTCCAGAGCTGCCCTGGAAATGTCTCCAGTGCAGCAAAGCCAGCTCTGCCTCCTGCTCCAGGCTTTCAGGGCTGCATCTGGTTCCCCATGATAACGATGATGCCAACATCATGCTCCTGCCTGGGATAATCCCCCTTTTATTACACGTGTCCTGGTGGGGGACAAACGTTGCTGGTTCTGCCTGTCCAGTTTCTTATGTAAGAGCTCCCAGGGACAGAGGGCTGCATGGGGGAGACATGCTTGGTTTTTGGAATAAGCTCCTGGGGCAAGAAACTTTAGGTCTGACTCCCCATCCTACAAGGAGGGGAGTTTCTCCCTTGAGAAACTCTTCCCTGCTCAAGCCCAAGCAATGATGGTGCCTGGCACAACCAGCAGCCTCCTCATCCTTCCCCAGGTAAAGCTCACCCACTCTGGGCAGGGGCTGCCTTTGGCTTCCCCTGGGCTCCTGATGCTGCTGGAGAGGCCAGGCTCAGGCACAGGACAGTGCTCCCTTTCCTGGCTAAGTCCCCTGCCCACCCCGCAGAGCAGAGCAATCAGCTAAATGCTTTATCCCTCTGCAGCCGGTCACGCCAGGGAAAAAAAAAAAAAAAAAAAAAAAAAAAAAAGCTTGAAGTGATCCCTTTGCCAGCCTGACACCTTAAAGCCTCTCTCACCTCTCCCTGTCTTTCATCGGGGTTCTAAACTCCTTAGGAGGTCATCACGTGCTCCATAAATAACAAATATATATAAGCAGGGGCTGTGGAGGATGCGGCAGGCAGAGGAAGGGAGGCAAAACCCCAGATCCTCCTCTGCTGCCAGCGCTGAGACAGCACCCCCGGAGGCAGGCTTGGCTTGGCAGGGAGCGGCGCGGGGTCCCCGGCTGGTAAGCACCCACATCCCTGTCACATCCCGGGGGCTCTGACAGCCTCGGGGACACCTGCTGCTCCCCTGTGGCTTGCTCCTGTATCCCAGGGCGGGGGGAATTTCCCCAGGGCGGTGGGAGGTTGGTACACAGAGCTCAGCTCGCTGAGAAGTGGTTTTGGCACAGGGAAGGGTGTGACTCATCCCAGCCCCTGCCTCACCCCTGCAGTTCCAACACGTGCTTCCAAAACCCAGCTGCAGGGACTCTTCTCACTGCAACTCTCCGTGTTCTGGATGTGGGAAGGGCTTTGAGCTCTTTTGCACAGAGTATTTGACTTTAAGACTGGGTGAATAACTCTGTACTGTCAACTAATTAAAAAAAAAAAAAAAAGAAAGCCAGCTGCAAACCCAGGCAGACAATTCATAACTTATTAAAGATGCTGCCGGGGGAGTACTGTGCACCTGCCTGTTTATTTACCTGTGAGCATCTCTCTGGACTATGGGGATGCTCTGATTTCTGGAGCACAAGGACAAGTAATGGCAGGAAAAATTTACAGAGCAGGCTCTTGGTTCACTGCTACGATAAGCAAACAATAGTGGGCTCATCTCAGGCAAGGAGTCACAGCACAAAATTCAGCCTAGGGTCTGAGTGAGTGGAACAAATACAGGAGGCTTTGCTGGAGCATCAGAGGACAGGTGAGCCATGGAGAGAGAATTTTCCTCATCGCTGTTTCTCACTTACTCTGGGACCTGGGCAGAGTTTCCTTCACTTCTGCAGGTTTGAGGCTTCCCATGGTACCCCCATGGCTGTGCAGGGCTCGTGGTTTTCTCCAGGGGTAGGGAGCACTGCTGGTTCCCCTGTGCTCTGCAGGTTCTATGCATCCCTGCCTCCCCAGACCACCTTCGACTCTTTAGGGAGCTGAGAAGCAAAGCAAGGAGTTAATTCCCAGAAAACAAACATAAATATATCAGCCCTTCAGCTGTATAACCTGGGTTGCCAGGAATAACATGCTGGAGGGGAAAGAAAATACAAGGAAAACAAACAAGGAGCAACTTTTCCACTTCCCTGACTACTGCTCCAGGGTGTTGCTGGTTGGAGTCTCAGGCAATTTCTAAAAATAGCTGGAGGAACCTGATTGCCCTTTCCCAGTTTTCTCTAATGGGATTGGAGCAGCCACTTAAAGATGAGGTTTTGAACCCTTCAGCTCCATGGATGTCCCTGTGGAGACTTCCTGTGACTCAGTTGTTTCCAGCTTTCATACGCTCTGGGATCAAGACTTGCTCTTGGCCAGTGGGCACTGAATGGTGGCTATTGGAGAGCAAACACCCCTGAGGAACCTGGGCTGGTGGAAAGTGCCCCTTCTCGCTGCAGGGGGGGTGAACTACATGACCTTTAACAGTCCTCTCCAACCCAAACCGTTCTGTGACTCCACAATCCATAATTCCCATGGCAACTGAAATGCCAGCCCTGCCTGGGGCCATATTCAACTGCCCTCTCTTGCCCTGCCATCCCTGCAGAGCCATCCCGTGCCTGATCCAGCAGCATCTCCCCAGCATCACCCTCAGGACTCACCCCAGGCACTCAGCACCCCCCAGGATCAAACCACCACTGCATTTTCAAGGCCCCCTGAGCTTACCCTCTTGCCTACTCTGGGATTTATTCATGCAGATGAGTCCCTAATCCAATTAGTAGGACAGAGGAGTTCCAGAAGATTTGACAATAAGCTCTACAACCACTACACCCACCCCCCACTCCCCCAGCACCCCACTCTCCCCGCCAGCTCACCCTGTTTTACTTCCCTCCTGCAGAAGCATGAACCACCCATCCCCAGCACGAGCTCAGTCAGTCCTTGGTGACTGGAACGAGCACTGGGGATGCTAAACAACTCCCCTGCCAAGGAAACCCATCTCTCCCTGATGGATCTGATCCCTTAGATACACACCCACAGCCAAACCAGCAATTCATTGGAAATAAATCCCAAGACCACCCTGTCTCACCTCAGACTGGATAAGACTGGCATTTCAAGCATCCAGGGCTTGGCATTTCGGGATGGAAAATCCCCAGCTCACGCTGGTTGTGCCCTGTGCAGTGTTTGTGCTGGTAATGCTTTTGTTTCCATAAATCCTATTAGCTGGAGGCAAGCCTATAATTAGCAGGGAAAGGCGGCACCTCTGAAACAATAATCAGAAATGACCCAGCTTTGCTCTGGCTTCGCTGGGAAGTGCTTGCACACTGGTCTGAGTTTGGCTGGATGGTTGAATGGATGGCTCTGGAAGCCATTCCCACTGTTTCTGTCTGCAGATGCACAGTGCTTAGTGAAGTTATTCACTCACTTTGTGGCTCTCTCTGGGGTTATTAACTCGGCTCACTGGCACGTGAAAGCAGAGGCAGATTGCAGCTGCAGGCTCTGATCCAGGTCAAGGGATTTGTCTGGGTGGTGCAGGATGGGTTGACCCTCTTGGGGGAACCTGTGTTGAAGGTGGGGTGTCCTGGTCTGGGCTATGTCTGGTGGGATCATGCTACCCAAAGCTCCTGGGATGGAGGGCAAAGCCTGAGGGCACCTCACCAGGGAGGACACCCAAGGCTTTCAGCCCCAGTCACCTGCTCAGCCCTGCCAGGGAGCCACCTCTGTGAGCGTGGACATGACCTAAGAAGCCAAGAGGGGTTAAGCTGTGTCACTCACCTGCTCAGTGAGTCAGAGAAGGGAGATCCTGTCAGCTGGTGCTGTCTGAAGGAGGTGGCTCTGGCTGCCTGATGTGTGTCCCTGTGGCCTGGCCCTGACCTCTTACTCCAGCACAGACTCCAGAGCATCACAGGGAACTTTCACACAGGTAGATGCTTGTTTTACAGCCCTTGGCTTCCTGCAGGCACATCCCACCCTGCCTGTCCCCAGGGCAGCGCCTGGACTTGCTCCAGGGTTCTCCTGCCTCTCCCACTGCCTGCTGCTGTCATGGGCTGGGCAATGTTGGGCAGGATGCTCAGCCCCCCACCTGCTCCAGCTCTAACAGCTTTGTCCCTTCTCCCTGCTCTGTCCCACCCCCTGGATCACTGTGTTTTCACCCCCCTGGTCCCTGGGGTTAGCTCAGCTCACAGCCAGTGCCAGCCTCCCGTGCTCCCCAGCTCCCAGTCACTCCCAGAGGAGTCACTCTGGGCGGGTGTTTGCTGCATGTACACACACACATACCTACAGGAAAGGGGGGGGGACAAACAGCCTAATCCTGTCTGTGAACAACAGATATTTCTGCTGGCTAACGGTGCTGGAGGAGCTTGGCTGGAATAGAGGCAGTGAGAGCCGGCAGAGGCTGCTCGGAGCAGAGGGAGCGGTGGGAAGCCAGGCAGGAGGAGAAGGAGGAGAAGGAGGAGAAGGAGGAGGAAGAGAAGAAGGAGGAGGAAGAGGAGAAGGAGGAGAAGGAGAAGAAGGAGGAGGAAGAGGAGGAAGAGGAGAAGGAGGAGGAGAAGGAGGAGAAGGAGGAGAAGGAGGAGGAAGAGGAGAAGGAGGAGAAGGAGAAGAAGGAGGAGGAAGAGGAGAAGGAGGAGAAGGAGGAGAAGGAGGAGAAGGAGGAGGAGGAGGATGTCGGCGCTCAGCGCACTGCCCTTCCTGAAGCCGGTGCACCTGCGGCCGCCCCGCAGCTCCCCCGGGGGCCAGCGGCGGCACACGCTGCCCGCCAGCGAGTTCCGCTGCCTCAGCCCCGAGGATGCCGTCAGCGTGTTCGAGATCGAGCGCGAAGGTGAGGGGGGCCGGGGGAGATCCTGTCTGCTGGCATCAGCTTCGCATCTGTTTCCAGTCTCTTGTGCTCCTCGTAATGGTGAATTCCCTCCCCTGTGTGTTCCCTCCTGGGAGGGATGCAGGGGCCGTGGGTTGTGGCCGGGCCACCACGAGCTCCCTAATGAGGTGGAGGAAGGGTGGTTGATGAGCTGGAGAACCACGGCCCCAGCTCACCCTGGGGTGGGGATGTTGAGTAAGACCAGGTGAGTGAGGAGCAGCTCTCCCAAACCAACCCTGGAAAAGACAGGATAGGAAAAGGACACCACGCTCTGCCTCCCTACTGCACAGGGACACCTTGAAGTGCCGCCCTGGCAAACTTCCCCCCTTTCTTTCACCGTAGCTTCCCTCAGCCAGACTCACCCAGCCCATTTCTCCATCCTCTGCAAAGGCAGGGAGATGCTGAGAGGGAGGGTTGAACTCAGCACCTGCAGCTGTAGCTCTGGAATCAGCAGAGTTAGCAGTGGGTCACTGGGCCATGGGGAACTGCCTCTGGAGAAGCAGAACTGCTCCCTGGAACCATCTGTGTCCCTCAGAACCATTTGAGAGCTTTTCAGAACCATTTAGTGGGCAGCAGGACATATACCATCTCTCCCCATCACATCCCGCTTTCCCTCCCCTACATCAGTGCTGGGAGTTTTTCTGGGTCTGGTGTGCTTCGTGTCTCTCACTGTGTTCCCCACTGCCCCCCCTCCAGCCTTTATCTCGGTCTCTGGGGACTGTCCCCTGCACCTGGATGAGATCCGACACTTCCTGAACCTGTGCCCGGAGCTGTCCCTCGGCTGGTTCGAGGAGGGGCGCCTCGTGGCTTTCATCATCGGCTCCCTCTGGGACCAGGAGAGGCTCAGCCAGGTATGACCCTGTCCTTCCCACCTCGTGCACTGAGAGAGGCACTGCCAGAGCCTGGGGACCAGGAGGAGCTCCCTGGGGCCCTGAGGCTACTCCCAAAATCTTCTCCCAGGACTAACAGCTATGGGGGGTTCATTTCAGAGCTAACACTCAGCTCTGGAAATGAACCTTCTCATTAATTAATTTAAATGACGCTGTTAAAAATGTGCCAAGTGATTCCCCTCAACATCCATTTTAAAATTAAAGAAACCTCCGAGGATAACGGGGGGAAGCGAACAGGAGTGGGGAGGATGCGGACCCTGGTTCCTTGGGAGTGGGGAATAAGAAGCAGGATGGGACCCCCTGGTGCTGCTAACCCCTGTCCCCTCCCTCGCAGACAGCACTGAAAGAGTGATAAAGCACTGGAATGGCCTGCCCAGGGAGGTAGTAGATTCACCATCCCTGGATGTGTTTAAAACAAGACTGGCTGTGGCACTTGGTGCCATGGTCTAGTTGATGTGTTAGAGCTCAACTAGACCCACGTTAGTTGTTAGTCCCAGGTTGGACTTGATGATCTTGAAGGTCTCTTCCCACCTAGAAACTCTGTGATTCTGTGAGAGTGGGGCATAAGGAGCAGGATAGGATCCCACAGTGCTGCTAACCCCTGTCCCCCCCACCCCTGGCAGGCAGCCCTGACCCTGCAAAAGAAAGAGTGATAAAGTGTTGGAATGGCCTGCCCAGGGAGGTAATAGAGACACCATCCCTGGATGTGTTTAAAACAAGACTGGCTGTGGCACTTGGTACCACGGCCTAGTTGAGATGTTAGAGCTCAACTAGACCTGCATTAGTTGTTAGTCCCGGGTTGGACTTGATGATCTTGCAGGTCTCTTCCCACCTAGAAACTCTGTGATTCTGTGGGAGTGGGGCATAAGAAGCAGGACAGGACCCCCCCCTGGTGCTGCTAACCCCTGTCCCCTCCCTGGCAGGCTGCCCTGAGCCTGCACAAGAATGAGTGATAAAGGAATGGCCTGCCCAGGGAGGTAATAGAGTCACCATCCCTGGATGTGTTTAAAACAAGACTGGCTGTGGCACTTGGTGCCATGGTCTAGCTGAGTTGTTAGAGCTCAACTAGACCCGGGTTAGTTGATAGTCCCGGGTTGGACTTGATGATCTTGCAGGTCTCTTCCCACCTAGAAACTCTGTGATTCTGTGGGAGTGGGGCATAAGGAGCAGGACAGGACCCCCGCCCTGGTGCTGCTAACCCCTGTCCCCTCCCTGGCAGGCTGCCCTGAGCCTGCACAAGCCGCAGGGCTCAGCGGTTCACATCCACGTGCTGGCCGTGCACCGCACCGTCCGCCAGCAGGGCAAGGGCTCCATCCTGATGTGGCGCTACCTGCAGTACCTGCGCTGCCTGCCCTTCGCCCGCCGCGCCCTGCTCATGTGCCAGCCCTTCCTCGTGCCCTTCTACCACAAGTGCGGCTTCCAGGCGCTGGGGCCCTGCCAGGTGACGGTGGGGGACCTGGCCTTCGTGGAGATGCAGCACCCCGTGCGGGGACACGCCTTCATGCGCAGGAACAGCGGCTGCTGAGGCTCCCCCACCCCTGCTCTGGCCTGCCCTGGGCGGGGATGAGAGGCTGCCACCCTTCCCCATCCCTGTGATCCATCTTTCCCCCGGCTGGCGCTGGCTACAGCTGCTCCCCCTGCCACATCTGTAGCCACGGGGTCGTGCCTGCCACGTTTTGGTTTCAGGAAATTCTTTTCCCAGAGACAACGTGTTTTTGTAAACTGTTCCATTTTTCTACATGCCTTTCTTAAGGAGGGAATTGCTTGATGGTCCTTTGATGCGACCAGTGGGTCCAAGGGTCCCACCTCTTAGGTGGGCTCATTGTAGAAAGCTATAAAAATAGGTTTTGAGAATAAACCGGCACTCTTTGGAGTCATCAGCCTTCTGAACTGCGACTTCGTGTCTTTCTTTCGTGTCCAACTGCGACACACATCTGCCTTCCAGCCACGTCAGCCCGGCCCCATCCCATCCCTGCAGGGCTGGGCACAGAAGTTCCTGCCAGATCCTGCTGGAAGCATCAACTCCCCAGGCTCTGCTTTAGCCAGGGCTGCGCTGGCAGGTCTGGGTGGGCTGCAGGGCCACGAGCCCCCTGGGATGGAAAGGCTCTGCCCTGGGGATGGCTGGGGGCTCTGCTGGTTTGAGGGCATTTCCACCTACAGCAGTTTGCTGAGGCACCCAGCAGAGCCCCTGCAAACCCGTGCCCCAGCCTGGCACCCCACCCCACCACGCTACGAGTGGAGCACACCATGGCCAAGCCCTCCCTGGAGCAGGCAGGGGCCCTGGCAGCCACCCCCTGCCAACAGACATCCTTCCAGACCCCTTGGAGCATAATCCCAGCCCACAGCCATCCTCAGCTGCACATTGCAGAGCCCCCCCAGGGAACCAGTCTAAACCATTTGGTCCTCCCTGACCCAGACCCAGACCCAGCCCAGGACAAGCCTTCTGCAAACAACTCAGGTTGTTGGAAAGCAGCAAATAAAGATGTGGTGGTGATTTTCTACACAGCCCATGTGTGTTCCTGCCCTGCTTTGATCATGACCTCACCACAATGGCTGGAGGGAGGGCACCAGCTGGTATGAGGGGAGCAATCCAGGACCCCTTGGGGCACCTCAGCCTCAAGGGAGAAGGGGCAAACCCAGCCTCAGTGAAAGGTGGGATAAAAGCAGGGGTGACTCTGCCCTCAGGCAGGATCAGGAGGTTCCATGGATCCAAGTGTTTGGTTTCTCCTCCTGACTTAGACCCTGCAAACCCTGTCTCCTCCTCCTGCCCCATCAGGGCACCAGCCCCAGCTTGTCCTCCCCTCCCTACCACACCAGCCATCACCAAAACAACCAGAACCCCCCAAAAGTGCTGTGTCCCCACACCCAAGAAAGGAGAAGAGGCCTCGTGCATCTCTTAAATACAAGTAGAAATTTATTAAGGGGGCAGGGGAACCCACAGCTTTTAAAAAAAGTATCAAAAAGAGACAAATGAGGTGAAGTGTCTGTCTTTGGCTGGAGCAGCAACTGGAGGGACAGAGTGGGGCTGAAAACTGGCCCAGGGTGGAGGGAGGGATGCAGGGACGGATGCAGATGCTCCTGAGCTCACTCAGCAAGTGGTTGTGGAGAGGGAGCCAGGCACTCAGCCCTTGAACATTTATCCCAGGACATCCTAACTGGGGGATTCCCACCTGCCCCCATTTAAAAGCACTGAGGCCTCCAGCAGCAAAGCAACACATCTCAGGGGAGAGACAGCCTGGCACCAGCATGGGTCCAAACCAACCCAGAGGGGTCACCTGGACCCCAGGAAGGACCTGCCTTCGTGCCATGGCTCGTGGGGAGGAGGAGGAGATGCTGGGGAGAGCAGCCCAGGGCTGGGGGCAGTTGGGAATGTGCAGCCTTGGGCAGGGAAGAGGGAAGGTGACTGCCCCATCCTGCACTTCTCCATCTGACCAGCACCACTGGAGGAACAGAAGGCTACCCAGGTCTCCACGCTTTGAAAAAGGGAAAGGGGAAAAAAAGCAGGGACTGAAGGCAGAAGGTGGGAGCAGTGACAGCTTCCTGAGAGGTCTGTGGGCTCCAGAAGCAGCCACTTGAACCCCCCCAGGGGGTTTTTCTCCATGTCTGCCTCCCGCCATGGCACTACAAATGTGGTCCTTGCCACTCCTTCCCTTCCAAAAAGAGAATTTCTCTGAAATAAGGGAAAGAAAAGCCCCCTGTCCCAAGTCCTGCCTCTCCATCCAGTGAGGAGCCAGGCGGGAAGGCACAAGCCTCCTTGGGGGCCTCAGGGGGAACAGGATTGAAAAAATATCTTTGAAGCTCAGTTCTGAACATCTTGGAGCCACGACAGAGACTCCAGGGAGCCCAGAATGGGGAAACCCTGGGCCTGAAGAACTGTGGATAAAAAAAAAAAAGTGCCCCTGCAAAAAGGGGGTTGTGTTCACAGTATGAGCTGCAGGGCACTGAGGTGGGACAGGGCCCCAGGCAGGCAGGGGCACAGGCTGGAGACTTCAGCAACTTCACCTCAAGACTGGGAGTCCAGCCTGGCTCAAAATCCCACTTCCCTCAGCCCTTTCCCCTCACAGGCAGCAGCCAGAGTCAGTCCCCAAATCAGTTATGGCTTTCCAGCATCAGGAGGGAGCTCCAGAGGGGTTCAAGGCAGGGCAGGCTCAGCCCCACACCCCCAGCCTTCAGCAAGGGCTGCCCCAAACCCACCCTCCCTGAGGACGGAGCCACACCCAGCACCTGCCCCACCCTGCAGCAACCACCACAGGCCGGGGGATGACCCCACCCCAGGGAGAAACATCACCCATCCCAACCCCATCCCCCCTGCTCCAGAGTCAGTGCAGGACCTGCTCCAGCTCGTACTTCTCGCAGAACTTGCTGGTGAAGGGCAGGCAGGTCAGGTACTCCACCCAGCGCCAGTTGACGGGGTAGACGTAGAGCCAGACCACCAAGGAGGCAAAGAGCCCCAGGAAGACCAGCAGGGAGACGATGATCATGGCCCGCTTGCGGTACTTGTCCAGCGTGCCGAAGGTGATGTAGGGCAGGAAGGCGAAGGACAGCAGCAGCCCGCTGAGGAAGCCGAAGAGGTGAGCGATGTTGTCGATCCAGGGCAAGAGGCCGCAGATGAAGAGGAAGAGGACGATGCCGGAGAGATTGAGGAAAGCTTTCCAGGGTTTCTCCAGCACTTGCCAGCTTTGGAAGAGTTCCACGAAGAGGCAGGCCAGCAAGCCGAACTGGGAGCCGGCAGGGCCCACCTGCAGGGGGAGGGGAGGGCAGGGTTGGGCACTGTGTCACCTCTGACACACCCCATGTCCCCCAGGGATCATCTCCTCCCCTGGTGTCTTGGGTTGTGGAGCCTGGGGTGTATCCTATTTTCAGCTGTTAAAAGCAGTTTGGGAGATTTTTTTTTTTATTTTTCTTTTTTCCTTTATCTCTTGTAACTCAAGGGGGAAGGGGGCTGGATGCCTTCTGGTAATGGGCCATTAACACCTCCCGAATTCCATCTTCCTATTGAGATGCATCACATTTCCCCTGGGAGAGGGAGGGGGGGGTGGGTAGGCAGTTACTAGATGGATAAAACTGAGACACAGGAACAGGAAAGGATCCAGCTTTCACCCGATTTTCTGGGAGGAAGACCAGACCTCATCTCACCAACACCAGACCCCACCTCACCACCCCTGGTCCATTTTGCTACAGATCATCTCTACTTCACCAGAACCACATCTGCCACTCCAGGAGGACTCACTTTTGGACTGCTTTCAACACCCTGACCAGCAGGGTGTCAGGCTGTAGCTCTGACTCTGTCAGGGTTTTCCAAAATTGTTGTTTGTTTGCTGGTTTGGTTGGGTGGTTTTGTTTTCTACTACATTTGTATTGTTAATATTCCTAGTAAAGAACTGTTATTCCTATTCCCAAAATCTTTGCCTGAAAGCCCTTAATTGCAAATTTATAATTTGGCAGGGGGGTGAGGGGTTTACATTCTCCATTCTAAGGGAAACCCCAGTTTCCCTGGCAGAAACCTGTCTTTCCAAACCAAGACACCTGGCAAAGTGCATTTGGCTCCTGCATCCCTGTGCAGGATCCTGCGTGGGGTTCAGGGCTGGGAGCCCTGGCACTGGAGGATGAGGAGGGGAGCAGGATGGTGCTGTTTTGGCAGAGCCGGTACTTTCTGTGACTCAGCAATCAGACAGCATTGCCCCCCTCCCAGACCACAGTCCCATCCTGGCACATCCATGGGGGGATTAAGGCCCTTGGCATGATCTCATTTAAAGCCTGACAGGGTTTGGCTGGCAGCAGATTAGCCATCTGCCTGCCCAGGGACCCCACACGCTCACGGACACGTGGTGACATGTGACACACATGGCATGTGCCAACACCACACGTGGGGCAGGGACAACCCCTCCCCCTCTCCTTGCAGCAAACCCTGCCAGTGGGTGAGAATCTGTGCTCCAACCCCTTCCCCAAACATCTGCCCAGGATGGGGATGGAGAGGGGTGTCCTCTGCTCCCTGACAGGATTTGGGACAGATCCCCCAAACCCTCACCTCAGCCCTGTAGGGTAGGAAGATGGCACTGGCCAGGTTGCCTGTGATGCCACTGAGGATGAAGATGATGGAGATGCGATGCCAGCCTGCCAGCTTCTCCAGGTCCCGCAGCACCGTCATCTGGAACGTCACCGACACCAGGCAGTGGATGATGCTGGGGGAGAGGCCCTGGTGTTAGAGACCCCTGCCCAGCCCCCCCAGCCAGTGCCCCGAGGCATGAGACAGCTCACAGGACACCCCCACTGAAGGCTCCTGTCACTGTAGTCTGGGAATGCCCTTCCCTCTTCTCTCCCACCCCACCCCAATGGCACTCCAGTCCCCAGTTCCCCCACCCCTGGGATGTGGGCTCACCCAGCATGCAGGAACAGGGACAGCCACAGGCGGTAGAACTGGTCAGGGACCTCCGGGTTCAGGAAGGGCAGGAGCCCACAGACCTCGTCCAGGCAGTGCACCTGCAAAGGCAGCAAGGTTGTGTCCTCAGAGCCACGGGGAGCAAAGGATGGCTCACAGGGAGGGGTTGGCAATGATGCCACGTGGCAGCTGTGAGGGGATTCTGGATGGTGTGGGGCACCCACGTTGCTGTGGTGCTGTAAAGACGCCTCCTGCCCCACACCAGCAAGGTGGGCACAGCAGCAGGAGCCCGGCCAGTAGCTGGGCAAGTCCCTGCACTTTGCATCACCCCTGCTCACACCCATCCCAACCACGTCCCATTCCTGGTAGGATACTCTAAAGCCCTTTGGCATCAGCATGGCTGCTAGCCCTGCATCCCACATGCCCTGCCACGCCTCCCTGGCCCTGCTCACCTGCGAGCAGAGTGTTGCCTCCTCGTGGAAATAGCCGTGCATGAAGTCGCAGTACTCCCGCGTGGTGATCTCGCAGCTGGCAGGGGGCAGGAGGGGGCTCACTGGGGACAGGGCACACTCAGGACACCCCTGAGCATCCCCCTCTGCTCCCAGCCTGATGCCACTGTGCTTCCCCCCATCCCTCAAGGCTCTGCAACCTCCCTCTCCCCCCCAGGCACAGCTCTGGACACTGATGGGACAACCCGAGGCAGGAGTGGAGGTGGGGGAGCCCAGCCAGGAGCCCCCTGTGCCACGACCCACCTGCCCTTGGTGCCGATGCAGCAGGGCCTGCCCTTGATCTCACAGTCCAGGTGGGCAAAGCCTGTGTGGTTGGTTTTGGTCTCGTAGGTGCAGATCTAGAAGCAAGAGGGAAAGGAGCCCTGGTCAGAGTCTGGCCCCAGGCTGTCCCTGTAGACCCCTGCCGGGCTCGTTGCCACTGCCACCATGGAGTCACCAGCTGATGGTGGCACTGGGCTCTTACCGGCCACTTGGTGATGTCATCCGGCCACACGTGGGGTGGGTTGGATGCTGGCTCCTCACATGTCCTGGCAGGAGGAGGGGGGTGAGGCAGGTGGGTCCCCCCAACACATCCCCCCTGCAGACCAGCAACCCCCTCAGGCACAGACAGCTCTGGGACCTGCCTCGATCCTGCCCACCAGTGAGTGTCCCACAACACCCACAGCAGCTCCTTCTGTACAGGTGAACTCTGCAGAACTCAGAACTGTTGGATAACCCCACCCATGCCCATGGATATTCTGGCATCACCTGCTGCTGTTTAGGACAGGCCATGCCTCAGTTTCCCCACTGATTCCCTCTTCTTTATCACTCTCCCACAGCGTGCAAAAACCTCCCATCCCCTCAGACAAGAGGACTCAAGGCATCCATGCTAGAAAGGCAGCCCCTTCTGCTGTGTCACACACACAGCCAGGTGACTGGGCCACCTCCACCCAGCTGCTGGGTCAGTACCTGGGGTCCTGGTGACACACAGCCCCCGAGGTCCTCTTCTCTCCCGAGCCCAGGGCTGGAGCGTTGCTGCCCGGCCACTTGATGAACGTTGCCAGCGTCTCCTGCAGGGAGCATGAGAGACTGAGGATGCAGCAGGGAATGCACAGCTCTGGTGCAGGTTTTCCCTGTTTTCCCCAGGGACCCCCAGCCCTTCCTGGTGCCCACGGCTGGGGCACACACCGAGCAGTCCTGCGGCAGGGTCTGGATGCAGCCCGAGTTGTCGTTCTGGACACAGCAGCCAGAGCCACGCTCCCGGTCCCGCTCGCGCTGGATGAGCCGCTCCACCTGCCGGTCCTTCCGGATGCAGGGGGAGAACTTGGCTCCCAGGTGGATCAGGTCGATCTGGGAGGGAGATGACAGTAAAAGGGGATGCTTTGTCTGAGCACCTCCCTCCCTTCACTCCAGCCATCCCCAGGGAGAATTTAGCACGGGGCAGGGGGTCGCCACAGGCAATAGACAAAGGTCTCTGTCTTCCCAGTGGAAGGAAGGCAGGACCATCCCACTGTGATGCCACATGTCCCAGTGGGATGGGGGCCCAGGGGCCCAGGACAGCAGGCTGGAGTGAGGAGGTCAAGCTCTGTCCCCCTGAGGAGAGAAGCACCTCAGAGAACCCCCTCAGCTCAGGGCAAGGGAAGCAGAGGGCAGAACGTAAGACCAGGGGCCAAGGGTCTGGCAGAGTCCTTACTGAGCTGGGCCCAATCCAGAAGTTTTCCTGCTGGATGTACTTGACACTCTCGTAGACACCCTTGTTCCTCAGCACCTGCCAAGAGAAGCCAGAATCAGCTCCCACTGAAGGGGTGAGTGCTGAGGAGGTGCACCCCTGTCTCCCTCCACTCCAAAGGGACTGAGCAGCCCCTTCATCCGAGGGGAAGGGCTGCTGTGTCCCACCAGCAAGGCAGGAGAGGGGAACAGCTCTGCTCCCACCACATATTCCGCTGCAACGTGGTGCTGCTCGTCCCATTGCCCTGGCGGTTTCACAGAGCCTCTCAAAGGCTGGAGCCCCACGGTGTGCTCCCAGTCCTCACAGGGAACAGGACACCACAGGACACTGATGGTTACAGTCACCCCCTGAAAAATGGCTCCTAAACTTACTAACTCTGTCGTCACGTGCTGGGCGAAGCCAATGGGGGCGATGCCGTAGGTGCCGATGACCAGCAGGGTGATGAGGATGTGGACAAAGGTGATCCAGTATGTGAAGTACGGCCTGGAGGAGACAGCACCCTGGTCAAAGATGGCTGGGCAAAGGGACACTGCAGCCCCCCTCCCCAAGCATTGAGGGGGGACACACATCCGAGCCGGGGCGTCCCGTGCCCTCGGTGCCGCTCACCGGTGGCTGTCGGTGATCTCCAGCTGGGACTGCACGATGCTGCTCAGGCTGCGCCGGTAGGTCCTGTTCAGCCACTTGCCCACCACCCCCAGCCCGTAGTAGCGTTTCTTGCGGTCGAAGGCGAAGTGCTTCACCTTGGAGGCGATGCGCCTGCCCCGCCGCGGAGCCGGGCCCGCGCCGCCCGGCACCGACGTCAGCCGGACACCCTCCCGCCTGCGGAGAGAGGAGAAACCCATCACACCTGCCAAAAAGGACCAGCTGAGAAACACCCCACTCCAAGGATGCCCTGAGACTCTGCCAGACTCTTGGCCCCTGGTCTTATGCTCTGCCCTCTGCTTCCCTTGCGCTGAGCTGAGGGGGTTCTCTGAGGTGCTTCTCTCCTCAGGGGGACAGAGCTTGACCTCCTCACTCCAGCCTGCTGTCCTGGGCCCCTGGGCACCCATCCCACTGGGACATGTGGCATCACAGTGGGATGGTCCTGCCTTCCTTCCACTGGGAAGACAGAGACCTTTGTCTCTGTCTGTGGCAACCCCCTGCCTCTGCTAAATTCTCCCTGGGGATGGCTGGAGTGAAGGGAGGTGCTCAGAGAGAGTGAGCACCTCCTGGCTCCACTCCCCCAGGATCATCATGGAAGTGCCTGGTGCCCACAGCAGGGGTGGCTGGGGACACTGTCCTGCCTGCAGCAGGGCACCTGGGCAGCCTCGGGGGCAACACCTGCTGAGGGTTGGTGTTGCTGTTGGACACGAAAGAAGGACATGAACTCGTGATTCAGAAGGCTGATGACTCCAATTTCGGGTTTATTCTCCAAGCACCTATCATCATACCTTTCTACAATGAGCCCACCTAAGAGGTGGGATCCTTGGACCCATTGGTCACATCAAAGGGTCCATCAAGCAAAGCCCCCCCTCCTTAAGAAAGGAATGTAGAAAACCAGAATAGTTTACAAAAACATGCCCTTGTTCACAAGGTTCCCTGGGAAAAGAATTTCCTAAAATCAAAACATGGCAGGCACAAACCATAGCTACAGGTTGGTACTCACGGGGTGGGCTGCTCCACCTCGGGGGACACCCTGGCATCCTCCCCCACCTGGTGCATGCGTAAGTACGTGGCTGAGAGAGGAGGTGACTCAAAGACGTCATCGGGCATGGAATATGTCTCATCGTGCATGTCCATCTGGAAAGGGGATGGATACTTGCCCTTGGATAAGTGTGATGGGTCAGAAGCCCCCTGAGTGAGCATCGCCCTGCTCAGAGGGAGTGGGTGATCCCCAGTGACAGCCCAGTAATGGCCCATCACAGGGGTATGAAACGTGCCCAGATGGCAACATCATTCCCTGTCACACCCAAGGGCCATCACCAAGGCCGGGGCACAGCAGCCACTGTCACTACTGGGTGGAGTGCCAGCACAGGGGGCCTTGTGACAGCCCTGCTCCACACCCAGCCCTGTGCAGGGCACTGGGACATGCCCCAGCTCCAGCAGCCAGCATGGAATGTCGCTTGCCTTACTGAAGAAGGACGAGTCCAGGGTATCAGCAGCATCCACCATGTCCTCGTCCATGAAGCTGGGGTACAGGAAGCTCCTCTTACTCCTTCGCTTGGGAGCCAGCGGCTCCAGGACCGAGCGCCCCTTTGGCAGTGCAAGCAAATGAAGGTAAGCAACCAGAAGCCCTCAGTTTTTGCAGCACTGAAGGTTTCTCAGATCTTCCCTCTCCAAAGCCAAGTGGCAAGGATTAAATCCCAGCCAGCCACCGTAGCCCCTCGTGTGGGGAGGAACTGGCAGAAAGTGCTGCCTTTAGCTCCTCAGAACCCGCACTGGACCCTGGCCACGTTAGCCAGCATGACAAGTGACCTCTGAATTCTTCTAGTCTCATACCCACAAACCTATTCCCAAGGTTTGCCCAGGACTCCTCAGCAGCCAGAAAACTGCTGGAGAGGTTTCCTTGCTCCTATGTAGCGGAACCCAGAAACTGTTTTTTTTCTCAGATTGTCCAATTTTTCACCAAAACTTCTCCTTTTAAGCAGAGCTCAGGTAAAAAAAGAAACCCATCTCCTCCCACAAACCCACCCTGGAGAGACAGCAGCATCCACGCAGAGCAAACAGCCAAGAAACAAAGATGATGGGTGAAGGCCAAAACTGAACCCCGGCTTAGGAAGATGATCCCCCTCACACTCCCCAAACTCACACGGAGCAGGGCTGCGGCTGCCTTGAAGCTCATGTGGGCCACAGACTCCCTCTTCCTGCGCGGCAGGCGGCCGTAGCCCGAGCGGATGCTGTTGAAGGACGCCAAGGAGACAACACCGGGGGTGAGCGGGGGCAGGACGTGGTGGGGCGTGTGGGGACGGTCGGTCTCGTCGGGGTGGCGGAAGGGACGGCCCCTGGCCAGCGGGTCCACGATCTAGAGGGAGGGAAGAGGTGTCAGTGCTGGGAGAGCAAGGCTGGGAGCGGGACCCATCACCCTGAGCTCTACCTTGGGCATCTTGGCGGGCTTGGGCGACTCGGTGGCTTGGAAAGAGGGCACCTCCTGGCTGGGCAGCTCCATGTCGCGATAGGCGGGCTTCAGCTTGCCGTACCTCATGCTGCAGTGCTGCAGGCTCTTGCGCTGCCACTGCTGCCGCTTCCCCTCCCAGTCGCTGCTGACGCCGAACCACTGCGCCGTGCCCCTGGGGACGCGGTGGGCACACCTGTCACACAGCTGGCCCTCCACACCAAGTGCCACCACTCTGGCAGGTGGTTGGAGTTACCTCAGCCCAGCCCGCAGCAGAGCGGTTTTCACCTGGCCGTGGGGTCAGAGGGAAGCGATTCTTGCGCTCCCTTCTGAGATGCAACTCTCCAAACCCCACCCCACCTCCTCTGCCGGCACCCACAACGTCCTGACACGGCCCCCTCTGAGTGACCCCACCACGGCTGAAGCCCAGCCTGCCCTCACTTGCGGATGCTCTGGGACAGGGACGTCTGCCGGCGGAAGCCGGGCCGGCGCTCCAGGCGGGGCTCCTGCAGGCTCTTGCTCTTGCGGTAGATGGGCACCTTGGAGGGCTGGAAGGCAGAGCAGGGCATCAGGGACAGGATGGCACCTGGCAGCCCCCCTGAGCCCAGCCTGGGACCAACACAGCTCCACCACTCACCTCCTTGCGGGCACCATCCTCCTCGGCCTCCCGGGGCGGGATGACGATGGAGAGGTTGGGGGGCTTCTTGCTCTGCAGGCGGCTGCTGCTGGAGCGGCTGCCCCCGTTCTTGTCCCCGGCTGACATCGTGGGCCGGTGGTGGTCAGCAGGCTGGCAGAGTGCAGGGAGTCAGCCACAGGGGGGAGAAGTATTCCCCCAGGAGCTTGACAAAAGGCTGGGTCCCAGTAGGAGATGGGGCCCTCACCAGTGGGACATCACCGGACTGAGCCCCCTGTGTCCCTGGCTGTGCTGGTGAGACCTTGGCATCAAGAACCCAGCTGCTGCACCCCCAAAACCCACCTTCCATCCCTGAGTTTGGGTGGACGGGAAGGCTTATAGCAACCACTCGCTCCCAGTCCCTGGGGGTCACCAACAGCACCCCTTCAGCTGCTGGGGGTAGGGCAGGGATGGCAACAGTGACCAGGTCAGAGCATCCCCATCATCCCAGCACATGCCTGTGGGACACCCAGGTTTCACACCCTGCCAGGATGAGCCTGACCATGTGCCTCAAAGATATGGGGGATCCCAGCAAGCCCTGGCCAGGCCCATGGCACACAGCTGGAGCACATGGGAACACCAGCCCTCTCAGTTTGGCAAGGGAGCCAAGGGGAGGTTACAGGGGAAGTCTGCAAAGAGCTCCTCTTGCCTGGGCAGGGTGGAAAGGGAGGGGATGCACAAGGCCTGGAAACACCTGATCCACATCCCCACATGCACCACAGCTCCCACGTGGACCCGCCATGTGTTGGGGTGCCCCACGAAGGGGAGATGCAGGATATTCCCCTCTGGCACGTGCATGCACATACCAGGCTGGGAGACTGAATCCTCTCTGGCACCATGTGCAAGGAGAGGGAAGCTTAACAGCCAAGACGTGGTTAATTCCACAAGAAATCCCCTCCCAAGGGTCCCTGCAGCCAGCTCTACCAGGCAGGGCTTTGCAGGAAAAGTAATTCCATCCAAGTGCAAGAGAACAAGTCCCAGATCCTATTAGGGACTACAGGGGCAATCAAAGGGGAGGCACAGCCCTGTCTAACCTCTTCCTGCCCTCCTTGACCATGTGCCAGTGCCCAGGGGACTCACATGGGTCTCACAAGCATCTCTTGTCCCCCAGCACAGCCATGGCCACGGGAATGGTGTCACCTGCCATGTCTGCACAGTGCCACTGGCTGCAAAATGCCAGCTTGATCCACAGGCCTGATTCCTCTCCCTGCCCAAGATCCCAATGACCAGACTCCTACAGCTCTGCTCTCCTTAGGCAACATTACTTGAGCAACCAGATGAGATCCCACCAGCTCCCTCTGTAACAGGATCCCACTGGCAGCCCATTCTCAAACCAAGAGTCAGGGACAGGGACATTTTGCAGCTCCCTTAGCACTTGGAGTCCTGAACATGACCCTCCCCTTAGGCCACACCACAAGCAAAGCCTGTCTTAAGGAGCATGGGGTGCCCAAGCTTCATGGGGATGCAAGAGTCCAGAACCAGCTCCCCAGGGACAGGAAAGCCTGGAGCTGGCAGCACTAGCTGGAATTGCTGCCCTCCATCAGCTCCTGGGCCATGTGATAGCCTTCTGCTCCTGCCTTAAAATGGGTGCTGGGCTCCCTCTCCAGCACCAAAGCTGGGAGCAATCAACTCCCAAATTTCCCCTTGGAGGCTCAGCCAGTGCTGGTGCCCACGAGGGTCTCCTCACCTCATAAGAGTGCCAGGGATCCTGTGCAGTGATGACAAACACCCTCGGCAGCCTTCCTCTGCCTCTGTCCTTCAGGCACGGGAGCCCCGAGACACGGCCGAGTTCCTCCTGCAGGGAGAGGCTGTGATGAAAAACCACGCAGGGGAAAGCAGGCAAGGGCTGCAGGAGCATCCTGGCAGAGGGAGAGCTGAGCTCAGTGCTCCCCAGACCTTGGGGACACGGCTGCAGGTGGCTGGACACCAGGGACAGGGATCAGCTGCTGGCACGGGGCATCAGGAGGAAAAGCCTGATTTACAGCAATGCTCCATGGCAGGGGTCAGCATGGGGCAGGCAGGGAGTTTTCCCTTGCTGCTGCTGCTGCCAGGCAAAGCTCCTGGGAAGCAAGACACCCAGGAAGAGCAGGCATGGAACATGAGTGCCTCACTGGGTATTTCATAGCTGCTAAACTGGGAGAGTGCCAGCCCCCAGCAAGTAAAACTTTCCGTCCCACTGGTGAGCTGGAGATTTGTTTGTTTTCCTCCCAGGGCAGCCAGCAACGAGCCTGAGATGGCAGCTGCTCTGGAGAGCCAGGAATGGGAACATGCTGGGGTCAGAGCAATCCCAAGGCACCCTCATCCTTCTCCAGGTCTGGGGAACGGCTCGAGTGGTGAGAACCAGCACAGCCTGAAGCACAGAAACTGGAGCCAAACTCTTACACAGCCCCAGTCTTACACCTCCCATCCCAAAACCCCATCCCCAATTGCTCCCCTCACTCCCCTGGACAACCCCCAGACCTCCGTGCTTCCCAGCAGAGCAGGTTTAAAATCCCGGTCTCGCTTCCCCCCAGCTCCCCCCGCAGAGGGTGGAGGGCTGGCCTGGCCTCCCCCGAGGTGACTCAGTGCCAGGGGAGCTGGCAGGGCCCAGCGGGCACCTGCTGTCCTGTCACGGTCACGGCGTGGCTGTCACGGCTCTGTGCACCGAGCAGGAGGGGAGGGAGGGCAGGGGACACCCAGGGCTCCAGGCTCCTTTGCCACACGGGCTGGAGGCAGCAGCCACCCCCTGAGCACAGCTCCTGAGCTTTATCCCGTGCCAGGCAGAGAAATCCCCGGTGGATGGTGAGTGGTTTCCAGCTCACCACGTGCCTGGTGCTGGCACCCAAGCGCTCTGAGCTGGCGTGGGAAGGGGCCAGGCGGCGCCTCCAGCCAGACACAGCTGCCACAGGCTCGGCCCTCCAGGTCCCCTGCCCTCCCAGGGCTGTCACCCCCCAGCCCTGGCATGGAGAGCTCTGCCAGCAGGAGCACGGCTCCCTGCCTGGCAGCAGCTGCCCCATCACAGGGCACAGCTCGGCTGTGGGGCCCCAGGGAGCCTCAGCCCAGTCCCTGGACACTCAGGGTGGAAGTGGTGGCCTTGTCCTGGGGACAGAAAAAGGAAGTGAGAGGCGACATGAGGAGCTGACGTGGGGGGGTGGCTGAACACATGCCCAGGTCACAGCAGCAGGGGGTGACAGGCATGGGACTCGGCAGCCACAAGCGTGTCCTGGGCTTGGTAAGAGCTGTGCTTTGGGCTGGAAGAAAAGTCCTGTCACTTCAGGATGGAAAAGATCTCCAAGCACTGGGGCTGCAGCCACTGCTGACCCACAGGGTGTGATAAATGGGCAGGGTGTGCAGGGAGGACCACCTGCTCTGGCTGGTGAGGAGAGATCCCCCATTATCACCATCTCCCCTCCCAAAGCTCCTGACCACTGAAGGTCCCCACAGCCTGACACCCAGCAGCAGGGACACAGCCTGTGCTCCAGCTGCAGCAGGGGTTGGACACCCCACTCTTTCCCAAGAGGGCAGATGTGCTGGGGCCACTGGGGAGCAACTGGGACGAGGTTTGAGCCTTCAACCAAAAAAGGCACAAGGAAGGTGACCAGGGCTGGCTCCCAGCCCCAGGGCAAATCACAAGAAGCTCTGACCAGAGGAAGCACACCCAAGGAAGAAAGTGATGGGAGAAAATGATGTGGTTCACAGAAAGCATCACCGCAGGACATGCTGGGATGGCCCAAGCAACACAAAGGGACCATCAGCAAAGGCCAGGTGAGCAGAACTGGGACAGCCAAGCATAGCCATAGCACAGGATAGCAGAGACAACAACCCTGCAGAGCAGCCCTGGTTGGAGGGGGGTGCCTGCAGTGCGTTCATGGAGGCGTGGAGAAGGATTGGGATCTCTCTCCCTGGGCTGGCTGGCACGGGGGGAAGGCACATTACTGGAATAACTGGCTCTGGCTGGCACAGTTCAGCTGGAGGAGAAGGCAGCTCTGAGCCACCCAAGGCTGTGGGGCAGGGACCCCCATGAACACCCATCATCACCCTGGCACAGTGAGCCCCAGCTCTTCCTCTCCACCTCCACAGGGCAGGGAGAAAGGGGCCAGCCATGCCTCAGAGCCCCCCAACAGCCCTGCAGCCTCCACCACGGCTGGCACCCAAGAGCCCATCAGGCAGAGCTGCTGCTGCTGCTGCTGCCCATAAATGATTCACAAGCACGTTAAAGACCTCTCTCAAGGCTGGAGCCTTGTTTAAAGGTGCTGCCAGTTATTAAGAGCTCTGGATAGGAGACTCAGTTTGTGCATCTCTGAGCATGGAGCTCCTGTGGACTGACACCTGAGCAGAGACCCAGCACCTTCTCTGCTTCTGCTCCCTTGCTAAAAAGCTTTTTTTTACCATTTTGCAGTCTCAAGTGTCAGGTCTGGAGAAAAGGAGGCAAAGCATGAACAGCTCTTGAAATAAAAATATATTGCTGGAGAAAAAAAAAAAAAAAAAAAGAGAAACACTCAATTTTTTCCCTCACGCGTCCCAACCCTGTCCACATCAGAACTGGATGGCAAAACTGAGAGAGGCAGGACTTCTCTCTGAACCTGCAGGGAGGCCCTCTGTGCTTCAGGGGTCATGGTTAGCTGCCCTCTCCCTTATCACTGAGCCACACAGACAGCGTGGACACCCACACAGGGGCTTAAATCCATCTCTCTATGCTGGCTGGGGTACGGATGAGCGCTGAGATCCCACCTGGGGCATGCAGGCAAGGCAAGCCCTCCTCACCCACGCCACCATTAGAACATCCTCTCCCGTTCTCCTCCGTTCAGGAAGGACGTTGGGCAATGGCAGCAGGTTTGCTGAGCCCTGGGCCAGCTGGGAGCACGGCACGCCCCAGGAGGAAGGAAAGCAGCCGGGGAGATAGAGCACGGCAGGCGGGGGAGCTGATAAGCCCTGCCCGGGGGGAGGGACACGGGGACCACGGGGCCACTCGCACCACTGCACACAGCAGCCTGGGCTGGGCTGCAAGGGCTGCAGGGCCAGGAATGTGGCCCTGGGCTCTCCCCGGCAGTCCTGGGTGACGCCAGCCCTGAGAGGACAGGATTTGCCTGGCAGCCACGTGGAGGATTTCCCACATCCCAGCCACAGCTCACTTCCCACGTTAATTTTTAGCACTGCAACAACCCCCAGCCATCCCAGCAGGGCAAGTGCTGACACCCAAAGGCGTCCTGGGGTGGGCTGGGGTCCCTCTGTGCCACTGGGCTGGGGTCCCTCTGTGCCACTGGCCACCCACCCCACACCTCCCCATTTCCCTGGAGTCCCTGCAGCCTCACAGCAGAACCCTGAGCAGGCAGCGCTGTGCAAAGCCATTCCCTGCCTCCTGCCAAGGCACACCAGCCTGGTGGGTGCTGCTGGAGGGGCTGTGGCTGCACCAGGGGACCCTCAGCCCCACTGGTGCCTTCCTCAGGCTGGAGCTCAAAGCCATGTGAGGAACGTGACTTGGAGTCACCCCAACAGCTTTGGGGAGAGCAAAGGGCCAAAGTCTCCCCTGGGAGCCAGGGAAGCACAGCAGCTCCACTGGTCAATGTGCAGAGGGGTCAGCTGCTCCACAGACAGGGTCACAGCACACACAAGGAAAGCTCCCTTTTGTTTTTCCCCAGCCTACTAGGATTGATTTCACTTGGTTTCGTTATCTAAGAACTGATTAATTACTCAAATCTACTCCAATTCCTTATTAGCTTGGCTTAAACACAGAGCGCACAGACGTGATGGTGCAAATGTTTCAGCCCTGGCTGCATCGTTCTGGAAGGGGCTGAGGGATCCCAGGTTGGTATTTAGCCAAGGGAAGGGGACAGCCTGCCTGCCATCCCCATGCTGCAGGTCATTACTGGGAGTTCACTCCCACTTCCCTCCTCGAAGCAAAATTCTTTGTATGAAAGGTCAGTGGGGCTGGAGTGGACGCTCCTCCCTCTGGTTCTTCTGCTGAACTCTCATTCTTCCAGCAGCTCTTGGTGCCAGGGCTCTGGCTGGGCTTGCAGAGTTCCCCAGTCCCCTGCTGCCTGTTCCAGAGCACACTGAGCCAGGCAGAGCAGCACAGGGCTGGCAGCAATGCCCCATATTCACCGAGGGTTCCCCTGCCCTGAGCCCTGGCTGTCCCCATGCCGTGTGGGATGCAGCAGTGGGAGGTGGTGCTCAGCCTTGTGCAGGAGTTTGGCTCATCCCAAGGACAAGATGAGCCCTGGGCTGGAAGCAGGAGAAGCCACCCCTGGCCTGCAGCTCCCTATCTCTGGGAGCAGACTCCTTATCTCAACACAGCCATTCCAAGGCTTGTACAAAGTGCTGCTCGCCCTGACAGTGCAAAGGGGGAGCCCTGGGTGGACACCAGCAGCCTCCTTCTTTCCCATTCTAGGGCCAGCAGGTCCCTGAGGAGAGGGCAAAAGGATCTTGTGGTGTCCCTTTGGGCTGGGGGATGGTGTCCCCCAGCCACCCCATCAAGCCTTAATGCTCCCTGGCCCTAGAACAACTGGGGGAAGCTGCTCCTCCCTCCTCCCAGCCAGCAGCAGCTGAGCGTGGGTGGGCCACTCCTCGGCTTCCTTCCTTTCACTCCTGATTGCAGGAGGCCTGAAGCACCCAGACCCACACCCTGCAGAGGAAAGCCTGACTGGGAGCAGCAGCTCATCCCCATCCAACAGGGTGCAAGCCCAGCCCAGGGCATCCTACACTCGCTGGTACCTGTGGAATGTGATTGCTCTTTCCCACCACAGCATCTCCGTGGACCTGTGCCAGCCAGGCACTTTGCAGCCTCTCAGCTGCCAAGAGCTGGAGATGGGGTCTCTACAACCATCCTCCCCCTCCTCCTGCCTGCTGTCCCACCCTGGGGTGCTGCAGCCACAGGGAAGCCACGCAGCTCAGCACAGGGGCTGGAGATGCCCCTCCATGTCCTCCCCAGGAGAGCTTGGACTGGGTTAAGTCACCACCCACAAGAGGTGACTGGTTATGGGATCACCCTTGGAAAAGCTGTATGACAACAGCCCTGCTGTTGGTGGTGACACATCCCCGCTCATTCCCCAGAGGAGCTGAGGCTGGGCTCAGGACATGCCAGCTCCAAGGGTTGGGGATCCTCTGTGGCTGCCCACAGGCTCAGAGTGCTGCTTTTGGGCTCACACAAAACAGGAGGTTCATTGCCCAGCCCTGCCTGGCATTCCTGCAGGCCAGCAAATTACAGGAATAACTATATCAGACCCCCAGCACAAGCTGCAGCACAAAACACAAGGAGTGAAGGCAGCCCCACGGCGTGGGAGGGGGCACTGGCACACTGGGCATCTTGGGGGGCACCGGCCACATCTCTTCTGCCCCAAGTGGGGTCTGTCAGACCAGAGGAATTACATTAGGAAATATTACTTTTAAGCATTAAATCAACAAAACACAAGCCAACAGAGGCTGCTTGAAGGAGGGCTCCACTGTCCTGGGAGCTGCAGCAGCTGAAGAAGGTGCCTGCAAGATGGGAGGGATGCTCCTGTGGGGTGGCTGTAAGGCAGGAGCATCCACTGAGTGACCACACACCACCCACCTGAATGGCTCCTCACAGGGCTGGACATTCAGCACAGAGTGCCCTCCACACTGGTGGGTTTCTTCCTCCCATCCAATGTCAGCAGCTTGGAAAAAAAAGGCCAAGGAGCATCCCTGGGCACTGTCCTGCTCCCTGCTGTCCCATGTCCCACTGCAGCCTCTGGCAGCACAGCATCAGGTGGGTTGGTTTACACCTGCACACCCCCCCTAACCCCAAGGCACAGCCACAGCATCAACCCTGCTCTTGTGGCTGCACAAACTGCCCCCGAGGTGACAAGCTGTGGTTTCACTGGACGCCTCCCTGCTTTCTGACTCCTTTGTGGCATTTCACAAGTGGGGAAACTGAGGCACTGCAATACAGTAAGGCTCCCTGCCTCCTCACCCTGCTGCTGCTCCACAGGCAGGGAGCTGGTTCCTTCTCCACTGAAACCCACACAGCTCTCCCAGGTTTAAATTCCTGGAGGACGAGGGTTGAGGAGGAAGCCCTCACATGCAAACCCCATAAATATTTGCTCCCCTGCCCTCCCAGAGCAGTTATTTTGAGGGTTGCCCCTGTCCTGTGCTCAGCTAATGTGAGCCTGCAGTGCCAGTCCCCAAGGATGAGGGGGACACAGGGTCTGGTGTGGTGGGCAGACAGAGGGCAGGGCTGCTCCTCCCTCCCTTAACAGTGAATAAGTGTGAAAAAAGGGGTAGCAGTGCCTGGGGTTTCCTCCACAGCCACCAGCACATGCAGAGCTCTCCAGGCTGACTCAGAGGCCTGGAAATGACCATAACTCAAAGCACTGCACGCTCCCAAATGACCAGAACTCCTGAATTCCTGTAATTAAAAGGGATTGTGCCCCTCCCCCCCAACCCCTCTGGGAGCTTGTGTTATCAGACATCTCACAGCCCCACAGGACAGTGGAAACCAAAAGTCATTAGGTAAAAAGCTCCTCAAGAGGAGGAGAGTTCATGATCCCATCACTTGTGGGCTCATAGAAATCTAAGAAATTAATTTTCAGCTTTCACTAATTGACTCCTTCATTGCAGAGCCCCTGACAGCACCAAGCCTGTACTCGCTCCTCCGGGTCAGGTCCCTGCAGGGCTCCCAATGCCCATGGGAAATGTGGAAATGCCTCACGAGCCCCAGGTTGGTCTGGGCAGCTCTGCAACTCCCCCCAGCAGCTGGTTCTCCATCACCTGTCTCCTGCTTTATTTGGTAATGGGCTCTGTTCTGAATCCTGGCTTTTCCCAAGAGCCTTTTTCAGCTCAAGAACAACCTAAGGGAAGGAAGGAGGATGTATTTAGGGGATCCCTCAGCTTCACTGTTAAGACCTAAACAGGAGCAGCCTCCAAGAACAAAACACAGACCCAGAAGACGGCCACATGCTCGTCTTTTCATCCCAGCCCGAATTCCCCAGCTCATCCCAGCGAGTGCATTCCCCCCTGAGGCAACCCAGGCGGTCCCTTCCCCAGCGGATTCACGCCTCCGTGCTCGGCATCCCCAGCATCCCAAGGCATCTATTGTTCCTGCCGCTCTCCCACTGAGAGAGCTCACACCCGACACCGAGCCCGGCCCCGGCTCGCAGAAATTTCCACCAGGGCTCTGTTGTGCTGTCAAACCCCACTCTGTGGTTTGCCCTTTCTCACCTCCAGGTGCCCCAGCGCAGCTGCAGCGGTGCCAGAGAAACCTCCCCGCGACGGGGAAGTGGTAGATGGTCACCTGGACCTGCTACTGTTTATAGCAAAAGATGCTGCCCCCACCACGTGAACAAGCCAGGAAAGGTGCTGATTAACTGCACCCCATTAACTGCAAAGCAGCTGGGAAGGGCAGAGCCCAGGTGCAGCAGCTGAGTGCTCTGGGAACCACATGAGAAGTCAGAGCTGACCAGGGTAGCACAGGCAGAGGCAGCTCTGGTTTCTCCCAGGCTCAGCTGCAGTTGAACCCTCCAGCTCGTTTCGGAGGTGGGACAATTCCAAGCTGGTTATTCCCCACTTGGGGGGAAAGGCAGGAGCCAAAGGATGCTGCTTCAGAGGGCACAGTGGAGTGAGCTGAGCGGGCAGCATTTCCTTGCTCAGCACAGCCGTGGCACTGTGGTGGGCTGCACTTCCCAATTCCCCAGCTGGGCTGGAGGCTGCGTGCCCAGGGCAGCAGCAGCGAGGTGTGGTCACCCTGGAAATCCCCAGGAGCAACCATCCAGGGACTGGGAACGTTGCAGGCAGGAGAAGGTCCTGGCTCCTCGTGGCGAGGATGACGCCACGCTGGGGAGGCAGGCGGACACTTCCTGTTGCCACAGGGACCCGGTGGTGACAGTGCAGCCTCTCAGGTCCCCTTCCCCCTGAAGAACGCGGACCTGGGGGGCTGAGTGAGAACTGCAGGGTCTCAGATCACCCCGGGCACCACAACCTTGGCTGCAGGAAGCCTGGAAGGACAGTCTCTGCCCAACCCTGCTGGCCTGGCAGCAAGGCAGGGCAGGATAGGGTAGAGCTCAGCCTCACCCCTCTGTCCCAAACCTGGAGGAGCAATAACAAAAATCTGAGCATCCCTCTGCGCCAGGCGGGATGTACACACGGAGAGGGATCGCCCGACCCCCCCTGCCCTGTAAGGGTTTTGTTCGCCTGCAGAGGGCTGGGGGCAGCACTCGCCACTCCAGGCAGCACGTGCGAGCGTGCCAGAGCCCTGAACCAAACCTCAACCAGCTACAACAACAAAGCCCCGGCGGGCGGGAGGGCAGCAGGATGCTCGGGGTCGGGGACCCGGCGCCCCCCGCTGCCCACCTGCCCTCGCCTGCGGCGTCCAGGCTGCTGCAGCTCCTGAAGGGCGCTGCCAGCCCCGCTCACCTGGGGAGGGGGAAAAAGCAGCGAACACAAACAAAAAAACCACCCGCCCGCCTGGTTACCGGGCCATGGGCGACAGAAAGTAGGTTAGAGCTTTCCTCCCTGCCGGGGAACGGGCAGGATTCTCCCTCCGGCCGGGTCACCCCGCCGGGACACGCACCCACTTCCCCCTGTGATGGAGAGGAGGAGGAGGAAGAGCCTGGCCCCCGCCATCCGTCCGGGCGCCCGCCCTGTAGGCGCCGGGCAGGGCGCGGGGCACAGCTCCGGGCTCGGGGATCCGCGCCGCACAAGGCTCCGGGCTGGGCAGGGGCAGCGCGCAGCCAGCCCCGCGGGGCCGAGCCGAGCCGAGCCAAGCCGAGCCGAGCCGAGCCGGGCCGGGCCGGGCCGGGCAGGAGGCGCGGGGCGGAGGAGGAAGCTGGCGGGACGCGGCGCTCACAAAGCAGCAACAAACCGGGCGGTCACGGAGCGAAACGGCGCGGAGGCACCGGGACCCCCGCCCCGCTCTGCTCCGCTCCGCTCCCCTGCTCGGCCCCGCTCACCTCGGCCCGGTGCCGGTCCTGCCCCCGGTGCCACTCGCGGTGCCGGTCCCGCGGCAGCCGCCGCCGCCTCCACCTGGGCCGGGCGTGGCTGGGGGGCGTGGCCAGCCGGGGGCGTGGCCGGGGCGTGGCTCGGGGCGGGGTCTCCTCCCGGGCTCCGCCCGCGGTCCCCTCGCTGTCCCGCGGTGACAGTGGCGGCCCCGTCGGGCTCCGGCCCCATCTGTGGGGATTCTCCATGCGGGATGAGCCCCTGCGGCTGCCCCGGCTCTCGGCCCCGCGGCTCTGGGAGCCGGGAGTGCCGGCACCGCGGTACCGCCGGTACCGGTACTGTCAGCTGGGCGCTACCGGGAGCAGCCACTGTAAGAACCGGTCACTGTTCGAACTGGCCGCTCTTAGGACCCGTTAGTGTTAGGATTAGTAACCATTAGGAGTGGTCATTACTACGAACGGTGACAATTAGGAGTGCTCAGTGCAAGAACCGGTCACTATTAGAACTGATCACTATTAGGACTGGGCTTTATTGGGACCAACTGCTATAAGAACCAGGCAGCATTAGGACAGGTCATCAATAGGACAGGTCACCAATAGGACAGGTCACTGTTAGGACAGTTCACTATAAGGACAGGTCACTGTTAGGATCAGCCACTCTTAGGGTTGATCACTATTGCAACCAGTCACCATTAGGACTGGTCACTATTAGGACAGGTCACTATAAGGACAGGTCACTGTTAGGATCAGTCACTCGTAGGATTGATCACTATTAGGATCAGTTAGTATTAGGACAGGTCACCATTAGGACAGGTCACCATTAGGAAAGGTCACTGTTAGGACTGGTCACTGTTAGGATTGGTCACTCTTAGTTAGGATTGATCACTATTACAACCAGTCCCTATTAGGACAGGTCACTATTAGGACTGGTCACTATTAGGATAGGTCACAGTTAGGCCAGGTCACTATTAGGATAGGTCACTGTTAGGATCAGCCACTCGTAGGATTGATCACTATTAGGATCAGTTAGTATTAGGACAGGTCACCATTAGGACAGGTCACCATTAGGACAGGTCACTATTCGGATCAGTCACTATTAGGATCGGTCACTGTTAGGACAGGTCACTGTTAGGATTGGTCACTCTTAGTTAGGATTGATTACTATTACAACCAGTCCCTATTAGGACAGGTCACTATTAGGACAGGTCACTGTTAGGATTGGTCATTGTTAGGATCAGCCACTCCTAGGATTGATCACTATTAGGATCAGTCACTATTAGGATCAGTCACTATTAGGATCAGTCACTATTAGGATAGGTCACTGTTAGGACAGGTCACTATTAGGATAGGTCACTGTTAGGATCAGCCCCTCCTAGGATTGATCACTATTCGGATCAGTCACTATTAGGATCGGTCACTGTTAGGACAGGTCACTGTTAGGACAGGTCACTGTTAGGACAGGTCACTGTTAGGATCAGCCCCTCTTAGTTAGGATTGATCACTATTACAACCAGCCACCATTAGGACCGGTCACTCTAAGAACTGCTCGTTACTAGGACCGGTCATTATCAGCACCAATCACTGGTAGAACTGGCCACCATTAGCACTCTAAGGCACTGCCCCCCGACCCCACATCCAGGCCATGGCTCTCTGGGGTGCAGGCTGGCCCAGCCCCGAGGGCTCTGCGGGCTCGGGCATGCCCCGCTGGCCGAGCCGGGCGCGGGGAGGCAGGGCCGGGCTGGGGCCGCGGCCGCGGGGCCGGTCCCGTCGGCTTTCACCGCCTGACTCATCCCGGCGCTGGCAGAGCTCCTCGGGACCTGCACCTGCTCCATCACCACCAGCACTGGGTTGTTCTTCTTCCACAACAGCCTCACCTTCAGCTCCCCTCCATCCCTGAGGGGGAGACTCGGTGCTGGCAGGATGTGGGGGCTTTACAGATCTGGTTTGGCACAGCACTGTTGCTGAGGGTTGCAATATACCCTGGATTTTGCCACAAAATAAATTCTCGATTCACAACTCGCTACAGGTTCCAGGTGAGCGCCAGCTGAATTTATGAGCTGGGACCAGGCAGGACCGAGAACTTTATGCTTTGCTATCCAAAATGACAATTTCCCCTTCATATTTCTTTTACCTGACCTTGGGATGGTGCAGCCTGGATTCAGTGATGCTTGTTTTGACGCTGAGCTCATGCTCCCATCAGCCCTCCACCTTCCACGGCTCCGTGCTCAGCAAACCTGGTCCTGGTTTCCTGGCAGAAAGGAGGGTGGAGGAAGCTCTTGGTTCCTGCCGGCTCCTTTGAAGCTGTGGTTTGAGGTGGGTGGAGAAGGGAGAGCCTGGCAGGTGCTGGGTGGGTGTTGCAATAGGACAGGAGCTAAGAAAACCTTGGACTGCAGCCTTGGGATGGGAGCGTGGAGTTTTTTACAACACAAAAACCTCTGAGGCTGTGGAAACTGGGATCTTTTGTCCCAAGCATCCTTGTGATGCTTCCTCTGCAAGGTCACTGGAGCTGATGCAAAACTCCTAGAGCTCCTGCACAGGTGAGGGCCCACCCAAAACACGATTCCTCCAGTTCCATCCAGTTCCAGCACATCCCATAAGGAGAAAGAACGACGCTCACATGCTGAGATGTCCAAGGCAGAAAAGGGGCAGTTCATTTACAGACCTTGACATTGATAGAATTCCAACAGTGACCATGGGTTGGAGGAAGAAAATTGTCCTCTCCAACCACAACAGTCCATCTGTTGTATTCCCCTGGGAAATTGGCTTTTCCCCAGAAACCCTCCCAGAAACTGGAACCATTAGTTTAACCCTACCTTTCCCTTATCTCTGACCAATTGGCTCAGTGCCAGCTATCTAGCCTGGGACAGAGGGTCTAGATAAACCCCTGCTCTTCCTTGTTCATCCTCTTTTGCCTCTGGGACCCCTTAGAGAATAAAGCCTTGGAATAATCCTGAGGTAAGGAGCCTCTTTGGGATCTCTCACCCTACCCTTGAAGCCTACCCACCCAAAGCTCCCCAGAATCTGAATTATCTCAGCAGCCAGGGGGGCGGGAAGGGGGGTAGTACTTCATCTATCAATTCTCTTCTCCTCCAGAAATGAATGCAAAACAATCATTATTTTTACATGAAAAGTAAGTGAGAAAGTCCATTGCAAAAATGCAAAACACAGAAGGCTGAAAGAACTCCAGAAAAACTTTTGAAAAACAAAGAACAGGGCGACAGGTGGGTGTCTGGGCACAGACATCCCGAGGTGGGCAGTGCCAGGGGTGGGGATGTTCCCTGCCCGTGACTCAGGGGTGAGCAAAGGGTGAGGTGCAGGTGGCAAGCAGGGACCTGTGCCAAGGTGCCAGGTCTGCTCCCTGCATTTGGGAAGGGACAGAACAACCTTTGGGTGAGATAAACAACAGCTGACAAAAACCCTCTCTGCTGTGGGCATCCTGCTCCGAGCTTGTGCCCTGTGGAGTGTGTCTTTCCACGGAGGAGTCAGGTGGGATGGCAAAGCCCACAGAGGGGAAGAGAGGAGGGTGACTGCCACCTGTGCCAGCCCTGCTGAGCATTGGGCAATAAGGAAGCAAAAGGAATGACTGAAAAACCCCAAGGCAGCAGCAGCAGCAGCAGGGTGTTACGTCACTGCTGGGGAGACGCTCTGCAGAGCATTTCCCTTTTTTGGAGCAAACCTGGCCTGAAGTGTTCTGGCTGCTCTGTATTCTGAGGAAAGCACAACTCTGTGCATCCCAGTGTTGGGAGACCATCCTGTGCAGGGTGCTGGAAGCCCCCAGAGTGATATTCTGGGCCCAGGGCTGGGATATCTCAGCAAGAGACATTCCCCCCTCTTGTGCCATGAAACCCTCCAGGGTGGGATCTGTCCCCAGCAGCCCAGAGCCAGCGAGGTCCTGCTGCTGACTGCCCACCCAAGGCTGGGAGGGGGCTGCTGCTGGGGCAGGTCCTTTCCCTGGGTGTGAAGGAGCATTGCAGGAGATCTGAGCAGCATCAGGCTTTCCTAGAAACCACAGCAGGGAAGGTTTCAGGAGATTTCAAAGAGGATTTTCAGGGACAAACTGAGCCCTGCTTTCCTTGGCCTTGCACCCTGTAGCTGCAGATGAGATTTGTGGTCCCTTCCAACCCAAACCATTCTATGGTTCTGTTGCTGTTCAGGTATGTTGTACAAAGGCATGGCAGCTGGTTTTTCCTCCCAAGGAAGCTGCTGAACCCAGGTGCCAGTGAGGCTGTGACATGTGGCATCAACCCCCTTGTCATGTTTTGGGGGAGCTGGTGGGGTCGAGAGGCTCCTGCTTCCTGTGGGAAAGGAGCTCTGTGTCCTGTGGGTTTGATCTTCCCCTTTCACCAGAAACCTCCAGCCCTGGCTGGGGGACACAAGTGGAAAGGGCCAGTATTATGGGATGTGCTGGAACTGGATGGAACTGGAGGAATGGTGTTTTGGGTGGGCCCTCACCTGTGCAGGAGCTTTAGGAGTTTTGCATCAGCTCCAGTGACCTTGCAGAGGAAGCATCACAAGGATGCTTGGGACAAAAGATCCCAGTTTCCACAGCCTCAGAGGTTTTTGTGTTGTAAAAACTCCACACTCCCACCCCAAGGCTGCAGTCCAAGGTTTTCTAGTGTCTTTCTAACTTCTTCCTTAAGTATCCAGGTTCTCCAGGACTCTTTTCCCCATCACTGGCCTTTTATGAGTCCCCAGATGGATTCAAGGCCCCTCTGCTTGCCTTGCGTTGCCCCCACACGAAAGCAGATGGCTTTGCTTTGTGTCCCCACAACCCCTCTGGACACCTACCCCCCACACCCCTTCACCCCCTGATCTCTCGGGACACAACCTGGGGTGGGAGGAAAAATCCTGCGTGGAGGGAACACACTTCTCCCCATCCCTCACCACCGCTTGGGACCCTCCGTGTCCCGCTCCACCAGGGTTCCAAAACGCGGGTCGCTGCTGCCACCATCCCCCGGGCCCTGTGGAAGCCGGCAGAGCCCCGGCGGGTGGATGTGGCAGCTCCCGGCCCCGCAGCTGGATGTGGCAGCTCCCGGCCCCGCAGCTGGATGTGGCAGCTCCCGGCCCCGCAGCTGGATGTGGCAGCTCCCGGCCCCACATCTGGATGTGGCAGCTCCCGGCCCCGCAGCTGGATGTGGCAGCTCCCGGCCCCGCATCTGGATGTGGCAGCTCCCGGACCCACAGCTGGATGTGGCAGCTCCCTGCCCCACAGCTGGATGTGGCAGCTCCCTGCCCCACAGCTGGATGTGGCAGGTCCCGGCCCCACATCTGGATGTGGCAGCTCCCGGCCCCACATCTGGATGTGGCAGCTCCCGGCCCCACAGCTGGATGTGGCAGCTCCAAGCCCCGCAGCTGGATGTGGCAGCTCCCGGCCCCACAGCTGGATGTGGCAGCTCCCGACCCCACAGCTGGATGTGGCAGCTCCCGGCCCCACAGCTGGATGTGCCGCGCTGCTGTTCCCGCTGCGGACGGCAGAGGCCAGGCCGTGGCCGCGCTCCGAGCGGGGTGGAAGCTGTTCCAGCAGCAGCAGCAGCAGCAGCAGGGGATGCTCAGCCTCTGCCATCGCTCAGCTCTCCCTTCCCTCTCTCCTCCTTTCCCACCGGTGCCGCGCCGGGTGTGTCACAGCTGTCACCCCTGCCCAGCTCCTGGTGACACGAGGGACTCTGGGGACAACGTGGCTCTCGGTGCTTCAGGCAAAGACAGGAGAAGTTTTTCCTGTCGGGCTAAAACTGGCACCTCAGGTCTGGTTCTGGGAGGGCAGGACAGGGAAAAACTCCTCCGAGGTCTTCCCGCCGGGTCGGTGCCACCCGGCTCCCGGCTGCGCGGCAGATGGAGCTCGTGGTGTCATTGTCACCATTGTCACCTGCCTGTCCCTGCTGCTCCTCTGCCTCAGCCATCCAGGGGCTGGGACATGGGGACCAGGACCCACCCGTGCCGTGCTCTGGCACCCAGCAGGGACAGGGATGCTCCTGCTCACCCCGAGTTCACAGCCTGGGCCGCTGGGGGACCCCGACACCCATCCTCAGAGCCACTGTTACCCTCAGATCCTGACTGAGCCACCCTAAGCCAAGCTATCAGTGGGAAAATCTGTATATTTACCTCTCTGAAGCACTGTCTCCTCCTGCCCTCTGGCCCTCCCTCCCTCCCTCCTCGCCAAGCCTGCAGTGGGAAAGCATGAAGAAATAAAACAATATCAAATGTAATCAAAGGCAGGCTGGTGGGAGTTTGTCTTCTGGGGTTTCCTCCTCTTTTATTGCTTTCTCGAAGGATAAACACTTGGGAGGACTCTGGAGTGATTTAGTGGAGCAGGAAAGGGCAGGAGGCTGGGAGCTGCCTGCTCCCTCAGCTCAGCAAACTCTGTGATTCTGTGACTCTGCGAAAAAACCCCCTAGGATAGCCCAGCCTTGGGAATTTTCCTTCTAGTGACTGCCCAGTCAGATGACAAAGCTGGGAACAGCTCGGCTTGGCGGGGAGCTGGTTCTGCCCGCGGCTCTGGGGCTGGGTCAGCTGGGAGCGGGGCTGCGGGCAGAGGATGCTGCCCTGGAGAGGAGGAGGAGGAGGAGGAGGAGGGAATCGAAGCGGGCGAGTTCACAGCAGCGCCGAGGAAAGCGCTTTTGACCTTTTGAGAAGAGCCCTTCCTCGCTGGCTGCTATTTATCCAGCATTCCCAGCGCTCCTCCTGCCGAGCCTGCCGGTGCGCGGGGCTCGGTGGATGCTGAGCAGAGGCTGCAGAGAGGTTTTTACCTGCAGGAGCTCCAGGGAGGTTCCACCCCTGCCGCCGGTGCCGAGCCGAGCCGAGCCGGGCTGGGGAGGCGGGCAGAGCTCCATCAACCCCAGCCGTTCTTTCCTGGGGGGGCCAAGGGGGGCTTCAAGGTCCCAGGGGAGATGGGGGCTTGGTAGAGAGCAGGGCTGGGCTGCCCAGACAGACACTTCCCCTGTGTGCATCGTTAGCAGCCCCCACATGGCTGCTAGAACCCTGTCGCTGTGGGACACAATAAATGGAGACAGGGAGTGGTTCAGAAGGCTGCTGGACCCCTCGTGAGGAGGAGCCACAGGTTTATTTTCCAGGCTTCTTTTATACTTTTTACAAATGTGCCCACCTTAGAGGTGGGACCCCCTGGGAATCATTGGTCACTCTCAGAGACCACCACGCCAAGTCCCTCCTCTGGGAACAAATGTGGAAAACAAGGGAGTTTACAATGTGTGACCTTGTTTACAGTAAAAGTGTCTGGGAACAGAATTTCCTAAACCTAAAACATGGCAGGCACGAATCGTGGCAACAGAACCCCTTCTCTCCATAGGCATCTCAGCACCTGTGGGCACAACACCTCTGCAGGCACCCCAGCCCTGCAGGCAGCCTGCAGCCCTGGTTGGTGTCTGGGATGTTTTGGTTTCTCTGAAGCTCTTTTCCCAGAGTTTTCTGTCAACAAGAGACACGTTTTCCTATCTGTAACCTTTGTTTGCATTCCTTTCCCTAGGAGGGACTTCTTCTTGCTGTCCCTCTGACTTGACCACTGTGATTGAAGGAGTTTGTCTTTCACCCATTGGGTTGTTCTCTGTAGGAAAAGGAAGGGATAAAAAGTATAAAAGGGAAGAAATTCCTGGAAATAAACCAAGTAATTATCAGCCTTCTGAGTCGGAGTCTGTGTCCTTGTGATCTTTAAGAGTGTCAGGTAACCCTTTCTCTTATCAGCCCAAACCCTCTGCCAGCCCCTGATCCAAAAGGGAACCGTGGCACAGGGAGGTTTTCCTGAGCACTGTCTCCCTGAGCTCCTACTCAGCCACCACCATGAGGATTATTTTTAAATCAGGCTCCCAAAACCGACAGTGCCATTCCCAGGATCTGCTTCCTGCATTTTGCACCCTCTCTTCACCTCTCGACCTGGTGCCCTGGCAGATGCAGGCCAGGGACTACATTTTACGTTGGTAGATAAAAAAAAAAAAAAAAATTACTTTAAATCCTGAGTATAATCATCATTTGCTGGCTGCAAAGCTCTTGACAGACAGATGGGGCATGGGCTTTCCTAAGTTCAAAATAAATCAATTTATCTGCCCGTGCACTGCTGGGCTTTTAGTCCAGCCAATCCTCTACCAAGAAACCAGTGAAAATAAGTGAAAGCATTTGTGGTTATTTACTTAAATATCCAAAGAAAGTAAATGAAAACCACACTATTCCTTAGAAAAGTGCCCTCAAACCAAACCCTCCTCTTTTGTATAAATACAAACCATAGCGATGTGGCAGAACCCGATGATTATTTTACTTCAGGATCTGTTTGGAACATCAGCCTCAAAACAACAGCTTCTGTTGGGCAGCTTTCCAAAGCTTTCCCTTAAAGAATATACATTTCTCAATCAATGAAGAGGATTTGTAATAAACAGCAGTAAAAGTCTCACCCATTTCAGGCTGGGAATCCCCCCCAGCAGCAAAGTCTTTGGGTGATCTGGTGAGAGATGGGGATATTGGTCTCTTTCTCCAGGCAACAACTGACAGAAGGAGAGGACACAGTCTTAAGCTGCATCAGGGGAAATACAGGTTGGATATCAGGAAAAAGTTTTTCACAGAAAGAGTGATAAAGTATTGGAATGGCCTGCCCGGGGAAGTGGTGGAGTCACCATCCCTGGATGTGTTTAAGAAAAGCCTGGATGTGGCACTTGGTGCCATGGTCTAGTTGAGGTGTTAGAGCATGGGTTGGACTTGATGATCTTGAAGGTCTCTTCCAACCTAAAAAATTCTGTGATTCTGTGATTCTGTGATTCTGTGATTCTGTGATTCTGTGATTCTGTGATTCAGTGGGAATGTGGTTTTTTGTTCCCCAAGGAGGGGGCAGTGGGTGCTGCTCAGAGAGGGGCTGGGATGACCCCCCAGGCCAGCGGGGAGCAGGGGGAGCTCCTGTCCGGGCCCGGTGCTGCCTCTGGAGGTTCGGGTGCCCGGGAGCAGCATCCCGGTGCCTCCGGAGCTGCTGCTTCCCCCAGCGGGGGGATGCTGAGGGTGACCGGGTTGGGCTGGGGGCTGCCGGCCATGGCCCCCACCCACCCCCGCCGTGTCCCTGGCACCGTGGGGTCAGCTCCTGCCCGTGTGCTTTCACAATCCTCCCCCCTCCCTGGGATCCCAGCCTTTTGGCTCCAGCAGCCCTCCCCCTGCTCCCGGTCCCCTCCCCACCCTCCCTCTGCCCCCGGAGTGCCTGGGAGAAGAGAAACCCGGCTGTAAATTAAACCGGGAGGATTTTTCAGGCTGAGATGTGCACTTCCCCCCCCTTTCTCTCCCCCCCTCCTCCCGCAGCGCTGTTATTTCATCTCGGCTGCCAAACTCCCGGGAATTAATCCCGGCCGGCGCTGACAGCGTTTACATTCAGCGCTGCTCAGATAAACCATATCAGCCGGCGCAGCTGAAGAGGAGCCGGGCTCGGAAGGAAGGGGCTGGCTCCTGCTCAGTGTCAGCCCCACTGGGCTGCCAGGGTATTTTCCTGCTTTTTTCTTTTTTTCTTTTTTTCTTTTTTTTCTTTTTCTTTTTTCTTTTTTCTTTTTTTTTTTTCTTTTCTTTTTCTTTTTTCTTTTTTTTTTTCTTTTTCTTTTTCTTTTTCTTTTTCTTTTTCTTTTTCTTTTTCTTTTTCTTTTTCTTTTTCTTTTTCTTTTTCTTTTCTTGTTTCTTTTTTCTTTTTTTTTTCTTTTCTTTTTTTTTTTTTTTTTTCTCCTGCCTGGGGGCTTTGCTCAGAGCAAGGAGCCACCAAAACCACCACGCTGGTGAGGGTGGCCGTGCAGGGGTTCATACATATGGAGCTCCTGGCTCTTATCCTGGTGCAGATAACAGAGAGGAAGAAGGGACTTGTCCTTCAAGCTGGTGGGAACCTGCAAGCTCTGTCTCCCAAAGGCTGCTCAGCCTGTGCCACCCACGGGAGCACTGCTCCTTGCTGTCAGCTCCCATGGGATGGGGTTTCACAGCAGCTTCAACAGCCAGGTTAAAAACTGCAGTGCAGTTGTTGCACATTCTCTTTCTTGGTCTCTCCCCTCCCTGCAGCTGTGTTTCTGCCTGTCCCTCACAGTGACCTCCTGGCCCTCCCCTGGGCTGTCACCAGGTGCCAGCAGGATGCAGACACACGGTGCAGATGTGTCACCTCTGATCCCACACCAGCACCAGGATGGATGGTGTAGTCATGGTCCGTGCCTGCAATGTTTTCATTTCTCTAAATCTTTGCCCAGGCACAATTCTGTAAACAAGGGATGTGTTTTTGTACACTACCCTGCTTTCTTGCATTCCTCTCCCAAAGGAGGGACTTTGCTTGATGTCTCTTTGACTTGACCAATGTGGTCCAAGGAGTTTGTCTTTCTTCCACCCCTTGGGTGGGTTCCTTGTGAAATGGTATAAAGAGAAGGAGTCTCAAGCAATAAAGACAGATTGGAATCATTCTTCAGCCTTCTGAATCGAGTCTGTGTCCTTATTTCATGTCCTATTGTGACATGGTGGGGCCATCATTCCCCCAGCTTGTGACAGGCATTGGGCAGGAGCCCTGCACCCTGGGCCCAGTGGTGTGGATGGAGGGGCTTTCCTGGAGCTGGAGCACAGCAACTGGGCCAGGAGCACACCCTGTGCCATGCCTTAGCTATCCAATTCCTCCTCCCCTCCATCTCCCAGCCCACAAAACATCACTGTGGCCACCAAGCTGTTTTCTCAGAGCTGGATCTCCACCAGCTCCCTTGAGTGAAGGGTGGCTCCTGGAGAGCAGCATCCCCAGGCTGGGACACTTGGGAGCAGGGTGGGTTTAGCACTCCACAAGCACAGGGCAGTGAGGGTGTGAGCCCATTGCCCCAGCCCCTGGGCCAATTTTCTGGTGTGGTATGAGCCTCAGCCTCCCAGCACCTCCTCCTCCACCAGCACTTTCAGAGCACTGGCAAGGCCACACCAAGGTCATGGTGTGATCATCACAGCCACCCTGACGTGACAGGATCTGGGGGTAAATATTAGTACGAAGTGAAGGGCTGTGTACATATTTTCTCCCTGCAAGGTAATGCTGAAATTCCCTGCTCCTTTTCAACAAGCTGTTGGAAAAAAACAGCCCCATTTTAGCACCCTCTGGCCACTGCTGGTCCTGGCTCCTCTCAGCTCAGCATGCAAAGCTCTGAGAGCTTCTGCAGCCTCTCCACTCCAGAGCTGAGTCCTTTTGCTTGTGCTTCCCCAGCTGATGTTTCCCATCTGGAGCAGAGCAGTGCTGTGCTGACTGTTCACTTCTGCCTGGAAGCGTGTACAGGACGTGGCAGAGACTCCCAGGATGGCTTATAATTCACATTAACAACACCCCACAAGAGAAGACAACGGCAGGGGAAGACAGATTGAACCAGGCAGTTATTCCCCTCCCCACATGAGCAGGCCTCTGGATCCCTTCTCTGTGGCCATGGCCGGTTGGGCTCAGTTTTGTGAAGCTGTAGGGAAAGGAAAGGGTTCTGCTTGCAAGGCCACCCTTGTAATTGTGGCTTGGGGACCCCAGAGTAGCTCAGGTGCCTGCCCATGCAGAACTACACCACTCAACTGCTGTTTTTTTCCAACATGCAGGGCTGGAGAACAGCATTGTTGCCCTCAGCCCAACAGGAGAAGTTGATGCCAGGCTCCCCAAGACCCTGAGCAGCCTCCAAGGCCCCAATCTCTTCCCTCCTCCCTCTCAGAACTGTTTCCCCCCCAGCCTCAGTCCAAAACTGGGACTGCTCCCCTTAAAAAATTGCTCGTGGCCTGGTGGTCTCAGGTATTTTCTACCACCCTGGTGGGATGGGTTTTCCCATTCCCAAAAAACTGCTCTGTACTCAGGGTAGAGAGGAGCACAATAAACAGGATTGCTTGGATTTGTTTTCCAAGCCTTGTATCCCACGCAGTGGAGCTTATGGGGCCATAGCATGAGTCTGTCTGTTTGTCCATCCATCCTCTGCCAACAACTCTGGAAAGGTTGGCCAGGGTCAACTGAACTTGAGAGGGCCTGTTTTGCAAACCAGGGAATTGGAAACACCCATGGGGGGAAACCACAAAGTGACCCAACCCTTCTTGAACCCATCAGGGGTGCAGGAGGAGGCACCAGGGACTGGGACGTGGAAAACTGGGAGCTGTTTGTTATTTTTACAGGCTGGGAACAGGCTCACAGTCCTCGGTGGTCGTGGTTGCTGCATGTTGTGGCCATCAGCGAGCATTTTGGACTGGCTGGGCTGCCAAAAGCACAGGAGCAGCTCCTGATCCAGGGAGAACCTCTGCTGGTTTGTACAATACACCTGAAGAGCCTGGAGGAAGGGCAAACCCTTCCCTCCCCACCTGAGTGCACTGCTAAGATGCCTCCAGCCACCTCTACCACCCTTGGTGGACACATCCACTCCCTTTGCTGCTGCTTTCCAGCCAAAAACCTCGAACCCCCCAGACCCACACAGCCATGCAGCAGCCCTCTGGACCCAGCCAAAAACCCCCTCACCTTCCATCAGAAAGATGGAAGACCCCCTCATCACCCCACCAGAAAAGAAACCAAGCGGAGCTGGAGGAGGAGTTTGATCGATTTATCCACTGAAGATACAAGTTTTCAGTTTAATAACAATTAACCATTTTGTCCGGTTACAAACATACTAAAAACCTACAAAAAAAAAAAACCCCAAAAAAACAAAACAAACAAACCCAAAAAACCAAGTTACACCCACATACACGGAGCGCGGGTTATAAAACCAGCACGGAAGCGCCGAGGAACACGAAACAATGAACAGGAGCTGCAGCAGGAACAGGAGAGACACGGGGGTGCCTGTGGGTCACGCTGGGGCTGGGGCAGACACACCGACAATTTTAAGAGACAACTTCAGCTATGGAGAGTAATTAGCGCCGCAAATGAGCCTGGCAAAGAGGTGAGAGCCAGGCCGGTGGGTTCGCCCCTCCCTTTCCCCTCAGCTGGTCCAAGGTCAGGGCCGTGGGTTTCCCTTTTAATCCCTCTGTCCGGCCTTGGTGGTGCTGGCCCCGAGCAGCCCCAGAGCCCCATGGCGAAGGGGCAGGGAAGGCTGAGTTCAGGCACCAGAGTCCAGCCAGGTGACATCTGGTTCCCCTCCCTGAAGTCGCTGAGCGTCCCCTCAGACAGTGGGGAGACACCACGACCTCGTTTCCTGGGACACAAAGTGGCAGAGATGTGAGAGGGCTTCCCCTGGGAGAGCTCGTGGCTCGGCTGCCTTGGGGATTTGTCACCCCCCAGGAGAAGATGAGGTTTGTGGCATAAGGCCCACAAGGGTTCTGGTGGTGTTGGGGGGAGAGGGGTCTCTCTGTCTCTCTAGCTGGGTGCCTGAAGAGCTAACCCTGCTGTGAATGTTGGCTGTGGTGGGTGGGATCTGTGCCCCAACCCAACCCAGTGCTCCCATTCCCTCTCTGACCAAACACTGAGCCTTAGGCTCAACAAGAGTTGGTTGATGTGAGTGGGTGCTGCCAAAGAGAGCCAGGATGAGGGGCTCACACTGAATCCCCCCCCTCACTCAGCATTTCTCTACCTCTGGCAGAGGGCACAAAGGCTTTCCCACCTGGATCACAGCTCCAAGCCCAGCCCTGATGGTAGTGCCATGGTGTTGGCTGGGCCAGGGTTTGGCTGGGTCTGGGGGTCACAGGAGTTCTCCACAGGGCAGGAGAGAGACCAGCCAGTCCCCAACGTGTGCTGGCAATGGTGCCCTGAGCCTCAGCTTCTCATCTGTGAGTTTTGGGGAAAAGACTTTGCATGTTGGTCCCTACCTGCCACCACCAAGGAGGGCAAAGCTCAGCCCAAAGGGCCCTCAGCGCAGCCCAAGTGTGCCAGGAAGTGAAATATCAAGCCCCAGAGAGCAAGACCTGAACAAAAAGGAGATAAAGGGGCCTCCAGTCAGCTGTGGTGGGATTGGGGGGGAGCAATGGGCTGGCAGTGACAGGGAATGGCTGTGCATGGACGTGTGTGTGCCACAGAGCCATGCTCAGAGCCAGGACATGGCCCCCTCTTCTGCTCTCCCACATGGCATTTATCAGCCCTGTCACTCTGGAATGGTACTTTTTCCTTATTCTGTTGATCTTCACCTCTCCCCAGATGAGAATGTTGCTGGGTTTGAGCAATGCCTCCTCTGCTGGGGGCATCTGTTTTATCTCCATCCCCTCCCCTCCCGAGCTTCGCCCCGACCGCCCTCCTGCTTGATCTTACTTCCTATGAAGCTGATAAAAATAAACATGTTTTCCTCTGCATCTATTGGAGTGGCCTGCATTTTGGCTGATATGGGGGGGGGTGCTCCTCGAGGGACAGCAGCTGCACACATCTGGATCTGCTTTAGGAAAAAGTGCCTGGAAACAAAAAACAAAACCCCAAGCCCAGCAGCACACGTGTGGGCGCACAAGCCTGCGGGTCAGCTTCTTCTAGGGATGTAAAAAAAAGGAAGGAGAAATCAAAGCAACTGTTTAATGGGGAGGTGGGGGGGGGGCCCAAAAGCTGCTCCCCAAAAGCCAAGGCACACGGGTAGGTTGGGTATGAACATGGAGAAAACTTCCAGACACTCCAAAGTGGCTTCTCTGTGGCCTGGGAACCACAGGTTTTGGTTGTGGGGGAGGGAAGGGAAAGGGTTTGCGCTGCAAAAATAAAATTTCCACCTGGAGGTTATTAACCTCAAAGGTTAACGTGCAAATTTTGTCCAAAGATGAAACATCCCTGTATGGAAACGTCCCTGGCCCAGCATCCGCAGAGCACAGGGAGTACACGAACTCGTCAGAAATATGTGCTGCTGGCCTCAAGGCCTTGGCAGGAGTCAGTAAAGCAAAGCTGTGCTCGTGAGAGTCCCGTGATGTGCACACACACAACAGTCATCTAACAGTCTTGAGCCAAGTGAGCCCTCTCCAGCCCTGCACTGGAGGGAAGTCAATGGCTGAACAGGTTTTCCCCATCCATGCCTGCCCCAGGCAGCAGCAGCAGCAGCAGTTTGGGGGGTGCCTCCACTGACACTCGAGGGATGAGCAGCTGCTCTGACACTCCAGTGTCAGCTGGAGGCAGCAGCTGTTGGCACCTTCACCAGTGCAGGCTGCTGGGCTGAATTCTGGGGGTGCTGACTCCAGCTGCCAGCCCACCCCGTGAGCAAAGCAGCATCACTTGTCACCCTGTGCCTGTCCCTTCCTTTTACGACCCCCTGGATCTTGCAAGCTGCCATGCCAAGGACAGCTGTGCCAGAGCTGTTATTGCCACCCAGCTCTCCCTGGATACCCAGGACGTGCCATTGCCCCAGGCTCCATTGCTCCTCTCTCCATCAGTGGGAATGTGGGATGCAGGAAGGAAAGAAACTGCAAGGCCAGAGTGCCTGGAGTGACATTATTGGAGTCCTGGGGTTATTTTGAGACGTAATAAACCTGTTCCTGGGGATGGTTAAAGCACAGGTGAGCAAAGCAGGAGTTTCTGGGTGTCTGTTTGCTCTGGAGGAGGGAGGTCAGCCTGGGGGAGTGACCACTGCCCCCTCCAGCAGTGTCCCCACAGTGCAGGGATGTCCCCAGGGTGGCTGTAGGGATCCCAGTTGGAACTGTGGGCTTGTTGCCTGTCCAGCTGGCACCCAGGAGAGGAGCTGGTCTCTCTCAGGAAGCTGCCAGCTCTCCAGGACAGTGGTGGAGCAAGGCCAGAGGAAATCTCAGAAGGGAACCCTCCTCCCACTTCAACAGATAACATTGCCCTTAACGCTAGAGCTCTAAAAATAGCAGAGGCCTTTAGGGAAATATTGGGTGGCAAGGATTCCAAAGCTTCCCAGCACATCTGACATTTCATCCTCAATCCTTTGCCATTCAGTTCCCAGAAATCTTATAAATCCAACCACATGTGGGTAGGAGGCAACGGGGCTGCTTCTCCTCCCTTTTTCGTAACTGCAGGGGAAACTGAGGCACAAGCCAGGCAGACTCACTGGGAGGTTCAGGAGGAGTTGGTGCTGGAGGCAGGATGAGTGCTCCAAGCCCTGCAGCCACATTTTGGGGGGTGTGGGAGAAGCCTTTGTCAGGCACAGGCAGGAGCACTGCTGTCCCCAGGAGGGACACAGCTCCTGCGTGGGCTGATTTCTACCAGGCACTTTATTTGGAGGAACCCAGTTTTACCACGGGGGGCAGGAATATGCTCTGTACAAGGTATTTATTAATTTTAACAGAGAAGGGACCTTTCCTCATAGCCAGAAATCCCTCCTGATACCTCAGTGCCACCTTTCCTCCTCCTGGTCACAGCTTGATCTCCCTTTTCTCAGCCAGAGCTGGGCAGACAGACTGACACACACCAGCTCCCAGGGCAGTGGCACATGGTGTGCCACCTGACCCCATCCTCAGGGAGCTGAGGGGCAGTGGGTGGGCTCACCAGCTCCCCACCTATGGCACAGGGATCCCACCTACCCCCCGTGTTCCGAGCCACGAGGGGAGGCAGCCCAAAGGCATCCCCCTCCCTTCCCACTCTCCCACCCCAGCAGGGTCTGCAGCAGCCAGCCAAGGACAGGGACTGTGGGTGACAGGAGAGCTGGGGGCTGCTGCCCACCTGGAGCACAGGGTGGCTCTGGCTGCCAGCCCTGCCAGGTGGGACAGAAAGTGCAAAGCAAAGAAGCATTTTCAGTGCCAGTCGGGGGTCTCCACGAGTGCCCCCAGCAGCCCAGGTTTACCCCGGGGCTTTGCCTGGGAAGTGAGGGCTGTGGTGCTCATCAGTGAACAGGGCAGCAGCACTTGAACAAGGGACTTTGAGATGGTGCAAGTGAGGTGCAGGATTTGGGAGGTGGTGATGGACAGGCCAGGACAGGAAGATGGAGCCAACAACCAACGCTCTCCCCTCGCCCTCTGCATCCCTTTCCAGCGTCCCCTGCAACTGCTTCACCCCGACCCACCCACCCTTCATGGTTCTGTTTTTTTTGGCTTATTTAGTTTGTTTTTAAACCCCATGGAGATCAAATTGTGACTTGGCAGCTGACAGAACTGGCCCTACCGGGCTCCCCAAACCGAGCAAAGATCTTGAGAAGAGACCAGAGTGAAGTCCTGGGGTGAGCCAAGCCCTCCCTGCCCCTCTGGTGGCCCCCTGGGCGCTCACAGGGTGGCAGTGGGGTACTGAGCCCAGCCCACCTCCTTGTAGGCTGCTGTCACGTGGGTGTAGATGAGGGTCTTCATCTTGGTCCAGGCTCCGTGTGCCTCTGGGGTGAAGTCGTTGGGGTATTCCTCAGCAATCACCTCCAGCATGACCCCAGTGAGTTTCTGAGGGGAGGCAGACAGCAAGCAGGGGGTTAGTAACTCTCCAGGGTGCTGCTCACGGCAAATTTCGCTTTTTTTTTTCCTACAAAAACACTTGGATCCTGTCGCTGTCTGTAGGACACAGATGTCCTGGAGGTCTGTGGGCACCCCTGGGAGCAGGCAGGACAGGTAACCAGCCTGCCCAGGCAGCAGGGCAGAGACCCAGGCATGAGAATGGAGCTGCTTGCAGGTCGGAGCATCTCCCCAGTCTGAGCACCTTAAATTATTGACAGAATCACAGAATACTCCAAGAGGTGCTGGGGGATGGAGCTGGCCAGGGCTGCATGGATAACCATGCAGGTTATCCAATCATTCCCAGGATTTAAGACTTCTGCCCTGGATATTTCCCCACAGGAGGGCAAATGTTCCACTCTGGTTTAATGGAACCATTTTTTCCCAAGCTGGAGGAGACCCATAAGGATCATCAAGTCCAGCTCTTAAGTGAATGGCCACGTGGGGATCAAACCTGTGGCCTTGGTATTTTTACTCCAACCAGCTAATTAGACAGCTAATTGAGTCCCTGCTTAATTTCCAGAAGAAGGGGGACGCAGCCACAAACATGGACACAGCCAGGTGGGTGTCCCTGGGCAGGGGGAGGCACTGGGTCCTCTGGCACTGGCTGTATGTGGGGATGGTGCTCTCCACAGGACAGCAGCACAGTGGGACACTCCAGCTGTGTGGGGAGCAGCCCCCACATCCAGCCAAGGACAGGCAGCACCAGCTCACCGCAGCTCCTGCTCCCCCAAGCAGCCCAAAGGTTATTTTGATCCTGTCCTTTACCTTAAAGTAGATGGGCTCCACTTTGTGCTTGAGGGCGTGGGCCTTGCCCACCAGGGCCAGGACAGAGGAGACCTTTTCAGCATCGTTGAGGTTCTCCACCACAGTGTTGATGGCCCCCATGACCCTCCGAGCGTGCTTGCGCAGCTGCAAGCTCCTCTCCATCTCCAGGGGGTCCTCCATGTGCTTGAACTGGCTGAAGTACTGCTTGGCCGAGGGGAAGTTCACAAAAAACCTTCCAGAAAGAACAGAGGTGAAATGGCATCAGGATGGGGAGAGCAGGCTGAGGGGTTCAAGCAAAGCACGAGGGATGGAGATGCTGGAAGCCAACCCCTGCATCTCACGCAGCCAGGGCTGATTTTCCTACCAAATTCCCCAGGAGCTGCAGCATTCAGCTGCCTGAGAACCAGCAGGTTGATGCCTTTTTTTTTCCCCAAACCCCATCTGTTACAAGGTCATCACAGCTGGATATTCATTCTCAAAGCAGAAGCAAGGCTGAGTTCTTGATGCTCAGAGATGCCACCCAGGCGTGCCAGATGCTGGATATGTGCCCACTTATATCAAAACATCACATCCTGCCTCAGAGAGCTGGAGATGAGCAAAAAAACCCTCTCTTTATCCCATCCAGCCTCTCCTCTTCCTTGCTCCCATGGGCTTCATTTCTGCATTCAACCCAGGACAGCCTCCCAGTGTCCAAGCTGCCCTACCTTTCAAGACCCCACCAGAGTCTCCAGTGGGACCTAAGGCCTGAGCTGATGTCACTGCTCGTTTGTGACATTTTTCCCTGCACAAGGATACTCCAAAAACTCACCAGCCCCTTGGGGGCGTGGGGTGGGATCTTGGGACCCTCTTTTCTGCAGGATTAAATCAACCCCAACAAAGTGCAGCCGAAAGAAATGAAGTTGTGGTCACAGCTGATATGCTGAGCTCCCCATGGAGGTGGAGGGTTGAAGGGGGTAGGGAGTTGAAGGGCACAAGGTAACAGGGAGCTGGGCTGGAGTCAATGCCAACACCACCCATGCCAGGATTGCAGCTGGGGCTGACACTTGAGTCACATCAACCACCCCCTTCCACCTAATTTATGCAGGAGAGAACCACGTCAGGGTTTGTTCCCCGCTTTCACCCAGCTCCCTCCCTCCTACGGGGCTCTCCCCGGCTCCTGGACTAGTGGAGGATGCTCAGGAGGCAGCAGAGTGCTCCCAGGCTGTCCCCCATCATTCCTGGCTCCAGGCAGACTGTCTGCTCCCCTTCCCAAGCACCATCCCAAACCAGGGAACCTGAATCCATCCCACCTCTCTCTCTCTCCAACCATCACTGCTTCTCTCCAGGATCAGGTGGGATCCTCTTCCCCACTCCATGAATAATCACAATATTGAGTACCAGGCTCCTTTACCAGTTTGTTATCCTCCTTTTTCCCCCCCTCCCTTCCTTCCCCCGCTCCCTTGGCTTGTGAAAGCTTGGGGGCATTGCCAAGGAAGCGGCGTGAAGCAGCTCCTGGAGCACACCACCACTTCTGTTGCTTCCCCAAGGCATCTGGGATTCATCAGACGGCCCAAAATAGGTTTTGGAGGTGTGAAGAGTGTGCAGCAGAAAGGGTGGGGGTGGAAGGAAGGTGGAAGGGGGAGACAAGGTGTTGCTTTTGAAACCCAGAGGGGACCCATGACAAAACTCCTCTTGTTGTTGTGCAGCCTCCTCCCCCCGGCACAGCTCCTCCTGACACATCTGGTCCCTGTCAGGAGAAATCACTCCCAGGCCTGGCTGTCTCCAGCTCCTGCTGCCACAGAGATGTTTGGTCCTTCAGCTCAGAGCTGTCAGAGAGGTGCTGGGGGATGGAGCTGGCCAGGGCTGCATGGATAACCATGCAGGTTATCCAAGCATTCCCAGCATTTAAGACTTCTGCCCTGGATATTTCCCCACAAAAGGGCAAATGTACCACTCTGGTTTAATGGAACCATTTTTCCCAGCAGGACTCAGCATCCCTCTGCCCCCATCCCTCCCCACCTCCACTCAAGCTGTTGCATCTCCAGTCACCCAGCAAAGCCCTCCAGCTCCAACTGGGATCATCCTGCTGGGGTCAGAGCTAAGGGTTTTACCATCCCTGCAGGTGGATCTTTCCCCTTAACAGGCTCCCCTCAGGCCTGGGAGCAAGGGATGTCTCTGGAAGTAGGACCTGCTGCCCCAGCCAGGGGATGGAGGCTGCCAGCTGGTCCCTGCATACCTGAACCCCAAACCACAGGAAGGCTCCCTGAAAAGCTGTATTTTACCTCAGCTGAAGGGCAGGATGTTCTGAAGGCATGGGAAATGAGTTGAGAAAAATTCCTGGTCTGAACCAGGAAGGCAATAGCAAGGGGGAGCTGACCTCTGCATCTCCAGGATTTACTGTGTGTCCCCAACAAGGGCCCAAAGGAGACCCTGGGACCATCACCTCCACCTTCTCCCCATTTTTGGCCAGATATGTCAGGAGCAAAGGCTGGTTAAACCCTCAAAATACCCCAACCTGCAGAAGACCAGGCCAATGAGTTCCCAACCTTTCCCCTGCATTGCAGACCCTCAGGCTGATGCCCCTTTACAGGAGCTGAGCCCTGCAGCTTTCTCAGGGGATCTGCTGTCAGGACAGCAGCCATGCTGGGGATGTAAAACCAGCAAAGCCTCAGCTCCTGTGTTCAATCCCGTGTCTGCTGGATCTCATTGGTGGAGAACTGAAAGAGAGGAGCCCTAAAACATCTTTTGCTTCAAGCAAACCTATGGATGGCCAAAGAGCTGCAGCCACCCCTCCTTGGAGAGCAGCAGGCGCCTGCAGCAAGAGCTTCTGCCTGGAGCAAATATTTGAGCCATCAAACCACAGAGAAGAAGGAAGGAGGCTCAACTCAGTGGTGGTTGTTAATAAACAGAGAAGATTGATTTAACACAAAGGTTAAATATAACCAGAGGAAAGGAGGAAAAACAAAAGAAATAAAAAAAAAAAAATCAACCCTCCAACAACAGTGAGTTAGACGAGGTGTTGGATGGGGTTTTTCCATCTACAGAAAATTTTGAGAGCTCAAACCTCTCTGGCTCTGGAAGTTTTTTGGCTCATTATGCATGTGTGTGTGTGTGGTTTGGGCTTTTTTTTCCTCCATCAGAGTCATTAAAAGATGATATTTACCATTGCATATCACACAAAATGATGATTGATAGGAACCAGATGCCCGCATACCGATCTCATTAAATCTCTTTTTAAGCGATTCCATTCTCCACCCGCTAATTTGTACCCTGCCAGCTACATCTGGACCCAGCGGACAGGATGTCAGGGTTGCTTTTCCTCTCTCTTTTGCCCTTATAACAACTTTAAGGACACAACCATTCCCAGTAGCAGAGCCAAAGGAAATAATTAAGGTGCAAACACCCACTGCAGTTACTGGAAACCTGTTTTCTGTTTGGGTGGAACCGTGTCTCCTCCATCTCCCTCACCTTCCTCCCTCTCTCCAGGGCACACAGAGCAAATCCTGCATGGAGGAAACCTCCAGGCTCAGCCACCTCTTTGCCTCCCCAGCTGGAACAAGGACATCTGGATGCTGTCTGGTCCCCCCCAAGCACCTAAACCCTTGATATTTCATTTACCCTGTTTCCTTACTGTGGGGTGAAAATGCTTGAGGGCCTTCAGATCTGCTGGGAGGCTTCAGCTGAACCGCCAGCCAGCACCTGGAGACTGCTTTTTTTCCCAAATTTCCACAGAATCATTTTAGGTTGGAAGGGGTCTTTCAGATCACCAAGTCCTACCCTTAAGCCAGCACTGCCAAGCCCACCACTAAACCATGTCCCCAAGTGCCACATCTACACATCTCTTCAATCCCTCCAGGGTTGGTGACTCAACCTACCAATGCTTTCATGTTTTCTCTCGCCTCGTCCCTCTACGTGGGAGAAACTCTAAGGCAGCCTGGAGCCTCGAATGTCCCTTTTCAAACCTCTCCTTCCAACTCCTCCCTGCTCGGGTGCCTACAAAGCAGCTGATAATGGGTAGGCAGGTGGTGTGTGATGCTGCTATTTATTATGCCGAGGGCTGCCTCACCGCTTCGCCTGCACTGTTCCCCCTGCTCCTCACAGCCACCTGTAGCTCATCATCCCCTTTTCAGGCTGGGGAAATGCTGCTGGGTGCTGCCTGGGTGTTTACCAATCCCCCGGGGTGAGGAAGGTCTCAGCTGTGTCAATGGCAGAAAAAGGCAAATCTAAGGAGTAAGAAGAGGATGGTGCCTGCCTGCTCCCGTGCCCTCTCTCTGAAAGCTCCTGGACAGGTGGAGATGGTGGTGGGCAACATCTCCAGCTTTGTCATGGGAGGGCTGGAAGGGAAAAGGGCCAAGCCCCCCCATCCACACACTAATGCTAAACTCAACTTCTTCTACAGCTGAGAGAAACGTGTGGCTGGCCTTCCTCCAGGTGAAGCCCACATCCCGCTGCAAAGCCTTGGGAGAAGAATCCAGCACAACACTGAACCGTGCTCGGTGGCTGTAATGCCTCAACGCCCAAGGCAGAGGGACAAGGACACCCCAGTGAGGCTGACAGTGGGCTCAGCAGCAAAGATTCCACCAAATACACCAGCTAGAAACCCCCAGGAGCACGTCCTGCTCGCTGCTGTGTGCACACCTCACATCTCCAAGTCCTCATTGCCGTTCTTCTCCCCTGCCACACATGTGGATTCAGCCCAAAGGACAGCTCTCAGGGGAGAAGTGACTTAACAGCACCAAAGTGGCTTTCCCACGTATCTCTGGAGATCTACCTCCCTTGGAGCTGGAAGAAGACCCCTGGGTGGGTAGAGAGGTGGGTGACACCCATCCACAAGAGCGTGGTCCATGTTCCACTACAGCCTGTGCGTTATCCACCCCCGCCTCTCTCCCTTGGCCATTTCCAGCAGCCCTGGCTCAGCCTTGCCTGTGCCCGGGCAGGATGGCCAGCCAGGCGGCACTCTGCCTTCCCAGGCACGTTCTCAGCCTGGCCGGGGCTGTCCTGACATTTCCCTGCTGTTAATGAGCCCCGAAGCTCCGCTCTCCCAGCCGCGTCCGGGCGCGGCCCCGCTCCGCCGCCGCAGCCGCATTAACGGGGCCGGCTGGTTCAGCCCTCGCCGCCTGCTCCGGAGGAGGGATTGTCACGGCTGCTACCGACCCATCCTCAGCCACAGCCAGGGCAACTGTCCGGGGAAACTGCTCGCCCTCTGCGCCCTTGCTTGCCGTGGTCACGGGTGTCCTTGCAGAGGTGTTGAGTGGGGTTTTTCTACCTCCACGTGGCTCGCAAGTGATGCAGCGGCAGCGCAGGGAGAGGGGAGGTGGAAAAAGCTTTTCTCCGGACATCTCAAGAGCTGCTGGCAGCTCTGAGGTCGTGGCTGGTGTGGGATGTGCCACAGGCATCCTCACACAGCTGCCTTGGCCGTGAAGGCAGAAGGGCTGGTCTCAAGAGTCCCCCTGCCATCTCTCTTCGATCAGAGACAAGGCAGTCACAGGAGAAGGGGATGTTTTGAGACTGAGCTTAGTAAACCCTCACTCGCCCCCTCACTGCTCATGGAGTGGTTGTTAGGTTGGGAAATGTCCCTCGTGCTTGCCTGTGCCAGCAGAGCAGAGCCCTGCTGCTCTCTGGCTCTCCTTGGTCCCACAAAAACATCTCCCCAGCCTGACCACAGCCATTCGTGAGGGTGGGACAAGGGACACTGCTGCTGGCCTTTTCCCTGGGCCCTTTTCAAAGAGAGATATTGCATCTCTCTGAGCCACTTTGCCCTGAAATGTGTCCTTCATCAGTCAGGAATGGAGCCTTTCCCTATGGACGCCTCCTCAAAACACATGTTGGCTTTTGGGGGTAGCTGCAAAATCCCTTCTTTAAATGCTATTTTTGGGTAGATTCAACCCATACTTTTTTGATTCAGCTGGAAAAAAAATTGGTTTTCTGCATTGCCAGACTCATTACTCAGATTTTTTGCTATTTTAACCTAGAACTCACAATAACGTCTGGCATCCAAGGAGTGCTTTCATATTTTAAAGCTCTTTGCAAACTGCCTAAATCCAGGTGTGTTTGCTCAGACTAAGCAGCCATCGACATCCAGGGGCCTGATCCTGCACTGGCAAACCTTTTGCTTCCCCTCCTACACCTCTTGAAGGGGGAAAGAGCACATCAGGAGTGATGGAGAAGGTGGAAATTTGGGAAGCTGAAGCGCAGACGGAGGGAAGAGTGATGGAGAAGCCCTGTGGAGGCAGCACAGCCTAACACTAACATTTGGGCCAGATTCTCCTGGGTTCTAATAGAAGCTACCCTTGGGTTTTACCCCACCCCTGATGGAATCCATAAAGTTTTGTGGCCTCCCATCTGTGCCTGTGGTACGTGTGTGTGGGTGTGGGAGCCAGCACGGGCTGGCCGGGACAGGCTGCGGTTTCAGCCCAGGCGTGCTGGGCTCAGCTGGGGCCTGCACAGGAGAGAGGGTCCCAAACCTCCCCTGATGCTCATCCCTGGGTGTTCTCAGCCCCTGTGTGCTGCAGAGGGCTGAGCAACCCCCGGGGGTTTGCATCCCCCAGCTCTGTCTCGGAGTATTGCCAATAAACCATTGGAAGGAACAAAAAGGGGGACCCTGGGGAGGGACAGCCACGTGCTGGAGGGCTCCTGCACTGCACAGCCAGGGCTAGTGCAGGTTCTGAAGGCTGCCCTGCTCGCTGGCTGTGAGCTCTGTGGGAAGGGAAGGGATTCAAAAAGGACTGATTCCTAAATAACAGACGGGGAAACTGAGGCACGGCGATGAGCCCAGGGCTATGGGGAGGCTACGGAAGAGCTTCAGCCCAAGGCTCTCAGCCAGCCCACTTGGGAACCACTCAGCCAGGAGGCACAGCCCCAGATGAGCAGCTCCAGGCTCCAGCTTCAGCCCCAAACTCCTGCTCCAGCTCCAGCAAGGGTTAAGGCAGCTGTGAGATGGAGCCTGCAGAGGCCCCTGAGCTCCTGAGGAGGAAGATGAGCGTGGCGAGGAGACTCTGCTTCCTCTGGGGCGAGGCTCCCCAGCGAGGAAATTGTCAATTAGCAGCACAGTTTTAACCACAGAGCACAGATTCCCAGGATCCGGTGGCTGCTCAGCCCCAGTCCCCATTATTCTCCTTTCTGTCCCCCGGGGTCCCAGAACTCTGTGAGATCAGGGACCCATCGTGCTAGGGCAGGACCCCAGGGGTTTGCTGTGGCTTCAAGCACCAGCAGCAGCCACGAGGGATGGGAACATGATGCCCAGCTCCGTGTCTCAGTTTCCCCACTTGCAAAGCATGGAAAGGCTGGTGGTGGGGGGGGTAGGATGGTGGTTAAGGGCAGAGGGAGCTGGGCTGGGTTGCTACAGGATGGCAGCACTGCAGACCCCCCCCCTCTTGGGGGGCATTGCTGCCTCCTTGCCTCCACCCTTGGGGCACAGGATCAGGCCCCAGATTAATTTCAGAAGTGCTGCAACCCCCCAACCCTTTCTCACACGGGAAAATGTAATTCCTTGCCCTCAGCAGCTCTGAAGGGATGGAGAGAGGGTGGAGCAGGTAAGCGGGGAGAGACCCTCTGCCACCAGACACAGCCAAGTCCCTGGTCACAACCCCAACCACAGAAGTGCTGACAGATCTACCTGCTCCCACCACTCTGCCCATGGGGGTTGCACCAAAGGGCCATTCACAGCCACGCATCCCCCTTCCCTCCTCCCCAGCCACACCTCTGCAAACCCCTTCCTGCCTCAGTTTCCCCAGCAAGGTGAGCAGGAACACCAGGTGGGCAGTGCTGAAGTGGGCTGACCGGGGCAGCCCCAGACACGCTGTGTGTGTGTGTGTGTGTGTGTGCCCACCCAAAATGTGCCCACCGGGTCACCTGGCACCGAACCCAGCAGCGGCCACCCACTGCCCCCTGCCCAGCCCCGACCTCTGGAGCTGCTGAATCACGTCTTGGGCAGCGGCTGCCGCCGGCCCCGGCTCCCGGCGGCCCCCAGGCATGACCCACTTCTGCTGCCAGCTGCCAAAGCGGCTGCCAGAGCGGCAGTGCCGGTGCTCCCGGCCCCGGCCGGGGCTGCCCTGCTTTCTCCCGGCACCTGCTTCCCCCAGGGAGCTGAGAGAGGGGCTCGGAGCAGCAGCACCGGGAGCTCTCCGGGGGCAGGGTTTGTGAGCAGGGCGGTGCAGGTGGATGTGCTGCTCCAGCCCGTGCTGCTGGAGGGGATGGTGCCTCTCCCAGATTGCAGCACTATCCCCGGGGATGTGCATAAGAGCAGACCTCACTTTAACTTTTCCAGGGAAGCTCTGGCTGAGGGAGCAGGTGGTGGGTTTAGCTGGGATGTGCCAGGGCATGTGCCGTGACTAAGGATGTAAAGGCTTCCAAAGAGCCAGGGTTTTCCCTAGCAGGCAGTTCTGTCCTGACCTGTTGTCACAGCAGGAGAAAACCTTCATCACAGTGCACAGCTCTGCCTGGATTAAAAAAAAAACACCAAAACAACAACAACAACAAAACAAACAAAACCAAACTGGACCAAAAACTTCTGCTGGGAAAGTTTGAGTTGGGAGCAGAGCTCAGCCCCCGGTCACTACTGCCACACTTCCATTCCCCTCCTACCCAACCCTGCTCCAAGAACCATGAGGACTCCAAAAGCAATGGGTTGCCCTGGGTGAATCCCCCATGGCATTGCTACCAGTCCCTCAGCACCAGCCATGGGCACACAGCCACCCTCCCTGTGCCTGTGGGCAGTGGGCAGCTGGAAGTGCTGCCAGCTGGGGTCATGGCATGACCCAGATGCTGGGCAAGGGGCTGGCCATGCATGGCTGGTGGCCAAGCCCTGAGCTGAACCTCACGGGATGGGGCTGAGGGGAATCTTGTAACCCCCAGGTCTCTTCCATTTCTGCTTCAAACCCAGCCTAGGTAGGTTTGGTGTCCCCAGCCACGGAGCTGTCATTCCTCCTGACTGCCCTGACTGCCTACAAGGGGGTGGGGGCCATGGGAGAGCGGGCTCAGACATCAGCTGGCTCTGAGAAAAGGAAATGTCTGTGAAGGAGGTGGAAAGGGGGTTCCAATGTCATTTTGGAGTCTGCAAAGGGGTCTTGGTAAGAAAATCTCATTGCAGTGCTGGCAGTGAGCCTGGAGGGGAACTGGCTCTGCTCATTGTGATGTCCAGGGAGGCTCTGCTCCCTGCAGACCCCGTGGGCTCAGGGCTTTAGCTCAGTCAATTGGAAAACTTTCTGATGATTATTAGCAAACAGCACATCCATCCAAGAGGTTCTGTGTACACCCACAGCCCCCTGCTGCAGGAGCAAATGGGAAGGACACAACCCAGTCTCAGGTCTCCTACCTGGGGTGCCTGGTGGTCGGTCCAGGTGGGAGCCTGACCAGGGACATCCCAGCATTACTGACCCCAGGGATGAGTGGCGTGGCTCTCTGGACAGGATCTTTGCCGTTTGCCAATAGGTCATTGCAGGCATCCCTCCTGCCCCTCTCCTTGCCCTGCCCATCCTCCCATCCCCTCCTAAACAAGGGAAACGGCCTGTTGGTGCCATACCCCACTGACACCCCAAAGTGCCAGTGGGACTCCGTGGGATTTCCACTCTGCACCTTCCCTGTGTACCTGGATGGGGTTTTACACCCAGACAACACAAGAACCCCCACCTGCCTCTGCTCCCCTGCTCCAGAGCATCTCCCCAGCTCCGGTTTGCAGGTGCAAAGCTTTGAGCTGCTGTCTGTGCCCCATTGCCATCGGGAGATGCTCTGCACCCCCCTCCCGGGGCTGCTGACCCCCCCACCCACACCCCCGCCCCCCTCTGCCGCCTGTGCCCCCCACAGCCCCTTCCAACTTCAGCGCTCTCCTTCCCGCCGACGCTGCCGCGGGAGGGACAGATGGTGCCCTCGGAGACACACCTGCTTGGGTTTTATCTTGGCTCCCAACTCGCATTATTTCACCCGCCAGCCTGCTACGGACCCCGTGCCATCCGCACGCTGCTCCCTGGGGGCGGCGTGGGGGCCAAAAACCCCGGACCCCCAAAGCACCCCAACCCCGGGCTGAGCTCCCCGCGCCTCCGCCGCCCCCCAGCCCCGGCCGCGGGTTAAAGGTGACCTTTGCAGCTTCCCCCAAAGTCCCCAAGCCAAGCTCCCCCCGCTGCCCCTGCCCCTGCCAGCCGGCTCTAAGGTGCGGGAATCCGAGGAGCGCTGCGAATCCCTCCCTGCTCCCAGGCAGCAAATACACCCAGCCAGCTCCCCACTCGCTGTCATTCATCTCCACTCAGTTCTATATATTGTTCTGCCTCTTTCTCAGCTATAAAGAGATTCAGTTGGATTTGCTGCTTCCTTTTTCTTTTTTGGTTTGGTTTTTTTTTTTTTTTTTTTAAATACCTGATGAGTATGGAGACCCCAACGTCCTCGCAGTTTGCATATACTCTGCTCCATATCTCTTGAATGACCTTTTTTTCTGCGTCTGAGATCTCTTCACTTCTTTCCCATCTCTCAATCTCCATTTCTCCCTGGACTTTCTCCATGAAAAACAGCCGGCAGGATCCTCCGGGAAGCCAGGAGGAGATAAAGAGAGATGTGTGTGTGAGCGGGTATATCCTGCGAGAGGAGACAAGGTGTTTGCTCGGCAGCTCTGCGACGTGTGGATGTGTGTGTGTGTGTGTGCGTGTGTGTGTGTGTGTGTGTGAGTGCAGCTGCCTCGGCAGCGTGTGTGGATGTGGAATTAAAAAAAAAAAAAAAAAAATATCCCGGAGGAATGATGCGTGCGATTAGATTTGAGATCTCCTAGCGCTGTCCATGGCTGTAGTTAGCTTCAGCTCGCCTCGGATCTGTGTGTGGCTGACTGATGAGGAACTGCCTAAAAGTAAAATATTCAAAGGCATTGCAAGACCAGCCTCTTCACCAATGTGTGAACGTGAGCTCACTTTCTCCCTCTCTCCTCCTCTCTCCCACTCCTCCCTCCTTTCCTTTTTTTTTTTTTTTTCCCTTTTTTTTTTTTTTTTTTCCTCCCTGAAAGGGAGGGATGAGAGAGATGTTCTGGGCAACATCAGGACGGGGCTGGAAGGGGGGGAGGTAGTGCTGGAAGTTTGTTTTTTTTTTTCCCAGCCCTTTGTAAACAGCTCAGAGGAAATTCAGAATCCAGAGTGCTGAGTTAAAGTTAGCCCAAGCACTGGCTGCGCCGAGTTGTGCCCCGGCTCTGCTCCTTGCATTCCCTGATTTTGCAGGAGGTGGTGTAGGGAAGGACAAGAACCCCTCACCTCCAATTCTTGGGCTGCGAAGGGAGTCGGGTCGAGAGGAGAGCACGAGGCTTCCCCACTGCGAGAATCTCTCTGTCCCCCCAAAAGAGCTCATGCTCTGTCCCATAGGGACTTTTTTTTTTAATGCTGAGAATTTGCTCTCCCTTCTTGTGGCAGGACCCAGCTGAAAGGGATCCTGGTGAAATGAAGGCATTGTGGATCGCATCGCTCCTGGCAGCGCCTCGGCAGGGAACACCTCCACTCCAGGCTTCCCGTCGCCTCCGTGGGTGTGCTTTTGGGGCTGGTTCGTACCCAAGTGCCATTCCCAGCTCCCTAAACAATCCGGCATGTTAAAGGCACGCCACAGTCCATTTGCACAGAGAGCAGGAAAAATCCTAGGGAGGTTTGTAATAACCGCAGGGGGGGGATCAGAGACCAGCGGAGCAGCGAGTGTGCCCCGCCGCCTCCCGCAGCCTGCCCGGGCAGACGGGCGGACAGACGGACAGACGGTGCCGCTCTGACAGGCTGGGGGGGGGGGGGGGTGGCTGAGCCCCTTGAGGGGCTGGAGCTTTCTTACTGCAGAGCTGTCGAGGCTTTTTTTTTTTTTTTTTTTTTTTTTTTTTTTTTGCCGTGTTTCTCCTCCAAACCAGCCTTGGCCACCTCCCCGTTAGCAGCCGCCAGACTGGTGGTGTCAGCAAATTTGCTCTTGCAGAGCTAATGAGAGCTGGTGGAGAAACGTGCTGCCCACAGATCCCCCCCGCTGTGAGTGCCCCCCAGGGAACATGTGCTGGGACAGACCGGGAGCCCCACACATCCTTGAACCCCCTGGCTGGAGAGCAAAGCTCAGCTGAGAGCTGCTGAACCCCCCCGCCCCAGTGTGACAACAGAGCAGTGTGGCCAGCCTGACCCGGCCAGAGGTCAGCAATGGTTCAGTGACACCACCAGCAGCTGCTGAATCATCAGATGTTCACCAAGTTTGGATTTGCCTCGTGCCCATTAGACACTGGAATGAACAGCCATGAGCCCCAGCTCAAACATTAACTACAGTGTCCCCAGGTGGTCACCAGGCCACCAGAGAAACCCCTCTGGACCTGGGGTGGCACAGCCACGCTCATCACCTTCCCTTGAGTGCAGAGGAAGAGATGCTTTAGACTCAGCTTAAACCCAGAGAGACCCAGCTTAAACCCAGAGCAAAATTACAGTGCTTTCAAAAAGGGGAAAATTCAAGTACAGACCAATATGAATGCTGGGGGGGATAACCTGGGTCGAGCGTTGGTTTGTCATTTCTGTGTGTTCAAAGAAAAGAAAATCATTGAGCTTTTGTACCTGGTGTCTTAGTCCACCCCAGGCTCACAGCCTGGCACGTGGTTCCTGGGTGCAGCAGGTGCTTTTCCTCACTCCCTGACACCAGGAGTCAAAATGTCTGGGCTCAAAAGCCTCCATTTAAAAATACAGAAATATTAGACAACCTTAGAAAAGTAAGTGAGAAATCCCCCAGCCTTTTCCAGGCTTCTGCCTCCCTCTCTGGGCTCATCATATCTGGCCCTGGCAGGAGCCCAGCCCCTTTCCCATGTGTCCTCCTGCTCCCCAAAAGGAGCTGGGGAGTCAAGCAGTGGTGATTCTCCGCTGCTTCAAAATCCCAAAGGATCACGACAGCCCTGCGTTTCTGCCTCTGGTCCCAGACGTGGGACATAAATCAAGGGCAGGAGTGCAGGCACACGCTGTCACGTGCCTGCCACCCGTTTCCATGGTTTCCCATGACTGTTGCTCTCAAGGGCTTGGGGTTAGGAGGCAACTTGTTCCAGAAGGAGAAAGAACGCTGCCTGGACACCATTGCTGCCTGCTGGCCCAGAGGGGAGCTCAGCACGGGGCCTGCTGCTCACACAGGACACCCCAGGGCCACGGGGCTCGGGGAGGGGGACAGAGAACTTGGTCCCCATGGCCAGTGCAGAGACTGAGAAGGGGTCAGCCTGCATAATCCGTACTGAAGAAAGCAATCCGTTTCTCTCAGATCCTGATTCAACGCCCTGATCCCTCTCCCCTCACCAGCTGAGCATCACAGCCCTCCTGCTTTCCATCTCCTTCCTGTGGGCCTGTCCCTGTGATGCAGTGACACTGTGGTGCCCTGTCCCTGCTGAGCCTGAGCCTGCTTCTCCCAGAGCATCTGCACAGCAGGAAGAGATCAAGTGCTTGTTCAAGCCATCCCTCATCCTGGCTGCAGAAGGTGATGATGGGTTTCCAGGCCTGCCAAGGCTCTGTTTGTGGCATGCCACGGTCCTGAGGGGTCTGTACCCACCTGCCAATGGCTTCTCCCACTCCTCCTGTGCCCTCCCACGTTGCCTCTCCTCCTTTCATGTGCTGGGTACAATGAGAAATGTACTTGGCTCCTAATCCTTGAGTGGGAGGTGAAGGCAGAAAAACCCAAGACTTCAGCTCCACAGCGTGTGGGATGTGGATGATGGCAGATCCCCACCTTTGACTTCTCCACTGTCTCTGGGGTGATGGCAGACACCCCAAATCCAGACCTTTGGGTCTGAGTCCAGCCTTCCTGCTGCATGGGGACAGCCTTGTTGTTTGGCTCCTGGAGAATAAAAGGTCACTTCTTGTGTCCCTTGCAATGTCAGCTCCCTGGGACCTTCTGACAGATCCCATTACTTGGGGTGGTCCCAGGAAGACACCACATGAGACCCATCAGGGACTGCTTTGGGAAGGAGCTGCAGGAGCTGCCCCAAGGTGCTGGTGGGATTCCAGGAGTGCAGTGAGGATCCCTTCTCCAGAACCTCAAGACAGCAACCCGGCCAGAACACGAGCAGCCCTGGGATTCTGAGTGGAATCAGGTTGAAGGCAGCATATGTGGTGCATGCCAACTTGGGTGTTTCTCCTTCATTCTCCTCCCAGAGCCACTCCAGGCTGCTGCAGTATGTGGCTTGGAGATATTGGATTGTCACCCTGACCTTTGCTAAAACAAAGCCTCTGGTTGCCAGCCCAGCTCACCCAGCAATGCCCTCAGCAGGCCAGGCCTCTCTTTCTCCCCTTTCCTAAACCAGCCCTGCTGCCAACTGCAAAGTCCCAGCCTGAAAAGGAATAACAAGACTTTAGGAATTGGCTTTGCAGTGCTGCTACCCAGGGAGGGAAGGATTTAGCCTGAAGCCTGTATAAATGCTCTGTGCTTATTGCAGGTTTCCTTCCCAGCTTCTCTGATCCCAGGAGACCTGTGTGCAATCCTGATGCTCCAGCTCCGTGCTGGCAGTACCTGTGGCCTGATCTCTGCAGGATCAGGCTGGAGAACAAAAGGGGCTGCAGGCAGCAGGACCCACCCCCGCCCCAGACCCAGCTGGGGTTGAGTTGCTGCCTGAATCTCCATCCCAGGGCAGGGGCCATCCCAGTTCAATCACGCAGTCATTGTTCACATTGCTGGAAGGCTTTGTCACTAATTTACTCGGAAAGATCTGAAGTACCGAGAAACCGGGATTTCCCCAGTTCCATGTCTTCAGCTTGGCTGGGAGGTGACAATGACGGGAGCTGCTGTCCCCTCCCAGCCCTGGGCAGCTCTGAGGGGCAAAGCCGGGAGCAGACATTCCTCTGCTGATGGAATCCAGCCTGCAGGCGGTGCTGCCGGAGCTGTGGGGAATGTGCTTAAACCACCAGCCCCTTCTTACACGGGAGCAGGGTTCCTCTGCTCTGGGCTCCCGGTCCAACAAATGTGGCTTTATGCAGACTGACATGCCAGCAGAGCAAACCTTCCAGTGGCACCCTGCCCCAAGCCCCAGGACCCAGAGGAGGCCCCAAACTCTGTGGCCACTCCAATCTCAGCTCACCAGCCCCCTGTGTGGGGGCAGGAAGGTGTGGGATGCTGGGGGCTGGGACAGCAGTGGCACTGAGGTGATGCCTGGGAAGGGAGCATGGGATGAAGACCCTTGGTAGCAGCAGGCAGGGTGGAGGTACTGGATGTGATGGGGACAGCACAACCTCCCCATGACCTTAAACCCTCTGACAGCTTTTCTGGCTTCCTCCTCAAAAAATCCCTACCAACCCACACAATCTAAAACCCCCCAAGGATTAGGAAATCCAGGGAAGCAGGAAGAAAGGAGCACTGGGAGTGGGGCTGGTGCTGCCCAGGGCTCTCTCTCTCAGGACAGGACAGGGCAGGGCAGGGTGAGACACTACCAAGACAACCCTGGAGAACTCTTCCAACCCAGACCAACCTGTTCCTGGGCTGGGAATGTTGCAAAAACTCCCAGTTCTACACTGGGATTTGAAGAAACTGAAACCTTGTGATGCAACTGGGAGAGATGAAGCAAGAGACACTCAGGAAGCAGATGACAGATCCAGCACCACAGGGCTTCATGAACAAGGCATTAGCTAGCTGGTAAACTTCCCCAGATCCTGAACAGCCTCTGGTGTCACCAACTTTCCTGTTCACCCCCAGTGCCCAGCTCTTCCCCCCTGGAGCACAGCCCCTGTCACAGCCAGACCCTTCACTGGTAAGCAAGAAGGGAGTGACAGGCTTATTGGGAAACAAGTCAACACTTCCAAACTGATTTCTCTTTGCTGTTCTTTTCCTTCCTGAAGCTGGTCTGAGCATGGCAGGGGTTGCTCAGGAAAGCCAACAAGCTAATATATTCATATCATCTCCCATTTGGTGCCAGGACATGAAGTAAACACCGTCAGGGACTTCGCTCTGGTTCAAAGACAAGCCCTGATTCTTATTCCGATCACATTATCCATGCTCCTTGTACAGCTTCCTTGATTCATATCTTAAAAAGAAAAGCCTTCAAAACCCATTGCCTGCCCCGTCATTTCAGCTCTGCTCTCAAGGGCCAGGGCAAGAAGCATTAACTAATCTGCTCACATTACCTTGCCTTTGAACCAAGCACCTCTCAGCATCAATCAAGATTGTTTGGAGGTGAGACGTTTCCGCACGGGGGGCGAATTTTGGCTGCCAAGGTCACCCGGTGACCTCGGTGCCAAAGTCAATCAGTTCCAGAAGACGTGTTCTGCATTGCAGACATCACCCAAGTGAGTGCAGGAGCCCCCTGCACTGGGCTGCCTTTCACACTCGGGGGGCACCCAGGGCTCGTGCCCACAGGGGGACGCTTGAGCAGCCCAGTGGTGGTGCCCTGTTTGGTTAGGGAGCACTGTGTGTTATAAACAAGCCCCTGAAGGAGAAAGCTCAGAGCCTCAGGCAGCATCTGGGGTGCAAGAAGGGGACTTTGCTGGTGTCAGCCTGGCAGGGTCTCCCCTGTCTCCCCTGGCAAGGGGAGGAGGGTTTACAAGCAGCAACGTCCTCCCAGGAATTACGAAACCCAGGCTGTCGATTGCCAGGGAAAAGAAGGTCCTTCCAGCCTCTTGGGCTTCAGCTTAGCCAGAAGCCACTGTTTATTTGGCTCTGGTGACTTCCCAGCATACCGGCCCGTGCTCCTGGGGGCTCAGCCTGCTCCAGGGCTGCTGGCTGGGACACGGGGCTTGGCCACCCCACGCGCTCCCCGGTGCCTTGCGTAAGGCAGCTCCGCACCCTCCGGCCGGCCTGACTTACACTCAGGAAGGAATTATTCACTCTTGTCTCCATCTGGCTCCAGGATGGAGCACTTGGGATGTTTCTTCCACCACTCTCACAAAGGTTTCCCATCCTGCCGCTGCCAGTAACGAGGCCAGGTCCGTCCCCTTTGCTCCCGGCCGACCCCCAAGTTCAGGAATGGGGATTGTTTACTGGATAGCCTTAGAGGAATTTGGTTTTTACTGACATTTCAAGTGCTGCTTGAGACTGTTGTTTTCAGGGCTTGGAGTACTTTGAGAGGACACGTCCTCCAGGACAGAATTAACCACAGCTGTCCCAGGCCCCTGCCATGGCTGGACTTAGGGGGCATCTCTGGCCCTGGCTGGATGGCGATGGAAAACCAGGCTTCCTGGAAAGCTCAGTTTGGCTTTCTTTCAGACCCAACCACTCAATTAACCCAGACCCATCCAGGTTGCTTGGATTTGGTTCTGGTTTCAAAACCCTTTTGCAAAAGGAAGCTGTTGTCTGTCTGAATTATGGAAATGCCCAGACTGGGGCTTTTCTCAGCTGCCCTGCTGAGGCCAATGTCCATCCCATGTCAGCCTCTGTCTCTTTGGCTCCGGGGCCAAAATTGAACATGGGGAGAATCCTCAGGGTTGTGTGCACAGCCCCAAAGGGAGACACATCCCAACTTTGATGAGCAACAGTGTTAGACTCCATGGATCAGAGTCCGTTACCACAGTGTCCATGTGGGACAGGCAGTGCTGGGGGTGGGGGCTGAGAACATTCACTGGAGGACCCCATCTGGAGAACCCCATCTGGAGAAAAAACCCCACAGCCAGTGTCTGCAGCTCTCTGCCTGCTCCAGGGCTCTTCTCCAGGTGAGCACCACCAAGCCCCATGTGTGTGTCCACAGATCTGCATGGCACACTCAGCTCTCTTCCCCCTGCCCCTCTTGCAAAGGCGCTTCCCAGTTGTTCTCTTTAACCTACACCCATAAAGCCATTCCAGAACATGTTCTGCTTTGCAAAGGGCTGAGCTGGGGCAAGGTGTGTGAAGGTGATTCACTGCCCATGGAGCTTAGAGTGGAGGGACAGGCTTCCCTGGCAAGAGAATGGGACGGGCAAGGAAATTCGGGGGAGAGCACAGGGCCAGAGCAGCTCTGTAAAGAAAGGTTTGTGTGCTACTGAGCCATGGGAGAGTGGGGAGGAGGAGGCAAACCCAGCCCGGATGAGGAAAGGATGCAGACAAGGTCCTGGGATCAGCTGGCTGAGACGAGTCCACAGGGAATTACAGGCAGATCTGAGCCTGTCAGATTACTGGAGCCAGGAACGGGGGGAGCGGGTGAGGCAGGTCTGGCAGGAGGAGGGATGGAGGAGCTGGAAGGAAAGAGAGAAACAGGGCAAGGTGGGCACAGAGGGGAAGGAGGCACATGGGAAAGAGGGGAGAAGAGAGGAGTACCCAGCCCTGGTGGTGTGTTGAGGGAGCAGGAAGACAGACTGGGGGTGCCATGGGGTGGATGAAGTGGGAACTGGCCTGGTCCATGACACGTCACCCCCAGCACCCACCTGGCCAAGGTGCAGGGCTGGGACCAGTCAGGGCAGGAGCACCACACACCAAAACCAATTAAATGCTCAAGGGGTCACAGACCAGCTCCAAGGCTCCCTCCCATCCAGAGGTCAGAGGAGAGCGTCCTCATTTGCTGCCTCTTAAATACATCTGATCCTGCCTTAATTCCTCCTAAAACCTTCCCTGAGAGCTTTCAGGTGGCTGCTGGGGAGAGGTGCCCATGAGCTGAGGCGATAGGCCAGCCAGGCAGGTATGACAGCCCTGGGCTGAGCAGTGCCTGCAGAGGGATACGAAAGGCTGTGGGTGCTGGTGGTGATGGAGGAAGCGCCATGTGCACCACCATCCTGATCCTGGGTCCACTGGTCCTCCTGCTGCGGCGCCGCTTCTGCAACAAAGTCGAACCGTACGTCCTCTCCTGTCCCCCTCCTGTCCCCTCAGGGCTCTGGGGCTGGGGATGGAAGGGTGAGGGGAGGCCCTGGGGTGGAGGATCTCACTCCTCAACCTATGTTGTGTTCATGGAGGTATTTGGGTTCCTTCTTTTTGGTCTCTGGATGACACCAGGAGACATTCGCTTGAGCTGGGTAGAGAGGAGCCTTCCGTGATGTGCTCTCACCTCCTCTCTGATGGAGTCCAGTGCCAGTAAGGAGGAAATGCAGGACTGGCCCTCCTGTTTGTCTGGTGCAAAGGGATGAACTGCTGGGATGCTTTTACTTGCACTGATCAGGGAGTTTCCCAAATGGAGCAGTCCTGCAGCCTGGCTGCCTGACTGTCTCCATGCCTCGCCTTGGGAGGAGATTGAGCGGTGATCTCAGCTGTGGGGACATCACCGGGCTGACACTGACACTCAACTGGTGTTAGACAGCCCTGAGGAGGCCCTGCTCCATCCTTGTGGTTCTGGGAGGTTGGATGAGTGTCTGGCTACGTGGAATGCTTGAGAGCATCAGCTAAATGTTGGCTGTGGGAAGAGGCAGCAGCGGCCATCCCGCAGCCTGTTGCGCTGTGCTCCGTGTTCACACACACGCTCACAACTCATCCTGGCTCCAAGGCAGGAGCAGGGAGCAGATGGGAAGGGACTTGCTGCAGTCCCACACCGAGGCAATGACAAAGCTGCGACAGGAGGGCAGGGTCACCTCCTGCTCGGTGCATCCCCGCTGCACCACGGGCACGGTGCCGGCGGCTGCGGCTTCCAACTACCTGCAGCTCCCCGCGCCTTTCGGGAGGGAGTCCCGCTCCTCTTCAGCGCTCGCTTGGCTTCAGCTCGGGGGCAGCGGGGCCGCGCTCGCAGCGAGCCCGAGCACCGCCCTCGCTCGCTGTGCAGCCGCCTGCTCCAACAGCAGGCTCAGCCCGGGAGGTTTCCGCTGGAGACGCACAAATTCATTTACCAGTGGAGACTGGAGACATCTGAAGGTGGGGAGGTCAAATTGGCACTTAATGAGCCGATTAAGTCAGGGGAGGGAGAAACAAGACTGAGAGCAGGGAAGGCATCTCCTGGCCTCTGTGCCCCTGCCTGTCCCTGTGCTATCTGCAGCACTAGCTGAATTAAACACTCATTAAGTGTCTGAGCAAATGAGGTGCAGAGGTGGGGGCTGTCTCTGGGCAGAGGGTACAGGGGTGACTGGCAAGGCTGGCAAGACTGCAGGTCCATCCCTTGGGAAGCTGCAGGAGGAATGGGCAGGTGCATGGCTGGGGGACAAGTCACCTGGAATGATGGCACCAGAGCTGGCAGTGTGCAGACAGCCCAGTGCCCCAGCCCTGGACAGGCAGATCCAGCTGCAGCACAAGCCCTGCCCAGGGGACCAGTGTGTGGGGTCAGCTTCTTAGGAGCAAGAAGTGAATAAACCACAGATCTGTGCATGAGGAGATAGGAAAGAGCCTGGAGCTGGAAAGGCTGGGGCAGGGACAGGCATGGGGCTGCACTGGCTAATTCCACTCAGGGTAGGATGGGACTCCTTCCAACACATATTAACTGTGAGCCTCTACCCTGGTCAGTCCTTTCACCCAACTGGCTTCATCACCACCAGCAGCAGCAGCAGCAGAGCATAAGGGACAGACTGTGGCTGGTGCCAGCACAGCAGCAAAAAGCTGGAATAAGCACAAGGGCTCCCATCACGGCATGGACCTGTGAGCATGAGGGAGACTCAGAACTGGATGGCCAGGAAAAACTTGCTTCAAGCCCTGCTGCAGTCTTCAGACAGGCACTTGCTCTGGATGCAGCCCATAGAAAAGCCATGCACTCCTAGATTTGTTCTTTTGGTGATTAATTGTTCTCATCATTAAAGACCAGTGGCTATTAACAGCTTTTCTACTTGAACTATTTTGGACATTCATCTACTCGCCTTGCTTGGTGCTGGCATAAATCAGAGCTGTTCCACTGACAGCTTTACACCAAGAGAGAGATTCTGTTTCCAGACTTTCATGTCCTGGAAAAGAAAAGCAGCAGAAGCAAGAGAAAAATATGTTGCTGGGCAGGGACTTGGGAGAAGTGGTACAGGAGACCAAGGCACAGTGGATCTCATGAAGGGCAGGCAGCATCCTCAAGATCAAGAATAGACCTGAGGCACCAGAGCCCCAGTACTGTGTTGATCCAACTGGATTTTTGGCCAGCTAGATGACCAGGCTTAGGCTGCTCAGGCACCAGGACCCCATAGAGCAACAAAACCAGAATTTTCCATATTTGCACTGCTCTGGATGATTGCTGGATCAAAGACATCCCCGAGAAACAGCACATGTGAAGAAAAAAGTCAGGAGCCCACATGTTCCACGGGATAAACCTGGCTCGGTGAAGGATCAACCCTCTGCCTCTGACGTCCCCATGTGCAAAGCAGGGCGTGCACCCTGAGCAAAGGACACAAATGAACAGCACCGGCAAGATCAGATTATGTGAAATCCCCTGCTCACTTGACCTCCTTCACGTCCCTGTCTTCTATTTATATACCTTGGGGCTGCCAGGAATGGCACAGGTTGTCCTTGGCCCACCCTCACAGAGCTGAGGGGCTCAGCCATGGGATTAGTGTTGGCCACTGGAGCTGGCTGCCACCATCTCAAGCGGAGAGGTTTGAAAGGATTCCTCCCAGCTGTGGGGTTTGCTATCCCCATCCCTTGCTGGAGTTGAAAAGCAAACTGGAACACTATCCTAGACTAACCTGCTGTCAAGAGACAGGAGGGTCAAGAGGGACTCCTGGGGCTCCAGTGCTTGGATTTCCTCAACAAGCAGTGATTTATTCTTTGTTTTGTGTGATATTTAACGAGAAGGTCCTGGCTGGAGGCCAGGGCTGGCTATGGATGTCTGCTCTGTTTGCCTTTCTTATGTTCTTCCCCTCCAGTCTCTTCCTGGCAGGAGATGCTCACCTCCTGCTCCTGGGTTTGGGGAGGCAGAGATGCTGCTGGTGTGGAACACGGGGTTTGGTCTTGGTGCTGATCCAGCATGGGGGGATGCAGGGGACTGAGCACACAAGGGAGTACAGAAACACCTAAAGGGGCACAGGTCACACAAAGGAGCCAGCTGGAAAGAGCCAGGTCTGTGAGATGTCCTCCATGGACAGCTCTTGGAGAAGTCTCAGGCTTGGTGGGACAGTGCTGGACTATGGCAAAGCAAAGGAGGTGCTTTGGGAAGTGAAACATGGGTTTGCTTTGCTACTCTTTTTTGAGTCCCATCCCAAAAGGCTGGGCATCAATCCCCTGGGCCCAGAGGGATTGTTTTCCTGGGGCTGGGAGCCAGGGCCATGGAGAGAGGGAGTGTTTAGGGCTGATCTCCCCCCAGCACACCCTCATTGTACCCCACACACCGTGCTGCAAGGCAAGACCAGGCCCTCTGCAGTTTTGGGGAAAACAGAGCTGGCAGCCTGGCATTCTCTAGATTAACCTTCCAGCTTATTTCCCTCTGGGGAAGCAGGACGTGACCTCCTCATTTCCACCGGCCAGGCACGGCTGGCGGCCGGCGGCAGTGGCACATGGCTCTGCTTCTCCAGGCTGGAGCAATCAGCTCGCAGCAGGCAGGCAGAGCCAAGTGTCAGCCCAATCTCTGGACATTTTAAATACATCAGCAAGGCCACAAACACAGCCCCAAAGTGCTGCAGGCACAGGCGAGCCAGTAAACAACCCCCAAACCCAGCAGCAAGGGAGCATCCTTCTTCTTTCCACAGGAGATGGGGCTCAGCATTGCTTTCCCCCATATCTGAGCAGCAGCTGAGCAGATCCACTCTCTCCCTGGCTGTTTTCAATCCAGTACCAGAAGGGTCAATTCTGTGCCACTTCTGCGGAGTCATTATCCTGTCGGTTATATAAATGTCTGGGCATGCACAAAAGGCAGTGCTGATACAGTGGCTCTGATACCAACTCTCTCCAACACCTGCTTTTCAGCTGGGGAGAGAGCTGAGCACAAGAGCATCTCGAGAGCTGTCACACAGAAGGCTGCTGTCTTTCAAGCTGAATGGAGGTCTAAATAGCTCTCACTTCTGCTTTAGAATCTCATTTCTAAATGCAATTAATACTGGCACATGCATAATGAGAGACTGACGAGTGAATACAGACTCCAGCAATAAAGGAGCCAGCCCCAAGTGCTATGTAAATATTACAAATCCTCACAGGGAGCTGACCTGGGGAAGACAGCTCTCTGATGATTAAACCCCAGTGACAATACGACTGCATTCCTACATCTGTCACAATACTACCTGCTGATGCATAATGAGCCACACTAAAAGAACTTGCTCTTGCTGCTCTTCAGTGCAGATAAAATGTCTATTTGTAGAGTGTAATTAATCTCTTCTTCAAAATCAGGAACCTTAGTGTCCTTGGTAACAACATGCCAGTGACTCAGAGAGCGTCTCTGGCTTTTCCTTCTGGTTTTGGAGCGAGTTACTGAAAGTGACCCCAAATTCTAACACCACAAAGGAGCACAAGTGGAAAAGTCAATGGTATCTGGAGGTAGGGATGAGTTTTACAAACCCTTCTGGTCTCTGCAGGGCTGCTTTGGCAGCTTAAGGAGCTCCCTGGATTTGTTTGGGCCACAAGGTGAAAGATCCCAAGATCTGGTCTCCAACCCATGGGGCATAACAGGGCAGAGAATAAACTGTCAGAAAGGCAGGGGCACAGTCACAGGATGAAGCTACTCCCTCCTTTGCCTGGCTTCCCTAGCAGTAAGTGCTGCGTGCTCTGTGTGTGTGTGTCCATGCCTGCTCCCTCAGATGGTTTCTGAGCCTGCTTTTGAGCCCTGGCAAGTTTGGCAGGGGATGGAAGTTCAAAGACATCCAGGAATGGAGCAAACCTGCAAAGCCATGAGCACCAATGTGGCAGAGGGATGCAGGAAAGTGCTGCGGGCAGATCCCCTGGTCCCTCTAAGGGTTGTGCTTGGGCATGGCCTGCTCCTCCAGCCCACCCCAGGCTGGCTGAGATTTTGTGCTAAAAAGGCAAAGCTGCTCCAAAGCAGCCAGGGGCCATATCTGCTTTCTATGAATTTCAGTGGGAAGAACCAGTGCTGGATGTAGCTCACTGACCCAGTTCCAAAGCTCAGGGGAAGCATGGGCCGTGATACGGGGACAGCTGCTGGGAGAGTGGGTGATGGAAGGCTTGCATGATTTATTTATTTCCTGGGAAATAAAGAGGAAGAAGAAAAGAATTGTTGGATAAAATCAGCATACTTTAGGCTAAACTGTGCTGCAGCAATTCCTTGTGGGACTGGAGCTGAGCTGCTTGGCCCCCTGTAAGGGAGATTCATCCCTGCTGCTGCTGCATGATGCTCTGCAGAGCCGGGGGGACAGAGGGAAAAGAAGGGTTTGCTGTTACTGAGGGTTCTGCTCTTTAGTGCAAAAATGCCCTTTACTGGAGCAAGTCATCACTTCCCTTTAGAGAGGGGCTGCAACCAGCACCACAGCTCACCCCATCTCCTCTGTCCCCAGGCACTCAGAGGGAGAGGAAGAGATTGGGAGAGAGGCTGGCTCTGACCCTCACGCCACCTGACAGCGCTTCGGAGTGACGGCCAGGTGGGATGCAGCAGTTATCTGGGATGATGCAGCTCTGAGAAAACTGGGGGAAGGACATGCAAAAAGCCTGGTCTTCACTTTCAAGTATTTTAATGGGGATTTTTTTTAAATTTTTTTTTTTTTTTTTGTGTGTGTGTGTGTGTGTGTGTGTTTCACCCAGGATTTATTTGTTTTCCTGCCTGAAGTCTCAAGGAAAGCGTCTTGCTCTGGAGAAAGGAAATAAAACCTGGAATGGCTGGGTTGGAAGGGAAAACCCCATTTTTCCAATACTTGCAATAGCGTTTCAGTTCCCAGGTGAGGGTACACCCAGCTGTTTCTCTGTGGCCTCCCCTCTGCTGCCTGGATGCCAGGAGCATCTTGTGGGGACAGAAAAGGCAGCAGAGCCAGTGATCAGCTGGGATGGGGTGCAAGGCGTGGGTGCAGGTTGCTCAGAGAGGATGTGGATGCCACACCCCTGCAAGTGTTGATGGATGGGTTGGATGGAGGAAACTGGTCTGGTAGAAGAGGGTTGGAAAAAAATGATCTTTAGGGTGCCTTCCAACCTCAGCCATACTGTGATTCTATCTGGGATTTGGGACTGATGTGGCTTTGTGTCCTGCTCAATGACCCCAGGGAGTGAGGGCTGGCTCTGGGCTGCCCACATGCAGCTCCCAGAAAAGTTTGGCTCACTCACACACCACTGCCTTGGCTCTGGGAGGGAATCTTTGGCATCAAGGGTGAGGGGACACTGGGTTGGGCTATGGGGAGAAATTGGGGCCAGAGCTGTCTTTCCTAATCCCCCCTGGGCACTGCTAAATGTCCAAGGCAGCTCAGAGACTCACCATGCCCTCCCTTTCCTTTGGCAGATCCCCCAAGGCTGCCAACCTCATCTGTCCCAGCTCTCAACAAACAATTAACCACGATTCACCAATTAACCACGACTCCTTCTCATCCTGCAGCTCTCCTACACTCTGCAGCCAGCACCGAGCACATCCCAGCCTCAGCGCCTGCTGAAACCCTTGGCAAAACAACCCATGACAGCAACAAACCCACATCACCCAGCTGCCTTCCCACAGCTCAGGAAGGACCAGGCTCTGGGCTAAATGCTGGGGCAGGAAGGAAATTTGCCTTTCTGAGGCTGAGCCCTGGGTCGTGGCCAGCAGCCTCAGCTACGGGCACAGAGGAACCGGGGGTCCTGCTCCCAGCCATGGGCTCCTCACGTGCTCCACAGCTCTCCCATGGATATAAATCCATTAATAAAAGATCAGTTTGCAGGCACAGCTCGCTACAGATGACAGCATTAGAGGCACATCAGCTTCTCCTAAGCACCAGTCTCATGCTGGGTTTATTCGGTCCATTTGTGGCAGGGGAAGAGTTGCTTTCAGCATTCAGTGATGTCTTGTGTCTGGGAGATGTAGTGGGGTGAGATATATTTTTGGCTCTCTTTAGCCACAAAAATTTGGGTTTAGAATAAAGAGAAATATTCCTGTTTGCTGCCAAACTGAGGCAGACGATCTCTTGTGCAAGCCTTAGTTTGTTTGAGGACTCGGTGTCCTGTTGTAAAAATAAATGCTCTGATGGGAAAAGTCTATCAGGGTGTGCTGATCAGTCATTGGGAGTGGTGGGCTTGCAAACATCACCTTCAACCTAACTGGAAAAGCAGCTCCCAAAGCTTTTGAAAACAGATATCAGACAGAAGGAGACAGGCTTCTGTTTCTTTGGTGAGTGAAGTACTCACAAGCTGAATCTTTTCCATAGGACCAGTTGTGCTGGCCTCACCATGGCTGGCACGATTTTTCAGTGCCAAATACACCCAGTTTGCACCCAAACTGGATTGTTTGCTCTTTCTGAGAGCCAACCACCTCTGACAGCCACAGGAATGGGGGAAGGAGAGGGGATGATGGTGAGGAAGAAACCTGGGTTGTGTCTCCTGCTCAGGAGGTTGGTGTCAGCACCCTCTCCCCATCCTGCAGCTGTAGGGTTTCCTCCCTGCCTCAGAGGTAAGGCCAGACATATGGACAAGAGCTCCCAGCAGCTTGGTTCTCCACACTGAGAATTTCACAGATGTCTATGGCGTTCTCCTAATAGATTTTTTTTCCCCTGTAAGATTTTACATTAAGCTTCTTGAACCTCAACTCATGTTAAACATCAGTTTTTCTTTTCTTCTTCTTGGCAAAAGAAGTATTAAGATCAGGAGGAATAAAACTGGTTTTACCTGGAGCTACCTTCATTTTGCAGCAGATTAAAAGCAAGATACTGAGTCAATAATGCCAGGAAGGGGGGTCAGGGGATGAATACAATGCTGTGCTGAAGGCAGCACAGAAAAGATTGGAATCTGAAAAGACAAAAGCTTACCAGGATTGAGCCTCAAAAGCAGAATCAGCTCCTCTGATGATATGAATCATCTGGATTCCCTTGACATGCTGGTATTGCTGTAGAATGGCTTTTATGTATTGATTTAAGGGAAAATAAAGGTCAAGGGCTTAGCTGCAGAGGTGCTGTTCAGTCTGGGTGGGCAGAAATGAGCAACAAGGAGGATCCACAAGGTCAGAAACAGGATGGAGAGGAGCCCCAAGAACAATGGGTGAGTGCTGGGGCTATGAGACCCCCAAAGGCTGGAGCAGAGCCTCACTGAGGGGAGCCCACTGGAGCCCTGATCTGCAGGGTTAGCCGAGGCACAGGCATTCTGGGCTTACTGGCAATCCAGAGTTCAGTCTGGACCTTTCCATCAACATTTCCAACCTTTCTCGCCTGCTGGACTAGCAGTCAAAAACTCCCAGAAAGGACAACATGGGACCAGATGGAAATGGTGCCTGCAAATGTCACAGGGCTGCTGGGACAGGGTCACTGCCCTGCCAACCTGGGTGTGCAAACAGCACTTGCTAAATCAGCTGCAGGGGAGTGTTGTAGATTTGGGGGATAAAGGTTTCCTAAGCCATGGAAAGGCCAACTCTCTGCCTGGGGACCTCCGAGAGGGTGGATTTCATGAGAAATATTCTTTATTTACTCAGCCAGCTGCAGCCAGCAGCTGAGCTCAGAGCTGGTGAGTGCCTGTAGCCAGAAGCTCTGCAGTTTGCTGGCCATGGCGAGGTGTTTGCTGTTTGCACCGAGATTTGGGATGGTCCCAGAAGGCCCTTGCTGGGTGGGAGTGGGAATTAATTTAATTTGTTCATTGTGTCCTCTCTGCTGGCCAAAACCACCATCTTCTTCATGAGAAACACAGAAGGGGTGATGGCAGCCCTCAAAGATCAGGGATGGTGTCACCAGTGTTTCTCTGAGGGATGCTGATGGACATGGTCCCCCCCATCATGGTCCCACTGTTGTGATCCCACTGAGAAGATGTTTGACGAGGAAGGAAGGATTGTGACATCTCTGCTCTTCTTCTTTCCATCTCTGTCCCCACTTAAAATACAGTTTGGGAAAAACCAAAAAGGGAAATGAAACGTTGAGTGGGCTACCTCCAGCTGGGGGGTGGAGGTGGTGTGGGACCAACAGTCCCACACAGTCTGGAGGAGGGGCTGAAGCTGTGGGGCCTTGCTGGGCCCAGCTCCCTGGGGTTTATTGGACGGTCTGTTTTCATCACTTCTCTCTGAGAAGGGAAGTGGACCACACAGCAGCCCTGGAAATCTGCAAGGGAGACTGTTCCCAGCACCCTTCCCTCTGCTGTCACCCCTGTATACAGCTGGCTATGGAGGATGTATGGCTCTATATTGCTCCAACTCAGTGAGATAATGCCTCAGAATTCAATTCCTTCCCAATTAAATTCCTAATCACAGCCAGCGTGTGCAGTTTCCCAGCTCTGACCCTCTTGTCTCAGTTGCACACGTGGTCTGTCTGACAAACCAAGTGGACCAGGACTGGAGTCACCTCATCTCAACTGCCCTGTCTGCTCCATCTCCTCCACATCAGACCCTGCTGTCTGTCCTCTGCTCCCACTCCTGAGGCATCTTAAAGGCTGTGTGTAGCCTATAACTTATCCTTTTCTCAAAAAAAAAAAATCAACAAAAAACTACAGTAGAAGCAAGTAGAGGAAATTGCTTCAAGTTTCTTAAATATCTCATGGAACAAAAATGCTTCATGAGGCTGCTCAGGGAAAGAGAGGGTCAAATGTCCCTCATTAAGGCTGATTTACTAAGAAGGCTGGGAAGTGGAAGGGGGAGACAGTCCAGCTGCCTGTCTCAGTGCACAGGGGTCCTGGTCTGGGATCTAGGCTGGGATGGGAGGGCTGGACCCCCAACAGAAGCTTGGGGTGGTGGGTTTACCAGCAGAAGGTACAGTGGGGTGCAGGCTGCTGTGCACCCACACCCAGGGAAGACCTGGCCCACACTAGCACAGCAGAGAGGCAGCTCCCTCAGCTCATCTAGCAGTTTGGAAATTTCATGGCTTTCTGGAGAAAAGAGCAGAAGCTGAGTCCATTCAACCCAATTAAAACTCCAGAGGAAGTGCAGAGAGGCAGGATGTAATTACCCGTGCTGGAATCCCAGTTTGGAACAGGAGGCAGAGCTCTCCCGATCAAATTAATCCCTGGTGTAACTCTGCCGAAGTTACACCGGGGCTATAATTGGCCTGAAACATTTTAACTATCTCATTTAATGTTATTCATGCTCTGCTGGAGATGAGAATGTTTATCCTAAGTGAGGGACTCTGATGCTCTGAAGCAATAATAGAGTGTGAGGCTTATGTGGTTTCTCATTTACAAGGATGCTGGGGAGGCCAGATTGCCACAGAGGATGCAGTAAATCTGGATTCCCCAAATCTTTAGCAATTTCCTCAGCTCCTGTGGTGGCTGGCTGTGCCATTGTCCCTCCTGCAGTGTGTTCACTCTCCCCATGCCCAGGCTACTTTTCCATCTCTTGGAGACACTGGGGGCTTGTACCCCATGCCAAGCCAGGGGCAGGAATAGCAGATGTAAAATGATATGAGAGGGATAGGAAAACACTGAGAGAGGCCTTCCAAGTTTAAAGCTTCTATAAATCAGCAGCAGTGAGATTTCCCAGAGACAGACTTTGATTCCCGTGATGCTAAAAGAGGGGATTTCCAGCAATGAGGGCTGGCTCCCCGAGCTACTCCAGGGAAGCAGCTTCCAGGCTCCTGCAGAAGGAGCAGGGTCAGTGCTGCAGGTAGCTCAGCAAGCCCACAGAGCCCTACAGTCCCCACTGCCAGCTGGACACCCCAGGGACAGCACTGCCAGCTGCCAGCCCTGGGTTCTCCACCAGGATGATCCCAGGATCCTTTGAGCTCCCACGCCAGAAGAGACCTGAGCATGTTGCCCAGAGTGAGAGACAGCAAAGCACTGCCACCCTCCATGAGGAACATCCCCCAGGGCTCATGACCTGTGGTGGCAATGCCATCAGTCAGCCCAAGCACACATCCTGCCACTTGCAAAGCAAAGCCTGCAGGTTACATTTCTCCTTTACTCAGCTGCACTCTGGCTGGTGCCCCCTGCCAGGGATGCCATGAATCGATGCTGTGTGCCCCGAGTCCCCCCTGACCCAGCCCTGGCAGGTACTGCTCACTGTGGGCTCTGCACCACCATTACCAGGCTTTTGGAGATTGCAATTATCTGCCTTTAAATCACACTTCCAATCCCCAAACTGCTTTTAAGCCAGACCCCTGGTCTTTCCCTGCGCTCTCATGCCAGGGGAAACCACGGGAAAGGCAGATCTGTTTGTTCTGAAGCAATTTTTTAATACCCTGTAGCTTAGAAGCTCCAGCATTACAATTCATTCCAGCTCCTCTCTGCTCCTCAGAGGATATTAGATCCCTCTTTTGATACTTCCTCACTCTTTGTAGATGTTACCCTAGTTTTAATTTTCAGGGCTTCCAGACTCTTTTTAAACAGTGCTGAGCTTTCAAGTTGTTTCCTTCAAACTTTCTCCAGCCATGCCTTCTCAGAGCCTAAATAGCTTTGATTATTCCCAGATGTTTTTGGTTTGTTAACCCCAGAATAGTATTGTGTAACAGCTTGGAAAGAAGACTGGCAGCAGGGGTCCTGGGTTGTCTTTCCTTGTTCACCAAATCACTTCCCAAGCAGAACATCTATGGGATTTCACCTACAGAAGGAATGTCATTAGCAGCAACAGGACTGAAGGTGGCTGAAATCCTCTTGCTGATAAAGATAATGCCCTCTGAATGCATGGCTCATTTTCTTCACTCAGTTTGTCCTTATCCTCTGCGCTGAGATTTCCAAGCAGAATGACATATTGGGCAAGAAATCTGCAGGGAAGCCTTTGAGCAGGCATTCCTGGGGCTGCCAGGCTGCACTTCATGGAAAATTGCTCACCTCCAGGCCAGGCTGGGCTCTGGCTGTGGTCATCCCTACTCGCCAGCCACCCAGCTCTGCTCTGCTGGGGCCAAGTTTCCCTTGGCCGGGCAGGATGCATGCGTGTGTCCTGACAGGCCAGAGAGTGGGGAGTGAGGAGTTTTACACAACTGGCTGTGCTCCTAACAGACCTCTGCAGCCCTCCTGACCCTGGCAACCCTGCCGCTCCCATGTTTGAGCCGTTGCATTGCTAAACATGCATAAAAAACATCCCCATTCCCACCAGAAGGGAGCCAGGGCGTATCCGATCTGGCAGGAGATTCTTCTCAACCATCCATAAATCTTCCCAAGGTCACCCCAAATTCCCCATATTTCTCGGTGCCTCCACCCACTCTGCTGGATCCTTGCACTTCCCTTCCTCAGCCCTGTGCTCAGCTCGGCGAAGCCCAAGGCTCCTGGGATGGATGTGAACACATCCCATGGCATCTGCCTCCCATATGCAGAGGACCACACCTAGGCAGAGCAAAGAGCAACAAAAGAAGGGAAAACAAGAAGGGAAAATGAATAAAAGCATCAAGAGAATATTTTTCTAGCAGAGGGAAAAGCTGAAGGACAAATCAACTTACGTCCTGGCACGTCCCCATGAGAGTGGCATGGTACCCAGCCTTGCCACCTCGTACCAGCTTCAGCTGGGAAAGCAGATGAGAGACAAACCACCACCACCATTCAGCCCTTGGACAGCCAAACTGACCTGCTGTAGGAAGACCTTGACCCAAGGAAGACACCCATGTCTCTGCCTGGGACACTGAGTGCCTCAAAAATCCAGCCCCATCACAGCTGGGCACAGCTTGTGATGAGCAGATGTGTCTCAGGCCAGTCCTGTGTGAGCTGCTGACCAGGGCTGCACCCAGAGCTGCTCAGGAGAGCAGGGAGGAGGCAGAGAGAGGAGGATCAGCGAGACAAGCTGTGAGTGAAGAGTGTCAGTGCTTGGAAAGCGCAACCAATTTGCTTTTAGTACAGTTCATGCCTCTCCAACAGTGCCTAGAATAACAAATTCCTTCCACCCTCCAAGCCTGAATGCTGGAGGAAGCTGCTGAGAAACTTAATTGATTAGCTGGATGCGTGCACAGAAAAAAATTGCTCAGCATCAAGGAAATCACTGTCTTGACAGTTAATGCAGACGCTGGTGGAAGATTAGAAAGACCAGCTGCAGCTTTTTATCATAAAAACCCTCCTTCTTTTAGTCTGGGAACAAGGCAAGATCTGTTTTGATGGGACGACCCATTTTGCAGTGGTGCTGAGGGGCTGGAGCATCAGGGCTGTGCCCCCACACTGCACCCACCCAAGGCTCACTGGCCCTATTACCAGTCCTGGTACCTTCAGCTGCTGGAGGGCAAGGAGACAAGTTTTGGGCTCCTCTCAGCCCCACTCTGCAGCCCCAGATGTTCCTATCAACCCTGGCAGCATCTGAGCAGCAGGAAGAGATGCCCTGAGAGCAATTTCAGCATCCACAATGCAGAGGACAAAGCGGAGCACGCTGGAGGAGCTGAGTTTCCAGATGCCTCACAGCATCCTCTCTAGCCCTGGCAGAACATCTTCCCATCCCAGCCCCTGCCTAGGCTTGCTGCTTTGCTCTCAGCATCTCCAGCTCTGCCCTGCCTGCCACAGGGTCACCACCTGCAATTCTGTCACCACACAGGATTGCTTTCTCAGTTTGGTGGAAGAAAACAGGAAGGCAGAGGCCCATAGGGGCTGTGAACTTGCCTGTCATGTTCTCTGACAGTACCAAAACCTTTCGCTGCTTGTGTTTTTCCCAAACTGTCGCTGCTTGTCACACCCTTTGTTTAAACCTCTGATCCTGAAGGCTTTCCTGAGCCCTCAGGAAAACAAATTGAGAGAGCATGGTCTGTTCTCCACAGGGATCAGACACCACCTCAAAAGCAGAGACTGACAGTGTCAAAGCTTCCCAGAGCAGGAACAGGCAGAGCCAAGCGTGCATGCCTGCGCTCCGGGGCTGCCAGAGGTGGGAGGAAGCAGCCTGCTAACCTCCAGCTTCCTCCTCTCCCTCAAGCCACTCAGCTCCTGAGGTATTTGGCTCAGGGAAGGATGAAAGGGGAATGAAAGGGCTCAACCCTCCTGTTTGCTCTCTGCTGAGCAGAACTGCTCTCCTGTCCCCCCCGTTTCCCCTATTGCTGCTATTTGACCCGAGCAGCCCAGAGGCATTTTAGTCACGGTGCATTCCTAGCACAGCATCGGTTTTCTGGAGCAAAACTGGAACAGCTGCCAAGAAACAAATCTTCCCCTGACGCCTGGCACTTTTCATGGTTGGAACAAAACTTCTTGAAACCCCAGGGGGAAAACCACCAGATCTCAGCAGCAGCAAACCCCATCCCACTCCAGCCCAACCCCTCCAGGGATTTTGCAGCATGAGGGGCCTCAGACAGAGACTAATGAACATCATGATCACATCCATACGGCACCACTTTGAGAGCTTTGAGTCAAAGAGGAGGTGAAGAGAGATCAGATCTTTAGCTGAAAGCAGTGCTGTGGGGAACAGGGCACGCTGGCTGAACCCCCCAGCATCCAAGCCCAGCTGCACCCAGTGTCCTCCTACCTGCTCAGGCCTGTTGTCACCATTGTAACCGGGCAGAGTGGAGACAGGTAGGTGGTGCTGAGATGGAGCACATTAAATTCACACATGGCTTGCTGTAAAAGAGCTTTTTGAGGCTTGTCAGGGCCAAGAGAAGTGTGTCCCCAGGTGTTGTGAGGAATTCTGGTGCTATCAGAATTGGACTGGCGAGGAGGGAAGTACACAAGGGAGCTGAGAGTGGATTGCATGTGGAGGTATCTGTGTCCAGGGGATTTCTGTGTGCTTGAATTGCAGAGCTCCCAGATGAACATAACCTTTTCCCATGAAGGTTAGTATCTCTCCCAGGTATTAACCAAATGTGGGATGCAGTCTGCAATAGTCTCCCTGCCATGCTCACCAATTTCTTCACAGGTTGCTGTGGTTTGGCAGTTGGAAGCAGGGAGATAGTCAGAGATAGCCAAAAGAAAATTGAGGAAAAGTGTTTCTGGAGGCCTGGAACCTACTGAGACACACAAACAGCCTCAAAGCACATGGCTTCTTGCCCTTTCAGCTGGAGGAAGAACACTTGCTCTGTGTTCCCTTACATCTTGAATTTGATAGATAGAATAAGGACAGAAATATTGGCAAGCCAGTTTCTTGGAGGGCTTATGCCAGCTGACACCTGCTCCTTGCTGATAACAGCGTTCCACCCTCAGTCGTGGTGCAAAAGGCAGCCTTCAGACAATATGAAGGCAATATGTTTTTCTTCTTCACCCTGATTGAGACTGAGGCTTATCTTGAAATCATCCACTGCAGTTAGTGCTCGGCAGTCTCAGTCTGAGAGAAATGGGTCTGATGGAGGTTCAGCTTCACCTTCTCAGGGATCATTTTAGCAGGATATGCAGGGACAGGCTCAGCCAGCACCTCTGGTTCACTCAGGTCAGGGCAGTTTCTCTGACCATGAGGATTTTTAGACATGAAGCATGTAGAGCATGTAGAACTAGGACAAGTGCAGCGCTGAACTGCTGAAGCCTAAGGCAGCAACACCAGGTTAGCCCCACTTAAGATGCATTAAGGCTTTCTGTGAAGGTAACGTGAAGTTCACATTGCAACACGCATCACCTCCCTGCTCACTGAGATTCCCGGGAGATTGCCGAGAGTGCTTTGGAGTGACTGGAGCTGCTGACTGCAGGCAAGTCACGACAGTGCTTTAGCTTGTAAGCTGGAGATGACAGAGAAGCCCAGTCCTTGAAAGATCAAGAATTCCTTTGTGATCCAGGCTTTCAGGCCAGGTTTACACAACAAGCCAGTTCCAGCAAGCCTAGGCTGCAGCTTCTCTTTCTGTTTCTTGGCTAGCCCAGGCCTTTCTGCTACAACAACACAAGCAAAGTCCACTGTCACAAACACCATCTGCTGAAGAGGAGGAAGGTTTCACACTGTGTCAGTCTCTTTTATCTCAGTGTAGGCTCTGCACAGGAGCTGGCTGAAGTTAGAAAAGCAGTGGAGACCCCAGCAACAGCTTTTCCTGGTGCTGTCTGTGGGCAGTTACTGATTTGAGTAGAAGAGGACTCCAGGGAGGCAGGACAGCACACAAGCAGCTGGTCCATCACATCACTCTTCAGGCTTTGGTTGAAAATAGCATCAGAGTTCCCCCCCACACCCCAAACTACATGAAGTCCCAGGCAACAGGAGCAGTCCTGCTTAAGAGCTAAGCCAGCCCAGCTGATCTCAGTCTTTCTGTTTTGGATCAGGTCACTCCAGAAACAGAAGCAGCAAGAGCCAGGCTGGCACAGGCTGTATGAGGAACCATCATTTACATCCTACTCCCACACCTACAGAGGAACAGCCACACACACCTCAGCAACAGCAAGGCTTCTTTAGCCACCCAACAGGTACTTGAGCTTCTCTGGAAACAGCATCTTCAGATCACAGCCCAGCACCATTGTCAGATTGAACAGGTGAGGCAGGAATGTCATTCTAGAGGCTGTAGAGCAAATACAGGAGAGCAGAACACATTTCTGTAGCACTACAGGTTGCACACACTGGGCAAAGCAACTCAGAGCAGAGAGCAGCCACCCAGCCCTGGGTGCTGAGGGGATCTGTACCCCACAGCTGGGCAAGGGGCTGAGCAGGATTGGGGCAGAAGAACACCAGGGCAACACAAGACTGACCAGGAGCACTAACTCCTGCCCTGGTTGGAGAGGAGCACAGCAGGTAGGACTGGGCAGAAGCTGGGGACCAGCTGAGACCTTGGGCAAGTTGGTGGGGAGTTCTCCTCTGCTCCCCAGGGACCTCTTTCTCATCTGTCTTCCTCATGGATGAACCCTCTTTTTCCCAATCCAAAGTCTCCCTCATGCTGAGCAGGATGCCCTCCTTTCCCTGAGAGCCCACATAGATTATGGTCCTGCTCCAGGACTGATGCTCCAGGGTTTGGGGTCTGGGACCCAGGGCATCAGATCTGCATGGAGGCTGCAGAGCAGCCACGGATCTCCAGCAGCCTGCAATGCCCAGTGCTTCAGATCAATTCCCTCTCAGCCTGGAGCCAAACCAGGATGCAGCTCCAGCTCTTCAACAGCAAAAAGCTGAATTAGTTGAAGTCATGGTGCCAGCTGTGTATTTAAACAGGAATTACATAGGGTTTCTGCTGTGGTAATGCAGCAGGTGCTGGCAGTGCTGCTAGGACAGATGAGGAAGGAAGAACAGGAACTGGGAGAGGTGCTCAGGGAACAGGGGGCTCCTGATTCCTGCCCTGCTCACATGTAGGAAAGGTACCCCAGCAGTCAGCCAGCCCAGAACACCTTTCTCCTTTGAGCTCCCTGGCTCCTGCTGAGCTTTGGTCACCATAAATCTTAGATCTGGGAAAGCAAAACATCACTGGGAGCGAGCACTCACAGCCACTGACTCCTAGCAGAGGTGCCCTGGCCATGAACTGGGATCCTATGGCACGAGGCCCTGACCGAACACAGACATCAAAGGTGGTGCCCCTGCCAAACTGCAGCCTCTTGGAAGAAGATGTTTGGGAAGTGATTATGAATTTGGAGCCTCCCAAAGCAGGCTAGCAGCTGGATCTTCTGGATGAATAAAACCCTGCCAAAAATTAAGATCTGTTTCTGCAAAGCTGAAACAGCAAACTTGTTTGTCTTTCCTCCTTCCCCTTACAACCACGTTGTTTTAAACATTTACAGAGACCTTTATACTGTTTAAATAATGATTGGGGTGGAGGGAGGCTGTTTCCAGGTTTTTTGCCAGCTGTTCCAAGTCAGCAGCACTTCACATGCAACTTCTGGAGAACCAGGTGCTGCGGTTTGTGACAGTGCCACCCACGCTGTCCTGGCTCCCCCTGCCTCACTTTGCCTGCCCCACAGCTGCTCCCAGCAGAAGGGACCCTCGTGATCCCCCTAAGCCTCAGTCCTGTCCCCCCCCAGAAGAAGGGGTTACCCTGAGACCTGCTGCAGCAGTTCTCTGCTGTGTGCTGGGTGCAGCCCCTGATTTGTGGGATAAAGGGGTGCATGTCCAGCTCCCCACACACCCCCCCCCAAAGCACCCAGCAGCACTTCCCAGGCAGCCACGGTGGGGTTTTCTCCCCCTGACCTTGGGAGGAGAGGTGGAGGAGGATGCCGGAGCAGCTGAGTGCTCCCATCGCCGAGCACAAGCGCTACGGAAGATTAGCCATCTCCCGCGGTGCGTGTTCTCCCGCCCACCTCCTTCAGCAGCGAGGAGATGACAGCTGAGGGAAGAGAGGAGAGCACTCGAGAACTACAGGGGGGGGAGATGGCTGAAGACAGACCGACCTTGCAGCAACAGCACCGCAGCAGTGTGGTGGTAGCTTGATGAGAAAGAAAGGCATGTGAGCCTCTTCCTTGTAGGCAGGTCTCCAGGAATCTGGGGGTTGTGTTGGGTTGGCTGAGTTTTATTTGCAACCTGTGGGGAAAGGGAACGAGGAAGGCTGTCCGGGAGAGCTGGAGGCTTTCTGCAGGATGTTTGGATTGAGAGGACAGAGAAGTGAATATGAGACATGCTGTGGAAGCAGGATGTGGGATAGAGAAAATGTTTATACAGTCAAACTCAGGCTAATCCATGGGAGGCTTTAGAGACCATAAAAGCCATCTGCAAGTGGATAGATCACATTCTGGAGGAAAACAATGGCTTAAAGCAACACTACTCTCTTTGATCTACTCTGAAGAGATCCCACTTGTGAGCCTGAAGACAAGGCTGGGATAAGTAGAGCCATGAGTTCTATCCATACAGTGAGGGTTGACAGAAAAGGCCATTTATGGTCTCTTCCTGTACAGGACCTTGGGGCCACCCAACAAAACCACCAGGAGCCAGACATGGAGCAAACAAAAGGAAGCTCCTTCCTCTCCTCCCCACAGGAGGGAATGGCTGTTCCAGATTCACTGAGCAAGTTCATGGAAAACTGAAATCTCCCTTTCAGAGAACGCTCAGTAGCAGGGCAGTGAACTGACCTCCACTCTCAGAATCTGCACCCCTCAAATTGGTTGGTGGCTGGAAAGGTGCTGGGGGGTGTACCATAGGTAATCGTTGCTCCTGCACTCCCTGGGCATTCATTTTGGACATCTCTTGGAAAAATGACACGAGTCTGGGTGGCCCTTGGTCTGATGCCCTGCAGCAGGGCTCCTTCAAGCAAATGTCACTGGGAAACTGGTCTCAAGAAACCTTTTTACAGGCAGCAAGAGGAACAACCACTGTCCTTTAACCAGCTGCCCTCTGTCATCTTGAAAAGCCTCAGTTTACCTTCAGACTTGGTCAAAATAGGCATTTGACCTGCTTTCCCTTTACAAGGGCAAGAAAAATTATCCAAAAGGTCCTGAAATAATGTGTCCTTTCATCATTTAAACATATTTTTTCCCATTAAGCAATGAAAGCAGCAGAGATGCACTTCTCAAAAGTTCCTCAAAACAATTATCTCCTTCCTCTGGAATAAATAGTGGGAAGCAAGAGGTGAGCCAGAGATATGGCATTTGCAATTCTCCATTTTCCATCTGCAGTAGGAAGAAATGTTGATTTGCATTGTGCTCTGACACAACTGCTTGACCTCGGTGCAGCTTATGCTAATTACTTGCAAGAAAATGCTTGTTTGCTCCTTGTGTGCCCAGCATATTCCTGGTGTTTGAGCCTGATAGATGAAATATTACTTATAGCACAGTGCAGATGGGGATGGCTGAACCAGTGACTGGTTGGCCAAGTAATCCAAGCAAACAGAAACACCGTGATAAAAGAGGGCCTGAGAAGTTTCCTGTTAATCTTACCTAGGGATTTTTGTACCAACTCACTCCCTTTCTGTAATTGCTGTAATTGCTCAGGCTGACAGAGAAAATAGAGAGAGGATCCATCTCTTTGCCCAAAGCAAGGACAACTCTCCTTGCTCATCTAACTTGGCCTAAAAGGAAATACCTCTCTCCTGGTCTCAGTAGCTTTACAATGTTAAAGATTTCCTGCTACCTTTGGGTGCATTTATGTAGCTGTACACATCTCCCATCTCTGGGTATGCTCAGAGGGTGTCTATTTCAATTAGGAGAAGCTGAATTCCTGCTGCTACTGTTCAACAAATGCATCAGTCTGGCTCCAGGATTTATCTGTGAATGCACTGCCATTGGAGCATTTTGTGTGTGTTCTCTGTTCTGGTCACTCCTCCAAGGAGCTGGGAATGGAATCTGGCTCGCTCTGGTGAGATGGTCACTTTGCCTGGCTGGGACACAGACCTAAGGATCAAAAGTGTTGATCAGCCTGTCTCCATCCCACTGACACAATCTCCTCAAGATCCATCCTGTGTTGCAGTCAAAAAACAGTACCTTGAAACTGGCTTTATTGCATTGTGCCCAAAACTCAGTTGAGAAAAAGGGAAAGAAGCAGGAGGAACAGCTGAGTGGCTGGTGCTGCAATTTCTTCTGCACCATCAGGAGAAAGGGGAATATTATCTCTTCTCAACCCGCAGAATCCATCCCAGAGAAGCCATCCCTTCTTTGCACAGATATTCTGTAAGCATAAAGCTCTTGTTATTCAGTGCACAGGCCTCCAGTTACAGCAGAGCATTCCTGAGCCTGATGAAGTTCTACATAAGCACACGAGACATGCTGAGGAATGGGCTTAGGTTTAAACGTGTATTTAATATTAAATGAAGGCTTAAGAGCTTTGCTGCCAGGAGCAGGGAAGGATGTTTTGTTTGCAGTGTGCCTTGTCCTGTGTGGGAAGACGTTGCTTGTCTGCTGCTGAGCTCCAAAGAGCCTTTCTGCCATTTCAGGGGACAGATTTGAAGCAGCTGACACCAGGATCTAGGACCTTGTGGCAGGCATTTATTTTTTTTTTTAATAGTACAGATCTTTTCTCTCAGAAATCTGGCATCTGAAATACCAGCAAGCAACCTCCAGCCTGACCCCAAGGGACTGATTTTTGTTGGGCCCTCAGCATTTCTGATAGAAACAAGCATCAATCCCTGCACCTCAGCATCTCCTTGTGCTCTGTACATGGAAGCCTGGCAAGGGGCTGGGGTCTGCCAGGGGGGAACTGGCCTTTTAATGAGTTCAAATAGCCTGGCTGCTTCCCCCTGGCCATATGTCCAAGATAACCACAGCAAAGCATCTCTGAACCCTCAGATGTTTTGTTTCTCCAGGCTTTGTGGAGCCCTATCTGCGGGGTGGGACCAGGGCAGGCAGAGGGGAAATCAGGAGGAAATCCAATTACTGTCAATAAGCATGGAGAGTTTCTCCCTCCAGGGATTTACAGGCAGCTAAGAGAAGAAACGGGTGGAAAACTGAGAGATGACCTTGTCTTTCAATCTGAGCATGAGATCAATGCCCAGCTGAAGATGGAGTGGTTCTGTCATTGATTTCCATTTGTTTTTCCATCCTTCCCTCCTGTTAGATACTGATCTCCCATACGATTTGTGGGAGGAAGCAATCCCCTCCAAATCCTCTGCAGGGAAGTTGAGAGCAGCACCCAAAAGTTCACGTGTAGAAGATCTATGTGCCCTTTTCATAGCTTTTCTTAGCTGTTCAACCTTTCAGAGGCTGGAACAAGAAAATACCATAACTGATGGAGATTGGCCACAGGAAATCTATCCAAATTATGTCCAAACTGCCCTTGGGAGCAGCACTGGGGAAGGAGAGTATGTTCAAACACGACTCTCAGACAAGGCTGTAACTTCCTTCACATCTCGGAAGGTTCGCAGACCCTCAGAAAATCCACGACATCCTGCTGATCTCGGGGAGGCTCTGCCTTGTCCTGCAGCTCCCGGCGAAGGGTCCGTGCCGGAGATCTGTGGGACATGGTCGCCCTCTAAAGGGAAGAGCTGAGAAAACTCGATGAATTCCCACACAGGCAAAGTTGCAGAGAATTAGGAAAACGTGGGCATGGGCGAGGCGATGGCTGCCCCTCTTCACCCACAGTCTTTGTTCTGACTCCAAGATATCCTTGGAAACATTATCCGTGCACTGCAAACATAAATTATTACATCCAATCGACGCCACACTCAGCTCATGCTGTTCTCCCAAGCTTTAATTGCTGAGTCCATTCATTACTTGGTACCTGGCAGAGCTTATCCTTTTATAGGCACACACGAGCTCTGAGGGCTGAGCGGCTTCCATCCAAAAATCAAGACAGTGGCAAATCCCTCAGCACATCCAAGTCACATCTCTTCTTCCAGGATCTGAACTCTGCTTAAGGAGGATTTTAGTTGTTTTATTTTTTTAAAAACTTGTCTCCCTTGGGGCCTTTAAGGGCTAATTCTAGTTGAATTAGACGGGTTACATTTGCTTGTTCAGGAAGCTAAAAGCTGCCAGGCAAGTTGCCAGCCACATCTTCATGGAGCAAAGGCTGCTTCAGCCAGGGCTGTGTTAATGACTGCTGTTCTGTACCATCATCTGCCTTCCTACGAGGCCAAAAACTCATTCTATGGGCTCCTGTGGGGCAGGGAGGCTCTTGTGTCCTCATGTCAGAGCCCAGGACTCTCTGCAGGCTGCTCTCCCCAGCCAGGACAGCATTTGGGGTTTCTGTATCTAGCAGGGAGCACAGAGGGCTGGGGAACACCACAGCTAGCTGCTTGTGTCGGAAGCAGCTCATTTATAACAGCACGTTGGCATCTCTCTGCAGCCCTCTTGCACTTTTTTTCTTGTTGTTTTTTTTAAAGCCTCCTGCAGCCTGCTAAGAAACTTTAGGAAACAGCATGGGCCATTCTGGTGAGCAAAGGGAATGTGGGGACTTGGCAAATTTCCATGAGCACACCTCTGATCCAAACACCTCAAGGGACCACAAATCCTGCACTTCCCAGACATTTCAGGGGTGGCACTGGGGTTGGCATCTGTGCTCAGACTTGGCTGCTTTCAGATTCTGGGTTGTTGGCTTTCCATTCTCATCCACTGGAGCTTTTTACCACAAGGATGGATAAGCCTTTGGGGTGAGAAAGTAGATATTAGCAGTTCTTATCTTCCTTTTCCTTGGTTCTGCTTGCACTTTGTTAATGCTTACACAGAGCTCATATATGTACGAGCTAAATAGAATAATCCATAATTTCATATATAAATTATAATTTCATTTATAGTTTAATATATAAGCTAAATAGGATCCTGTGGATTTCATGTCAGGTTTTAACAGCAAAGGACAATCACAGCACAGCCTGGAAGCATCACACATTCAAAGCACGGCACATACATTTGCTAACTAATCTCTGACTAATCCTGATTTCCAGCTAATTAGCCCCTTCCTCCATGAGCTAATGCATGTTCAGCAGTTTGAAGCATTTGGCCTACTAAGAACAATTCCACGTGTCTCCCTAATGAACAGGGGAGATGAAGAATTAATAAATAATTAGTAAATTGCATTAAGGAGTGGGATGAGGGGGGGCAGGAGCGCTCTTTGCTCCTGAAGGCCGGGAATACACTTCCCATCAGCCCCCGCGCCCCTCAGGGGGCTGGACTACAGATCCCATGCGCCCTCACGGGACAGGACTACAGTTCCCATCAGCCCCCGCGGCGCCTTCTCTCCCCGGCGTTCCTGGGACAGCTTGGCTGCGGAGCTGCGTGTGGTGAGTGGGCCCGGCCGCCATCGGCCGCCATCCGCAGGCACGGCGGCCTCGAGCGGTGCGGGGACGGCGGGCGGAGAACTCCCGTACGCTGCGGGAACCACCCGTTCTGCGGCGAGGCCTCGAGGGCTGCATGGTGGGGGCGTGATAGTGGCCCCTCCTCCCGCTGTGGTGGATGGAGAGAGCAAGGCCGGGGTCTCTGAGTCCCGCGGGCTCCGGCCCTGCCGCGCCAGCAACCGCGGGCTGGCCCGAGCGATGCTCAGCGTTTTATGGACAGCGGGTGCGGCTCAGCCGGGGCGCTGCTGTCGGGGCTGTCTCCCAGCGGCCCGAGACGGGCGTTCAGGGGGCCGAGACCCCGAGCACGCGTGGGGCCGGGGAGCCGCGTGTACCCGGAGGTACTGCCTGGGTGAGGGGCGTGACAGCCACGAGGGCAAGAACAGATTAGTGATGGTCCTCCACTCTTTAGCTGCTCTGGAAGCTGAGCTAGTGATGATAAAAGTTATCCCTGTCTGAATTTGATCTTTCCTCTGTGGAATCATTACTCTGAGGCTCAGTGTTAGAAACGCAAAGGTAAAGGGATGATTTGTTACCTGAACTAACTCTGTCCCCTTTCTCGGTTTCAGAGCATGACACCCTGTCAAGAAGGGGTAAGAACACTGCCCTGGCTGGGGAGCTGATTTACCCACAGTGCTCCTGCACAATGGTGAGAAACAGCAGCATCTCTCTTGGCAGAATCTGTGTTTCTTTCTCCTCTTGGGGGGGGTTACAGAAGAAAGATTCACTCTGCTGTCTCAATTTATACCCTCCTGCATTCCTGGGGCTCCTGGGAGGAGATATAAAACCCCAACTGCTTGATGAATGTAATTAAGCCAATCAAGGCCGTAGCTTTGTCACAGCTGCCACCCGAGCGTGCTGCCCTTTGCTGCCATGGAGCACGAGCTGAAAAGCAGCATGGGGTTGAATGGGAATATTAGTGGTGTTGATGCCCAGCAGAGCAGCTGCTTGTCAGCGTGGTCAGAGATGAGCCAGAGTTGAAGGATTAGAGGGTGGAGGGATTGGGTGACAGCCCATTATGGAGACACTTGACACAGCTCATCTCATAACTGTGTGTGTGCCACAGAAACAGATCTAGTGACAGAGTAATTGCTCTGTTTGCCTACCTGGAGGTGCTCTGGGACAGTTTCAAACTTGCATCAGGTTGCTGGGGGTAGGGAGGTGCAGCTCACCTGCCCCAAAGGGTCATCCTGTGAAGGACACACCCTGAGGAACCCTTCACCTGAGGGGATGTGGCTGTCCTAGGCCTGATGAATGCATTTCTTAAGATAAACCCATAAACAAATTAAACCAGGGATGGATGGATTATCCTTGTGTGCAGGGAATGAGTTGGATTGGGAGGTTTCTGGAAGGTGAGGAGGAGAATGTCAGGGTGAAACAGCTTAAAAGCATCCAAACCACCAACATCTCAGAGCTGGTGGGTTTTTCCCTAAGCAAGGATTTAAATAGCATCCACCTCCCAAAGTTTCTTGTCTGTGAATGAGACAGCCCCCTGGCAGATAGGTGTCTTGAGGGACAAGTTTCTGCTCTACTAAGTTTGTGAGACAAAAGCTGCCTGTCCTTGAATGGAGAATTTGTCTAATTCTCACTCTTGTGATCCAGTGCTGGTTTTGTTGTTTTGTTTTTTTTTTCAGGAGAACCGAGGAAAAGAGGACAAACTTTATTTAAATTACTTCTTCTAACAGTGTTCATTTCCACTTGTATTTAGGAGGAAATGGTCCTGCAGAGTCCTGGTGCTGCTGTTGCCCAAAGACAGCTTTGGCCAGAGGGCAGCTGCTGTGCTGGGCTTCAGGCTGGTAAGAGAATTGAATTCTTCAGTATTGTGTGTTGTTTGTTTTTAATTTGTTAATTATATGCCAAGCCTTTAGGCATGTTGAATCACCTGGTGAGCCTAATCTTTGAAGGCTTCCCAGGAAAAATCCCAGGGAGAACAGCTGTGTGTGCTTTTGGGGGTTTGCATAGCCAGGGCTGGGACAGTGAGCCTGTGATGTGCTTGTTATCCCTGTCTGACACTCAGCTTGGAGAGGAAAAATGTTCACTGAGGCTCAGTGGGTCCTCTGCCCCTTACAAAGAGCCCAGAGGTGTGAGTGGCAGCAGTGTGACAGAATCTGTCCCCTGTCCTGCCCCCCTGTGCTGTGTGACAGCAGCCAGGTGCAGTCCCAGGCACAGCTGCAGAGCTGCCGTTGTCATAGCACAGTTTAGAGCTGCAAAGAGCTTTCAAGTTCCTTGTGCAAACAGTGACAGGTTGAAGGGCAGATAAGAAATGCGTTTTTTTTTTATCTTGCCCGATGTACAGTCACTGAACACACAGGCTGGGAGCAGCACTTTGTCTTGGGCAGCTGACAGCTGCTCTCTGCTAAATGATTTTACGCTTTATTGAACAGAATTTGGCTTTGTTTGCAGAAGGTCAATAACAGCTTCTGACAGGCTGCCCAGCAGAGCTGGTGACAGGGAACGTCGTCAGGAGTCAAGGTTGGTTTGTGAAAGGGGAGGGAATGGCACCACAAATCGGGCACAATGGGTGCTCTGACAGCACAGCTGTCTCCCAGGCAGGATCAGGCACTGGGACAAGCACCTGGAGCTTTTGGTTTCCAGGGTGTAAAAGGGAGAAGAAAGTGGAGAGGCAGCCTGGTGATAAATGGGAGAAAAGCTACTCAGTGCTGTGAGGCCAGAGGGGCAGGAGTTGTTTCAGAATGGACTTTTTTAGAAAAACAGTTACAGCCTTGGTTTGTGGTTTCTCACAGATGTAGAAGGAAGATTGTTCTGGACTGAGTGTCACAAATGACTGCTGATATGTGAAATGGCCACAGGCTCCTCCTCACTGCTCAGTGGTTGCTGCAGCCACACCATGGGTAAGGGACCACTAAAACAAAAAAGGATTTGGGTACTAGTGCCATTGGCCTGGGTGGGAGCAATGTTTTGTCTCCTGAGACCTGTACTCCAGATTAAATAATTCAAATCAGGAACTTTTCATCTGTTCTGATATTGTCATGTTTTGGGTTTTTTTCACCAGGACCTGATGTACAGTTGGCTGGAGGAAAAAGTGGTTCCTTGCTTTCTTCTGTTCCAGAATAAAATAAGTTGTGGAAAATCTTACAGATTGAAGTTGGGTTTTACTTGATTATTTCTGTATAGGTTTGAGTCCATGCTCTTAAAGGTGTTTTCCAACTGTAATGATTCTGATTCTTCTTGCACAGAAAAGGTTTTGTGCAGGTCAGAAAGGTGTTGGATTAAAACCCTTCCTGAAACAGCAGCTGTGAGTTTACCCTTCATAGCAAACCTGATAACACAAAGACTTCAGTGTCTGCAGATTCTGTCCCAGAAGTAATTCATAGGAACAGTATGACAACACTAACTTAGGGCTAAAGTCTGGTGCCAAATGGTTCTTGTGGTGTGCTTTGGGACTACAGCCATGGGAAAGTCCTTAAAATGGAGTTAACTCCAGCACCAGGCTCCACCCTTGGCAGGGAGAGTCCCTTTTTGAGAGGGGAAGGGAAGGTGCCCATGGTGGTTCCCGATGTTTCGTTCCTGATGTGGTGCCTGTGAGCTGGATGGTTCCAGGCAGGGCTGCAGCACCATCCTGCTCATCCTGCCCTGAATGTCACCGTGCTGCTGATGCCACCTGAGGCTTGGCCAGAGCTGCTCTGAGGAGGTTTCAGAGTGTCTTGGCCAGGGGAGGTGAGGATCAGGCTCATTCACGTCAGGAAAAGGTTTTGCTGAGTGTTTGGGAACACAAAACAGGCCTGACAGGCTGCCGTGGTACCAGTGTAAGGTGGCTCTGCTGGGAACAAAGGTTAATTTGAGACGTGGGAACACAAGATGGGCCCCAAGCTAGAGATTACATCTGGAACAGGCTTGGAGCCTAACCTGCCTCTGTGAACCGGCTGGAAGCAGCCTGCTGGGAGCTTCAGGGGGTTTGGAGGTTCCCTGGCTCAGGGCCAGGGTATCTTTTGCCATCTCTGTACACCAACCCCGTACAGCAAGTAGCATTGCAAGTGGAAAAGGGCTGAGCTCAGAGCTAACAGGTCTCCCAGTCTGAGTCTCTGTGATTTAAACTGGTTTCTGGAGCCTTTGGAGCTGTTCCCCAGTTGTCTCTACTCCCTGTTGCTGCTCCTCTGCTGTGGGAGGTAAAGGGGGGTCTCACCCCACCCAGTTCATCCAAACAACAGAAACAGGCATTAAAGAAAACAATCATTCAACATTTATGTTAATTACACAAAGTGGGAAGGTGTCTTGGATTACACTGCTGCTCTGTCTCCAGCCCCCACCAGCTGGAGAAGCTTCCCCAGGTGGGTCTCCCTGAGCAGTGCTGGTGTATGAGGGACAGCTGAAGGCTTCAGGACCCTCCCCTCCCTTGGGGTTTGGGAAAGGAAATTAAGAGAGTGACCATCACTTTGACCCACCTGGTGTGGGGCTGCCTCTCAGAGGGCACCACAGAGTCCCTGTGCAAGAAAATGCTGACAAACCTGCAGTGCCACACACACGTGGCTGAGGTCACTGTCACCTCCAGGCTGCTCAGAGCCTGGACCTGTTCCTGGTGTCCTGGCTGAGCTGCAGTGACCCTCCTTGTAGCTGATGGCTTTTGAGCCCCTTCCTTGTCAGACAACACCAGACTTCAAGAAGGGGACAGTCATAGGGCTGACTGTGTGTGTCCTGCTGTCTGTGTCACTGACCAGGGAGGCAAACAGATCCTTCTGGAACGTGGCACACATCCACACGCAGCTGGCTGGGGCTGGGATTTTCTACAGTCCTGGAGGGAGGTGTTCTCCAGACATGTCACCTCCTGTCACCTGCTCTCCAGTGCAAGGATTTACCCTGCCTGCTGCAGTCCCACCATGGTGATGAGCATTTCAGGTGAAGGGCATTTTCCAGCATCTCCAGCATCCTCTTCCAGCATCACCCTGCCCCTCCTGTGCTCCACAGGGGCCACTGCTGCCCCATAGCCACGTTCATGGGGCTGGCAGGGCACAGCCACGTGCTGTGGTGCTTCTGGCTGCTCCAAAGGCCATGTTCAATTACACTGATCCCTGAGGAAATGCAACGTTTCTCCACCAGCTTCAGCTTCCCTGTTATCCTCACATCACTGCTGGCTGTGGCGCAGCAAGTCTGCTCCGTGGGCTGGCTGGCCAGCAGGGAAGAGCCCTCAGGAGGGAGAAGGTGACCCTCAGGAAAAAGAGGAAGAGCCACAAGAGTCCTTGGACTTGCCCCTGTGGGTGACCTCCCGGCCTCAGCGCTGGTAGAGGGTGATGATCCCTGCGCGGTGCAGGCTCCTCCACAGCGCTGCCTCCAGCATCATGTCGTGGTTGGCATAAAACACCAGAGGTTTCTTCTCCACCTCGTAGTAGTGGTCTGAGAACTGCTCGTAGTTGGCCGTGATGAACCCGTAGGCACTGACCTGTGGGGAAGGAGGCGGGGCAGGCAGAGGACGGCGTCAAGGCTTCACCTCGGGTGGTCCATCACCACCACCGCTCCCTTCGGGGACAGGGGACATGGAGGACAGCCACCAGGCACAGCAGCCAAAGTGGGGATTCCCTTCTCCCCAGGGGAAGAGTGGCCCTGGGGCCCCTTACCTGGTCGCAGGTGTGCAGTGCAGTGAGGAGCATGAGGGCGCCGGTGCTGGGCATGTAGAGGGAGCCGTACTGGGTGTTCAGGAGCTCCGACCGCAGGAACCTGACGGGGACACGGTGCCTGTGAGGGCTCAGGGCTGGCACAGCCCTGCAGCCCCCAGACTGTTGCTGTAGGACACGAAATCAGAACACAGACACTCAGAAGGCTGAGATGACTCCAATTCTGTGCTTATTCTCAATACATCTGACTTTATACCTTTTACAATGAACCCACCCAATGGGGTGGGATCCTTGAACCACATTGGTTCCATTAGAGGGACATCAAGCAAGGTCCCTCCTTGGGAATGGAATGCAGGAACAGGATAGTGTAGAAAAACATATCCTTTGTTTACAAGATTGTGCCTGGGAAAGGAATTTCTGAAAATCAAAACATTGCAGCATGAACCGTGGCTACATCAGACCCTCACCCACACAGCCCTCTCCAGTGACACCAGTGCCCAGGAAGGCAGGAGCACTGAGTGAAACACAGGGCTCAGGTGGGTTCTCTGATGGCTGCTCTCATTTGCCCAGAGGTTGGTAAAAGGCAGCTCTCTGCTGTTTGGAGCCACCCCAAACAGGCACCTGCTTTCATGAAAGGCAGGAAAAGCCCATCCTGTTGGACCCCCCTTTGCTCCTGTTAGACCTGGACAAAATGTGATTTGTTTTGGGGAATGGGAGCAAGGTGAGCACGGGGAATAGGAGGGGATGTGAGCTGTGCTGCAGTGAGCAGGAATGGCAGGGGAGAGATGCCTCTGCCTTGTGTGCAGACAGCAGGGCAGGGGTGGTTCCAGTGTCTGGGGGAGACTGGGACTGCACTTGGATGCTGGGCAGCTACTGGTCTGTACTGGAGCGAGCAGAGGTGGGAGGGACATGGTCTGAGCCCAGCCTGGAGCAGAGCCAGACATCAACCACAGTGTTCATCATCACTCTCACCTTGCTGTCAGGTACTGCAAGAAATCAGGATGCAGCAGCTTGAACTTCTCTGCAGATGCCTCCGGTCCAAAATACTTCTGTGGCCTGCAGCAAGGCAAGGAGAAGGGCAGAACTTTGTCATGGGAGTCCTGGAGCTCCTTGGGGTTTATCCCAGTAGGGACAGATGTGGGGTGAGGACAGGTGAGTCATGCCTGCATCACCAGGGGTGCTGGGGGGAATCTTGGGGAGCTACTCACTCGTCCCCCTTGTCGGAGCCCTCAGGCACTGGGCTGCCCTGGATGGCCGATCTCAGCATGATGTAGTCACGGAGATCCGAGGGGATGAAGATGTACTTCAGGTCCTGCAGCAGGGACACAGACAGGGCACTTGGGGTGGGGTTTAAGGACACTGCCCACCGCCTGCAGGTGAGGACTGAGGGCTCCTGAGATGGGGAGGAGTCTCAGAAGCAAGCTCAACCTGAAGGGCCAATTTGATTCAACTCCCTAACAAGCCCTCAGGGTCTCACCTTGCCCTGGGGGATGTGGGTGAAACCATACTCCTCGTAGGAGATGAGGGAGTTCTTCATGGTGTTCACCGTGAAGCCATAGAAGGAGACCTTGGTGCCCACGTCCTCCTCAAAGCCTTTGATCACGGCCCCGTTGAGCCTGCAGGAAAAGCAGAGAACACACGTCCAGGGCTGGCACCTCTCAGCACCCATGGCCCCATCCTGCCTGGGATTCATGCTTGTTGCAATAGGACACGAAAGAAGGACACAGACTCGTGTTCTCAGAAGGCTGAAGATGGCTCCAATCTGTGTTTATTGCTCCGGAACACTTCCCTTTATACTGTTTTACAAAGAACCCACCCAAGGGGTGGAAGAAAGACAAAGTTCTTGGACCACATTGGTCGAGTCAATCAAGCAAAGTCCCTCCTTTGGGAAAGGAATGCAGAAACAGGATACTGTTTAGAAAAATGTCACAATGTCACAATGTTTTGTGTTGGACACAAAAGAAAGACGCAAGTCTGGTTTAGAAGGCTGCTGACTCTTCGCAGGAGGAGCCTCGCTTATTTTCTAAACCTATTTTATACCTTTCTACAAATGCACCCACCTTAGAGGTGGGCCCCTGGACCCACTGGTCACTTGAAGAGACCATCAAGCAAAGTCCCTCCTTTGGGAAAGCGTGTAGAAAAATGTCTTAGTTTACAACAGCATGACCTTGTTTACCAGTTCTTTCCCTGGGAACACAATTTCCTGAAACCAAAACACAGCAGGCACCAACCATGGCTACAGAAAAAACATATCCCTCATTGACAGAACTGTGCCTGGGAAAGTGTTTTAGAGAAATCAACACATTGCAGGCACGAACCTACTATGACTACACGTGCTCACCTGAAGACCAGGTCGTGGCTGTCGATGGCCTTGCCCTGCCGCGAGCCGTTGAGGATGCCGCCGTTGCCCACCACGGCGCAGCGCACGCAGCCCCCGGAGAAGGCAGCCCTGTCGAAGAGGTGCCGGTTGGCCGAGGCGTTGAGGAGCCGCAGGGTGCTGCCCACCACTGGGAATGGAGCAGGATGAGACCAGTCAGCAAGGGAAAAAGGTGTTGTGTGTGTGTGTGTGTGTGTGTCAAGCCCATGTGAGCAACAGCGCGCGCGGAGCCGGCGCGGCACGGCCAGGAGCAGCGCGTGAAAAAATTCACACCGCTCCTGTGCGGGAGAGAGGTCTGCAGGTGGGGTATGGAGGAACCAGACAGGCTCTCCTCTCCCAGCTTGGTGTCATCTCCTCGTATCTCTTATGTCCCTGTGCTCCTAACCCTGCTACAAACAGCAGCCACCCAATGACTCCAATTGACAAGGCTGTGCAAGGCACAAGGATACATCCAGGTATCTCCAGCCCCAGCCCTGCAGATGCTGCTGCCTGTGCCAGCCACATCCCCTCCTGACAATGTCTCTGCCACTGGTTCTCTCCTGCTTGCTGTTCCCAGCACTTCCCAGCCCAGGGACTGAAGCCAGCGCCTGCCAGGGAGAACAGAGAGTGGGTTTGCGGTGGGAAGGGAAACAATCTCCACGCACAACAATGGAGCTGCTTGTCCAAGCTCCTCCAGCCCCAGTTAATAATCACGGAGACACTGCAGCTTTTATTCAGGGAAAATGTCATAAGATGCAGCAAGCAGCGTTTGCAAAGCTGCACCCTCCGCCCTGTGGGAAGAAATCAACATTCCTGGCTCCTCTGCAGGGCTCCTTGCTGGTCCCACGTCTCCAGTCCTTTCTCCTGGGCTCCCCAGTCCTCTCAAGCTGCCCCCCATCCCAGCTGGGTCTGTACCTGCCAGGGACAAGCCTTGCCAGCCATAGGGGACGTGTCGTGTCTTCAGCCTGTTCCAGGTCTCCAGGGTGAAGTGCTGGTCCCACATCAGCACAGGGGTGTTGAAGCGGAAGATCTCCCGAAATTTGGGGTCTGCCTTTGCTCTGGCCATCACCGAGTGGAGGCAGGGGCTGGGCTGGGAGGGAGGAAGGAAAGATGATCCCTGCTCAATCTCCAGCCTGGGTCTGCTTTCCCTGTGACACCTCCACCCCTCAGCAGGCACCAAGGTGAGAACAAACCCAGGGACAGAAACGCTCCTTGTCCATCACATGTTCTGCTAGGTCACCCAGGCAGGGCACTGCCTCATGCCTTGGTTTTGTCCTGCAGAACAGCCTTTGGCACCCAGCTCAGTGGGGCTGGGAGAACCAGGGCTTACAGAGTCACCTGAGGGCCTGAAAGATTCAGCACCTTCAGGTGTGGGCACCCTGTCAAAGGTGTGGGCCCCATTAGAGCTCTGCTCTACGAGAACAGAACAGTAACAGCCCCCCCTGGGCCTGGGTCCATCCCCAGGAGCCTCCAGCCTGGACTGCTGGCCCAGGAGTCAGAGGGTTGGAGGGGGGTGGTGGTGCTGGCTCCAGCCTCCACATGGGAGAATGGCAGCAGAGAGGCCTGGGGACAATCACTTGTGTGGATGGACAAGGTTGCTCCTCTGTAAATCCCTTCCAGAGGATGCTGCTCCTCCTCAGCCTCCCCACACAGCCCTTCAACCAACAGAACCCAGTGGCACCATGGACATTACTGTGCTGTGCTAATGATTACCTGGTTTCTGCTGGGCTCTGGCTCCTCCAGCTTGGCAGAGGGCTTGAAGGAATTCCCACTGGGATGGGGGAAACATAGGGCAGAGTTAAAAATCTATCACTTGGGCACTGGGGAAGCTCACAGTGGGAAGGAGCCTCCCAGCTCCTGCCAGGATGGCCAAACACCTTCCCTCCTTACCTCTCCGAGCTGCCTCCAAGAGCCCACCTGCGGCTGCCGGCTCCGTGTGGTGTCCCTGAGGGAGCCAGGACCAACGGCTCTGGCTGCAGCAAGCTGGGAGAAGACAAGCAAGGGAGCAGCTGAGGAGGTGACACTGAGCACCCTGACATCCCCCCACCTGTGAGAGCCACAGGGCAGGACCACGACCCCTCCATTTATCTCCTCTCCACCACTGGCCACACCCACCCACTCCCAGAGAGACGGAGGATTTGCAAAATACAGGGTTTGTGCAGCCACCATCTCCTGGTGGGTCCCACCTCCAAGACACCCACGTACCAAAAACCACACCCAGCTCAGCCTGCAGCCCTGGGGGAATCCTGCTGAGACCTCCCTGGCTCTTCCCACCATCCCACCATTCCTGAGTCTGAAGGGGACCAGGCTGGAATAAACTGGACAGGCCAGCAGGACACATTTAGTTGTTATACTGAAGAAACAATCAGCAGCTGGGGTCTAGAGGCTCTCGGGGTGCTGCTGCTGGGTGGGACCCCCTCTGCTATGGGTGGGTGGGGCATGCCCTGATCCTTCATTCACAGCAGGGGCTGCCCACCCTGAGCAGCTTGGGGTGCCCTGAGCCCCATGGGGCCAGGCTGAGCTGACCAAGCCCCTGGGGGGGCACTGGGGATGGGCAGGCAAGCAGGAGGTGGGAGCCCACCGGAGGGGAACAGGCTCTCATTCATCCCCAGACAGAAAGGCCCTTGAGAGCCCCCGGCCCTGCCGGCAGCCCGGGCGGCAGGTGCTGCAGCCAGAACGGGGCTATTGTGGAGGAGACAAGGGCTCCTTGTTACAGGATCTCTGCCTGGGAGCCTGGGGACAGGTAGAGGCAGGTGGGGAGCGCAGCTTCACCCCCTGGGCCCCCGCTGGCACCACGCTGCCTGGCACAGGGGCACGGCGGGCGTTGGGTTTCTGTCCCTGCCACGGCCCCTGTCAACAGCAGCAGCACCCCAGCCCTGCCCAGGAGCAGATCCAAACCCATCTGCCACCCAAACCCTGCTCTGTGCCACTCTGGAGGCACGGTGTGACATGGGGGGACAGCCCAGCGCCCTGCCTGGGGGCTGGAACTGGGGCTGGAGCATCTCCCCAGGTGTGGATGGAAAGGCAGCACCAAGCAGGCTTTAGTGCCAGCACCTTCCTTACACCGTGCCAGTGCTGCCAGCTCTTAGCAGGGGATGCTGAGGGTGCAGCAGGCTGAGCCCCAACAGGAACAGGGGAGCTTTTAGATCAAGCCTGTGTGCCTTGCCTTGGTGTCCCTTGCCTTGGTGTCCCATGGGATCAGGTTCCCAGCAGGAGCAGAGTCCTGCAAAGCCCCCATCACTCCAAACACAGGGGCAGCCCAGGGGACAACACAGCGTGGCCCCCACCAGCTCACCCCTGAGGCTCATCCTGAGATCACCTGAGCAGGCAGAGAGAGGAGGGAGGGTAAATCCCCAAGAAAGTGCACCAAGATGGGACTGAGCCATCTGAGAGAGATGCAGAGCTGTAGCTTTCTGCAGGGCCTTTCCGGTGCTGCCCCTGCAAGCACCCTACCAATCCCAGCCTGAGCAAACTTGGCTTCCAAGGGGCAGTGCAGGGTGTGCTCACAGCAAGGGCAGGGCCACCACAGGATGTACCAGACCTGGTGGTTACACTGGTGGGCTCCTTCAGCCCAGCTACCAACAGCACATCCCCAGAGCAAAGCTCTCCCACACAAGTGTCCCACAGGAGCTCAGGACCCTGAGGGGGCTCAGCCCTGGTGAACTGCCCTGGGGTGCAGGGAGCCCACCCCAGGGAGCTGCCCAGCCCCACTTGCTGCCTCCATCTCACAGTGCAGGTGACCCCCAGCCCACGTACCTCAACAGCAGAGCTTATCAACACCTCCACCACCCAACCAACGGACCAGGGACTGGGGAAACCTCCCTGCTCCAACCCCAGAGCTGGCTCCTGCAAAGCACTGAAGTCCCTGTGTGCAAAGCCCCTGGGTTGGCCAGCCACCCACTCTCTGTCCACAGAGGTGCAGCCCTCCACCAAACCCCAAGGATGTTACCCTCACCCACCATGTCCAGCCTTGAGCTGCATCCAAACAGCCTCTCCCAGCCTCACCTCCTCCTCAGCCCTTCCCACCAGGTTCACAAGCCCCAGCTGCACATCACAGCCCCTCCCCAGCTCTCCTGCTCTTGTTTCCTCCCCTCCCCAGCTCATCCCAGTGCCTGCAGCACGAGGCAAAGCCCTGGGCAGTGGCTGTGGAGGGTGCTGCACTACTTTCTGAGCTGCCAGGGGGCTCAGCCTGGCTGTGCCCAGGATGGAGGGAGGTGGGCACAGGCAGCCAGGCAGGTTGGCTCCTGCTGACCTTCTATGGGAGCTGGGCCTCACCTCCACCCAAGGCTGGACACAGTGGGTGGCACCTGCTCATCATTTCTTCCAAGCTTTGTGCTGAACTGATAAATCAGTGCCAGCACCTCCCTGCACTTGCCTGCCAGCCGTGGGTGCTGGAGCCAGCTCTCCAGCATTGCTGCTGCCCAAGCCCTGCCGGGAAGGGCGTGGGGCAGCTGGCCCCCCACCAGACAGCAGCTCGGTGGCCTGATGGGGAGCCAAGCGCTTTGACATCACCTGCCAGGATGTGGTGAAGCATCTCGTGCTGCTTGGTTGACTCAGAAGATGACAATCCTGCCCGGGACCCAGCGATGCACAATGGGGCTGCGGGAAGGAGTGGCTGTGGCTGCCCCGGCACCGGCGGTGGCAGCAGAGCCGGCCAAGCCTGGGTGCGCTCCCTCACCATCGTGACATTCCCAAATATGACGTTTCTGGTCCAAGGCCATCCCTCGTTTCCGGAAGATAACGCTGTGTGTGAGTGTTGTGAGCACACACTCCAGCCTTATCTTCAGCAAACACTGCCAGGGCTCCGCAGAGACATTTGAAGGAGCCAAAACAGCAACAAGAACCCGCTCTTGCTCCATCTCACCTTGAAGGGCTGAGCTCCAGAACCATCTCTGCCTGGTGCAGAGCAGGGGTGGCACAGCGAGGCTGGGCAGAGCTCTGTGCTCGTCCCATCTGCCCTAATAATAAAGCCAAGAGTGTGGCCAGCAGCTCACCAGTGGGGTTTGGGAGAGATGGACTGGGAGGAAGTGGGACAGGGCTGTGCCCAGCTGAACCCCAGGGGATCTGGCTCCCTCCATCCCAGCTCTGCAGGGAACAGGGCACTTGCCCACTTCCATAGGGCCACCAGCTTTGTGAGGAACTGGAGGGGGACTTAGCATTGCTGTGGAGATCTGGTGCTGGCTGCAGCCACCATCCATCAGAGGATCAGCTTCCTCCTGATCCCCTTTGTCCCCCTGTACCTCTGCATGGAGACACTGCCCTGCTGAATCTGAGACACCTGCACGCACAGGTGAGGACCCTGACCCTCCTGTCCCCACTGGGAGAGCAGGATATGAGTGCTCTGCAATGGCACCTCAGCCATGTGAAATGACCAGCCCAGTTCCAGCTCCAGACTCAGCTGCACATCCAGCGCCAGGGCAGCTCCAATTCCTCCAGGGACACAGCTCTGTGGGGATGAGCAGCACTCATGGTGCGCCACGTGTGTGAACACGGGGAATCTAAGCCAACAGACTGCACTCTGGTTTGGGTTTAGCTTTAGGGGTTGAATTAAAGCCAAGAGGAGAGTCCAGGAGAGCTTTGGAGCACAGGTCAGCTCCGTCTTACCTCACCCTGGGCCCCTCTCCGGGGCTGGACTAGCTGACCCTTGGTCCCATCGGTCAAGGGGCTGGAGCCTGGGCTGGCTTCCCAAGGAAGGTGACCTGGGGCTGCGGCAGGTCCAGGCAGGGTTAGCCTGACGTGTGGTGGGAGGAACCTGCTCCCTGCCTCCATCCCATGCGTTCTCTCCACACCCTGCTCCCACTGGGTGTCAGGGCACGGCTGGTTTCCATTCCCAGCTCCAGTGTGGTCCATGGGCACGTTCTGCTGCCCTCATGGGCCCCAGTTTCCCCTCTTTGAGGGGAGCTTGATGTCACCCCCGCCGTGATTGCCCCGAGCAGTCCCGGGTAACGCTGCCGCTGGCACCGCTGAGCACCCGGCACGGCGAGGGTGGGGAGAGCCAACAGCCAGCCCGGCAGGAGAGGGGACTCCTGCCTTTGGCACGATGAGATCGGGCAAGGAGAGAGCTCCCAGCTGGGGAAGAGTGAAGGTCTGAAGCCCAGGGCAGCTCAGCCGGCTGCATCCTCAACAAATCCCGCTACAAATCTCACCCTCCGCAGGAGCGGCTCCGGTCCCCACAGCATCCCCCATTCCCGGGCGGCGTCCAGGCAGCTGGGCTCTGTCACACCGATGGCACCCGAAAGCACCCAGGAGGAGGTGGGGGACAACCCGCAGAGCTCTCCTGGGCCAGCACCTGATGCTCGCAGGGGACAGAGCAGCCCAAGCGCTGTGCGGGCTCCTTCCCGCGGAGCTCCCCGGGGCAGCCCAGCACCCCCTCCCGCTGGGCACCGGGGAGGCTCAGGAAGGGGCTCCGGGAGCTTTGGGGGATGCAGGGAAGGCAGGCGAAGGGGGAGTTGAAAACTGCCGGAGTTTGGAAAACGCTGCAGCCCTGAGTTCGCGAGCGGTGCGGGCAGCCCGGGGGACCCGAGAGCGGGGCAGCCGTGCCCTGCATCTGCCTCTGTCCGTGCAGCTCCACGGGGAGCCAAACCTCCCCCAGGACAATCAGCGGGCTCCGATCCCGCACCAGCCCGGCGGGAACACGCGGCGGCTCTGGCCGGCAGCTGGAGAGGGTTTGATCCTCACCCTCAGCCGTCCCTGCACTCAGCAATGGTTTCTTTGCACTGGGATGCAAAGATGCAAATGGGGACCCCTGGAGACCCCTCCCGTGGCCTCGGGGTCCCGCTCTGGGCAGCTCTGGGCTCGGCTGGTGCCTAGAATCCCCCTCCCCATCCCAGCGCACGGTGCCTCGTGCTGCATTTACAGATCCCTGCCTCCCACCCCTCTCCCATCCCCGTCCCTCCTTACTTGGCTACGATCCTCTGGCTGGTGGGCGCCTCCACCGTAGCGTGGTAGTGACCGTAGAGGAGCAGGGAGGATGTTAAACCCGCCAAGAGCAAAAGGCAAAGCCTTTTCCAGTGCGGGGACCCCATCCCGGGCAATTCAGCAGCGCTGGAGCCGAGCAGGCGGGCGGGAGCGTGGCAGCCGGCCCCGGGCACACAAACTTCCCGGCCCCTCTGCTCTCCCAGCCCCGTGGGCGCGGACACCGCTGTGGGCTGGCTCCGTCCCGGCCCGGGTGCCCAACTGCACTTTGGAGCAGGCTGGGATATTCCTCCGGAGCGGTGGGAGGGAGGGTGTGAGCCGGAGGGAGGAGGCACCAGGCTGACTGGTTCAGGCTTGCTGAGGGAAAAAAAAAAAAAAAAAAAAAAGCACTTTTGAGCTGCTTTTTCTCCGAGCTGGGGATTAAACATTTACCCAGACCAGAATGGAACTGAGATTTTCTTTTTTCTCTTATTTTTTTTTTTTAAACCTCCTTTTCATGCCACCCACCCACGGCTCATAAACAGGACTCCCCTTTTTGTAACTTTTTTGTCCGACTCAAAGCCGTGCGTGTTTGGGCTGCACCCACACGGACACCGCGGTGCCACCACCCCTGAGCTCCTGCCGCTTTGTTTGTGCTTATCAGAAACTGCAGCCTGTGAAGTCGCGGCGGACCTTGGGGTGCCCGATAGCAGCGCCCTGTCACAAACCCGCAGCCACCCGGTGAACCCGCCAGGAGGGCACAAATGTGGGGGGGAAAGGGAGGGGACACGCTTGGGGTGCTGTCCCCGGGTCCCCGGCCACGTTCTGGCTGAAAGGATTTGTTGCGTTTGCAGCAAACAACACTTTTTGGGGGCTTTGTGGCAAGCTCGACGAAGAGTTTGGGTTGGGAGGAAAGGAGAAACGGCTTTGGAGGAATATTTGCATGAATTATTTTGGTATTTTCAGAGAGGATGTGCTCCAGTTTCTTTTTTGAAAGAATATCTCGGTGTTATTTTGGTTCGACTCCGAAAGAACCAGCCTGTGAACTGAAGGATATGCATACCAAAATGTTTGTTGCAACGGGGGAAGGGACTCGGCAGGCAAACAAACCTTTTCAGTTGAGCTGTAGGGATTTTGGGGGGTCGGATTTTTTAGGAAGTCACTCAGGGAGCAGCACGATGGTGAACCCTGCTCCACCCAAACCCTGCGCCCCTGGCTCCCTGAGCACTCACGTGTTGTTCCAAGCTGTCACACACCTCCAGCCCCTCCACAAATACCCTCTTTCATTATTCAGCCCCAAAACCTGGGCCCAAACCCCATGCCTGTTCCCGAGTCTCACTGTGGCTGCATTTCCCCCAACACCTCAGATCCAACCAATTCCTGCTTCCTTTCTGGCCTGCCCAGACAGGTTCAAAAGAAGATAAAAGCAAAACACATTTTAACAGGAGTTTCCTTCAATCTCCACTTGCTTCCATCACTACAGATCCCTCCACTGCCATGCTCTGGGAATTTTGGCTGTGTGGGGATGGCACTGCATGGGTTGGCATCCATGAAGTGCCCAGGCTGTGGTGTGAGCAAGGGAACAGCTCTGTGCCTGAGGCTGGCAGTGCTGTCACTTGCTGGCCTCGTCCTGCTGGCAAAGTGGACACTGGACCTGGGACACCACAAAGGGAGAGTGGGCAGGCTGATTTTAAAGCAAACTTGCAGGGAACCCTGCTGTTGTGTGCTGGAGCTGTGGCAGGAAAGGCTGGCTGGGCACAGGTTGTCTCAGGAAAGAACAGGCAAGAAGCTGGAAGGACAGGACAGAGCATGACCACTTGGACACACAGGGATGAAATCGAGCTCAAAGCCCAGCTGGAGCTAAAGCTGAGAAGGATGGGCAGGAAGAGGGGGGTCACATGTACCCCAGTAGCAAAAGGCAGCTCAGAAAAACAGAGGTGCATCACTGGAGGGATTTGATGCTTTTTGCCTCTATCACTAAACGCTGCTCCCAGCCCTCAGGGGTACAGGCATTTTCTGGAAGACTCAGAGCCAGCTCAGTGTGGCTGAGTCTGGGGTCCTGCTCAGAGGTCCCCCCTCCTGGAGCTGTCCCCACCCAGGGTGACTCAGGGTCTGCCTTGTTCGCTCTGACCCGCTGGATTCACTCCCTGTGGTCTGGTGCCTTGGCTCACGTGCTCTTGACTCTGGCCCTTCATTAACCACAGCTAATTATTACCAACTGCTGAAGGAAGTCACAAGGGACGTAGCAAGGCTTGGCTCCAGATGGATGACCAGTGGCCCAGTGGAAGTGACCTGGGGAAAGTCAGGAATTTGCCATTTGGAAACATTTATGGCCCAAAGATGCAAATGCTGGTGGAGTAGCAGCCTCAAGGGCTGGAGGAGCTGGTTCCTTCACATCTCTCTGTTTCCATGATATATGGTTTTCTGCTGTTGGTTTTATTTTCAGCGGGGTGAAAATGAGATGCACAGTTCTTCATCTGCTCTACTTGTTTTGTGCTACAATGAATTTTGGACTATGCCCCAAAATTAAGTAGTGCTTAATTTAGAAGTTAAATAAGTGTGAAAAACCTTTTAGGATGGTAGTTGCCAAAAAAAGATTAGGAGAAGAACATAAAAGAAATTACAATGGAAACCAGCAAGTATCATTTTTAGCCTGGGCTTTTTATTCCAGTGATTACTTCTTGGAAACAGAACCCAATCCCTCCCCATGGCTAGAGAGCACGAGAGGAGAATAAACATATTTTGCACCAGCTGGCTGCCAGCCACAGATTGGTGGAGGAAAAATCTCATAGTCTTTGCCATGATGAACCGTGCAGGTGGGAGAACGAGATCTCCAAAACTCTCCAGGAGGATTTATACAGCCAAATTCATTCAGCACGGGTCAGAGGTACATTGAAGAAAGCGCCAAAAAATCTGCTCAGGGAGCAGGTCCCTGAAAGGCAGAGCCTGGCCGGCGGGGCGGGTGGCTGTGTCACCCCCCGAGCACGGGGGCCATATGGCTGCCTGCGCAGGCACGGCCGTGCCTGCATGAAAAATTCATCAGCAGATGTCCCGCGAGGCTGACACACGGCCCCTGCCTGCTGGGGCGGGGAGGGCAGCGGGAGCAGCTCGGCCACAGCTCCGGGGTGGGGCAAAGCACCCACTGAGGCTGCTCCCTGCCGCTCTCTGCTTGGCTTTGGAGGTGTTACTACGGCCAAAGTCAGAAGTGACCACACGGAGATGGTGACAGCAGGGCGGTGGCTGCGCTCGGCTGTGGGACCAGGGATGCTCAGGGCTGTGCTCTGCCCTTCTGCCCACGCTGCAGTGCAGGGCAGGGGGCTCGGGGGTGCAGCAAAACTGCTCAGAGAAGGGTGGTGAAGCTGGTGAAGGGAACAGAACACAAATCCTGTGAGGAGAGGCTGAGGGAGCTGGAGTTGTTTAGCTTGTAGTTGTTTAGCCTTATCACTCTCTTACAACCCCCTGACAGGAAGGTGTAGCCAGCTGGGGATCGGTCTCTTCTCCCCAGCAACCAGTGACAGGATGAGAGGACACAGTCCTGTGCCAGGGGAGGTCTAGGCTGGACATTAGGATGAGTTTCTTCACAGAAAAGGTTGTCAGGCATTGGAATGGGCTGCCCAGAGAGGCAGGGGAGTCACTGTCCCTGAAGGTGCTTAAGGAGAGGCTGGATGTGGCACTCAGTGACAAGGTGTTCAGTCAAAGGTTGGACTTGATCTCAGAGGCCTTTTCCAACCAGATGGATTCTGGGACTCTGGGACTCCTTGTGCCAGTGTGGCAGGACGTGGCCCATCAGGGGAACACACGCTGCTCTTCCCCAAAGCAGGAAGGTTGTTGGGGTAAGCCACAGGTGGAGGTGGCAGGTCGGGACCTCACAGGCAGTGGCAGGATGTGGCTCAGGCTGGCTCCTGCTGGCTTGCTCCCCGTGGCCCTGCTGGCCCAGCCCGGCTCTTATCACAGGTGCCTGTGCATGGCAGAGCCCTTGGCCAGCCCTGGACCGCTGGCCAGGGCCCAGATAAGCCAAACACACAGTTCAAAGGCCATCCCCTCTGCACTGGCATGAGGCACCCTGGGAGGCTCTGAGCTCTGCCTGGAGGGGCGCAGAGCTGGGAAACACCTCGGAGAAATTAGGGTGATGATGTAAAGAACTGCCCTCCCCCTTCTTGCCAGCTCTGGACCAGGCAGAGCAGATGTGGGCTGATCCTGCCCTGGCCTTGGCAGGGTCACCAGTCTTTGAGATCTGCTCAAAGCCACATGTGCCTGTGGTCAGGCCAGGCTCTGTCCCCAAAGTTGGGGAGAGGGGACACCATGTGTGAGTGTGGTCCCATTGGACACTGCATGGCTGCCATGGGAGGGATGGAGGGAGCCTTGGGATGTCCCCAGGACTCAGAAAGTGTCTTTCTGGAATTGACCACACCAAGGGCTGGCCAGGCCAAGCTGGGAAAGCCCTGCAGCACTCAAGGCCCTGTTGCTCAGCCTGGCAGAGGAGCCCTGCTGCACCCCCTGGAGCTGTTTACCTGCAGGGCTCCAGCACCTGGAAGTGAGGGCTCCTGGCAGCTCAGCTGGTGCTTTTTGCACAACAAAGCAATGGGCTGCTCCTTTATCTTGTTCTCCCTCCCCTATTATCAATAGTTTTTCTGGTCCAACTGGATTTACCTGCTACCACATCCCCAAGAAAGGGAGAAGGTCCACACAGAGAAGGTGAGGAGGGGAAACTTCTCACCCTCTGCCCCCAAGGCCTGCCTCAAACCTCTCAGCAACTGAGTAACATTAACAGCACCGGCTAAGTCCCCAACACAGAGATTTTTGTGCTGACCTGGAGCAGGCACATAGCTCTGCCACACTCCTACAGCATCCAGTCAGCCACAGAAGCTTGAGAGTAACACATCCAGAGGGAGCAACTCCATGCTGGGAAGCTGAGTGCTGTTATCCATCTCTGGCTGCTTTGTGCCTCAGTTACTTGCCTGGGAAGGAAAGAGACAGGAATGACAATATGGATGTGCCACTATGGCAAAAAGCTGCCTCGGAGCCATGTGTGGCACACACAATGGCTCCCTCCAGCACCTGGTTGAGTTTGGGGTTGGCTGCCACCTTTAGAAGGTACCTCAAACCCCAGGACATGGTGCAGAGCCCACCTTGTCCCTGCTCCTGGTCCAGACAGGATCCAGGGAGCAGAGCTGCACTGACCAGGAGCAGGGATGAGATGGGCTCTGCACCACTCTCTTGTCCCCAAGATGCATCCCTGTCCCCAGGCAGCCCATGTCTTCCTCCTGCTTCATCTGCACTCAAGGAGCTGTGTGAACACACAGCAGGACAGGGTGGTCTCTGCTGCTGCTATGCACGTGAGCAGTCACACTGAAAGAGGGAAGAAGTGGAACAAAAAATTTGAAGTCCTGCCAGGAAGCTGACACCATGAGAGCTTCTGGGTGACAAGTGGTTTTGGTTTTTGCAATCTGGTGGGGAATATTTAAAGGCTGTTAACTCTTGAGGAACCTTAGTAGGTGTCTGGCACAGCTGTAATAACAGGTCATGGTACTCTCCAAGAGCTTTTGAAAAAAACAGGGCTGACAAAACAGCAACTTCTGGACATGCTGAGGCACAGTGGTGTATTCAGCCCCCAAATCAAATGCCTCTGTTTAAATCCTGCAGCCCCCAGAGCTCCTGGCTGGCAGTGGGGAATCCACTGGTCGCTGGCACTGGGTATTGTGTCCATGCAGGAGGAGTTGCTGTATCTGAACATCCCTCAGGATGTCAGACCTGATCCCACCATCAGTCCCTCTGCTTGTGCTGCCTTCTGCTCCATGCCATGCTGCAGGAGCAGAGGCCACACCTTTGCACTCACCTTGTGACTGCAAGGTGCCAAACCTTGCTGGTGTCTCTGCATACCCCAGGGAGCCCCCGGGCCATAAATCACAGGCAGCTGCAGGGGCTGTGCCCAGCACCAGGACACGGTGGCAGATCAGGATGTGCCAGACCCGGGACAAAGACAGATCCCTGAATAGGAGCTGCCACCTGGTGGCACAGGGACAATCTTGATGTCATGCCAACCACAGAGACCTGAATTTTGGGGCGGCCCTGCACCATGGCACTGGCTGTGCCCATGGCACTGAGCAGGCTGGGGTTACTACAGCACAGCCCAGCAGTGCTGCTTTCACCCTGGGACTCACCCTGCTGGGAGCCTGCCCAGTCCTGAATCCTGGCTCATGCCAAGGGGGCTCCAGCTGTAGCTGCTCTCCACAGGCTTTGTTCCATTAGTTTGTGCCAGGCTGGAAGTTGGCCAGGAAATGCCACCTCCAACCTCACTCAATTTCCTGTGGCCACTCCGGACCTGATGCCACAAGATCAGGTGGCTCTGGCGAGGCACAGCTGGACATCCTGCAGCTGGGGATGTGTCCCAGTGTGTGCCACACCTCAGCCAGCCCACAGAGGGACAGCATGCCTTGGTGCAGGGGGACAGGAGCAAAGTGAGGAGGTGAGGGGGACCATCAGGTCAGAGTCGATTTCCTGGGATCAGGAAGGATGTGGCTTTGAGCTCCCTGGAAACTCCAGACCACAGCAAAGGCCCTGCTCCAGCCAAGATTATCCCTGATAACATCAAACTTAGTCAGCTGTGTTGAGAGAAAAGCCTGGAGGGAACAGGCTCTAGGGAAAGCCTCCTGGGAAGTTTCCTTCCCTTGACTCTGGGAAGCCTCAGCACTGGGGAAAAGCGTGGGCTGGGGGCTGCCAGCCCATCCCCAAAGGCCCCTCACCCACTGGGGAATCCTTGCTCAGTGGGACTCAGCCCCTTCCTGCTTCCTAAAGGACAGAGGAACAAAAGAGGAGGAGGGGGAGGGGAAAGGTCTAAGAGAAACTTCTTCCAACTTCTGGGAAGAGAAAAGCCCTATTCAGGCAGGAAGAATACCCGGTGGAGCTGGTCACTAAGCAACCCACAGCAATGTGGTGTGACCTGAGGGACAGGCAAGGAACAAAACTGCCTCACTGCCCACCCACAGCCTGCCAGGGAGAGCTTGCAGGGCCTGGGGACAGGGGACACCACCAGGGCCACCTGGGGACAGGGTGCACAGCCACCATCAGGGGCTGAGGTATCCAACAGGTCCAGAGCTCCTGGGTGCAGGAGCCTCAGTGACCAACCTCACTCAGGCTTCCCTGTTTGCTGTTCAGGAAGGATTCCTGGGCCTGGTGTTCCAGAGGCACTGTGCATTTTGGACAACTCCCTGCTCCCACAGACACTGCGGGCTCGTATGGGCAGAGCAGACAGGCACAGGCTACACCCTCTCCAGAGAAGCTGAATTCTGCATTTAGATTCTCAGTGTGGGAGGTTGTCCTTCACAAACAAGCTCAGTGAGACATGAGAAACTGCCTGGCTTCTCTGCAGCACAAGGGAAAATGGACAAAGAAAATCAATCCTGACAAACACTGCTGACAGTCCCGGCTGAAATGCCTTCCTTGGAGCCCAGAGAGTCCCTGGAGACGCTGCTGCCCCCAAGAAAAATGCTGCAGAAATGGGAAAGCACTCGCAACCAAAGCAGGTCCAGTGAGTGTGCAGCTGGTTAACCCCAGGGAGATGCACTGAACCTGCTGGGACACTGGAGGTGGCATTTTGCCTGCACAGTGTCATGGAGGAAACATCCAACCCTTCATGCATTTGCCTTGAGCATCTGATATATTTGGAGAGCAGTTGCTGGGACAAGGACAAACTCACCAGTGTTCACCCACTTCCTCAGGGAGGTGCTGATCCCTGTCCTGCAAGGTGAACAGCTGGGGGATGCTCAGATGTGCCCACACAAGCAGCAGAGCTTCTCCAGGTGGAGGTTATCTCATTACCCCTCAGTCCTGCCCTTTCCCAGCTTTGCCATCTGCTGTATCTCAGCCTTTAAAGCATCAGTTCTGTGTGCACTAAATAACCACAACCCACAGGGCTGCAGGAAAAATCAGCTTGGCCAAAGTAGTGCCATTTATTTCACTTACAAACCCCTTCCAGGAGACCAACACACTCCAGGTTTGCTGGCTGAAGCTGGGGCCCTCTCAGCACCAAGGGAGACTGGCACTTCAGCCAGCAGCAAGGACAGATAGCATCCATCCCTGGACTTGGAGAGCTCCCACCTCTCCTGGCAACAGGACAAACAGAGCGCTCTGGACACAGCTGGGAGCCAAGCATGACAAAGTCCAGCTATGCAGGACCAGGCACATCAGGTCCATGCCACAAAATTCACATTTTGTGCAGCCAGGGGAGCCCTGGCCCAGAGGTACCAGGTACAGAAGCTATGTTGCACCATGGAGAGCAGCTACCTGCCCTTGAGTTGATGGCAGTGCTCCTCTGGAAGTGTCATAGCAAGGCCACAGTGGGGAGCAGAGGTGGAAGTCATTCTCAAATCAATCACCTGGAAGTGTTCAGTCCATCCTTTTTATCTGCAGGGAGCTGAATGAATGCAGCCCCTGCCTCTGCAGAAATTAAGTCAACCTGAAACAGGGTCTGTGTTTCCACCTCCATCCATTCCAGCTCCTCAGGGAGTTTGTTTAGACAATACCCAGCTCCAAAATGGGCATTGCTAATAGAGAGGATCCACCCAGAAGGGAAATGGCCCCAGCCTGAGGAGCATCTCCTTGCAAAGAGTGAAAACCTGGATTATCCAAAGGACACAGGACCATATCCATCCTGGATTCTGCTCTCATAATACCCATTCCTACAACAACCAGCAAGAGCCCTGCAGCACAACCAGCTGGTACTTTGTTGGCACGCTGCATTTTCTTGTTGGTCTTTGGGTCTGCAGCATTCACATATTTGTTGAAGTGTTATGAAATGACAGAGGTGCTGAAGGAGGGGAATGTCTTTGTGGGGATGAAAGGTGCCTGGCAGTCCAGAGCTAGCCTTGGCTCTGGTGGTCCTCTTCTGTTCCCAGAGAGGTGTTATTGAGATTTCCCAGGCCCTTGCCACAGTCAGGTTCTCTGGTAAAGTTTCATGATATTCTCATCATGAAGCCTTTTCCACAGCTGCTTCTCCAGGCTGAAGTCGTGGTTAATGTAGAAAACCAGACGTTTCCGGTCCTTGTCGTAGTAGTGATCCGAGTACTTCTCGTGCCCCTCTGTGATGTAGCCATAGGCACTGACCTGGGAAAAATGCAGGACTCACTGGGCAGGGGTACCAGGGATGGAGGGAGCAGGTGAAATACAGCACACAGCTCCCAAACAGGGAGTGAGGATAGGACAGAGATGCCATCTGGGGCTTCTCTGGTGACCCCATGTGGGGGTCCAGAAGGACCAGACAGACTTGAGCACTGGCTCCATAGATCCTGCTGTCCCCTCACTGCCTCCCTGGGAGATCATGTGCTCTAGGTCACAGAAGGCTTCACCACCTCTATGGGAGCTATTTTGGGGCTGTCTCTCATCTTCAGTCTGCTCCTCCACAGCTAAGATGAGCTCATAAACTTGAGGCAGACAGCAGCCACCCCTGCTCTCCTCTGTCCGCTGTTCCCACTTCCAGACAGACACCTCCCAGTTCTGGGTGCAAGAATCACTGTACCCTTACCTTGTCACAGAGATGGAGGGCAGTCAGCAGCAGGAAGGCCCCTGTTGTGGGTCTGTACAGCCTCCAGTAGCGCTTTTCCAAATTTTTAGACTTTAAAAACCTGCAGCAGGAGAGAGGAAAGCACTGAGGAGCTGCTGGCTGTGGTGTTTCAAGCAGGGCACACCTTGTTCCTGTGGCCCACGAGGCACCTTCCCTCCTTGCAGCAGCTTGGGGCCATAGGAGGCATTTCAGAGAAGCCACGAGTGTGCCCAGAACTCTCCACCACCTGCACTGCAACCAAAGCCCAGCTCTGCCCCAGCTTTGTGGAAGTGGTAGGTCTTGAGGCAGTGGGGGTAAAGAGGAGATGGATTAAAGGATCTTGTAGGTTTAAGCCCACCACTCTTAAATCTGTCCTTTGCTTTGCAGTGCAGAGGTGGCTTTGAAGCTCCCTGGTATATCCTGCTCCCCCATCTACATCTGGGAGTGAAACAAGACATAGGGAAGGTGCAGAAGAGTGTCACAAAACCTGCCAGGAGCTGCACTGTGTTATGCCAGGAGTTCTTACGAAAGTAGGAGTAAACACTGGGAAAAAATAGCATGGAGTCCTCTTGGCCTTGGAAAGGACCCAAGTCAGAGGGGGGATGGCAGAGTGGGCAGGGAGTGCTGGCCATCTGGCTCCAAGGAAGGCAGCAGCTCTCAAGGAGACTGAAGGGTAAAGGCAGCCAAAGCAGAGCACAACAGGAGCTCCTGTTCCTCCATCTCTTGGTCATGAGTGGCCCATGATGGGCAGATCTCATGGGGACAGTGGCCAACAGGCTTGTGGAAAGGGTTGGAGAGGCACAGAAGAGCAGCAGCCAGGCCAGGCAAAGGGGATGCTGAAGAAGAGCCCATTTTTGTGCTTGAGGGCACAACCAACCTCCTGAGTCTAGAAGGAATCTCTGGAGAGAAAGTCTGTTACACAGCCTTCCTCCAAGGTGCTAAGCAATGGGGAACATGAAAGGCTGGTCCTGAACTAGAGATCAACTCTTCTGGCACTTCAGCAACATTCTTCCTACACCTGAAGTTGCAATTGGCCCTGGATCTCTTTTGGATGTGGAAAACCAAACTGTCTGATGGCTGTTGCTTCTCCAGCTCACAGATTCTGGATGTTTACCCACCACTAGCATCTCACTGCAGCACCACAGAGAGTTTCAGCTGAGCTCATGCTGCTGACGCTCACCCAGGCTGCTGGTGTGGCTGTACAGGGGAGGGAGCTGGGAGGAGAGGCCAGAGACAGAAAGAGATGGTGCTAGCCAGGAAAAACAAGCCTGTTAGAGCACACAACCCGCAGCTCACCTGTTTTTCAGGTATCTGAGGAAATCAGGGTGAACCACCAGGTATTTTTCCATTGTGAAATCTTTATCGAATTTCTGCCGGGGCTTCTGCCTAAGGACAGGAATGGGGAGACTCAAGACAAGTGCTTATATCTCATCACAGCTGGAAAGGATCAGCCCTGATGCACTTGATGCACTTAGTGGTAAAAGAAGAATCACAATCACTATGAAGATATTCTGTAACATTTCCCACATTATGACAAAGCCTCCATAGCCTGTGTGCATCTCAGAGGAAGAGATCAGGGAGAAGAGGCAACAAAAGGAGACAGGAATATCAAAAGCATGTGTTTGTATAGGCAAAAATTGGTGAAACCAGGCCTTCATCCATGAGCAGGCCACACCACACCAGCCAGCAGCATGTGTTCATCCCCAAAAGCCACAAAGCTTTCTCTAAGCTCTGGCCACACATCACTGAGATCAGCTACCTCTGGGAAAGAGGTGTATGGACTACAGCAGTGCTCAGATCTGCAGAGCAAATGAGAGATTTCTGCCTGCAAGTCTGCCAGAGGAGGGAGGCTTTACCCTGGCTTTACCCTGGCCTGGTCCTCCATAGGGTTGAGCACTGGGAGAGGAAAAGAGCACAACAGAGAGCTCATCACTGGAGGGGTAGAGGTTTACCTGCTGAGGTTCGAGAATCCTTCCCTGATAGCCTTGTTGAACAGAAGAGCATCCAGCCACTCATAGTCTCTTGCTCCCTCCAGGAAGTGAATGTACCTGACATGCTGAGAAAGCAAGTGAGCATTAGTGAACAGCACTTGGAAGAAAATGTAAGCAGACATCTTGGCTCACTGAGTTTCTTGGACACACATCTTCAGTCTGCAGCTCTCAACCAGCCCACAGTAGCAGAATGGAGCTAACATCTAATGTGCAGCCCCTTCTAGAAGGCTGGGGTGGCACTGACACAACTTGCCACTGCAAACAGTCACTCTGAGCCAAGGCAGTGCAGGTCCCCTCACTGAGGGCAATGCCAAAGGGCTGCCTCAGCCCCTCTGCTCCTCGTGTCAAGAGCAGAATGGAAGCACATGGAGAAACAGCATCCTGTCACAGCTGTGCATGCACACAGCAGGGACCTCACTTACTTTTTCCTGTGGGATGTGGCTGAACCCTCTGTGTCCCAAGATCTGAAGAGAGGAAACCAGGGAGAAGGCTGTGAATCCATAAAAGGAGGTTTTTGTTCCCACATCTTTTTCATAACCCTTGATTACAGCTCCGCTCACCCTGGCCAAGGAAATCAAACAGAGGAGCAGAGTTAGGTGACCACTGAAACCCCTCACATGCACATTCCTAATAGGAAAAGACAGTGTTAGCCTGGAGGATGGGAAGACTAGGCCCATTCTGACTGGCACCCTGATCTGCAGGGGAGCCCCTGCTGTGGAGATGGCTCTTTATGGCTCATTTGTGACCACAAGCTTTGGATATTTAATAACTTTCCAATTACTTTTGGACTTTTGTCTCCTGCCATCCATCATTTTGGCACTTGGGAATGAGTGGAATACTAGAAGAGATGAAGTGATCCAGCCACAGTTAGGGATGGCTGGATCACTTCATCTCTTCTAGTGCATCTAGCTAGCTGTGCATCTTCTGAAAAGGGAGGCTGCCTTACCTGAAGACGTAGTCATGGGAGTCAATCTCCTGGCCCATCCCAGAGTTATTCAGTATTCCTCCATTCCCCACAACAGCACAGCTGATGCACGTGGGCACACTGCTGTCATGGTTGGCCAGGAGCAGCTGCTGGTGGGGCTTTGGGGGCAGCAGGGATATGACTTCCTTTACCACTGTGAAGCAAACACAGTGGTGAGTTATCAAGAGCCTTTGGGATGGACACAGTGAAAGCACTGGAGTTTCCACCATGAGATCCTCCTAGACTGATGCCTTTGATGGGGAGATGCTGCAAACCTCCAGCTACTCAACATAAGGTTCCTGTTAGGAGTCTGAAAGTCCCATCCTGACAAGCCCTGAGGGACTCACGTGAATAATTCAGGCCCATGAAGCCATAGGGGGGTATAAAGTGCTCCAGGCGGTTCCATTCACTGTCACTGAAGTATCTCTTGTCTATGAAGAGTGTGATGTTGGGCAGGAAAAGATCCCGCAGCCAGTCAGACTTGGCAGCCCTGGCCCTCACTGATTCAGAGCAGGTCTTGAAAAACAAAAAGGGAACAATAATGACTGATGAGCAGGGGTGATAAACCTGAGTGCCAGTGCCTCTGTGCCTGTCTGTGGAAGGACCAAAGAGAAACACAGAAACTCCAGTGGTACCTCATCCATTCCCCTCATGATCCCCATCCCCAGGAACATGAGGCACAATTTTAGCACTACATCCATAACCAGCTGGTGAAAAGTCAGACAAAGGAGCCAGGATGACTCCAAGTCTCTGAGTTTCCTCTTCAGAACAGGCCTGTCATGCTTAAATGTTTTACTGGCTTTGGGCCTCATTAGCTGATGCAAATTAACTTTTACAATAGGTCTAACCTAAAAGCATCAAATAAGGCTGTAAGCACTAAGAATATGCTACAATAATATATACATGCTATAATGAGCAGTCCCTGTTGTCAGCACACCTCACAAGGTCCTAAGAGTGCATCTAAGGAAACACTGATGAACAAATAAAACCAGATCACCATTGCCACTCCCTTTAAGGGTAAGAAAAAATGTGCAACAACTTGTTCAATGTCATAAATAAATCAGTGAAATGAGCAGCTGAGAAGGGAATCCAAGCCAGCTTATCCTACAAGGGGGATCTCACTGCAGCTGGCAAGAGTGAGGCTGTGTGTGCAGATGGAAAGCAAACAGCTCCACTACACTGAATTTTCTGCTGAGTCAATTTGGGCTCTACTTTCTTAGACACCTTCCCCAAACACCTACTTAAAGACAAAGCAGAGACCAAATGGACCCTCATGCCCAGCTCAAATCCCCAGCAATGGCTGCATTGCCAAAGCCTTGCTGAGTGCTCCCTGGCTGAGCTGGGGTCTCTGGTGGATGAGGATGACAATCCTGTCACAGCCTGAGGAGACAGCCTTCATTCTGCCTGTCACCACAGGAGAGCACTGAGGACAACCTTGTCAAGGGTTTCGTGGTGACATCATTTCACTTGCAACATATTTCTTGTCCAGAAACAGGGACATTCCCTTCCTGCTCAAGCAGGTACTGCCCAAGGCTTGGTACTTCTTGTGCCTCCAGAGCTAGACTGGATCAGTACCAGAGCAACAAGGGAAAACTCTGATCATGCAGGAAATAAAGGAGGGCGGGGGAGTGTTTCTAGTGACTCCCTCTCTTTGCAGAGTTACAGATCAGGTTTTGGAGTGAGACACAACATGTGAGAAGGTGACCCACCTGTTCCAAGCCTTCCAGAAACAGCGGTGCCAGGGAAAACTGCTCTGGGTAAGCTTTACAAAGAGTTACCAACATAGGATGGGGGACAGAGACAGTATGAGACACCAAAACCTGTCCCATCTGCTTGCTGAGAACTTTGCTGTAGTCTAGTCCTTTCCTAAAGGCCCTGTTCCTGGACATTATTAGTTATGAGATGCTCAAAATTAATTAACCCAGGTCGTCATGTGAATGTAGATGTTGTATATAGAGGTCTTCCTCTCTGGGTCCCACCAGCATCTGCATATACCAATGAGTGACCTACCAGCTCTGAAATCATCCCCAACTGCAAAGGGCACACATGCCCAAGGGCCAGCAGACAAGGAGGTCAATGGGGAGGCACCATTCTTGGTGACCACCCACACCATCCCACCTACCGAGGGTGGGGATGACTTATCCAGCAGGTACTCATCCTCAAAATCCCAGTGTGGCTCAGACATGAAGTCAGCAGCGTTCAGTTTCCTCTTCTGTGTCACTGCAGCAGCCTGAGGAGCAGGTCTTAGAGTTTTCATTGATGCAGGGGGTGCTTTGGGTTTTGCTTGGTCTTTGGATGTGTTCTTCTCATGTGCTCCCTTCACCCCAGAGGATGGTGTCACTGTTGCCTTCTCCTTGTCTCCCTTCTCCCTGGGAAGTGGTTTCACTGTTGTCTTTTCCTTGGCTTCTTCCACCCATGAAGCTGGTCTCACTGTTGTTTTCCCCTTGTTTCCCTGCACCCTAGGGGTTGTTTTCACTGTTGTCTTCTTGATTCCCTCCAGCTGGGGTGGCGGTTTCACAGCCATGTTCTCCTTGGCTTCCTCAACCCTCGTAACTGGTTTCATTGTTTCCTTCTGCTCCTCCTCCTTTCCTTTCCACCTTGGTGTCCATCTCACCACCACATCTTTGAGTCTTGTGATGTGTCCTCCCAAAGTCACCTTTAAAATGCTCCTGGAGTTCCCACTATCAGAATAGTTTAAACCCTGTTGCTCTTGGGTGTCCACTTGTTGTGTCTCTGGAGCATGTTGGAAAATGTTCAGTATCCTGAATGCAATCAAAGGAATAGCAGATACATCACACACACTTAACACTAAACACCCTTCAGCCCATTTCTAGTGCTCTTGACTCTGAGCCTCTCTCTGTGCTTTAGAGCAATTTCATTTTAAACTTTGCCAAAATGTTATTCCACTTCCTACATCATTCTAGCCCGAGTATTGCTTATCTCCCCATTAGGCAAATCCCAGAGGCACACATTCTCTCCTCAGCACTTGGCACATGAAACATTCACACTGGCAGTAACAGCCAACCAGCACAGCTCAGCTTTGCCACGCACTGGGCAGGCCCCCTGGCAATGTCCCCGGAGCACTGCGGGGTTGGTTTGGAGATCCTGGGCTCAGGACGTGGCACACACCATGGAGGCAGCCATCTGCCTCTCTCCTCTGCCAGCAGAGCCCTGTGCTTCAGCAACAGAGCATGAAGATCTTCCAGAATTCAGGAAGAGAAGTCTAAGAAGAAGTGAAACTCACTTCTTTACCCTACATCACCTCTTGAGCTTTTGGGGCCACAGGGCACTTCTCTCTCTCCTCTTCTGCCTTGGTCAGGTCATGCAAGGGCATCACACAGCACTCACCAGACACGTGTCTGAAGGCTATTAATGTGCAAAATCTCTACATTTTTAGCACTTGCCTTTAATATTGCAGCTGCCCTGCTGCCTGATTCAGAGGCACAGGTAAGTACAAGGTTATCACAGGAGGACACATCTGCCAACAGCAGAAGAGCCACCTGCAACGAGACTGTGCTGAAACCCAGAAAAAAAAATTAAGGCAGAAATTGGGGGGTTTTGTCCTAAACATTCCCTCTTCTCTGCACATGGCTGCAGGGTAGAACAGGAAAAAAAGGAAGGTGAACAATATCTGCAGCTGAGCTTTTATGTACAGCAAAGCTTTTCAGGCTGAACCAGCATGGTTGTGGCAGTCTGATTCCACACTCGTGTTCAGCCTTTGCATGACGCACTTGTTTCGGAATGCTGTGGATTGCTTCCGAAGTGATAATGGGAGAAAAAGCACCTCTGTGATAACAGGCTGCAGATAGCAGCTCAGTTGCTGCTAAAATTTGATGGATGTCATACCACTCTGAAAGTGTTCAGGAAATTATCAGCTAAGGAGGCTTTTAAAAATTATTTTGTATCAGATAAATACCTGAACCTTTGCAAGGCTACAAAGGAGAGGTTGTAGCAAATGGCCTATCAGCTCTGCCTCTCTCATAATCATTAGCCAGTTTCAGCCAAGTGTGCAGCATGTGCTTTCTATCATAGTGTTTCATGCATAAACTTACTGTTACTGTTTACTGCCCAATAGGAAAGAGGACTATTATATGGACACTCTAAATAAAGAGAAATTTGGTAAGGTAGCTCAGGCAGACCTTAAATCCCTTGGTGAATTCCTGTTGTATTTTTAAGATGATGTTTAAAACTTTGAAATTAAAGTGGAGAGAACAAATGAAGCATGAGTTTCAGTATGAGAAACCACCCCCCACTCCAGGCTTTCCCTACCTGCTGTCTTGCATGGCAGATTCCACCTCTGTCTATTATACTTTCACTTCAAATGCTGTACTAGAGACCAAAGTGTGAAACCAAGGGCTCTTCCCATCCCAAACCTTGCTCCCTGCAGTCAGGCCCACGTGGCCAGGCACTCGTGCTTACACAGGACCCTGCTCTCCTGACCAGCATTTTAAATCCAGACAAATGGTCAAAGCAGCTCGGTGAATTTCAGGCTCTAGAGTCCAGCTGGCAAACAACTGCAGAAGCTCAATGACATTTACTGTCATTTTCCTCCCCTTTTACAAAGCCCAAGGACAAATAGAGGATAAAGCCATGAAAATGCTGCTTTGTGTATTCTACGTGACATACAAGGTACAGAAATAGAACTGCCACACAGACAACTACACACAGCTCATACCTTGTTGTGTTTTACTTAAGTTGTATAAATAGAGGCATTTTCATTCTCTGAAACGACAGTAGAAGGAAATGGCTTCAAGCAGCTGAACATGGAGAGCCTCTTCTTGTTCCAGCTCTTGCCACTGATGGGCTCTGGGATCAAGGACGACTCACTTCACTTCTCCACACCTCCTCCTTCTCTCCTTTCCCTCCCACCTCCCTTGTGCAGGTTCCAACCTCTCCAAATTGACAGCTGTCCTCAAAGCGTGGTCTCAAGCTGCTAGAGCTGAGCTGAACTCAAGTCACCTCCAGAAGAGCTGCAGATGTTCCTAGCCTCACTCCTCCTGCCTGCCCCCACAGCACCAGCCAAGACATTCAGCTGAGAACCAAGCCAAGCCAGATGAGCTCACTGGGAGAGCTGGGTCCAGGTGAGGGTGGTGGGGAGGTTGGGGAGTGGTGCTTCCTATACACAGCACCAACACATCCACGAGCCATTCCTGTTCTGAAAGGCTCAGATGTCTGCAAGGGCTCATGCAAGGAGCAGTGCTCCTGGCCACTGATGCTGGAAACATTTCACTGCAATTCCTCCACACCCATTCCTGTAGGATTTACTTGACCATTTATAAAAAACAGATATCAAGACATCATGCCTACATGACACCAGTGTCCCAGTATGGAGCATATTTTGTGTTAGGAATCAGCTGCTGAATTTGCCATAAATTCAATAATTTTCCCATTAATTCATAATTATCCCACCAAATTCACTGTCCAGCAATGCAATCTGGATTAGGGCTGAATAAGGCCCTTCTGGGAGCCAAAAGGAAAAGCAAAGTATGAAAACAGGTAGGATTAGTGAAGAAAAAGCTGCTTTAGACAGCTACAAAAGGAAGCCCTGGAAAACAGTGAGCCAAGAGAAGCAGGTTTTTCACAGTGGATCTTCCAACACCACGGTCTGCTAAAGCAAAGTGGTGACCTAACTCAGATCAGAAGTGCAAGCTGCAGGGTAAAAAGAGAGAGAGAGAGTGAGAGAAAGCGAGCACAAGCACCCACACCAGACAGTGCATGCCACGAAGGAACAGGACCCTTACCTGAAAACCTTTGTCTTCGCCAAGTCAAATAAGGAGCTGGAATTGACAGTGAAGAGGCAGAACTGTGTTACAACAATGAGGCAAATCAGGGCTTTGGCAATTTTCGAGAGCCTTACCCTGGCACAGCACATGGTGAGGTACCCGTGCGTGTCAGAGGCGCTGCTGCCCAGAGGTGCTCGCCAGGCACTGCCTCACCAAGGTGTGGGGAAGGACTGGGCTGGTTTTCCCTCTGGATTTCCCTATAACAACGTGCACACCCTGTCTCCCAGCATTCCCAGATATTCTGCACACAGATCCAATTTCTCAGGCAAGCTATCAGTTTTGTGCTGTTCCCATCTATCAGCAGAAGCTTATTTAACGAAGAGCAGGGAAGGGAAAGCTTTTTACTGCAAACAATGGATGTTTCCTGTATTTTCCTTAATAATCTTGGTCTTCCCTAAAATGGAAAGCCCTTATCTCTAACCTGGAAGAAGCAACACTGGGAATGCCTGTGAACTACGGAAGTGGCCATAGTTACAACCCAGGAAGCTTTCATACCACCACCTGCCCAAGGTTTTAGACATAACCATAAATATACATTCTTCATGCACTAATTGCTTGCAGCTCCCATCCAGAAGCAATCCCTGCCCGCCATGATGATGGCTAGATACACATCCATTTTACCTTGTGGTTGGTTTGAAACAAATCAAAGTGAGACTTGGTGCAAATCCATCACAGAAAGAGGAGTTTGTGTTATGAAAATCCCCAGTCAGTGTGAAATCAATCTTTGGCAGTCCAGAGCACATCACCCCCACCAGCAGAGGGAAAGACTTGCAAAGATGGACACCACAGCCAGAGAAATGTCTATTTCTACCAGGGATGCAGTTTTACAGCAAAGAGCTATTTTAACTTTTTAAGTTGTTATTCATTAACCCTGAAAGTTCAAGGGGAGATGGCCATAATGCTTCTTATGCATAGGTTGCTTTTGCACAGCTTTTATAAAACAATGGAGCTTTTGCTGACAGTATCTGAAATCTCAGAAACACTCACACTGTTACTGAATACCCAGAGAACTGAATGTGCCTGTTTTATGTCACAGCAAAACCAGTCAACAGGTTTCTCAACTACAAGACTTTTTTTTGTTAATAGGGGTCCCAAAGGGAAATTCTGGAGGCAGGAAATGTTTTTCTTTAATCTCCTCCATGTAACATTACTGCAAAACCAAGAGCCACAAGGGATAGAAGAATTCCTACAAGCAGAAAAATATGGATTTCTTTGCTTTTAAGGATCTGTGCTGATGATTGTGGAGAACTTGTCTACAGCACTCTCTGTTCAGGAGGGGTTGTTCTTGGGGGAATATCCAAATCTCTGGCATGCATATTAGCCAAAAGCAGGCTTGCTACATGCAAAACAGGGCTTTTCACCTTTTTGGTGTAAGAAAAGGAAACCTAACCCCCCCCCCCCCCCCCTCAGAGTATGGACTTCCACTTCCTCAGAGCATCATTTCCTCACAAACCACCCCCACTGCTGAGATCAGTCTGTCAGAACTGAGGCACCAAGCTGATTTGCTCAAACATGAGGTCAGATTGGGAAATGGGGATGTATTGGAACACTCCAGGGATGACCTGGTAAAAACTGAGACCAAGAACAGAGCTGGTCTCTATAAGAAGTAAGATTATTGGGATACACAGGCAGGATGATACAAAGCTAAGACTGCACAATGCACAGGCCTGACCTCTCAAGGGCCACAGCATCCTTTTCCAAATGCATGTTTCTCTGCAGTCCTACCTGCAACCCCACCTGCAATCCCAGGAGATGCTGCTTCTTTCACAGTGTAGAGAGTCCAAGGCCAGCACTGCAGGTGTCCAGTCTCAGCATCAATTCTCACAGCTGAAGTTCTTCTATTCTTCAGTACTGTAAAAACAAGAGAACTTTTTTATTTAAGCAAACTGCACCTGGGATCATTGAGTGAACATTTTTTTTTTTTGTCAGCCCTTTTTGATCTCCAATAGTTCGTTTAATTCCACATCACCTCACTACATCCTTAATTACATCCTGGACATATAAAGGGCAGATTTGCCTAGTTTTGTTTTGGAGTATTTTTTTTCTGGTTTTCTTTTAATTCATAAACAAACTTGATGTAATTAGATCTTAAACTGTGTGTGTTGAGGGTGTCAGCTGGCATTTGGACTGTGCCATAAACTTACCTGTGTGCACGTTCTTCACAAGGCTACGTATCAAATCTTGTTTACTTGCCTGTGCCCTGTGTGCTTTCCACTCTCCCATGTCTCTGGTCTACAGAACAGAACATCACAAGGTGTGCTCTAAGAACAGAACTGTTCTACAGATCGATCTGCCTTTGCTGCAGGACAAACTTGTCTTTCAGTGATGTCTACCAAAACCAGTGTTTGACTGGAAGCCAGTGGAATAAAGCTGCACAAGTAGCTGGGGGTGTTTGGGCATGTTCACAGTATTATTTGATGATATAAGAACTGATTATAAGTGGGGGAGAAAAAGAATGACGTGGTCTGCAGCATGAAACTGCTTAGTGGTCATGCCTTGGGGCTAGCAAAGGCGTGGCTTGGCAACCTTAAGTTCTTGTTTTTCCCTCCCTGTTCAGCAGTCATCTTCAGAAGCAAATGCTTTCAGGCTGGGAATCTGGAGGGGAAGAAATTACAAGAGCAAATTCTGCATAGCTGTTTGTCTTGCTTTCACCAAATGAAACATACAGCCCAGAAACTCCCAAGCTTGCTGTAATTCCACACTCACTGGCCATTTTTTCAGCTAGTTCCTTCCCTTCTGCACCAAACCTTCTCTCAAAAACTAAACAAGCACCCAGAGACAACAGCATTTGTTGAAGCAAAGCCCCCACATCTTATACAGTGGCACTTTGAAGAATACCCAGAGTTCTGTCACAGCACAAAGCCCCAGTAAACTGTGCCAGCAGTGAGGGAACACCTTAGTGAGCCAGCTTGTCTGTGTTTTCCATGGGCTAAAATGCTCCAGGAGGGAAAGACAATGTGGTTTTGATGATAGAATGAGCAAGTGGCTGCTCAGTGTCCACAGAGCAGAGCTGCATAGATTGCAAACCCTGTCAGGTTTTCATTAGTGCTGATTTGCGTGCTTGGTGTCCAGTCCCTGCCAGCTCATGCCCCCATAAAGAAAGTGCCTTGGATCTGTGTAGGGACAGCAGATGACATGGGTCCAACCTAGAATATTTCCCCTTCTCCCCTTGGTAATGGGACCATGGGCAGGTTCCTCTAACCAGTGCCAACACACCATGGAATGTCCTTGCCTGGAGCAATCACTGGAAGATGGGGATAAGTGCTCTGAATCTGGCCCTGTTACAGGCTCTGGTTGCTGGAACTTTAGTTCTTTCTGTAAGCATAATGAGGACTCAGCTTTTGAGCAATTCCCCATGGCCACAGCTCTGGGTGATAATTAACCTCCCTGCACAGAGTGAAGCAGACCAAGTCTGCCATCACACAGCCTTTCTGCTCCTTGAGCTCTTCACATTCACCCCAGCCCACTGAAATGCTCTGCTCCCAGCATTCCTTCCTCAGACACACAATGCTGAGAAGACTGATGAGCCTCTTCATTTGTGAGAATTTTTAAAAACCACAGAAAAATACACTCCCAGCAACAATGGCTGGAAACATCATCTGGAGTTACACAGGCTGGAAAGAACCAGGAATCCTTTATCCAAATGCCTCCCTCAGCAGCCTTTTGTCTGTGCCATCCCAGCAGGAAGCCTAGCACATCACCCCAGAGCTGACAGACAGAGAGACAAACTGACACCACTTCATGGCTAAGATGGGTTGTGGAGTTTTTTCCACAGTTTTAAAATCTGTTTGATGGAAAGGAAGAAAAAATTTTGTTCCTTGACTGAGAATCTCTAAGAGAACTGGTCCTCCAAGGAGCAGGGTAGCACTACAGACAGGTGAAGAGGTAATTCATTAAACTAATGGCTAGTTGGCCTCCCATCAGAAAAGCAGCTTCTCCACTCCTGTCCCTGACAGCTGCCAGGAATAGGAGCATTCAAGGATTCTGCACTGCCCCAGAGAAAGAAATACAGGAAGCACAAAGCTCAAATTCCTCTCCATACCCCTGGCAAAAGAAAAAAAAAAAAAAAAAAAAAAAAAGGTAGGCATATTATCTCAGCACATCATATCTGGCAGCAACACTCAGGCCCTGCACAGATATGAATTTACAGAATCCCATCTCCGTGGGGATCCACTCATTTTAGAGCCAGAAGTGAAATATTTCTGATTAAAGGTCTTTCCCATACTCTTCCCACTGCCTTAACATCAGAAACCATTGCTCTTGACATCTCTGGCAGGACAAATGTGCCATTTGGCATCCTTTGGGGTGAAAAGTGCTGCAGGGAATGCAAGACATCAGCCTGCTTCTTGAGTGGTATAAATCATCCTGTTCCTGTCTTACACTTGGGAAAATGTGGCCTCATAGTGCTTTCTGCTCTGTTTCTGACTGACAGAAGCATCAGAGAAGTGTAGTCACATTTTTAGCTGCAAGAGTGGGACAGCCACAGGGTCCTGTGAGGAGCTGCTGAAAATCAGATGCTTCTCTTCCCTTCTCTCCTTTTTTTGTGTATTGACTTCTCTGTAACAGTTCTTCTCCTGCTTTATTTAGATACATATCTGGTGCTACTTACCTCCATCCTTCTCCTGTTACCTTGGCAGAGCCTTTTGTCAGCCATGGAGAAAAGGGAAACCTTTGCCATAGTAGATACACCCCACCTATCAACCTCATGCTTGGAAATCCATTGGCAAAGTAAATTGCTGGGCAGGAGAGCAGCACTGTGCTACTGTAGTGGAACTGTGAGATCCTGGTGCTCAGGAAGGGCCACACATTCTCTCCTGATTTCCTGGGAGCTCTTTAGTATCTGTTCAATCCAGGTTTGTCTCAAAGACTCCAGGAAGGACACCTCTGTCAGCCAGAGCCAAGAGGATGAGCCAGCCTGTTTCTATTAATGATGTGCAATGACATCCATCATCTCCTCCATGAGCTGTACTGCCAAAACATGTGCCGTGGAGCAGTCAGGCAGGACATACATTGAGTGTGGTTCTTCCCAACTCTGCAGCTTGCACCTCAAGCCTTGGGTCCCCATTTGCAGTTATCAACTGAGAATGATCAGGCCTAGAACAGAAGCAGTGTGGTTACACACTGTGTAAAATGTGGGTGCTGTCCAGCCCTCGTGTAAATCTCTGTTAACCTGCCATTACCAACCCCTGTGATTCAAGCAGATGTCAGCTGGGTCCTGTCTCTCCTTCAGTGCCTGAGCTTTCCCTCTCTCTCTGCTTCACACTCCCTGATCCCCTTTTGCTCCACCCCACATGGCAACTCTAAGTTGATATTTACCCCCTGATATTGTAACCATAAGTAAACACAAGCTCAGTTAACTAAAATAACATCTTAAATGCATAAAACAATCACGAGCAAGAAGACAACTTTGCTCTGTATTAAAATGAGAACTATGAAAAGTTATTCTGCCGGTTGTTTAACTGTGTGTTGAACTGTGCTATCTGTGAAACCATATGGCAAAGTGCTCTGAGAAATAACAAGCCCTTGGGTTGACAAACCTTGTGTAATTTACCCTAAAGCACTTGCAAATTATCTTACTGTGGGTCCTTCAGTTGATGTTGAAAGGCAGTCCTGGCTGCCAAGAGAATGAGGAGCCATCCTACAGCACCACACACTTTTTCCAGACAGATCATCTCTGAAATAAACAGAAAGGAGACAGAGCAGTAAAGGCAGTTAATCACATCAGAACTTAGCCAGGATGGTGCCAACAGTTCTGCTTTGGCCCAAAACTACACAGATATCTTTTTGCTTTCAGCTTTATCTGTCAGCTTTTATCCTTCATGGCTCCACCCCAACACCCTTGGAGCCCTGATGGCTGAAGCCACCAGGCTCTAGCAGCCCACAAGTCAAAGGTGGGTTATTTATTTTGCCACTGCCAAAATACTTCAACATTGTTCAGGAGACCAATCTAATAAAAACACGTTTATATGTCAAGTACCCTACAAACACATTAAAACAACTGCACTGTTTGATTGGTGCAAGTTCATATACAACTTGATTTGAGAATTAGCTTCACCACACATCTACAAAATGCACGTTTGTCTCTTCCTCTTTGAAGATAAATAGGTGGCAACTTACTTGTGGAATTCCACGTGGTTTGCTATCTAATCTATCAAGGAATAAAAACTTCCTGTTATGCCACATGGTTAGTCTTTGGGGTTTGTGTTATCCTGTGAAACAATTTCTTGTCTAGGGATTGAAGCTGAATTGAAGGTCAGTTTTCCTAGAAGGCCACTTCCTTGAGTTGTTTACTGTTCCCTGTACAATACTGTATTCAAGCCAGCCTTGTGTCCTATTAATACCAAAATTTGTAAGGTCTGGCCTTACAACTTCAAGTAAAGCAGAAGCCTGTAATTCCATTTATCAGTGCATGCTTCATTAAAAAGCACTTGGTGGTCACCAACACTGCCAGGGCTTCCTGCAGGCCCATCTGAGACACATTCATGCCTGAAAGCACTTGGTCACCAGTTTTATTAACCTGGTTTGACTTGGAGCAGAGCCAAGATGATCAAATTGTGTTTCAATACTGCAACTGGCAAATGGAATTCATACCTGGAGAAGAGATGAGCAGATCACCCTTCCACCATCCCTTCCTCCATGCACCTAAACATGACTGTAAATAGCCATGGTAAGTGACTGTGGGCACTCAGCATGCCAGCCAACTTCTTCTCTAAAAGTAGCAACACATGGATTATTTTGTCCTGTTTTGTACTCACAAAGAAAGAAAAAGATCTCCTGTCCACTGGTAGTTTTTTTTTAAAGAAAGAAGCTTTGTACAAATTATCTTGGATAATGTATCTTGGATAATGCCACCTGCTGGTGACCCCAAGGTTGCTGGGACAGAACCCTGCCATTGCCATCACGACATGCTCTCCTACCTCACAACGTCATGGTGGCTGAGTCCTGGGCTCCCAGACCCCAGCCCCAAGGGTCTGCACGTCTGTGCTCCCAAAGACATTGCAACAATCACTTTGCCTCAGCTGAGTCAGCTGCTATGAGTGCAGAGAGCAGGATACAGCTCACACCATTTTGAGGCTCTCTGCCTCATTTCTTGTTGCAGAAAGGTGAGTGGGGACATCAGCCCCACCATCAGGGGCTTGTCAGTACAAATATCACCAAACTGCCAGGCACGATGGAGATCACTCCTGGGTGCAGTATATCCATGTACAAACAAGGATAATCCACCCTTTAGGAAGAAACCATCGGCCACAAAAGGCCATAGGAGGAGCTGGCTGGCTGGCTGGCAAAACAGACTTTTGTTATGAAGCAGCCTGGGAATGGAGGGGTCACCCAAGGCAGCAGTGTGTCTCACACCTACATAAAGAATACAGGTACTGGATGCAGGTCCAATATCTTCTTTGCCTGGGCACTCAAGCATTTTACAAACAGGCTGCTCTAGTGTGGATCCCCCATGAGGTCACATGCCCCAGCACGGGCTCCTCTCACCACAGGTCCCTGCCAGGACCCAGCTCCAGCTCAGGCTTCCCAGGAGTTGACAGCCTTGTGTCAGGCATCCCCCTGCTCCAGCACGGGCTCCTGCAGGAGCTGCAGATGCAGGAGCTGCAGGTGGAGCTCTGCATCCACATGAACCTCCATGGGCTGCAGGGGCACAGCTGCTTCACCACACTTTGCACCAGAGGCTGCAGGGGAACCTCACTCCAGTGCCTGGAGCATCCTCCTGCTGCATCCTCTCCCTCCTTCTCCACTGACCTTGCAGTCTGCAGGTTTGTTTCTCTCACATATTCTGATCCCTCTCTTCTCTGAGTGCAATTACCTCTGTGCAATAACTTTTTATTCCTTCTTAAATATGTTATCACAGAGGTGTTACTGCCATCACTGATTGGTTGGCACTGGACAGTGGCAGGTCCACCCTGGAGCCAGATGGCTTTGGCTCTGCTGGACATGGAAGAAACTTCTGGCAGCTTCTCACAGAAGCCAACCCTGTAGCCACCCTGCTACCATGCAAACCCAATACAACCCACAAGGATCATCAAGTACAACTCCTGGCCCTGCACAGGATAGCTCCAAAAATCCCACCCTGTGCCTGAAATAGTTGTCCAAGCACTGCTTGAGCTCTGTCAGCCTTGGAGCTGTGACCATTTCCCTGAGGAGCCATTTCCCACCTCAGCTGTGCTGCCAGCAGAGTTTAAAAAGCAAAGGAGGTGTGTAGGACAGAATGCTATTTCCTCAGGAAATTTAGGGAACCATCCCATCAACCCACTCACAGCACTGCCAATTTAACAGTGCCACTGTAGGGCTATTGAAACTGTCATGGTCTACACACAAAATGAGGTCCAAGACTCTTGGCTGCTCATGGGCAGCTTGAAAATAGGTAGAAGATAACCTTCCCCCTAAGAACAAGTTTTCAGAATGCCTCTGCTCTCATCTCAAGGTCACTGGGTTCAGACACAGTGGCACTCCACTAAGGTCATAGAGCTCTTTCCTGCCACAAGGACAGCAGATGAGGCACAGGAATCCTTTCCTGCAGGACAAAAACACAGCCCACAGAGGAGAAAGAATTGGCAAACCCAACCTAAAATTTTCATGTTGTGCTGCCTGAAATAGAAGTTTTCTTGCTCATGCCAAAAGTTGAACTTCACTACTATAAAGTCGATTTAAGTGTGTGGGTGTGAAAATTTCAGTGTAGTTTGTACAGAGGAAAGCTGGGGTTTCTATTTTCTCCATTTGGTTTCTGCTGGTGTTTCTACTGCTGCCATGCAGATAACACCCTTTGCAACTGATCCACAGGCTTCACATCACAGTGGAAAAACAAACAGAACAACGAGCATGGAAGAGGAACAGACAATATCTGGTCAGACCCTTCAAAACTGAAGTACGTAAGCACACAGACAGGAGAGCTTCTGACAAAAAGCCAAAACAAACAGAAAGTTCATAAATCAGCAGGTATGAGTCTCCCTCCCAGCCATTCTAACCACATCTTGGAAGTATCCAAAAACTATAACTCTTCAATTTCAGCTCCAACTTTTAGTAAAGAGTCAGATGCTGGGACAAGCCTGAGAAGTCAATCATTCCATCTCCTTGCAAACCTGTTTCCTTAGGCTGTTTATCCCTCCAGTCCCATCTTCACTAAGTGTCTCTTCCCACCAAAGGTCACAGCTGCTGGGCTGCCTCTCCTCCAAAGTCAAACAGCTGGATTTTTCAGTGGTCCTTACTGACATCAAAGGACACGCTCCTCATAAACAGAGTGGCAGCTAAAGGGAATTGAGGGTGACAGGAGCAATTAAAAAGATCCTGTGCTTCAGTGGGGAACCACTACTGTGTTCAGAAAGGTGACAGTTAAGATGAGAATTTCATGCATGAATCTGATGTCGTTATTGATCCAAAGTCAGGACTTGCTTCACGTATGAAGCACTTGGAGTCAGACACTCCCTCTGCTGACCTCTGCTTTCCCCCACGCTGGGAGCAGCCAGTCTCTGGTTAGGCACACCCTGCACACATCCTGGACACCAACTCTTGTTTAGCTCACCACAGCTGCTGCAGGGACCTGGCACCAACACAAGCCTGGCCAGGGACACCACACACAGCTCTGAGCTGTCACACAGGAGATTCTACCTGTACCCCATGGGCTTGCAGTGCCCGTCAGAAACAGCTACTGCCAGCAGACTGTGGCTTTCTCTGCAATGCTCTGCCACAACAGTTTGGGGTATCTGAAAAGAAAGAAGCTGACAGCCAGTTCTCTGATGCTGGAAGGCACTACGAAGTCAAAGCACCACCTTTCAGGAGAGTTACTGAGCCAGTGAGACCTTCCTCGCTTACTACAAACTAAACACTTCCACCACTCCTTTACCACCCTCTCATTTCCATTAATAAAAAAAAAAAAAAAAAAGCATTTTGAGTTAATTTCTACCTCCATCAATTATCAGGAGCAGAACTGAGTCACAGGCAGTCGCAAAACAATACTTTACAGCACACAGGCTGCTGGTTTTCTCCCTGATAAAAGGGTTATAACAGCGTTGACAAGAAAGACAAATGACAGAGGCAATGATCCACAACGTCCTCTCCTTCTGTAAGGATTGCAGTTATATCTTTATGACAGAGTTATAAAACAAAACAATAAAGTTTCAAGACCATTAGACAAAGGTCATACACATTACAGTAGAAAAGACCTACTTCAGATCTTATCTGGAGCTATGAAGACAAACAACATTCAAACACCAGAGTTCTGGCCTCTGGAACGCCGGCTTCCTCAGAGGCATGAGCCTTCTCTTCCCCCACAGTGAAGTTTAATCAACACTGAAAACAAGTTTTTATTTCCAGGCCAGCTCAGTGCACTCCCTCGAGCCCACAAATACTCATCTCATGGGTGAAACAGAGCTTAATTCTTGGTAGCTGGGGGACTGAGGGAAGTTTTAAATAAGATGCTGAAAAAAACCTCCCGGTCCTGACCAGGAGGAATTGCTCAGAAAATATGAGCTTTCTCATCAGCAGTCATTAGCTAAGTTTAGCCAGTCTCAGGAATGCTGGAGAACAGGTGGATCACAACATATGAGATTTGTGAGATTTGAGAACAGGAAAGGACTGAGCACATCCTTAACCCTCCCCAGAGCAAACAGCACCTGAAATGTTCAGTGGGAGCTCTGCTGGCCCTCTCTGCTGTTTGTACAACGCAACAGCACCATCCAGAGGAGAAACACGGCTGGCTCTGCCTCTCCCACCGGGTTTCCTTTCCCCACATTTGCAGGATATGAGCTTTATTCCAACTGGGAGCACTGCAGGGCTGCATTCAAGTTAATTTGGGTAAGCAACCGTGAGCCATTGCAGGAGAGCAGTAATAAAGATCTCCAGAAAGAACCCCACTTTCCACTGCCAGGCAGCTCCATCTCTCTCCAAGTGTTCCTTCCTGCAGGGCTGCAATCTCTTCACCAGTGCAGAGGAGGGAAAACCGACTGCACTGTAAGGACTCATCATCCTTCAGCTCGATTTATCACAGGCACAGCCAGTGGTGGTGGGGTGAGTCCCCAGGGTGCTTGGCCCAGTCCCACTGCCGATTTTGGAGATGTGCTGAGGCTGTTTGTGCCTCCCCAGGGTGATGTCAGCTGGCTGGCTCATCTCTCCCTGCAGCAGCATCCCTAACGACTTGCTTCAATGCCTGAAATCACAATCCCCACAGCAGGTTTGGCACCAGCTTCTCATGGAAAACAGAATCAATTATCCCCTTCCTTTGAGACAAATTAAGATGAAACAAACTATGAAATACTTCCACTTTGTGTTTATTGTTCCCAGTGCAATTTAGCAGTTGACAAATGGGAGCATTCCCAACAGCTGAGCACACCGTGACTCACGACAGCACAAACCTCAATGGCTGCATTCCTGACCTACTTTGGGAATTAAGAAAGTTTTTCAGACAGGAGAATTTCCCCTTTAGGTTAAAAAAAAAATAAATAAAATTAAAAAAAGTGTTACAGCTATTCCAGAAATGTTGGCTGGGATCCAGTGACTGGATGAGCTGAGTAAGATCTATTCAAAGTTAAAAAAAAAAAAAAAAAAAAGAAACAACAAAACAAATCACAGGGTCTTCCATGTTTTGCTCTGTCCCTGTCCTAGCACGAAGTCAGATTCAAATCCATGGCATTGGCACTCCATCCCCATCTCCACTGGCACTCTCTCATCTTTAGGAATTCTTATCACCTGCTGCTGCTTCCAGAACTTGTAACCTCTGCTGCTTCATCTGATATTTAAACAGAACTCACAAGAAAGATGATTCCTAGGACATGTCAAAATCCCTAGGAACACTCACTTTTGTGAGAAAAACTTCAGTCCTATGATGCAGAAAGAATTAAAAGACCAAAATACCGCTCTGTTGCCACAACCATAAGGTATTAGACACGACTGTACATTTTTCACCGCCTCAGAGGTCATGTTGGCCAGAAAACTTCCAGAGAAATGCAGGCAGAAAAGGCTTCATTGCTGAAGGGGTTACTTTTTATACAGTCCTTGTATCAAAATGTGATTCACTAACAAAAGTAAAGGCAGCAAAGGTGAAGCTGCTTTCTTAAAATAGGAGCTGCCCCACGCTCAGTGCCTGATTACTGCCCAAATTCCCCATAGGCACCAGGCACAGAAACTTTCAGAACGAGTTATTTCACCTTCCAGGGAAATTATCTCATCCAAAATGGATTGTTACCCACAGGATTTTTGAACTTTGTTCCTTTTGTTCTTATGGGGGATAAATCTTGACTATTTTAAATCAATTCCCTGCCTGGCAACGGTGATTAAGAGACATGAGGGACTGGGAGGGTGAGGCAGGAAGGAAGTAGAGTTTTTTTAGTGTTCTAACTCCAAAGCTGGTCTGGAAACCCCTGCTTGCTCTCCTCTGGCAGGTAATAGTGAAGAATCTTGCCTTTGGTTCATTCTGAGAAATATCCCCGAGGAATTTATTCAAAATATTTGACATAGCTTGCAAAAAAAAAAAAAAACCCAGAATGCCCCTGAACAGCACAGGAGGCAACACAAGGTGGTAAATAACTTGCAGATGCAAAAAGCAGAGGGTTCATGGTGTGTGTGGGGCCACATTCTTTCCCATCTATAACTATTCTCGTTTTTTTTTCCCCAAGAAAAGGACAGTGCAAACCCACCTCTTCTCTTGCAGAGACATTAACAGTAGGGATGTGCTGGGACAAGCCCAACTCCCTGAACTGACACCAGCTCGAGAGGGGGAAACACCTGCAGTTACATCACAGAGCACAAAGTTCACCAATTCCAGAAGCAACCCGTGCAAAAAGCTAATTTCCACAATCTGTAAAGAAATCTGAGCTCCCTGTCAAAGCTACCTGCAGAGCCAGAAGGGAGTTCTGCTCATTTTTACCTTGCCCTGCCTTCGCCTCCCCCACCTATTAAAGTTCCTTTATCAAATCATTCCAGATTTTTTTTTTTTAAACACGGATCTCTGATGGATGTGGATGATGTCTTCGAGTTGAATTATCTGCCCCTGAGGCTGAATTTTCTCACCTTTTGTAAACATAACTGACGTCGTCAGGTAACTTCTGGCAACTTCTACCACAGAAGATGCTCAATGAAGACAAGGCAAACTTTTGCTTCTTGTCTTCTAAGATTCACCCCAAGAAAGCGAGCATTGAGTAAAATGGCATCACCTAAATAAATGTGCCTTAGGTAGGCAGCGAATATGAATCAGATAGGTGGGTTCACGTGAATTTTACTGCACAGAAGAGGTAACTTTTTGCCATTTGCTGTGATCTCCCCCTCACACCCTGCGCACAACAAACTGAGTTCTCCTTGCCCCTCAGGCTGAATTTTCTCACTTTTTGTAAATCTAACTGATGTCATCAAACAACTTCTACAACGGAAACTGCTCAATGAACAAAAGAACTTTTGCGTTCCACGATCAACCATCCAAACAAATATATATATCAGAGAGGCGAATTCATGTGAATTTTACTATATAAGAGAGGTGACTATTCACCCGTTGGGTGGTTTGATTTGTAGACACCTCCCCCGTGCTCTCCGCGCGGAATAAACAACGTGGCCCTTCTCAGCCACTGTGTCCGTGATTAAAGAATTTCGGAGCCCCGAGAGCCCCCACGGCGCCCTCAGCGCCACCCTCGCTCTGAGGGCGGGACCAGCCTCCCCTCAGGTAGCGGTCGTGTGACGTCATACGTAGTGCGTGACTTCAAGCGTCGCGCACGCGCGCTGCCAGTAACGGCCGTCCTGGCGCGTCTCCAGGCCAGCCCCGCCCCCGCGGCGGTGGGGTACGGGGGGCGCACAGGGACAATCCGAGCCCGTTCCGCGTTGCCGTATGGCAGCCCAACGGGGACACGTCAGTCCAGTGGCGATCGTCACTTGTTGCCATGGCAGCGCGGGCCTGCGGCCGTGGGGAGCCTCCAGTACCGCTGGCCCTTCACGGGGACCCCTCAGTGCCATTATCCTGTCAAGGGGACCCTGCAGTACTGTTGGAAAACATAGACGTTTAAAATTTTTTTTTGTATAAACTTTAGTCAAGGAGTTTTGTTTGCCTTTGCCCCGGGAAAAAGAGTTTTAAGTCACTTTGTAGGGCATTGTTCCACCAGGTGGGGCCTGATGAACTCGACATATCAACAGACTGAGGGTAGCCCAAAAGAGAAAGGGCCATCAGCGGCCAGGAATGGAACATCAGCAGCCACCTAGGAACATCTACCCCAGACTGTGCCTCTGGCAGAGATGGAGACATCTCCTCTGGGAAAGACTGATAAGAAAATCAAATAGTGAAGATCTAATTCACATCAGAAGCCAAGAAATCCAGATCCAGCAGGAGACCAAATACTAAGAACTGCGCAGCTTGGGACCAGTGATCACTGACCCAATTCGTTTCTATCAGTTCTGACTGTATAAAAGATCTGAAAAATCTAGTAAAAGCCATGTGTTATGGAATTATACTCTCTGCACCCCCAGCCTATGTGTGAATGAGATGATTTCTGTGGTACATCCTGGCCAGAACAACATCCTGGCCAGAAAAATGTAATGCCTTCACTCTCTAAAAATCTTGTTGGAGGGTTTTTGTTTTTCCTGCAGTTTCGGTAACAGTACTGCCAACCCCTCATGGGGTCCCTGAGTGCAGCCACTGCATCGTGGGGGACCCCCAGTGTGGCTGTCCCCTCATGGGGACCCCTCATTATCCTGTCATGGGGACCCCCCAGTGCCACCACCCCCTCATGGGTGAAACCCAGTGCTGCCATCCTCTCCTGGGGACCCGCAGTGCCTTTTGCCCTGGACAAGGATCCCCCAGTGCCACCATCCCATCTTGGAGTGGGGGTGGAACTAGACGACCTCTAAGGTCACTTCAACACAAACCAGTCTGTGATGGGTTCTGTAATCCCGCAATTATTCAGAGGACAATACCCAGAAGGGGAGATGCTGCATCACCTGGTGAAATTTCCTATATAAATATTGATGAATCCAGCAGGAGAAGCGCCTCAGAAGCTGCCCAGCCAAATCAGGACATACTCCCATGGCTGCAGGTCCTTCCCCACCACCTCCACAGCCCCACACGGATGTGTCCAGCGGGATGCTCTTCATTGCAGCCTTGCCAATGCACAGGGAGGAATGCCCCACTCAAAACCCATGGGGTTTACATCTTGGCACCCTTTCGTTTCATGTCTTGGGCAGAGGCTTTTTTATTTATCTTCATTTCTTTCTTAAATTTGAGCCTAGTAAATAACAGGGTTTTTCACCACTGTCCTGTTGTCAGCAGCATCTGAACATTTTGGTGATAATGCTTTGAGCTGGTCTGGACAGGACAGGTTTAATTCCAGCTGCTGTCCCTTGTACAGTGTTATCATTGCTGGCATAATCTGAATTTGAAGGGTTTGAGGATTTCTTTTTTTTTCTGCCCCACAAATGTTCCTATTCGAGAAGGCCCAACCATAACATAAGAAATACATAAATATTTTGGAAATGAACTGTGAAGTCTGCAAGACAAAGACTAAAAATCAACTACATCTTATCTCTCCTTTGCTTGCTTTCATGAAGAGTTTTGGGCTTGGGACAAGCCCCATATAGAAATTTTCTACATTTCTCCTTTTGTACAGCTTGACAAAGGAAATTGTGTCCTAGGGATACAGCAAGCTAGTGTGATATTTCACATCCTGGGACTACTTTTTTGACTTAATTCATTAATGTTGAATAAGAAGAGGTAATTTTCAGACATTAAATTTAGATTAAGTCATGATTGGTAGTAAAACCAGCTTGATCTCATTATAAATATGTCTTGATTTAAGTGAAGACAATTAGAAGATAAAATGATTCTTAGAAGTTTGAGTGTCTGATGTTATAGAACACACTACACTGGGAGACAGCGACCAGATAATGAGATATTAGGTTTCTTGGACTGAAGAGGATTACACAAAATAAAGCAAAACTAATTTTTTAAGTGATCATTCCCTAAAACTGGGTCAGAAGATGTTGCCTCCCTTTGTGAGCAGTTACTAAAACCAAGAAAATCCTTCCTGATAAGAAAGTATTTAACAGGATTTCATAGGAGAGATAAGCACACCAGAAGACATTTAGTTATAATTAGGAATGCTCATTGATTTACTCTATTCAAACCACCAAGGGCTGATCAAGACTGTTCCAAATACTTGATAAAAACACAGAGATTTCCTAAGTATGTAGTTTCCCACATGATTTTGCATGAGAAGAGCAGGATCTGAGGTGGACACAACCATCCTTGTGATAAACCCAGCAGCTTTTCTGTGGTCCTTTCACCAGTGTCAGGAGGCGAGGAGATGTTTGTGTTTCCAGGTTGGAGTTTGCTGCTGCTTCCTCAGGCATGAGGATGATCTCAGTGAGGTCAGCTGGAACAAACCTGGATTGGTTTCAAAAGCCAGCATGAAGGAGGATGAAGTGTTCCTTCCAGGGAGATGAGGGGCAACATGTCCCTGATCAGAGACCTGATGCCTTGCTTTTGGATGTTTGTTGTCTAACTGTAGGGTTGGAAGCTTCCCTGTCAAGAGAGGCTGTGCAGTCTCCATCTTTGGAGCTTTTCAAGACCCAACAGGGTAAAGCCCTGAGTAATCCACCTTGGTCTCACAACTGATGCTGTTTTTAGCAGGAGGTTGGACTACAGGACCCTTCAACCTGAGTTGTTCTATTGTTCTCATCCATTTTACACCTATCATCTTTGGCTTTCCTCAGATGTCAAACTGAGAAAGACTAGGCTTGGAAGTTCATTTGCATAAAGCATGGCCAGATAAAAAGTTGTGAGTTTAACTGCTTTGTAGGACTGAGATATATCACCAAGCCAGAAAGAGGTAAAAAAATCGCTGTACGAGATGATAGCTCTGCAAAGAACAATTATTAAAAGGCTGAGGAATTACAAGTCTTTTGAAATACATATCACAGGTCTAGGTGTGTTTGCAGAACAAACTGGAACTGCAAAATAACTACTGAGATACTTATAAAGCACTACAGCCTCCAGTGTCGTGCAGAACAAGGGCCAAGATGGCTTTTGGGCACAGCCTCCCCTGGCTGCAGGGTTATATATCATAGAGTCTGAGCTGCTCCTTCATGTCCCCTTCAGACATCTCTCCAAACGTGTCACTTTTTTCCTTCATCAGTCTGAAGATGGCAGCCAGCTGCTCTCTCTGAACCCTGTCGAGAAGAAAAGGAGAAGTAGGAATAGCCAGTCCAGGAGCAAGAACACCAGTGTCAAAATGAAACACAGAGCCAAAGGCAGGGCACTGTACAAACCTTCCTGGCTGCAGGAAATCTGTCCGTGGGAGATAAGGCAGACAGGGCCTCTGGTTCTCCTTCCTCCCCCTTCCCATCTATCCCATCATCCTGCACATCTCTCTGCAGCTCCCTAAACGTGGAGATAAACCAGCCTGCTTCAATACTGGCTTTGGAGTTCCTTAGGGCTTATCTGTGCTCAAACTTTCAAGATAACTCAGCATGGGGAATTTTGTAAGGCCAACGTGTCCCAATTTAGCAGACTCCATAATGAACCTGGATTAAGATTCAACAGCCCAGCGTGCTTTCCTTCTGTAATGAGGGGATATAGATACAGAGTAATACAGGAAGAGCTACTCAATTTTAAATGCACATCCTAACTTAAAACTAGAGAGCAGACTACCTCCCGATGTGGACATGACTTTAGTCAGCCACTGGAAGATAAGATCACGGATAGGGATTTGCTTTGATTCGAGTTTGTCTGCCAATGTCCAATGGTGAGATGGACCCAGGCAGCCAGTCCAGCAGTGAGGTGGTCCCTGTGTAGGCAGATCATCATAGTAGATGATTAACACCCTTCTCCCCCTAACAGAAGATACCTTGATTTTTCCCTACCCTGAATCAGTTAACCATTGTACATCCCATGAAGATTGGTATCTGTGAGAGGGATTTATTTATAGGAGGACTTACACTGCTCATCACTGAGGGATACAGGAGGGTGGGCAGCACAGGAGTGCCATTTGTTTGCAGGTAGCTCATGAATTGATGTCACTCTACAAAATTCCCTTTTGGGGCAAGATGAATGTGCACGTGGCTCCAGGCAGGGCTGGCTGAGGGATGGAATGTTCCCAGCTGCCAGACTCCTACCTGATTTGGATCAGGCTGCTCTATTGCCTAGCACATCTCATTCCTGACTCTCCTGTGGGAGATGAAAAGCACTAATGGGGAAGTGGTGCTTTATGGCTGTAACGAGGCAGATGTAGTTCCTCTTACTTCAGGGCTCATTTTGTCCCTGCAGGAGTGTGAGGCCAGAACTCAGTGACAGATCAGAGCACAGACCTGCCACAATCCCAGCTCCTCCCACTTGTTCTGCACCCTTAGACCTCCCATGGTCTAAAAACACAGAATCTGGCTTTTACTCCCACATGGTCACGCTGTCAAAAGTCCTCTTTCCTGCCACAACCACCTTCCCACACAGACTTTAAACAACTTAATTAATCCATTTAAATGCATGCCACTGGATAACCTGGGGTAGTCTTCCTGCAAGGCCTGTGTGGGTGAGCTATCAGCTGTTCCAGTAACAGGAGGGGCAGTAATAACTATTGACAGGCAGAAACAGGGCACAATCTTTGCTTGAAAGAAAGGACAGCATCAACACACCAGCAGCCACCACACCACAAACCAGATCAGAGGAAGACAGGAATGAGCAGAGGAACCTTCTTCCCCTGCTCCTGAGCTCCTGCTCTGCATTTTCCCCTCTCCTGGCTGAGCCCCAGGCAGAAGTAGAAACAGCAGCCTGTCCTCTCAGCACTGCTGAAGCAAACAGGGCAGGAAAAAAGCAGATCCTGGCTAAAGCAAGCTCATTTGCCAGTTCTTTTCTATTGCAATTAAAATGCAATGGTCCTACAGCCAAACATACCCTGATAATGATCTTTCGCTTATGGATTTGTCTGTCTCTTCTGGAATGTTTTGTGCTCACAGGAAGAGCATCCAGCTGCCCTTTCCAGACAAGAGGAAGGGAGGCAGGGTCATGAGTGATCAATATTTTATTTTAGATCACCGCTGGGCACCACAGGGCACGTTGCCAGTCTGGTGTGGAGAAATTCAATACACAGCTTGGCCTCCTGTGTCTACAGTGCATCCCAGCTGGGAGTGCTCACACAGGTCTGCAGCCCTCACTCCCTGTTTCACAGACATCAGCACTGCTGAAACCTCTCCAAAGGCCCGTTTCCTTGTCTCCAAAATCAGGATCACAGACAATATTCACTCTCTTTTTTTTTTTGAAGCATAACATCAATGCATTTTGGCTCTCCCCTCGACTTTAAATATCATGACTGTGCATTTGGAAAATAGAAAAATGAGCTGTTACTGCTGTTACTTTGTACTACATAATCTACTACAAAGGGACAGCAAAACAAAGATAAAGAGAGAAAAGAGCCTGGGAAGGAAGAGTAAGGCACCACAAACATGAAACTGTCTTTGAAGAGGAGCTTCTCCTATCACAGGCAACTGTGCAAAACAACCTCGTAGTGCTTCAGCTTGGTTTGGTTTGGGCTATTTTTTTGGATGAGTTCAGATCAATCACACCCCATTCACAAATAAAATCATTTTCCCTTCTCATAAATGCTGTCCTCAAAACTACTTAGATTCAGTAGGTCAAACAGGATTTTACTCATTGCTAACAAAATAGATTAATTAAGGATTTTCAAGGCAGCCTCATTCTTCTTCATAGGCAATTACATTTGCATACTTAGCTCCCTTAGGCTCTTTTTAGACATTTCAGTCCAAGACTTTTACAGTTAGTTGGAGGTTTGGGGCAGTGAGCCATAGGTATGTTAGAGATCTGGGGTTTAGGAACTGCTAAGCACCACAAATGTCCACAGCAGCTGAAATCCTGGGCAGAGCTCTGCATTGGGAATGTTGTTAATTGCTCTGCAGTCAAACAGGACCAGGATCCTGCTGCAACACTGTGTTGCTTCAGCAAAATAGGGGAATATCCCTGATTTTCCCTCTGATCATTTATGGGAATGTAATCATTTATGGAATAAGAGTCATAGGAGGGCAGGATGTACCTCTAACCTAAAATCCAGATTTTTGACACAAATCTCTTGAGGAAGAAGTTACAAGCTGCTGGAGGGTCGGGAGAACAAGCACAAACCAAATAAACTATTCAAAGGTTTATTGGACCAAACAAAGGCAATTTTTACAGATTCAAGCCACTAGAATTACAGTCCTTTGTATAAGAGCCACCATCAGATACAAAACAAACGAAAACAAACAAAAGTAAAAAATACCCAGCCATTTGAGTTGAAGAAAGAGTTTGACTTGCTGCCAACTAGCAAAAATCTGGACTTAACTACCGACTTTGCTGGATGTACATATTTTGCCATGTAACTTAAACACAACGGATATAAGGCATTCTTTGCATAGTTGGGTGCTTGGGACACAGTCAGCCAGCCAGCACCGAGGGGAGACAGCGGCTGTACCAGCGGGATGTTGAAGCAGAGGGTCCAGATGTGCCTGAATTCATATGCAAACCACTGAACACGCTTGCAGTTGTCGGCTGGGAAGGGACAGCCCAGCCTCTTCTAAAGCTGAAGCCTCCTGCTGTTCTTTAAATGAGCCAGTTTATGAAGAATTTGCCAACCCCAGGCGCTGGAAAGGACAACTGTGTACAAGGTTTCAAGTATTGTCTGCATAGGAATTAAAAGGGGGGAAAAAAAGCAGCCTGTTGGGTTCCTGATATGTTTGCAGTGTTAGCCAAGAGGCAGTGACAGAGAAGCTTTGGAGGACACATCCCCACCCAGCCTGGTGTTTCTACAACACCACTAAAGGATTTGAACCCTCTTCTCTCTCTCAAAAAGCAGCTGGGTTTGATTTGAAACCGAGTATGTGACCAGCCAAATGCTCTGTGTGACAGAGCTGAGGGGCAACGCTGAGCTCTGGCTCCCATGGACCAGCAAGAGAAAAGGGCACTGGAACAGCAAGCAGGCAGAGTAATGGGGAATGTGCCTCTCCCAGGACCTCCACTATCTCATCCTGAGGCAGAGGGAACCCCTGATGCCATAGCTGCCTCCTTGGGTCTCTCCTCTTGGGAGCTGGAGTAGGGAGAAGTGAGGATGCAGATAACAACAGCAGCCAAAGTGTGGTCTCTCCACCGCAGGTGGAAGAGCTAAACTGTCAAACTTCGTCACATCTTGAGTCTCCTGTTCTACCTACAGAATCAGCTCTCTGCTGAAATAACTACAGAAGCAAGATCTGAGTCAGCCCAGCCATCCTCTGCCATCCCTCACATGGACCCCACTTTGTCCCTCCACCCCTCAGAGTAAAGCAGCTTTGTACAGCATTGGAAATCACAGGCAGTCACCATCCCCCAGCAATAAAGAGGAGTTTGGCCCCAGGACAAAACAACTTGAGATTCTGGTACAAGGTCCCAGCTGGTCTGAGAGCAGAGCTATGGTTTGTCCGCCCCAGGAAAGGAATAACATGGATTTCATGGCCTAATATATGTAGCAAACACAACTAATAGACTCGTTGCATATTTAATGTTCACTTTGGGTTTTGTTTGGGGGAGAGGGAGGAGGGTTCTTCCCAGTCCCCCAAACACAACTCAAGTCACTGCTTGGGCCCAGCCCACGTCCGTGGAGCCACACAACAGGATATCCTCAAACTTGACAGGAGTTTTTGAAGAACTCAACTTCAGACCAAGAGGGGATCCCAAGTTATGAGGGTTTATGGATTTCTCTTATGGGTGTGTTTGGTTGGTTTTGGTATTTCTCTCAAGCCTTTAATGATGCCAAGGGATGCCTTTAGGAGGAGGCTAGGGACAACTTCATATAGTCTTCAGGTCTGCAAAGAGAAACAGGGAGAGAAATCATTTCAGTCATTTCACCCCTCAGGCTGGTTCATTATTATTCACATAAACGAGCAGTGAGAGCCCTGGTGTGTGTGCTGGGGGGAAGGCAAGGCAGCTTCCCCCTTAGGGCAGGACAAGCTGCTGTTTGCAAGATTCATGCCTCTAAGGACTTTGCTTCATCAACTGCAGCAGGATGGTCGAAACTCAATCGGAAGTGCAAATCCTCTTGTCTGGCACCGAGCTAAGTTACAACCCTTTTGAGCCACTAATAAGAGCTGGAGAAGCCAAACTAATTAGCTCCAGGGGTTACTGCCTCACTGTGCTGTGCAGAGCCTCCTGGGGCTGCTGGCACCCTTGACCAGCCCAGATTCCTCTTCTCACCTCTAGCCAGATGAGCCAGGAACAAGTGCTGATTTCACAGGGCAGTGCCTGAACTGCTCGACCTCTCTCAATCTTTCTACAGATCATGTTCAAGGGAAGGAGGTCAAATCCCCAGACTCCCTGCAGGTCACTTCCTTTTGATGGGAAGCTCTCCCAGTGTCCCAGGGAAGGAGGGTGAGATGTCTTTAATGTGTGAGGACATCCAGGCACTCCCTCTACATCTTGTTAGCAGAGCCAGGATCTAAAAAATATGGTCCCTTGTTCTCAGCTGAAGTCTTCCAGACATTCTGCCCCAGCATCTCTCATGGGTGAACCATCTACATCAGGAAACACCCGACAGAGGCTGCTCAGCTGCAGAGACAGAGACCTGCACTGGGGTAGATGGAAGCTACAACACACATCACCTACCCTACAAACACAAACAGACACACCCAGCCCAGCCTCATTGCTCCTGGATTCGATAGGGTTCATGGTCCATAACATCTGAGCCACCTCTGGACATCCCCTATTCCTGCCAGCCATGGCGTGAGGCTGAGAAACAGCCTCATTTCTTCCTCGCTCTCCTGCAAAGTCTTGTCTTCTCCAGCAGCAGCCAGTGACCCGGATCCCGGATGGGAGATGCTGGGGGAAGCACCAGGTGGGACCAGGGTTACTGGAGCAACATTGCCGAGGCTCAGTGGCCGTCCCATTAGGACAAAGAAAGGAAATTTTCCGGAGTGGATAATCGCTCTGCGGGATTCGCCGTGCTGAGGAGCGGATCATCCCACTCAAGTCACACAAGCATAATCAGATTTCACGTGTGAGGGCATAAGCTCATTGCCACGGGGGCCCAGGAGGGGAGGTCCCCTCCAGCATGCCACAGTTGGAGCGGGGAAGCATGGGGGACATCAGAGAGGGTGGATGAGTCCCTCACAGGGATACTCATCTCCACAGGGCCAGGCTGACAGCTGGGGTGAGAAGATCTCAAAACCAGCGTGACCCTAATGGAGGATGTTGTACATCAGAGCCAGAAATTGCCATCTGCACCACAGGGCATAGCCCTTTCTGCTCCTGGAGCGAGCTGTGAGGGGAATTGGACTAAAGAGCGTGAGCCAGTCCCTCTCTGGGACACTGGGGCCATATGACCCCCCCAGGCTGAGAAGCTCTGGCATTTCAGCCATGAAACCTGAAAGTCTTAATTAGCTTGGAATGGAGGCCCAGAGATTTGAGCCACTGCTTATCCTTGGCTCTTCTCTCCTTTCCACTCTCCTTGGATCAGCATGCTTGCCCCCAGCAGCTCATCCATCAAACCAGGTTAGGGTCATCTTTTGCCAGAAGCTTTTTCAGAAAAAGATTATCCAGGTATCTCTGTTCTTGCCCAAGCCAATGGCCAAGTCACTGAATCGTGTCATTTGTCAGCTGGACACGGTTCTGTGCAAGGAAAAGCTGGAGAACAAAGAGCCCAGACAGAAGCAGGTCCTGGAATATGAGGGCAGCTCAGGGACTGAAGGTCTCAAAGAAGCATGGAAACTACATGTCCTTCTGGTGGCCTCAGGGGCATTCCCTTCACTCCAGCTCACACACAACTGATAAAAGGCTTCTTGCTTTTGAGAGAAGCCAGCACCTCAGCTCTGAAAACCAGAGGTTACTGGTGGCATTCCCATGTGCATCTATCTCTCATGTGTGCAAAAATCCACAGCAGGTCAGGAAATCCACAGCCCATTCATAGACTTCAGCTTTCCAAAGGAGTCCTGGACTCACTCTAAGGAGAGCCCAGAGCATGCTACTATTACCATGTCTGGTTACTACTAGTGCCCTTTTCAAGAATAGTTTCACTCAAAAAGATGATTTTCAGAAGCACAGAGCATTCCCAGCTCCTTTCCCTGGCTCAGGACCTTGTCAGGACCATCAGTCCTCTGCTCTGAAATGCTGGCAAGGAAGGTAGACAGCAACCTGGCTCCAGACTCTTCTCACTCCAAACTAGGATTGACCCTTGAGGATGAAGAGCAGGGAATAAAAGCCCTTAGTGCTGGGCAGACCTGGCAATGGGTGGTCGAGATCTCCCCAAGAAGTTCCCTCCCATCTCACTGCTGGGGGTGGTCCCATCACCACCGTCCCCATTTCTTTACCAGGGGGGCAGCTACCATCTCATTTCTGGTGGTGACTATAACCCAGACCTGAGGTATTACAGGAAGAATATGAGGAATGACACACTAAATGTGAGCTTTCACGGTGATCCCAAAAGTGTGAGCCAGTTGCTTCAGCCAATTTGCAAAACACAGAGAGGACTTAAATGCAGAACAGGGAGACAGTGCTTAGAAATGAGAAAAGGGATTGAGTGAAAGGTGACAAAAGGAGTTTCATCAACACACCTCTGAAAATCCTCCAGTGGGGCAGAGAAGTTGAAAGGTGCACTGGGCTTTGGGAAATACCTACTGTGCCTTGAGGCTGCCAGCACCAGTGTGACCAGGGAGCACAAGTCTGGTGCGGAGTCAGTGGGATTGGGGGCTGTATCACCCCCAGAAGACCTTGCCCACAACTGTTTTCAGGCAGAAGCTTCCCACATTTCCCAGCCAGAGCAGCAACAGCTGACAAGGCCAGAGCACAGCCAGGAAGGTGGCTTGGGCTCCTGACCAGCTCATCCCTCAGTTGTGTGCCCATTCCCTTGCAACACTCCTGACCACCCCAGCCAGCACCACAGCAGTGGGAAAAGCCACGGACAGGCCGGGCTGCGCTTTCCTCCATCACTCAATGTTTGTTCTCCAGCTCACTGGACACCAGTTTGCTCCCAGCCTGGCAAGATGCCCCAATTCCCTGCATCCCTGGGTCTCTCCCAGCTGCAGGGGAGCCCAGGACAGGCAGAACAGGGCTCCCAGGGAGTTAGCAGTCAGAGAACAGCCAGCTGCCCATGCTGCACAAGGTTAAGCAGAAGCAGATGAAGACAAATCATGAGCGCTGGGTGAGGGAGACACAGAGAAGCAGCCACAAGCCAGGACAATTCAGGACGTGAGCCAAAAAAAAAACAACCCCAGGAGCTCAAGCAGAGCTGCTGTCTGAACTAAAATCTCATGTCAAGACAGGGTCAGAGACTAACACCCTGCAAAGGCTACGGGGGAGTTTGCAAGGGTTTCCTCTTTGGGATGGGAGAGGAGGAGATGGGAATGGGCTTCCTGGCCTCCCCTTCCCTGGCTTTCTGAGGGAGGCATCCTAAGTTACTCTGTTTTTAAAGCTTTTGGGGATTCATGACTCAATTACAACTATAAATAGGGCCAAGGCTCCAGTCCACTGACATCTCATAAGTCAGAGGATGTTTTCCCCAGGGATATGGAGGCAAGGAACAGCACCAGGCCACCAGCAGGCTTCCTCCTCATCCAAGTGGAGTTGGGCAGCTACAGAGTTGAGCATGAGGGGGAGCTCAGCAGGCATCCCCAAACATCCAGTGCCCTTTGCTACAAGAGGCAGGTGGGAAGCAAACACCCCTCATGCCCTGAGTGTTTGGCAGCTGAAAGCAACCTTGCCCAAGGGCTGGTGCCATGGCTGGTGGCTGCAGTAAAACAGTGGCCACCCTGCCCTGCAGAGTGCCATGGCCCTGGGCTCTGCTCCCCTTGCTGCTGCTCCTCCTCCTCCCTCAGCCCAGGACGACTATCGTGCTGCAGAAGATGAGAAGCAAACAAATAACGACCCCTCCCCGCCCCCACCAAAAGCCCAAACTTACCAGCTTCCCTCATCCAAAAGAAGCACCATGCTGGACAGGACAGTACAAGACAGGACAGGACAGCAAAGCCACGGGGTGGGGGGAAGGTTAGCAAAAGAGAGGGAGGAGAAAGGGGCCCAGCTCCCATGCTGTATGGAGAGGGCAGCGAGCAGGCAGGCCAGGGTTATGTGATGGCAATGCAGGGGGTGGACAGGGACAGATGCCAATGGACAGCTCTCCCAAAATGCAACCTCCTCTAGCCCTGTCCACCCACCTATTTTTAGATGGCTGCTAGTGGAGATGTTTGAAATAGGTCAAGGTCTGTCAACACAATCATTAAACCTCTGCAGCTGCTTCCTGCCCTTGTGTGCTCCAGAGCTGTCATCACCAGCATTGTCTCATTCAAAATTCAGTCTTCAGCATGATTGTCCCTCAAGCCACAGCTGCATCCCAGTTTCATTCAGGATGCCTTGTAGAGCAGGGAAAGGTCTCTGCCCTCTGATGTTCCCTAGAACCAAGGTCTACCCTGCCTTCCTGAAATTCCAGAGTCCAAGCTCATTTTTTTTCAGCGCCCCATAAGCAAGAGGCACTCTGAACCCAGCTGGGGAGGAGGCAGGTTTCCATTGCTAAATTACCACTAAGAAGAGGGCTGAACTTGGCATTTACAGCCATCCAATTCCCTTGCATGAATTCCAATTTGCAGCTGAGCCCTGGGCTTAAACCCAGTCTGTATTCAAACAGTGTCACCCCAACCCATCCATGGCTGGCCAGGAGGTGAGAGGAGAGGATTGAGAGGCAGGAGGAGAGTTTGCTGCTTGAAAGGGTCACCTGGCTGTGGGAACTGGGCCATTAGCCAGAGAAACTGTGCAGCTATCCCTGTTTGTCCTGTGCTCTTCCAGAGGCTGACAGGGGTCTGGAGGATCTCCTGTTCCATCCAAGAGTGCCCCTGCCAACAGCAATTTGGTGCCATTCATCAGACCCTGTTCTATGGGTCTGTCATGGGGCAGCATCTGCCTCTTCACCCTCACCTCTTCCTCAATCCCAGACAGAGGACAGAGAGGAGAGACCTTTCTAGAGCCTGCCAGATGGGATCTGCTCTCCTTTCTCCCACCAACACACCTAGCTAAGAGTGACAAGGAGAGAGCACAGACAGCTCAGCCCCTTGACAGCACTGAGGCCAACCAAGGCTTGGCTGGGACCTGTTTTGCCACATGGAAAGAGAGAACTGAAATCAGAGGCCCAAGAGGACCATTTCTGCTGTGGTATTCTCTTTTGTTAGGAGTGGAGCCTTGCTGCAGCTGTCAGCACTCAGCAGAGTCCCAAGCATAGTAATTTCTAACAGAAAAAAGAAAAAAACAAAACCAAAAAACCACTAACTTCTTTCAACCTTAAGAGGGGTTTGAAGAGCATCTGGCAGAGACCCCTCCAAGCCATCCATGACTGCAGGCACACTGGGGAGCTCTTCCTCCCTTCTCCACTGGAGCTGCCCAGGCAGGACAGCAACGCTTCTCAGGCAGCCTGGCCGTGTCTCACACCCACACACCTCAGCCCTGTCTGAGCAGGGGCAGCTGCATCACCACGACTCACATTTCCTGAGCTGCAGCTTTGCACCGTGGCAGCTACAGCTGGCACCAGATGGCCAAAAGCCTCAGGTGCAGAAGACAAGGATTTGGGAATAAGCTGTGCTGGCTGGACCAAGGGCTGCATCCTTCCCCCTGCACTCTTCCCCTTCCTGCCCAGACTGTTTTTCTCCCCCAGGGGGGGGCAAAGGCTACGTGCTTCTGTTCCAGCAGGACTGGTGACCCACCAGGTGTGATCAAGCACAGCCACCACTCCAGCAGATATATTTGCCAACAGGATTTACTGTCCTCCTCCCTCAGTGAGCACTCTAATTTTTAAGGCTGAAGTCACCAGAAGCAGGAAGTTGCATCACTCAGTGAAGGTCACATTCCTTCCCCTTTTAGTCCAGATTTAGCACCAGTTGGAAGCCACAAGACTCTAGTGAATTGTAGGCAGGACAACCACAGCTTCTGCAGGGATGCAGGTTAGAACAGAAGTGGGGTTTTTTTGCTTAAATAACCAGATCTATTGCATGCCTCTACCCTCCTATCTGAAGTCCTACAGCTCCTTCTGGAACAGGCAAGGAATATTTTCAACAGCATCTCCAAAATCAAGGAGCCCTAAAATTCAAACTTGTGAGCTACACAACAAGTAACCTCTGAGGCCCAGCTTGCATTTTTGGAATGTTGCTTACCAGCTGCTTCACATGGGAACCTGTTGGTCCATGGGAAAGCTGGAGGAGTGGCAGGGCTAAGAGTGAACACTAAACCTGTCTCAGTTTTGATAACACACCTTAGGACTAACCACCCACTCTGCAGCAGCCCCAGATTCCCAAATCAGTGCAAAGAAGTGGCTGTGGGATGTCCAGCTTCAGGCATCCAGGATGGAAGAGGTGAGCATCCAAACGTGAGAGCCCCCACTCGCCCTGGAGTGCTGATGGAAAGTGAGATGGAGGCAGGGGGGAGTGGGCTCATTAATCTGTTATGAGGAGGGAAGGGGAGGCAGGTGGGGAGGCAGGTGGGACAGGCAAACCAACTGCAGCTCAAAACAACCCCTCCCCTGGAAAATAACCCAAAAGCAAAAGAACCCAAGACACGAGCAGGTGTTATCAGTGGTACCACTACCTCTAAGCAACAGCGTGTCCTTACCAAAAAAGATTTGCAAGAATGTTTGTGGCCGAGGACCTAAGGTACTTGCTACAGAGATGTGAGATCAGAGGTCAGCTCAATCCTGCAACATAAAGGTGGCAAACCCGGGTCACAGCAGGTCAGCAGCACGGTCAGGGGCGCATGGAGAGGGGGAAGAGGGGTGGAAGGGCAAGGAGAAGGATGCAGGAACAAGGCTGAGCCGCCGTGCTCAGCTCACCCAGCTTACCTGGCAGCAGCCCTGCCCCCTTGCACCACCTGCGAGGCCTGCAATGAAAAGCTGCTGATGCTGCAGTGAAGATTTGAAGGGGGGGAAAAGTAAGCCAGCAACAAAGCAAGACAGAAAAAAAAAAAATAAAAAAAATTCACAAAGCTGCCTTAAAAGAAATGAACAACACGAATATGGAAGAGAAGAAAATAAAGGAGCAGTAGGAAAAACACGTCTCTGCCAGTGGCCCTCAGTGGGGAAGGCTGCTGAGAGCCTCCAAGAGACATGAAGCCCAGGCATGGTCCATCAGTTCTAGGTGCACTGTCCTGCCCTGGGGCTGCTCCAGACAAGAGCAGCGGTGCCTGAGCGGTGCCGTGTGCCCAGGACAGGTCCAACACCCCCTGGAGCCTGTTCTACAGTCCTGAGTACAAAACCCCCAAAATCCCACTGCTGTCCTTAGGCAATGTCCCCTCAGTGTCCCCAGGTGACAACAAGGGCGTTTTTTGCCACACAGGAACCAGCCTCAGGCCCTGCAGGGCTCCTGGCCCTGAAAACCTGAGCAGTGATTGCTCAGCTGGTTTGGATGGAGCTGCTGGTGCAAAGAGTTGGAATTTGCCAGCTGCACATAGATTTTAGCATTGGTGTTTAGCAGGATCCTGAAAAGCAAATCCCATCTAGCCCCGTGGGTGACCCTGGCATTCACTCTGTTCATCCCCCACCCCACTCCCCAAGTGAAAAATGCAGTGACACAGTGACACTCACAGCCCTGCTCAGCAGTTTGCAGGGTGGGGGCTTCAGGCACAACAAGGATACATGGAAAAGAAGAAAGCAAACATTTTTTCCTGATGCCACCAAAGCAGAATCAACCCTGTTCCAGAGGAAACCAGAGCTCATTTCTGTTGCTGACCCCAGAGCAGGGCAGGTCTCTGGATTTACTCTGCCTACCACAGTGCCCTGCTCACCTCACACAGATAAACCTCAGCCAGCCCAGCTGGTGGCATCACAAAGATGCTGCCCAAGAGCCTCAAGGCAAGGTCTGCCAGCAGGAGATGCCTGAGCCAGGGGTGAGGTGTAATCCCCCCATCCCTGCCTTCCTTGCTGCTCCCAAATTTCTGCTTGGCTCTTTACACCAGATCAGCTGTGGTGGTACTTAGACCATGATGTGACAGGCAAGGGGTGACAAATGCCCCTAAATCACTCTCTGAAAACCTCTGGGTGGAGAACTGGGTCCCAGAGCCCTTGGGACAGCAATGGAGAGAACACCATCTCCCAGGCTTGTTGAGCCACCACTGGGAAATCAGTTCCTTGGAGCTCACCCTCAGGGAAGGGCTGGGAGCTGCAGACACCTGTAAGGGAGCAGCCTGCAGCAGAGCCCTCAGCTGTGGGGTTATTCCTTGTATAGGCTGGGGAATCTTGAGGCAGAAAGCTTGTTTTAAGTGACAGGACAGGTCTGACCTTTCTTCACGCAGGCCTCAGGGAGATACCTCAGCAAAAAGTGCAAGATGGACAATTCTCCATCTCTACCAAGCCCCCTGCTTGGTAAATCCCCACCATGTCCAGCTGGGGAGACAGCTCTGGGGACGGACACTGCCAGTGCCAGCCCCATCTCAGTGAGCTCTAGAACCTCACACTCCCTCACTTTGCCCCAGGGTTTCTGAGCTAGGCCCATGTCCTAGGTTGGGATGCTGTCCACAGGGCCAAGGGAGGGGAAGTAACCAAAGATCAGGCCCTCAACAGATGTGTATCAGCACAGAACTAATGGGATCAGGGCAAATACACCAGCTGCATCAGCTGGAAAATGTGGTCTAGGCATCCAGAGGAGTGCCAAAGGTATTTAGGGCCACAGTGCCTCCATCTCCTAAATCAGTGTGACTTGTTCTTGTATCTTCCTGGGTGGGAGAGGTCTGGAACTCCAGAGCAATGAGACCCTGAGGGCAGTGTGGGGAGAGAGAGGTCTGAGCACACCCAGCTTGCTCCAAGGGTTTGTCAGCCAGGTGGGCTTGGGCAAGAAGAAAAAAGAAGCTCAACTTACCTTTGTTCTTCCTCTAGTTCTTCTTTGGACATCATTGACTTGTACTGGTTTCCCCTTAGCTTTCCAGGACTGTATTTAAAAGAAAATGTCTCATCTGCAGCTGGAGAGGGGAGACAAAAAAAGAGCAAGAGATCTGTGAACCAGAGACCTCCCTGAGCCACAACCCACAGCAGTGGGGTTGTTGCCTTCGGGTGCTCTCTGACCTCTGCTCCTGCACCCCAAATGCTCTGGCCACCCCAGCACATTTCCTGAGTCAGCTCCAATCCCCAGAAAGCCTGGGCACTGTCAGGGAGGCAGTGTGGATCCCAGAGGAGAACCAAGGTTCTGCTGGCTGGAGGATGGCAGGAGCCTGGCCACAGCCAGCACTGGAAACAGCGGGGACTGCTGTGAGCCAGCAGCCTGCTGGAAGCAGATCCAATTTAATCCCACAGCACAGGAACCATATGCCATTGTTCTCCCTGGATTCAAAGCCTTGCAGGCCCATCTTGGCTTATCAAGACATGCTAATCCTGCCCTGATTAACTCACAGCATTTTCCGCTTCCCCTCTCCAGACCTGCATTCCTTCTCCCTCCCTCTCTCTCTCCCTCCCCTCGTCCAGGGGCCCTTTCTCAAGCTTGGGGCTCATGGATGGTGCCACAAGCAGAGCTGTCTCAGGCCACACAGGCCTGCACCTCTCCTGCAGCCCTTGACAAAGCTTGTGAAAAGATGTCCCATGGCAAATCCCAGGGCTGCAAACAGCACTGAGCCAAGGCAGCCCCAGGAGCACCAACACAGCTGGGTCCAAGTCTCTCTGTCACCAGCCCTGGAAAGGAAACCAAGGTCTCCTTCTCCTGAGTGCTCTCCCACCAGGCTGGCCAGCCTCAGCCCTGTGCTAATTAGAGCACCAAAGCTCAGACTCTGAGCCAAAGCCGATCCTTTTCCAATCGGATTTTGCTCGAGCACTATTTGCTTTTAAAAACCTCTCCCGTGCTTTATCTCCCTACAGATGGGAGAAAACAACAGGAGGGGAGGTCAATCCAAAAGGCAGCCCAGGAGGAGCTGCTGCTGCTGGGGGCAGTGGCCTTTGTGGGTTATCCCTGGGCTGCTTATCTGGGAGCCTTTATCACCCAAGGACTGCAGGACTCGGCTGCTTCACCTCCAACCACCCTGCACTGCAGTTTCCATGTTCCCAGAAACATCTGCTGCTTCCCAGGGGTGCACAAAAGGAAGATGTTGCTTCATGATCTGCATAGCCCTGAAAATTTGCACATTCTCCACAAACCAGTATCTCCAGGGTGACACCTGCACCAGCAGGACCCCTAAAGGGGTGAAACTCCCCTGGCAGGAGAGAAAGGCCCAACTTGTACATAACACATGGACACATCCTCTGTCCCCAGGAACACAGGAAACCCCTTCCCATACTCTCCACTGCTGTTGTGGCCATATTCTTGATTCATTTATCATGTCTCTCCTCCTCCACCTGCCCAAATGAAAAACCCCTCACAGCCCCTCCCCTCCCTTCCTTCCCAGGCAGGGTTCATCATCAGCTTCCCTCTATTTTCCAGTCAATATTACCCTTAAGGGTTTTTCTCCTTTTCTCCTTATGTGTATTGCAGTCATTGTGATAAAATATTTGCCTTTTTCAGAACTGTTTCCAATTAAACATTGTCCTTGTGTCCTTATCTCCCAATACCTTGATTTGGGGATTTCTCCAACCCCAGCATTCAGCTGCTGCCAGACCTTGGGGACCCCCTTGTAAAAGGTAAGTCAGAGCCTGATTTTGTAGGTGGGGAAAGCAGAGATCTCAGAAACAAGCAGTGCAAGGCTTCACTGGATCCTGCCTGGAGCAATGGGAGTGGGATGGGAACTTCACAGAGACCTCCCCCCTGCTAATGCCCACATTTCCTCACTTCTTCACATCTCCAGGTTCCTGATCTTGGGGAATTTCCCTGTGAAGTCCTGGTGGGTTACTGCTCAGTTGCTGATCTGGAATGTTTCTCTAATCCCAGAGGATGCAAACCCTTTATCCAGCTTTGTCACAAATGTCTGAACACAAGCAGCCCAAAGCTCTGGTCTGCAGCCCCAGACATCCAGCTTGGCCATATTCTACTTCCCTTGGTAGGAACCCCTCCCCATGGGCAAACAAACAAACAAACCTGGCCAGCTGGAAACAAATGCTAATCTTGCAGCTTATCAGCACTTTGGGTGACCATAAAAGTGCATGGAAAGAAAACTCAGCTGGCTGCTGCTTTGGGAGATATTAGCAGAAAGAGAAAAAATTAAAAAGAGGGTGTAACATCCTGTTCTTTGTGCTGGTGCAGAGCAGGAGCTGTTCATTACCTTTGTAAAGCTCGACTGATTTCAAGGACAATTAAGATCGTTTCCCTCAAGTGGTTTTCTGCCAAATCAAGTGAGATTTGAGATTTAGACTGGCCCAAAAAGAGGAGTTTAGTTGCCACCTCACCAGAAAATAATAAGGGAGGAAGGAGGCAGGGAAGATCCCCATCTCTCTGCCCACATGGTGTGATTAAAAAAAGGAGACAGCGTGTGGCTTTGGAAACCTCTGGCTGTTTTTCGAGCTCAGGAACTTTCTTTGCAGATTAGAAACAAACTTCAGGAAACACACAGAAAAGGGGAGGCTGGGTTTTCATGTAGACAGGGAAAACACTACAGGAATAGGAGGTGACCTACTTACTGAGAGCCTCCATGAGTTCATATTAAAGAAAACATTTGTCTTTCATCTCTCTGCCCTCACGTTGCCAGTGCTGTGACCCTGAGCTGGCAGAGTGAGAGCAGGCCCAAGAGAGCACCTCTCCCCTGAACATGCTTGCTCTGGTGTGTGATCCACGTGTTATCCCTGCCAGCTCCCTGCCTGAAGTGGGGGGAAAGCTGCTCTGCTGGTTTTGGGCACAGGGCAGCATCCCAGGCTGGTGACAGATGCCTGCAGGATCCCCACATGCCCCAGGGGAATCTCTGGGTTGAGTGGGGCCAGGACTGGTTTTTCACACGATTTCCTGGGAGAAAGACCAGACCTCATCTCACCAACACCAGATTCCATCTCACCATCCCTGGATCCCCTCCTCATCATCACCAGACGCCCTCCTCACCACCCCTGGACCCGCTTTTCTACAGGATCATCTCTGCCCCAACAGAACCACGTCTGCCACTTCAGAAGGACTCACTTTTGGACAGCTTTCAACACCCTGAATCACAGGGTGTCAGGTTGTGGCTCTGACTCTGTCAGGGTTTTCCAAAATTGTTGTTTATTTGTTTATTTGCTTGTTTGGTTGGGTGGTTTTCTTTCCTATTACATTTGTATTGTTAATATTCCTAGTAAAGGACTGTTATTCCTATCCCCAACATCTTTGCCTGAGAGCCCTTGATTGCAAAGTTATAATTTGGCAGGGGGGTGAGGGGTTTGCATTCTCCATTCTAGGAGAACCCCAGTTTCCCTGGCAGACACCTGTCTTTCCAAACCAAGACAGATTTTGGGGCAGGAGACAGTGAAGGAAGGAGCAGGGCTGATCCCAGGGCACTGCTGGTGTTCCCAGCTGCATCCCGCTGTCTCCTCAGCAGCCTGGCCCCTGGCTTTGCCCAGCCCCATTACAAAACACTTCAGAAAGGGGGTGAATAATTCAGGGGAGGAACTAAGGGCTGCCTGCAGGAGGTGCTTAGGGAGGACACAGTGCCAGCCAGGACTCACAGCCAGGGGCCATCACCTTCTCTCAATCCCAAGTCACAGCCACGTTGGAGCAATGCCCTGCAGTGCCAGGGAGCCCTGAAACAGAGCTGAGCCTGCAGAAGCAGACACTGGCAGAGCAGCAGCTATTTGGAGTTATTGAGCATTTTTTTTGGCAGGATACACCCATCAACCCTCAAACCAGACCTCCCACAGCCCCCCAGGGTGGCATCCCCAGCCACCAGCGCTGTGGGGAAGCCCAAGGGGGTGGGATGAGTGTATTTTGGGAACCCTGAAGGCGCTTCCCCCCCGGCAGGAACGGCACTAGGATTAAAATTTGATTCTCTGTGGCATTAGGCATAATCCTCCTGAGCTGGGGGATTGCCACACAGCACCTTCAAACAGGCAGGCAGAAAGTGGGGCAGGGCAGGGACAACACCCCAAGGCCTCCTGCTGCCCCAGCCACCCCAAGCCAGGACTCCTGGGGACATCCCAGCACCTCCAGGGCTGCTCAGGAGAGCAGAGTCCCCTTCAGACCCACATTCCTGCTCAGCCCCATCTGTTTTCATTTTCTTAGGAGTGCAGCAGTTGTCACCTCAATTAGTTAATTAATCATTTTCCAATCAACTAATTGGCTAATCAGTTAAACGTGGCTCTGACTAAAGCTCCTGGAGATTGTCCTGGATGCAGCAAGGAGCTTTTGAAGCAGCTGCATCACAAAGCTACCCCATGGCAAACAGCCCAAGGGCAGCTGGGGAAGGGGTAGGAATTTCCTGGAGGAAGGAGACCATCCCCAAGCACTCAGGGCTCCAGACCCATCCATAATCTCCCCTCAGAGTTCTGCCTTGCTTGGCACTCACCATCCTCATCCTCTGGCTCTCTCACCACCAGCTTCTCGTTTTCTGAGTCCACCTCTTCCTCCTGGAGGAGTTAAAAACAGAACAGCCATGAGGAGAAGGTGCTGTGCTGAATATCCCACCTTTGGCTGGGGCAGGGCTGGGATGCAGAGCCCGGAGCTCCAGTGAGAGGGCTGGGCACCCATTCCCTGCTTCCTCCAAGGAACAGGACAAAAGGATGCTTGCTAATGAGTGAGGTTTATTAGTCTGCTTTCCTCACACTAGTCAGTCCCAGCGATCTGCCCCACCCAAAGGCTGTGAAATGCCAGTGCTTCCCCATAACTGAAGAGATGTTAAGGTTTTTAATAAGAGCCTTATGCAGGGACTGAGCCAAGAGCCCCCAGGGCAGGCTTGGACACACTGTCCTGGCAGTAGGAGAAGGTGGATCCCCACCTTGCAGCCCTGGGCCAAGCAGCTGCTCTGAAGCACTGAATGCTCTGAAGGGGCATTGTGCAGCTGGGCCCAGGGGTCAAAGGCAGCACTGGAGGGTTGTGCTGGGAGCCCTCCAGGAGCCATCCACAGCTCCTGTCTGGAGCACAGATGGGAGCAGTAACAGCACATTTTGGGGGGTTTTTTTGTTTGTTTGTTTTTGTTTGTTTGTTTGTTTTTGGGGTTTTTTTGTTTTTGTTTTTGTTTTTTTTAATGAAAAGCGATTTTGGAAGTTTTGGGGCTCCCTTCTACAAGGTACAACAAACTTCATAAAGCCCAGATTCCTTGTCCTGTGCAGAAACTGCAGCAGGGAGAGAGGGGAACACTCCAGCTCTGGAGATAAGGACACAAGGCAGAGCTCCTGCAAACCCCTGTGAGCCGAGCCCAGGGGTCACCAGCACCCTGGGGTGTCCCCCTGCAGCCTCCTGGCCCTGTGCATCCCATGGGCTGGCAAAAGGGCAAAGCACCTGGCAGAGAGGGAAGGGGCCAAGACCCTCATTACCCAGGGACACAGGGGAGGAGCTGGGGTGAAGGAGACCTGAGGGGAGTGATGCTGACCTGAGAAGGACCATGCACAGAGTGGAGGGCTGGCTTTGCAGTGCAGAGCTTTGGAGCACAGCCCCGGGCCAGAGCTGAGTTGGTTTGTCATCAGGGAGGAATGTGCATTATTCACAGCCCCTTGGCTTCCTCTGGCCACTCTGCTCTCCAGCAGGAGATGCCACCCAGACCCCCACCCGCTGCAGCCATGGCTATTTTGGGCCACACTTCCAAACATGGGCACTTCCCACTGGACATCCAGGCTTACTCCCCCTGAGGATGGCTGGGGAGGCACCCAAAGGAGTGGCCTCAGGATGGGGACACTCAGCTCTGGTGACTCAGCCACAAGCCCAGGGCAGCAGCTCCTCATCACATCCACCTCTCCCTGTGAGCTGGGGCATCCCCTGGGAGACCAAACCCTCCAGGAGCAGACACAAGGAGGGAGATTTTAGCCTCTTCCTTGCCTGGGCATAAGGCAATGAGCATTTAACAATCAGAACAAGCAGGAAATTTGGGTGGCAAACCTCCGAGGAAGGAAAATCAATCTGCTCCAACACAGAGGAAAAGACACTTGACAGGAGCAGGGAGGGATCAGGCAGGGAGGGATCAGGCAGGGAGGGAACAGGCAGGGAGGGAACAGGCAGGGCTGCCAGGCTGGCAGACAGCAGCAGCGTGCCTGGGCTGTCTGGGAACCCCTGCTCTGGGAACCCCAGCTCGTGGCAGCCAGGAGCTCCCTACAGCACAACACTTTTCTGCTTGGATGGCTTGGAGGCAGATGCCAGCACCTCCCTTCCCCCCACTCTGTGGCCCCAGATTCCACATCTCCGTCCCTCTGCCTTCCTGGGGCTGCTCCCTCCCACACCCATTGTGGTCCAGCTGTCTCAGAGGGACTCATTTCCCTGACCCCCATCCCCAGGGCATTGCTCCCTCCACCTCCCAGAAGCAAATCAGCACCTGGAACACCATTTCCTTTTGTTTTACATGGGCTGAGTCATTAAGAGGCCACCCAACCCCACCAGGGGAGAACAGGCAAGATTTGCCCCCCTCCCCATGGTCACTGCCACCCCGGGACAATGTCCCAGCTATTCAGGGACAGTGGCAGCACACTGTGTGCTGTGCCACCCTCCCTCCCACACACACCTCTGCATGGCTGGAAAGTGCTGCGTGGCCACTCGTGTCCTCTGCTCGTCCTGTGTGCCCAAGGCTGGATCCAGGCGAGGCACCCAGTGGTGGTATCTGGAAAAGGGCAAAAGCTTTGAGCACAAACACCCTCAAAACCCTCCCTTGTGCTCAACCAACCAGCCCTGGCAGCTTCAGCACAGGTGGGCAAGTCCTGAATGTGGCCAGTAGCCCACCTTGCCCTCTGATCTGTGTGCCAGGCCGTGGCCTGGCTGCTGGAGTGAGGGACACCAGAGAGCTCCAGTGCCCAGCCCTGCAGTCAAGGTTTGGAGCTCAGGAGATGCTCTCTGTGGCAGCCCCAGCCCCTGGAATGGGACCAGAGCTCTGCCAGCACCAGGCTGGGCTGCCCCTGTGTCCTGGCAGGGCTCAGGCAGCTTCCTGGGATGCTGATGCAGCAGCTCAGGAGGAGCAGGAAGGGAGAGGGGAGAGGACATGCTTGGTTTGTTAATGCTCTGCCAGCTGCCTCCTCCATCACAGGTAAATACCTCCTGGAAACCTCCCCATCCCATCCTGCAATCCTGGGGCCCTCTCAGCCCCCCAGCAGCTGTGGATGGCCTCGAGCCCCGGGCAGAGCCAGCTTTCCCTGCCCAAAACCTTCCCAGATGAAGGTTTCCCTGCTCTGCCTGGAGGGCTGTGGAGGAGGATCTGCGTGGGCAGGGAGCAGGGACACCGTGTCCCTTGGCCTTGCTGTGAAATACCAGCCTCGGGCTGGGAGCTGGAAATGCCAGCAGGGACAAAGCCCCACCTGGAGCCTGGCTGTGCCTGTGAACCAGAGAGGAGGGGAGAGCCCCCCTCTGCCTGGAACAGCCCCGAATTTCAGAGCTCTCAGCCCTATGGCCAGTGGGTGCTGCTGTCCTGGCAGACAAAGCAGGGAGGGGGAAGGCATTGGGACAACACCGGGAGGCCTGGACAGCAAAGAGGACACCATGGAACCCCAGGCACTGCTCTTCTGTGGGAAGCACAGCCCAGGGAGAAAGCAGGGAGAGTTTTGAGCAGCTGGGAGTGAGAAGAAGCGGAGAATAAAGGACTTGAGTGCTCTGTCCAACAGCCCACAAATCAGCATCTCTCCGGTGCACGCCGGCCACGAAAACCTCCCCGCAGGAGAAAGAAAAAAAATTAATTAAATTTAAAAAAAAAAAAAAATTAAAAAAAAAGGCGAGAAGCAGCACTGCAGGGAGCCATGCATGTCATTATCCGGGAGCATCTGGAGGAGACTTGACACGGGCCGCTCCGAGCAGCTGCTGCGGCAAACAAAGATCGCATTGCCGAGCCGAGGGGACGCGTGGGGCGGCAGCTGCTGCCTGGCCCCGGGGCTGGGACGCGCTCCCTGCCCGCTCCAGCACATCCCCTGTGCCCCGGCACATCTGAATCATACCTGGGCACAGCTCGCCTGCGGGGCTCCGGGAAGGCCAGGGTTAAAATCCAGCAAGTCATCCAGCCTAAATAACGAGGCAGCAGCGATCCATCTGCCTCGGCGCTTGGCAGCTCCTGGCTTCGGAGCCGGAGCCTTGGTTGGATCATCACAAACGTGCTGCTGCCCTTTAGCTCCATGGCCACGAGCGAGAGCACGGCCCAGCGTGAAGCTGCCTCTTGGCAGAGGGTTTGGAACCAAAGCAGAGGCAGGACAAGGCTTCAGGGACGTTTTGGACGCAGCCAGCGCTGACCGTGGGCAGCCCTGAGTTCCCAGGGGAGGATGGCTCAGGCAGAGGAGCTCGGCATCGTGACCCCAAAATGTCCCCTCCAGGCTCTGCCACCACTGAACCGTCTCCCAGCCTGTGGGAGATGGGGGCCAGGCTTCTGACTGATCATCTGGTTTTTAGCTCATTTCTGGCCATTTCCTCCCCACATCCTCCATCCCCCGTCCAAACCCCTCTGAGCAATGGGCTTTTTTTTCTCAGAAAGGAAAAGAGGAGACTTTGGAGGGTGGTGTGTCCCTCACCCTTTCTTCAGGGACAGCCCTGGCACTTATGGGCAGGTTGGGGACAAATAGGAGCCCTGCTCCAGCTTCAGGAAAAGGGGAACATCCCAGGCTGCAAAGCAAGAGGAGAAAATTCTCTTTCATTGAACTCCTGGGCCCTCCCTGTGTGTTGCCATTTATGGCTGCACTTTCTGCTCCAAGCCTGATGCAAGACATTGCAAGAGGGAAAGAAAGCAGACAGAGAGAGCCAGCCAGAAAGAGAAAAGCCAGGAGAAAAGGGGAAGGAAGAAACCTTTAAAAAAAGACTAAATAATAATAATGTTGGGCAGAGTTTAGCAGAGCAAAGCAGCTGCTCTGTCAGCAGCTCCCCTTCACCCAGCACTGGGGCTCTCCATCCTCCCGCTGGCCACAGAAGCAGCTGCAGAACAAGAGAGATTTCCAGCCCTGGTGAGATGGTCCTGCCAGCTCTGGGGTGCCTGGAGAGGATGTCCCTCACGTGGAGATGGCGTTTTTGCCGGTCTGAGCCACCCAAAATGTGGGAGCATCTGCTCCTGCTACCTCCCCTCTCACTGCTGTGGGCAAGGACAAGCCACGGAGTGGGCAGAGCATTTCTAAAGCTCCGGGACCATCCAGCCCTTAATGAGGACCAGGGCTGGTGAGGGAAACGCTGGTGTGTCCCACAGCAGGGTGAGGAGCCCAGCTCAGCAGCACCCATCCCTGCAGAGTGGCTCTCCCAGGATCACATCCAGCTCATTCCTTTTTGCTGCAGCCTCTGGCAAGCAAACAGCACACACCAGGACATCCCTCGCTGCCCAGGTGAGCTGGGTGACATCCTTGGGAGCAGTGGCAGCCAAAGCAAAGGCAGCCCTTCACACAAGGGGGCACTTCAGGGGGCAAAGAGTCCTTGTGGCCTCTGCTCCAGCAGTCTCCTGGCTCTGGCACAGCTCCCAAGGCTTTACCCAGCCTGCAGGGAGCTGGGCAGCAGCCCAACCCCCTCAGCCCGTGTAGGGAACACAGGCAGAGCCCAGGGGCACCGTGCCCCACACCCTGTCCCAGCAGCAGCCCCACGGCTGGGGCTCAGGGCAGGCAGGACACGTGCACAGCCTCCCTGGGGCTGCCACACACGTCCTGTCTCAATTTGCAGCCACTGCAGGGGATGATGCATTTGTCCCTGGCACAGAGTGCTCTGGGTGAGAGCTGGGCACATCTGAGCAGTCAGGGAGCTGGGTGGGGAGCCCTGCATTCCCTGGCAGTGCTGCTGCCAGGGCTGTGATGGGGGTAGCACATCACCACATCCCTGTGGGACACTGGAGCTCCTGTCCCAGCCCGCTGGCAGTGCACACACGGCCTGAACAGCTGCCAATTACAGCCAGACTTAATTAGACACCCTCTCCCCTCCAGCACAGGGAGGGCAAGCAGGAGGTATTGAAGGGGGAAATGATGACTTTTTAAATGTCCAGAGGGCTCCTGGTGGGAGCTGGGTGTTTTGTGCTGCCTGCTGTGTCCAGGAGCACAGGGAGCCTGCAGGGGGGCACAGATTGGGGTGGGGGGCACAGGGAAAAAGCACCAGGAGCTTGGCAGAAGAGACAGATGAAGTCTTTGTGCCTCTGCTGTTCAGGTGACAGCCCCACAGGCTGCCCTGCCCAGGCAGTGTCCCCTCTCCCCACTGTCACCCACTTGGCCCTGCTCTGTTTGAAGCCCTCAGCTGCAATTAACCCTTGGCAAACCAGCCAGGCTGCAGTGCCCTGGCAGTGCCCACTCACTCTCCCAGTCTCCAGAACATTTTGGCCAGGATGGCATCTCGGCAGTGGCTCTGGTCCAACACTGAAAACCCTGCCCGGTCCCTGCCACCTGTCACTTCCAGGACAGAAAGACTCATTAGAGAGTTGAAGTTTCTGACCGTTTCTCACAAGAACCACGCTCCACAGCCCCAGCGTCGCTGCCCTTCCCACCCAGCAGCTTTTCATTAGGGGATTGCTTTGACAGCACTGCCTCATCCATTAACGAGCTGGGGATGGGGATGAGAACAGACAACGACAGACTAATTAAGGTTTTTTTTTTTTCAGTGATGGGAGCCAGCAGAGACAAGGGGAACCACTACCAGCAGTTAAGGGAAACAAGGACTCCTGGGCTCCTCTCCCTGCTCTGTCACTGGTTCATTTTGTAGCCCCGAGCATGATGCTGCAATGAACTGGTCACTGCAGAGAAGGGCAGGGAGGCTTCAATCTTAGCGATTTTACCAGCCTTGCAGGAGATGGAAGCAGGAGGGAGGCTGAGACACAGAGCTGCCCCAGCAGATCCCAGTTTGCACAGGCAGAGAGCAGGGAGGGAGAAGGCAGCAGGACGCACGGCCCCAGCCTGTCATTAACACACCGAGGCTGCTCTCCCTGGGCGGGTTCATCCATCAGCATTTTGGTCGAGTGGGTTGGTTAATGGCTGCGGGCAGTCTGAGCCAGCCTGGCACTGTGCGTGCAAAGCAAACAGGAGGGAAAGAAAATAGGGAAAGAAAAGAAGGGAAGAAAATAAATAAGGAAAGAAAATAAATAAGGAAAGAAGATAAATAAGGAAAGAAAGCTCTCTGAGTGCCAAGCACAGCCCTGTCTGCCTGCTGATGTACTGAGAAGCCCTGAGCCTGCAGGAGCCAGCAGCCGGACGGGGTCTGGGAGCCTCCTCTGCTGAGTCACATCAGGGGACTGCAGCCCTCGGCCGAGCCAAGACAGGCTGGGAAGGGAAGGATTCCATCAGCCACCTGCAAAGCACTCACTGCGCTGCCCAGGGCCCGTCCCACCCCTGCCTGTAACATCCGCTGCTCTTGGGTCTGAGGGGTGCTTTGAGGATGTTTGTGGGGAGCAAAACCAGGGAACCCAGGGAGATCCTGCAGAGCTGGGGATGGTCTCTCCCACTCTGCCCGCGGGACCAAGCCTTGGATCAGCAGGCTGGGCACTGCCACACGTGTGTGGTGCCTGCTGGAAGCTCACGTAGTCCCCTCGCTGTCCCTCGGCCGTGCCACCCCGCCCCGGGGCCGGCCCGGCAGCGCCGGCAGCTGCGGGATCAGGCGCAGCTCCCGGACACTTACTCAGCAGCGAGAAGCATCACTCCCCATCCCACTGCTCCCCACCACCACCCAGATCACACCTGCCTGGTCCCTGTCCTTCCCAAAGGGATGCTGCTCAGGCCCAGGGTGACTTGTCCTGCCCTGCTCACACAGTGAGGGAACAGTTTTCCAGGAGGGAAAGCTGGCCAGGGCCCCATGCAGCTCCAGTGCTCCCTTTGCTGTAAGAGGGGCTGAGGGCAGTGAGGAGCCCCAGTCCCAGAGAGCCCACCCAGGCTTCTGGAGGACACAGAACTCCCCGTTTCTTGAATGAGAACTCATTCCAGGCACACCAAACCCTGGTCCTGCACCTGTGCTGAGTGGGGATAAAGGAACTGAGCCCTTCTCTGAAGGGCAACAAGCATTGCAGCAGTGCCTGTTCAAAGAAATCAGAGCTGCAGAGTAGCCAGAAGGGAGGAAAACATTCCCACGATGTGGAACCTGGGGACTCTGACAGCCCTGGATCCGGCCCATCTGTCCTGAGGGGTGCTGCACCTGACCAGAGAGCAGCTCAAGCTGCGTGGCCAACTTTGGTGCTGAGCTGGCCCAGGCAGGACCCAGCTGGCTAACGGTGGCCCAGGAACTCTCCAGAGATCCTGGTACTCACAGGCACCGATAAATCACAGGACAGAGAAACAGATGTGGTTTCCAGGACGCTGGGACAAGGGACGAGACTGCTCAAGAGCTGTATCCATGGGCAAGGGGCACCAGGAAGGGGAGAGGGAGAGCTCCAAGGCTCAAAACCCACGAAGGGAGGTGCTGAGGAGCACAGGGAGGCAGAGCCCGAGAGCAGGTCAGCCCTGGGTGTTGCAGAGCATCACAGCACAGAGCCGGGGGGGGTGTGCAAGCCCCCGGGACCTGCCCAAGGCTATCCGGTGAGTCAGTGGGGATGCTTTCCAAGGCGAGGGCTGTCAACTGTCAACGGCAGCCTGGAGACAGTTGCTGAGGATTACAAATGCTGCTAATAATAGGCAGGAGGCCACCGGGCCCCAGCCCTGCGTGCCCCGGCCCAAACACGCTGCCGGCACACAGCGACGCTCCCGCATTCCCCAGCCACCCCCAGCACTCCCTTCCCGGCCTTTGGGCAAGGGGCCACGATGGAAAAAGCCACCAAGACAGGGAGTTCAGGAGCCTCAGGTTGTCACCGGGTCCCATCCAGGCTGGGCAAGAGCAGAACAAGATCTTCCCACGGGCACCGAGTCGCCCATTTATTTTTGAACAAGATCCGGTGGAGGAGGAGGAGGGGGATTTACCGGGCATCGCTGCCGCCCCCAGCCCCTCCAGTTCAGCCAGGGGTCAGAGCTTGGGGCCGGCGTCCTGCTGGGGCTGGGAAGGAGTGGGGCGGTCCCTTCCCTGGGGCAGGCAGGGACAGCGCAAGGAACCCGCGCTGGCACGGGGACAGTTTCTGTAACCCACAGAAAAGGGATGCGGACGGGAAGAATAAACACATGGACATACCGCAGCACCTGGATAGGCTCTTGGGGAAAGGAGAAGGCTCCCAGGGGTTAGATGTGCGCACAGGAGAGGCTCACACTGACACACGCTTCTCTTCCCTTAGATCTTCACTTTCTCGATTATTTTTAGGAGCATTCCTTAGGGGACGGGGGAGGGAAGGAGCCAGAAACATCCCCCCAAACTGCTGCCTCCCCTGGGGGACAACAGGCTTGCTCCTACCCGGAGACAAAACACGGGATTTGCCGGGACGTCTCTTCTTTCAGGGGAAAACCCCCAGCGCTGCTCCCTCCCTGCCACCCGCGGGGACGGAGGGATGGAGAAGGGACACCGCGGGGAGGTTGGGGGGACCCCGGCTGTCCGGGTGAGGCTCCTCGGGGAGCTGCTCTTACCTTGCTCTCCGCATCCTCCCGGTGCCCGGACTGCCGGGGCTCCTCGGGCGGCTGCCGGGGCTCCTCGGGCGGCTGCCGGGGCTCCGCGGGCGGCTGCCGGGGCTCCGCGGGCGGCTGCCGGGGCTCCGCAGGCGGCTGCCGGGGCTCCGCGGGCGGCTGCCGGGGCTCCGCGGGCGGCTGCCGGGGCTCCGCGGGCGGCTGCCGGGGGATGCTCTCGGCCGCCGCGGGGCTGGGCTCGGCCGCGGGGCCCGGCTCCGCCGCCGCGTCCCTCTGCTCAGCGACCGCCTCCTTCTCGTCACCCACCCCGACCTCTTCCACCGGCACCCGGCTCCCCTCGTCCTCCGGCCCCCCGGCCGGTGCCGCCGCTTGGTCCCCGGGGCCGCCCTCCCGAGCCGGCTCCGCCGCGGGCTCCCGGGGCCGCTCCTCCGCCCGCTCGCCGCCGCCTCCCCGCAGCCTCAGGAAGACGGAGGCGAGGACCAGGGCCAGGACGGTGAAGAGCAGCGGGACGGCCAGGTACGAGTCCACGGCCAGGTCCATCCTGCCCTGCCGCCGGAGCCCGCCCGACCCGACTGCGCGGCCGCGGGGGGTGCGCGGGCAGCGCTCGGCCGGCGGCGGGGCTGGGCCGGCTCTCGGCCGGCTTTACCCGGCGTCATCCGCCGGCCCTGCCCACCGCCCCGGCCCCCCCGGCCCCTGCACCCACCTCCCCCTCCGAGCCGGCAGCCAGAGCCAGGCCCAGCTCCTCGGCCGCCGGGGATGCGCGCCCGCAGCCACCCGCAGCCAGGGGTGGGATTTGGGAAGAGGAAGGCTTGGGCTGCGAGCAACCCGGCTCTGCTTGATGCCAGAGTCCGGCTTGGGACAAGGGGATCTTTCGTTAGACACTGCCTTACATCCACAGAGTCATTCCCAAACTGCTCGGCACTGGCTTGCATCGCCAAATCCTCGAATCATTTACGTTGGGAAAGACTTCTAAGATCATAACCCCTTTCAGTGAAGAGATTGTTCCTAATACCCGGTTTAAGTTGAGGCTCCTAAACCTCCCCTGGCGTCTCCTCTTGTCCCGTCCCTGGTTAAGGGATCCCGTTCGAACAAAGGGAAGGTGTCAGTCTCCCGGGATGCTCCCTGCGCAGGCACCCAGGGCTCGCTGCGGTGTCGGCTGCCCTCGGGCAGTGTTTAACGAGTATTTGCACCTTGTCAGCCCTTGCCTGGGTAGCGGAGGGGCTGGCAGCGCCAGGAAAGTTGTCCTGACCCTCCCGGGTGAGCAGCAGCTGGCAGCACATCCATGCCAAGCTCTAGAGCATCCCTGCACCTTCCCCAGGAGCTGCAGGGGATGTCAGTGCATAAACTGCTGTTACAGGTAAAGTCGGTGCCGAGAGCAGCACCTCCCCCGAGCATTTTTGCTGCTGGGAGGTCTGAAAAATAGGAGACTCAAACCCCAGGATGTGTCCAAAAGCCATCACAAACTGGCAAAGCAGAGTGGCCAAGGAGTTGTCAGGTCCCTCCAGACTCTGCCATTGAGGATTTCCTGCCTCTCAAGACTGCTGGGAGGATTAGCCAGCCTTTTACAAAGCAGGCTGAAATTAGAAAGGCCTAAACTGCCAGGGTGAAACCAGCAGGGAGCAGGATGCTTGCGAGGGGAGCAGACACGGGAATTCACCCCGGAAAGTTTCTTCCAGGGAAAAGGCTCCGGAGATACCACCAGGAGCAGAGTTGGTTTTGGTTTTTTTTTATTGATTGACGAAAGACAAAACTCAAACAAAGATGGGATTAAATCCGCGGGTGGGAGGAAGGAAGTGAGGCCATGATCCTCGCTGCGTTTGTCATTATTGGTAATCCTATCAGGCGGGGCAATCGTTAGCTATGGATAATTGTATTCTTAGCAACAATCAACCAGGGTACTTATCTCCCCTTCTCCCGCAGAGCTTTGCATTTCCTGGGTCGCGATCGTCAGAGCTGCTCTAGAGCTCAGCCAAATCACCCGGAGATTGGCAGCGTCGCAGCGATCTTTGGTCCAGCAGCTTTCTCGATGGGTATTTGGTCCCTTCTTCCCCCTGCTTTCCCTAATCCCAGCAGCCACGAAGGCATCGTCCTGAGCCCAGTGCATCGCTCCTCTGAGCCCTGGAAAGTGCTCATGGCCAGAGACAGACCCAGGGTGGGGAAGTTCCAGGGTCTGGCTCCTTGCTCCTGTGCTCACGTGGACTGTCAGTTTTGGGCACAAAGAGGAATTCTGGGTGAGACTGAGAGAAGCTGGCCACTGGGAGCTGCTAATAGGGTGACGTGGGGTGTTTTGGTGTTGCACACATTTCCAGCTGTCACAGAGCCCTTGATTACTGCCAACACTCAGGACACCTCCTGCTCTTTCCCCCCTTCAGTACAAATTTTCCACGGCTTTTGGTTGGAAGTGTGTTGGAGGGTGTTTGCCCTCTCAGGAATGCAGCAGCATGTGGCTTGCATTAACCCAGCATGGAGACAGAGCACTTCAGCCAGCACCCTCCCAGGCAGGATTTATCACTGCCTTAAAGTGAGAGAAGCTGGTCCTGACAGCTTCTCCTGGGGTTGGAATCCCTGACAAGAGAATCAACAGGAGCTTCAGAGATGCTCAGCAGCAGCAGCTCCTGGCTCTGGACCTGCAGTGATTCCCTCTCAGGTTGCTGGAACCTGTGGCACTCACAGGAGTTGTGAGAGCTGCAGGGTTTGGATGTCTGTGAAAAACAACACTCCTGGTCTTGAGAGCAACAGCCAGGAGCAGCAAGGACACATCTGCCCAGAGGAGCCACTCGAACTGAGCCAAACTCCTGCAGTAATGAGCTGACAGGAGCAGCAACAGAGCTCAGCTCCCCATATCCGCACTTGGGGTGAGAGGTCCTGCAGAATGTGATCTCATGGGGACGACCCCCAAGCAGAATTTGAGCCCAGCAGGTCCCGTGTGATGCCGACGTGTCCCCTCCACGGCTCTCCAGAGGGAACTGATGGAGCAAACTCGGCTTGCTCTCCGGCCAGAGCTCCCGCTGGGAGGCACAGAGCTATCTCCGCGGCTCTGCTATCGACTTACAGGGCACGATTGATGCCTCCGGTTTCTTCATGCACGCTGCGGGCCGGGAGGGGATGGAGTCACACACCAGGCAGGGATCTCCGCCCGCCAGCCCCAGCAGAGACGAGCTCGGAGTCTGCTGGAAGGGGACGGGGGTCGGGGAGGGGTTCGCCTGGGCACGGCACCCCAGCCCCAGCCTTGGGCAGAGCCCGGAGCGGGGCAGCAGCAGCAGCTGCAGCGCGCTGCCCTCTCTCGGGAGGAGAACCACCCTGCAGCGCCCGGGAGAGCAGGGCACGGCTGGGGACGGTCCCCGAGAGCCCCGGCAGAGCAGGCTTTAAGCCCCAGGATGGGTAAGGGATGGCCGGGGACAGTCCCCGAGAGCCCCGGCAGGGCAGGCTTTAAGCCCCAAGATGGGTAAGGGATGGCCGGGGACGGTCCCCGGGAGGTGCGGGCGGGCAGGGAGTGGTCCCCAGGAGCCCGGCTGGGAGGGCCCGGCTGGGCACGGTCCCCAGAGCGCCGGGCCCGCACAGAAGCCGCTTTCACACGGCCGCAGCTCCGGGCGGCAGCGGGGGAGCCAAGGGCGGCAGCAGCAGCAGCAGCTGAAGAGCTTTGCCAACAAAGGGGGATTCAGGACAGCCGCGGTGACAACTGCTCCGGGAAACGGCGCCGGCACGGGAAAATGCTGCGCTGCAAATCTGCCTGCGGGAGGGACAGAGCCGGGCTGGCTGCTGCTGCCCGGAGCCTGCCTGCTGCGGGTGGCAGCGCTCCCAGGATGCAGGAACCATCCTGGGTGTGGGACCATCGGGAGAGCCTTCTACAGGCACAGAAATGATCTGATCTAACACACCACACATCCTCAGTGCTCGGCAGCCTGGGAGCTCTACAGGCAGGTGCTGTAGAGCTTTCCTCCCAGCCAAGCTGGAGGCCACTGAGCTCCAACACCCACCCCTGCATCCCAGCCAAAACCCAAGTGTGGCTCCACAAGCCTCTATGCAGTGAGGTTCATGGATACATGCTGGTTTCCAAGGGGAAAAGACAGGGTTTCACGTTCCCAGATCCTTCCACAACCCATTTCCCCCTCACATAAAGTTGGAGCACAGACCAGTCTTGTAACTGCTCCAAACTCGGATTATTTCTGCAAGTCCCAGTCATGCTCCCAGTCATGGATGCCACTTTTTTCCTTGCAAAGAACACAGCTCCCCCCCATTGACGCCAGAAATGAGAAGCTATCCCAAGAAACGCCCCTGTACTTGCTGTTCTTCAGGCTTGGAGGTCATTCCCCTACCTGGCTGGCTTCTCATTTGCCTTCTGACATCTGGCTGCCTGCTGGCTCAGGGGTATTTGGGTTCAACCCACAAATGGCAGAGCTCAGCCCAGGGGTGGGGATGGCTGTACCTTGCTTCCACCAAAAGAAATGATCCAACCCAAGAGCTCTCCTGGAAGCATTTGTTTCTAGACCTTCTCCCTAAGCTCCTGTCACTACCCCTTCTGCTTGTGAGGCATCTGCTCTCACCCATGCAGCTCTTTCAACAACTTAATTAATTTTAAAATCTAATCCCTGACCCAGGGCAGGCTCTGAGTTGCTCTTGAGGGCCTTCAAAGACTTAAACCAGTACAACGGGCCTTGCCCTTGACAGCACACTGACACAGGCTGATATTCCAAAAGCTCCTGGACACTGGCAACCATTCCAGCCCCAGCTGCAGTGGGACAGCTGAGAAATGACACAGCCTTGGGTCTAAACAAGGCAGTGCTGCAGCAGAAGAGCAATTCTGGAATTGCCCTGCAGCCCTGGTCCACCTCTCCCTGTCAGCACAGCTGGGACAGGCAGGACATGCTGCTGCTGCTGCTGCTCCAGCTGCCCTGCCCCTCCTCCTGCTCGGGGCAGGCTGCAGGGATTTGTTCCAGTGGCTGCCCCCAGTTCCAGGCCCCTCTGCTGAAGGACAGGACACACACGGTCACAGGTGTCACACACAGGTCTCACACCACAGGGGCCATGGAATGATTATTTCCCTCTGAACACGTTCCTGACCAGCTCTACCTGCCTCCATCCACACTGCTCCAGAAGCAGAGGGGCTGAAGCCCCACAGAGGAGTCTTTATGTGCCTTAAAGGAAAAAAATGTGCTGCAAGCCTGTTCATTCAACCCCAAACCAGTCTTAAAACATGCAGCTGCTCAGTGCCATGCCTGGCACTGCAGGAGGGACACAGCCCTCCTCCATGACTTGCTTTCCAATTGCCAAATAAGAAAAAAGCAGGAGTTATTTGCTTCTGCATCAGACTGGAGGAAAGGAGCAGGAACATTGGCAAAGGTGCAGCACAGGCTCCCCAGCAGACATTAAATTATCAGTGTGTCATCCTCCTTTTTGAAATGAAATTGCAAGTGTCACAAAAAGGAAGATGTGTAGATAAATCAAGAGGAATAAAAATAAATCAAGTCCTGACTGCAAGGGCCACAGAGGGACTGCAGGAGGTACCAGCAATACCTGCAAATGAGGAAGAACTCTCTTGAAGCACCTAAATTGCATCTCCAGGCTGAAAAGCAAGAGAGATCATTATAAAACATTTCCACAGTGACTGTAAACAGTTTTCAGCCACTATTAATTCACAGCATTTTCTGGAATTGAGGCTTGTTAAATGCCAGGCAGGGACACACCCAGATCATCCCCAAGGAGAGGAGGGGCTCATTTATGAGTTGTGCATGGAGCAGGGGAGGTGAGCTGGGCATGGGGAGAGCTGCTGAAGGGCAACTGGAAAGGAGAAAAAGAAATGGCTTTACAGGTGACACTAAAGAAGAAGAATGTTTCCAGCAGCACCTGGGAAGGGGAGGACAGAGCTTTATGTGGAAATGTGAATTGCCTGTCTGCTGCCACAAAGCCATTTACTCTTCGAGGTGTTTCATTTTACAATACATTGCCACAAATATTTCAAAAGCCTCAGGGCTGCTGTCCCACACTCTGTTCCAGCTTATTTAACTACAGTTACTGGTTTCAACAATGCTCACTAAATGTGTAAATTTTTCCACCTTCTCAGTCCTTGTTCCACCCCATGGCCAGGCTCCTCAAGGTAGCTGTGCCCCAAACCCCTCTGCTTGGAGTGCAGCCCTTCCACAGAGCCCCTCTGCACTGCAGGGCTTATTTAGAATCATGGAATGAGTTGGGTTGTCAGGGACCTTAGGGCTCATCTTGTTCCACCCCTGCCATGGGCAGGGACACCTTCCACGATCCCAGGCTGCTCCAAGCCCCATCCAGCCTGGCTTTGAACAGCTCCAGGGAACAAGGAGCAGCCACAGCTTCCCTGCACAACCTGTGCCAGGGCCCCACCACCCTCACAGAAAGGAATTTCATCCTAATATCCAAGCTAAACCTACTCCATCAGTTTGAAGCCATTCCCCCTTGTCCTGTTACTCCAGGCCCTTGTGAGATGTCTCTCTCCATTTTTCTTCTAGGTTCCCTCCAGGGAGCAGAAGGCTACAATTAGATCACCCTGGAGGCTTCTCTTCTCCAGGCTGAACAATCCCATTCCTCTCAGCCTCTCCTCATGGGGGAAGTGCCCCATCCCTCTGATTACCACGGTGGCCCTCCCAAAGCAGCACAGGACAGCTGGAAGATGAAACCCCCTCTCCTCAGTGCGAGGTGGCACCAGAAACACAAGACAGAAACCTCTTTTGACAGACTGGGCAGGACCAAAGAGCAAGTGGGGCAGTTTGGTAACAAAATTACCAACAAAACTCACCTCCCAAAGCCAGTGCAACACCAGCAGCTTCCAAACCACACCTGAGCACAGATGGGAAACCTTCAAGCACCCCAGAGCTGTTCCAAACACATTTAGAACTTTGGGAAGCAGAGGTGCACACCTGTAAGGTTTTTTTCTGATCACAGCATGAAAAAAAAAGAGTGACAGGATAATGCAAAATAATTGATTTTATTTAAAATAAAAAGCAAAACCACAATCATCCGAACAAGACAAGTATCCCAGCTCTGCTGGATCGGTGATAAAAGCAGCTAAGGGCAGTGGCAGGGCTTGGAGCTGACAGTGGGACTGTCACATGAAAGGGTGACACTTTCCTTTCCCCCTTCACAAGGGAGATGCCAAAAAACCTCCCCTTACAATGTGCCCACACAGGCATTTCAGATTGGATTCAAGCAACAGTCTTGCTTCCCAGCCCACAAAGGCTGGGGACTCAAGGGAGGAGAGTAGAACTATGAATGAGGGTGCTGTCTTTCCTTGAAGCATTTAGAGAGGTTTGATGTAACCGAGAAGACAAACTGGAGCCAGCACACACGAGCTGGAAAGGGGAGGAAGGTCTGCCAGAGGCTCCTGGGTGTCACCTGCTCCCACAGCACTTGTGCAGGAACAGGTGCTGGGACTGGTGCCTCTTGTCCACATTTGTGGTTCTGATGGAGTGTTGGGTCGTTTCCTCCTGAACTCTCACAGCCTATGTCTGTCACCAGGCTCTAGAGCACAGCCAGAGCTCCCAAATCCCATCACCTTTCCTGGAGCAGGCAGGATTGTGACAATGACACCCAGCCTGAGGCTCTCTGCCCATCCCTGGGGAACAGGGCAGCCCTCAAAGCCCCAGAAAGGTGAGGCAAAGCTGTGCTGCTGCTCTGGAGCAGCTGCACCCAGGGCCTCTGGAGTACAAAAGCAGCAGGGTTGGAACAAGAGACAAGGATGTCCCAAGAAGCACAAGCCTGGAGAAATGAGAGCAGAGCCCACTGTCCCCTGCCAGCTTCCCTCAAGCACAGAGCCAGGCACAGAGGGAGCACAGTTTTTAACTGTTCCTCACTCACCCAGCCTGAAAGGAGGGCCTGGGAAGCACCAGCTCCCCCCATTCCTGTGAGGCCAGTGAAGCCAGTGATGAGAGAACTGCATCTAGTCCTATCTAAAAACAGATCCTGCTCTAGCAGGACCTTCTGTTCAGAGCAGGCCATGGAACAGCAACAGTTCAACCCTGGTGAAAACAGTCTTGTTCTGCTACAATTTACGTACCACACAGCAATTCTGGAAGGGCCACCACAGAACACCACGTGGCCAGGAGTGCTGAACAAAATCCCCAATGTTTTCTGCTACAGAAAAAAAAAACCAACCCCACCAGGCTGGGAAGTCTCAGGTTGCTCAGGATGAATGAAACACTTTTTTGTGGGTAGATGGCTTCAAAGCATCTTACACAGCAATTACAGTTCAGCCTCACAACAGCCCTGTGAGGTAGGGATTTTCCTCACTGTTTATAGATGGCTGAGGCAAAAGCCAGAAGTGGAAGAACTGAGATTGCAGAGTCCTGATTCCCAGGTAGCCTGCACAGAGTTTCACAGCAGGAAGTGCCCTGTGGAGCAGTCAGGAGAGGGTTGCTGGTACCAGTCTGTTGTAAACTGTGCTTTTCTGTGAGGGGTGTCACACCAACACAGCCTTCACCTGGAATCGCTTGATTTCACACCATGGAAGAGCTCACAGGCGTGGAAGATGCTCTGCACACTGATCACATTGTGCTTCCCAGCACAGCAACCAGGCTTTCACACGAGATTTGAAGACTCTGCAAACTGAACCACACATGCCAAATGCAGCTGCATCTCACTGAGGTGCTGCCCAGCCACCAGAGAGGGCAGGGACAGCTCTCCAAGGACTCCCCTCACTGTGACAGAGCTGAGTCTTGTGAGCCTTTGCCTCTCCAAGCCCCACAACATTCTTCCAAAAGGCAGCAGCTGCAGCCTGCTCTGAGAGGACACACACAGACTGTGCAGGCTCCCAGGCTGTTCAGCCTTGGCCAGAAATGCCAGGAATTGGGAGAAGTTGGAAGATTTTTGAAGTGATCTCATGGAAGAATCTGCAGTGGCTACAGAGCAAGTGTGCTTGCTTATGCCTGGCCATCTATCACAGGAAATTTGGGAGTCTGGACAGCTAAAGAATGTCTCAATAAACGTTCCTTCTCTCCATTTCCCCACCACCACACTGCTCTTACACAAACTGACTGGCACAAGAGAGTCAAAAACAGAGATCCCGACAAACATATTTAGGATTCCTTTGTACAAAAGGGTATGGCCCAGGAGTGTTTAAATAAGGAAGAGACAAGGTTAAAAAATGGATCAGAGAACCCAGAAGAGCAACACTCCAGGTTCTACCAAACCCAACACGCTTAAGAAAGTCACAGTTGAGGCTTTAATCTCTCTTTAATTTGCTCTTTCATCAGTGCCTGGGCATTGCTGTGTGTTTACTACACGTACAGCACATCTGCTGTCAAGTCTCCTCTCCCAAAGAACAGCTGCAGTGAGTTCTATACCCACCTCCTAGGGCTCAGAAGAGCACCCTGAAGCAGCCCCTGGGAAGTTCAGATTTCCTGGCAGCACCTTCAGACACACAGAGACACCACCAGCACACAGCCCTGCTAACATAACAAACCAGCAGCTCCAAAAGATCCCTTGGGGACGAGAGCTTTACCTGGCATAATACAAATGCATCTACCACAGACTTAAGCAACACATTGCGTTTTTAAAAAGCATAAAACAACAACATGCCCCTCCCTGCCCCCCTCAGTCCTTTAAAATTGGCACTGCAACTTTCAGAAAGGTCTGAATACATAACCTTAAAGAAAAGCCATTCAGAGATGTGAACTGCACTGGCCTGAGCGAGCCCACGGCCCCAGAACTGTTTGGTGTTTCAAGCCCAGCAAACGTGATCGTGCCAGAGTCAGACTTTGTCAGGAGTTGCCTTGTGCTAAACATCACAGCTTGCACCTGAAGGACTGGCATTACTGGCAAATGCTGACTTTCTCCTGACAGTTTTTGCTGTGCAAGGAACTCCAGGATTCTCCTGCTCCATCGAGCTTCCCATCACAAGGTGCTAGTGCAGCTTTGTTACCTGTCACCGTGACAGACACAGAGTGGAAGCAGATGGACTGTTGCTGGTTCAGGTGTTGCACCTCAGATGTGTGCATGGAGCATGCAGATTCAGACCACAAAAGATGCTTCAGGTTGGTGGTCACCTCTGCTGAAGTTGCTTCAGTGCTTGGGGTCATTCACACCACCTTCCCATCCTTGGCTGAACAGGGATCTTCTCTCAGAAATAAGATGAAAAAGGAAGGTGTTTGCCCAGCAGAAGCAAGGTCAGGTGACATGGGAATACAGAAATGCTGCTGCCACTGTAGGGAGAAAATCCATGTGGCCAAAGCTCAACTGGAGATGAAACTGGCCAGAACTGTGAGGGAAATGAAAAAGAGTTTTTTTTCAAATATATTAATGGCAAAAGGTAAATTAGAAATAACACTGGCTCATTCCAGGATGAGGATGGTCACCTCACAAGCACAGATGATGGACCAAGGGGATCTCAGTGCCCTGAGCTGGAGAACTGTGACTGTGAGAATGTTCAACTCCCAGTCAACTCCCAAGCTGCAGGATCTGCTGCTCCAGATGGATGCCTACAAATCCATGGGGCCTCATGGGACTCATCTGAGAATCCTCAGGATGCTGCTGATGTAATTGCAAAACCTCTCAATGGTTTTTGAGCAGTCTTGGGAATCCAGAGGAGTTCCAGCTGACTAGAAGCTGGCCAATGTCCCAGTTTTAAAGAACAAGAAGGAGGACCCTGGAAACCACAGGCCTGTCACTCTCACTTCAGTGCCCGACCAAATAATGGAAGAGATGATTCTGGGAAGTACTGAAAAACACCTGGAGGACAATGCAGGCATCAGTCACAGCCAGTTCAGTTTCATGAAGGGAAATTTGTTGAATTTTATCTCCTTCTGTGACAGGGTGACCCACCTGGTTGATCTAGGAAAGCCAGCAGATGTCACCTTTTAGACTTCAGCAAAGCTTTGGGTATTATCTCTCCCAGTGACCTTCTGGACAAACTGTCCTGCCCACAGCTGGTTAACTGTGTTACATGATGGGTGAGCAATGGCTCACAGGTTGGACACAAAGGGTGACAGTGACTGGGGGTGACACCAGGCTGGCACTGGTCACTAATGGGGTTCTGTAGGGCTCCATCCACATCCCTGTGCTCTTCAACATCCTCATTAATGACTTGGACACACGACTGGAAGGAATATTAAGTTTACCAACAACACTAAATTGGGAGATGTCAACTCCCTTGAGGGTAGACAGGCCTCAGCAAATTAAGAGGGCTGGGCAATCACACCCTGTGTGGAGTTTAACTAAAGGCAAGGGCAGGATTCTGCTCTGGGCATTCCTGGTTGTGTGGAAAGAATGGGGATGGAGAGCAGAGCTGTTGATGGCAAGTTGGATCTGAGTCAGCAGTGCCCTGGAGGCCAGAGGACAAACCATGTCCTGGGGACATCAGGCCCAGCATCACCAGCCAGGCAAGGGAGGGGATTGCCCTGCTCTGCTCTGCACTGAGGCAGCCTCACCTTCAGTACTGGGGGCAGTTTTGGGAACCAAAACAGACTCTAACAGACATTAAGCCATTGGAGAGTGTCAAAGGAGGTCCATGAGGAGTGGCTGAACAGCCTGGAGGAGACTGAGGTCACACCTCATTTGGGTCTTCAGCATCCTCATAAGGGACAGCAGAGAGGCAGGTACTGATATCTTCACTCTTGTGACCTGTGACAGGACTCAAGGAAATGGCTGGAGCCCTGAAATGCCCTCACCTGAGTGAGGGCAGGTTTAGGTTGGATATCATGAAAATCTTTTTCACCCAGAGGGTGGTTGGGCACTGGAACAGGCTCTCCAGGGCAATGGTCACAGCACTGAGCACTGAGTTGATGAAGTGTTTGGACAATGCTCCTGGTTTCTGTGCAGGGTCAGGAGTTGAACTCGATGATCCTGGTGGGTTCTTTCCAAGCGCCCGTACTCCAGGATTTTATGAGACACACGCTTGCAAGCGCCAGCCCTGACTGCAATGTTCTCCTGCAGCAGGGTAAGATCCAAGCACTCATTTTCCACAGTTCAGTTCTTGCAGAAGCTCATTTCCTCCTTGTTCTTCCCAAAATTCTGGTGCGAGATCCACCGGACGTTCCGACAGGCCAGAAGGGCTGGTGTTCCTTTCCTCAAGTGTACAGGACAACATGTAAACATATGACAGTGTCAAAGCAAGGCAGGTTTGTTTTTTTTTTTCACATTGACCTGCTGGTTTTAAAAAGAGTTCTTTAAAAACTGACCGTTGTCTTCCTTGCCAGTTCCATGACCCATGAAATACTTGGCATGTCCTTACCCACAGCTGGGCTCTAGGTGCACTCGCCCGGGGTGCAGAGGGGACAAAGCATTGCACAAAGGACAGAGTCAGGGAGTTCCCCTACGGGTTATTCAGGAGCCAATCTTGGACAGCACGCAACAAAGACGTCTGGATCGAGGAAGAGTGACAAAAAAACTTAAGGAGTGTTGAGAAATAGAAGCAGAAGGGGGGTAGGACAGAGCTGGCTGGCTGCTAACGGAGCTTCGATCGGCAGCTGCCTCTGGGCAGGCGGTGTTATCCCTCAGGGATAGCTGCGGCCTCCACAAGATTCCCTAATCCTGTCAAAAAAAGGTACAACTGCCTTTGAGCATTCCCCTTGGAGCAATGGCACGAGATCCCAGCATGCAGATTCAATCTCAGGCTTATTCTTCCTCCAGCATTGCACAAGCAGGGTTAAGGCTTCATCGTCTGGAAGCGTTTCTAGCAACTAAGCCACCACACACAGCTGGAGCAGAACGCCCACCCGCCCTCACAGAGTGAAACAATCAATACACAGGAGGAAGAACAGTGAAACCCAGAAAGCAAATGTTCTAGGCAAGGTGCAGATTTTTAATGTTTAGGGTATTCATTTCAAAATTTGAATGGAAAGTAATTTTAAAAAATGGGCAAGTTTTTCAGAAGAACGGATCTGCATCGTGATCTGCATTTTTATAGCTTTCTTTTTAAACCAGGGTCTGCATTAAAGTTTGTTCTTTCCTGCTGCTCGTTCCCTGCCTGAAGTCACACTGGCTGCCAAAATGATATTTGACAATGTCATAACAAGCAAACTGTGGAAAACCTTCAGGGCAAAATAAGCAGTCACTACAGTTCTCCCCAACTTTTAATGATGCTCTGTACTTGTAATTCAATTGTATTCAGTTATGAGCAACTGCTGGAAAGAAGAAAGCAATCTATAGGAGCACACAGGTCTTCAGGCAGTCCCCACACCAGGAAGTCAGGCTGGAATCATGCTCTAATATGGACTTCCTCAGGTAAATTACTGCTGCACACCTTTAGCAAGCCACACACTAAGCCACCACAGCACTTGCATCCACACCAAACCTGGAGCATCCAAGAGCTGGCCAGCACTCTAATGCAGGCAGGCAGCCAATCCAGCAGCACTGGTTAACCAAGCTGCAAGGAATTTGCTTAAGAATTTTGGCAAGCCTCTGCTATATGAGAAAAATGCTTCATTTAGCAAAGAATGTTTAAGTTCTTCCCTGCAGTATACCCCTAGATTCCCTGTGTTCCACTGTTTTTAACCTGGCCTGTCCAGAGAACTGCTTTCCTCAGCAACTTTACCCTAAGCATATCTATCCTTGATTTTGCAATATTAATGTTGCCTCCTTCCACACTGACTGAAACTTGCTTGATATTTATGAGTTTATTTGCGTATTCTAAATGTAAACACAGACATTTAGAATTCAGGATGAATTTTGCCTTTAACAGATAAAGCAGTGGAACAAATTGAAATAGTCCAGGCAGCAGTAAAAGAAACCATACAACTACTTGAAGGTTTTCTCTTTGAACAAGACATTGAAATCTGAGTGCTGCCTGATCATTCCTCATTTTTAACTGTTTATTATTCATTTATGCTCTCTGAAGAGCAGTTAAAACATCCCACCTCTCCCATTAAACAAAAATAAAATCAAATCCTTTCATCTATTACAAGAGACAACTAGGAAAAGTAATAAGACTGTTTATTAAATAAAACCCCTGATTTAAAAAAAACAAAACAAAACATGAATAACCTTAAGTTTTCTGTTTGGAACAATTAAAATAATTAACGGAGGGAATGTCCTGTAAGGAATCCCTTGCTCTCCATCCCTCTCTCTCCTGAGGAATCCCCTATCTGAAGTGTGCCAGCTTTCCCTTGTGCTGTCCTGTGCCTGTTTAAAAGCACCAGCTGCCCTGGGGTCACCTGGAGGAGCTGCGCTCTTTGCTGACGCAGTCGTCCTGGGAAGTCGTGTCCCCGTTCCCCATCATCCCACACGTCCTCCTCTTCTTCCTGCGGTGCATCATCCCCTCTGTCTCGGAGCCAGAGTCACACTGAAGGATGGAAAGATGAAACCACGATTCAGAGGAACCTCAGCAACTGCCTGTGCTGTGCAACTCGCCACAAGAGCTACTCAGCAAGCCTGAGCTCCAAGAAGGGGCTGTTTTAGGCTAGACACATCAAGGAAATTTTAAATCAAGCATTTAAAAATCAGGAACAGGAACATTCTTGGATTTTGTCACTGGCTAAAGCTGACTTGAGGCAAGGCAATAAATGTGTTTCTTTTGGTCCCTAGAAGGACCTCCTCTTCCAAGAGAAGACTCTGGCTTCTGAAGGATTTAGGTGTTGAGAAGAGTCCCATATTGTAACTGACCCGTTTTGGATTTTTTTTCCCCTCTCCCAGTTTTTAGAACATTCATTTTACAGCCATTTTTCCACAGGCTAAATGAATGACAGATTCCTATGTAATACAGACATGGATCAAACAGAATGAATCCATTTAGCAATGAGAAGAGAGGCTTCAGCAAACAGAACCCACTAAGATCACAGGCTCCTCCACCATGTAGAATGGTTTAGCTGCTTTCCACTAATTTTTTCCATAGGGCATGAATATAAGGATGAAGGCACATGATCAGGTATGGAAAAAACAATGTAATTGTAGAATATGGATCACCCACTGCAGTAAAAAAAAAGCATTACCTCTGAATCAGAGTCTGAGGAGCTGGAACTTGATGAACTGGAAGAATCACTAGAACTGTCAGAAGCAATACCAGTAGATTCCTGCAAGTCAACTGAATCAGCCAAGGCTGCCAATTCAGGATGTTCCTGCTTTAGGATCCTAAATACAGTTGAAATATCAGGGTTAGCCTTTGAATTATAACACTGCAAGTTAATGAACTTTTAGGTTTTGTTTTTGTTTCAATGGAAAATATACAAAGAAAGTTACTAAATCTCTTACCTGTACCATTTCCTTGACAATTTAGGTCTCCCTCTTACTGTCTTGTGCCACACCACTGGGAAGTTGGTACAGCTGGCAAAGTTTTGTGTGATGGCAATAGTTGTGTCAAGATTGAGGACTACGTGCCACCAGCCACCTAAAACACAACACCAGTGACCATTGGTGGCTGCATAGCAGAGAGCAGAGAGCAGAGAGCAAGCTCGAGAACAGCCAAGAACACCTTTCCCACAGTGCAGGTGGAACAGGATCTTATCTCCCAAACCCAGGTGAGTTTTCCAACACCTTCCTCTCTTATATCAGCTTTCACCCCAGTGCCTGAGAGGTTCTTGTTACAGAAGGCAGCTCCACACTCTGACCAAATTACCCAGCTCACACACACAGGACTGAAGGTGTGACCTGACAGCACCACGCTGGCTGCTGACGGTTTGTTTAACAGCAACAGCCATTGTAGCCCAGACTGCACAGAGCCCTTTCTGTTCAGCTGGAGAGGACTTTCCACGCTGATTTTGCAAGGTTCTTACGACTACAGACTAACCTTTCATTTAAAAATAGATGCAAAATTGTTTCTCCACACAGGATAAGAGCAGTGGAGTTCTTCTAACCCACTTAGAGCCTCAGAAAAGACTGAGGGAACAGTTTAATGGAGCCCGACAGCTACAAACTCTTAACAGAAGGTACACTCAGGAGGCACTAATAAGTGCCAAGACAATCACAAGGCACCCTTCACACACCAAGTCAGCTGGATGTTAGAGAGAAGCAATGTGGACAGAAACTATGGGCTGTGCTGCACATAAATGATGCAAGATTCAGAGGTTAGAATCTGGTACTGAACTCACCTCACCCCCCACTTACAATGGGCACACAGTGTGCAGCCACTCAAAGGGAATGGCATCTTTAGCAAAGCTTAATTTAGCTTTTGATTTCAAATGCAAGATGAAGCATAACCACAGAGCAGTGGGTGGAAGGTGTCAGTGCCTTTAAGTGGTTCGTTTCCCACAGCTAAGAAAAAATTCATATGCAAAATCCAGCCATGAATTTGTTCCAGTGTGTATAAACCCCAACAATTTTGTCTAAGAGTTACTGGGGCTCAAACACCTCTGTTATTTTGTGCCATTATTTTATGCCCTGACAAGCTTTCCATTACTGCAGTTCAGTTCAGATTGCATGCCTTCGATGCTGCAATTTAAATCCTTCTTGTTTTGCCATCTGTATGCCACAGGTCATACACATTTTGTGACATTCAGGAAGTAACTGAATACCCTCAAAATGAGCTCAGTTTGTTTTGTAAGAAATGGGCCACATAAAAAAGCTGAAATATTCCCTTCATCTCTATTACACAGAAATGTTACAAATATGCTTTTTTTCCCCCCTCTCCTGGATTCCCATCCTGGAGAGATTTGCACATACCTGGAACAAAGACCGTCTCTCCTGGTTTCTGTAAGACTTCCAGAGGTTTGAACTCGGGGGGCCAGGTGGGAAGCTGTGTCCGAGGGTAGATGACATTGAACCAGGTGATGGCCTCGTCCTGCTGGTTGCCTCCCTCCTCCCGTGTCACTTTGATCAGCTCTCTGGGAGTGCTGGTTGGGAACAGGCACCAACGTTTATGTCCCTGCACTAAGGCATTCCAGGCACTCGTTCCCAAGGGATCGATGTGAATTCCTGTTCCAGAACGAGGTGGGCCCATCACAAACCATCTGCATGTGGGGGGGGGGAAGAAAAGTGCTTTAGTCATAGAGCAGGCAGGTAAGCTCCCTTTCTTCATGTTAGACAGAGAACTGCAGCAGTTCGTTGCACATTCAGTTAGAAATTAAAGTCACTACAGTCCCTTCGTTTAAATCCTTGATTTTGTTAAGTTCACACTACAGCAAAAGGATATAACAGGAGTTTACCCTAAAAACTGATATGAATTGGGACAGGAATGACTGTGGGATAAGTGAAGATGACGTTTTGTATGTCATAGCTGTATTTTGTTTTAAACAGTTCTTCAATAAAAAGGTGATTTCAAAGTTTATGAGCATGATTAAGTCCCAACATTCTGTGTTGGGATTCTTCCTAGGCAGGGGGATTCTCCTATGGTTTTCTAAAATTCGCTGCTCAAACAGCTCAGAACTGCAGAACAATGAGGAACAAAAGGCAAACAACAAGGAACAGAGCAAGTTATGCAACCCCGGCCTCTCTCTGCTCCTTCTGTTCATTCACAAGAGGCTTTTCATTCCAACACTTAACTACGTGCAGCTTATTCTCCAGTGACCATTCAGGATTGGAGGTTTATACTCCCACTGCCCATTTACAAGGTTTATTTCTCCCAGAGGATAATTTTATCTACTGTATGTGTTTAACTTGCAGCAGCACCTTCAACTGCTCATTTCCCCTGGAACAGAGCAGTAAGACCAACCACACCAGGAAAAGCAGTGTGAGGTGACTTCATCAAGAGGAAAAAATGACAATAATGGTTTAACTGGCAGCAGAGAGTGCAGAACATAAAGCACCAACACAATTCCTCCACGGTGGTAGTGACAGGCATGAGATGCCCAGCAAGAGGAATGCAAAGGTTCAGAAAATACAGCAAGTTCTCCATCTCTCCAGTGCAAGTGTAAATCAAGCTGGTTTTGAATAATCATTTGCCAGCATCAACTGTAGGACAGTGAAGTTTGATTATCAAGCTGGTTTTTTTTCCTGCTTCACAAAGGAGCTGCAAATAAGCAGGTATTTGTCATTTCTAGTGCCATTCAATCTTTGGAGTCACATTAGCCTTAGAAAGCTGATTCACCTACAGGTAGAACAGTCAAGGCTTTCATTAAGAAATCAGAAGAAATTATACACAGGAAGGTCTGTCTGGCACAGACAGATGCACTGTTCAATACCCTTTTTCTGACAATAACCTGAATCTACACATGCAGAGAAGGTTTTGAAATCCTTATTTAGCAACACTGTCATTTACCAGCACCTTCCTTCAAATATTTAACTTCCAACAAACAAAACACAGCTTGCCCCAAGACATCAAATTTACCATTAAAAACTTCACAACTCCAAAATTCAACCTGAAAGCAAACCCCAGCCCCTCCTCCCCAAATTAAAATAGCTGCTTCAGTAAATGTTTTGCAAAAATTATTGTCTTTATTTTAAAGAGGAATAACGCCAATAAAAATGTCCTAAACAGATCCAATTCTTCTTTTAAGAACACTGTCACACACCTCTCAATCCAGAGATCAACCTGTACAGCTCTTATCCTCCTCATACCATCAGCACTGCTTCCTGCCAGATTTTCAATTATGCCCTAGAAGTACTGCACACTCATTTCTGTACCTAGATGAACCCTCCAACTCCAGGAGACATTACTGTGCTCTCGTGCATCACTCAGCTCTCAAAAAACCTCCAAAGCCTGAACAATACCCATGTTTTCCAGAACAAAATACAAGAGGTTGGATACCAAGGAGCTCAGAACGTGCCTTGTAGATGGGGAGGGTGTGGGGGACACAGACAGCAAAATAAATGAGTCACAATCAGATTCAGTTATTTACTTCTAACTTGGGTAAATGATCTCTACCTCATTAAGTGTATTCAGTTTCTACTACGTGTTTCATGTTTGACCACAGTGTTGTCTGTTCTTAGAATTATGAAAAGCACTGTAAAAACACCTCCTTCAGTGATCTCAAATGGAATCAGGCTCTTGCTTCACTCCTGCAAAAGCACAGCTGGACTACAGACACATGAGACAGTGCAAAGTGCCATTACTGATGAGCTCTTGCTCAATTTTATTTAAATAAACCACATCACAGCCTTGTGTCACTCAAAGGGCAACAGGCATTGTCTGACAATTATAAAGTTGCTGTAAAGACTTTAATTACTTGGGAGGGTTCAACTTAAGCTCATACTGAAGTGTCATAGTAACATAGATAAAAATGGCTTTTTGATCTAGAAGCCCAAATGCAAGGTTGCTGCATTTGAATTTATGAATGGAATGTCATTTCACCCTCTTCCAAGCTGCAGCAAAAATGAAGAGCTGAAAAGGCTACGTAGATGTGAAATATTGTCCTCTCTCAAAACCATCTGAAGGAGAGCTAAGAACTAGTGCCTACATTAGATCCTAATCTAGCTTAAGATCTTTACCTTAAAAGGAGTGACTCACAATTAAACAAAATTCCACACTGTACATAAGCAACTGGTGGAAAGCCCAGGAGCTGTTCCTGAGGCATTTTAAATTTGAACACCAGAAGGCACACACAGCATGACACTGACCTGTACAGCTCTGAGTAACTATGTGATTTTTGAAAAATCTAAGAAGTGATGGAAAATGACTCAGTAAAAAAAAAAAACCTTTACACCATAAACCTGTAGCAACACTGGTGGCAGAAGGAGAAATGATGATATAAATCCACCCTTCTCTCCCACAGGATTAGAGACACACACTCATTTCAGAGACGATGTAAAAACATCCCTTCTTCATGTGGGACAATCCCAGGTATTTAGGAACAACCAACGAGCTGGAAAATACCCAGTTTTGTCTTGCTGTCACTCTACCTGTAAGGCGGCCGTCGTTTCTCCCCTGCATACTGAAAGAGATCATCAGTGAAGAACTTGGGGACCTTGTAGTCCTCCAGGAGTTTCCTGCGCTTGGGATGCTCTCCATAGCTGCTGTCAAAGATGTAGAGGGGGCTGTCGTCCCGCGTGGTTTCCATGTACTCGATGTAATATTTCATCTTCATCTTCACCGAGTAACCGTCGTTGTCCTCCCCGCATTTGAACTTCTGGTTCCTGTACTTGCGTTTCAGCCGCTCCAGCGTCCACTTCTCCTGGGCAGACCAGCCCACCTGAGCGTTCAGCAACACCACGGGCTTGTAAGGCTTTTCGTAACGCTCAACAAACTCCTCCACTGTTAACTGCAGTGCATCTGCCCTCTCCACGTTATCCTGTGAAAGCAAGGGAGGAAAGCAGGGCAGATGTTAGGACGGACTGACGTCCTAGGACTGTGCTCGCCTGTGGGAGAGCTTCACACGTATCTTTTCTCCACACGCCACGAGGAGAGATGGAGGCACTTCTGTGTTATTTTAAGCTCCCCGAGGCTGCAGCCCCATTTCTCCTGGCCCGCTCCCTGCACACATCAGTGACACCCGCCGCCTGAAGCCTTTGGCACTGCTTCGCAGCGAGGCAGCTCCGCGGGAGGAGAGGCCACCCTGCCCTTTCGGCTGACACATCATCCCCTGCGGTATTTCACTCCCTCGGGACACCGGGAAGCGTTGCTGGAAATTATGCGGGCGCCCGTTCCATGCCGGCGGGCCCTGACCTTCCCCACACGCCTCGCCACGTGGAGGGAAGAAAGTCATCTCCCTCAGCAAACCTCTCCTTCCCGCCAGCTCTGAGGCAACCCCAGCCTCAGGAAAGGGCCCCTTCCCGCTTCCCTCCAGACGTCCCGCAGCTCCCCCTTCACCTCAGGCATTCCCAATCCCCTCAGTCGCCCCCTCCATCCCTGTCCCCTCAGGAATCCCCAGCCTCCCAGTCGTGTCCCCATCCCACTTCCCTCAGGTCCCTTCCCCATAGGACTCGCTCAGTCGCGCCCCCCTCCATTCCAAATTTCCTCCTCCTCCATTCCCAATTTCCCCCACCTTCATTCCCCGTTCCCACCCTTTTATTCCCCGTTCCCCTCTGTCCCCTCCGCCCGGCGCACCTTGCAGGCGGTGGGGCTGAGGGGGAAGGTCTCGCAGTAGTTGTGACGGGTCCAGTCCAGCGAGTCCTTCAGCTCGGGCCGGGCGCTGCGCTTCGCCTCACGGATCCGCTTCTTGCTCTTGTGATTCATGGCGGCGGCGCTGGGGGCCGTCACCGCCCGCCGCCCCCGGCCTGACCCTGATCCCGATCCCGATCCTGATCCCGATCCCGGCCCCGCTCCGGCCGCACCTTCCAGAAATTTCACCCCGTGCCGCCGCTGTCGCTGCGGCCCCGCCCCCGCGGCACTCCCATTGGCCGGCTGAGCCCCAGCTTCCGCCACGCCTTGGCGCTGATTGGCCGAGGCCGAGGAAGCGGCACCCCCGCGCCACCATGTTGAGGAAGGGCAGTGCGGGCGGCACGGAGGCAGCGCGGGCGCCGGGCGCCCTTGGCCGCGCAATCCCGCGGCCACCTCGGGAACCCACCGCCACCGTTGCCCTTCCCGCGGCGGGCCCGCGCTCCGCGCTTGCTGCTCCTCTGACAGCGACAGGCCGACCGCGTGCCATCCGGTTTCCTCCCTTCTCTGGGAAGCGGCCCGCGGAGGCGCCCGCCCCGTCCCGCCGGAGCAGCGGCGCGGGTGGGAGCGGCCCGGTTTAACCGCGGGCCCCGGGGGAGGCCGCGGTTAGGCGAGCGGCTCGTCGCCATCAGCGCCCGCGGCGGCGCTCCGCGTGACGTCACGCCGGGAGGAAGCGTCGATTGGCCAGCGGGGCCCTGGCGCCAATACGTGTCCGCCCGCGATTGGCCCATGGCGGAGCCGCAGCGGCAGCGCGCGCGGCGGTACCGGTTCGAGGAGGGTCCGGAGGCGCTGGCCGTGCGCGTGCCCGAGGTACCGGGGGCAGCTGGGACACCGGGAACAGCGGGAGCTCCCGACACCCCGGCACAGCGCCTCGCCCCGTGTCTTGCAGGTGCTGGACTCGCAGTACGGCATGTACGTCTGGCCCTGCGCCGTGGTCCTGGCCCAGTACCTGTGGGCGCACAGGCGGAGCCTGCCCGGCAAGCGAGTGCTGGAGGTACCGCCCGCTCCCCGCCCGGTACTCCCTCTCGTGACCCGCGGGTCAGGCTCCGCCCGCGGTCTCCAGGAACACGCTGTGGTTTCAGATCGGTGCCGGTGTGAGTCTCCCTGGCGTGGTGGCCGCCAGGTGCGGTGCCCAGGTGATCCTGTCCGACAGCGAGGAGCTGCCGCAGTGCCTGCAGCGGTGCCGCAGCAGCTGCCTCATGAACCACCTGCCCCACGTGCCCGTCCTCGGCCTCACCTGGGGCCGCGTGTCGCCAGAGCTGCTCTCTCTTGCTCCCATAGACATTATTTTAGGCTCAGATGTCTTTTTTGATCCCAAAGGTATGTTAATGCTCTTAGGTATCTTTGGTTTGTGACTCCAAGGAGCTCATGTCCAGTGGAGTGCTGGGAACAGTGTCAATAGGTCAGGTGACCCTGTGCTACTGACCTGGTTACTCTGGGGTAATTCTAGTTTAGAGCTGTCATAAATGCGGCTGAGGGTGTGGGAATAAGATTAAATAACTCAATCCTTTTGTGCCATATATCTTATACAGATAGACTGTGCTTGCATTGATCTGTAATTACCATTTCATAGAACCAGGCAGATTTATCCACATCTGGAATCCAGAGACTTAACCCAGACTGCTTTATCTCCCCAAACTACACAGACTTTGAAGATATTTTAACTACAATTTACTTCTTGTTGGCGAAGAACCCACAAGCTCAATTCTGGACAACTTACCAAGTCCGAAGGTAAATATTTACATATTTAAAACTGCTAGCTTCTGTCTCAGCTGTGAAGGAGCATTAACTCCTCTGTGGCACCACCACTCTGACTCAGAAAAGCTCTTTACTGTGAGTCAAGCTGCTATTTGCCCAAGTAAAGCCTGGAGGTAACAAAACCTGAAAATAATCCAAGAACCACCAATTTGCTGTTAAGCAGAAAACTGTTACACTGTGTGGTACTAGTTTGGTGACAGCCTGCTCGAGTTACTGTAGCAGTGATAACCCTGGGTTAGGATTTTACTCCATTTCCTCCCCTCAGTGCTGACTGGTCTATCGAGGCTCTGCTCTACAAATGGAACCTGAAGAGCATTCACATTCCCTTGCATTCCTTTGGTGCACACCAAGAGCACTTGGCTGGCTCCTCTCTGCCAGGAAGACACACAATTGAAATGATGATCATCTCACTAGCACAGTCAGAGGACACTTCAGTTTATTCCACTTTATATTTCAGTACAAGGTGATACGCAGCTGTTCACTGTAGCACAAAGCTGCAGAGAACAGTCCTGGTTACATCAAACCTCATGGATATTTTGGGGAAGCAGCAATTCTTAAAACATGCATTGTAAAAATAAAGCTGTTTGGTTTTCCAGCTATGGCTTTTGAGAAATTTGTGTTCCTCCCCCAAGCCCGTGAAATAGTTAGAGCCTCAATTCCATCATGTGAGCCACTACACAATGGAGTTTAACCTGTAAATCCACAAGATCCAACCTAAATCCACAACTTCAGCTATGAAAAGGTAACTGCACTCTTAAAATAAAAAACCATCCCCATAAGATCCCTTTCCCAGGACTGGGAATCCTTCCCAAAGATCCACATACAAAAGCCAGCCCCTCTGTTGGTACATGAGTGCATGGAGACTGCGCTAACCTGGAACATACAAACTCCTCAGTTTGTAGAAAAGTACTTTTAATCCTCAACAAAGCCATACTGCCAGTGTTCAGATGTTTCCATTCCCATTTAACATACATGCATAAAGATAAAACAAGGCATTACAATAACCCTTGACACAGGATGTTTGAAGTTACAAGCCATTTGGTACCAAATCAAGAGAAATCATCACTGTAAAGATCAGCCCCTGTCAAGCAGCAGCCTGGTGAGCCAGGGCAAGCACACAGCAATGCAATTATTAGTACTGCTCAGTTTGGACCTCCCACAACACCATCCCAGGCCCTGGCTGGTTCTGTGTTTGTGGCCTAGAGTGTGTTACCACTTGCCACACAATATTGGGTTAGTAACAATACTAATTAAAGTTTGCCCAGAGTAATTTAAAAGCAACCCCAAGTGGATAAAATTTATAAGCAGTAGAATGCATTTAGTTACTAGATAGAAGTTAAACATTGACAGTATAATTGCAGAAATCTTTTCAAGCTAAAAATAAGCTGACCCAAGACATTAAGTTGAGAAAAGTTAACACAGAAAAAATGTTTAATATGAACTACAGAGACAGTGGGTATAGTACAGAATGTCTTAAGCAAAAAGATACACCAGTACTTACAAAGGAATGAACCATTTCTTTGCTTAACATTACAATTCTCATATGTAAGTTCATATATGTAGGTTGGTAAGTTTTTTACCATTCTGGAAAAAATAAGGTGTGTATATCATCAGCTAGATGTGCTCACTGTATGCTCCATTTTTTTTACGCAAGGCCCGGGTGACTGGAAGTGCAGTTGTCAGGCATTTTAATTAACTGGACAGCCATTTGTTTCTGCACGACAAGGCATCGTTACACAGGAGCAATCAGGAGACAACAGGAAACAGCCAAGCACTCTGCACTGCAACACGCCACCTTAACAGCTAACCAGCATTACTCAACTGCTACACAACTGCGCCTAGTGCACAAAAATACATAAGAGAAGAGATTAGAATTGAGTCTGGTAAAACAATCCTTGCAAATATCAACTGTCACCTGAAAAGATTTCTACCAATTTGAATTTGAAGATGCTATTTTAAGTCAAAAGTTATTCTTTCTTTTCAAAAAAAAACAACCAAAAAAAACCAAAAAACAAACCAGCATTTACAGTAAGTTTCAAGTTGAAGTTTTGAGGAATTTAAGGAATCAAGATAAAATTGAGAGTACTTTTTGACAGTTAGCTATCAGCATATAATGGCTGCATGATTCCTCAGTATGAAACTGGAGGCAGCAAGTTACCATCGATTTTAATTTCCAATAGAAGTCAGCACTATATAAACAAAAATGAAGTTTTACCTCAAATATCCAAGCCAATAATGAAATCGGTAGTCGTTCACTTCACTAAATTACAAGAAATTTGAATAACAGCAACAAAATGGCACATAAAATGTAAAATCTGCCACTTGAGGCGCAACTTAAACAAGTAAAAAGTTAGACAAAATGTTACAAAATAACCTTTTCAACAGCTGGTTGCACGGCCAGGGTCTCTCCAACGGGCTGAAGACTCAAGCGATCCTTTCCCCCCAAAGGCGTCCTTTATCTGGGTTCTCATTTAGCTGAAGCATCTAGGTTTGAAGAGAGAAAAATTCAGCCAGGTTTCTACCTTGTCTGTTTTGGTTGTGGATGAATTCAGTGATACTTCTAGTTGTGTTTCAACTGGCTTTGCCTATTTAATTAAGTTTTAGGAATTTCCACAGTGTTCCACCTCCCCCCCCGTGTGTGTTGCTTTATTTCAGAGGCCAAATGTAAGGTTCAGTCAAAGTATTTAGTTACAAAGGAGAATAAGCACCAGGCTGTAGATCAAGCCACCATTAACTTCAATTCAGCCTGTTCACCACTCAGTTATTCAGAGTTCTATAAAGTTACAAAACTAATACTTTTTCATAAAGACTTAACTATGCTCTAATTAGCATTCAAAACTGAAAATGTGACTAATTTTTGCTACAATTATCTAACTTCAGAGCTAGCTCAGGCCCTTTCCTTTTAAAAAAATAGGACCAAACAGTTTGAAGGGTTAAAGACACACTATCCTTTCCCCACCCGGTGTATCCTTAGATGCCTCTTCAAGATGTCCACTTGAGGAAAAACTAGTTTCCGTGGTTTTCTCGTTGCAAGGAAATTTGCCACTTTTCTAGGACAGTTATTACCTCCAAGTCAGTACAACGGCCACTGAACCGATCTTCCGTTCTAAAAGGATAGTGTATCTTTAACAGTGTAAGACAAACCTGCTCCAACACACGCCCACAGAAACTGGTCCCTGGAGGATCAGCCAAATCAGTTAAAATCTGCAATACTGGCCAATATTCTTTTAGCAAACAGGAGACCGCAGCTTTAAAGGGGAAAATGCAGATGTTGGATAAATACAGTAAGAAATAGTCATTTTCATCATAGGTTGCGTCTCATACAATATTTTATTAAAACCAAGGTATTTATCTTGCAATAAAACATTTTCTCTGTTTAAAAAAAAAAATTCTCCGTAGAAAACCCTTCAGTAATTATTTCCCTGAATCAATAACCAAAAAACCACTGCTCAAGAAAAAAAAAACCAAAACCAACAACTAACAATGTGCCCCACTAGGATTCACTTGGTTCAGGCTATTAATGTTCCAAGAACTACCCAACACCCCAGCTAAGTGCTCTAATAAAGTAACATGCATCCTGTGCTGATCCCGAGGTACATTACCATGTTCCTAGGAGGATACAGCTCCTTCTTCTTCCGGAGACTTGGGAGGGCTCTTAGACCTGGATCTAGAGTTGGATTCCCTCTTTGAGGCAGGGGGAGGGCTTCTAGATCTAGACCGGGATCTTGACCTGGACCGGGATCTGGAGACAGATGAGGACTTTGACTTGGATCTCCTGGCAGACCTGGACTTGGAGGTGGAGCGAGACCGAGAGCGTGTGCGAGACCGGGATTTGGATCGACTGTAGCGGGACCGACTGCGGGACCTAGAGCGGCTCCTGCTTCTCGATCGGCTGCGACGGCGTCTCCTAGGGCTGAAACGTACCAGGAGGGAAATAAAAACGGCGCGTTAGAAGTTGCTCACGGGTGACGCACGGACTGGAGCGAGTGCTGCGGGACAGGGAAGGCGGAACAGGACGCACGTGGGCAAGAAAATGAGCGTTACGAGGGCGCCATTGTTCAGAGCGAGTGGCCGGGGGCTAAATCTACTACAGGGCAAAACCTTTCCAACTCCGAGGAAACCCCACGTGCCTTTGCGGTAAACATCTAGTAAACTCCCCCCCTTTTACTCTTCCCAGCTCCGCCGCGAAACTCACTGGGAAAAGGACACAGAATCCCAGAATCGGTCGGGTTGGAAGGGGCAACAGTCGATCACCCGGTCCAACCTCCCTCCTTAAGCAGGCTGGGCCTAGAGCACATGGCTCAACTCTGTTCAGTGACGGAGACCTCATTACCTCTCTAGGCAACCGACATCAAAACAAACGGGTCCCACTGCACAGGCGCACAGCTAAGGTTCATCTCATTTACTGCCCAAACTCCGTTGCCCGTTCCTGCGGCGCTCACCTGCGGCTGCGGCGGCCGTAGCCGCTGCTGCTGTACCGGCGGGGCGGCGGCCCGCGGCGGCTGTGGTGCGAGTCGGGCGGGCGGCCGTAGCGGGCCATCTGCACGCGAAGCTCCCGGCCGTCCAGCACCGCTCCGTCCATCGCGTCCATCGCGTCCTCCGCGTCCCGTTTGTCGTGGAAGCGCACGAAGGCGAAGCCGCGGCTCTCCTTGGTGTAACGGTCCCGGGGGATGTAGACGTCGCCCACGCGGCCGTACTTCTCAAAGACCCTCCGGAGGGTGTCCGGGGAGGTGCGGTAGGTCAGGTTGTCCACCTTGAGGGACGTCATGCCCTCCACATCGGGCGGCGGGCGGCCGTAGCTCATGGTGGGCAGGAGCCCCTGAGGGGCGGCGGCGGCGGCCGAAGAGAATAAACCTGAGGGGTTGAAGGGAGTCAGCAGCCGGCGCGGCCCTGAGGGCGACGCGCCTCACACCGCAGGGCAAGTCCAAAAAGGAGGAGAGCTACAGCGCATAGGGGAAAGCCGCGGGGTCCGCAGGGAGCAGCACCCACCTCAGGGTCCGAGGGGCGGCCCGAGGCCGGAGCAAAGCGCCAGGAGCGGCCGCCCCGTCCCGCCGCGACGAGGAAATGAGGGGGAACCGCCCGCGCGCGCGACTTAACGCCACAAAATGGCCGCCGGCGCCCCGGAAGGGAATGCGGCACCGCCCCGCCCGCGGCGCCGCGGGAACGACCCCCGATCCCTTTTTCTTACTTTTCCCCGAACTAGTGCCAGAGGGTGCGCAGGGAAGCCCCCTCTAAATTAATAATTCGACCTGCGGTTGGAAAGTAGCTGTTAAAACGTCGCCGCCGTGACCCGGAAGGAGTCGGTGGAGGCGGGGAATTTTTTGAACAATGTGTGTAGAAAACCGTAAAAAACCCCCCAAGCAATAGCAATAACAATTAAAAAAAAAAAAAAAAAAAAAAAAGGAAATGAGGGCAGAGCAGTATGTATGGGAGAGGGGCGACAAACCCCCGCCGCGGGAAAAAAAAGCGATGGTGAAGTGAATTGCTTGTGGCGCGGGCGGGCGGGCAGGGTTTAAAATGGCGGACGGGGACGGGGGGAGCTGTGAGGGGAACGGGGCCGGGGAGCCGTGAGGGGAACGGGGCCGAGGTTCCGTGAGGAACCGGCGCTCGGCCCGGCTTCTACCAAAGCGGTTCTCCCGGAGCAGCTGCTTTGAGAGCTCGGTGCTTTTCCTGCCCGCGCTCTGCTGTGTGACTGCGGCGGCCGTGAGGGGCCGGGCAGCCCGGAGCGGGCTCTCCGCGGGCTTTCCTTCATCCCTGCGGGCAGCGGTGCCCGGGGAAGCCGCGGCCCCGCCAGCTCTGGATGTGGCACGATGGATCCGCGCCGCTGCCCCGCCGGCTCCTCGGGGCCTGTGAGAGCTGAGCAAGGAAATAATAAAATCATCCTCACACTGGCCCGCTCTGCAAGTTCGTGCTGTGGCAGGGATACGGGAGAAGATTTGCACAGCTCTTGTGTAAGGGTGACAAGCAGCTTCTCAGAGTCTAAGGGAATTCCGTGAAAGCTGCTCCCCTGCCCCAGAAGTTGTTGCTCTGTCACCTCAGGCACAATTCAAATGCCCAAACTCCTGAACTGTAATACCTGGTTCTCATCTCAAAGCAATGTTAAAAGTTTATAAGCAGCTGTTCCATAACACTATGTTGGAAAAAAAAAATAGAAATTAAAATATTTTGTACTGATCTGTTTAATCCAATGACAGTATCAATACGAAAAATTATTTCAGGGTTAGAATTTAAGTTCTTAGTTTTACTATAATTGTGTTTAACTTTTTTTTAAAAATAAGCAGTGACATGGATACAAATCCAGAAGCAAGTTTGTTTCCTGCTAAAAATGACTTCAGAAATAAAAATAATAATAATAAAAAAAAGGCAAAAAAACCCCCACCACCTGGTACTGATTTGACATTTTGTATTGCTTCTTGTTTGTTCTACTATTTCACCAGAGAACTTTGATTAAAAAATTCAAGTGTTTCATCTGCTGAAACCATTTTTCAAAGGAGAAACTAGAAGTTTACAGTGATTTCCCTAAAATGACAGAGGAAGTTTCCTATGCTCCTTCCTCCCAGTTTCAGTCACTTCAACACACATTGCTGCTGTTGCCAAAGGAATTGTTCCAGCCCACCAGCCCAGTTTGCTGTGCAGAAGGATGGAACCTCTTACTGGCACAAGGGAGAAAAGATGTGAGAGAGACACTATTCCTAGAGGATCTTAATATTCTGCTACTAATAATTAATAATATTAATATTTAATAATTAATGATTATTTAAAAGGAAGAAAAGAACCTTTTTTAAGACCCTTCACCTTGATATTTTAATTGCATCTTTGTAAAGCAGCCCCTGAATAATCATACTGACTTTCCTCCACAAGTGAAGATTACATGCTGTTTTGAAAAGCACACATTAAAAAAATACAGTTTGGGAATTAAAAAAAAAAACATGTAATACATATATTAAATATATGTAACTATGGCTGGGGTGTGGATTTTATTTCACAGGACTACAGGGTGGGTCAGGTTGGAAAGGACCACAGTGGGGTTATCTGGTCCCACCTCCCTGCTCCAGCAGGGTCATCCTAGAGAGCGCTGGAACGTGATTGTGTCTGGGTGGCTCTGGAACATCTCCAGTGAGGGAGACTCCACACTTTCTGGACAATCTGTTCAAGGCTTGGTCACTGCACAGGGAAGAAGTTCTGCCTGGTGTCCAGAGGAATTTCCTGGGCATCACTCTGTGTCCGTGGGCCTCTTCTGGTGCCATTGCTGGGCCCCCTGGAGCAGAGCCTGGGCCCTGCTCTGCCCCTTCTGAAGGGACAGAAGGGGATGAGGGCCCCTCTCAGCCCCAGCAGCCTCAGCCTTTCCCCAGGACAGAGATGCTCCAGTCCCCAAATCATCTTTGTGGCCCCTCCACGGGACCCGCTCCAGGAGCTCCGTGTCTCTCTCATCTGAGGAGCCCAGAACTGGACACTGCTCCAGGGGAGAGCTGAGCAGAGGGGCAGCATCACTCCTGACCTGCTGGAAATGCTCTTCCCAAAGCACCCCGGGACACCAGTGCCCTTCTGGTCCCCACAGTGCTGGTCACGGACAGCTCCCTGTCCACCAGGACCCCCAGCTCCTTCCCCACAGAGCTGCTGCTCACTCCCAGCCTGTGCTGGTGCCTGGGGTTGTTCCTCTGCAGGGGAAGGACCCTGCACTTGCCTTTGCTGATCTTAGAACAGTTCCTCTCTGCGCTTCTCCCCAGCCTGCCCACGTCCCTCTGAAGGGCTCGCAGCACTCTGGGCTGGTGGCCACCCCTCCCAGCTTTGTGCCATCAGTGAACTTATGTTGATGAGGAGGCATCGACCCCTCATCCAAAGTCATTGATGAGGAAGTTAAACAACCCTGGGGGACACCAGTGAGAGGCTTCCAAAGAGACCCAGTGCCACTGATTAAGACTGGGATTTTCCATTCAGCCAGTTCTCAATCACCTCACTGCCCACTCCTCCCACCTGCTCATCCTGAGTTTCCCCAGGAGGCTGTTGTGAAACACAGTGTAGAAAACCTTTCTGGAGTCAAGATGGACAATACCCACTGCCCTCCCCTCATCTTGTTTCATCATAGAAGGTGATCAGGTTTGTCAAGCAAACCTTATTCCACTTCAGATCTAGTTTAAACTCTCTCAACGAGCCCTTCTAACTCCTGGGCTAATATCCTTTTCTCCCTCTGAGACCTCTGTTTCTTTAAACCCTTTACTGTAGACAGCAGAGGTAAAATGTGGTGATTTGTAATTTACTTCAATCGGTTCTGCATTTCCTTCTCTGTCCTTTTGGCCAACATTGGAGTAGAACAGATTTAGTTGAATTCTTCAGTCCCAGAGGCCCAACAGAACAGACCGAAGATGGTAACAGGAAAAAGCCGCCATTTGGTCAATGTCTGATCCTCTCTCAGTTTTGCTGATGTTTTAACAGAGATCTTCATGATTCGAAGATAATTGATCTTAAATTCATTATTTAGAAATACTGTGAAGTAAAAGATTAATGGTATCACTTCCATCCCTGGAGGTGTTTCAAGGCCAGGTTGGAGGGGGCTTTGGAGCAAGCTGGTCTAGTGGAAGATGGCAGTGGTGGGATGAGATGGGCTTAAGGTCCCTTTCAATCAAAACCATTCTGTGATTCCATGGTTCTGGAGTTGTGTGTGGGGGTTTTATTTTTTTGGTTTGGTTTGTGAGGTGGGTTTTTTTTTTTTTTTTTTTTTTTTTTTATCTTGCCAGGCATTAAGGCGTCATTTAGTGACTAGAAATTACAATTCTCAAAAAACAAAAACCAAAAAACCACAAACAAACAAACAAACAAACAAACAAAACCCCAAACAAACAAAAAACAACCCCAAAAAACCCCCCAAAAACACACACACAAAAAACCAAACAACAACAACAAAAAAAGACACACAAAACCCCCCAAACAAACAAAAAAACAAAAACAAAACAAAACAAAACACCGAAAACAAACAAACAAACAAACAAACAAACAAATAAACAAAAAAACCACAAAAAACCAAACCAGTACGAACAGCTTTATTTTAAGGACTGGGAGATTTCTCACCGCTTTAAACAGGAAAAAAACTACATACTTGGCTAAAACTACATTTCCCACAGTGCACAAAGGGCTTTCAGGGCTGGGTCAGCTGACCGAGACACCGAAATGTTCTTTATTTCCTGTGCAGGGCATGGAAATGTGCGGGTGGCTCATCTTTCCTTCGTCAGGTGATTGAGAGGCCGGGGGCCACAATCGCGATTCCGACCATGACAAAAAGCCGAGCCCATTAACCTGCTCGGTACCGGGAAAGCTGCTCCTTTGGGAGAAAGGGATGTCATGAAATAACACACAGCCCTGCCATGGGAACAGGTAATCTTGGGCTTTACCTTTTGTACCATTCCTTTTTTTTTTTTTTTTTAAATATTTTTTTTTCAAGTTATCGATTTTGTTGCACATTATTTAAAAGGATTAATTGATTGATATTTTCTAGCAGCTGATAAGTAGCCCTAAGTAATCATTGCTTTTGAAGCTTGCTTGCTTTTATTCTTTTTGCCTTTTTTTTTTTTTAGCAGAGAGGCTAAGAGGAAACTTTTAAGAGAAAAAAAAAGAGTTTTTCCAGACTGAAGCTGAGGACTTGGGAAGAATACATAAAATGTCTTCGGAAGGAAAAAAGCTTTTCAACATCATTATTTTGGGAGTCTCGTTTATGTTTATGTTCACTGCTTTCCAGTCCTGTGGAAATATTGCGGTAGGTGTGACTTTCAAAACGTGCCACATTTCTATCTCAGTTATGTATCCTGGCTGTTCTCTAATGTGTTTTATTTGGGTTTTTCTAAGTGCAGAATACTTTGACATTTATCTTCTTTTGGTTTAGTTTTAAGTAGATTAATGTGTTTAACCAAATAATTCAGCAGCTTAATTCTTTAAGATAGCAGAGCTGCATATAAAGTTGAGCCTGATTGCTTAGAAAGTAGAAAATTGATCTTATAAAATGCTTGAACTTTAAAGTGTCTGCTTTGTCACTTGTGATGTTGGACAATTGAATTACACTGAACCTTGCTTGGTCTATATTCTGTACAGTCCCTTCCAAAATATTTGCCTAAGTTATTATTAACCATGCCATTGTTAACTAGATCTTCATAATCTAACAAACTAGATATTGAGAGGGAGAATGAGGATAACATCTGACAAATAGATTTCTACTATTTTCTACAAATTGCTAAACTGCCAAGTCACCTTCCAGCTGAAGGAGTTATTTCCTGCTATTCAGCATCTCTTTGCAGAGCAAAAATCGAGCACAGCATAATCCAAATACACTGTTACTATTTAAATTTCTAGTCTCCTGCTACTGCCAGGTTTAGCCCTTTAACTTCCTGAGCTGCTCTCAGTGTTATTAGTTCTGTTCCTGCAGGGCAGTTAGATTTCAACATCCCTCTTGAGCCCACAGGTCGTACAGCTCTTTTCTTTGATGCAAAAGCATCCTTGCTGGGTTCAGACAGGTAAATGTCCTTCTCTGCATTGTAGAAGTAACTTCTTGGGGTGCAGTGTGATACTTTTTTGTGAGGTCTTAAGTGCAGCCCAACGATCTCAGAAATTCTGCATCTCACCGAATTGGACTTTGTGTTCATGTAATCATGTAATTCATTGTCATAAAAGTCTTTACAAGTGACTTCCAATCAGATCTGCCTGCCAGTCCAACTAACTACGTGGTCTCATGATCACTAAAGCTGATTCAAGGGGAAAAAAAAGGAATAGGGAAATAACAAGAAGAGTGGAAACTCTTATCAGACATTCATAGTTAGGTAAAGTTAAGATTATTCTGAAACTTCTCCTTTTTTCCCCCACTTTTGAAATTAAGATAGTCATACCTGTCTGTGTAAGAGGGGTTTTAAGTGAAACAAAAGTTTTGTGAAATATTTTAGGTCCCTTATGAAATCAGGGTTTAATAATAAAGTACTAATTTCTTTTTCAAACATAGATGTTTCCCTGCCAAGTATCTCCTGCATCTTTGTTGTGGAGGTGGTGGGAGTTGTAATTAACATTTTAAATTCTTTCAAGTGCTTAGTACTGTCTATTAATGAATAGTTCTTATGTTTGATACTGAATTCAAACCCATGCAGGTGTTCTCAAAATGCAAGACAGATTCTAACATATTACAATGTATGATCTTCCCCTCGCAGCAAACTGTTATCACGAATTTAAACAACACAGACTTTCATGGCAGTGGCTACACGAGGTAATTACAGGGTTTTTCTTCTTACTTTGCTCCTTGCAGGATGAACTTAGTTACAGTTTCATCCAGTAGAGAGACACTCTCAAGAGATTGTAGTGTTCTGCTGACTGCACAATTTATTGACACACTTAAAGCAGTTTAAAACAGGCTTCTCACAGTTCTGCTCTGAGTTATTTCCAGTTGAACTACATATCTGATTTGCATGTTTTGTTTGTAGGGAGAAAAACCACTTACCATCACATTCTCAGCATTTTACCTTAGGAGGCAAGTTTAAAAATAAATAAAACTGCTAACTCAGGCCTTGGTTGTTTGCCTTTGTACACTGTGTTTGTGCAGGGCAGGTGGTGTGGATCAGCTCTCAGGAAATAAAACATAAATGTGAAAGGAGCAGTCAGAAGGACAGGCAAAGCCACTCAAAGCCATTCTCTTGGTTGCACTGGCAGAGTCAAACTCGTCAGGCATGATCAGGGACCTTTTGCATGCCAAATTAACGTCATGTAGGAAAACCTGATTGCTCCTTTGAAGGCTCTACTCTCTTAATTTAAGCTAAAAATGCCACTGGCACAAAATATGTCCATAAAATTTCTGTGGTGTATTTGGCAGAAGATGAAAACCTCACAGACAGATAAATGAGGTCCTGGGACATCCTCTTCTAGATGTACAGGGTACAAAATACAATAACTGCTGTTCAGGCAGTTTGGCACATAAATTGCAAGATGCCTGCAATAGTTTGGGACCCTTCTCAGCAATCCAGGGAATACTGTTCACTCCTGTGTTCCCACGTGGAGTGCCATGGGTGAAGGGAACAGAAGAAGGCAGGGAAATGTTTGGACCATCAAAGTTTTGCTGTTGAGTTATGTATGTGCTTAATTGGATATTTTGAAATCCACTGATCACTCTTAAATCAGTTGCAGGGGTAGCATTTTATGTATTTTATGTATTTAATTTTTTTGTTTGTTTTTTATTTTTGTAGCATGTCCATTATTTATGGAGTGCTGTCTGCATCAAATCTTATATCACCTTCACTGGTTGCAGTAGTGGGACCTCAATTCTCCATGGTTATTAGTGGTGTGTTTTATAGGTAAGTATTAATTTTTAGGTTTTGTCTGCTTCCATGGAAGTCTTTCTTTATTTTTTTTTCACATCTGAGGCTCCTGTGCCATACATGAAGTTGTACTGGCTAAGAAAAGCCTCTCACAGAGATACTGCAGGTGTGTAATTGCAGAGTACTTCAGCCTACTAGAAACAACACATTTCTTTTCCCCAGCATTTCCAAACTTTGCTGACTGTGGAATTGAGGTTATGGTCTTAGAATAATATTTTAAAATTCTATGTGCTTAGAAGATTTTTCACATAGAACTTGTTTTTCAACATCCCTTAGGAGGAAGTAGCTGATTTAGATGCACCTAAGTGAGGTATCTGATTGTTAAAGAGCATTGTCCACTTTGGGTTGCTGTTCAATGAATTGATGTCTTCTGTTCTAGCTTATACATTGCAGTCTTTATCCAACCAGCTACATGGGCTTTCTACACTGCCTCTGTGCTTATTGGCATTGCAGCTGCTGGTAAGCATTGTTCTTACTCTGCTGACTGTTTTTTTATGAGATTTGAATATGCCTTTAAAATATTTTTATTTCCTGAGCAATATATTCTGTCTGTTTCAGTCCTCTGGACAGCCCAGGGAAACTGCTTGACTGAAAATTCTGATGAAAACACCATTGGAAGGAACAGTGGAATATTTTGGGCACTCCTACAGTGCAGGTAAGCTTTATTTGTTAAATTTTTTGGGGGGATTATGTATACATTCTGCTTTTTACATCTTTTTATAAGTGGGAGACTGCATCGAAAAATACTCCCCTGGGACCTTGCAGTCAGTTGGAAGGAGAGATGAAAGCAATTTTTTTCTTGATATTGTGCATTACAGAACAGGGAATAAAAGAAAGTTGAATATTGCATTCTCAGCTCTTGAGCTGCTCAAAAAGATAACATTTCTGTTAGGGGAGCATTTGAGGGATGTAACAGCAATCTTGTTGGTTGTGGAGGGCTGTTCCAATTTGTGTCCTTTATTGAGAGGGAGAAGCTGGTTCTTGCTGCCAAGGTGAAGATACTGAAGTTGGACCTGGCAGTCAAAAGCCAGAGAAGAAATCTTGTTTTTGATGGCTCTCTGATCTTAAACTTTGAGTGCTGCTTGACTGAAAAAAAAAATAAATAAAAAATCAACAAAAGGCTCAGCATCAAGAAGGGCAGTGAGAGCAAGGCAGTGAATGCTGTGTTGTGGCCGTTGAGTGTTTTGTGCAGAGGTAGTTAATGCCTCTCATGAGAGTGTAATGCAATTAGGATAGAGAGGAAAACGATGAAATTATGCAAGAAGATAGAGCTGATGGCTTGAAGAAAGATTGAAAAGATTGGGGCTCTTTCCTGTGGAGAAACAGCAGCTGAGAAGGATTATAGCAGTGTGTTACCCAAAGTGAGGGCAGCAGGGGAGCTGAGTGTAGAGCTGTTGCTCACCCAGTGCTGCTGTGCTGGAGCTGGGGTCACTGGATGAGAGTCAGGATTGCACTGGTTTGAAACAGATAAAGTCCTTTGTGCAGTGGGTGATGAAAACTTTGGAGCTTGCAGCTATGGGAGTGTGTAGAGTTGGATGGTGTGAGCAGGATTGAAAATGAATCAAACAAATCTGTGGGGGACAGGTGCCCACATGGTTCCTGAAGAGAGATCCTTTTACCACCTCTAATGCAGCAGTTCTGAATCTTCTCCCAGAATATGTATCTGGGAGATAACCAGGGGAGTGAATTGCAGAAATGCTTAGGGTGCTGAGCCTGCATTCCTTCTGCTGCTGATGGGATCCTGGGCTGCAGGAACATCAGCCTGCTCTGGGGGCATTGTTTGTGTTCCTAAAGATTCAGTTCCTCAGTATGTTATCAGGGTAGCAATTTCCACAAACCCAGCTGATCAGGTGTTTTACAGTGAGTAAAAAACATGGGTTAATTAAGAGGAGAATTGGCTCTAAAACTCTTTTAAATCATTCATTCAGAATGACTGTGTTTTAGGAAATGGTAGTCAGGGACACAGAATTTCTGTGAGTTGAAGCAATACTTCAGACAAGACACATGACCCTGCAAAGGAAGTGTTACAAAATCACCTCCAGAACTATGTCAGCTTTCTAACCTATACCCTTCCAAAATTAGAAGCAACTTAGATGCAGATTTCCTCATTTTTGCCACCACCTTGTGTCTTGCTTGATGAAAATGAGTAGCCAGCATTTTGGGGCAGAATCCTCAAAAATTTGCTTTGAGTTTTTTTATAGAAGCAGCTGACATGGAGAGTGATTCATGTCTTTATTTCTTTCACAATTGCACAGCCTTGGGATTTTATTTTCTTTTGGTATAGAACTGTACTCCTGTTATGCTACAACCCTGATTTTTTCTTAGAATGTGTTGTTGACCTTTGTTCTTTTTGTTTGCAGCTTGATTTTTGGGAATCTGTATATATACTTTGCTTGGCAAGGAAAAACTCACATCTCAGGTGGGTACTGCTTGTTTATAAGGCCAACCTTTAAATATAGTAGCATGAATTAACAGATGAAATAATGAACTCCAAAGGGGAAGGAAGCTTATACAAAAGCAGATTTTTTTCCCCCTTCCAATTTATTGTAGATAGTCCCTTCTTGGAGATTTCCCTCAATAGCTACTCTGGGATTTTTGCTGTGCAGACACATTTGTTCCAAAACACACAAATTTTGGGGGGCAAGGTGTTCTGGCTGTATGTGTAATATTATACACACTGTGCCATTCTAAGCTCCTGGTGTGAAGTGTTCTTCTAAATCATATTGGAGATTGATAAAGCTATGAAATAAAGGAAAATCAGCCCATGATGATTTACTTCATGTCTGCACTACTTGTGCTGGCACACAGCAGAGGCTCAGATAGGGCAGCACAGCTTGGGAGAGTGGAGAAAGAACTCTCTTCCTTTCTTTGGCACAGTTTATGAGATGAATGTATGAGTTTATGAGATGAACTTCCTGATGGGATTGTTAGTAATGCTGTATTTTTTTCCATTTGATGGTTGCTAGACTGGCAAAGAGCAGGAACTGGAGGACAGTAGACTTAATTAATGTTCTTGAGCTAGACAGTGTCAAGATTCTGTTTTAAGCCAGGCAAAGTAGGAGGGGGATTCACTAAGAGAAATGGTGAAAATAGAATTTTATAACCAAAAATGAGTGCTGCTAGGAAGCCAGTGCTCTGTAAACAGGTAACTTTGATTTTCCTGTTCTATAATTACTGATAATTTTCCCTATTTAGTCCTAATGTTGAATATCTATTAGAATGGTCAATTCTTTTAACCTTTAGCAGACGATTTAATTCTGCTCTAGTCAATCAGGAATAAGAATGTTGACTTTTAAATTATAATTGTCAGGCTTCAGAAATAACAGAAGAGAAAGAACACTTCTTGTTTTTGTTAGCCCCATCTTTTCAGGTTCTGCACAGATACAGGTTTGGTAATGGAACCCTGGCTAAATTTAAAGGTCATTTTCTGCATTCCCTCACCTGTAACACAAAGGTTGAAGTGTTATTGGTAATATTGGAGACACTTTGAACCCAGGGGGGGCCTCAAATTCTGTGCATTCCAAACTTCACTGCTCTGCTAACCACAGAACAGAGCAATTAACTATGAGGCAGCTCTGCTGTTACACTCCCCTTCGTTTTAAATGTCTCGAGATTCCTCTTTATTAAGAAAATTTTATGTCAAACCCTGTCAGCATTTAAAAATCAGTTCTTACTTTACTACCTATATAAAAATAGCACACCTTCTCTTTTTGGTTCTGTCATCATACACAAGTTATTTTTAGGACAAGTTTGCATTTGCTGTTGGGCTAAGGGGGAAGTAAATACAAGCCTAGGTAACATATTCAGGGTCATGCATTAGTTCAGTCACAACTGTTTGCTGTTACTGGCTTTTTTTTTTTTTCCCCCTGCTTTCTACTGGTGAATGGGAGTGGCTTTTTGTGTCAGATGTGTCTGTGCTCTGCTGCAGTAACCAGCTTGTTTAGCAGAGTTGTCCCTTCCAGCTGCTAGTGGCAGTTACTTGAGGTTTTGGTGGCTTTAATGCTTTTGTAGTTTCCCAGCCTGTCGTTTATGATGTCACGGTGCTCGTGCTTCTGATGCTGGTCAAGAGATCCTCTTAGAAATCTGGAGGGGTTTTGGGGCAGTTTATGTCCACTCTGAGTTATATAAGTCTTCAAAGATGTCATTTCTCCTGCTAATAACTTATGCACTTCCTTTAATTGGCTGCTCCTTGGGCATAGCCTTTGCATGGCAGAGAATGCGAGGGACCTCTTTAATTTGCCGGTGTTTTATTAGCACCATAAAACTGAGACAGGAGTTTGCCAGCAGCTCCATGTGGAAGGTAAGCTAGAAAATTAGTGTGTTTTTTAAACACTGTAGCATGTCTGTTTTAGTTGTTGGAAGGTAGCTGGATTGGTTTGGATCTCTTCTGCCTGTCTGGTGATGGCTCTTGTTTGTTTTTCCGCAGAGAGCGATCGCAGGACTGTCTTCATTGCTCTGACTGTTATCAGTCTCGTGGGCACAGTTCTGTTCTTTCTGATCAGGAAACAAGAGGACACAAAAGCTCCAGGGGACAGTGATTCCACTAATGAAATCCTAGGGGAGAGCTCGTAAGTGTTGGTGGCAGTAACATATTGTCACTCCTCCTGGCCTGTGCTCCTGCTCCGCAGAGGAGCGTTGCACATTCACTTCTCCTCTGTGCTAAAACATGATGGTTATCAACAGCCTGGAGGATTCACAGGTTTAACAGAAAAGTGTCTGTATTTTAACAATGAAAATATATGAGAAATAATGTTCTTGAGATGGCATGTTCTCAAGGGTGGAGTTCAGTACTGCACACGAAGCTTTTCCTTTGGTAGGCAAGTGCCTTGCAAAAGATACCCTTCACCTCTTCTCCACTGATTGTTATTGAACACTTTTATGTTTTATCTTGCCCTTATCAGCCCATTTGAAAGGCTGGAATAAACAGAAAATACTCCTTTTTTACAGGTTGTTTTACAAACTAGAGCATGTTTTTCCTATCTTCTCTAAATACATATGCCACCCCGATAAATACATTAGAAATGCACAGTTACACAGATTCAGTGGAGTTTTGCCTGAGGCATCAGCTTGAATATTTTTGCTGTATTTAAAGAACAACGAAAATGTTAGAAAAACATCAGTGAGCATGCCTGTGGAAAAAAATATTGAAAGCTAAAAATGTTCCAAAGAAAGCTTCTGTTAAGCAAGCATTCACTAGTGCAGGCAGCAAATAGATTTTGTGGTTACTTTAGATCTCAGAAACTTTAAAAAATACACTGGCATATTCCAGTCTATAGTGCAGGGCTCAAAAATGTACAGAAGGTTTAAAAAAATGAAGATGCCTTCCAGCACAGCAATAAAGTGTGATTATTCTCTTCCATTTTGACCAAGTCATTTGTTTACCCAGGTCTGCACGAAACAAAATGATGAGAGCAGTGGCTGCCTTCAGTAAGTAAAATTTCACATAAGAGTTGCTTCAGCAAAACCTGGCATCTCCTTGCCAGCTCTCTGTGTTTGTGCTGATGATGGGATCGTGTACAAACCACTTCAATCAGGTACTTGAGCAGTCCAGGAGAGCCTTGGTGTGTTTCTCCTTTGATGTGATTTCAGATCCAAACTGCTTTACAGCAGCGTCCTTGTACAGAGGAGCACAAAAGGAGCAGGTCACTACTTGGGAAAGGCAGTGAGATTGAAGAGTAAAAATCAACAAACACGTGAAGATAAAAAGGAAGTCATAGGTTGTTTGATTTTGTCACTAGTTGATACCAGTTAACAACTTAGAACTGAAGCATCTGCAGCTCCCTTTGAAGCTTGGTGTGCTCTGCCTGACACTGTTGAGTTTGTTGTGAGGATGTGGGGATCTTCACTGAAATTCTGTTTATCCTTTCAAGAGACAGTTGCCATGAACTGAGAGTACAAAAATACAGACAGCAGAAGATTGTCTGATAATTGAAAACTTTAATATTTCCCCCATTGCATTTCTTACAAAATACAGTTTTTGGATGGCTCATTTCTTCTAGATGGCAGGTCAGGGTTGGTTTATTTAGCAGTCTGCTGTAACAAACAGTAAATAAAACCTTAACACACAGTTTGTATAAAAGCCAATTTTTGCTTTAAGCAAAGAGCAGAAGTAAGTGTAGATTCTCTTAGTAGTAATCTCTGAAGTTTCACTGATTTTCTTTGTTACTTCTTTGCAGAGAAATCTATTACACTGAGCTTCACCAAAGAGATGCTGCTTCTCAGTGTTACCACAGCCTACACAGGTATGGAGCCAGCAGAGTTTTACTACTGAGCAGTGGCAGGGCATTGTGTTTGGAATTTTAACCCCAGACTTGAATTTTATCCCGTATCTCTGCCAACATTATTTGGATATTTTAGTTAATTTTGGATTACGTGTGACATTTCTGTGTCCTGGGGAATGTTTCTGTGTAGGAGGAAGGCTGCATCCAAATCTGCAGGTGCTGGTTCAGTGAAGTTCTGGGTCCCAAAGTGAGAGGCAAAATTTCAGGGCTGGCTTTTATGGGATTGGATATTGCACTACCAGTAGTTTGGAGATGGTTTAATGCAGTTGTATTACATTTGAATTAAGAGAATGTTTGTACATCACACCTTCATTAAGGCATGGCAGATTCCTAATGCTCTTCATTTTAGTCTTGGTTCTCTCTTAGTCATTTCCCACTGCTTTTATCAATAGGATTTGCTGTGGCAAGAATTATCAATCTTTTTAGCAACTTTTAGTTAAACTTGGTCTGCCATCCTGTATGAGTTGTAAAATAAAAAAAAAAAATTGCCATATAAGTGATTCTACCACCAAAAAATATTATAAAATCCTTGAGTTGGTTTTTTTGGGGGGGGTTTCTTGTTCCTTATTTGGCTTCAAATAAGAATACAGATATAACTGTGCAGATACAGTTATATCTGTAACTTAGATATAGTTTTGTTCATGATCAAATTAATTTTTTTAATGAAATAGGTGCAGTTTCAGAACCTAAGCTTTGAGTCACTGTTAGGAAAAATTATTGTTACGTGAAAAGAAAAACTTAGATGTGAACAAAATGTAAACAGTGCAGTTTACAGCAGCTCCTGGCAGAGAAATAGCAGGAATATCTTTGGAGTTGGATTGCTCCAGCCACTAATCTGAGTTACAAATTACTTCACAGCATCTCCAGTGTTGTGCTAAGCCAGATTAACTCACATGAATTCTTCTGGGGATGGGAATGTGGAGCAAGATAACAAGGGAAGGGAGTCAGTCAGGTTTTGCCTGAATATCCTGAAATTTGGGTTTACAGGTGGCATTAAAAAAAAAATAAATCAGTCCAGACTGGGGAAAAAATATCTGCTGCCATCTTCTGGATCTGGGTTGGTGTTGCTGCTTTCTGAAGGAAAACAGAAAATTCCTTAAGGCCAAGAAGGGCTTTTATTCCAAAATTACTGGTCAGGTTCAGATGCTCCAAGTGCACCCCACTTTTTGAAGCCATGCAGCCAAAAAGCAAAGGGTATCCATTAGAAAGTTTTATTTTAAGCTGTTTTTTCTCTGCTTAGGAATAACATTTTGCCTTGTTTTAAATCCACTTTTTTAATTGAGTTGGTATTTTTATACTCATGGTTGCTCATGGTCACATTAGCTGGGTCAGTGGTGTCACCTTTCCTCACACTAATGGCAATAGAAGAAAAGAAAGAGGATTTAAAAACAAACAGCAGTTGTTCTTTCTCAGCTTAAATTCATTATGTATGTATAAAAAAAGTTCATTTAAGGATTCTTAGCTCCTTATTGGTATTTGGGGCTGCAGGGACTTTTAGGAATGTCATAACTTGAAGTGTGTGGGGGGGAATCTTTAAATGCAATTATGCTTTATTTCTTCAGCTACTTTGTGTTATTTCACGTGGCATTTTTCCATTTGATAAAATTCCAAAGTCCTTGAGAGGTAGAAACACAAACTGTATATAGGTGTTGGGTCAGGAGTAGCAGCACTGAACCTGAGTGCCTGTGACACCAATTAACAACACTTTCCTAACGAGGCTCTTGGGAACTGGTATAGAGGAATATAATAATTACATCGCTTAAAATTCTCTCTTTGCTTTTATTACCCACATCTCATTTAAATAAATGATTTGAAAGATACCTGAGGGGGAAAACCAGCCTTTTAGACATAAAGATTTTCTCTTGGCTTTTATGAGAGTGCATCTAACAGTTCTGTTTGGTTTCCTTCCAAGGTTTGGTGTTAACATTCTTTTCTGGAGTCTATGGAACGTGCATTGGTGCTGTGAATAGGTTTGGCAGTGAAGAGAAAAGCCTGATTGGTCTCTCTGGTATTTTTATTGGTGTTGGAGAAATCTTGGGTGAGTCTAAATTTGCTGCCTTTTTTACAACAAAAAGGATTAGGGTGATGCAGTAATTCAAAATGGTTTTTGGTTGTGTGGGTTTGTTGTGTTTTTTTTTTTGTGTGTGTGTTTAACTCAATAGTGTGGTTTGAGCTCCCAGCAATAATTATGTGAACACAAAATGAAATAGCAATATAATTGGCACTGTATATAATCACTACACTGTGAATTATACCTTGCACTGTGTAGAGTGGATGTAGACCAATTCTAACACTCTGCATTCTCTTTGGATTAATGGGGAGGGATGGCACAGATTTCAAATGTGAGAAGCACTGGGCTGCAGTGTTATTAGGGAATTGACACCATTTTGCTATTTTGAAAGCTCCTTTGAAATAGTATTGTGTTTGCTTTTTTTATTACTTCTCGAGTGATAAAGTTTTTAAATTTTTGAATCAATGCTTATACAAAGGATTCCCTTCTTTAAAAAGTTTGCTTGGGTTAAATGAGATGTGATGTTTGAATAAATTTGGATACAGGTAATATTCATTAAGTAAATGTTTCTTTTTTTTCTGTAGACTCAAGTACTGAGGTGTTTAACAAAATACCACTGTTCATTAGCAGCTCAGATCCATTGAGTTGCAAGTTTTTGCAATTAAGAGCTGAGCACAAGCCTGTCCATTTTCACTTAGTGCTGTTGCAATACTGAGGGAAACTGGCTAAATACTTGCCAAAAGGTGAAAGATGTTCATCAGCAACCATCTGATCAATCTCCTTTCCCATTTCCCTGGCAAGCTCCTTGAGGCTGTTTGCTTGTCAGTCAGTCTTTGTCACCCAATGTGTTTATAATTTAAATTGTCAGTATTTAAATCTTCCCTTCTGATTCAATTCTCTCCTTTTCTCTGCTCCTGCAGGGGGAGGAATCTTTGGCCTGCTGAGCAAGAGGAGTCGCTCTGGCAGGAACCCAGTGGTGATGCTGGGCATCCTTGTCCACTTCATAGCCTTTTATTTAATTTTTTTCAACATGCCAAACGATGCCCCCATTGCTCCTATGGAAGGAACAGATCAAATTGCTTATATGATTCCAAGGTATGTGGGATTTTTTTTTGCCTTTGGCTGCTGTAACTCAGGATGTGCATGAGAACAGCTTGTTTCTCTACAGAAAAATTCTTGAAGGTTTTTTTTGGTTTTTTTTTTTTTTTTTTTTTCTGTGTAGTGACTAACTCCCTAGAAAAAGCTTTCAGGAATTCTGTTTTTATTAGAAGTAGATATTCCACCAGTGTGCACCCAATTTAGGAGCTTGAATGGCATAAGAATAAAAAGCCTGGGGATGAATAATGGCAGTTGTGTCACTTGGCAGCTGATGTTTCTGACATGTAGCACAATAGCATGGCCAGCATCTATTGTAGTAGGTGTTAAGAGTTCAATTTATTTCACAACAGTCTTGGGCTCAGTTTTATGTCAGGGAGCAGCAGCCTTGCCCTGTTGCACTGGTTTCCAAAGTCTTCCAGTGCTTATTGTCAAATTCCACTCAGTCTGACTGCAGCCTGTCCCTTACAGCACTCACTGTTTGGGGAGAGAATATAGAAAGCTTTCTTATCTCATCATTACAACTTCCTTTTGGGCTGTGTTTTGACCAATTTGTGTGAAAATCTTGTACTGTCAGTTTTGCAGACCCAGCTGCTAACTTGCAGTTCTAAGCATTTGTGCCTGTGCAGGTGACTGGTCTTAGCTGGAGTATTTTTTCTGTCAAATGAATTGGTATTTCTCTTAACATTCCTGCAGATTTTGTGAGCTCACCCTGTGCCTCAGCTTTTAATCACTGCTGTGTGGGTTTCATGGCTCCAAGCACTAAAATGAGTTATTTTAGTGATTCTAAATCAGTGTAGAATTGACTGCAGGTAACAGTAACAGAAGTCTTGGCATTCAAGAAATTTAAGCTGATGAAATGACTCCTTTTGCCAAGTCAGGCATTCCCAGTTCTTTCCTAGGGAAATTAGAAGTGTGATAACTTTCTTCCATTTGCAGTTTCCAAATAAGTCTGCCAGAAACAGTTTATAGATGTGTGAGCTGTTTGAATGAGTGGCTTTTAAACTGGAATTGCTTTCTCCTTCAGCAAAGAGGTGGCCATGCTCTGCAGCTTCCTGCTGGGGCTGGGGGACAGCTGCTTCAACACCCAGCTCCTCAGTATTTTGGGATTCCTGTATTCAGAGGACAGTGCTCCTGCCTTTGCCATCTTTAAGTTTGTTCAGGTATTGCCTAACACAGACTTTTGGAAATAGAATTGTTGGGATATTACCGAAACACTGGGTTGGTCTTTTTAATGAGCTGAGAAAAAATGTTTCTGCAGATCCTTTCAGCCTGAATGCTGGTGTAAAATAATTTTGTGAAGCTGGAAACAGTTTCCTAGGCTATGATCTTAAAGCTTTGTCTGTGCTGTTTCTAGACAAAGGGGTTTGAAATGCCAGAGATTTTGGTAGTGATGCCAAACTTTTACCAGTTTGAAATACCAACTTGCAATGCTACAAACGCTTTGGGGTTTGGTGTTCATTTTCTACAGCTGAATGCTGTTTAAACAACAAGTAAAAATGAAATCTGTTGTGGGACACGCCGAGACATATGCCGAGGTATAATGAAGCCTTAAGATTCTCTGTCTACTCCAAAAGCATTCTGAGAGCTTCATATCAAACTGTGGCTGTGTCAGTGTGCTGGTTTGAAAGCAAAACCAGTGAGACTCGCAGTCAGAGATACAATTTAATAGGAGAAGAGAGGAAAAAAAGGTAAAATAAAAGAAATGGGACAATACAACCTGACACCCTGTTGGTCAGGGTGTTTGAAGCAGTCCAAAAGTGAGTCCTCCTGGAGTGGCAGATGTGGTTCTGTTGGAGTAGAGATGATCCTGAGAGAGAAAGGTCCAGTGATGGTGAGAAGGGTCCAGTCTCCCTCCAGGAATCCAGAGGAACTAGATGAGGTGTTCTTGTCAAAGCAGTGATTCTGTCTGGTAGCTCTTGTCTCTTCTGGGAGTCCAGTGGATAAAAGCTGCTTGTGATGTCTCAAACCCTGGATTATATCCAGGTGGGAATGCTTGGCTCCTCCCCCTGGGCAGAGCATCTCACAATGGGATGATCTCATTCTATGAGTCCTGCAGTGGGTCCTTGATGGCCCATTAACCAGAGATAACCCCCTGAGGAAGTTATCTATGAGTCATGTGGCAAGGCATTGTTGGGCTCGTTAACAGAAGATAAGGAAAACACTGCCCCACCTTGGCTCCAACAGCTCATGGGGATAGAATACATCCCTTGGGCACAATTTGACATTGTAACCTAGGACAGTCAGTTTGATAATCCTTCTGTGGCAGCACCAGGCCTGGGAAATCTCCACTGATAAAATCTCTCCACTTTGTTTTTTTTCCCTGTCCAGTCCATCTGTGCTGCGGTTGCCTATTTCTACAGCAACTACTTCCTGCTGCAGTGGCAGCTCCTGATCATGGTGCTGGTGGGCTTCTTTGGAACCATCACCTTCTTCACCGTGGAGTGGGGAGCAGCAGCAGCCCTTGCTGCCCGTGGCTCAGACTACAGCAGCATCTGATCCCTGTGCCAGGCCTGCTCTGCCAGGAGGAACAGCACAGCCACAGGGGGTTTTTTGGGGAAGCGTGAAAAGAGTGAAAGAGGTCGAATTTGCCGCAGAGGTTGAGCTGGAGGAAGCTGCTACTTCAGTCCAACTGAATGTGAAACAGGAAGGGGAAAAAAAAAAAAAAAAAAAAGCCACATTTTGAGGCTTTTTTTTCCTCCTTGCTTTGATCATCTGAGCGTGGTGTTGTGTTGTTGAAATCTGGCGTTGGAAATGGAAGGAAAAGTAGGGACCCGTGTATTGAACAATCTTCTTCCTGAGATGTCCCTTCCAGAATGTAATTGCCTAATTTCACTCTACCATGCACTACAGAATTACTTTGGGGGTTTTGTCCCTTAAATTATTTTTCCTATATTCTAGTTCTAGCAGACATTTGGATTCCTGTATTGAATGAGTGATATTTTTATAAGGTGGATTATATTGCAGATCGTGTCTGCACAGCTGAGAAATCAATTTGGCATTGAATTTTTCAACAGTTAGATGTGAGGAAGTGTTTCTGGGAGAAATGTTGCCTTATTCTGCTTATCCCTCAGCTCCTTGTTTCCCAACCATTTGTTTATTAATCTATTTCATGTGCTCAAGTTGTCAGATCCATGGGGTTTTTTTGTTTGGTTGGGTTTTTTTCTGCTTTGGCCTTTTTTGGGTTTGGTGTTTTTAATCTTTTTTTTGTAAGGAAGTCGATCAGGTTATAGTGTGACATGATAGATTTTACAAGAATTTGAAGAAATCACCTTTGGCCATCTTAAGGATGGGATCCCAAGGCCTGTGAAATGTTGATGGTGGAAAACAGCTTCTGGCTCAGCATCTCAGAATTGAACTGTGCTGGGAAAGGTACTGAACCTTCCTCAGGGTAGTGCTTTATGAAGGACCATAATCCATGGCTTCCCTCCCAGAATCCCAAATAGTTCTTTTGAGTTCAATGGCATTTTCATCATAAAATGATGAAAAATCCGTGATGGGAGCACTAAGACAACTTCTAAAAATATAAATAGTCTCAGAATGTGAATTGTCAGAATAATATTGCAGTGTTTATTCTACTGCATAACCTGCAACACTTATCCTAAGTTGTTTTATTCAGTTTGTTTTGGGAAGATTGAACTGTAATCTTACTCCACCAAATAGGAAAGCGAGGTTACTGGCATAGTAACTAAATTTTAACCCAGAACTGTTACAGATGGTGTAACAGGCAGTGACTGCAGCTCACCTTGACTTCATCTGCCTACATAAAACTCTGAAGTGCTTGCAGTTGTGTCTGTCTGGTGGGCATGGAGCACTGCTAAGGTGTTTTTAGACACTCTGAGGAGCTATTTTTAGAAAATACTGTTCACCAACCTGCTTTTATGCCCAGTCAGGATGTTAATGTCTTTAAAGACGAGTTCAAAAAGACTCTGTAGGAACTGCCACGTGTTGTAACTGTGTAGGAACTCCCCAGGTTCACCCTGGGGAGGGAGGGTGGCATCTCCTCTGACATTTGCTGTCACCTTTTCCTCTCCAGGAGCACTGTCACAACTCCCATGGAGCACATCCCTCCTTGGCCACAGAGCCCAGGGGGATCTTTTTTTTCAGGGATGGAGAAAGGGATTTTGAAATTCAAGGCAGGTTTTTTTGCTGTGAGATCAGCAAGGTGTGAATGGGGGGATTAGAGGGCACCTGAGCATCCAGCAAGCTGAGAAATCTGTGAGGACAAGCAGGAGGGAGAGGCTTGAGTGTATCCCCAGGAGATGGAATGAATGATGTAAAAGAGAATGAGGCAGAACATGTATTTGAGTGAGGGGTTACCAGAGCCATTCCAATTTGTCAGGCAGCCTGAAAAAGCATTCAGTGTTCAATCAATATGTGATTAATGGGACCAGCAGCACTGCAAAGCTGCTCTCACCCACTCCTGTTATCCTGCAATTTGAAGCATACAGTTTTTATATACTGAGCACTCCAAAGGTGTGGATTAAAGGGTGCTGCCAGGGATTAAAATGCTCTTGTTGCTACACATTTGTATTTTCTCCAGTGTGCCAAAAGGGATAAAGAGCTTTTTTTTTTTTTTTTTTTTTTTTTTTTTTTTTTTTTTTTTTTCCAGATAGGGAGTTCTGAATTTTTTTTTTTTTCCTCCAAACCCTTTTGGGGCCTTTTTCCCCCATCACATTAATGAGAGCAGAAAGATTTGAAGTTCACAAGGAGCAGTTTTTTCTTACAGTGTACTTGGGGAAAAAAGTGATTCTTGGGTCTTGTGGTGATGAGTAATTTGTAAGTGCTTTTTAAACAATGTCATTTAATTGTAAGTGGGTTATGGCTCTCATGAGGTTGCTTTTTAAATTGATCCCTTTTAATAATGCACTTCTATGATGTACATTTGCCATATAAGAATTATATGAACTATTTTATTAGAAATTAAAAGTGCTAAGTTCATGTAGTTTCAAAAAGCATTTTGAAACCAACTCAGAGGGATACCAATGAACAAGGATTTGTGGGTTTTCAGCACCTCTGTGAATGTGATGCTTTACTTTTTATTTCTTTTTCTCTGTTCTGGTCTGGCTCAGTATCAGATAATCTTAGAAGGCTGCTCAGAACTATTTATAGGGTCATTAAAGGGAAGTATTATTGCTCTGTGACAAGTTTTGCAAGAAATCATGACATTCTCCAAGCTGCATCATGGATAGCTATTTTTTTTTTTTACTATTAACTGTGTAAGTATTGCTTTTGACATTTGATCTGAAGAGAGAGGCCTGAGCTATTCAGGCTGCTGGTGACACATGATTGCTTTTCACTTACTCGTATTTCTTTGATTTGCCAAGAGGTGAAAAATCCTCTCCAATGTACACAGTTGTTCTTTTTGGTTGAAATTTTTTTGGTGTAGCAATATAAAGGACAGTAACACTGACATCCATTTATGATTCCTTCTCTTTAATTTGTTAATCAGCATTTACCAACTGTGAGGCTGCATCCTCTTCGTTTCACCTCAGTGACCTTTGAACAATTCCATGTGATCCAAATTGGGAGCTCGTGGTTAAATTAAGAGAGATTTGAGAAAAAAGGCTTTTGCTTTATCTGTGGGTTTGTTTTATATTACAGATTTCATCATCATAAGCAAAATTATACATGAAGCTGCTTCGGTTTATTAAAAAGTCTTCTTTGATTTTTTCCCTCTTATTCTTTTAGGGTGTTACTAAGGTTTAATATCTTGACATATCACATCCTCAAGTTTTTCAAACCAAATGCTAAACAGGAAATGAAAACTGCTTTTCTTGACAACTGAGTGCCAAATAAGCTGCTACAAATTAGTCTTTAATGAATCTCATATAAACATGTCTGTATTTTGTCTTGCCAGTGGGTTTTCATTTTGATACATGGATGCACGAACTGAGAATTTCTACTGTGGACTTCCTTCCTAATTACAGAAAAAAACAGAAGTTTGTTAGTTTAATTAGGTACAATCTATAAGTTGAGATAAGGAAGAGAACCATTTATAAAAACATTTTTAAAAATAATTCAAATTTCTGCAGGTACCTCTAAACTCTTAAGGGATATTTAAAAAAAAAAATCCCAAACAACCAGAACCCCCAAAAATCCTTAACCAAGGTCCCTATCTTAGCAGAAACCCTCCAGTGGTACTGTCATGAAAAGCAAGAAATCTTGTGCTGGTACATTCTTCAAATGTTTGTGACCATTTTAAAATACACTGGAGAGAGAACTTCCTGGTGGGGTTTGCTGTGACTTTATGGAAAAACCATTTAAGTGTAGAAGGCCAGAAGTTCAGGGCCACGTGTCAGCTAAGCAGACAAAGTTCCTCTGGACCTTCTTGGAATTCCACAAGTTTACTTCAGCTGAGGAATGTGGTTCCCTGGACTCCAACCTGAGTGCCAGGAATCAATGCACAGAGGGGTGTGTAAACAGAGCACTAAATTCTGTATTTTAGGGCAAGCATGAATCGTTTGCTGTCAGTATAAATAGGAAATGCCGTGTTCAGCATCGTGCCAGGAGCCACAATACCCACCTTGGGCCCAAATTGTCCAAGTGTGCTAGTCAAGGCACGACCTTACAATCACAAACCATTAATTTTCCTGGTGAAATGTGTCTTGGAAGGCTTTACCCACACCTCTTGGAGACCCACAAATGTTAATTGAATGGCAGCAGCAGTTAATGCCATGTTTTCCTTGATCCCTGTCTAACATGCAGGCAGGAATAATAAAAGATGGGATAATTTAGAGATGGAGCTGAACTGGGGAGTTTGCTGCCTTACAGGGACCTTGCCCTTCTGACATGACCATGCTGCTTCAAAAGCAAGATTTGAGACTTGTGATTTTCATGGATAAATTCAGAATGGTGCCTTGATAAATTTATTGTCAGGGGTTGTGTTAGTACCCCTGAGAAGCCCCAAAAAGAGTGGGGAAAACATCCTTCAAATGCAATAAAGAGCAAATCTGGAAGTGAGAATTAGTCTCAGTTGGGCACATGAAGGGGGGTGCTTTGTTCAGCTGAGTTTGTGCATTGGAAATTGAGATTTCTGTTTAGTTCATACTGCCTCTGTTAAGTTGGTTCTCTCAGCTGTTGAGAATCTTTCTCCAAGGTCTCCTTTCTCCTTTATTTACAGTTTGACACTGTGCAGAAGTCTAAAATATATATATATATATATATATATATATATATATATATATTTATTTTTTTTTTTATTTTTTTTTTTTTTTACCTTTAAAAGGTGTGCTTGTGTTGGAATTGGTGGTAATTGAGAGCAAGCTCACACAACGATTATCCCTCATGGAAACGCTGATTTCTTCCTTCCACGCTCACAAGCCATGCCAATAAAAGCGAGTTACAGACACTGCTTTTGTTAATGGGCTCGTTGAGTTGTCGGGGTTGCTCTTGTCACTATTTCAGGAGAGGGAGACTCAACCGATGGGACTTGCAAGTGCTTTGTAAGAGCCGCCTTAGGGAGATGGAAGTGTTTGCTTTAGGGCTGAGTAATCCTGTTGCAGTGCGTGCTCTACCTGGCCTGGCCCGTGTCCAGCCAGGGCTCCCCGGCTGCTCTGGTGTTGGGGAGGATAAAGTAGCTAGCCCCTGTAGAGATAATTTAATAGTAAAAGATTCTAAAACTATGAAACCCACAAGAGGAATAGAATTAAAAGCAAAGTTTGAGCTGTAAGCATGGACAGGAAGAAGGTGATTAAGCAGCTAAAAGGCCTTGGCTGGGTGGGTCAGTGACACCCTTGCCAAGACAAAAGGATGAATGAAGGGCTGCACCTTCTCAGGTATCAGGGATAAGGTGGGTTTCACAGGTTTTGGTCTGTAGAGTAGTATTGTAATGTTGTAGCTCCCATAGGCTGTATGTAGATTCTGTAGGTTTTGTATCTAGAGGTGATTGGTTAATGTTCATTAGCATATTCACGATAGAAGGGGTTAAAATGGAATGTAACAGAGAGTTTGCTCTCTTTGCCTGCCTTCCCTCGGACCCTCTCAGACTTTGCACTGGATCCCTGGACTCTTCCCTAGTCAGGCTGCATTCCAAGCACGTGTTCTAGAAAATCCTGATCTTCAAGTCATCTCTCTCGCCGGACTACAAGCGTTTTTTCTAATACTCTGGCACGCCACAACCAGTCACTTTGTGGGGTTCGTGTCTCACATCTGGGTTACGCTGTAAAGGCTGGTTCCAAGAAAGAGGAGACTCTCTCTGAATTTTCCAGGGAACAGAGGCTTTATTCAGGGGGTGGGGGGAAAGGGGGTCAGAGTGATCCCCCCAGCCACGCCAGGCTGGTGCCTCTGGAGAGAGAGAGACCTCGAGCCTGGGGTGGTGGGCGGTTTAATACTACAATTCTGGGGTGGGTTCTAAGTTACAGATACCAATGAAACAATCTAAATACATCATGCTAAATTAAGTCATTTAGGTTCCAACAAATCCAGCACAAGTTCTGGGATGGGCTGAGGGCAGCCTTGCAAGGCCAGTGGCTAGCTCTACTGTACTTCAACGATAAGAATTATATGATGGACACGAAGGTAATTATGCATGACAGAGGTAGTGAGGCAGGGGAAAACCAGTAAGAGAAAGATTCTAAGCAGGGGCAAAGCTGTCCTAGAAACCCTTATCGAAAAAACAGAAAGATACATATTAACATAAGCAATACATCTTAAAACAAAAGGGCTTTCTTATAGTTGTGCAAGCTATTCTAAACTTAACAATAAACCCCTTCTTGCTGTATTCAACGCCAAGGCCTGCACATATTATTTTTGCAGTCCCACACAATCCCTTGGAAATGCTTCTTTCTGGTGTAGACACACACACACCAGAGAAGTGTCTCAGTGGCTGCTTCAGCCTTAGCCTGCTCCCTTGTCCCGTTTGAGAGCCCATCTTGAGGAAACTGATGTTGAGAGAAGTGTCTAAATGTTGGTTTGGGGGTTTGTTTGTTTGTTTGTTTTCTTTTCCAGTATCCTTTCCCACGATTTCGGTTGCTTTCCTTTTAACTCAAGTGGTCTTGTCTTTGCCAAGACTCCAGAAAATCAGTCGGAACCGTGGAGTGCTTGTGTCCCGTTTATCTGAATTTCAGTGTGGCTGTGGAGGGCTAAAAAGTCATGATTCAGTGCAGGCTCCATCCTGCAACTGAGGAGAATGGAGGGAGCAGCAGGGAACAGCTCTGCTGCCTCTCATTTGGCTGGATAATACATGAAATAATTCAGTTGCAGAGGTGAAGATGCTCAGGGTGGCAGGGAGGAGGCCAGTGCAAACGAGTTCTGCCTGCTGCGGTTTTCCCTCGAGATTCAGTGATTTGCAAATGGGCCAAAATCCACTCTGGTTTCATCAGTGTGATCTCTGGGTGGCCTTGGCATTCTGATTTTTGAGGGAAAGAGTCTGTATTCAGTGCCTGACTGTACAATCCTTTGTGTGAACAAATAGAAAAGAACCTTGCAGGTTAACTTTTGCTGTGCACAGCCCTTTGAGTCTTGGATGAAAGGACATTCAGGAGTTTGCACTTCAAAGTTAATCATGAAGGGAGGAAAAAAATAGAAGGTTTGGGCTTTAAATGAAAAAAAAAAAATTAGTCATTCTGTCATATGAAAAGGAAATTGCTATTTAAGGTCACTTAGTGAAATTAGCTTCAATTAAGCATCCTTTCTAAATGCAGTGCTTTTTTGTCAGAGCCACTCATCTTATGGTAATGCCTGACCTGCTGAGTTGATGATTATTAATCTGTGTAAAAAAACCCCTAAAACACCTAAAACCAAACAGGTTATCATTATCTGTGTAATCAGCTGTTGAAAGGAGCTTTGCCACCGTACATCATTATTTGTTTTGTGCTCACAAAATTGTGACTGACAGAGCGGTTTGTTTCCCAGCTCCAGAGCTGAGTGATGGTGCTGAGGAGGTATTTCCTCAGCTGGAAATCCCTCTGAGCTGAGTGTTGGGGGGGCTGAAAGCAGAGACAGAGGAGAGAATCAGAAGCTGCTGGAGTTGTCCCTGCTTTGTTCCCAGTGATGGGGGAAAGCACAGCTGGATGACAGCAGGGAGTGCTCAGCCTTTTCCCTCGCTGGAATTTCTCTAAATTTCTGATCTAAAATTTGCAGGCCAGACTTCTCTAAAACTGCCTTTCTTCCTGTTATACCTTTTCCTGTGAAATATCTGCAGAGGATACAGGTGACTGCTGTGGTGTATTCCTGTGCTCAGCCCAACACAGGGCAAACCACCTTCAGCTGGTGCTTCATTTCAGTGCTCCCTCTGTGTGTAGGTGACCCAGCCTTGGAAGTGGCTGCTCTTCCTCCCTGCAGGGCTGGGATTCAACAGGCACCTGTGCTGCTGTAATTGGAAGTTCTGGAGAAAATAGGAAACGACTGAGCCTGAAAAAAAAAAAAATGAGTGTTCCAGTGCTTGCATTCATCTGTCACCCTCAGCGAGAGAGAGAGAGCAGCAATCACAGGCACATCTTGATGACATTTATGAGTAATTATAATAATTTTGCTTCGCACAAGAGCTTAATTCTGCTGATTCTGAGCCGTGTCACTGAGACACGAAGCGCTGCCCTTGGCAGGGAGAGGCAGGGACAGGGCTGATGGGCGTGGGGCTGTGCCTGCCCACGCTGCCAGCTCCAGGGACACGGGGGGGAAAATGTCTCCAAGGGAAGGGGAGAAGAATTGTGCACACTGGGCTTCACTTCATGCAGGAAGCAACTGGATTTTAAGTTTGCTGGCTGGTGGAAATGTGTAGCCGTGGTTCGTGCTGTGATGTTTTGGTTTCTCTGAAACGCAGAGACTTCTCTGTCAACAAGAGACACGTTTTCCTAACTGTACCCTATGTTACAGTTAGGAAAAGCAGGGCTTGGATTCTGCTTTTCTGTGAGGATGAACCTGTGAGCCAGCCCAGAAAGAGCTCTCAGTGTCTTCACTGCCTTTTGAACTCGCAGCTTGTTGTGGTGTGGTTTGGTTTTCCTCTGTGTGAACATTCCTTTCCCTGGGAGGGACTTCTTCTTGGTGTCCCTCTGACTTGACCAATGTGATTGAAGAAGTTTGCCTTTCTTCCACCCCTTTGGGTGGTCCTTTGTAAAACAGGATAAAGGGAAGAAATCCCCAGGTAATAAAGGTTGATTTGGAGTCATTTCAGCCTTCTGACCTCGGGAGTCCGTGTCGTTGTGATCTTGAACAGCATCAGAGATGTTCATGATGTTGTGCAGCAAACAAATAAACCACCTGTGGGGCAGGGATTGCCAGGGGAGGGTGGCTTGAAATGCTTCAAGGCTGAAAAGTTCATGCTCAAGTGTTTCTTCTTTTCCTGGATAAAACACCTTTGTGCTGAGGGCCGTGCTGGTGAGTTTGTAATGCTGTTGGTGAAGGTGTTTGTGGTACCCTGCCTCAGGGGTTGGGCAGCCCAGCCTGCTTTGGTAACCAGGAGTGCTTGGGGAACCCAGGGGGTCTGCTGTGGCTGGAACTCACATTCCACAATCCCTGGGGCTGGCACAAGGCCATGGACAACCAGACAGACCCTTTCTTTACCCACTGTGAGCTTTTTCTTTCACCAGGCAGGGGAAGTTTTGCTTGGCATTGGTGACAGGGCTGGCGAAAAGCTTCTGGGGGCATAAACTGGGCAGTTTTACAAACCCCAGTCTGAACTGTGGGGGGAAAAAAATATATCCATGGTCCTCCCTGGCTTTCCACCCCCACTGTGGGTCTGGATTTGCTGCAGGATCAAAGCCAGAGATTTCAGTTTGTGAGGGAGCCAAAGGCTGTAACAACATGTGGTCAGGAGAGGCTGGGAACGAGCCAGGTGGGAAGCAGAGGGGAGTGCTAAAATATGTAGGAGGAAAACAAGAGGATTATTTTTTCATGTTCAGGCAACCAGGAGTTCTGAAATGGTGATGTGTTGATGGGTGGCAACGCTGAGGGATCAGCAAAGCTCGGATTCTGCTTTCCTGTGAGGATGAACCTGTGAGCCAGCCCTGTGCAGAGCACAGAAAGAGCTCTCTTGTGTCTTCACTGCCTTTTGAACTCACAGCTTGTCGTGGTGTGGTTTGGTTTTCCTCTGTGTGAACATGTGTCGCTTCATTTGGAGGGGAAGGAAAGGTCATGTTGCTCCATTAAAAATTAAACTTCTTTTCAGCTGGTGATGAAGCCATAAGGTGGCAGGTGCTCAGGCTATGGGATAAAGGAGTGGGTAGTTTTACACAGCTGAAAGTGCAGTTTGATGGTCAATATTTTCCTGAGGGTCTACATTTAGCAAGGATGATAATGTTCCCGAGACATTGACTGAAACTCTCAAATGCACTTGTTTTGTTTCTGGTGGAATTAAAGGCTTAGGATATTGATAATACTTAGATGTGGAAACTGGTCGATATTTTCTACTGGAAAGTACTGCTGGAGAATATTTGATTTGTTTTTCCTCTATTAATACATTCCTTCCCCCCTAAAAAAAAAAAAAAACAACAAAAAACAACTTCATGCAGGAAATAAATATTGCAGAACAGGAGAATTTTTGAAGCAGAAAGGCAGTGGTTGTGCCTGAGGCAACAACAGCCAGCCTCAGAGGAGGAGCTGGGATTAGCAGCTGGTTGCTCCCAGCTAAAGCAGTTTGTAAATCCCCAGTCAGCACCTCTGTCCTGGGAGCTGCCTGGAGCTGAGAGCAGCCCTGGGCTCTCTAACCCAGGCCCAGGCTCTGGCTGTGGCTGCAGAGGGTGCTCTCTGCTCGTGTGGTGGCTGTTCCCATCCTCTGCCTCCCCAAGGTGCCCTTTGGATCTCGTTCCAGCTGGCTCCCAATTAAATCCAGCTCAGGTCAGCTCTTGACAAGCAGCCTCCCTTGTAACTCGGGGAGGTTACCAGCCAGCAGATTCTTGAAATGCATCTTAAAAAGAGAAAGGTTTGGGCTGGGAGCCAAGATGATTTTCTGTCTTTCTTAGTATTTTTTTTTTTTCCTCTCTCCCCCTTCCTTCTCTCCAGCAAGACTTTTGGCAGAGCTGTGGCTCAGCTGAGAGGTTGTGGGGACCAGGAGCCCAGTGTTAATTAGCTGTTGTACCTTCCAGCTTGTAAAAACCCTGATAAAGACCCAGTTGTCATAATTAATGACCACAGAAATAGCAGAAGGGCTCTTAGACCTTGTGCTGAGGGATGTGAGCCAATTCTTTAGTTCTGGAAACCAGGAAGGGGCTTGAGTGAAGGCAGGTTGTCCTCTGTGTGTGCAAGGGGTGTCTTGCATCCTCTTGGCATCCTCCTCCAGCCCATGTCTGGGGCAGTGTGACATCGCTGTTGGACACAAAAGAAAGACACAAAGTCAATTCAGAAGGCTGATGCTCCAAAAAGGGGGCTGGGTTTATTCTCAAAACCTATTTTTATACTTTTCTACAATATGCCCACCTAAGAGGTGGGATCCTTTGACCCATTGGTCACACCAAGGGTCAACAAGCGAAGTCCCTCCTTAGGAGAGGAATGTGAAAAACAGGAGAGTTTGGAAAAACATGCCCTTGTTTAACAGTTTCATCCCTGGGAACAGCATTTCAGAAAACCAAAACATGACAGGCAGTGACTACAGTGTGAGGTGGATCAGTGCTTGGAGGATTCAAGGGAAAACAGGTAAAAATGGATTGCTCAGACTTGCTGGCCAGCTGTACCTTCAGTTCCAGTACCTTCCCTGGGCTGGGAGAGATCCCTGCAGGGACAGCCCAGCTTCAGGCTGCAGGTGGGTACACTGGGGGCCAGGTAGGGCTTCCAGGTGTGACCCCTGGCTCCAGGCAGCCCAAATCATCTGCTCTGCACCCAGGATGGGGGCTGTGTGTCTGTGCCCTGAAGGAAGCTGGGAGCAGGTGGTGCTGCTGGAAGCTCTCAGTCACTTTTGGAGGCTGGCAGGTGAGTGGGGAGCATGCAGCTCCTCTGCAGAAGCTGTGCCAAAGGCACCCAGCCAGTCAGACCCAGCTCCCTGGGGGTGTTAAACCCAGTCTTTCCCCTCACACAGACACCTCTGGAGCTGCTGTCTCTTCTCCAGCCTCATGAAGAGCTGGGAGCCTGTGTGCCCTGTTGCCAGAGCAGCCAAGAGGAGTTTGGCCCTGGGGAAAGGCTGTGACAGTGCTGGGGATGTTGGGGACAAGCTGCACCTCCCCACAGGTTCTTTTTCCTTGCTTTTAAGCTGCTTACATTTGCTGTTGTTGGCACATGAGGGCATTTTGGAGGCTGTTGGGTGGAACTGAGGAAGGGCAGCAGCATTTTCCCATTGCTTGGGTGGAACAGCAGCTGGGAGGGAAGGAGCAGATCTGCTGGAGGAGGAAGGATGCTGGGTGTTTTCACATGGGGTGGGTTTCAGCCCGTGCTGAAGGGAGAGGGAAAGTGCATTTTGCAGGAGCAGCTTTTCCTGGAGCTGCGCTTCCTCTTGTTAATAAATCTCTTGTAACACCTCCCTGCAGAGCCCCTGAAGGAACTGGCTAACCAGGAGAAAGTGGAGATCCAAGAAAAGCCTCCTAATCCATTATCAGCAAATGCAATCAGACTCTCCATCTGCTCTCCCAGGCTCCTGCAGCCCCACAGCTGGGAGGCAGCCCCTGCTGCCTGCTGCACAGATGTTTGGTCACCGTGTGCCTTCTCTGCCTCTCTGGACTCAGCCTGGTGTCACCTCAGATGAGTGGCCCTGTGCTCAGAGCCTGTGCCTGCCCTCAGGAGGAGCCAGGTAAAGCTGACAGGCTGAGGCAAGCACACCTTGGCTGGAAAACAGGAGCTGGGTAGTTCATGGAGCCGCGTTAAATTTAGTGCTGTGTGCTCCAGTGTGGAAATGAATCACAGAATCACAGAATCACAGAATCACAGAATCACAGAATCACAGAATTTCTAGGTTGGAAGAGACCTTCAAGATCATCAAGTCCAACCCATGCTCTAACACCTCAACTAGACCACAGCACCAAGTGGCACATCCAGGCTTTTGTTAAACACATCCAGGGATGGTAACTCCACCACTTCCCCAGGCAGGCCATTCCAACACTTTATCACTCTTTCTGTGAAAAACTTTTTCCTGATATCCAACCTGTATTTCCCTTGACACAGCTTAAGGCTGTGTCCTCTCGTTCTGTCAGTTGCTGCCTGGAGAAAGAGACCAACCCCCAACTGACCACAACCACCCTTCAGGGAGTTGTAGAGAGTGATAAGATCACCTCTAAGTCTCCTTTTCTCCAGGCTAAAATGAGGGCCTTGGATTGCATTGGAGAGAGTCTGCAGGAGGAGGAAGAGACAGAAAGAACTTCTGGTGGAGGTTTATTAAAGACCCAGGTGGGAGTGCTTGGTTTTTTTCCCCCCTGCCTCTGAACCACAGAATGATTTGGGTTGGAAGGGACCCTAAAGATCATCTCATTCCTGCCAGGGGCAGGGACACTTCCACCAGACCAGGCTGTCCTTGGACACTGACCTCAGGCCTGCTGACAGTGGAGCACTGGCAGCATCTGGGAAACCTCAGGATGTGTGTCAGGTCTGGAGGTGGTCACCAAGGGGACAGTCCTGCCTCTGAGGGATCTGTGACCTGTGCTGGGGACCCTGCTTTGCAAGGAGGGTACAAAGATGTGACCTGACTGCTCGATGGCACCTGAGCCCAGACTTGCAGCAGGGCTGTGGTGTGGTCCTGCAACACCATCCCTCCTGCTCCTCAGCCTGGGTGTCTGTCCTCGTTTGGAAAGACTGTGTCTGCCAGGGAGAAAGCTGGAGCTTCCCTTGGAATGGAGAATGGAAACCCCCTTCCTCTGAATTATTATAGTTTTGCAATTAAGGGGCTTTCAGGCAAAGAGTTTGGGAATAGGAATAACAGTTCTTTACTAGGGAATATTAACAATACAAATGTAGTAGAAAACAAAACCACCCAACCAAACCAGCAAACAAACAAACAGCAATTTTGGAGAACCCTGACAGAGTCAGAGCTACAACCTGACACCCTGTTGGTCAGGGTGTTGGAGGCAGTCCCAAAGTGAGTCCTCCTGGAGTAGCAGATGTGGTTCTGGTGAGGTAAAGATGATCCTGTAGAAAATGGGTGTAGTGATGGTAAAAGGGGTCCAGTGGTGGTGGGAAGGGTCCAGTGGATGAGAAGGGGTCTTCCTGCCAGAAAATTGAGTGAAGCTAGCAGCTTTCCTGTCCCTGTGTCTCAGTTTTATCCAGCAGGAATGCCTGGGCCTCCCCACTGCCAGGGGAAATGTGATTTATCTCAATAGGAAGATGGAATGTGGGAGGTGTTATAATGGCCCATTACCAGAAGGCATCCAGCCCCCTTCCCCCTTGAGTTACAACAGATAAAGGAAAAAAAAAAACCAAAAAAACCCCCAAACAACAACAACAACAACAACAAAAAACCAACAACCCTCCCAAACTGCTTTTAACAGATGAAAATAGAATACACCCCTGACTCCACAACCCAAGACATTCCCCTCAGAGTGTGTGTTCATGCCCAGCACAGGGCTCAGGGGGCTGGCTCACCTTTGTGCCCGAGCTGGTGGCCCTGGCTGGCCTCGGTGGCAGTGCTGGGGCAGCTCAGGGGGGTGCTGGGGTGGAGATCTGTCAGCAGAGCACTGGGTGTGTGTCACTGTGGGACACGAAAGAAAGACACAGACTCGTGATTTCAGAAGGCTGATGCTCTGAAAAGGGGCTGGTTTATTCTCAGAACCTATTTTTATACCTTTTTACAGTGTGCCCACCTAAGAGGTGGGATCCTTTGACCCATTGGTCACACCAAGGGTCAACAAGCAAAGTCCCTCCTTAGGAGAGAAATGTGAAAAACAAGAGAGTTTAAAAAGTGTGACCTTGTTTACCAGTTTAGGTGCCTGGGAAAGAACTTCAGAAAACCCAAACATGACAGGCAGTGACTACAGGTGTGCAACCAGGAGGGCACATTTCAGCCTGTGCCAACCAAGCCATGCTTTGTCCACCAGCCCCATATCAACGTTTGGGGCACCTGCTAGCATTCCCTGCTTTTCCTCTTTTTTTCCTCTGTCCTTTGAAATATTCATTATCCAGGATAAAAATCTGTCCCAGGTAATTTCAGGATTCAACTCTACAAAAATGAGAAAAAAGAGCCAAAGTAACAGCAGGTAAAGAATGGTTTAATTTAGTAACTAATTTTCTGTAAAGTAATTATTTCTTTGAAAAACTGGGATTTGCTCGTAGTATCCCAATTACTTTTTTTTTTCATTATGGCAACAGAATGAAGTGGTTGTTTAATTAGTAAACATTTGGCATGCCTTTAAATAGGTTTTTAATTACATTAAAGGGCCACTGTCAAGGTGTCTTTCATAATTTTTAATAAAGCTGGATTTCTTTTTTTCCCCTCACAGTTGGATGCAACTCCTTGGGTTTGATTGGCTGTTCCAGACAAAAAACTGGAGAAGCCATTTCCCTGGAAAAGATTAAAAAGAGAGGCTCATTTGTGGGTTTGGAGCCGAGCTGTGGTCTCCCCCCCACCTCCTGTTTCTCAACTTGCTGCCAGCAGGACTTGGTGGCCCGAGGGTTGACCCCGTGCTGAACACCCAGAGCTAAACCAGCAGCTTTTGCTCCCAAAAATCTCCCTGTGCTGCTCCCTGGTGCAGCAGATGCCTCACAGCTGCTCCCAGGAGTAGCTCTCCTAATAAATCAGCAGTGCCCTGACTGAGCTTGATGTGAGCTCCTGGAGGAAGCTGGACCCCAGGTGAGCCCCCAGGCTCCTGCTTGCCTTTGCAAACAGTAAATAAAACTTTAACACACAGTTTGTATAAAAACCAATTTTTACTTTGAGCAAAGAGCAGAAGTAAGCGTAGGTTCTCTTAGTAGTAATCTCAGAAATTTCACTGATTTTCCTTATTACTTCTTGGCAGAGAAATTTGTAACACTGAGCTTCACCAAAGAGATGCTGCTTCTCAGTGTTACCACAGCCTACACAGGTATGGAGCCAGCAGAGTTTTACTACTGAGCAGTGGCAGGGCATTGTGTTTGGAATTTTAACCCCAGGCTTGAATTTTATCCCGCATCTCTGCCAACATTATTTGGATATTTTAGTTAATTTTGGATTACGTGTGACATTTCTGTGTCCTGGGGAATGTTTCTGTGTAGGAGGAAGGCTGCATCCAAATCTGCAGGTGCTGGTTCAGAGAAGTTCTGGGTCCCAAAGTGAGAGGCAAAATTTCAGGGCTGGCTTTTATGGGATTGGATATTGCACTACCAGTAGTTTGGAGATTGTTTAATGCAGTTGTATTACATTTGAATTAAGAGAATGTTTGTACATCACACCTTCATTAAGGCATAGGAGATTCCTAATGCTCTTCATTTTAGTCTTGGTTCTCTCTTAGTCATTTCCCACTGCTTTTATCAATAGGATTTGCTGTGGCAAGAATTATCAATCTTTTTAGCAACTTTTAGTTAAACTTGGTCTGCCATCCTTGGACCAATGTATGAGTTGTAAAATAAAAAGTTTTTTGCCATGTAAGTGATTCTACCACCAAAAAATATTATAAAATCCTTGAGGTTTGTTTTTTTTTTTTTGGGGGGGGGGTTTCTTGCTCCTTATTTGGCTTCAAATAAGAATACAGATATAACTGTTTTGTTCATGATCAAATTAATTTTTTTTATGAAATAGGTGCAGTTTCAGAACCTAAGCTTTGAGTCACTGTTAGGAAAAATTATTGTTACGTGAAAAGCTGCTCCTCCCCTGGGCTGGGAGATGCTGCTGGCAGAGGCAAACCTGACCCAGGTTTGTGCTGGGGGTGCTGCTGGTGCCCTGCCCAGCTGGGGAGGCTGGACATGCCCCTGGTCAGTTTGTGATGGACGAGGCTCAGAGCTGCCCTGAGCAGTGGCAGGGGCTGTTTGTCTGTGTCCCCTGCTCTGCTCTGCTCACAGGAGCTGGGGCCTCTGCTGCTCCCTTTTGGAGGAAGGTTTCACTAATTGAGATGGATGGGAGTTGCTGCAGGCAGAGGCAGCTGGGCTTGAGCAAAGGCTTCCCGGGGTGTCCCTGCAGGGAAAGCAAACAGCAGAACCAGAGTGTGGGGCTGGCTGGGGACACCTGCCAGTCCTTTCTGTCCCCTCTGAGCCATGTCCCTGCTCTGAGCCATGTCCCTGCTCTGCTCCCCAGGCTGAGCAAACAGACTGAGTGCCTCTGGTTGAGTTTCTGCCTGCGTTTCAGACATCCTCGCATTCCTCTGAGGAGCAGGAGCTGCAGGGAATGAAAATATCCAGTGTCTTTGCTTTAGTGTCGTTGACTTTCAGCTCTGCTGGGTCCTGGCAGGCTCCCCTGAGGCCACATCCTCCTCCACCACTCTCTGAGCAACTCTTCTTGGTTTCCTCAGATTTTTTCCCCTTACTCCCATCTGTTCTCCTCCTCCCTATCCACCTCCTGCCCTGTTGGCTCTCCACGAAGTGCTTTGCTTTTCCTGCAGTGACTGTCAGCCTGGAATCCAGATCCTGATCCTTCCTGACCCCAAAGCAGATGGAGATGTGGAGCACTGGGGAGGTGTGGGCATGGCTTGTGCCCCTCCACAGCCTGGAGGATCCCTGGGAAGGAAAGATCCTGCCTGACACACCTGGAGCTGGGCAGCAGAGGAGCCACAGCCTTTCATCCATCCCCCTTCCTGGAAGGAATTGCTGCACAGCTTTTCCACCCACCTTTCCTAAAGGGAAGGGATGCCCTTTCCTGCTTCCAGTTTCCAGGGAGACAGCAGCTGGGAAAGCACTGGAAGTGCTGGAGCTGGCAGGAATGCCCAGCCCAACATCAGGTACTGGCAGCCCAAGGGAACCTGGGGTCTGTATCCCACCCATCAGGGGACAGAGGGACCCCTGGGAGCAGCTGCTGCCCTTTTGTCCTGCTCAGCATCACTGTGTGGCAGTTTCCTGGGCATAGGGATGGTGCTGTGGGAAGTGACCCTTTCCAAAATCCCTCTGTGGGGCCACAGAGCCTCTTTGATCTGGGGAACCAGGGCTGGGGAGGGCTGTGTGGTGGTGGATGCAGGAGTGGGGTTGTGGTGGGAGCAGTGCTGCTGTGCCAGTGTCCCCTGTCCCCTCTGCCCTGGGCTGACTGTCCCCAGGAGGTGCTGGGGGATGGATGCTGGGATGGAGGGGCACAACCCAGCCTTGGGAATGCAGCTGCCCTGATCAGCTCTGTGCCCTGTCCCCAGTGCCAGGAGGAGCTGAGGCTCCTGAGGTGTAATTTCCACTCCAGCTCTCAAGCACCCCTCACTGATGGAGATTTCTAGAAGGAAGAGAATCGCTGCGAATATCCACAGCTTTGCAAGACTTCCATGAAATATGAATGCACGAAAGCATCTGCATAAATTATTCAAGATAATCAGGATGGGGCAGGGGGGGCGGATATTTCCCTGGCAATTTCATGGGGGCTCCTGAAGCTTGATTGTCCCACCCGTGGGGTGTGTGCCAAGCACCCCCCCAAGGCAGAAAGGGAAAGCCCTGAGCATCCCAGCTCTCCCAGCTCCTCCCCTTGCTCTCCTCAGATTGCCTCCCTCCTGCCTACCTGTGCTTTCCCCCAGCTCCCAGCGCTATTAACACCTCTAATTAGAGCTGCTTATTGATGTAGTGCTGTTTATCTAAGTGCAGCTGATCAAGGCAGAGAAGCTGTGGAGCTGAATCACACACCCTGCTGCATGCAGCCTGCACAGCCAGCACGGCGCTCCCCGGGGCTGGGGGACAAGGAGAGAAAAATCCAGACAGGGAAGAGCAGGACAAGGGTGTGGTGCCAGCCTGCTGTGGCTGGGCCTGGTCCCTGTGCAGGTGTCTTGGGTTATGGAACCAAAAATGTGTATTCTGTTTCAGTTGTTGAAAGCAGCTGGGGAGATGTTTTTTTCTTTATCTCTTGTAACTCTGGGGGTAGAGGAGTGGATGCCTTCTGATAATGGGCCAGCTGTTCAAACCAGGTGGGGCAGTGTTTCTTATCTCTTTCATCACCCATCCTCCCTCCAGGGGGATATTCTCTGCTGATGGGCCATGAAGGCTCACCAAGGACAGGACACATCCCATCATCCCATTGGGAGATGCTCCACCCAGTGGGGGGAGCCAACCATTCCTACTTGGATAAAACTGAGACACAGGAACACCAGGGATCTGGTTCCACTGGATTCCTGGAGGGAGACTGGACCCTTCTCACCATCACTGGACCCTTTTCTCTCAGGATCATCTCTGCTCCAACAGAACCACATCTGCCACTCCAGGAGGACTCACTTTTGGACTGCTTCCAACACCCTGACCAACAGGGTGTCAGGTTGTAGCTCTGACTCTCTCACTGCTTTCTAGGATTGTTGTTTGTTTGCTTGTTCGTTTGTTTGGGTTTTTTCTACTCCATTTGTATTGTTAATATTCCCAGTAAAGAACTGTTATTCCTATTCCCAAATCTTTGCCTGAAAGCCCTTAATTGCAAAATTATAATTCGGCGGGGGTGAGGGGTTTACATTCCCCATTCCAAGGGAAACTCCAGCTTTCCCTGGCAGACACCTGTCTTTCCAAACCAAGACAGCAGGTTACTCCAGGTGATGCTGGCCTTTCCTACAGGAGCATCCCTCAGGAGAAGGCTGTTCCTTGTGTCCACGCCTGCAGTCCTATCCAGTCTGCCTTGTGCCAGGAAAACCCCACTGGAACAAGGGATTCTCCAAGGAGGAGGTGTTTTCTTCTTCCTGAGGGGCCAGCCAGAGCAGATCTTGGGTGGATGGATGAATGGATGGATGGATGGATGGATGGATGGATGGATGGATGGGTGGATGCTCACCACAGGACACTCACGAGCACAGGGACCATGTGGGTTTGAGCATTGAGGCAGGATCCAAACCCTCCAAATCAGCTGGACACAGGGTTTTACCCCGCACTGGGGTGCTGGGGGGCACAATCCTGATCTCTCCTCCCAGGGCAGGGACTTGGAGGGGCCTGTGTGCCTGCACTCCATGAGGCCACCCCCAGGTGAGAGCAATCCCTGCTGCCAGCGCTCCAGGCACACGGCTGCTCCTGGTGTGAGCAGAGAGAGGAAGGATTAGCACAGCTCTGTGAAAACACACCCTTGGACTCTGCCAGTGGCTGTGCAGTGACCTGTGTGTGCTGAGCCAGCTTTCCTGACTCCCCCACTCAGTGTGAACCCAGCATCTCCTCCTGGGCCAGTGGCACCGACAGAGGATGGTGGCACTCGGCTGTAGGAGGCAGGATTTGCCTGCCCCTAAAGCCCCCTAAATTCCCCCTGGCACCTCCAACCAGCCATCCCATGGATCAGGTGGAGAGGCTGATGTGCTCCAGGAGTGCTTCCCTTCCCCCTTGCCATCAGGGTTTATTAATTCCTGGCTTGGTGAAGTCTCTATTAATAATGGCTGCAGGATCTGGCTGGATGCGTAATGAGATTCTCTGCTGGCTGTTCCTGGGCTGCTGTGATTGTATTTGGAGGACAAAATTCTATGTGGATTAATTAAAATGAAAAACAAAAGGGAAACAAAAAAAGAAAAAGCAGGGCTGTTTGAATTATTTACTAGTTTCCAGGAGACACAAGCAGTAATTGCAAGTGTCTTATTGCAGGTGTTTGGAGAGGGGCTGCTCCCACCTCTGGGCAAGGAGGAAAGTCTGGTTATTTACTGGTGTGGAGGAGACTTATCAATCCTCTTTAAGACCAAGTGCAGCTCCAACTGCCCCTCAGTTTGCTGATTCTGATTTTCTCCTCTTCCTTTTGGAAATTCAGAAGATAGAGGCTCTGAGAGAGCTTTGATGTGGGTAAATGTAGGAAAAAGCTCTGCCAGCAGTGTGCTCTTCCTTCCTGAGCAAGGAAATGGAGAGGGGAAAACCTATAAACCACCCTTCCCTGAGGAACTGGCTGCTTTGTTGGCTTTTCCCCCTGCCAGGGCCTCTCTTGGGTCACACAGATGCCCCTGTGTGCTCCTTGTGGTGCCACTTTCTGGCTGCCTGCTGTGCCAGGAGGATGCTGAGCCTGAAGGAGTGGAACCCCCCCCATGATGGGGCCAAATGCCCTCTGGGAATGAGGTCTTGTCCAAAAGGGACACATCTGAGTCCCTAATCCAGGGCTGGATGCCAGCCCAGGGAAAACCCACCAGGTGCTGTCACAGCTGTCCCAGGGCACCAGGGTGGCTTTGGCCGTTGTCTTGGTTTGGACAGACAGGTGTCTGCCAGGGAAAACTGGGGTTTCCCTTAGAATGGGGAATGTAAACCCCTCATCCCTGCCAAATTATAATTTTGCAATTAAGGGATTTCAGGAAAAGGTTTGGGAATAGGAATAACAGTTCTTTACTAGGGAATATTAACAATACAAATGTAGTAGAAAACAAAACCACCCAACCAAACCCAGCAAACAAACAAACAACAATTTTGGAGAACCCTGACAGAGTCAGAGCTACAACCTGACACCCTGCTGGTCAGGGTGTTGGGAGCAGTTCAAAAGTGAGTCCTCCTGGAGTGGCAGAGGTGGTTCTGGTGGAGTAGAGATGATCCTGTAGAACAAGGGTCCAGTGACGGTGAGAAGGGGTCCAGTCTTCCTCCAGGAATCGGGTGAAGCTGGATCCTTTCTTGTTCCTGTGTCCCAGTTTTATCCAGGTAGGAATGGTTGGCTCCCCCCACTGGGTGGAGCATCTCACAACAGGATGATGGAATGTGGATGGTCTATTTTGGGGATGTGTTCTTTTAGGGGTGTCTTAATGGTCCATTAGCAGAAAATATTCCCCTGGAGGGAGGACAGGCAGTGACAGAGATAAGAAACACTGCCCCACCTGGTTTGAACAGCTTGGCCCATTATCAGAAGGCATCCACCCCTCTCCCTCCCAGAGATAAAGAAAAACATCTCCCCAACTGCTTTTAACAACTGAAAATAGAACACACACCCCTGGCTCCACAACCCACGACAGCCCTGTGTCCCAGCCGTGCCCTGGGGAGCGGGGTTGGTACAAAACCAGCTGCTCAAATCCTGCCTTCCTCCACAGCCCCCCTTAGCTGATGGATCAGCAGCATTTTAGGGAATTGCTCTGTGCTTTTACTGTTCTTTGACTCGAGTGCTGCTCCCCTTGATTGCCTCTGTCCGTCTCTTTCCATCCCGGGGCTCCGGGAGCCGCCTAATTGATTTCAAAGGGAACAGGACTTGCTGGAAATTGAGTTTTGCATCCCTCCCCGCCGCTGTGACAGAGCACCTGGCAGCTCCAGCCTCAGCTCCTGCAGCAGTTCACCTTCACTGGCTTGTCTGCAGGAGAAGAACTGTGGAAAAGAAAGAAAAAAATGAAGGAAGGAGGTACCAAAAAAAAATATTTCCATTTAGCAATAATAGAGCGTGATCAATATTCTTTTGTCTCCATATTCAAATCATGATCCTGCTGAGCAGAAACAAGTGGAGCTGCCTTGTTGGAGATGAGAAGTTAATCTTTAAAGCCAATAAAGATTTAGGGCAGTGTAATTGCTTTAAGAGTTGATGCTTAAGACTATTCAAACTTAAAATTTTTAACCAAAGGGCCTGGATCCTTGGCAACAGAGATGATTCAAGAGGAGGAGCAGCAACACACCTTGGGAGGGAAGCTGTGGTGTGGCTGTGTGGCCTGGGATGGGGGTCCTCAGGAGGGACAGGGGACAGCTGGATGCTGCTTGTCCCCAAAAGCATCACCAGCAGTGAGTGGAGAAGGTGAAGAGGAATGGAATGGGAAAAGGAGGTGCAAAGCACAGCATCCCTTTCCCTCCCCTGCTGGATGGAAGGCAGAGTTAAACCCCAATCTTTTCCACTGCTGTGATTTTACAGTGCTGCTACAGGAAGGGAGCACATTAGGGATGAGGTAGATCGTTATGTGCTTATGTTATCAGCAGTAAAGCAAAAATCTCTTAATTCCTAATTCCACCATTGTCTGACACGTTTTTTTGTGAGTTTCCTACTCATCCATATTTTTTCCCCTCTGCCTCCACTAATAGAAATTGCTTTGTTGTTAAAGTCAATTTCACTCCTGACTGGATTGAAATGTGTTTATTTCCTTTCTAAAATAATAATAATAATAATAAAAATCTAAAATTATTTCCACTCATTGTGTGTGAAAAGTGAACATTTTTCTTTATATAGTCTCTCAGGTTTGAATGTCTGAGGGTTTCAGAGGTTTATTTTCTAACAGTCTAATTGCACGATCCCAGCCCATGGCTGGGGGCTTTCCATTTGCTTCCACCATCAATTTGAATAATTCAGGACAGTTTAGGATCTCCTGGATTAATTTTGAAGTCTTTTGGCAGAGGTGGGGCTGCAAAGTGAGACTTCTCCCACTTTCAACCCCCTGATACAGCAACTTTTAACTCAGCTGGGGGGGCACCCAAGGGAATTGCCTTGAGCTGGAGAGCTCTGCAGGGTGGTGCCTCCTCCTCAGCCCCCAGTAGCTCCATCCCCAACTCATGCCCAGCACCAGCAGCTCCTGGGGCTGTGCCTGGAGCTGCCCTCACCTTCTGAATGGGGCTGACAGGGTGAGGAAGGTGCTGGAGGCTGCCAGGATCCTGGTAACAAAAACCTCCTGTGCCCAGGTCCTGTGTCTGCTCAGAGGCACAAACTCCCCACAAACCCTGCCAGGGAGGGCTGTGAGAGCTGTGAGAGCTGTGCAGAGGCATCGACTCTCCCACAGTAATTAAAAGGCTGGAGAGCTCTTGCTCTTCTTCTCACCCCTGACTTGATTTTCTTTAATTACAGCCAAAGCTTGATATATCTTGTCCCTCTTCATTTGGCTGAAAACCTTCCTCCTGCTCCAGCACCCTGCTGCTCACTGCAGTGACTCCCAGCTCTGGCACTCCCCAGCTCCTTGCAGGGGGTGTGAGTGTCCTGCTGGGCTCATTTTGGGGTGTTGATGTCAGCCCTGGGTCACTGGGTAAGTCCTTGTGGATGCAGGAGCCTCTTGGGGGGGAGGTTTAAGCTCTCTGTTCTTCCCAGCCCTGTGTGAAGCACTTTTCACCTTGAGCTTAAAGTGGTCTCCAGTTTGCTGGAGCATGTGCATGGTGATGCCCCCAGGTCAGCAGGCTGGTTCCACAGGGGATAAAATCCATCCTCATCCCTTGGGATGGCCGGGGGCTGTGGACTCTGCCGGGCCAGAGAGGCAGCACTTGCTGCAGGAGCTCAGGACAACGCGCTAACAAGGCTGGGAGGCTCCTCCGGAGGGTTTTCCTTGTCCTTTCGATGCTAATCCAATGGCTGAGCGATGTATTGTCCTCCTGGGACAGCACCGGGCTGGGAAATGTGTTCAGCTGAGTGTGACAGAGAGGCACGGGTGGGAGGCAAACCTGAGCTGGCAGCTCTGAGGAGTGTGCCCAGCAAAGGGACAGATCCAGCCCTCGGGGCTGACTCCTTCCCTGAATTTTTTTCCCGGTCCCCTTCCCCGTGAGGTGCTCAGCCTCCAATAACCTCACCCGAAGGGAGGAAGGACGCTCTCTCCTCTTCAGGAGAAAAGATTGGGGTTTAATTCTGCCTTCCATCCAGCAGGGGAGGGAAAGGGATGCTGTGCTTTGCACCTCCTTTTCCCATTCCATTCCTCTTCACCTTCTCCACTCACTGCTGGCGATGCTTTTGGGGACAAGCAGCATCCAGCTGTCCCCTGTCCCTCCTGAGGATCCCCCACCCCGCCCTGCTGCTCTGCTTCACCCCGGGCTCGGTCCCGTCTTGGTTGCCCCTTTACTGCCCTGCAGCCATCCCAACGCACCTCCCTTCCCTGCCGCATCTCACCTTCCTCTCTCTTTTAATTTTTAATTGCTGCTCGAGTTTCCTCGGAGCGTCTCCCTTTGCAGCCAGGGGAGCCAGGAGCCCTTTCGTGACCGGTAAAGATGGTTCAGGTTTTCCTTTCACCTTTTGCGTTTGCCTCTCGGTGAAGCCGGGGTCGTTGCTGGGTTTAATTAACACAGTAAGAAAAAAAAAAAAAAAAAAAAAAAGCACGAGTTTATTTAAGCAGGAGGAGAAATGGAAATTCGGCTTCCCTGCTGCAGGTAATCCTACGGGGAGCTGAGGAGTAGATCGGTACGTCGATTATTTTCCTCGGCTGAATTAGTGAATTAGCAGCTAATGGGAGTGAAGGATTCGCAGCGCTGACAGGCTGGAAGAGCAGGAGCTTCCCAAATTCCCCGTGTGAGGCAGCTGTGCTGAGGGCAGCTGGGGAACCCCGGGTTCCACACCTGACCTGTCCCTGCACCTCCAGCAGGTCCCTGAGCACGGGACGTGCCCTGTGTTGCCACGATTCGTGCCTGCCATGTTTTAGGTTTAAGAAATTCTGTTCCCAGGCACTTTTACTGTAAACAAGGTCACACATTGTAAACTCCCTTGTTTTCCACATTTGTTCCCAGAGGACTTCACATGGTGGTCTCTGAGAGTGACCAATGGTTCCCAGGGGTCCCACCTCTAAGGTGGGCACATTTGTAAAAAGTATAAAAGAAGCCTGGAAAATAAACCTGTGGCTCCTCCTCAAGAAGGGTCCAGCAGCCTTCTGAACCACTCCCTGTCTCCATTTATTGTGTCCCACAGTGGCATGCCCTGGGCTGTGCTGCCGGCGCTGGGGGCTGCAGCATTCCCGGGGAGCCGGGGGCTGGAATGCTCCTCCTGCTCCCCAGTGGGTGAAGTTTTTCCCTCCCCTCTGCCCCCCTGGCCGGGCTGCTAGCTCACATTTTGGGGGGCTTTGGGCGAGGAAGACTTCAGGATAGGGAAAAGAGATCCCAAAGAGGCTCCTTACCTCAAGGTAATTCCAAGGCTTTGTTCTCGAAGGGGTCCCAGAGGCAAAAGAGGGCGAACAAGGAAGAGCAGGGGTTTATCTAGACAAACCTCTTCAATCACATTGGTCAGAGCAGAGGGACAGCAAGAAGAAGTCCTTCCTAGGGAAAGGAATGTAAACCAAGTTACAGTTACAAAAACGTTTCTCCTGTTTAGAGAAAATTCCCTGGGGAAAGAGTTTCAGAAAACCAAAACATCTCAGGCACCAACCAGGGCTACAATCAATTGCTGTTGCTTCTGCTAACTCAGTTTGGCTCAAACTCCTCTCCTTGTTTACTTGTTTGTCTCAGGTGATTGAAGAACAGGTCTTCCCTTTATCCAACCTCAGCAGTTTGACATTCAGCTCAAAGTCCTAGTCAGGCTCCTCTGGTTGTAGCTTCTTCACACAGTTTTTGTTCTCTCCCAGCACCTGATGCTGTTCAGGATCACAACGACACAGACTCTGAGGTCAGAAGGCTGAAATTACTCCAAATCTTTATTACCCAGGAATTTCTTCCCTTTATCCTGTTTTACAAAGAACCACCCAAGGGGTGGAAGAAAGACAAACTTCTTCAACTACATTGGTCAAGTCAGAGGGACATCAAGAAAAGGTCCCTCCTAGGGAAAGGAATGCAAACAAAATGCAATCTGTTTCCTACAGATAGGAAAACGTGTCTCTTGTTGACAGAAAACTCTCTGGGATAAGAGTTTCAGAGAAACCCAAACATCACAGGCACCAACCATGGCTACACAACTTTAGGTTTTTTTTCTGCCCCTGGCTGGTGGTGATGCTCAGTGGCACAGAAGGTTGTCCCCTTTCTGCCTGGCTGCCACAGAGATGGGCAGAGGCCTGACTGCAGCAATTGGGGCTGAGCCAGTGGTGGGGCAGAGCTTCTCCATGTCCATAAAAGAGCTCCCTGTCCCCAGCAATGTCGCCTGGGGGGGGGGGGGACAGAGAAGTGACTAAGTGATCCTAATGCCCAGAGCACTCGGGCATTGCAGCTCCTGCAATCAAATTATCGCTCTGCTCTCAAGGGCAGGACTGTGCACAGGGAGAACTTAAGGAAGTGGCTTGTCATAGCACATTACAGCTCCAGCCTTTGCTGTGATTTTCCCCCTCTGGGATCATTATTTTTCCATGAAGGCCCAGCAGCTTGAGGCTGGAGAGGAGGCTCCAGGATGAAACATGGGCAGATCCAACCCCCAGGCTTTGGAGAGCACTGAAGGAGGGTCCTGGGCTGGAGAGGGGAGTCTCTAGAGGGTCCTGGGGTGCTTTTGGATCCCCAGCACACGGGCACTGCTCAGCAAAAGCCCAGCTACGTCACTGTGGCTTGTCTGGAGGTGCCCCCAGCTGAGCAGTGATGAGTGTGTGTCTGTGACCTTTGCAGGAAAGTATTTCAAGGTTTATTTCTGGTGGGTTACAGCCCCCCTGCATTTATAACCCTTTTCCTGTGGCTGTGGTGCAGAACATCAAACCATGATGCTCTGTGCAGCCATGGCTGGTTAGGGAGCTGTGGCACCCTGTGTTGCACAGTTCCCAGGGATCAGCTGGAAGCTCCCAAGGTCTTTGGCTGGGTGTCCTAGGGTGAGTTTATGGTGCTTGTATCCCCAGCTGCCTGTTCTGTTTGTGCTGGGGACTGAGTTCTGCACCTTTCAGACTGGCTCTGAGAGCAAAGGGCTGGAGAGGAAGCGCTGGGTTTGTTTCCAGAAGCTGCACTCACTCCTCCACATTCCTTCTCATGGGCTGTGCTGTCTGTGGATGGACAGCAGGACAGAGCCCTCCTTTGCTTTTAGTTAGCTTTAGTTAGCTTTAGTTAGCTTTAATTAGCTTTAGCTAGCTTTAGTTAGCTTTAGCTGGCTGAGGCAGAGAAGTTCCTCAGACTCTGGTTTTTCTTTTTCTTGGAACTGATCATCCCTGCTCTGGGAAAATCTGGAAAAACACCAGGAGCTCACACCTGTGCCCCACCAGGGCCTGGGACAGCATTTTCCAGCACAGGAGGGACTGACAAGAGACTGAGCCAGCCCAGCTGCACCCCACGACAAGGACTTTCTGAATCTGCCATCTCTTCAGAACAGCAAGAGGCTTTATTGTTCTGTGTTATTCATTTTCCACGTTTGTGAGTACTTTGCTTGTTAAATAAACAGGTTTTTTCTACTTCTCTCAAGGGAGGTTTATGTCTCCCAAACAGGTGGAGGGAGGGAGGGAGGGGCTACTTGAATTTGCTTTCTGGAGGGACCCCATCAGACGTTTCCTCCCAAATTTGCCCTAAACCAGGACACTGGGCCAGCAGTGCAGGGTGAGCCCCATCTCCCAGAGATGGTGTTGGAGCTGGAACTTTGGCCCTGCCCCAGTTACAGGCAGAGCTGTGGTGGGGCAGCCTGGAGCCTGCACTGGAGATGCTCCACGTTTACCTCTGGGTGGGCAGGGGCTCTATCTGGTGCAAAACTGGTTTCTTTTGGGCCAGCTGGCTGCTGAGCTGGTTCTTGTCATTCCCTGCTGCTGCTGAATTCAGAACAACAAACAAACCTCTGTGTGTTTGTGTGTGTGTGTGTGTGCAGTATAACTTCAGCATATTGATTTTTGGGGCTATTGCCTCTCAGCTGCCGAAGAAGATAATTCACTGCTTTATTACCATCCTTGGATTTCAGATTTATCCCTCTAAACAGACAGCGAGCTGGTAGTTAATTAAGCTTCTGTTTCAAGCAGCAGCACAGGGAAAGGGCTGGCTGCTGCAGCACTTCTCCTCAGGGATGAGGGCCCTGGGGAGGTGGGGAATGCCACTTTCCCGTCCCTGGGGCTGATTCTGGTGGGAATTGGGAGCAGCAGAAGTAACTCTGGCTGTTGCTCCCTGCTGACCCCAGCACCCGACCAGGATGTGCATGGAGATTGACAAGAGCAGATTTCTATGTTTTATTTTATTTTATTTATATTTTTAATATATTTTATTTTATTTTTAATATATTTTAATATATTTTATTATATTTTAATTTTTAATATATTTTTATTTATTCTTAATATATTTTTATTTATTTAAAATATATTTTATATTTTAAAATATTTTATTTTATTTATTTTTTATTTTATTTTTATATTTTATTTTATTTTTAATATATTTTTTATTTTTAATGTATTTTTATTTTTAATATATTTTTATTTATTTTTAAATATATTTTATTTTATTTATATATTTTATTTTATTTATATATTTTATTTTATTTTATTTTATTTTATTTTAATTTCCCTGGTCGGTGCTGCAGGAGGCACCCAGAGGAAGCCAAAGTGGCTGAGCTGCCTTCTGCCTGCCCAAGAAACAGCCAAACCCTTTGGGGATGTTTTCCAGCCCAGGATCAGCTCTGAAGGGAGGAATGGGAGGACACCATCCCCTCCCTGGTCCATTCTCCCCTCAATGTCACTCACCCCTAATTCTTAAATGATTAATAGGTGGTGCCTCACCACACCCCAGAGTTTCCTGCTGGGAAGCTGCTGCCAGTGGCCTCAGGGATTGGAGAGCTGGATTGGCACGATGCAGAACTTGTGGGATGCACAGCAGGACCTTGGTGTTGTCCTTGTGGAGGTCAGAGGGTCCCACCCCACAGAATCCTCCCCTCAGTGCAGCTCTGCTCCCTCCTGCTCTGCACCCCTGGGTGGGATCTTCCCTGTCCCTCCCAGGCTCTTGGGAAGGCACAGCTGGACCCTGGAGCAGGCCAGGCAGTGGCTTGGCTGCTCCACCACCCACCCCATGCAGTGTTCATGTGCCTTAGGAAAGTTTCCAGCCCCATGGAGCTGAGCTGAGCTTGGAAAGAAGTTCTTGGAATGAAGGGTTCTGCCTCCTGCTGCCGGCTGGAGCCGGACTCTGGAGGGCAGCACCAGATTTTGAGGTGCTTCTAGAGCTCAGGTGAGGACTAAGAATCCCTGCCAGAGCAGCAGGATGGAGTGAGCAGGCAGGAAATCAGGGGTAGCAGGATCCCCACAGCCCCTTCACTAGGCTGCTGCTCCCCTCCTTGCCCAGTGGGCAGGTGAAGAGCGCCAGGTGGTTTTTCCAGGGGAGGCCAGATGTCCCCAGCTGCACCTAAAATAGCATGGACTGAACACCCAGCTGGTGTCTGGGGTCTGATGTGTCCATAAGGTCCTCACAGGGTGGGCTTCAGAGGAGAGTGTCCTTGCCAAGATGACCTGAGGGTTTGGCTTGACTGCTGCTCCTGAGCCAGGCTTCCTGCAAATCCTGCCTGTGCACCCATCTGCATCCTGCTGTGATGCTGCCCTGACCTGGGGTGGCAACGACTCCTCCTGCAGGGAGGCTGCAGGGAGGTTTCTCTCTCTGGAGGAAAATGGGATGGACAGAGGCTGGGGAAGATCATGGGGGGAGAGCATCCCACCGTGGGGAAGGCAAAGGGACAGCAAAAGCTGTCCCCCAGTGTCACCCTGTGCTGTCACCTGCCCATGAAAAGTCTGGGTGAACACCAAAGTCCTCCTGCATTTAAGAAGTCCTGGAGAATGTGGTTTTGCCTCTGACTTCTGCTTGGGTTTTATGGGGAAAAATTCTGGTTTGGGGGTAAATTTCCAGCTGCTGTCCCTGAGCTCAGGGTGTGGCTGGTGCTGCTGCAGCTTTGCTGGCTGAGGCCCCCCCTGCTCTCCCCTGGGGAGAAGGAAGGAAGCAGTGTGAGCATCTGGGATGCCTGTGGGAATGCAGGATCACAGCAGCAGCATTTCCTCCTCACCAGCCCCACGGGAAACCCCTGGGATTGTGCACAGTCAGGGTTTGAGTGTAGAGGAGTGAGGGGCTGGTGCTGGGAGGGCGCTGGAATTGCACAACCCTTGAGGAGCAGATCACTAAGCCAGGCCAGGCAGGTGGGGCTGCAGGGAGGTTTCTCTCTCTGGAGGAAAATGGGATGGACAGAGGCTGGGGAAGATCATGGGGAGAGAGCATCCCACCGTGGGGAAGGCAAAGAGACAGCAAAAGCTGTCCCCCAGTGTCACCCTGTGCTGTATGGTACCCCTGGTGGTACCCAGTGCCAGCCATGGGGCCAGTGTGGCCTGAGGGGACCCTGTGGGCACCACAGCCCCCCAGAGCACGGCCTGGCCCTGTCCTGTGGCCTGGCCAAGAGTGCACATGGGGGACAGCACTGTCCTTCCAGCCACTCTGAGCTCACCCCGGGGTGCTGCATCCCTTCCCTCACCCCCAGGGGGGTGCACCCATCCCGGCTGGGGTTGGAAACGGGGCGTCTCTGGGCTCTGTGCACACTCGGCTCCTTCAAGTCCCAACTTTTGGGAGGCTTTTTGTGCTTTCGCAGGAGAGCCAGCAACACCTCTGCTGAGCTCAGCACCGCTTCTCCTGCCTCAGCTCTCACGGCCCTTCCTTTGTCTTCCCAAGGACACCGCCCTGGTCCTTTGGGCACCGCCCTGGACTACGCGGGGACTTTGGGGAGCCACATCCTGGGCAGTGACCGTGTCCCCCCCCGCTTCCCGAGAGAAAAGGGAGCGATGGGGCCGCAGAGCCGCATCCCGGCGCTGCCAGAGCCTCCAGACCCTCCTTTCCCCACATGCCCCGCTCCGAACCACCCTCAAACCGAACAGCACCCGGGGCACGATGCTGGGCGGCCCCGGCTGCCCCCTCCCAAGGGCCACCCAGCCCTGCCTGCCGAGCTCCCCAGGCGGGGGGGGCTGCCTGCCACCTGCGCGGGGATGCTGCCACCCCCTCCTCCCAAACCCGCCCATCCTCCCCCTCCTCCCCAAAACGCCATCCCCTGACCTGGGGGGGGGGAGAGGGGGCACCGCCCCCCCACCTCCGCCCCCCCCCGTGCCCCGGCCCCCCCTCCGTTGCCGCTAGATGGCAGGCGGAGCTCGGCGGAGCCCGGCGGAGGCTCCGCGGGGCGGTGCGGGGCGGAGCGGAGCCGCAGCGCGGGGTGCGCGGAGCGGAGCGGAGCCCAGGGGCCCGGCCATGGGCTCGGCCGGCAGCGGGCAGGGGCAAGGGTAGGGCTGGAGGGGAGGGGGGGAGGAAAAAAGCGTTCCCCCCGGTGCCCTCGCCATGCGCCCCCGCGCAGCCCCGCGCCCCGCCCGCTGAGCCCCGCTCGCTGCCGCTGGTTGGGGGGGCGGTGCGGGGCCGCCCCCCCCCGCTGCCCGCAACTTTGAACGATGATCACTGTCAACGCGGATGGCAAGATAATGGTCAGAAGATGCCTCGTCACCTTGAGACCCTTTAGGTAAAGTTGGTGTTTTCCCCTTCCCGGCCCCGGCTGCCGCGGGTGGGGGAGCGGGGGGGCTGCGGCTGCCCGGGCTCGGCGTGTCCGTGCGGGGTGTGCGGGTGTGCGGATGGAGCCGGCCTGGGCACGGCGGGGCTCCGGAGGCTCTGCCCCGTGCGGCTCTCGCTGGCTGCCGGCTCCCGGCCCGCCCCGGCGGCTCCGGGGTTATCGCAGCGCTGGCTGCTCTGGGCACCCTTCTCGGAGATGATGCTGTTCTCGGGGGGATTGGGTTCCTCTGGTTAAACCCTGCTGGTGCAGCTGGGGATTTCGAAACCCACCCTGAGCTGGCAGTGGGGCTGGGGTGGGTGTCCAAACCTGAACCCCTCCGCCTCAGCGCACCCGTACCCGCCCCGCTGCTTTTCCCCTTCGCTGGAACTCCCCATCATTCGCTTCCCCTCTCCAGCCCTTGCTCGCCGGCTTCTTTGCTTCACTGGAGATGTGTCTGGATTGCTGCCGGGCTTGAGACTCGCGGGAGATGTTTGCAGTGGTTTTTCGATGGGGGAGAGGAACCAAAACCCCTAAGAGATGGAGGGGAACGTGCTGGGGTGGGGGGGATGAAGCTCAAGGTGGGCTGAGCCCAGCCCAGCGGTTTCCAGCTCTCTCCGCCGCGTTTGGGGGTCTGGGGTCACAGGAGGGGTCTGCTCGCTGCCTTTTTGCTCAGCCCAGGCTGGCTCCCGGGAAGGACAGGCTGGGCTCGCAGCGCTGCCTTGCACTCGGCTGTGCAGAGGTTGTCTGCCTCTCCAGCCTCGGGAGCTGCTTGGCTCTGCTTGCCCGGAGCGATTTCTGCTGCTGGGGGTCCCGCGGCACTGCCCTGGGACTGGGGGACCTGGCCAAGGGGCTGCCGCACACAGCCTGCTGGCAGAGGTGTGAGGGCTCCCGCAGCTCAGGCGTGCTCCGAGGGGAGCAGGGAGCCACTGCCAGAGACACGAGAAGGGCACGCTCACTCACCCCGGGGGATGCTCTTTTCCCTGCTTGTTTGCTTTCTGGAATTCCACAGTGAGGCAGCGACTGGCTGGAGCATCCCTGTGCCCTGGGCATCTCCCCTGGGACAGGGGAACCCCATCCCCAGCAGCGACCTGGGGTCAGGGTGGGAGAGCACAGGTGATCACAAAGTCCCATTAGGGATGTGAGGATGTGTGTGGGTGAGGGGTTTGTGGTGGCTGGATGGTCTCTGGTGTCCAGGTGGAGAACTTGCACCCTCCTGGCCCTGTGCCCTGGGCTGGCTTCTGCTCTCCAACCAGTACAGACCAGTCCTGGTGCCACTGTTCACCTTGTTAGCAGTCAGCCTCTCCCCGGGCAAGAGGAAGAATTCCCAGCACCCTCTCCCTGCTGTCCCACAGTGTCCCAGACCTCTGCACCTCCTCTGTGCCGCTGAAACGCTGAGTGTGACCCCCCCCATGCCACAGCCCTGTGTCACCTTGCTCCCAGCCCAGCCTGGGGGAGTGTTGGCCCTGCCCAGCTCCAGCCACAGCCCCACTGCAAACCAGCTCTGCTCCCCAAATATCCTCAGCTGCCGTGGGTCAGGGAGAGCCTCCAGGAGCAGGAGAAGGTGCTGGCAGTCAGGATGGGTGCTGTGACTCGGTGCCCTGCTGCTCGGGGAATCCCGTGGTGCAATCCCTTGCCTGATGTGGATTGCCGCCGTGCCATCGGCAAACAGCAGACGGGGAAACCTGATCCTGTGCACCAAAACATTTCATTAACCACCCTCCGGACACGCTTAGCAAAGCAAGGCAGAGCCCTGAGCGGGGAGAGAGCCTGCAGAAAGGGAAGGGGAGAGGGAGCAGATCAGTCTGGAGAGCCAGAGAGATGTCCAAGACTCTGTCTCAGCAGCAGAGGGGGTCTCATCTGTGATGGTGCTGGCTCCAGGTGAGAATTCCCCAATGAGCCCTGGTGCAGCTCGCCCAGCTCTTGGCTCTGCAGCTCTGTTTGCCAGCTGGAAACCACAGCCAGGCTTCCCAGGGGATGTAACCCTGGTCAGTGAGAGGGTTCACTCTGATCCCTGCAGGGATCATGGTGCCCCAGGGCTGAGCAGCAGTTTGACAGCACCACAACCCTGCCAGGCTGCCAGCAAAAAGGGTTTGAGGGAGAGGCATCATTTATTGACCTGACTCCTGCTGGTAGGAATGGTGGCTCAGCTTTTGGGAGTTGAGAACTCGTCTGATAAAAGATGTCAGCTGGCTGTAGCCCTTGGTTTCCCCCTGTGCAGGACTCTCCCTGTGGCTCCCAGCTGGGTGATGTGGCACCACGGGCACAGTCCTGGTGTCACATTCCCAGTGTCACAGTCCCATCCTGCTGGGTGCTGCTGGCCTTCCTCTCCCCACCACATCCCAGCTCAGCACTCAGACCCTCCTGGTCACATCCAGCATTTCAGTTCTGTGAAATCCTCCACGGCTGGGGCATCACTTCCAGTTTTCATTTAAGACTTGAGGAATTTTGCTTTCTTCTCTTTTGGGCACTGAGCCAGAGCCCAGAACTGTGAACATTTCAGTTTGGGGAGGATGTGGAGAGGGATTTGGCACCAGAGCTGTGTCTGAGCAATGAATTAAACGTGATGTTAGATGACAGGCAAAGCCAGCATGCAGGATAGGTGTTACTTGGTCCTTGGAACTCCATATCCTGCAGGGCATTAGTCTTGATTTTGGAGAAGAGGACCCCCAGTGCATTTGGAGAATCTGGGAGCTGGTATGTTTTACCTAAATTTGTTTTCTGTATGAGGAGTTTCCACTCAGCTGGGGCTGGGCCAGGCATTTTAATTCACCTGGAGAACATCAGCAAAAGTAAAGGAGTTGGGGTTCTCCTGCTGAGAGTCCAGCCCTGCACCCTCCCTGCTCCCTGAGCACTGCTCTGAGCTGGATCCACTGATCTCCCAAGGACAGCAATTCCAGTAAGGCTACAATTCTTTTTTTTTTAATTTTTTTTTTTTTAATTTTGTTTTTAGGAAAAAAGCATCTTGCATCTCCCCTACTGTCTCTGTAATCCAGTCAAAATGAAAAAGGTTTAGTTTCCTAGGGAGATGGTAGAGCACAGCTCACCTTTGTATCTTTTCCTTCCCTCCCCCTTTTCCTTTCTGCTCAGTGTTTAACGATCCCTCCCTGCCAGACTATAATTATGAAGATTAAAAAGCGTCAACAAGGTCTTGCATAATGATGAAGAAATTGTCAATAGGAGGTGTGAGAGCAGGATCAGCTCTGAGTGTATTTATTCAGGTGATGCTTTGTTAAAAAGCCCCTTGAGGGGGGGTAGGGGGGACACCAGGACAGAGCCATGGGTGGGTTTTGTACCAGGATGTGCTCCCAGGGAGGACCCTGGGGTGCAGGACTTGCAGGCTGGGCTTTGACCCCCTCCAGCTTGTTTCTTCTCCAGCTTGCTGCTGTCCTCTCCTGCCAGGGAAGTGCTGTGGCAGACAGCATTTCCTAAGGGCAAATTCAGCCCTCCAAAGCCAAGCTGGGTGCAGCAGCCCCCTCCAGTGTGTTCCTGAGAGCCTTTCCCAGCCCCAGCTCAGGCTGGGCTCAGGCTGTGCTAATGGCAGTGCACTAATGTCCCCAGATCACCCCCCTCTCCAAGCTATTTATGGGACACCACGTTGCTTTGCAGCATCAGGGACGCTCTGCTGCCTCCACAATCCCCTCCCTGCTGGAGCTGGACCGTGGCTCCCTGGAAAACCCTTCTCCCAGGTCTGCTTTGGGGAGGGGGCTGAGGTCTGTATCGTGTCAGATTCCACAGCTGGATGGTTCATCAGCATCTGCTGGGGAGGGGGGTGGCTCTGCTCCACTGGGTGCTGCTTGTGGGGCTCCCCAGCTGTGCCTGTAGCCAGGCCTTTAGGGATGGGAGCCTGGATTGGGGAGTGGACAGTGCTTTGTACACCTTCTGGAAACTGCTGTCCACCAGCTCATTCGGAGATTAAAGGGACCTGAGCTGGTCCAGGCCTGCACTGGGGTGTCAGGCAGTTTTAGTGATGCACTTGAGCATCCCCTCTCCCAGGTGGGTCAGCTCTCCCAGGTGGGTCAGCTCTCCCAGGTGGGTCAGCTCTCCCAGGCCAGCCCTGGCCTGGCTGTCAGGGAGGGTTTGTGCTGGTGCTGAGTGTGCTGCTGGCAGAGCTCCTTAGTGCTGACAAGCCCAGGCTGTTGCTTTTCCTCTTGATTAGGTGGGAGGTGAGAAGGGGATGGGGAGCTGTGCTGTGCTGACGTGCAGAGCCCATGGCCTGGTGGCCCTGATCTGCTGGGGATGGGGCAGGGCTGATCCCAGGGCTGGGCAGCAGTGAGGGGCCTGTCTGCTGTGAGCAAGGCTGCTCCTCCTCAGGGCAGGCAGAGGAAACCCTTTGTTCCTGAGCTGCCTGCTGCTGAGGGTGAGGCTGCCCTGGGTCTGGGGCTCAGGTGTGTGCTGTCTGTGTGACAGCAGTGTCAGAGCTGCCTGGATGGAGGTAGGGAGCTCGTGGGATCCCCTGTAAGTGCCATGCCTTGCCCAGGAAGCCTTTCCAGGCAAGGAAAGCCTGGCCATGCTGTGCTGGGACAGTAGGGAGCTCCTCCACGAGATCTCCCTGGGGAAGCCCAGCCCTTCTTGAGCTGCTTGACCCGGTACTTGAGCTCTCCACAGCATCTCCAGGCCCTAACGAGGGCTTTGAAGCAGGTCACTCTATTTTGTTAGCCCTTTCCAGCAGCAGATAATTGCAGTGCTGCAGCCCAGAGCCGAGGGCTGCTTCCTGCTCCTCTGCCTTTCAGCTGGGCAGGAATGCTTAGGTGCAGATGGAGAAGCCTGGGAGGCTGTGCTGTGTCTGTGTGCAGCTCCCCAGCCCTGTGGAGGATGCTGTGAGCTCCTCAAGGAGCGTTGGAGGCTCTGTGGTTTGCTTCCCTCTGGCTCAGGGATGCTGAGAGGCAGCGATGCCAGCAGGCAGCCCCCGAGGGCTCCCTCAGCTCCCTGCCCCACACGGGATTTACCTGTTGGAAGACAAACCTGTTGTTTCACCAGGCTGGCTGGGGGGGTGGGGGGGGGGGGGGGTTGTCTTTTTGTCTTTCTCCTCCTCGAGATCTCCCCTGGGTTTGGTGGCTGAGATCCCTCTGCTGCTCTGGGAGCTGTCACGCTGACACCTGGCAGTGGCTCTGCCAGGGCTTTTCCCGTGTGTCTGCTGAGTCTCAGGGGCGATGGCAGCGTGTCTGAGCAGTGGAAGGAGGCCAGGCACATCCATCCCTTGGCACGGAGCACTCTGCTTCACACTCCTTGGTGCACAGCAGCCAGGCTGGCACAGAGCTCTTGCCTTCAGCCCTTCCACCCCAAAAGAGGGACCAGCCTGAATTTGGCCTGAGCAGGAGCAGTGCTGGGAGCTCCTGCCCCTCACTGCAGGTCACCCTCTGAAGTATTACCCCCCTTCCCACCCCCCTGGCTGCTGAGATAATTCAGATTTCGGAGAGCTTTGGGCCAATAGGCTTCAAGGATAGGGTGAGAGATCCAAAAGAGGCTCCTTATCTCAGGATAATTCCAAAGCTTTATTCTTGAAGGGGTCCCAGAGGTAAAAGAGAGAGGACAAGGAGGAGCAGGGGTTTTTATCCATTCTCTGTCTGGGATGGGATGGCTGGCACAGAGCCATAAGTCAGAGATAAGGGACAGGTAGGGTTGGACTAAAGGTTACAGTCTCTGAGGGGAGTTTCGGGGGGAAAAAATCATTCCCCGAGGGATACAACAACCCTCAGCTGGGGTGGGAGTGACATCCTGCCCGGTGTGTCCCCTGGGAGCTGCTCCCCTGCCAGCCCTGGCCAAAACAAAGCAGTGATGGGATGGCCCCGGGCCACATCAGCGCTGCCGGTGCAGGTCCCTCCTTGTCCCGGACACAATGACAATGCCGGTGGCCTAGTTACAGGGGAACAAAAGGCTTGATTTAAAAAAAAATAAAAAATCTAAAAAGGTTTTTTTTTAGATCCTTCGGGAGGAAGGGAAGGTAAAGGTCTCCCTTTACTCCTCTCCCCCAGAGGAGCACAGGTGTTGTTATTGTAGGGGTTCCTGCTGGCTGGGTTGTCGGGCTGGACCCGGTGGAGCATCCAGCTGTGGTCTGCCTCAGCTTCCCCACTGAAAATGCAAATCCACCATTCCCCCTTGAGCACAGCGCAGGATTCCTCACGGCCTGCCCTTTGGAGCAGGGATTTCAGAGGGGTTCTCAGGCAAAACCCCCCTGCTCAGTGCCAGGGTTTGGGCAGAAATGTCCTGGGCTCTTTGTGAAACGCAGGTGGGTCTGGCCATGGCTGGGGTGAGGTGCTGGTGGGGCTGGGGATGCACAGGTGCTCCCTGCCAGGGCTGGGTGGGGTGAGCCACAGGGATGGAGCCTGGATTGTCCCAGACACCCAAAACCTCTCCTGCTGCTGTGCAAAGGGGCACAGGGTGGTGGGGCTGGCCCAGGAGGGATGAGCAGCCTCTTCATCACCACCCTTGCTCCAGCTCTGCTTTCTCTCCCGCAGGATTTTTGTGCTGGGCATTGGATTTTTCACCCTGTGCTTCCTGATGACGTCCCTGGGAGGGCAGTTCTCAGCCAAGCGCCTGGGGGACTCCCCCTTCACCATCCGCACCGAAGGTGAGCTCCGTCTCCAGCCCGGCCCTCCTGGTGCTCCACGGCCCCCCAGGGGCACGGATCAGCTGAGCTGCTGGCTGCCAGGGATGCAGGAGGATCTCCCATTCCTGTGGGAGCTTCCTGGCCCTTTTTGGGATGGTCAGGATGGCTCAGGGTCTTGCTGGCCTCTCCTGCCTTTGCTGTGTGGCTCGAACCTGGCTGTGCTGGCATCCAGAGGGGTGACAGGGTGGGGAGGAGTGCTGGGTGCTGACCCTTAGAGCAGAAAGTGGGGAAGCAGCAGGATCAGACCCTCAGCTGGCAGCAGTGTGGGGTGTGTGGGCTGCCCCTGGGCTGATGTGTGGAGGATTTGGCTCAGGTGCTTGGAGGTCTGGGTGGGTTTGAGCACTTGTGGTCTGCAGGGAGAGCAAATTGCTCTTTAGGGAAGGGAAGGAAAGGCCTTTGTGGTTTTGTGCGGGTACTGTAGAAGAGAAATATTCTGATTTTTAGCAAGTGTGTGTTATGTTGCATTTAGCACCTCTTTTTGGTGAGACATCAGCTCAGGAGACACTTCTGTGGTGGGACAGTCATGTCCTGCCCTTGCTCTGGGAGGACACTGCTGCCATGGATTGAGCTTCCCACTCTGAGACCTTTATTCTGAGATTCCAGTGAAATGCACAGAGGGAACTGCCCAGCTTGAACTGCCCCCAGCAGGGTGAGATGGGCTTGGTGAGGCCACCGTGGTCTCCACCGCACCAAAACCATGGAGGGGTCTGAGCTCCACAGCCTCACCTAGGATGTGATTTTGGAGCATTAAATCCTCTCCTTGAGATGCTGGAAGCAGTGCCAGCTGCTTCCCTACAGGAGGAGATGGATAAAGTGGTGGATTCCAGAAGCTGGATGGTGTTAAACCACTTAGTTGACTCTCCAAGAGATGGATTTGCAGCCTGTGGCAGCTGGATTTGTGTTCTCCCTATGGATGGAGCACGTGGCTGATGTTCCTCCCCCTCTGCTCCCCTGACTGTTCCCACCACCAGCTCCATTAAACCCCTTTTCTGAGGACTGGTGTTTTCCTGGTGCAGGTGGCAGGGTCAGTGCTTTTCAGTGCTTCTGCACTTGGTCAGGTTACGTGTCCCCATGGGGAGGGGCTGCTTTGTGTCCCTGTCCCCAAGCCAAGCACATATTTGGGGATGGCTGCTGAGTGAAGTCTGCTTTTAGGGGATTTCTTCCTTCTTGGGATAAGAAACAGCACGAGGAGAGTGGGCAGAAGCCCCCAGACCACTGCCTTCTCCAAACCTTCTCCTGGCCTGGTTTTTGAGGAGACAGGTTCTGAAAAGATTGCTGAGTTTGGAACTGAAAGTGTCACTGTTACAGCTGCCCTCTGTCCCAGAGCCCCAGTGTCCCTGAAAAGTTTGTAGAGAACTGAAGGAAAGGCAGAGACAGTGATTAACTGTGGGGCCAGCTGAGGTGTGGCACAGGTGGTGCTGCAAAGAGCAGCAAAGGTTTCCAGAAACCTCCAGGAGCACCTGGGGTCACCCCAGAGGGCTCTAAACTTGAGTGAAATAATGGCAAAAAGATCATTACTCAGCTCTTTATCCCCTTTCTGGATGCCTTGGAGTGGCTTTTCTCATCCTTACCCTTGTCATCAGTTGAACCCAGACTTTTGAATCCTCTGGCTGCATCCTTGCCTGTCTCTTGTTTAACTGGGAGCAGTGTCAGCCCTGGAGCTGGCTCAAAACAAATCTCCTTTTTCAGGCCCTCACTCCTCAAATCCTCCACACTCAGGGCTTCAGGTGATTAAATCAAGGTGTGTAAATGGGTTCACCCTCTTGCCTGATGCTCTTTGGCTCTGCTGAGGGCTGTGAGCACTGGCCTTGCTGGTTGGGAAGAGATGCTGCTTTGCTCCCAGGTGGTGCAGAATGAATGTTGCTTCTGCTAATGCCTGACCGGCCTCATTTAAAGAAGAAAAGGAGTAAATTATGACCTAAGCCCTCTAATTTTTTCAAGATTTTAGTCCCTTAGCTTTCTAACTGGGTAAGGCAAGTCCTGCTTTGTTAGAAAGCTCAAAAATCCGATGCCAATCCAATTTCTTTTCGTACATTCAGTGGCTTTGCCAAACAAACAATTGCCTCCAGATGAATTGCTGCACATTTGGCTGTTGCTGTGCTTCTGGTTGGGGAAGATGAGCTTCATTCATGGCCTCACACACTGGTTTTAAACACAAAGCATCCTCTCTCCGGTCTCTGGAGGAAGATGCTGGAGGAAGGTTGTGTTCTTTGTCCCCAAAGCTTGGCAGGCACAGCTTGAGAGGCTTTTTTGTCACTCTTTAACACCTGGTTCAGGGTTTTGGGGGTTCAGCCCTTTCCTGTCACCTGGACTGGCTGTGGCCCAGGGTGATGTAGCTGTTCCCAGCAGTCAGTGACCCCCAGAGCAGAGTGGGACCAAGGCCTCAGGGAAGGTGCTGGCCAGGAGCTGGCCAGTGTCACTGCAGAGCTCCCTCTGTCACCTGGGAAAAGCTGTGGCTGTCACAATATGACACAAAGAAATGACACTCACACACTGAGATGTCCAAGGCAGAAAAGGGGCAGTTTATTTACAGACCTTGACATTGATAGAATTCCAACAGTGACCATGGGTTGGAGGAAGAAAATTGTCCTCTCCAACCACACTGGACAAACCAACAGCCCATCAATTCTCTCCTCCTCCAGAAAGGAATGCAAAACAATAATTATGGACATGAAAAGTGCACGAGAAACTCCATTGCAAAAATGTAAACATCAGAATGCTGAAAGAACTTTTAAGAAGCTCTAGAAGAACAGGGTGACATGTGGCTGTTGGGGGGCAGGATCTGCTGGCCAAAAGAATGAACTGCCCCAGCCATGGGAAAGGCAGGAAGGGTGATGGAGGCCAGGCAGCCTCCCTGGTGCCCTGGAAAACGGAGAGTCAGCCTCTGGGGAGCTGGGGAAACTCCATCCCTGCAGGCTCTGAGAGCACACCCAGCTGTGGGAGCTGGGAGGATGGTGATGGGAGCTGTCTGGAGTCAAGGCTGCTCTTGGAGCAGTGGTTTATTGCACAGGGCCTGGGTGAAGGGGCCCTGCTGAGAGCTGCCAGCTGCAGCTCAGAGCAGCCCCAGAGAGACAGAGAAGAACAAGAGCAAGAGAGCCAAGTAAGAGAGAAGCTGAAGAGAAGTAAGAGAAGTAAGAGCAGTGAGAGAGCAAAGTTCCCATTACAATCCATTAAATCTTCTTCCATACTGAATATTCTAACTGACACCAACCAATCCAGTACAAGACACAAATCCTACAGCATTTACACACAGCCTGTAAGAATCATTACATGACCATGCTGTGTTATATTTTAAACCCTAAAAACAACTCTTTGGACCCCTCCTGCCAAGCTGGTGGGGTCTGCTCTGACCCATGGACTTTTGGTGAGGAGAAGGGCATTGTTTAATCCAAAGGGGATTTACCTTCAGCCAGCCACACTGCTGTTCTCCAGTTGTCCAGTAACTGAGGCTCTAAACATCCAAACTTGCTTTCAACTCTATTTCACTTACAGGTTTCATATTCTCAAAACCTAAGCAGTGATACTTATAAGCCTTTCCTTTTTCATCTTCCCCAAGACCCAGCTGAGGCTGTGAGCAGCTCTGAGCCCCTCTGTCTGGAGCAGGAGGCTGAGGAGGGCACTGCAGAGCTCTCTCCTGGCTGAGGGGAGGCAGAGCTCACCTGGGGGAGCCTGGAAAGAACATCCAAGTGGGGAGGGGTGGGAGCAGCAGTGGATGTGCTGCTTTATTAGCGCTGTGAAGTCTCCAAAGGTCTGTTTGAATAACAAACTGGCATTTAATTAACATGTGTTCTGGATCCCAGGGAAAGCCAGGGAACGTTCCTGGCGGTGACGGTGCCTGTTAAGCACACAGTGCTGGGCTGGAGGCGAGCTCAGAGGAGCAGGTTAATTGTGCTGGGCTGATGAGCTCTGGGCGTGATGAGGAGTGGGAATCTGCACAAACCTGGACAGGTTCATGGCCAGTGGCTTGGGAAGAGTTCCTGGGTGTGTGGCCTCAGGTTTGCCAGGCCCAGGCCTGAGTGTTTCCCTGGGAATGGGCTCCTGGGTGGGGAAGGAGCCTGGTCCCTGCTGCTGCTCCCTGCTCCACCTGTGTTGGGGAGGATGAAGTAGCTAGGCCTTGCAGAGATAATTTAATAGTAAAAGATTTTAAAAGTATGAAACGCACAAGAGGAATAGAATTAAAAGCAAAGTTTGAACTGTAAGTTGCTGGACAGGAAGAAGGTGATTAGACAGCTGAAAAGGACTTGGCTGAGTGAATCAGTAACACCCCTGCCAGGACAAAAGGATGAATAAAAGGCTGGACCTTCTCAGGTATCAGGGATAAGGTGGGTTTCACAGGTTTTGGTATGTAGAGTAGTATTGTAATGTTGTAGTTCCCATAGGCTGTATGTAGATTTTGTAGGTTTTGTATCTTAAGGTGATTGGTTAATGCTCATTAGAATATTCACTATAGAAAGGGTTAAAAGGGAATGTAACGAGGAGCTCGGCCTCTTTGCGTGCCTTCCCTTGGACCCTCTTGGACTTTGCACTGGATCCCTGGACCCTTCCCTAGTCAGGCTGCCTCCCCACGACCAATAAAGCACGTGTTCCAAAGAGCATCCTGATCTTCAGATCATCTCTCTCGCCGGACACAACCTGCGTGCTTTCTAATACACCTGGACTCCTGGAAGTGCCCTTTGCAGCATTATTCATGAATTGATGGGTGTTGCAGGGAAGCTGCCAACACCCTCCTCCCTGTGCTCTGGGGTGGGCTGCTCTGCAGTGGGGCTGGAGGATGAATGGGGTGGGCTTGTGGTGAGGGAGTGTCAGCTCCTGCAGTCCTTCCTGGGGCTGATCCCAGCTTTTGTGGCTGTTTGTGCTGCTCCTTGTTCCCTGAGTCCTGCCAGACTCAGCAGGGGAAGCTGCCCATGCCTGCAGGGTTGGGGTGGCTGCAGAGAGCTGGGGGATGTCAAAAAATCGTTTGCTTTAAAATCATCTGCATCCAGAAAATCCTTTTGGGTTGTGGATGAATGCTAAAGTTCACAGTCCCTGCTCCAGTTTAGGCTGGGGCTGTTCCTGTTTCTCCCAGAGTGACCTGCCCAGCCTTGAGCCTCAGCTATTGCAATCAAAGGGAGACACATGAAGATGCCCCAGCCCTGCCCAGAGCTTTCCTGGCTCCTGAACCGTGCGAGCAGCCGATCACAACCAAAATAAACACAGATGTGAGGCAGGAGCATGAAAAGGAAAAATGGATAATGTCACACTCCAGAAGTTAATCCCATTGAAAATTTGATTTTTGTGTGTGAATACCTTTCTCGGAGGTTCTCTCCAAAAGCCAAGTTTCTTGGTGTGTGCCAGAAATCATTCCTCAGATGGATTCTCTGCTTGGTGATTCGCTGCAGTAGAGGCTTTGCATCTTAACAATAAATAAAAAAAAAAAAAAACCAAAAACAAAACAAAACAAACCCCAAACCCACAAAAAAAAAAAAAACCACCTTCTGAAATGCAAGTTATTTTATCCTAATCTGCTGCTGTCAAGTAAACACAGACAAAGATCCCTTTGTTTTGAAATGGCCACTGAGAGAATTTGTTCTGCAAAGATGTAGATAAAAAAAGGGGAAACAGAGAAGTCTACAAATTTTGAATGTGGGAGATGCTTTGGGGAGGGCTCTAGGTTCAGGAGATTGAGTTTTCTGTGTCCTCTCCTCTTATTTATAATTTAATATGTTTGATGATCCTTTTTTTTTTTTTTTTTTTCCCTGAGCATCTTTCCTGTGAGTCAGGGGGGCAGGAGGCTGATGCTGAAAAAGCACCAAATTCTGTAATCGTGGTGCTGGGAGGGTTTTGGCTGTGGTCCCTCAGCCCGTGGCTGTGCCCCAGGCTTGGATTTGGTGGGATGTACATCCTGCTGGTGGAGCTTGCTGCTGCAGGGGATTAGCAGGGGGGGAAAAATAGGTTATTAAGTGTTAAAACGCGATTAGATGTGGCTGGAATGTTGCCTGCAACTGCTGTAGCTGCTTCAAAGAATCAAAAAAGCCTTTGGATCCCTCTCGCTGTTGATTCCTGCAGGGCTGGGTGTGAGGTGCTGGAGGAATTTGCTGCAAACCCAGGGGAGGTGTAGGACAGGTCCTGATCTCCTGAAAGGGAGATCTGAGCTCTGCCCTGGCTCTGGGCTGCTGGTTCTTGCAGGGGAGGCTCTGGTTTGATTCCAGCTGACCTTGCTGGGACTTGGACAGAAGGATTTGAAGTGGTTCACAGGTGCTGGGGGTGGGTCACTGCTGCAGCAGTGCTTCTGGTGCTGAGGTCCTCGAATGCTTGCTGCCTTTGGGGAGCAGGGGGTTTGCTGAGCTGCTGGAGTTGTGTGTTTGCTGCTCCAATAAATGGCTTTTCAACCTGCCTTCAAGTGTTTTCCTGCTGCTCAGCTGCAGAGCTCAGCACCTGCCTTTTCCCAGCCCAAAGTGAGCTCCCAGCAGCAGAAACTCCAGCTGGTTTCCTGTGGCTGACCACAGCTGGGCTCCTGTGCTGTGTTTCCTCCACTGCTCTGGGAGCAGGACCAGTGGCAATGGGATGAAGGCAGGACAAGGGTGGGGGGAGAGCTGATTTTAGAGCACAGGCTGGAAAACAGAAGTAAAGCAGGGGTGAAGCTCAGCCTCTCTGGTTGCTGAGATGTGTTTTGGGGTCTGATCTCAGGGCTGCAGGATATGGACCTGATGGGGTGCTAAGCAGCTTGTGGGCTAGAACAGAGGTTTTTCCCAGTCCTGCAGCACTGGGACACTGCAGCTGGGCAATGGTAACTCGACCTGGAGTCTGTCTGGAGGCAGGCAGTGCACCAGCCCCTGTGGGGACTTCCCCTGGTGTGTGACCCAGCAGGATTGCAGGTCACCAAAGAACAGCTTCTGCTGCAAAAAGATTTTCTTCCCTCCAAAATTCCCTTCATTTTGGAGGGAAGAAAAATAAATGTGGAAAAGAAGAAAAATAATGTGGAAAAGAAGAAAAGTAATGTGGAAGCCTCCTCTGGGTGTCTTGTCCCACGTGCAGACCATAGGGGAGCTGAGCACTCAGAATGGCTCTGCTTTGCCATGCTGGGCTACAAGGAGAGATCCAGAGCCAACAGCCAAGGCAGGAGATGGTGTTTAATGTCACCTGGCAGGAATCCTGCCCGTTCTCCTCCAACCCTCTCAGTATTTCAGCTCCTGGAGTGCTCTGCCTCTCTGCTCTGTCGCTTGCTCCAGTTCCTGGAGTCTCACCTGCTTAAAGGGATTTTTTCCATCAGTGCACACAGAAGAGGAGAGAGGGAGATGTTTAGGGCTGTGCAGCACGGCTGTAAGCTTTGGTATTTGTGGCTGCTTCTGTTTCTCTCCAGAGCAGAGATGTTGTGGAGGGGTGGGAATTGTGCTGCAGATGATAATGCTGAAGGTTGCTCGGGGTTTTGTAGGGCATTTTCACCATTTCAGAGCCACAGCAGCGTGAAGCAATGGGATCTCATGTTATTTCAATGCCTTGGCTTGCTCCCTGAGGAGAGGAGCAGAGAGGCCAAATAGAAATGTGAGAACCTACATGATCTCCTCCGAGGGGTCCTTTGCTCCTGCTCCCGGCTCTGCTGCTTTTCCTTCTGCTCCAGCAGCGTCCCAGCTGGGTTAGCACGGGCAGGTAACATCACCATTTGTTCCCACAGAGGATGCAGAAAGGTCAGGCTCGGATTTGCTAACGATCAGAGTGAGCTTGAGTAACTCTGTCATCCCCCCTCGCAGTCAGCTGTGCTGGGAGGGCAGGAGGAGGAGGAGGAGGAGGAGGAGGAGGAAGAGGAGGAGGTCTGTGTCCATGATCCTGACCCCCTGTGTACTCTCTCCTTGTCAGGGCTGACAGCAGAGGAGGGCACAGCTCGGTTCAGCTCCATCCTGGCTGCACTGAGATGCTGCTCAGCCCAGGAGAGCTTTCAAATACAACACAGGGGTGTTCACCCTCCCTCTCTCTCTCCCCCAGGAAAGGTGATTTTCAGGACCCATTTGCAAATTTGGCCACTTGTGACAGGTCCCAGACTGTTGGATCTAATCACCAATAATGGGACCGAGAGGCGTTCCACGAGGTTTTTTTTATTTCATTTTCAGTCTCAGTGAAGGCAGAGACATAAAAGGTGGTAAAACTCACGCCATAGCAACAAGAAGCCAAAGTTCTCTTCGGCCTTTTGAAAAAAAATTTAGCCAATAGGGCTAAAAGCTTACAAGCATCTACTTAAGCCAACCACTAAACACTACACATACACCTTACAGTGTGCAGTAGTTGCTTGTTTGATCTTTTTTGCAGCTCAAAAACTTCCTGTGCTCCAAATATTTCAAGGCCTAAAATTCAACTCTGTTTCAAACCTCTATCTGTGTAAGCTTATTGCAACGCTGTGAAAGTCCTCTGCTTTTTCAATTCCCCCTCTTGGTAGAACTAAAAAAACCCTTTTTTTTTGGATATCTCTGTCAATTATTAACTGTATTGGGTTGCATAGTTCTACCATAGTGCCTCTTTTCTCATCTAATAAAACAGCTGGTTTTGTTTTCTACTGCATTTGTATTGTTAATATTCCCAGTAAAGAACTGTTATTCCTATTCCCAAATCTTTGCCTGAAAGCCCTTAATTGCAAAATTATAATTTGGAGGGGGTGAGGGGTTTACATTCCCCATTCTAAGGGAAACCCCAGCTTTCCCTGGCAGACACCTGTCTTTCCAAACCAAGACAGGTTCCAGGGACGTTCGTGTTCCCTTTGCCTTCAGGAAGTCATGTGAGGCACAAATTTATCTCCCTGCCTTTTAACACTGAACAGAGGCAACAGGAGAACCAGTTGTAAGGACTCTTGTGAGCAGGTGACAGTGACAGGGGACACGGGCAGGGAAGGAGGAGGGGAGCCGGGCGGGCTCTGCTCAGCAAACTTGGCACTAATTATTCCCAGTTTCTTCCTGAGTGAGTTACAGCCCTCTCCCGGGCTGCTGGTGTCGTGTTTGGATGTTGTCTGCTGAGCAGCCCTGGGTAACTGCAGTGCCTGTAAGCAGCTTGTCAGGATCACAGAATCACAGAATCACAGAATTTTTTAGGTTGGAAGAGACCTTCAAGGTCATCAAGTCCAACCCGTGCTCTAACACCTCAACTAGACCACAGCACCAAGTGCCACATCCAGTCTTTTCTTAAACACATCCAGGGATGGTGACTCCACCACTTCCCCGGGCAGGCCATTCCAATACTTTATCACTCTTTCTGTGAAAAACTTTTTCCTGATATCCAACCTGTATTTCCCTTGATGCAGCTTAAGGCTGTGTCCTCTCGTTCTGTCAGTGCTGCCTGGAGAAAGAGACCAACCCCCAACTGACCACAACCACCCTTCAGGGAGTTGTAGAGAGTGATAAGGTCACCTCTGAGTCTCCTTTTCTCCAGGCTAAACAACCCCAGCTCCCTTAGTCGTTCCTCACAGGGTTTGTGTTCCAAGCCCCTCACCAGCCTCGTTGCCTCCTCTGGACATGCCCAAGCATCTCAATCACTCCTTGAGTCCTTCCTGAACTGAAGGAGTCACCAAGGAGGTGACACCACGCTCTGACCCACATCTGGCACCTGGGAGAACAGCCTGGATGACAGCCAGTGCAGGAAGAGGGGATGGGAGAGGGGAACCTCCTGTCTTTTGAGGGAGTTTTACATAAGCAAACTCTGGATTCAGACCCTGAGGAGAGGCTCATCCCTCCTCCTGGAGCAGCATCCCGGGCACTGCTGGCAAGACACGCTCCAGCATCCACTGATTTTTTGTATTGTGTCCAGTTTTGGGCCCTTGGGGTGTCCTTAATCTGAAGTTTTTTGGGAGCAGACTGTTGTTTTGCATGGGTGGAGGAAGTGAGGGCTGATTAAAAGCCTGTGGCCTCTCCTGCTGGTGTCCCTGCTTCAGCCCCAAGCTCTGCATCCATCCACTCCGCTCCCATCCTCAACCCACTCGTGGGAGGGGAGTTTGAAGTGGAAATGTAAAATTTTGCTGCCCTTACTAAATTGGTGTTGCAGGCAGGGAAAGGAGAGCTGGTGAAATAATGAAAATAAAGGCACCCCTGAGGTTCCACATGACACTGGGGGTTCCTGCCTACTTCTGTGGGGAGCAAAATGCAGATTGGTGCTTTGCAGGGCACAGAGGGGTAAAGAGAAGTGTCAGGGCTGCTGTTGTAGTGGTTAAGGCTTAATCCACCCTGGGAAAACGTCTCTTCCTGAAGAAGTGTCTGTTTCGTGCAATTACTGCTCAGAATTGAATGCCTGGAGGCTTAAAGAGAAGAAAAAACCACGCCACCAAAGTTATTGGAAAATGGAAGTGTGAATTCACACATCTTGAACTGGGGCAGCAGTGATGAACCCCGGAGCAGGGATGTGTGCTGGCCCCTTCCCTGCTGGCCCTGGTCAGAGGAGGCAGGAGCAGCATCCTGCTGCCCTGGCACTCTGTTATCTCCATAAGCAGGGACACCCAGGGAATGATTAAATCAATTAATTGATTTTCTATAGCTCATAAGGAAGTCAAACGGCATTTCCATCAGCTCGTGATGAGCCGACACCCCACCATGGCCAGGAGGAATGTTAATGGCTCTTTAGGCTTTTATTACCCCTTTTCACTCCTAAATCAAAATTCATCCTGTGCCTGGGAGGCAGCAGGTACTTCAGAAAATAAAACTAGCACAGTGGGAACCATAGCAGCCTCTGTAAAAGCTGGGTTCTCCCATTGATTTATTTGTTTCTCTGGCTTAAAACGAGAGAGCAGGGCTGGGTTCAGCTCCAGCAGAGATGAGCTGAGGCTCATCCTGCAGCTCTGCCAATGCCCCCCAGCTCTGGGGGCTCTGCCTTGGAGGATCTGGCCCCGGGGATTGATGGGTTTGGAGGAAGGGGATGGTTTATCTGCCCCTGGAAGCAGCGTGGCAGGATGCCCAGCACTGTTTGGCCAATCTTTTTTGGCTGGAGGAGAAGGGTGATCGTTTCAGAAGTGTTAAATGAACGAGTTCTGCTGTTTGTGAAGCTGAACCTTTTGGGGCAGCTGTGAGTGTGGCTGTGGGCTGGAGCTCTGGAGGTGCAGGGCTGGAGGAGTGATGGTGGTGTTGAGCCTCCTGGAGCCTTCCACGGGCTGGTTTTGGGCTTTTTGGGCAAGTGCTGGGTGCAATCCTTCCTTTCCTGCAATCCATGGGGCACTGGCTCCTGGGGGTACAATTTTCCCAGGATGAGCAATGGGGAGCATTGGGAGAACCAGCTGAGTTACATGCTGCTGCTCTTGGAGAGATGCCTCTTGCAAACACCAAGAAGCCAAATGAAGGTTGGGTTTGTGGGTCTGTGGAGTCACTCTGGAGCTGTCCCTGTCCTGTGGGACCTGTGTGTGCTGCTTTTCACCCAAAACTGGGGGGTCTCAGCTACAAATCCAGGGTCCAGTTTTGCCCCCAGTCTCAACAGCATCCACCCCAGTGTGGGGTCCAAGCCATGCCCCAGGAGCTCTGATGTCCTTTGGGCTTTGCTGCAGCTGCCCTTGATCCATCCCTGTGCTGGAGCCCTTGTGTTTTAGGGAGCAATTTAAAATCGATGTTAATCTTGTAATTTGGAAGCCTGTCCTGCAGTGTGAGGTGTTTGAAGCACCGCAGAACGGCTTAAAATGCAATTTAAAACAGTGCTGGCTGGCAATAGAGAAGCAACTAAAAACCCCCTGCTGCTGCTGCTTTTTTAAAAGAAAAAAGTGAAAAGGGGGAGGAGAAGGAGGAAGAAAGACCTGTCTAAAAACACATGAAAACAAATAAAAGCTGAAGTGCAGCTTGTGTTTGGGGTTGTGTGTATTTACCTCTTCTTCCCCAGCTTCCCAACTCCCCCAGCCCATCCCGAGGGGCTGTGGGGGAGAGGAGATGATCCAGCTCCTTTGACCTGCAGTGATGGCTCATGGCAGGACTGGTGGGCTTGTCCCCGTGTCCCAGAGGGGACATCAGGTCTCTGGTGTGTCTATGGTGGGGTAAGAAGTAAGAAAAGTTGGGGGGAGCAGCTCTGGGCTCTCCCCTGCAGCAATGAAAGGCTCCTGACTGGACTGTGAGTGTTTGTATTGTCCATTTTCCTGCCTTCTCTTATTGGTATGGAAATAGGGAGCCGTGGTGTTTGGGTGGAGCTGCAGGCTGCTCCTCCAGGGTTTCCTTTGGGATGGCAGGGCCAGGGGGAGCTGGATGGGTGGAAGAGCATCAGGACCCTCTTGTGCAGGCTCAGCTCGGGGTCCTGCAGCTGGAGGAGGGGAGGACGAGACCCCAGAGCCAGCGGGGCTGGGACAGGGACAGGGACACCTCAGGGGGGATTCTCCTGTAACCAACCTCCTCCAGGAAACCTCCTGGGACATCATGCCAGCCAGAGAACCTGCCCTGTGTGGGGCAGGGGCTGCAGGGGGCAAGCAGAGATGCAGCTCCTTGCTCCTGAAGCTCTCAGCCCCAGGGTGTGGCTCTGCTGTGATGTTCTGGGAGCGAGGTGGGCAGAGCAATGCCTGGCTGTAAGGGTGGGGTGAAGCCTCCAGGAGAGATTCCTGGGGTTATTTCCCACCTGCTGGTGCTGCTGTGGGCAGCAGAGCACAGCTGGCTCTGGCTCCCAGCAGGGAACTCCTGCAGCACCTTTGTCCCCCTGCTGCCATCGACCCCAGCACTGCTGCTGTGAGGGGCTGCAGGAAGCAGGGTTGGGGGGCTCCTGAGCCCAGGGAAAGGTTGCAATTGCTGCTGTCACACAGCTGGCCTGGCTCAGGCCCTGCCTGGTGGGGCTGTGGCAGTGTTGGAACCCCTCCTGCAGTCCTGACAGGCTCTGCCTGCACAGAGTGAGGGAAAACACCCCTGAGGCTGCACATTTACACAGGCAGTGCAACAGGGGATGGATAAATCCAGGAGCAGGTGATAGCAGGCAGGTGGGACATAATCTACTTTAGCAGCCAGTGACTTAAGGCTGCTTAATTTGGCTGATTACCAGGGAGCTGCTGCGCTGCCAGGGCTCGGCAGCAGATCGATGGTGCAGCTGCAGCTCTGCTGGAGTGTCCACTTCACCAGCAGCCCCTGAGCTGCTCCACGGGCACCTCCACCCGTGTGGCAGCTCCCTGTGTGGCTCCTGGTGCTCTCCTCCTTTTGGGGCACTGGCTAAGCAGGTCCCTGTTTTCCCTGTGTGACTTCAATTAATCAATCTGTGGCAGTTGAATGGCAGATGTGGGTGGATGTGCTGGCAGCTGGGAGCCCATGCTGGGGAATGGGTGCCCTGGAGGGGTGCAGCCACTCTGGGGGATCTTTTCTATCCCCAAAGGGATGGAGGCAGGAGGGGTCCATTGCTGCCAGCCTGAGCCTGGCCTTGGGCTCTCCTGTTTCCAGTTAGCACTGGGTCTCTGGGCTGTGATTGCAATGGATTATGTGTCAGAGTCAGTCCTTGGCTAGTTGGCTCTTTGGTCTTTTAATCTGCTTGAATCAAAATCGATAGTGAAAGTAAATAGAGGAAGATCAGAGGGGCAGACAATCAAAGGGCTGGGGCTTTGCTTCCTGGGAGAATGCCAGGGGGAGTGCCCTCACAGGAGGGTGGGATCCCCAGGACAACCCTGGGTACCACCCCAAGGAGCTGGGCAGTGAGGTCTGCAGCTGCCTCAGCCCCACTGGAGATCCCCTGGTTTCCTCTGCAATAAATCTTTCAAGATTGTGCTGCCCTTTTGAGGGGTTTAAGTAGCCTGGAGTTGTCCTTTAAAGGAGAAAAACCAGAGCAAATGATGCTTTAGATTGAAATTAATTCAGCTGGTGTTTCCAATGGACACAGGTAATATCTCACTGTCTCTGAGCTGCAGGACAAGCAGGGGATTTGCTGCTGTGGGGTGGCCAGGCAGGGCTCTGACAGGTCTGAGAAGGGAGGGGGGGGCCCACAGCCAAGCAGCCAGGTTATGGATATTGGGAACACAGTGGGATTGTGTTTTAAATGTCAGGGGATGCTCTGGTGCTGCTCACGTGGGTCTGTGGAGATGTGGGTTAAGGCTGTGCCTTGGTCTCCCCACAGGAGGGCAAGGGAGGCTTTTGCTGCCCCAAACTTGGGTTTGGGTGGAAATGTGGGGTTTTCCCCCCCCCCCCCCCCCCCACCTTCCCAGCAGGAAGCTGTTGCTGAGCAGTGTGAGACTCCCCGAGCAGGATGGGGCTGAGTGGCCCAGGAATGGGAGCTGCCAGCAGGGAGGTTTCAGTCACTCCAAGTGGCTACAGGGATGCTGTAGTTTAAGCCCAGAGGGAAATGAAACACCAGAAGGCCACTCTGTCAACAACCCTCCTCCCCCATCCCTGTGGAATGAGCAGGAGGATTGGAGCAAAACCTGTGTGTTGAAACAAAAAAAAGAAAAGTTTATTAATTATAAATAAAACACATTAATAATGGTAAATTACAATGATAACAAAAAGGAAACCAACAAGTGATGCACAGTGCAATTGCTCAGCTCCCACTGACTAATGCCAGAACCCCCTTCCTCCTCCTTCCCCCACTTTTTACCCTGACCATGGTGTGGAATATCCCTGTGGTCAGCCTGGGTCCCCTGTCCTGGCTGTGTCACCTCCCAAGCACCCCCAGCTTCCTCACCAGCCTGGCAGAGAGAAAAGCAGCCCAGGCCCTGGCTCTGTGTGAGCCCTGCTCAGCAACAACAAAAACATCTCTGTGCCATCAACCCTGTGCTCAGCACAATTCCAAAACACAGCCCCACACTGGCCACTGGGGAAAAAAAATTAACTCTGCCCCAGCTGAAACCAGCACAAGGTGCCCCAAAGTGCTCTTTTTATTTTCCTGAGAGGTTGAACTCCTTCTGAGCAGCTCAGCCCAAGCGTCCCAGAGCCTGTGTGACATCCTGTGTGACAGGGTGACATCCTCCAGGTGACATCCTCCTCTCTCCACCTGTGCTTGGGAAGGGCTGGGTGGAAAGGCCTCGCAGTGTGAGCAGTGGTGGAGGCTGCTCAGGACCCCAAAATGTGGAAAACACAAGGAAACTCCTTCCTGCCTGCTCTTTTCCCTGGGGCACAACCTGGGCTTTGCCAGCACCACTTCACATCACCCCCACTGGTCCCAGACTTGTGTTGGGCTGCTCAGCAGGGTGACCCCTGCACTGGAGATGCTCCTTTCTCTGCTGCTCTCCACTCCTGCTTGGTCAGGGAATTGTAGAAACACAGAATATCCTGCACTGGGAGGGATTGGGTTCCACTGAGCTCCACCTTTGAATTCAGGCTGGCACAGGCAGCAAGACACCCCTGAATGCCCACCCTGGCTCCTGTTCTGGAGGTGTCCAGGGGCAGGTGCTGGCAGGAGGTGATGCCTGCTCACGGCTGCTTTCACTCCAAAGAGGTATTTTAAAGACAAGTGCATCATTAGTGAATTCCCTTGGGTTTCAACCCAATCCAAATCAGCATATTGGCTGTTGACTATTCCACTGGTTTCACAGAGGAGCTATTCCTTCTTCCACAAGACATCACCCTTAGGGGCTGCTTCCCTCTTTTTCCCCTGATTTCATCCAATTACTTAGCCGTGTGCTCTTCAGAAGCCCCATAAATAATTCTCCTCCCTCTGCTGTGTTTACCAGCGTGCCTCATGAAATCCGGTAAGATATGATTGATTGCAATCATTATTTCCTAGTGCTGCTATGAAAACCCCTGTCAGCTCAGTGATTGCCTGGAAAGCGTGGCTGCCACTCAGGAAAACTGTCAAAGCCCTGTCATACTTTAACAAACTCCAATTAATCCGTCGGTCGGGTTTGCTTGTGTTTGCTGTCCCATCATTGCTGATTATCAGGGGAAATTAGGGTATTTTTTTCCTTTCTATTTAGCAGAAAGGTGGCTTGTTTTTGGTTTTTGTTTTTGTTTTTGTTTTTTCTTAAAGGAGGTGGTTTTCAATGCTGTTTAATTTTTCAGAACTGTTTCACTGGGTTTTTGTGCTGTTAAATGTGGGTTTGGGTTTATCCTGGCTGCCTGCGGTGCTGTGGGTAAAGTCTCCTTGGGGATCCTCATCACTGGCTTTGGGGAGAAGCCTGAGGTCCTGGCCAGGATCTCCTCCACCCTCTGGATCCCTGTGCCTGGCTCAGACAGCTGAGCAGCCCCTGGGTTGGGAGTTTGAGTCTCTGTTTCGGGTTAACAAATTAATCCTGCCTCTTGCATTTTTAAAAGAGTCGCTTCAGCACTTTCCCTCCTTTCTCCTGGTTTTAATGAGACACACTTTCCAAGAGATGTAATAATCATTGCCAAAAAACGTCAGGTCGTTGTTAGCTTCCTTAAGCTGCTGGAAAACAACAACAACAACAACAACAACAAGAGCAACAACAAAGCCCAGGAACAAAAAGAGAGAGGTGTTGATGCGGAAGAGCTTCGACTTCATCTCCGAGTGCCAGGGGAGGGCTGGGGGAGATGTGTCCTGCCACAGCTCTGCTTTCTGGCAGGCTGCCCCAAAAGATAATGCAGGGAAAGCTGGGATTTTTATTTTTATTATTATTACTATTTTTAGTTAGTATTTGGGATTTTTTTTTTTATTTTTATTTCTTTATTTGTGAAGGAATATCTCGGCTCACTGTTGACAGCAAAGCTCAGAGCTTTGCTGTTGGAAATCATCCTGCCATGGCTCAAAACCAGCTGGGAATTGGATGGTGGCAGTGACAGGAGGGGAGATCTCAGGGAAATTCAGGGAAGCCGGTGGGAATGTCAGGGGCCAGGCTGGTGGTGGGGTGCAGAGCTGGAGCTTGTGGCTCCAGGTGCTGCTGGCTTCTCTGGGATCCACAGGGAAAGGGATTTGTGCCCTGGTGGGAATATCCTCGTCCCTCATTAGTGGTTTGGGAGCAGAGCTGTCTTGTCAGCTGTGCTTCTGTGATGAAGTGTTGGAGCAGGCATCCTTGCCTGGGCTGCCAGGAAATCTCCATCTCCACTGCCTTCCCAGGCACAATCCTTGTGTCTTCCTAGCAAACCATCACAACCTGAGCCCTACCCCAGACAAGCTGGGATCCAAACCCCCAGGCCAGGATGGACTCTGCCCATGGGAATCTGGTGGTTGTGGTTTCAGCCTTTCTGGCCAGCTGTAGGAGTTGGGTCAGGTCCTTTTCCTGACCTCCAGCCTCACCCACTGCAGCACAGGAACGTCCAAGAGGGATTGGTAATCACTGTCTCACTTTAAAAATGAGTCTAAGGTCTAAGCTCTGACCTGCTGGCCATGCTGGGAACGTCAGAGCAGGAGCAAATTCTGAGCAGAAATCCTCATTTGGGGGATGGTCAGTCCTGGGATGGACAGAAGGTGCAGGGACTGCAACCCATGAACACAGCCCAGCTGTGGGAGGGATGTCACTGGAATGGGCTCAATCTGTGGACAAGTAACTAAAGTGGATTTTCTGATTTAAGCTCATGTCAGAGCTGTTCTACTTCCCTGGGCTGTGCCTTTTCCTGATTTGCTCAGCTGTGTTTGGGGCAGCCCTTTGTCAAAACAGAGCCCCAGGTTCCAAGATTCCACTTTTTTACCCCCATAGCATCTTTTAATTGCAGGCTCATTAGTACTGCTGCTCCTCAGTGGGACAGGCTGTGACTTTTATATCGCCCAGGGGACAGCGTGACCTTCCTGGTGGGATGGGCACAGGTGGCTCCTGTGCTCCCAAACCCACCCAGGAAGGTCTGGGGCTGCACAGGACCTCGGGCACCCACTGATGCAAGCATAAATCACTGACTTCTTGCCATGGAGCTGGGGGAATGTCTGGGGAAGAGCCCAGTTTCAATCTCCATGAATGGTGGTTTGTCCTCTTTTTTTTCCTGAGGAATTGCTTTCGCTCTCAATGTTTCTTCTGTTTTGTTAGATAGCGTCAGGAAAAATAATGTGCTGCTGATAATCTCAGCCAAGCGTGGCAGGCAGCCTTTGGCCAGCTCTGGCTGGCCCAGTGTCAGCTTCTTGGAGGGGTTAAGGGCTGGCTGCTGACCCTGTGTTGGTGTGCACCCGACAGAGCCACAGTGATCCCATCCCATCCCATCCCATCCCATCCCATCCCATCCCATCCCATCCCATCCCATCCCATCCCATCCCACCCCATCCCACTCATCCCATCCCATCCCATCCCACTCACCCCATCCCATCCCATCCCATCCCATCCCATCCCATCCCATCCCATCCCATCCCATCCCATCCCATCCCACTCACCCCATCCCATCCCATCCCATCCCATCCCATCCCATCCCATCCCATCCCATCCCATCCCACCCCATCCCACTCATCCCATCCCATCCCATCCCACTCACCCCATCCCATCCCATCCCATCCCATCCCATCCCATCCCATCCCATCCCATCCCATCCCATCCCATCCCACTCACCCCATCCCATCCCATCCCATCCCATCCCATCCCATCCCATCCCATCCCATCCCATCCCATCCCATCCCATCCCATCCCATCCCATCTCACCCCATCCCATCCCATCCCATCCCATCCCATCCCATCCCATCCCATCCCATCCCATCCCATCCCATCCCATCCCACTCACCCCATCCCATCCCATCCCATCCCATCCATTCCCATCCCATCCCATCCCATCCCATCCCATCCCATCCCATCCCATCCCATCCCATCTCACCCCATCCCATCCCATCCCATCCCATCCCATCCCATCCCATCCCATCCCATCCCATCCCATCCCATCTCACCCCATCCCATCCCATCCCATCCCACTCACCCCATCCCATCCCATCCCATCCCATCCCATCCCATCCCATCCCAGTGCCCACCAGGGTGAGAACCTGGCAGAGGAGCCTGAGGGGTTGGAGCCACCAGCTCAGCTGCAGTGCCACTGCAGCCTTCCCTGGGAAGCAGCCTTCCCAGCCTTTGGGAGCAGTGGCTGAAGAGTGGGTGAATTCCTAGGGGAGGGGGGATTGAGCTGGGGCTGCAGCTGGAGCTGTCAGGGTGCCCCTGATCCCACCACGGCCATTCCCTGCTCTCACTGAGCACCTGAACCACCCAGACCCCACAGCGAGGCCCCTGTGCTGTCTCACGTGCTCAGCCAGCTCCTGTGGTGAGGAGAAGCCCATGCCAGGGCTGTCCCTGGCACACAGTGACATTGGGATGCCCTGATCCAGTGCCAGGAAGGGGATCCCAAACTCCCTCTGGCTTTGCAAGGCTGGTTGTGCATCGGTTTGGAGATGCATGAGGTGTCCTTGAGACTTGATAGCCACCTGATGGCCACCTGATGGCCACCTGATGGCCATCCAGGACATCTGGCAGCCGCTCTCCTTCCCAGTGCCACCCCCCTGGCTCCTGCTGCTCCCTAAATTAAATATGTGCTGCCTCTTGGAAGGCACATGTGAGTGGAACGGCGGAGATAAGCTAACCGGGAGAGGTTCAGGGGATTATGCACTGATTAAGTTATTACCAACGTGAAATGAGCCGAGCTGAGATGAAACAGGAGCTTTATTTTCTGTTCCCTGGCTCTGGGCTCAGGCTGCCTGTCACTAGATGGCAAATCCAGGAGCTCCTGGATCTCCCCTGTGCTTTCCATGTGGCAGCAGGTCAGTGCTGTGCAAACCCACAGGAAAGAGTGTTAAATAGGGCTGGGAGCTGGGGGCCTTCCCTGCTGGGGGGAGTTTCTGAGATGCAGCACTTGAGCTGTGCTGCATTCCAGTTCTGGGTCACCCACCCCATTGCAGATTTGGGTAAAAAAAAAAAAATAAAATAAAATAATCTTTTCTGTAACAGGGAAATCCGGTGTTGCTGGGAGGATGTGTTGGGGGAGGACCACCTCCTGGTTGGTTTCCCATGTTTTTCCTTAAGCATTCCCCGCAGGCTCCTGTCAAAAGCAGGATGCTGGGCCAGGTGGAGAGTGAAGAATAGAAGTGTCTAATGAAAGGCTGTTTGGTTGGTGCTTGGGAATAAAATCAGTTTGCCACAAACCCTCGGGACAGCCTGGATCAGATGGATCAGTCAGGAGCTCATGCCTGGTGAAGGGGCTGGACCCAGGGCTGAGAAAACCACTGGCTGCCCTGAGCTGGAGGAACCCAGCTGGATTTGGGCAGGGATTCACCCTGCTTGGGCAGTACCCTGGGGCTGTGGGGCAGAGCCAGGGAGGGGGCACTGGGCACAGCAGGGCATACATGGAGATGCTCCATACACCACTGAGCCCAGCCACGGGGCTGGGGAGCACAGGAGCACAGGCAGCTCTGGGGCTGGGGGTGTGGGCAGGGGGTACCAGGGGTGGGCTCTGGGGTTGGGGGTGTGGGCAGGGGGTACCAGGGGTGGGCTCTGGGGTTGGGGGTGTGGGCAGGGGGTGCCAGGGGTGGGCTCTGGTCCTGTCTCAGCTGCTCTCTCGCTGTGTGTGGTGCTGCAGTGATGGGTGCCCTCGAGTCCCGAGGGGTGCTGCGGAGGATGAGCGACATGCTGGAGATGCTGATGAAGAGGATGGACATCCTGGCCAGGCTGGAGAACAGCACTGACTTCCACAAAGGGGATGAAGCACGATTCCCTCTGGACAGGTCAGTCAGGCCCTGTGGAGCGGGGGGCTTTGCAGGAGCAGAGCACCCCGGGTTGCTGGGCTGCTCTGTGAGGGTGGTGGGGCCCAAAGGGATGTGATCTTTTTTACTCTCATTTGGCGTGTCTGGAACCTTTTCTTTTGGGATTTCTGAACTGACTGTGATTTTTAGGATTAGTGGTCACAGCCCCATGTTTGCCAGGGTTCAAGGAGGATTTGCACTATGCTCTCAGGCACACTGTGTCACTTTTGGGGCTGTCCTGTGCAGGGCCAGGAGTTGGACTCGGTGATCCTTATGGGCCTCTTCTAACTTGGGATATTCTATTATTCCATTCCATAAGGAGAGATGTGGGACAACAGACAGCTCTTTAAATTGCTGTTTATTGCATAAAGTTACAGCAGTCCTGGGCCGTGGGTGACAGAACCAAGCCTAAAGCTGTCAGCATCAGCTCATAGGCAAAACCTGAAGCCCCTTTAATTTTGCTTACAATGCATTATATAGTTTTCTTTACTGAGCATCTTAATGCATAATTAACAATCAATATCTTTACATTTACCAATAGCCCATCACAACTATTGCTATTACCATATTATGGTTAGTGCTATCCAATCACATCGAGTTAGTATGTTACATTTTAAGCTTAAAGTTCTTTTGCAGTGGAAATTTCTTAGACCTTTTTCTCTGCTTGGTAAAAGCATGTTTTTGTTTGCCTATAGTTTTTCTCTTTACTTGGCAAAAACATGTTTTTGTTTGTAGATGACTTATCCTTTGTTCTTAGCCATAAAAGTTTCCTTCCAACTCATCTTAAACTTTGTTCAGTGACAACTATCTCAGCCACCCCCAACTTAAACAGTTTTTTTTATTCTTCTGTATGGAAACTTGGCTTCCATCTCTACCCCGCTCTCAGGTTCCACATTCAGAGAGCTTTCTGCCAAAGCACACCTATCTGTGACACTTTCTTGTCAAACTTTCATCTTTCCCAACATCCATGATTTCCCTGAAGCAGCTGTCTCAGCTGCAAGTGTGGCAGTGTCTGTGCTGCAGCTGGAGGTGGGACTTGCCGAGGGTTGGAGCAGCACCTGGTGTGTGTGGGGTGTGCTCCCTGAGCTCAGGAACTCTGTGCCTGCACTCCTCAGGTGGCTGTGGAGCTGGTGGTTGGTTGGAATCCAGGGCTGGTGTGCTCAGACTTGGAGCTGGGCAAGGTTTAAAATGTGCAGAAGGGCTTATGTCACACATGACACAAAGAAATAGCACCCACACACTGAGATGTCCAAGGCAGAAAAAGAGCCAGTTTATTTACAGACTTCAACATTTATAGAATTGCAGCAGTGGCCGTGGATTGGAGGAAGAAAATCTTCCTCTCCAACCACACTGGACAACCCAACAGTCCATCAACAGCCTCCTCCTTAGAGAAGAATGTAAACGTGGTAACACCGTTTCTTATGCAAAATCGTGGCTGACTCAGTTGCAAAAGGTAAACACAGAAGGCTAAAATAGAACTTCAGAAAAACTTCTTAAAGAGACAGATGAGAACAGCAAAAATATTGTTTCCAAAATCCAGACAACCGGCTCAAAATGATGCCCTGGCTCCCTGTGATGCACATCTCAGCTGGCAGCGTGAGAGATGCCATCAGACCTTCCTGCCACTGATTCACTAAAGAGACATTTCCCTGTGCTCTGGGAGCCTTTAAACATTCATTGATACTAATTTGAGTGTCAGGCCAAGAGCTGCACACACAAATGGTAACTGGTGGTGGGGGAGCAGAGATGAAAAACCACAGGGGCAGCACTTGAGACAAAGCTGGCAGTGTGGAAAAGATGCCAGTGTGGATTTTGCTCAGGTGGAGCCTCGGGTGGCACAGGAGAGGTGGATGGCAGGGATGTGACATGCAGGGGTCACCCCTGCCCTGTTCTGTTCTGACAGCACAGGAGCTGTGGTGTATCCACATAACATTCCCACCTCCACCTCCTGCCATCCCTGTGCTTTTTTCCCCTGTTGCCATCAGCATTTCCATCCCTCTCCCTCGCTTTCCTCACGAGCCTCTTTTGTGCCTATAATGGAAAACAGAGTAAGTGAGCCTGTAATTAAAGGCTGAGCTCTGCCACAGTACCTGCATACCTGAGTTAGAGCTGCACAGGCAGCTGTGGAGTGCTTGGTCCTGCCTTTTATGTAGCATCATTTCCAGCACTGAGAAAATATAATTTGCCTCAGCCCTGGTGGGTGCTGGAGATTTTGTCATTCCGAGGCTGGCTGGTACCCAAGCGAATGAGCTCAGTAATAATCCCAGAGAGGAGTGGACAGGGCTATTACAGCCAGCCACTGGAAGGCTCTTGCTCACATTTAACGATTTTCTTGGCCAGTCCTGTGTTAAAAGAACCAGTAATTTCAGGTGATGGTTGTTTCTCTACACCAGCAGCCAAGAGACAAAGTTAAAAGCGTTTCTGTGGGCTGGCAGCAATGGCTGCAGATGGGCATTGGGGTGTTTCAGGTCTGCTGTGTGAGTGATGACTCCAGGACCATCACTTGAAGAGACCAGAGAGGATGGGAGCTGATGGACCCCCATCAAATGAGCCTCAGGTTTTTTGTGTGTGCTCAGATGGGCCTGAGTGGTTGAGATCACAGATGTCTTAATTTTCAGGAACGGGAAGTCAGGGGCAACAAGTTTATCACCTTTTGCTCCTTATAAATCACCCCTAAAGAGAAATCAATTCTCTTCACTTGATTCTGCATCCAAAACCAGCTGTCTCCTCTCCTTGTTCTCACTTGGCCTCTGAAGATCTGGTTCTGGTCATGGGGCAGAGCCTCTCCAGGTGAAGCAGCCACCCTGGGGGAGTTTCTTGTGGGTGGGATTTTGCTGTGGCAGTCCCTAATGAAGCACTGGCAGCATTTGCCAACGCTTGGGAAGCATTTCCTGAGCACTCCCTTCCTTCCCTGCAACCCTGGGTCTGGCTGAGGGCTGTGGCCAGAGGTTATGTGGATGTGTTGGAAATGTTGCAGCTGTTCTGGATCTCAGCAGGTTTTGAGTGGCTCCAGCTCTGTTGACACATCCAGGGTGACCTTTCTTGGCTTGTCCTGGTCCCTGCTGCCCTTTGAGGAGTGCATGAGGCAGCTGGAAGGGTCCAGAGCCTCCCTGCTCTGAGCAGAGCCTGGCTCCGTGCTGATCCAACAGCTTTGGGCGCTCCCTGGAGCCGAGCAGAGCAGCCCAGGGGGAATGCAAAAGCAGCTGGTGTGAAACCCTCTGTGTGCTGAGGTCCCTGTCCCTTTGAGGGTAACCACCTGCAGCCCTGGGGACTCCTGTGCTGAGGTGGGATTGGGACCCAGCAAGGATCCCTGGAGCTGGATCAGCCCCATGGAGACCCCCGGGTGCTGCTCCTCGTTCGGATCCCGCTGTTCCACCAAGGGTTTGTCTCCCCTTCCCTCCCCGTCTCTGCCTCTTTGATCACCAGTGACCGACTTGAGGCTGTCAGGGAAAGATAATACAATTAAAAGGGTGCTAATTTCAAAGGGATTTGAGTCTTCAAAGCGTTCCTGCCTGGCACGGCTGCCGCCCTCATCCCCGTCCCGCTCAGCAGAGCTGCCAGCGTGGGCTTTGCGCTTCCAGCTGCCCAAAAGTGGATTAATTCTTGTTTTTACAAAGTGCTCTCCTGCTTAAGGCTGGATCTCCAATGGAATCAGGAGGGCTGGGTTTTGCAGAGCCCAGGCTGAGAGGGAGGAGGTGAAGCCTTTGCTGAGCTTTATGGAATAACCTGTGAGCATTGCACCACTCCAGCAGAGGCTCGGGGTGGCTTTACCCCTTGGAAAGTGCAAGGAAAAGTCTGTGTACACAGGGTGGAATTAATGGCCTGCCTTGGAAAGCCTCCCAGCTTCCAAGGAGCTGAATGTTGCTCTTGCTCCCTAGGGGCTGTCTGATCCAATATTCCACAGGTGCCTCCATTTCTAGCCCAGCGGACCCTTGCAATGCTTTAGATAAAACTCTTGGAAAACCCAAAAGTCCTAAGTTTCCCAAAAACTCCAGGTTTTCTTCCCCTGAGAAGAGCTGCCCAAAGGTTTTGTGGGATGTCACGCTGGGATGAGGACACAGGCTGCACCTGTGAACCCCAGGTCTCGGGTTTGGTGCTGGTTAACTTTTTTAGGGTGGTTTTTGTCCTTTGCCCTCTGAAAAGCCCCAAGCCAAATGCAGGAACAACACAGACTCTTCAGATGTTCTTTTTCCAAGGTTTTTCTTTTGTTTATTATATCTTATCTTGTCCCTTTTTCCCTGTGCCCAACCAAGGTCTGTCCAGCACGGGCAGCAGGCGACAACTCCTGCCCCTGACGTGGGCTCGTCCTTTTTTATACAGATAATTACGTACTGATTATTTATAATTACAAACCAATATCTACACTCTACACTAAGCAGGTCACTTCTACACTGACCCAATCCCTCTAAAGCTACTTGGTGCCACCGTCACTGCAGAAGATGGAGAAGAAGGAGAAGACCCCAGGGCACCGCCCAGAATCCTCCATCTTGTCCCCATTCACCCCTATTCTAGAAACCCCAAATGTGAAAACTATATCACTCTTTATCACACTTTGTGGCTTGCAATTCCTCTCTTAATGTTGGAAGTCTTTCCCATGGACTAAAGTCAAGGCCCTTACCTTTCTGGGCTCTGTGCCAGGGTCTGTACAGATCCCAGACCCACCTGTACAGGTTTTTAATTTTCCTGTGCAGGTTCCTGTCTGTCCAGGGTATCCAAAGGAATAATACCCTGGACTCTCACACCCAGGGAGTGCTGGATCCCCTCTAAAGCCCTGCCTGGGCTCCCTGGTGCCTGCACCCTGCCCGTGCTGGGAAGGGAAGGATGGATTCCCTAACCAGGGCGAGCAGCCTGCCAGTCACTGCGGGAAAAATCAATACTGCTGCTAATTGAATGCTACCCTCGTAAATCATCAGAGGGGAAGGAAATTAGGAGCACTTATGGAAGCCTCCTGGAGAGCTGTTTACTGGGCAAGGGAAACATTAGTTTGCAGGGGAAGTGTTGATCTCTTGCTGAAAAATGCTGGGGAAGGAGGGAGGGAAGGAGGGGGTGTGAAAGGGGCTGACCCAAGCTGGCAGGGTAACCCAGCAGTTCTGGGGCTTGCAGAAGTCCTTTTCCAGGAGCTGGGCTGCCCCTGCCCACCTCATCCCACAGGGGCATGGCAGAGGGGAAGGCTGGGGTCTCCAGCACTGGTCACCCCTCTCCCCCCCATGGTGGTTATCCTGCAAAGGGTGTTATTTGCTAATGACTGATTAATCTTCGAGCTTAATTACTGCCAAGGCTCAGTTAATTTCCACACACTTTAAGTATTTGTTCTTGTAATCATTACATGACTCCATATTCCCCCAGTAATTAAAAGTCTCGCAATATGACACTAAATGGATGATGTTCCTGCATCCTGCCAGCCTGGCTCTATTAATTCCTGAATTGTTGCTGGTGGCTGAGCTGGCTGCAGTGCAATCACTGCCACATGCTGGGATCTCCTGCTGCCCAGGTGAGCCTGGAGCAGTCCTGGACCCCTCTGTGCATTGCCTCCCCATCTCCTGGGCAAACTGAGGGGCTCAGTGGGGGCTGCAGCAAGGGGAGGGGGTGAAAGCTGTTCAGAGCAGCCCAGGGGAGGTAAGACCCATCCTGTGGTCCAGCCTGGCTTTGCTGGGTGTTGTTCTGCTGGGCTGAGCTCTGCTGCAGGAGCAGGGGTGCATCAGGAGTCAGGAGCCTTCCTCCCCAGCACTCACCTTCCTCCCAGGTCCCACAGCCCAGTCCATCCTGGCAGAGGTGAGGAGTTGTTTCTTGCCAGCTCCTAAGATGTCTTCAGCCTGGCCCTGGATGATTTCAGTGCTACCTGGAGGGGATGGGCACAGTGTAGGGACTCACTGCCAGTCTGGGGTCTCCATCAGGCTCAGGAGAGGACATAAATGGGGGAATTCAGGCCTGGACAGCTGAGATAAATTGCTTTTCTCTCTGAGGCAGGGCAGGGAGGGTGCTGCTGTGGGCTGCAAGCAGGTGAGCAGGATCCACCCATGCATCCCACATTTCCAGAAGGGCTGTGGCCTCATGGAGGAACCCCACAGCCCAGTGGTGTTGGGCATCACCAGTGTGGTGATAGGGCAGGTGCCAAGGTGTGCCAAGGTATGCCCAGGTCTGCTCCCAGGCTTGCACCACCCCCAGCACCTCCTGCTCAGTTTGCTAAACTTAATCCTGCAATAGGCTTTGCCTTCCATTTATTTGTTTTGTTTTAATTTATTTTTTATTCATTACATTTAATTGTTTTATTTTATGTCACGCCAAAGCATTGACTCACCAGAGGCTCCTTTATCACAGGGCTGGCAAATGAGGCTCCTTGGTGAATGAGATCTGCAGTCACTGGTGGTTTTGTACCTTTGGTTTTGCCTTGGGTGGCTGTACAGGGGCAGGGCTGGGGCACTGGTGATGTGGGGCTGCCTTTACCCAGCCTGGGTGTCTGCTGCAGGGAAATCAGAGCCTGTTGACCTCCATCAGATTCCCTGATTTTAGAGCAGCTGGGAGCAAACAGAGGGATGGGCTCAGGGGTGTCTGGGGAGGGTGTAGTGCTGGCTGTGGAAACACAGCCTGCCAAAACACCCCTGCTGAAATTAAACAGAGCATGAGCACCAAACACACAGCTGGCTAAGGAAATGGGGGGCCTGAGGAATGTATCTTGCCCCAGGAGATGCTCTTCCCCAAGGATTCTGATCAAAGCTGGTGGTTTGGGTCTCACTTTTATGCAGGTCCCTCTTAGTCAAGGCTGTGAGGCTGGCAATGCCTTCCCAGCTCACTGGAAGTGGTTTCTGGGTTTCTGCTCAAGCCTGTAGGTAAATGTGTCTGATTTATGCCCCAACACAGTGGTGATCCCATAACCCTCCTTTTCATGATCCCTTGTGTTCCCATAGATAAACCCACAGCTGCCTGGGCCTCTGGCTCTGAGGGTCAGGAGGAAAATGAAGGTTTGGGCTTGTGGCTCTTCAGCTTCATGTTCTGCTTGGGGAAGATCTCAAAGCACTTTACAGCATTGATAAAATATTTTAATTAATGGTGTTGGTTATACTTTGCTGGCTGTACTGGTGAGCCACAGGCTTTGGTTGGAAAGCTGGTTTCCACAATTTTTTTCATGGAGTTTATTGCCAGCTCACTGAAATGTCAGTGTCCTCCCCTGGGGTGGGCAGCTGTGGGCTTTGGGTTAGCTCAGGGTCTCTTAGAAAAGTATTTGTTTGAGAAATATTACCTACAATCAACTGAAATGAAAATAAATGGAGGTGGTTTAGAGAGTTAAATGCTCCTGTATTTATTATGTGATTTATTGTGTAACTTGGTGTTGGAGCAGTTCAATCAGGGCTCTGCCCATGCATCATCTGGTATTTGCTTCAAAGGAGTTTCCAAGGACTGCTCCCACCCCAGGTCATGTTCTCTGGGAGATTTTCCCAGGGTGAATTCCCAGTGAGCACAAACATGACCAGGGTGAACTCAGGTCTTTATTCAGGTGTTCATGGAGGGGAGACCAAGCTGTTTGTGTCACCCTGAGCTGGAAAACATTGGGATGTACAGCGACCCCAGAAATAACACTGGGAGCAGATGCTGTCCTCTGATTATTTTTTTTTTATATATTTTTATTTCATTTTATTTCATTTTAATTAATCCAGTTGACTGGCAGGAGCAGCCTGTGAAGAATAAACCCACTTCTCAGTGGTGTGGGCCTTCTCCCAGGTGCAAAGCCAGGTGCCACATCCCTGTCCTTGTCTGATGTCAGGAAAGGCACCAGGGATCTGAGTGAGCTGGCAGAGCCCACACCAGGGGGGAGCAAAGCAGCAAGCCCTGTGTCTCAGTCCCTGCACATTTTTCCCCCCTCTAGTGCTACTTTAAATTTCTACCATGCTGATCATAAGCAGAGCTTTGGGCTTTTGCTCTGCCCCCTGGGGGTCTGAGCCTTTCCCAAGCAGGGCAGGATGTGAAACCCTCCCTGCACTGCCCATCACAGCCTGGGGGGTGCTGCCCTCCCAGCAGCTCAGTCCAAGGCAAGGCTGCTCATCCAAGCTCAGGGGAATAGCACTGGAGTGAGGAGGATTAAATCCAGGATTACAAGGCCAATAAATGTAAACAGCACAGCTGAGCCTCCCGAGCAGGGCACCTGCCCTGGCCACTGCTGCCTCTCCTGCTGCACCTCCTGTGTTGGGGTGGTCAGTGACAGGGAACTGTGACACAAGTTTTAGACAGAGCATCAGCCCCCCAGTAACCCCCCTGGGTCTGTGTCCTGCCCTCTCCCACATGGGCAGCCCTGGCTTCTGGGTTTTTGGGTACAAGCCATCTCAGATAGGATGTGGAGATACACACAAGGGCATGGATCTCCCCAAAGTGTTTTTCCTCCAGCAAGGATGAGTTTTACTTGTATTCTCTTATGTTAGTGGAGCAAAGCTTGTGATTTCTCCATCTTCTTGGATGTTTAAGTGACTTTTTTTTAGTTATCCAGCACTCAGAAGAGGGCTTTTCCCCACATCCCTGGGACCCCTCAGCTTTCCACCCACCGAGTTGGTGACTTCACAGAGCTGGGTGACTCTGAGTCTTTTCCATTGGAGGGGGTTGGGGGTGAAGGGACAGATGGATGGATGGGAAGAGCAGCCTGAGCCCTCAGGGTGACCTGCTGGAGATGCCCTTGGGCCTTATTTTTCTTGGAGATATCCCAGCTGTTCCAACAGGCAACACCTCACAAGCTGCAGCAGGAACCAGGAGGTCAGGAAAGATCTTTTTCCCTTGGCCATCAGTGCTGCCTGTGGGATTTCAGCTCCCAGTCCTGGAGCCTGAGGCTGTTGTGGGGCTGGATGTGATCTGTGTCCCCAGAGCAGTGAAACAGTGAGAGCTCAGCACCAGCCCTGCTGCTTTTCTGCTCCGCTCTGCTCTGGGTCCTTGGGCAAAAACTTAAACAAATGTTTTAAAGAGGCAAATGGCAGCACAGACACTGGATGTGAGCAAGTGGAAATCCTTTGGTAAACTGCTCTGTGCAAATGCTGAATTTGTTGATGTATTATCCTCAGAACATCTGCCTTTCTCCATCTGTATTGGTCTTCCCAAAGCCATGGCTCTCACAAGTTAATAGCAAGAAATATTGGATGAGCAAGCAAATATGTTTAGGGCTTGTATTATGAAGACAACACACAAAGAGAAAGAGATTCATCTTTTCATAATGCCACTTTTATAAAAGGCAATAAAAATACAGTGGCTTGTAAAGGGATAAACAGGCTGAATCCGAGCTGGTGCTGCGGAGTTGGGGACAAGAGCAAAGTGAAGGCAACCAAATTAATGCATAAAAAAGTGTCAGAAAACCCAACCTCCAGCTATATTCTGTGGCAAATGATCTGTCAGTGGGGAAAGATACATCTTAATAGCAGTTTTTGAAAGGAGATGAATACTGTATACAGAGCATTATAAAGCACAGTGTGATCTGAATCTTAATCACCGGGGGGAAAATATAAATCTGAAAATAATAAAGACGAAATCAATATTGATGGTTAGGAGTAAAAGCGGTGTTATTTGCTGTAGTAAACGGTTTTTCAGGTCCCAGGGGGGAAAAAAAAAAAAAAATTGTTCTAGAAAAGCCGAGGTAATTTAGTGTCTTTCCAATGGCTGGCAAGGTGCCAGCACATTTTGGTGGCATTTAGCATGTCGCTATGGAAAAAATTTAAAAAGCAAGAAGGGAAAAGGCAAAAAAGCTGCTCCCTGGGCAGTTGTGGTGCTGGAAGAAAGGAGATTTTTTTTTTTTTTTTCCACTGGACTGGCTGTGCTGGCAGCCTGGCTTGGATACAACCACCTGGTGGGATATTCCTGTTCTGCTGGGCTGTCACTGAGCAGAATAAACCACTCACCTCGTCCTTCCTGGCGTCTCCAGTTGCTCACAACAAGGCATCAGACTCCTACGAGGCACACAGAACCTTTTCACCTTGGAGATACACTTTTAAACATCTTATTTTCTTGTCCCCTGCCTGGGTGACAAATAACTGTGCTGATAGTTGATGTAACTTCTGCTTAACCTGCTTGTCACCCCCTTAATGCCTGACACGAAATTTGCTGCTCCCAGTGATGGCCTTGGTTCCCCAGCAGATACAAACACTGGGACCTGTCAGTGCTCTCAGCTGGGAGTGTGGCTCTTCCCCATCCCCTGCTCAGGGTCAGGAGGGTTTGGAGGCAGCCAGTTTGACATGCAAGGGTGAGGAGCATGGGAGATCTGAGCCTGGTTCTGTGTTTTCTGCTTTTCTGCCTTCCTCCTTCTCCTTTCATATGTTCCAAGGGTCATGGTGGACATTTTTAGTGTCACTTTCCAGCAATCCTCTGTGTTCTGGGGGAAGCCTTGTGATGCTCATGTGATGCCTGGCTTGTTTGGAAGGACTGGAGTGTGATGCTCAGAAATACACTTTGCATCTAAGGGCTTCAAGGTGAAATCTTTGTGTTTGGGGAGCAGTTGTAGCCTTGCAAGAGCTGGGCAAGCTGGCACAGAGCTTGGGCCAGCTCCATCACCCAGCACTGTGGCTGCCAGGCAGGACAAGGCTGAGCTGGAATAAAGCCATTTATTTAGGATAAACGATCCTGGTTTCTGTTTGAGCATTTTTGTGGCTGCCCAGTGCTCAGCCCTGGCTGAGCTGAGGTCTGGAGGTCATCAGTGAGGAGGTGGGGACTGAGGTTGCTGTTGATTTTTGAGGCTCACCTGGCTCCTTGGGTGTTTGGGAGCAGGTGAGGATTGGGATAGCTTCTGGGAAGAGGCAGAAGCTGGACTGTGAGCTAATCTAAGTGCTCTGAGGGGTGAGAGCAGTGCTGCTGTGGCTGTGGTCATCCTCTCTCCTTGCCATGAGTGATGGAGAAACCTGGGGAGCATCTTTGCCAAACTCACGTCCTTTTCCTGTTGAAAACAGGAGTTTGGGCTCACTGGCTCTAAATTCACTGCGTCCACGTGATGTTTCATCCTAAATTGCCCATCCCAGGTATTTACTGAGTGCCTCTGCATCACCTGTAGGCACTGATGGCTGCTTTCTGGTGGAAAAAAGGGTTGCAGAAATGGGGGTTTGCGAGCTTTGAGCCAGGACAATTTTATCTCCTCAGAGCCATGCTGACAAGCAGAGCTTATCTCAGGTTATTTTTGTGCCCACATTTTCCCAGGGCTTCACGAGCAGCCTCCCTGCTGCAGCAGTTACAGCAGGATACCTGGGGTTTATTCTCTGCAAAGGTTGGAAGTGACTCGGGGGCAACGGTGTCCTCTGCATTTAATTATTATTTCTTAAAAGCCCAAGATCAGTGGCTCCCTGTGGAGATATGCAGCCTGAATATTGATGGTCGTAAACCATGCCAGGAGGAAAAATGTGGGCTGCTCGCTGCTGGCAAATGAACTTTAAATCAACAGCCGAAGCAGTGTCGGTTCATAAAACCAGGATTTTTTTTAGCCTTGAGGACAGAGGTACTTTAAATCCCAGCCTTCAGGTTCACTGAGCTGCTGGAGAACAAACATAAAGCTCCACCATGAAGGACCTGACATCAGCACGTATTTTTTTGTGCCACGAGTGTTCAAGGCAGCCCTCTTGGTTTTGCTCACTGCGTCTGACGTTCCCTTGTGTCATAAGGGCCTCACTTTCAGTGAAGAAATTTCTCCTGATATCCAATCTAAACCTCCCCAGGTGCAACCTGAGGCTGTTTTGTCTTGTCCTGTCACTTGTTCTTTGGGAGGAGGAACTGATCCCCACCTTTAGTGGATGGGCTGGCTCAGGACATCCACATGTCCTGTGTGTTTTTCATCACTCTGCTCTGAGCCCACAAACTTCCTCAGCCCTCCTCAGTTTTACCTCCTTTTCTCTGTGTTTTTATTATTTTCCTTTTTTTTAAAATTTTTTTTTCTTTTTCCTTGAGCACAGCTTCCTACTGCAAGGCCAATAACCACACCAGAGGGTTTTCAAACACAGCACATCTGAAATAAGAAAAAACTTCTTTTTTTGCCAGTCTATTTTAATATTTTCTCCACATAAAATGCACAGGTGGATCCACATTTAACAGCACACTGCAAAAAAAGAGGCAGAATATGTATAAAATACTGATTTAAACAGGTTTTCAATCAAACCTCCTGGAAGGCAGTGCCTTCTGTGCCTATTAAATGCTGCACCAAGCATTCCCATGTTTCACCCTGGAGCTAAGTTCAACCTGCTGGCAGCTTCCAAGAGAGTGGATTTTGCTCTGAGCACCTCTGAGGGTCACCACTGGGAGACACCCAGTTCTCAGGGTTGATTTGGTTTCCTTCCCAGGTTCCAGCCAGCAGCTGGGCTGATGGAGAGGATCCAGGCCATAGCTCAGAACGTGTCAGACATTGCAGTGAAGGTGGATCAGATTCTCCGGAACAGCCTCCTGAATGGGAAAGGTGAGTGGCCCTGGGGGTGCCCACGTTCCAAGCCCCCCTCTCTGTGTTTTGCTGTGCCCATGGGGAGGTCCAACCGTGACAAATTTGGTAAAAGCCACAGAAATGGAGGCTCATCTGGAGGCTGCCTTCCTTGGGAAACTCATGCCTGCCAGGGGGACTAATGGTGACAAATCTGAATGGCTGTCAGGAATAAATGCCAGGGAATTAAATGCAAAATTAAAGGTGAGGAGCGGTGCCAGCACAAGCACCTGGATAAAAAAAATTGGGTGGTTTGGATCCAAATTCACAGGGGCTGGGATTCAGCACCAGGAGAGATATTTCCCTCCCACTGTGGCAGTGCTGGGAGGGCAGCTGGGCTCTGCAGATGTTTCCCCACGTGCCCGTGTGGTCCTTGGGTTTCAGGCAGAAGATTATTGCACTGCCTCTTGCACCTCATGCTTTTCAATTACAGGCAAAAGAGGGCTGAGAGGAGGGGTGGTGGCTTTTATTGACCCAACCACAGAGGGAGAAAAGATCCTGATGCCTTTTTAAGCATTTTATGGCTCATTCTAGAACTCACCCTGGGGGCTGAGTCTTCTTCCAGCAGCTCAGCAGGACAGTTCTTATTGCAAGTTTACAGTGTAAAGGCTGTCAAGTACTTCCCTAGATCCTGCAGCCTGCTTGCAAGAGTGGGGATAGGTGGAACTTGGGGTCTGGAGCAGGCAGAGGGCTCAGGGAAGTGCTGGAAATGGACCTGCTGAGATTTAGGGAAAGGGGACATTCCTGGCGTTGGAGCAGGGTGGTTTCCTCTGTTCCCTCCCTGATTTGGGAGAGATGCTGAAGATGCTTCACACCTTGGTGTCCTGCTCCATCCAGTGGGATGGGGCTGTCTGCTAGCCCAGCTGTGGCACCAATGAACATACTTGGGGGCTGCCAGTCCCATCCCATCCCATCCCATCCCATCCCATCCCATCCCATCCCATCCCATCCCATCCCATCCCATCCCCTCACAGCATTTCTAGCTGCTGCTCTGTCATGCCCCAGCTCTCCCCATGCCCCAATTGTCTCTCTGCAGTGATGGAAGGCAGGAGGGATCAGTGTGAGGTGCCCAGGGACCCCAAGTACCCCGACTGTGCTGGGAAGGTGGAGGTGAGTTGGGGTTCCCTGTCTGGGAGAGGGTCTCCAGCTGGGATGGGAGCTGCTGGGAGGGGCAGGGCCCAAAGCAGTGACCCTGGGGGAAGGGCAATGGGGAATGGGATGTTTTCCAGAATAAAATGTTTGTTAATATTGGAAAGGTGCAGCCCATTGAAGGAGGAGGAGCAGAGCCAAAGGTATGGAAAGCAAAGCAGGGCTCTGCTTTGAAGAGAAAACACAAGGGAAGTGTCCAGCCTTCTCTGGCAGCCTTTGCTACAGAAATGGGATTGTTTTCCCCAAATAACAACCTCCCCAAATGTGCCTTTAGCTGGAGTGGGACAAAGCACTGAAGCCACAGACTGCAGCACAGTCAGCTGTGAGACTACCTCTGCCTGCAGCCCTCCCTGCCTGCAGTTTGTGTGTTTAATGCCAGAAGCACAGCGAGGAGGAAGCTCTGTCACATCATCTCTGAATATCTGGAGTATTCCCTGGTGCCTGGGGAATAAGCCCAGCACTGCCCAGAGCAGCACCCTGTTCAGGTGGCCAGGACCTCCATCTCAAATCGGATGTCCTGCCTGACCCAACCTGCTCTTCACACCAGAATGCAGCCTGGCACTTGGCCCGGAGCATGAGGGCTTTGTCAGGGAGCATATTTACATCAACTAATTAAAAGCATCTCCCTTTTCCCTCCTCTTCCCAGCCTGCTTCAAGCTCAGGCTTCTGCAGGGCTGAATCTCCCTGGAAAGATGTTGAAGGGTATAAGGAAATTATATGGGGGGGGTTGGATTTTTCTCTTCCACGGGTGTTAGCCATCCTTTCCTTCCACGATTTGAGTAAATTCAGGATGTAATGCAATTGTGGAAGGCTGTAATCCCATCTCCCCTCCTGATGACTGCTGTGCTTTACAGATTGGGCACAGCAACTTGTCCCTGAGCAGATTTGTTTTTGTAGTTGAATTAGGAAGAGGCTGGCAAGAGCCGTTGTGGGGGATGATAAATCGCTGCTCTGGTCCCTGGTTACTCTCCTCTGTGTGAAATCATCCCTGGGGACTGCTGGCAGATCTGTCTCCCTGCCCTGCTGCTCCAGGGGCAATGAGATCAGCAGTTCCCCAGCAAAGCCAGCCAGAAGAAATCCCTGTGGTGCATCATTTCCTGGGGATTAATGGCAGGAACCAATGCTAGAAACCCAGGGAGCCCCCAGCAAACCTTCCTGGCTCCTCCTCTGCCCCGCAATCCCTGGGTGCACCCAGTGGGTGCACATCAGCCCTGTGGCGCTGGGGCTGGGCTGCAGCCCTTTCTCCACCCCTCATTTTCACCTCCCAGACAGAGGAAGGGGATGGAGAACAGAGGTTTCCCGCAGCAGAGCAGCTGGCAGGGCTGGCTCGTCCCCTCTGTGAGCCCCAGGTGTTTCTTTGCCCCTGGCAGTGGATGAGGGCCCGCTGGACCTCTGACCCCTGCTACGCGTTCTTTGGCGTGGACGGCACCGAGTGCTCCTTCCTCATCTACCTCAGCGAGGTCGAGTGGTTCTGTCCCCCCCTGCCCTGGCGAAACCGGACGGTGGCCGTGCCCTCGCCGCCGCCGCCACCACGGGCACAGGTAAGGTGGGCCCAGCCTGGCTTCTGCTGGGCCAGGGGGTTTTGGGGGGGAGGCATTGGCCTCAAGGCTGCTGGAAATAAACACTCAGCGTCAGCAGGGCTGTGATGCCTCTTGTGGGTTTTTATAGGATCACAGGATGTTTGGGGTTGGAAGGGATCTTCACGGGCAGGGACACCTTGCAATAGACCAGGTTGTCCCAAGGCCTGCCCGGCCTGGCCTTGAATGTTTCAAGGGATGGAGCGTCCCCCACCTCTCTTTGCAAGCTGTTTGCCAGTGTTGTATCACCCTCACCATGGAAAGTTTCCTCTTTATACCTAGTCTGAGTCAACTCTCTTAGTTTAAAGCCGTCGCTCCTTGTCCTGTTGCAACAGGCCCTGCTAAAAAGCCTGCCCCTGTCTTTTTATAAGCCCCTGTAAGTACTGAAAGGTTGCAAGAAGATCTCGCTGGAGCCTTCTCTTGTCCAGGCTGAACACCCCCAGCTCCCTCAGTCTGTCTCCACAGCAGAGATGCTCCATCCCTCCAGTCATTTTTGTGGCCTCCTCTGGACCCTCTCCAACACATCTGTGCCTTTCCCATGCTGAGGAATCCGGGCTCTCATGAGGAGCCCTGGGTGCAGTGCGATCCCTTGGGGATTTGGGTCATGAAGTGGAAGGAGCTGTGGCGGCTCCAGGGGAGCAGGAAGGACTCAGATCCCCTCTGCTGAGATGGGATCTGCGGGGCAGCCCAGGGGCTCCTCTGGCAGCCGCTTTCCCTACACTCACCGTGCAGAGCGTGCTCCTTCCCTAGGCAGCGTTCCGGAGGGACCTGGCTCGCCTGCTGGAGCTCATCGGCACGGGCAAGGAGTCCCTGAGCTTCATGAAGAAGAGGATCCGGCACCTGGCCCAGCAGTGGCTGCGGGCGGCGCGGCGCCTCGAGCAGAAGCTGGCGGGACGGCAGCGGGACCAGAAACACGTACGGGGGGAACAGACGGGGAAGCTGAGCCCGGGGACAGCTGGGGATGGGAGCCAGCTGGGAGGAAAAGTCATTGATGGAAGCGTGTGGGTGTGTAGTGCATGGACAGGACTCCACAGGCGTGTGTGAGGCAGCGGGCACGTCCCTGAGAGCGGCCTGCGCTTGGCGGGCCCCGAGCGCTGCGCTGAGGAGAGGCTGGAGGTGAAGGCGAGGGGACAAGGCCCTGTTTGGAGATCCCAGTGCTGTTTTGTTCCAGGGCAGAGAAACAGCCTGGAGTGTAGGCCAGGGACGAGAACAGAGATCAGGCTGAGGGCACAGGGTTATAAGTGAGACAAACTGGGCGGTTCTGAGGGTCAAAGTCCAATAGGGATGGCAAAAAGTGATGCAGAGGGGTAAATAGGAACTGGGGGGACTAATAGGATCACAGGAGTGGGGTAGTGTGGCAATGCAGAGCCAGTGGGGCTCAAGGGAAGGAACAACATTCTAGGAGCGGTGTATATATGGTGAACAGGGGCTGAATAGGGTGACATAAACTTAACAAACCAATAGAACAACGAAACCTAGGAGATATTAATGTGTGGCTGCAAAGGCCCATGAGAGGAAGGTTTTCCTCACCCTAATCTAGAGGGGTGTTTCTTCTGGTGTCTGCTTCAGCCCCTCCCATGGCTGAGGCACAATAACCTTGGTGTCAGGCCCCTGGGCCTCCACACTCAGGCATTTGGGATGTGGCAGGACTGGTGTTGCTGAGCAATGGGGTGAATTTTGGAAACAGGTCCTGCTGGGTGGAGATGGTGTCCAGCTGCCACTGGAGTCTGACAGGTCTCCTCTGAGGATAAGCTGAGGTTCCTGGCCCTCCTGTTGGTGTTTTTGTTGTGCCTTTTCCTTTGGCCCCTGTGGGCACGGGGAAATCCAGCTCCAGCCCATGGTTCAGACTGTGTGGAGAACACGAGCCAGGCCCTGGGACACAGAGTGGCAGTCAAAGGGAGCTGCCAAGCTCTGACCATTGGGTCTGTGCTAATTGAACATAGATCATTTGTCTGCACACCTGACTGAGCTTCCTGAGTAATTACAGCCTTCAAAGGAGCTGGAGGGAATCAGGGACCATAAGTCATTCTGGGCTGGAAAACCCAAATTGTCCCGTTCCCCAGTGCTGACCCCTCTCCTTTGTCTCTGCAGATCTTGATCCATATTGGCTTCCTGACGGAGGAGTCGGGGGATGTGTTCAGCCCCCGGGTGCTGAAGGGAGGCCCCCTGGGTGAGATGGTGCAGTGGGCTGACATCCTGGCTGCCCTCTTCATGCTGGGACACAGCCTGAGGGTCACGGTCTCCCTGAAGGAGCTGCAGAGGTGGGTGCTGGGTTGCATCGAAGTCTTGGGTGGAAGCACCAGTTCTGAAAAGGCTGGGGGAGGCTCCTTGCCCACCTGCATCTCAGACAGTGCTGGTGCTGTACTGTACCACCAGCATCGTGGCTAGGAGAGATCCCATCCTTCTACATCCCAGGGAAGTGGGAAGGACTGGTGTAAAGTGATGCTTTGCATGGAGTTGATGGGGACATATCTGGAGCAGGGCTCTGCCCTGTGGCTTCAGTGCTGGATCTGAACAGAATGGTTCCCTGCTGCCAGCACACAGCATCACCTGTGTCCCCTGACACCTGCCTGGAGCTGGATGGGGAGAGCTCCCTTTCCCACCCCATTCCCCAGGGATGCTCTCTGCTGGGCTGGATGGGCAGGTGTGCTGCAGCATGTGCAGGTGTGCTGCAGCATGTGCAGGTGTGCTGCAGGTCACTGGCTCTTCCCACCATGCATGGCTGCACTCAACCGCCGGGGCTTCGCTGGTGTTGTTTGAGCAGTGACTTTCCCTTCCCTTCCCTTCCCTTCCCTTCCCTTCCCTTCCCTTCCCTTCCCTTCCCTTCCCTTCCCTTCCCTTCCCTTCCCTTCCCTTCCCTTCCCTTCCCTTCCCTTCCCTTCCCTTCCCTTCCCTTCCCTTCCCTTCCCTTCCCTTCCCTTCCCTTCCCTTCCCTTCCCTTCCCTTCCCTTCCCTTCCCTTCCCTTCCCTTCCCTTCCCCACCACAAGGAAAGCAGCTGGGGTGGCTGCCAAGTGGAAGCTGCATCCCTTGCAGGCTGTGGTGGCCTCCAAGTTGTCCCTCCTCAGGAGGTGCTGGAGGTGACTTGGGGACCTGCAGGGGGATTTGCTGCTGCTAGAGGCACATCCCATAGAAGGATTGACTCTCTCTGCCGTGGGACGTGGGGTGAGAAGGGTGAGAGTCTCCAAGAGCGACCAACATGAGGTGGAAAAAGAGGGAGAAGCTGACAGTGGGCCCTGTTCCTCTCTGCTGGCACCGTTCTGTCATTACTGGGCTGACACTGCTGCCTTCTGTCACCTCAGAAGGTTTGCTCCCCTCCTCCAGGCATCCCGAGTGGAGGGCAAGTACCAGGGAAATTGCAAATTAGATGGGTTATAAATCAAGAAGAGCCTGAAGCTGCCTCGGGGACTGGGCAGGCTGTGGGAGATGCTAAGCCAGCACTGGCCACATAATGAGCCATGTTGAAAAGGAAGTGAAAAACAACAGAAACCCCCAACCCAGCCCCTGCAGCATTCAGTATTAATGAATGGAATTAGCTCCTAACTAATTAACTAAAAAAAAAAAAAAAAAAAAAAAAAAAAAACCCACCAAAAAACCCCACAAAAAAAAAAAAAACCACAAAAAAACCCAAAACACCAAAAAAAACCCAAACCACAACACCAAAAACAAACAAACAAAAAGCCCCAAAACAACCACAAAAAAACCCCCACACAACCCCCCAAAAAACCTCCAATCAACAAAAAACCAACCAAAACTGTCCAGAGGCAGCATCTCCTCAAAGAGGCGAGAATGATGTGCTAAATAATACCCGTGTGCTCAAGGATGGAAGGAGTTAATGGATGGGAGGGTTGTGGTGTTGTTGTTGTGGTGGTTCTTGTTTGTGTGTTTTTAATGAGGAACCTCCTGGTGGTTGCTCAGGGAAGGGAAGGAGCTGCCCGCGTCTCTGGGGGTGGTTTTGCAGCACCCGTTTCCCTCTGCGAGTGACTCTGGAGAGCTGCCCTGCTGCCTGGAGTGTTTTGCCTTTGCCAGAAGCCTGGAAGCTTTCACGTCCCTTGGCAGCGAGGAGAGCTCCTCTCCTGACGTGGGTTTGGATGTGACCCTCGGGATGCCTGGGAACGGCAGCTCGGTCTCTTCCCCTTGGTGCTGAGATGGGAAGTGAGCGAGCCGGGCTGGGGCTGCACGTTGCCCTTCTCTGTGTCCCAGAAACTGTCCCCACCTCCCCGAGCACAGTGCTTGGCTCTGGTGATGTTTTAAAATGCTGGACACCCCTCATCAAGTGCTCGCTTCAATATTGATGAGCTGGGGTGAGTGGAGGCAGGACCTGGGGATGTAACCAGGTCCTCTCTGTCCCTTTGGAGACCAAGCTCAGTCCTTGGAGGGTCACCACTGGCACCTCTCCCCTCAGGAGATAGGTTAATGTGGGTGTCATGAGGGGGGGCAGAGGTTCTGTGCCAGGGGAGACCCAGTGGCCTCCAGATCTCTCAGTAACATCCCTGCTGCTGGGCTGGTGCCTCTAAGGAGTGCTGGGAAAAGCTTTATGCCTGACCAGGAGGCTTAGCAGAACACGTGGAATTAGTCCCGAGGTGTGCTAAAAGTTAATCTTGGGCTCTTCCTTAAAGCCTGGAGGAGGTTTTACCTGTAGCCACAGCTTTGGGCAGGGGTTGCAGAGAGCCAGGGATGCACAGAGGGCTGGAGCTGGGCTGCAGAGATGCAGCAAAGCTGAATCCCCCTGTCACTGGGGAATTGGCAGCCCAGGCACTCTGATTCCTTATCTCTCCTGCCCCCTGTACCCTCCTGAAGCAGCTAAGCTTTGTGCCACGGTAGACTGGGCAGGAATTTGTCCTCTCCTATCCTGGGTGTCTCTTGCCAACCTTGCAGCAGAACAGGCAGCAGTGTTGGGGTGTGTTTGGGGATATTTTGCTCCAACAGTGTGAAACGTTGAATCCATCCTTGTGTGTTTTTCTTTGGCAACCCCTGCTCTTTTTATGGCTGGGAGCTGTAGCTGCTCCTGCCCAGCAAAGCCTTCACTGGAGCCCATAAATTATTCAGCACAGATTACCCTCTCTCCTGATTTTTTTATTTTTTTTTTGTCTCTTCAAATTTCTGAGCTGCTTTCTCTGTGTGTATTGATCATTGGCAAGGGATCACTGGAAGATTTGCCTGCATACACTTCAGCCAGTGGTTATCTGAGAGCTGTTCATGATTAGCATCTGTATTGATTGCAATGCAGCAGTGTGTGAATTGGGTCTGGTTTGGGTCAGCAATGCTGAGGATCAGGAAAATGAAGGAGGAGAAGTAAGGCCCTCATCAAAAAAGCTGGTGATGGAGGGCTGGGGGTGCAAACACGCTGGGAGTGTGACCATGTGTGCTGGGCACCTCTCCCTGCCCAGCAGTGAGGGACAGGGGTATCAAATGGATCTCTGGTTTAGGGACTGATGCTGATCTGGAACAAGGATAGGGAGCCCAGGGAATCTGCAGCTTCATCCCTGGCTCAGCTCAGCACTGTCCAAATGTCCCTGCGAGGTCTGAGATCACAGCCATGGAGCTCAGCCCTGGTTTTACAGGGCCAGTTTATTTCAGTTATCTTTTACCCACTACAGACTTTAAAGGTCTATGAATTCCACTGCTGAGTCCTACCAGGGGCTATTTTTTCTCCTGTAGTTGAGCTAAGTGCAGGTGCTTGTTCTCCTTTGAACTCCCAGTGAATTTGTGAGCTGCTTCTGGTGCCTCTGGAGTGGCAAGGGGTGAAACACAGGATTATCTGTTCCTTTCCAACCCAAAACCATTCCATGTTCCTATGTGCATCTTCCCAGGAGGAAAAACGAACTGCCGAGCTGGAGCAGGCAGCCAGGAGCTGTTTTCTCTCTGAGATTTGTGCTGGGTGGGCAGCCAGCAACATTTTGAGCCTTGTCTTGAAGCAGGGAGGGAAGAAACATCCCAAATTTGAATGCCAACACTTGGTTCTTGCTGAAGACCCCCGGTGCTGTGTTTGTAGCCCAAAAGTGCTTCCAGGGAGGTGAGAATCCAGGCCACTGTTGGTGTTGTTTCTTGCTAGGGGAGGAGTGGGAAGTGCCTGAAAGCTCTGAGTTGGGTTGTTAATGAGGCAGCTCATGAGTAAATGCTGGAAAATTACAAGCAGTACTTTGGAGCAATGGCTGTGCCCACAAAAAAAAAAAAAAAAAGCTTTAATAAGCTGAGGCCTTTCCTCTGGAGCACCCGTGTCCTGGGGTCAGGCAGGAAGGATCCTCTCAGCCTTTTTCCCTGGGAGAAGAAGCACAAGGGTCACTCCTGGAAGCTCCAGCTCCTACCCTCATCCTTGAGCCGTGGGAGTGATCATCTTGGCATGTCCAACTGCTTCTCTGGGGCTAGAGGAGAGGCTGGGGGAGAAGGGGCTGCAGAGCCGTGAGCTGCTGGGGAGTTCAGAAAAGCACTGGAATGTGCTTTTCTCAACGGTCCCCTCGAAATTAACTGCTCATAAAGCAGGACAGAAAGTCGAAGAAAATGGGATTTGATGCCTCTTGGGGTCAGGGCTTTACAAAGTGTTCCCGGAGCTTAATTGCTCCTGTGTCAAGTTCTGGACTCTTAATTCTCGTGCTGGCAAAGCGCTGGATTTGAAGCTCGTGCCTGGATCCGCTGCTGGCAGCCCTTTCCCTGTTGTGGCCAGCGTGTGATTTGGGTGCTGAGCCACCCTCCCTGGGCTGGGGTGGATGGAGCTTTGGAGCTGAGGCTCTGCTCCCACTGCCCCCCCTCTCAGGGCCTGGCACACAGTGAGAGCTGCAGTTTTCCTGCCCTTTCCACAGCTCACTGAGGTGTGCTCAGGCTGCAAAAAGGGCCGTTCAGATGGAAACACGATGGCCAGGAAGCACATTTCTAATTGTCTCCTGGCAGATAAAAGCCATCTTTCTGTCTTGCATCTGTTCACATGAAAACCTGTGCCATGCCCAGGCTCTGGCTTCGCTCCCCTCGCCAGCTGGCAGAACCAGTCCTGCTGTTGTGTGGGAGAGACAGGAACTGCTTGTGGAAACAGCCAGAAGTGGCCAGTTCCATGTGATCCTGATGGAGCTGCTTGGAAAGGCTGTGGATTGATCAGCTCTGCACTGGTGGGGAGGAATCTTCAGCTTTTAATGGAGCATCAGGTGCTCCTGGTACTCAAATCCACCCTGGCCTTGGACACCCCCACGGATGGGGCAGCCCCAGCTTCTCTGGGCAGCCTCTGCCAGGGCCTCACCACCCTCACAGGGGAGAATTTCTTCTTTTTTTTGGAGCTGCTGGAGCAGCTGGGACAGCAGGAGAACAGCCCATCTGTCCCAGGGTCTGCCCAGGCACCACCAGCACGTGAGTGCTCAGTTTCTGCTGCTCCCTGCAGGAGTCCAAGTACTGATTTCTCCTTTCCTGGGAAGTTCCTTCATATTTACTGAATCTGCAGCCAGAAAGAAGTGTTTGTTCTGGCACCATCCTGTGCATCTCCAGGTCTTGGAAATAAATAAATGGATTACTGAACTTTCCCCCTGGATGGGTAGAGCTGTGTCATACAAGATCAATGATGGACCAGAGAAACAGTCCAGGTGCACCTTGCAAAAGTGAAACCATTGCAGGTGCTGAAATTGCTTGGAAATCCTAATTTCCAGTGACTGCTCATTCCAGCAGGGGAAAGAGCTGGGAGCAGAGGGCAGGCAGTGGTATGTTCATTTTGTGGACTTAGATGTGCACTTGTTGGGATTGTCACAGACCCTTGGGAGCTGCTCAGGCCTGGCTCTGGCACCTTTCATCCCTGGGTAACACCCCAGTGCCTGCTGCTCTCTTGCAGCCGTGGAGAAGGTGAGGGAGCAGCGAGGACAGAATCCCTGCTCTGCTCTCAGCCTTGCTGATGGCAGCAGATGTGGGCAGAGAAGACACAATTAAATATAATACAGAATATTGGCCCAGGCTGCCAGGAGATGCCCACGAGATCCATTTAGTGCTGGACTTCTCAGCATCAGGGGTGATAAGGCGGAAAGAAACGTTGGGTTAATTTGAAAATAGGTCAATGGGATGTAAAGATAACCCCACAGTCATCTGACTCCAGAGCGCCTGCACCACGCCAGGGAGGGGACAGTCCCCTGGCTGATTAAAGTACCTCTGAGAGGAAAATAGCAGGACAAGAAGCTGCTGGAGATTTATTCTGGAGTAGGCACAGCTGGTGGAGGCAGCTGGCGGAGAGGCGAGCTCGGCATCCACTTGGATTGGAGCCGCTCCGGCTGCTCCCTCCCAGAGAGGAGCCAGGGCTCAGCCGATGCCCTGATCTGGGATTTGGGATGGGATGAACCCCTGGATCACCAGCCAGAGGTGCTGAGCTGGACCCCACCCATGGCTGATCTGGGATGGGGTGGTTTCCAGAGCAGATCCCCGGGCTGTGCTGGCGGCGAGGGCGGCTTTTGCGCTCATCAATTTTATTTGCGTAATTTCAAGCGCCATTAATAGTACATGGCACAAGGAAAAATCAGGGAAATTGCACTCCAACCATGAGTGAAATTGGGTTTAGTAGAAAATTAGTTGACTTAACTGGCAAATGATGAAAGCCTGAATAAAGAATGTTTAAATAAGGAGGAATAATAATAAAAAAAGAAAAATTTCTCCCCCCACCCCCATCTCAGAGGTGCAGGCTGGATTTGCATGAGCAGAATGTTAAAATCTTGGTGGTTATAAAGTGTTTAGGGAGGATAAAGGGGGGTAAATGAAGAGATGTTCTGCTCAAAGCCACTGCTCCTGCTCTCAGAGCTATTCCAGCCACGTAGCCATGGCACAGGGAGTATAAATGGATGTGGCAAGTCCTGAGCACCTGGAGAGGGGATGTGTGGCAGATTGCGGTGCTGATGGGAGCTGGGAGAGTCAGACCTGCTCTTGCCAACTGGTGGGAACTTTTTTGGAGGCTTCAGTATGAGTTACACTAATTGCTGCCTCCTGCAGCCCCTCGTCAAGCTTGGTTAGGGCTTCCTTAAATTACAGATTATTTTGTAGTGCAGTGGCTTGTGTGACACGTAGCAGCTAGAAGATGGTGCGTGCTGCAAGCACAGTGTAATGGTTTGAGGATTTTTAGTTAAATACAAGGTTTATGGATTGGTTCCACCACAGTGCAGGTTGGTGTAAATCACTGTTTGTCTGACGACTGAGGAAAAAGCAGCACTGTGTGAGCAAATGTGTTGTTTAGAGTTCCATCTCTACAAAATCCTGGCTTAAAAATTCCCCCTTCAGCCTTCCTGGGAGGTTGAGTCTCCTTGGTGCCCTATTTATTGTACCGAGGTGGCTGTGGGAGGTGAGAGCCTTTCTATTCCTGCCATCTTCCCAACCAGTCCTGTCGTGTAAAATTGTGCATGAAAGCGACAAAACTGCAACCTGTTTCTCCTGCGGCGTGCCCGGCCAGGCTGCCCTGAGCTGATGCTGAGATTCCTTGTGACAAGAGCAATGAAGCAGCTGCAAAAGCAGCTCTTTGTCTTAAACTGAAATTCTCTGTTTTTCCTGGCTTTGGCCAGCGAGGTTGTTCCACATTTACATGTTTTCTGGAGTCCTTGTCGTGGTCAGGAGGTTGGGGTGACCCTTGGTTGCAATAGGACACGAAAGGAAGACACAGACTCCGTTCCAATCGACAGGGCAGGACTCTCTGACTTTTATTCTGTGTGACTCCAATTACATAGCATTTACACCCAGACCATGGATTGGAGAATGAGATTGCCACCTCTCCAATCACATTGGTCAAACCAAAAGCCCATCAATTATTCCCTCCTCAGAAGAGGAATGAAAGACATGCTTGTATTTACCATAAACGTTACTTCTATTTATAACACTCGCCTGAACACTTCAGAACACTTCAGAAACTATAAAAACATCAGAAAGCTGAAAAATCAGGGCGACAACCCTTCACCAGTGTCAGGTTGGGATGGGGCTGGAAGAAGGATTTTGGTGCTCAGTGCTCAAGGACTTGGAACCATATCAGAATCATAGAAAAGTCTGAGTTCAGAGGGACCTTTTAAAGATCTTCTGGTCCAAACCCCTGCAATGAGCAGGTGCACCTTCCACCAGATCAGGTTCAGAAGAGGAGTGAGGTGTGGCCAGGAGCCAACCAAGAGCCCTTTATTGTATTTCTTATGGCAAGCAAACTTCTGGCTCTGTGTGGCCCCTTCTGATGTCAGTGAGAGACTGGAGACCAAATACTTGTGATAATTGTGTCCCTTGGCTTTCCCTGGATGGGAAAGCCATTGATTTCCTCTGGAAACAGCCATGGGATTGATAGGTGAAATGCTGAAGGACTCTCCAAGGGATGAGGACTTTATGGAAGTGCTCCTCAGAGGATGGACCCTGGGGCCGTGGGTCCATTGGAGCTTCAGCTGAGCAACAGATCAACCCCATGAAGGGCTGGAAAGGGAATTCTCAGGTTCAGAGGGGAAAATGCAGAGAAATCAACAAAACCAGTCAGAGAAGTCATAGAGAAGGGAAGATTCAAAGCCTGGAAGTGTATAAAAAGCTGACCAGAACTTTTATTCCTTAAAGAAACGAAAATACCAACGGGCATGGCTGGGATAAGTTTCCATCTCCAAATACGGGTTCAGAGTAAGTGAAGAGCCCAGAAGAAAACAAAGACAGACGTCCTGGCAGGCAGGAGTTAAGGGTGAGATTTCACAGCCTCTGAGCTCAGACTTGTGAAATAAACCAGGAATTCCTCAGCCTCCTTGGAAGGACTGAGAACGAAGCGGGACAACTGCGTGGTGGGAGTGAGACAGCCTGGGTGGACCAAATCAGCTCGGCAGTTTGGTTTTCCATGAGGATGCTGTTGCTTTTTGAGTGTGAGTGGAGTTATGAGGACGAGGAATTATCATCTTTAGGAGGAAAAACAAAATACAAGAGCATTAAAACCGCGGAGTGAATCAGCCTCTGAGCAAACTGGCACTGGGAAATCACAAGTACAAGCAACACGGATTTTTGAGAAACCTGCTGAAGCTGGAAGGTGTCACAGGGTTGTTTTTTTTTTCCTGAGAAGGAGGAAACATGGTCCAGACAAGCAGATGGGCTGTCAGGCTGACATCAGTGGTACACTTGGTGGAACAGCTTTGGAGAGAGGGATTCATCAGTTCACAGAGGTAATTGGAAATGGAAGGAGACACACCACAGGTTTACCAGCCCTGTATCTTGCTGGATTAATCACATCTCACCCTGGCAGCGAGGTGACTGATGGTCTTGATAAAGAGATTGCAGTCAGTTGAGTTTATCTGGATTTTCATAACACATTTTATCCACTGGAGGAGGGAAAGGGCTGTGTTGCTCTTTGTAAGGAACTGGCTGGAAACCCCCTGAGTGAGACCCAGGGCCCAGGTGCCCCAATTTATGGAATTATTTCACAAATGCGACCAAAAGTGAGAAATATGAATGAAATGTGCCCAACATCCAAGGACAGGCACTGCCAGGAGAGTCAAGGAGAAGCTGAGAGTGCTCTGGGCTGTGGTGGGCAAGGACTGGAATAACAGAAACATTCCAGGTTGTGCTGGGAGGGATGTGGAGCTGGGAACAGGGAGCTTTGGGCTCAGCTGGGAGCCTTGCAGGCAGAGAGGAGAGGAAAGATGTGGCTTTACAAGTCTCACTGGTGTGACTGCAATGAAAGTAAACGAAATCTGGTGTCTTCAACAAGAGAGGTTCAAGGGAGGGTGTGTGGTGACTGGGATGCTGGTGAGCCCTGGCTGGGAATGCTGTGCCTCACAGTCCATGTGGGAAGAGCAGGAACCCAGCTGGAGCAGGTGCAAAGATGGGGAGGGACCAGGACTCTCCGGATCTTTGGCCTGTGAAATAAAAATTGGGGTGAGAAGAACGATCTGCCTCCCTCTCCATCAAAGAGGAGCTGTTTGATGGCTCCTGCCCAATGCCCAGCAGGGAGAGGAGTGTTTGTGCTGCAGGGCTTTGGTGGTGCTATGGGGCTGATCCCTCCTGCTTCTCCCCAGTCACTTAGGGGTGCCTCCTGGACGGGGGAACTGCCCCTTGACCAGTCCTCTGCCTTTCGACCTGATTTACACCGACTACCACGGCCTCCAGCAGATGAAGCAGCACATGGGGCTCTCCTTTAAGAAATACAGGTAAGCAAAGCCACTGCCTGCTCTTGTTCTCCGTTTCATTAATTAGCAAGCAAAGACTAATGCTAATGACCAATCCAAGGAGCCAGACCCTTTGATTTTACATTTGATTTTTGCCTGGCTGGTGCCTCGTTGTGTCCCCTGCTGCCATGGCATGAGGCATTCTGAGCCTCACATATTTATGATAAAACCTCATTAAAAGAGAGAGAGAGCTGGGGAAAGACCAAACCCTGCACGTGCCTGCAATGTGTGCTTCCATTCCATTCTTGCAGCCAGGGGTGGGAGCAGCATGGAGGGGAGTGTGGGCCCTGGGAATTTGTAAGGAGCCCTGTCCCTGGCTCCTTGAGCATCAAGACAAATGTCATCATCCCCTGGTACATCACCAGCCAGGAAAATCTGCGATTTAATTTAGTGCTGATAGACCTGCTATTTATTACATTTTTTTTCCCATCTCTTCCACTATCCTACACAATTTTATTAGAGAGAAAAATGACAAGCCGCGTTATTGCTTTTATTATAAATGCATTTGCTCTTGCATTCAGCTTGTTTTGCTCTTCCCTTGCTTGTTGTTCCTCTTCTCTCCTCAGCCTTGTGCTGGTAGTGCCTGCCTCAGCATTCCCAGGATATCGGGAAAGGCATTAATAAGCCTTTGGGAGGTTCATCATTCTCACAGCTGTCAGGGAGCTGAGGGTGCTGCAAAGGGAAATTGTCCTGCAAGGAGGGAGCAGTGTTGAGAAGGGGTTGAGTTGTTTAGAGTTCCACCTCTACAAAATCCTTAAAAATTCCCCTTCAGCCTTCCTGGGAGGTTGAGTCTCCTTGGTGCCCTATTTATTGTACTGAGGTGGCTGTGGGAGGTGAGAACCTTTCTATTCCTGCCATCTTCCCAACCAGTCCTGTCGTGTAAAACTGTGCATCTTGTGGATGCTGCTTCACCTTCTGCTCAGGGTGCAGATGAGGGACAATATAATTAATTTTATTAGCAAATTAATCACTGCTATATTGAGGAGTCTGTGTGGTTGCTGTGCTGGGGAAACAGCCCAGTGCTTGGTCACACCAGGGTATTTCCTTGGCACTGCGAGCACAGAAACAGACCTCTTGGGCTTGCCTGGGCTTGTACTGAGACTCCAGGCAGGGTGGGACCCAGGCTGAGCAGAGTAAATCATGAGTGACTCCCTCAGAAAGGCTGGACTGTCCATGGAAATAGGAAATGGATCTACTTAGGAGTCTTGCCCAGAGGTTTTATTCCAGTTGCAGCAGCACTCCTGTGAACGGAGTGGACTCCCAAAGTAGAACAAAGGGACACGTGGCTGCCCCCAGGTTATAACCTGGGAGAGGGGGATGGGGGAGGGCATTAAGCCTGCTTATCAGAAAGGGACAGGGTGTGACCTGAGGGCTAAAGGGCAGCCTAAAGGTCAAATCACCTGTGAGGAGGTCTGAGTCCTTTCTGCCCTGGCCAATTCCCTCCATGAACTAGCTCCTGCAGAATTCCAGGGTGGCCGAGAGATCCTGGTATTGAAATCATCCCCTCAGGATTTGCCAAGAAATCCTACCCTGGGCTCGGGGAGGAAAATACCCCAAAGGAAGCTCACCTTGAAAGCCTTAAAGGCACACTGCAACGGGACAAGGTTCCTGGGGACAGCAGGTGTGCTCAGGGGGTGTCGCAATAGGACACGAAAGAAGGACACGGACTTGTGATCAGAAGGCTGAAAATTACTCCAATCTGTCTTTATTGCCTGAGACTTCTTCCTTTTATACTGTTTAACAAAGAACCCACCCAAGGGGTGGAAGAAAGACAAACCTCTTGGACCACATTGGTCAAGTCAGAGGGACATCAAGCAAAGTCCCTCCTAGGTAAAGGAACGCAAAAAAAACCAGGATACTGTTAGAAAAACTCCCTCCCTTGTTGACAGAGCAGTGCCTGGGAAAATGTTTTAGAGGAATCAAAACATCACAGGCACCAACCATGACTACACAGGAGGTGTCTGCTCCGCAGGTGCCGCGTGCGGGTCATCGACACGTTCGGGACGGAGCCGGCCTACAACCACGAGGAGTACGCCACGCTGCGCGGCTACCGCACCAACTGGGGCTACTGGAACCTGCAGCCCACGCAGTTCATGACCATGTTCCGTAAGTTGGGGGTGCCTGGGGTGGCTGCCCAGCGGTGCTTTCAGTTTGTGCTTTCGTGTTTTGCAGGTTCTGTGCTGCCCGGGGGTATTAGAAGGCACGCTGGTGGTGTCCGATGAGAGAGATGATCTGAAGACTAGGATACTTTTTGGGACACGTGGTTTATTGGTCGTGGGAAGGCAGCCTGACTGGGGAAGAGTCCATAAGTCTAAAGGGGCAGGGATCCAGCAGAGCAAGCAAGCAAGAGCTTTACCTGTTACATTCCATTTTAACCTTTTCTATCGTGAATATTCTAAGGAGCATCAACCAATCACCTCAAGATACAAAACCTACAGAATCTACATACAGCCTATGGGAACTACAACATTACAATATTACTCTACATACCAAAACCTGTGAAACCCACCTTTTTCCTGCTACCTGAGAAGGTCCAACCCTTTATTCATCCTTTTGTCCTGGCAAGGGCGTCACTGACTCACCCAGCCAAGTCTTTTCAGCTAACCAATCACCTTCTTCCTGCCCAGCATCTCACAGTTCAAATTTTGCTTTCAATTCTATTCCTCTTGTAGGTTTCATACTCTTAGAATCTTTTACTAATAAATCATCTCTGCAGGGCCTAGCTACTTCATCCTCTCCAACACAGGGGTGCGGCTCTGAGCTCACTTTCAGGGTCACTCAGCTCTGCGTAGAGCAGGGACACAAAACAAATCCTGTTCCTGCTGCAGGCCAAGCACAGCTGTTACAGGTTTGCAGGCCCAAAAGCACAAACAATGGTGGACTGAAGGGAGGACCAAGAAGGATGGGACCTCACAACCTGAAGCTGAAATTGGGCAATTAAACCCCAATATGCAAACGGACCAAAACTTATAAAAGTGTAAGACCTCATGACCCATCATCCATTTTGTGACCATTCTAAGTCCACCTTGGGTGCAGCCCTGGTCAGGCTCTTGTCCTGCCCAAGGTGTATCCTAAAGGCCTTTCAGTAAATATCTGCTTTATTCTCTAGCTCTGTCCAGTCTCTGTTTCAAGTCAGGCATTACTAGAACAGAGGCTAGACAGAGTTAAAAAGATAAAGTGAGTTTTTATTAAAGGCCTTCAGCAGATACACCTTGGGCAGTGCAAAAGCCTCACAGAGGCTACACCCAAGATGGGCAACAGTCATGAGTTTTTCAGACAGATATCAGTTTGGTCTATTTGCATATCTGGGGTTAATTCTCCAATTACAGCTTCAGGTAATGAAGTCACATTCCCCCAGTTTGCTCACCCCCAATTTGTTTTTATTTTTTGGGGCCTGAGGCAATGATTGTGTCCTTGGTTCTCAGGTCTGGAAGGATTGTTTTGTCTGACCAAAATGTGAAGAGAGCTTACTAACACTCTGTATGGGGTTCAGAGCTACACACTAATGCAGTACAGGATCTGAAAAACATAAAAGCTAAAAATTTATGACATCCGTGGAGGCCTGCCAGGGTGGTTCTGAGGCTCTGAGATCCTCCATGAGGTGATGTTTGGGCAGTGTCAACCTCCCTGGCCCGCAAAGAGCTCCTGATGGGCCACCTCTTGGGCTACAGAATGATCCAGGGAGAGGGACCAGGCTCCTTCCACTGGAGTGAGGGCACAGCCAGCAGCTTCCAGCTGGGTTGGTGTTGGTTGCAGAGCCTGGTTTGCTTTCAGCTGGGATTCTGAAGGTGAGAGAGAGCAGCTCAGTGGTTGGGATTTGCCTGCGGCACGGATGGGAGATGTGCATGTCTGAAAGGAGCCCAGTGTCCCACTGGCTGCCGGGTGACTCAAGCACTGCTTTTTCCTGGCTGGATAAAGCCCCTCTGGCAGCCTTAAAAACGCCTCACTGCGTGAAGAGCTGCTCAGGTGGGTTCAGAAGCCTGGATTTCATGAGCTGCTTGGATAGGGACTCAATCCCCATTTTCCTCCACGCTCCAGCAAGGCTCTGGAGCCAGGCTCACCTCAGGCTGTATCCCCAACCCTGGGGACATCCCAAAAACACATCTGTGCAGCCACATGTCTCCTTCCTTTGGTGTTCACAGCTCACACCCCCGACAACTCCTTCATGGGCTTCGTGTCAGAGGAGCTCAACCAGACTGAGAGGCAGCTCATCAAGGCCAACAAAGTGAGCAGCATGGCCGTGGTGTACGGCAAGGAGGCCAGCATCTGGAAGGTGGGTGTCCTTGGGCTGCTGGGGACAAGCCAGGCAGGCAGGGGTAGGCACAGGCAGCCCCAACCTCTGGCTCTCACCCCGAGCTGTGGAGGAGCAGATCTGGGTGTGTTTGTAGAGGATCATCCTTGTTCCCAGTCCTGGGGGAGGGGTGTGGCACATCTGGAGCCTCCAACAAACAGGGAGAGGCTGGTGGGATGCCATTCCCTGCTCCTTGCTCTGGGTGATGCTTCCTCCCAGCAGACTCTGAGGCTGAGGATTTCATGTCATTAATTGTAATGATTGCCACTAATCAATTGCAGTGATTGCTGCATTATGATGGGGATAGTTTGTGTCTGCTTTCAAGCACTCTGTGAAAAGGGTTCATGCTCCCTGAACTTGGCATACCTGGGTGGAGAGGGGTGGGTCACTGCATGGGGACAGCCCCTCCAGCCCCCCAAAACATCCCCCTGCATCTCCAGAGGGGCTGTGTGTCCTCCCCCCATCTTATCCAGAGCTAGCAAGCTGCTTTTCCTTCCAGGAGCTAATTCTCATTGTCTGTTGATTTATTTCTCTTTTTCCCTCCGTGCACCGCCTGGGGCTGCTCCAGCTGCAGGTACTGTACCACACCAGCTGCTGCTGGGCTTTGCCTCTGCACCTCTTCTCAGCAGAGAAAAGGTTTTTGTTGAAGTTAACTTTGCCTTGACGTGGGCTTGGTCCTCTGGAGCTGCTGGGATTGATGTGGGTTGATGCAGTACCCCCTCCCCTTCCCAGCTTTCCTGATTAGCAGCTGCTAATTAGCAGGGATGCTTGTGGTGTGCCAGGATCCAGCCACGCCATCTCTGCTTTACTGGTGGTTTGTGGGTTTTCCATCACTCCCCAGGCCTGAGAGCAAATCACCCCTGCCTCTGCCTGGCTCAGGTGCTCCCTAAAAGCCCTTCTGAAATCCCTTAAATCTCATTTTAGGAGAACTGCAACACCTTGTCTTATTTTTCTGCCATTCCCCTACCCTTTCTTATCCAGAAGTTTCCTTGGAGCTTAGTTGATGTAATTTGGGAAGGCACTAAAGAGAGTTAAAACCCCAGAATGGACATTTTCCTCCACCCCGGGTGCTGCAGGCATTTTGCTGGTTTGAGTCAGAACTCACAAACAACATCAGTTTTCCCCAAACTGCAAATTTGAGGTCATTTATTCCTGGGTGAAGAAGTTGGGGCTGGGCTTTGCTGGCTCCTTGAAGCCAGGCTGCCTGGCCTTTGCTTCCCATCTTGTATCACTCCATGGTACATAAAAAATGGAATAGAGTTTTGGCTTTTTTTTCCTTATTTTGAGTGATTTTGAGGTCTAGAGAGGCAAAGACCACCTCCATCTTCTGGAGCCAGGTGTTTATTTACCAGCCTTGGATCAAACACCCTCTCCAGAGCAGGATGTTTTTGACATTTAGAAACATTTCATTAAACCTCCCTTCCCTTTATTTCTCATTCCCTACCCCTCTGAACTTCTCATCTCTGGCTCACAATAGCAGCTGAAGTTTTAATAAGCTGGGAAAGCCTTAGAGCCTTGGAGAATTCCAGGGATCCATGGCCGAGGGCAGAAATACAGCATTTGAGGAGGCTTTTAGGCAACATACAGAGTTTTTCTCAAATTCCCCATTTATAACTCTTTATTCCCCCTGGTCTTTGCTCTTTTGGGGATGTTGCAGCACTGGAAATTCCAGCATCCAAAGGATGGGCCCTTTGTGGTTTTGTCAAGCAAAAAAAATAATTCTGCAGTAGAGAAATTCTTAAAATGAAAGGCTGCTTTGGAGCAAAAGGAGGGAAGCCTCCAAGAGAAGAAAATTGATGACCCCCTTCATTTTCCAGGGAGTGAAACAGGATTAAATCTAAATGAGAAAATCCTAGGAAGTGTAACTTGCAATAAGAGGAAGCTCTGGTCTTTGCAGACTTCCTTCTTAAACCTCTGAAGCCTTTAATTCCACAGCTCCAGAGTGGAAGTTGCCCTTGGAGGGGACAGGGAAGAAAGGAACTTGATGATCAGAGTGATGGATCCTGCAGCCATTTGGGCTCTCTAGGAGCCTGGGGAAGTCCAGGATGTGTTTCCAAGGCATGAGGAGGGGCGGGTGGGGATTTTGGGTCTGCCTGAAGCATGGCAGGTGCTCTGGGACAACAGTTTGAGAGTTAACCTCCCCCCATAACCATGGTAGGGAAGTCAGATCCATCCTTTGGTGTAGTTCACACACCTGCCTTCCTCCCCAGGGCAAGGAGAAGTTCCTGGCCATCCTCAACAAGTACATGGAGATCCATGGCACAGTTTATTACGAGACACAGAGGCCACCCGAGGTGCCGGCGTTCGTCAAGAACCACGGGCTGCTGCCCCAGCACGAGTTCCAGCAGCTGCTGAGGAAGGCAAAGGTGGGTGAGGGCACCCCAGGACCCCCTGCCCCATTACCTGTGCTCCTCCCAGGCTTGCAGGCACTCCCAGCTGGTGGGATAATGAACCACGAGCCTCTCTCAGCCGGGATAATTAGGCAGGAACGGAGCAGAGCACATTTCAGATCAAGATGTGTCTGATGAGTTTCTCCTTGCAGACTGTCCACAGGCAGAACACAAAGTTTCCTCATTAACTCACTTATTGCTAAGTGGGATGGGTTTATTTTTGTTTGTTTGGCTTTTTTTTTTTTTCACCTTATAGCTGTAATAAAAATAAACGAGATTCTTGGAGTGTGTGAGTGTGAGTGCATCCCTGTCACCTTCAGCTGCTGCCTGGGGGAAATATTCCTGATTTACCAGCCCAAAAAAGCTTTGGCAAAGCAATGTTGCTCCGCACAGGGCCAAAGTGATGGTTGGAAGCATCATGGAGGAACTTGGACACTCCATGGCTGTGCAAAGTGGGCTGTGGTTGATGGAAAAGGGGGAACTTTGAGCTCAGTTTGTTGAACCCCTGGACACTCCATGGCTGTGCAGAGTGGGCTGTGGTTGATGGAAAAGGGGGAACTTTGAGCTCAGTTTGTTGAACCCGTGGACACTCCATGGCTGTGCAGAGTGGGCTGTGGTTGATGGAAAAGGGGGAACTTTGAGCTCAGTTTGTTGAACCCGTGGACACTCCATGGCTGTGCAAAGTGGGCTGTGGTTGATGGAAAAGGGGGAACTTTGAGCTCAGTTTGTTGAACCCCTGGACACTCCATGGCTGTGCAAAGTGGGCTGTGGTTGATGGAAAAGGGGAAACTTTGAGCCCAGTTTGTTGAACCCCTGGACACTCCATGGCTGTGCAGAGTGGGCTGTGTTTGATGGAAAAGGGGGAACTTTGAGCTCAGTTTGTTGAACCCCATTAGAGGCTTGGCGTGCAGGAGCAGAGCAGCCAAGAGAGGGGATGCTGGTGGGTTCATCTGGGAGGTTCCCCTGTGGGGGAAATCACTCAGCAGCACTGTGTTTCTGCCTTTGCAGCTCTTCATTGGCTTTGGGTTCCCCTACGAGGGCCCGGCCCCGCTGGAGGCCATCGCCAACGGCTGCGTTTTCCTGCAGGCCCGCTTCAACCCTCCCCACAGCTCCCTCAACCACGAGTTCTTCCGCGGGAAGCCCACCTCCAGAGAGGCAAGTCTGCTGTGGGGGCTGCACAGAGCCACCCCCCTTTGCACCAGGGCTTGGGCCAGCCTGGGGAAGAGCAGCTGCTGCACTGAGGTTACTTGGTTTTTCGGCAAGAGTTCCTGTGTGGGTGTCGGCAGATGGGGTGCCCGGTTTGGGGATTTGGCTTGGATGCAAGGGCCTCTGCTGTAGGGTTGGGGTTTCCAAGGGGAGGATTGTGCAGGAGCTTTCTGCAGACCCCTGTACTCAACACTGGTGAGGCCACACCTCTAGTGATGTGTTCAGTTCTGGGTGTCTCAGCTTAGGATGGACATTGAGTGCTGTGTCCAGCTCTGGCCCCTCAGTTCAGGATGGACATTGAGTGCTGTGTCCAGCTCTGGCCCCCCAGTTCAGGAAGGACATTGAGTGCTGTGTCCAGCTCTGGCCCCCCAGTTCAGGATGGACATTGAGTGCAGTGTCCAGCTCTGGCCCCTCAGTTCAGGATGGACACTGAGTGCAGTGTCCAGCTCTGGCCCCTCAGCTCAGGATGGACACTGAGATGCTCAAACACATCCAGAGGAGGCAACGAGGCTGGTGAGGGGTCTGGAACACAAACCCTGTGAGGAATGACTGAGGGAGCTGGGGTTGTTCAGCCTGGAGAAAAGGAGACTCAGAGGTGACCTTATCACTCTCTACAACTCCCTGAGAGGTGGCTGTGGGCAGCTGGGGTTGGTCTCTTTCTCCAGGCAGCATCTGACAGAATGAGAGGACACAGCCTCAAGCTGCACCAAGGTAATACAGCCTGGATATTAGGAAAACATTTTTCATGGAAAGAGTGATAAAGTACTGGAATGGCCTGCCTGGGGAGGTGGTGGAGTCACCATCCCTGGATGTGGCACTCGGTGCCATGGTTTAGTTGAGGTGTCAGGGAACGGGTTGGACTTGATGATCTTGAAGGTCTCTTCCAACCTGGTGATTCTGTGATTCTGTGACCCCCAGCTCCTTCCCCACCAGCCCAGATCCACACATCCCCCCCACCCTGCTCCCAACCCCTGCTCATCCCTTTGTCCCCCCAGAGGGACACCAGGACCTGCACAGTGTGGCAGGGCTATGAAATCCCTCCCAGGCTTGCCCATCGCTGGGAATTCAATATAAGTAGAGCAGGAACTCTTTAAAAGTTAAAGGCTTGAGAAAATTGCCTCTTTTATTATTAATAAAGTGGATAATGCAGTGCAAGGCTCCCTGGCCGAGCAGGGAGCGAGCTGGGGGGGCTGTGCAGCTGGACTGGGCTGTCCTGCCCCCCCTGATTGCCCCATGCACCCCCCAAATTTGGTGTTTGCAGCCATGCACCCCCCAAATTAAAACCCACTGGGATGGGGCTGGGGCTGTAGCTCAGCCTGGAGCCAGGGTGGCAGCCTGGGGCGAGGGCTGTGAAAGTGCCTCAGGGTGTTTATGTGCCAGAGGGAAAGGAGGTGATCAATCTGCCAGGAAAGAAATGAGGAAGGACAGCAGTGAGGAGGATAAAACCACACAGCTCTTCTCCTCCAGCTGGCAGGGGTTCAGGCCCCTCTGCGCTGTTTTGTAGTGCCCCCAAAACACCTCCTCTGCTCAGCAGCCTCACTCTTCCCTTCCCAGAGGAGATCAGGGCTGAAAAGGCACCTCAGGGCTGAAACAAAAGAGGTGGGTCAAAGAGTTCTGATTTTTGATCCCCAAAAATCACCTGTGTGGGCAGCCCATGGAAAAGCAAGGATGTCAGTACCTGTGGAGTACCAGTGCGTGGGCTGCCAGTGGCATCAGGGTGATGTAGCTTCCAGCACTGCTCTCTCCCAGTGCCAGACTTCCTCAGCCTTCAGTGGCAATGAATTTTCTCCCTGCCTTGTTTCTAGAGCTGGCAAACCTGGGAGGTGTGGTGCCTTCACACACCTTTCCTGCTTTGGAGCGTTTTTACCATCCAGACCCACGGAATGGCTCGGGTCAAGGTTAAATTGTTCCTGTGTTACAGAGATGGAGATATCCCAGGCTGCAAAAAGAATTCAGTGTTGTTGGGAATGGGGCATCCCAACCCAGTGGGAATTATAGCACATCATCCTGAGGCTGGGGAGCAGCTGGATTCAGAGGGGACCTTCTTCCAGCACTCCTTGTTGCAGTGGGTTAAACCTCACTGTGGCTGTGAGGCTGCTGCTCCTCTCTGCCATCCAGCTGTGAGCAGGAAGCAGCAGCCATTCCAGCAGGGATTGCAAAACTCAGCTGGCACCTCTGTGTTTCAGGTGTCCTCCCAGCACCCATATGCTGAGGATTTCATTGGGAAGCCCCACGTGTGGACTGTTGACTACAACAACTCCGAGGAGTTCGAAGCTGCCATCAAAACCATCATGAGGACACAGGTACAGCTTGGAGCAGTTTTGGGGTGACCTCAGCACTGCTGGGTTTGGACAAGCAGCAGCAGATGTTGGAGCCTGGCTGTCCTTTTCAGACATTGATTTCTTTTCCTTTCTCCTTTGGATTTTTTTTTCATCCTTTCCTGCAGCCCCAGGGGCACACCTTGCTTTGGCACTGAGCACTGTGGGTGTTTCCCCAGGGCAGAGCTGTGCCTTTGAGGGATCCCATGGGAAAATCCTGTGGGTAGGCCTGGAGCAAGGGGAGGCTGAGATAAGGTTTGGGAGCAGGAGGCTGAGGTTGCTGGAGGTGTAGAGCAATTCTGGGAGCTGGTGTGGTAACAAAAACAGCCAGAGAGCTGCAGCCCTCTGCACCTGCTTTTCCCCCATTTCACTGATCGTTGGATGGAGCAAATCAATGGGAATAACTTCAGGATTGCCTCTGTGAGGGATGTAAGGAAGGAGAGAACCCCCAGGGAAGGCAGCACTCCTGCTGTGCCCACTCTGGAAACTGCTCCCTCATGAATATTTACCTCCCACCCTGTGGCAGGAGCCTTTCAAGTTGTCCAAATTATTAAAGTCAGTTTTCCTGGAGGGGAGGAAAGTGCTGATAGCCATTTTGCTGGCAATTTGCTTCAGCTGGGATGAGCCATCCTCTCTGGAGGACAGGGCTGTGCTGTGGAACCCAGGCTCAGGTGTTGGGTGGGATTTGGGGGGCACAGGTGTGATGCTGATCAGAGGAGGGTCATCCTTGCTTTACCCTGCATTAGGGGCTGCAGAGGTGGCAATCTGGGGACCTGATTCAGGTAACTGTGGCCGTGCCACCACCCTGTGTCTCACCTCCTCGAGGGTGATGACTGCAGCTCTTCACCTCAGGCTCATTTCCTCTGCGAGTTTGCAAAGACCGATCAAACCCGACTTAGGAAAACAGTTGTTGTTTTGCACATTCATTCCCGTGTCTTGATTAGAATTAAATTAAAAATAATGCCATCCCTGCTGCTGTGCTGCCAGGCCAGCTGTCAGAGCTTGACCCTCCACCATCTGGGCTGGAGACAGCCCTGAAGTGAAGGAATTGCTGTGGGCGGAATGCCTGGAGCTGTTTTGGGAGAGAGAAGGAAATTTTCAGTTTTTCCAGAAGAGAAGAAAGAAAATAGTGAAGCCTGGTGCTGCTGTGCTGTTAAAATAATTGAAAGATGGTGAGATTGAGATGAAGGAAAGGGCTGTGCTGGTTCCTGGGCAGCTGTGTTGTGCTGCTGCAGTGTTGGCTGGATGTGCACCAGGTCGTTTAGGTGCTGAACGGTTTGGTTAAAAATTAAAGAACTAAAAAGGATTTTAGGGAAGGGTTTGGTGGAGCGATGGGCACTGGGCAGGGGCACTCACTGGAGTGTGCTGCTGCTGTGCCCATCCCTGTTTTGCCCCAAACCAAGCTCCTGTCTCAGCTCTCCTCCTCATTCCCACTCTGGGATCAGGACCCCCCTGTCTGTAGTGCCCTCCCACAAAGCATCCCAGCCTCTGGAATTACCCTTAGCTGCTGGAAGTCCTAAATTTGCCTCAGATTAACAACTCCAGTCACTGAGGCCTCATTTACATTGTGACTCGAGGTGGCTTTGGAGAGGAGGGATTCCTTCCCACCAAGGAGTTAATCCACAGCTCACCTCTCTAGAGTCTTAAAGACATTGTATAAATCCTCCCAGAGCAGAGCAGGGAGTGAGTGTGAATAACTTACAGCAGCCTCTTTTTCCACCCCACACACCTTTTTATCTTTTAAATAGAAAGGTCTGTTTTATTAGAGATGCTGTCAAGGCAATTAAGCCTAAAAATTGACCTACCTTACAGGTTTAAAAGCCTTATTATGGGCTTTAGCTCCAGGAGTCTGTGGGTATCTTGTCTTTAAAATACTGTTTGTTACAACAGGAATTGAAAACAAGGACATTAGCAGGAGGAGCTGCAGAAAGATGGTAGCTGGGTAATTTAGTGTTCCTGTTCCCAGCTAACTCCAGTTGCTGGAGTTTGGAGAAATTATTTTACTGACTCCTTTTTTTTTTTTTTTTTTTCTTTCCCTTGAAGGCAAAATGGGATGTTCTGTTATTGGAATATCTAATAAATTTGTCTGTGTTTCAGAATAACCACCATCAATTTATTTTTTTTTCCCTGTCAAAACATTTCATTTCAAAATTACTGGAATGAAATACTACGGTTTTGTTTCCCATCTGCCTGCCTTTGTTTGGAAATACCCTGCCAATTTATTGAAAGGAATGCTGGATCTGAAATGATGCATTTCCCTTTGCTTCACCAACTCAGACAGATTGAACCTGAAACACAACATTTCCCCCCTTCCCTGATGGGTGAAAACATTGGAAATTGAAAACTGACCTGAAATTGATTTTTATTTAGGGATTTTTTGTTGTCCTATGACTGAAAAATCACACATCCCACAGATCTTTTTGCATCTTCCAGGCCAGAACTCAGCAAGACATTTTTGAGGATATGAGATCTTATGGGAAAACTGATTCTGCCATCAGGTGGAAGCCGTGCTGGGGACCAGGCACTTGGAACCAGGCTGCTGGGAGCCTGTCTGGGAATTTGGGAGCTGCTTCCTAAACCTGCCAGTAATTCTGGTGAGGTCGAGCCCACAACAAGCTTCGGTCCCAGGGGGATTTGCTGATCCTCAGCAATGTTTTAGTGTCGGTGCAGTGATATATATCCCTGGCCCTCCGCCCTCCTCCTATGCCCCGACTGCTAGCTCAGATTCTGGAGGGCTTTGGGCTAGGATTATAACAGGAAAGGGGAAGAGACCCAAAAGAGGCTCCTTACCTAGGATTGTTCCAAGGCTTTATTCTTGAAGGGATTCCAGGGGCAAAGAGGCAAAGAGCCAAGGAGGTAAAAGAGGCAAAGAGGTAAAGAGCACGAACAGGGAAGAACAGGGGTTTATGTAGACCCTCTGTCCAAGGATAGATAGGAGGACACTGAGCCAATTGGTCAGAGATAGCAGGGGAAGGTAGGGACACATCACACAGTTACAGCTTTGGGGCTCCTTTTGGGGGTAAACCATCCCCAGAGGGATACAACAGTGCAGCAGCCCAGTTTCTCCTGCTGACCCCCCAGGGCTGCAGCTCGGGGCAGGCTGTGCCATCCCACAGCTCCTGCTGGGCTGGCAGAGCTCCCCGGGCGCGGGGCTGGCTGCTGGCTCTGTGCAAGCAGAGCAGTTGGGATGCAGCCGGCGTTCCTCCCAGCCTAGTTCTGCCTGAAAGAGACTTCTCCCTTCTGGAGGCAGAGCTGAATCATGCCTGGGATGTGGCTTGGGTTTGCAATCTGTGGGGGTTTTTTTGTCCCCCCAAGAACGGCCCTTGTGCTGCCCTCCCTCATCCTTTTGGAGGTGACACCCGTTCCCAGGTCACCTTCCAGCTGCTGGGCAAGGTTTTTGGCAGGCTGTGTCTCTGCCATTCATCTCCCTTGGAGCAGTTCTGGGTTTCCCTGATGGCTTGCATCCCTGACCTATTTATAGGGAAAGTCAAAACCAGGGAAGCACCAAACTCCTCCACCCCAGAGATCAAATCTCAGCACAGGGACAGGGGGCAGAGAGACAAGTGGTGTCCCCCTGGGAAAGTGGTGCTGGAGGCTTGTCCCAGTGATGGATTCTGTCTGTTATCCTGGGGTTGGAGGCTGGAGAAGGAGAGAGGTTTTGCAAAGCACCACCATTTTCTGGGCCTTCAGCTTTTCCCCATTGTCAAAACCACTCCTCACGCAAGCAATTTAATAGACCCAATATTCTGGGGTAGTGAAGGGAGAAGGCTTCATTATATTAAAGTCAAACATACAGGACTATAATGGAAAATTATACATTTCAGACTATGCCTGAAAGAGTGGCACATTAAACATCACAGTGAAAATAGCTGGTTAAAATGTTCCAGCCTGCTGTTACGTGCCAGCACAGAATTGCATTATTTTCCTACTTATTTGTCTGGTGACGTTCAGATTTTTTTTTTTCCGCCCCTCTTTCTTTTCCTTTTGAATGAAGGAGACTTCATACTCCCTTCCAGCTGGGGACTCTTGTGGTGGCATCCCCATGGGACACCAGTAACTCCCTGTCTGGCTGATGGAGAGAGAGTACTGGGGCTGGGAAGCTCTGGCTCTGTGTTCCCCACCTGAGGAAAGGATGGCAAAGTCCATCTTACCAGCTCCTCCCTTCCCTCCCATGCCATCCTGTGCATCATTCTGCAGTGGGATGCAGTGATCCCCACCTCAGAATCCCCCTCCTTCTCCTCCTGCTCCCTCCCAGGGCTCTTGGGGACATCCTGAGCTCCCTGACGAGAGGAGTACCATTAACAAACGTGGCTGCTGAGAAGAGGCCGAGCCTGTCAGATTTTAATTAAACAATTATCTTCTCGAAATTGGCATTTTCTCAGCCCTGAGTGCACGAGCTGAATCCTAACAAAACCTGGAGAGGGAAATGAGAGCCTTTGGGGGAACCCCTGAGAGGGAGAGAGGCTGGAGAAGCAGGGGCTGCAGTGGGCTCCAGCCCACTCCTGATGCTCAGGGATCCCACAGGGCCTCTGGGAGCCTGTGGAGAGGTGGGGTTGCACCTGGAGCATCACCTCTGGGTACCTGTGCAGGCACAAGGAGGGTTTGTGTCATGTGCTGCAGCGTTTTGGGGGATGAGGCTGTTCCTGGGATTATGTCTGCACTGTGCCTGGCAAAAGGAGGTCCTGGGAAAAGCCCCCCATGAAAGCAGTGGTGAGATGAGACTGAGCACTGGTGATGCTGAGCAAGGGGGGGATTTGTCTCCTCCAAACTGGTGCCAGGCAGCCCCAGCCTGGCTCTGAAACTGAGACAGGCAATTCTGCTTTGAGAGGACTCTGCCCCAGTTAACTGAGAGCCCATCAGGAATTCAGAGGCAGGATTGGTGCCTGTCACTGTGTCAGCCCTGATTAGCGTGCACATCTGTAATTAGATGGAGCAGCTGTGATTTCCAGCCTGGCTGAGATCTCAGGTGGGATATTTATGGCAGGGAGATGCTTAGAGGGTTCTCAGCAGACTGAGCCTTTGAGCTTGGTTTTGACAGGTACTTCAAAGGGAAATAGCTATTTTGGAGGTGCAGAGCTCAGAAAAGCAGCAGTGTTTTCTGGATTAATTATCTTCGGGTGGTTTTGCTTATAATCCTTCTGAATAAAGCTCTGCAGAGATGCATAAGTGGGAAGGAGGTCCCAGGACTGGCCCCTTCCATGCACCAACCTCCTGCACCTCATATAACATCCCTCTGGAAAAATATGTCTTCCCAGGGCAAGAAGTTCCTAAAAACAATAACTTGTTCCAGAGGGAAGGGAGGCATCAGTCACAGCCCTTGTAGCAGTGATCTTCCCCTGGGGGAAATCACTACAGACCTGGGGGCAATGGTCAGGCACTGGTCCTGCTGAAGGCAGGGAGCCTGGCTGCCTGTTCCAGGCTGTTCCAGGCTGTTCCAGGCTGTTCCAGGCTGTTCCTGGCTGTTCCTGCCTGCCCTGGAACCTGTGCCACCACAGTGCCTGGGACAAGCTCATGTGGGGACACTGCTGAGCCACCAGAAGAGGGAGTTTGCCCTGCCAGGACCTGAGGTGACTCCCAGAACAGGGAGGGCAGGCAGAGTCTCCTGGAGACCAGGAGCATTTTGTCACCCACACTGAAAATACCCCATGGTTTGAGTACTGCTGACTCTGTAAGTAACAGTTCTGGACGTGGAGGTGCAGGGACAGCACTGACATCCATGTGGGCACCACTGTTTGCTCCATCCCAGTGCTCACCCAGCTCCTGCCTCCCTGCCCCATCCCAGCCAGTGCCAGCAGGGACCACCAAGCCCCTGGGACTGGCAGAGGTGACAGCTTCCACCCTGTCACAGCCACCTGCACTGGGCAGCAAACCCTCAGTGGCATGGCTGTGGGAAAAGGGAGATTTTTTTTTTTCCCCTGGATTGTGCACAGCCTGTCCCAGCCCTGCCCTTTCCTGGTCAGTGTTGTAGGTCTGAGCCTGGACTTTCCTCTCTGAGTGGTCAGAGCTGTGCTGAGATCAGGGGAACAGAGGATGCCAGACCAGATCTGGAGCAGCACCGAGATGCTCTTGCTCTGGATTAGCTTGGCATCTTTTCCAATTCTACCCCTTCCCCTGTATTTTAAGACTGCTCCTCTCTTGCCCACAGCTGCAGAGTGTTTCTTGGGCTGGAACTGTTCAAAGTGACCTACTGGATGAGAACTGATTTGATTTTATGACTTACTAAAAGTGGAGAAAAGAGAGACTAAAATGGAACGGGGTGACTTCATTTTCACTAATAGCTTCAACACAAAGTACTCCTCTCTCTTTATCACTTTATGTCTTGTGAGGTTTCTCCAGCCCTAGGACTCTTCCCTGCTTGCTCTGGTGGGCAGACATGAGTCTGTGGGCTTTGGTGGGTGGGAGAACCATGCCCAAGGTTCTGCAGTCTCAGGGGAAGGGCAAGGTTGTCCCCACCTGCTGCCTGTGCTCTGCTCTTGCCCTTCACAGGTGGACCCTTACCTGCCTTACGAGTACACCTGCGAGGGGATGCTGGAGCGGATCCACGCCTACATTCAGCACCAGGTTGGGGAGAATCCCTGTCCTCCCTGGGGAACCATCTCTGTCCTCGTGGTCGACTTTCCCTCTTCTCCCTGGGGAGCATCCCTGTTTCTCCCATGGGCATTGTTGCATCACTGCCCTGATTGCAGAGAGCACCAGGAGATGGGGCTGGGGGAGGTTTGTGATGGACCAAAGGTGGGGGTGGGTGTTGGTGGAGGACACCTGGGGGTGCTGGGGCTGGGTCAGGGCCTTTCTGCTGCAGAGAATAAGGCAGCACTGGGAGAAGAAGAGGTGAGAGAAGAAGAGGTTCATCCCCCACAGCAGGAGATGCCATCTATGCATGCAGGTGACCTCAACCTGACGAGCAAAGTTGAAGTTTGACCCCCCTTTCCGCCCCCCTTGGCCGCAATGCTAGCTCAGATTTTGGGGGGCTTTGGGGGAGTAGGCTTCAGGATAGGGAAAAGAAATCCAAAAGAGGCTCCTTACCTCAGGGGGTTCCAAAGCTTTATTCCTGAAGGGGTCTGGAGGCAAACAGGGAGAGCATGGAGGAGCAGAGGTTTTTATCTAGTCTCTGTCTGGGATGGGATAGCTGGCAGAAAGCCATAGGTCAGAGATAAGGGACAGGTAGGGTCAGACCAAGGGTTACAATCTCTGGGGGATTTCCAGGGAAAGACCACTTCCCCGAGGAATACAACACAAAGTCATCATCCCAAATGTCCTCCTGTCCCACCAGCTGCCTCCCTTCCCCATTGCTAACCTCTCAGGCCACTGACCCATTATCTTCTCTGCCACCAGGATTTCTGCACCACATCATCTCTTCCTCCGTCTCCCAAGACCAAGAGTCCTGCTATGCAAAGCCCTCCAAGCCCGCTGGCCCTGTCCCCCAACTCCACCCACCTGGTGTGGTCCCCCAGCGCCGGGTGGGCCCCCCAGGCGTGGCCCCCGGTGGCCTCCCTGCAGGTGTGGGTGTCGGAGCCCCAGCACACGTGCACGGAGACGTGCCGGCGGCGCGGGCTGGTCTGCGAGCCCACCTTCTTCAGGTTCCTCAACAAGGAGGAGGTGTTTCTCCAGTAAGTTGGGGCCTTCTCAGTGAGCTTATGGGGGGCCACCAGCCAGATGATGTTCCCTTTGCTCCCTCCCCCCCATCCCCTGCACCCATTTTCCTCATCTTCCCCCTCCCAAAATCCCACTGATGATCCTTCACGCTCAAGGCAGCGCAGGCAGGGCCCAGCTTCACCCTTCAGCAAGCAACAGCAGCTTTTCCAGGCACGGCTCTGCCTCTTCCCAACCCCATTCCTCGCCACCTCCCATGTGGCTCTCTTCCTTCCTCTCCTTTTCAATGTCTCTCTCTGTAAAAACTGCGTTTTGAGCACAGAGTGGTGAAGTTTTAATAGAGCATAAATCTGCCACCGGGCTCTGTGCTGCTCTCTGGGCAATTAAAGCCCGAGCGCTGCCGGTGCTGTCACGCCGGTCAGGCAGGCGCCGCGCGTCCCGCTGACATTTTGATGTGATAAATTAGAGCTGGGTGAGGCCTGGCTTTCACCCTTTCCCCCTGCATGTCCCCCCCTCTCAGACCTTAAAACGAGCAAACTCAGGGACTCGTCAGCTGGGAAGGGTTGGTGGGAGGGCGATGCCAGTGCTGCTGGTCCATCGGGGAGAGGAGGGGTGGTAAAATCCACGCTGGACGTTTCTGCTGCTCCTCGGGGCTTTTGCCGATGCCTGCTCCAGTTTTCTGGCTGATCCCAGCTAACAGGGAGCATTCAGTGATCCCCCACCCCTTCCAGGGTATGTTATCTGCAGTAGGAGGTGTCCATGGAGGGTGGGCAGAGCTGTTGGCCAGCAAGGGGCTGTAAGAGAGCCGTCATGAGCTGGAAGGGACGCACGAGGATCGATGAGTTCGGCTCCTAAGATCTGCGTGGGGTTTTGTGGGTGATTCTGAGCCATCTGTGGGTTGAGGTGATCTCTGGGCTGCAGGGTTGAGTTGCCAGGGTCTCCCCTTCCTGTGTGTTGGGCTGGTGATGAGCAGTGTAGCCAAGGGGTGGCAAACATGGATAAGCAAAGATCTGCCCCAACCTTAGCAAAGGAAGGACAAAACCCCTTCAGTGGTCTCCCACCTGACCTGACCCCCTTTCCTTGGCCCCCAGGCTCAGCATCGCCTGCGACAGCACCGAGTACGAGATGAACCATCTGTACCCCGCGGTGGCCGAGAACGTCCGCGAGTGCTACCTCCAGAAGGAGCCGCTGCTCTTCAGCTGCGCCGGCTACAACGCCAAGTACCGGCGCCTCTGCCCCTGCCGCGATTTCCGCCAAGGACAGGTGGCTCTGTGCAGGGACTGCTTGTGACCGGGGTGTCCCCACCGTGTCCGTCAGCGGGCACCGGCTGGCTTCTCCTCAGAACCCCGCGGCGGCCCGGGAGCCGGGACGGGTCCCCTCCCGGTGGGTGGGTGAGCCGGGGCTGTCAGACTCTGGGGGTTGTTTCATCCACCAGCCAACTGTGAACGACCACGTCCTGAACTTTGGAGTCATTTTCTTCCCGAGGAGAGTCGTCCCACCGCATCCGAGCCCGCCTGGACCGGGTGGCGCTGGGATGGGGTGGTGGGGAGAGAGGGGCTGGGGATACCCTTCCCCTCCTCTGGCAATGGGACAAGCCACCAGCAGACTGCAGTTTCAGGGTTTTCATCTTCTTCAAGCATCCCCGAGTTGTTTTATTTATTGATTTTATTATTTTTTTTTTAACCCTCCCCCTGACAAGTGGTAAATTAAAGGGAAATCCACACCCAGCCCTTCTGTGGGAGTTCTTGGGCAGAGCTGCAATTGGTGGGGGGCAGGGGTGATGCTGGTGGCTGTTGTGGATGTGGAGCTGGGGGGGGACAAAGCACAAGTAGAATGGCTGGGTTAGATGGACACATTGGGGTCTGTTAGCCCCCAGGAAGAGCCAGTGTGGGCTGGGATGGGGCTGGGGTGGGCTTCTGGGGAAGCTGCTGGTCCCTGGGCAAGGCAGGGGTGCCCAAAGTGATCACCCCAGCCTCCAAGCTGCTCTTCACCCTGCTGGGCCATGCACGGAGCTGAACATCCCCCCCAGGGATGGCTGGAGGTGGTGTGGGCACAGGGGCTGTTTGGGATTCAGGTGAGTGGGCAGAGGGGAGGATGTGCTGCAGCACCCAAAAGGAATTCCTGGTGGGCACTGACCGAGGGCAGAGCAGCTGAAGAGCAACACCCTGACTGTGTGTGCCCCTGATGCTGCCAGCACAGCAAGAGGTGAGCTCCAAGCAACCATCTTCCATAGAACTCTTTGCCTCTCCAACATTCCTTAGTGCTGCTCCTCTTGCTTTGGGGGTGGTTTCCCCCCTGCTGCCGATGTTTCCCCTCCTGGCACATCCCCTGGCTGGGTTGGTGCTGGCTGGGGTGACCTGGTTTGTTTTTGTAGGGTTGCTCACCAGGACAAGGTGCTGCTGTAAGGTTGGTGCTCAGCCCCACTGCTGTTTGCAAGGTTGAATGGGGAGATCCCTGCGTACCATAATAGGTGTGGCTGGGAAATCAGGGGCTGGAAACTCCTTGCCAGCCCTTCCCTGCATGGAATTGCTCCTGGCCTGGCTGGTGAGGGAGGCTGGTGGGGTGGCAGCCTCAACTGGCACTGGCACTGCAGGATCCCTGGTGGAATTGTCCCCTCTGGCTCACAGGGACTGATGGAGAGCAGGAGCTCTGCCCTGTGACCCAGCCCCTCCTGGAGCTGTGCCACACCCCCTGGCACCTCCAGCCTCTCCTCCCCGTGCCCGCTTTTGGGAGAAACTCTCCTTCCTTCAGCTGTGCTGCAGCACTGGGCCGAGCCCAGCTGCCCTCAGCATGTCCCTGCTGTGTGACCACAGGCTGCTGTGTGTCCTCTGGGCACCCTCCCCGTGTCAGCCTGGCCACATCCTGCCCTGCATGAGCTGGAGACGCTGCCATTACCCCAGAGCAATTCATCATCTTCAGCTCCAAACTGCGTGGGCAGCCTCCATCCTGCCTCTGACGCCAGCCCAGGGGAAGGATTGATTAAGTAATTTTTGTGTCTTGCAGCCAGCGTGTGGCTAAATAAAAGCAGCACAAGCCTCTCTCTTTTGCAGCAACACCTCTCTCTCTCTCTCTCTCTCTCTCTCTCTCTCCACAGCACCTTTCATCTCAGCCTCAAAGCATCCCCTGGCACAGGCTGCTGCCAGTGCTGGGTGGGCAGGAGCTGGCCTGGGAGAGGCATAGGGGGGGTGGGTCTGCCAGCAGGAAGCACCAGCAGTTCACTTCCCAGGGCTGTAAAAACAAAATAAAACCAGATTTAATAGGAGATCTAAGCAAGTTTTAAAGACCAAGGGGCTCGGGATGCCTCATGAGGCAGCGCTTGTTACACATCAGCTCCCTGGGCAGCTTTTCCCAGCTTTTTAAATAGCCTTCACCTTTCAGCAGTGCAGCGCTGCCTCCCACTGCAGAGAGCCCAAATTATCCCCTGGCAGGAGCATTTTTCTCCAGGCTGAAATAAAAGGTGGCTGGGTCACCTTTGCCGCTGTCATGGGAAATAATGATCTGTCTGGAACCTTGCTGGATCTCAAGTCAGCCTGTAAATGTGGGTGATGGGGCTGAGTGAGGCTCTGCTATTGCCTGTCACCTCTCTGCCCCATCAGTGGGCACCCAGTCCTGCTCAGGGGCTGCCTGGGGAAAAAGCTTCTCCCTTGGCCTGTTGGTGATGGAGCCTCACTCGTGGATGTTGGATGTGACAGGGAGCAGAGTGTGGGTGCTGGGGCAGCCCCTGCTGCCACATCCCACGTGCCTTGGTCTGCAAAATCCCTTGGTGGGGCAAGCTGGGGGCTGGGCTGCTTTGGGAACTCCAGTGCTGGGTGTTAACATCACTTTTGGGTGCAGAATTGGCATCAAAATATTTGTTATATGTGGGGAGTATGTGTGTGCCAGGGGCATAGTGGTACCCTGATGTGGATTTGGCACCAAGGAATGGAACTGCTGGGCCAGCAGCAGCTCCTGGAGGAGCTGGTGTGAAACAGAAGGGACTCTGACACCTAGAAATGGTTTTCTCTGCCCTGCCTGTGCCTGGTAATCACTGGGACATCCCAACTGCCTTCCCAAGCTCTTTCCTGAGCAGGTCTCCAGGCTGGTCTCCCTGTCCAGGACACATTTCAGTCTGGAAGGGAGATCTGAGGACACAAACATCAAACTCACAATTTATTAAGCAGGAGCATGAAAGAGATTTGAAGGGAAGCAGGGCCACTGCCATATGAAAGAGGTTCTAATTCCCACAGCTAATTGCAAAGAATAAATCCCCAGTCAGGAGGGGAGAAAAGAAGGGGAAATGGTGTCAAAACTGTGAATAAACCCAAACGAAACGAGAAGAGGAGCTGTCAGCTGCACTCCCTGATGCTGCTGGCTGGGACAGTTTGTTTAACAGCCAGAGTGGGTGCGTGGGGAGCCCCTGGGGTCCCCTCAGGGTGGGGTTGGACCTTTTGATGGCATCTCTGGTGGCATCCAGCCAGCAGAGCCTCCAGGAACGTCTTGTATTTTTTTATTTTTTTTTCCCTAACCTGTTTTCTGGCAGCTGTGAAACCAGGACAGGCGTGTCAAAAGAATGATATTGTTCTGCAGATCCATTTCCCTTACCTAGAAATGAAGCCGGGGGCGATTTATGTTTCTGAGCCTCACTCTTCTTCTAAGTAATTCCACCCAGAACTTTCTTCATGGAGTTTTGGGTGTTCTCCCCCCATCCCCAACCCGTTTTTAATGTTGCTGGCATCAAACCCTTCCCCTGCCAGTGCAGTGGGGGGCTGTGGGGAGAGGAGGGGTGACGCTGCTTAAGATCACAACAACACAGACTCCCGAGGTCAGAAGGCTGAAATGACTCCCAATCAATCTTTATTACCTGGGAATGTCTTCCCTTCATCCTATTTTACAAAGAGCCACCCAAAGGGGTGGAAGAAAGACAAACTTCTTCAACTGCTTTGGTCAAGTCAGAGGGACATCAAGAAGAAGTCCCTCCTAGGGAAAGGAATGTAAACCAAATTACAGTTACAAAAACGCGTCTCTTGTTTGCAGAAAATTCCCTGGGGAAAGAGTTTCAGAAAACCAAAACATCTCAGGCACCAACCAGGGCTACAATCAATTGCTGTTGCTTCTGCTAACTCAGTTTGGCTCAAACTCTTCTCCTTGTTTACTTGTTTGTCTCAGGTGATTGAAGAACAGGTCTTCCCTTTATCCAACCTCAGCAGTTTGACATCACATTGGTCAGACCAGAGGGACATCAAGAAGAAGTCCCTCCTAAGGAAAGGAATAAAACCAAGGTTACAGTTAGGAAAACGTGTCTCTTGTTGACAGAACAGTGCCTGGGAAAGAGTTTCAGAGAAACCAAAACATCACAGCATGAACCAGGGCTGCAGAGGGGGGTCCCAGCCCTGGTGTCCCCTCGCAGCATCCCAGGGCACCTCTCCCTGCAGCAGCAGCTCCCTGCCCTGCCCAGCCAGCCCGGAGCAGTGATTGGGGCTGTAAATCCCAGCTGGGGGAGGTCATGGTGCCTCTCTGCTCTTATCTGGGCCTTTATTAGCAAATCGTTCAAGTGGCTTTTCCCTCCTGATCCTCCGCTTATCAGCGGCTGGGTGAAACGGCAAATCTCATCCCTGATGTGGACGGTCCAGGCAGGAGAAACCCATTTATTTCCCCTAACGGGTTTATCAGCAGATCAAGGAGCTGCTGAAGATGTAAGCACCGCGGTTATTTCCCCAGGTGATGGATCTTGCTGCTGCACAGCCTCCGGGAGCCTGACAGGGATGGCTGATGGACCCTGCTGCCTCCTGTATTTCAAGGTCTTGCTTTAATTGAGTCCTGTCTCTCTGATGTCAGGGGGTTTTTCCTACTTTTTTTTTTTTTTTTTTTCTCCTTTTTTAATATTATTTTCCCCCCTTTAGGATGACTTTCCCAAAAATAAATGAATGCATTTAATCTCCTGTCCCTTTCCCTCATCTCTCCCTCCCTGTGGCAAATCCAGAGCTGTAAAGAAAGTGAACAAATTGAAAATCTATCCTCAGACTTACTGGGTGAAAAAGAGCAGCAAAAAATCTTCTGCTTTTTTTTTTTTTTTTTTTTTCCTCTTTCTTTTTCACCCTTTATTTTATTTTATCTTGTAGAAGGGACGTGGGCTGGGGGTGAAAGTCCCTCTCAGAGCTGTGGGGCTGAGCATTCCCATTTTATCAGCTCCAGCAGCAGTGCCCAGCCACACTCATTGTGGCTCGTTAGTGGAAAGCCATTAAAACTCGGGATCGATACTTTCTCAGGAGAGATAAGGCCCATTCAATATTATTCCCCAAGGCAGGCAGAGAAATACCAAGAGCCATCCTCAGCCCAGAGCAGAAATGCTGAGGGAGCAGCTTCTCCTGCCCATGCCTGAGGAGGGGACAGGATGGGACATTGTCTTGGTTTGGACAGACAGGTATCTGCCAGGGAATGCTGGAGTTTCCCTTGGAATGGGGAATGTAAACCCCTCACCCCCACCAAATTATAATTTTGCAATCAAGGGCTTTCATGCAAAGATTTGGGAATAGGGATAACAGTTCTTTACTAGGAATATTAACAATACAAATGCAGTAGAAAAACAAAACCACCCAACCGAACCAGCAAACAAACAAACAACAATTTGGGAAAACCCTGACAGAGTCAGAGCTACAACCTGACACCCTGTTGGTCAGGGTGTTGGGAGCAGTCCAAAAGTGAGTCTTCCTGGAGTGGCAGATGTGGTTCTGGTGGAGTAGAGATGATCCTGTAGAACCAAGGTCCAGGGGTGGTGAGAAGGGGTCCAGTCTTCCTCCAGGGTGAAGCTGGATCCTTTCTTGTTCCTGTGTCTCAGTTTTATCCAGGTAGGAATGGTTGGCTCTCCCCACTGGGTGGAGCATCCCACAATAGGATGGTGGAATGTGGATGTGTTTGTTTGGGGAGGTGTTAATGAAAAATATCCCCCTGGAGGGAGGACAGGGTGAGAGAGAAAGGGAGGCTGGTGGTGAAAGAAATAAGAAACACTGCCCCACCTGGTTTGAACAGCTGGCCCATTATCAGAAGGCACCTGCCCCTCTCCCTCCCAGAGATAAAGAAAACATCTCCCCAGCTGCTTTTAACAAATGAAATAGAACACACACCCCTGGCTCCACAACCCAAGACAGACATCCCCCAGCCCAGGGAGTGTGGAAGCTGTGCCAGGACTCAGCCCTCAGCATCCAGGTCCTCTGGAGAGGGGGGAAATTAAATTTGGGGAGGATGGGGAGGGAGGGGAATGTTTGGGGGGGATTTGGTGGCTCTCTGGGGTTTGGCATCCAGCCAGGGCTCCTTGGCAAAGGTGACACTGCTGCCTGCAAAGGGCATCAGGAGGGCAAAAGGGAATGAATGAATGAACGAAGTGTCCCTTCCCAGCCCCTGGCTGCTGGCTCTGGAATGCCAGAGGAAAGGGGCTGGCAGGTGTTCAGCCCATCTCCTCTCCATCTCTGAGGGCTGCCAACACCCTTCACCCTCTGGAACTGAGGTTCCAGTAGAGACCAGTTAGAAACAGGGGAGAAAACTGGTTTTAGTTTTAGAGAGAGCTGCCAGAGGTATCAGCTTCTCTCTAAATATAAACCAGAAAACAGGAAATAACGATCTGTCCTAATTTAGTGCCTTTCATCTAAGGATTCAAAGCATCTGACAGCATTCACTAAGAAATAAGGGAAGACTTTGCAACCTGCATGGAAATGCAGCCACTCCAGAGCTTTGTGTGCAGCTTTTTGCCTTGCAGCCCCTCACTCACCAGCCCTGATTCCTCCCCCAAATTCCCCCAGTTTGTTGTCACTGGGATTGGGACCTGAAAAGTCAGCCTGGGAGTGAGTGATGTTCTTGCAGCCTGACACCTTGCACAGCTGGCCCAGAGCCACCGAGCGTGGAGGAGTGTTTATTTAATGAATTAATTTAATTAATTAATTTTTGAGGAGAGTGCTGAGAAAAACAACAGGGAGCTCCAGCAGCTCTGCCAGCTGTCTGGCTGCGTGCAGCAGTGGGAGCAGGGCAGGATCCATCCACGGAACAGGGAGCACAGCAGGCCTGGACAGTGCTGGGACAGATGGGAATCACAGAATCCCCCCTCACATGGGGATCATTTGGGTTGGAAAGGACATTTAAATCTCATCTCATTCCAGCCTCTCCTATGGGCAGGACACCTTCCACTAGCCCTGGTTACTCCAAACCTTGTCCAACCTGGCCTTGGACATGTCCAGGGATGGGGCAGCCACAGCTTCTCTGAGAAATCTGTGACAGGGCCTCCCCACTCTCACTGTAATTTTTTTTTCCTTATATTCAGTATGAAATGACCCTGTTTTAATTTAAAACCATCACGCCTTGTCTTACCACAACAGCCCCTGCTAAAAAGTCTGTCCCTATCTCTCTTATCAGCTCCCTTTAGGCCCTGGAAGGGGCTCTGAGGTTTCTCTGGAGCCTTCTCCTCTCCAGGTGAGCACCCCCAGCTCTCCCAGCCTGGCCAGAGCAGAGGGGCTCCAACCCTTGGAGCATCTCCGTGGCCTCCTCTGGACCCACAGGAACCCACAACAGATTCCCACACTTAATTAACTCACCCAATTAATCCCATTTAGGAGCTGTAATTGGGGTTATAATGGTTGATCATCTTTCCCCCCCAAGCCACAGCTGCACTGTCTCTCTGAGCTGCATTACAAAGGGGAGGAGGTGCAGTGACCATGACACCAGAGCTGCCACCCAGGCATCCCCTGGGGGGAGGAGATTGGGTCTGGGCCCCTCCACCTGCTGCTCCCAGGGTGGGGGACAGATGAGGGGACACCAGTGTGTGACCCAGTGACCCCCCTGACTGAATTTCGTCATCCCCACTTCTCCAAGAACGCTGCAAATTCAGCAGCTCCTGCTTGAGCAGGTTCCTACCAGGAAACCAAAGTGCAGGGAGATCTCAGGGACTCCTCCACTGCTGCTTTGTGCTGCAAAGAGCCTGGCTGAAAACATCTGCTTGTCCTTCTTTTCCTGGGCACGTTAACCAGGCCAGCTGGCCTCAGCAGGGATATGGAGCAGCCTGGATCACAGTTCTGATAACAGGAGGGGCTCTGGGCACCTTGGCAGCTCAGGATTGTGTCCAGCCCTGCCTCCAAACCCTCCTTGCTTCACTCCTGCTTCCTAAATCTCAGCCAGCAACACCCAAACCTCTTCCCTGCACCCCTCTCCTGCTCATGGAGCATCCCAGCACACCTTTGCTGTTACCTTGGGGAATTTGCTTCCAGAACCACGGGATGTAAAATCCCACTTTCACACCTGCCTGACTCCTCCCCAGGCACTGGGAAAGATGCTGCCAATGCTCTATGGAAAACTGGCTGAAAGATGAACTCTTGGAGAGGCTTCTCCCCCAAGGCTGGCTCCCAGCATGGCCACAAGGGAATCTTGGATGCCCAATGTCCTGGATGCATTAAAGCCAGTCAGACAGAACTCCATTAAATCCCCCCCCAGAAAGGACAAATTCACTGACAGAAAAATCACACTGCCAACATTCAGCAGCACAGAAAAGAGAGGATTGTGCTCCTTACGTTTGGCTCAGCCCCATCCAAAGCTGCAGGGAATTGTGCACGGCAGATCCCGGGGTTATCTCTCCTGGATTGTGCTGCAGAGGAAGGGCAATGCTCCTCAGCATCCTCCTCCTCCTCCTCCTCTGGCCTCCCCAGCACAGGCAGAGCCTTCTCACCTTGCCCACCCCCAGCTCCTCCATCGCCCACCAGGGGCTCTGCCGGGCTGCTATTTTGGCTGGGTGTTTTTTGTTGTTAAGCGCTGTCGAACGGGAAGAAATAAAATAAAAAAAAACCCGAGCCCCCTGGTGGTATTTTTAGCCCCTATATCGGTGACTCGCTCCAAAAGCCTCGGCAGGGACAGTAAAATAAAATTAATCTGCATCTGCCGTGCGTCACTTTTCACAAAGCTGGGCTCCTTCTGCCGCTGCGGGGATGGTTTGCAACCCTCGGCTTGGGAGAGCGCCAAGTACCTGCCAGGCAGCCCCGGAGCAGCTGACAGCAGTGGGGAGCCAGCAGGGATGGGGGAGAGGGGTGGGCAGAGGGAAGGAAATGGGATTCTCAGGGAGTTTGCAGGAGGGTTGTGCCGCTCAGGTACCCGGCAGGTGGAGAGGGCTGCACTGGTTGTGCTGGTTTGCAGGCAGGGCAGAGCTGCTGGGAGGGGTGTTGTGTTCCTCTGGGGAGATGGTTTTTTCCCAGAAATGTCCCCAAAGACTGTAACCTTCAGTTTAACCCTACCTGTCCCTTATCTCTGACCTATGGCTCTGTGCCAGTGTTACCATGCTTCGTGCCTACCATGTTTTGGTTTTGGGAAATTCCATTCCCAGGCACGGTCTTGGTACACAAGATCACACAATGTAAACTACCGTGTGTTTCCACATTCTGTTCCCAGAGAAGGGACTTCATGTGGTGGTCTCTGGAACTGACCAATGGTTCTCAAAGGTCCCACCTCTAAGGTGGGCACATCTGAAAAAGTACAAAAGGAGTCAGAAAAATAAACTGTGGTCCCTTGCTTGCAAGGGGCCACGCAGCCTCTGAATCATTCCCTGCCTTGTTCATTGTGTCCCACAGTGACATGCCAGCTGTCTGTCCCGAGACAGAGACCAGATAAAAACCCCTGCTCCTCCTTGTTTGCCCTCTTTTGCCCCTGGGATTCCCTTCAGGAATAAAACCTTGGAACATTCCCCTGAGGTAAGAGCCTCTTTTGAATCTTTTACCCTATTCCTTGAAGCATATCCTCCCCAAAAGCTCCTCAGAAACTGAGCTGGCCCAGCAGCCCAGGGGGGGCAGTGCTTCAGGGGGGGAACTGGGGGATCTGCTGGGGTGCTCTGGGAACCCCTGGCAGTGCCCCACCACCCTGGATGGGGAGTGGGGAGAGTTATTGTCATGGAGACTGAGGAGAAGAGAGAGTAGGAAATGGAATTCCAACTGCCCCTGGAATCCAGTTTGGGAGTTTATGGAGCCATCCCACTTATCACAGGTGGTGGGGATGGTGCTCCAGGTGGCATGGGATGGCTGGGGTGGTCTGATGCTCTACTGAGCCCCACTGCATCCCCCCCACCATGGGTTATGGGGGCCAAACTGCAGTAACAAATCCCCAAACTGGGGGACAGAGCAGCTCAAACTGGAGTAAGGTGGTGGGGACAGAGCTGCTGGGTATTTCTGGGCTCTCAGCCACACAGCCAGGCCTGGGGTTTGCACAGGAGCCCTAAAGCAGCCCAGGGTGGAACTGCAGCACGAGGCATCTCCCCAGAGGGGGCTGGCAGGGAAGGGCAGGAGCAGCAGGGGGATTGGGGGATGCTCTGGGCTTGGCAGCACTGAGGTGATGAGAGCAGCACTGAACTGCTCCTCCTCCCCACCCCAACCCAGCAAAACCTCTCCTGTCTGGGTTTTGTGTTTGTTTCGCTTCCTCAAGCAGGAAAACAGGAGAGACCACGACAGCCCCGGGCTGAGTCTCTGCTTTTCCAGAGGGAGGTGTCCCCAGTGGGGACCCAGGTGGCTTTGTCACCCTCCCCACGGGCCATGCTCCCTGGGCCACGCAGTTTCAAACACTCCAGGATGCCTCTGGCCCTTCCAGCCTTGCTCCTGGCACTGGCACCTGTGGGGTGGTGGGGTCCCAGGGTCACCTGCCCCACACCCCAGCACAGGGGAAGCAGCTCTGTGTCCCTTCCCCTCTCTCCCCCCACATCCAGCAGCACCTCCCTGCCAGCAGCTGGCAGAGGGATGCTCCCTGTGCAGGTCTGAGCAGCTCCCCAGGGCTGGTGGTTCTCCAGCCTGCCCACTCCCCCCTTCCAGGAGCATGGAGACTCCCTCTGGCATTGCCAGCCCTTTGCTTTCTGCTCTCACCCTGCCTCCTCAGAGGCTGGCTGTGTCCTCTTGCTCTGGGGTGGGGGAATGGCCCCACAACCAGATCATCCTCCCACCCCAGACATGCCCTGCAGATGTTTCTGCTGCAAATCCCCAGACTATCTCCACTTGGGATGAACTGATGGCAAAAAAAGGGATGAGAGCCCATGAGACCTCGGGGAGGAGAGGAGATTTCCTCACAGCTGTGGTTCTAAAAACACCTTTCTGCCCTTGTTTCCTATTCCCAGGGGTCTGGACACGGTGGGATGGGGCCTCCAGTGAGCCCATTCCATGGTGCAGGAAGGGTGGGAGCAGCTGGAGCCTATGAAGTGTTGTCAGAGGTGAGGTTTGGGCTGTGCTGCTGCAGGTGGGGAACTTGGGGTGATCCTGGCTGCAGGAGCAGGGATGGCTGGGGGGCCTGAGGCTCCTCTGGGAGTTGATATCCCCACCCCTGTGTCCTGAGGGGAGGGCTGGGGGGTGTTGACAGCCACAGGGGTGATGGTTTGGGGGCTCTCATCTCTGGGCTGGGCGGGGCTGGTGGCCCAGAGCCCCAGGTTTTTGGGGGTAGATTGAGGGTCTCTGCCCCCCCCTCAGTGCTGGGCTGGTGCCCAAGAGCTCAGCTTGCCCTTGCTGGGGCTGAACACAGCTCTCATGCTCACTGTAACCTCAGGATGCCCTTTAATTTTTGATGCTTCAATAAAACAGTGATTACAAACACTGGAATTGGTGTTTTTTTTTAAGCAGAAAGTATTAACTTCCCAGGGTTTAATTATCCAACAGAAATTAAGGAAAGTGGGGCTGGATCCTGCTGGCTCTCTTGGCTTTTCCTGGTGCCCATCTGTTTTGCAAGGAGGAACTGCAAAACTCATCTCTGGTGTGTCTCTCTGGGGCTCTCCAGTGCCTTAAAAACCCCGGGCAGAGGTTCAGGGGGGGCACCAAGGGGCTGGGCTGGGTCAGGGTGAGGAGAGCTCTTGGGAGGTGGCAGAAGGAATTTCCCTCTAAATGGCTCCTTCTCTGTTCCCTGCAGGATTTCCAGGCAGGGCAGGGCAGGATCACAGCTCCCTGGGAGGTTGGTGGCTGCTGGGATCCCAACTGATGCCACTGGGGGTCCTGGGGCAGGTGGCACCTCAGGAGGTGACACCATCACCCAGTGGCTGCCCCTTGGGACCCCCACCCAGTTGCCTGCACCCATCCCCTGGCCAGGAGGGGATTCAAGAGCTTCCCAGCCGTTGTTTTCTGGAGTTTTCTGCAGCCTGGGCTTTGCTCTGAGCTCCCTGGGAAGGTTTCAGGCTTGCTTTTAATTGCTCTGCTCCAGCACGGAGTCGTTTAAAGCAGCTGTGGTGGGGAATGGTCTGTGGAGCTCCCAGGGATGCTGAAATAGAGCAAAGCAGCTGCAGCAGAGCTTGGGGGTTTGGGCTGGCTGATTTTGGACCCCCACCCTGCAGTGGGGCTGGGAAAGCCCCGATGGAGGAAGGCAAGGGATGGGGAAACAGGGATGAGATGTTCCCTGTGGGGATTTGGGGGATCCTGGGATAGGACCTACTGGGCTTTTCCAGTTTCTTGCACCCACATCTCACCCCTCAGCCCCTCTCCCACAGCCACCAAGCCCCTTTCCTGTGTCAGGCACCTCTTCATTCTCCCATCCCCAGGCCCGTGTCCCCACGGGGATGGACCCCAGGGGCTGCCGCTGGATGATGATTTAGGGAACCAGGAAAAGCTGGAAAAGCAGGTTGCTCTTGCTGATGTGAACAGTTAACTGGAATAACTCCATCGGTGAGCAAACCTGTCTGCAGTGAGAGGCTGAGGGCAGCCAGGGCTCCTGCTGAGGTGGGAATGCTTTTGTCAGGGCTGGGGGATGAGCTGAAGTGAGTGGGGTGGGGATGATGGCTCTGCTGATGAGGTGCTGGGGATGGGGGAAGGAACGTGGGCTCATTTGCAAGGGAAATGAAATTATCACCTGCTCTGCTGTCCTGACAGCGCAGAGCCTGATGAGCTGTGCGGGGAGGGGGCTGGAAGGGGTGGCCAGGAGAGCACCCTGGGCTGGGGGGGGCTCTCTGCAGGAGCAGGGCCTCACACAGGTGGGGCAGCTGCAGCCCCCCGAGGGGCCTGAGGTGACCCACTGCCCTCCCTGAGGGGTCTGGAGTGATCCCACTGCCCTCCCAGAAGGGTCTGGGCTGATCCCACTGCCCTCCCAGAAGGGTCTGGGCTGATCCCCTGCCGTCCCTAAAGGGTCTGGGGTGACCCACTGCCCTCCCAGAAGGGTCTGGGGTGACCCACTGCCCTCCCAGAAGGGTCTGGGGTGATTCCCTGCCCTCCTTGAGGGGTCTGGAGTGATCCCCTGCCATTCCCAAGGGGTCTGGGCTGATCCCACTGCCCTCCCTGAGGAGTCTGGAGTGATCCCACTGCCCTCCCTGAGGAGTCTGGAGTGATCCCCTGCCCTCCCTGAGGGGTCTGGGGTGATCCCCTGCCCTCCCTGAGGGGTCTGGGGTGATCCCCTGCCATTCCCAAGGGGTCTGGGGTGACCCACTGCTCTCCTTGAGGGGTCTGGGGTGATCCCCTGCCCTCCCAAAAGGGTCTGGAGTGATCCTCTGCTCTCCTTGAGGGGTCTGGGTCGATCCCCTGCCCTCCCAGCAGCTGCTCTGGGCAAACAATTCCTGCCCAATCTCCCACCTAAGCCTGCCCCCTGTAAGTGAAGCCATTCCCCCGTGTCCTGCCACTCCATGTCATTGTCATAATGCAAATATTTTCTCATTCCCGTCCCATAAAGAGTCCATCACAGTTCCCAGGTGGGAACAGGACTCCCTGGTCTCTGTTCCTCAGGGTGATGTCTGCTGGCCTGGAGAGAGAAGGGGATTGGGCTTAAAGGAGGAGCAGGGGAGAGGGAAGGGGTGATTTAATTCTCCTGATGAGTTGTGGCAGCTGAGAGACCCGGCTGCTCCCCGCCAGCTCCACAGGGAGAGTTCACTGCTCTGTCACCAATCATTTGGGGCATTTTGTTCGGGTCTAACTTTGATTTAACTTCACTAGATTGTAAAGAACTAAAAGTCATTCCAAGGCACTTCATTCAGAGAGGAAAAAAAAAAAAAAAAAAAAAAAAAAAGAAGCCAAAACGGGGTGGTTTGATGTTGTCAGAATGATTTTCCACTCCTTCAAAATAATCTCACAAAACTGACCCAGATTTTACAAGGCACTCCAGCTTTCAAAGACCTCCCTGCCTGTGCAGGAGATGGGTCTGTAAAATATATATATATATGTATTTTTTTTTTTTTTTTCTTTCACAGAAAAGAAAATTTCCCTCATTCCTGTGGGATCCTTAAGGGCGTGATGCTTTGTGGGAAACACGATCCAGCTCCATCCCAGAGCTGAAAGCTGCTGTGATGCTCCCAGGAATGAGGTGAGATGCTCTGGGGAGAGGCTGCAGAGTGTCCTCCTGTGTGGGAAGAGTGGAGAACCCCGGGCCACAGCCGGGTATGCCAGCAATGCCCTGCCCCAGCTGCCCTCTGCAGGAGCCTCTCCTCGGTTTTTTGGGAAGCTCAGGCTGACTCAGGTGTGGATGGAGATGAGCAGAGGATGAACAATAATTGGTGATCTTGTGCTCTGGAGCTGCCTGGGGTAGCAGGGAGGGCTGTGAGCTCCATTTGGGAGAGGCTGGTGGAGAGGCTGCTTTAATTGCTGCTCCCTTGTTCGTTCAGCTGATTGCTTGGGGGCTGGAGAAGGAGGAAAAGGCAGCCCTGGGCTGGGCTGAGCACCCAGAGAACAAGCTGCCCCAATTCCCATCAGTTAATGCTGACTGTGAATGGATCTGGCTGAGGGTCCTGGGGGGCTGGAGGTGTGGGAGCCTTCCCAGCACCCCAAACTGAGCAGCCCAGGGCCATCCATCCATCTGGGCCTGCACAGTGGCCAAAAGCACAGCTGTGGGGAGGTGTAAATGGGTGTGGGGAGGGTCTGGGGGCACAGCCCAGTGCCCCCCACCCTCACCTGGGCTGTGTCCTGCTCTTGTCAGTCCAGGCACTGCGTTCCTCCTTGGAGATGGAGCCCAGGAGCACCAAGGGGACTTCTGACAATGGCATGGAGTGGCAGGACAGGGAGGAATGGCAGGGTTAGATGGGAGATTGGGCAGGAATTGTTTGCCCAGAGCAGCTGTGGCTGCCCCTGGATCCCTGGAAGTGTCCAAGGCCAGGCTGGACAGGGCTTGGAGCACCCTGGGACAGTGGAAGGTGTCCCTGAGCATGGCAGGAGGTGGGATGAGCTGAGCTTTAGGCTCCCTTCCAACCCAAAGCACTCTGATTCTCTGACAGGATTCTGCCTTTAGCAGGCAAAGATGGATGATGTTTCCAAAGGAGGTGGCTGTAGGCAGGTGCAAAGTAGGCAGCTACCTTCCAAAAATGGGGAGAGAGGAAGACAAAGAGGAGCCAGATGAAAGCAGGGACTGTGCCAAAAGTGCCTTCTGTTTATGATCACACGAGGTCAACGATAATCCTCAACAGCTACAAGCACATAAAAATTGATTCCTTCCTGAAGAGATTGATGGATTCGTGGTCAGGACATATTCTCTGATCCTGCTGCCCTCGACAGAGCTGGAATTTGTGGAGATGGCGTGTGCTCCTCTGTGGAGGTCTAAATAGCTTCTCAAAAAGCAACCACTTTCAGTTCTGACCTGGGCTCCTGGGAAGTTGCTGTTAAACGAGGGAAATGCCTCCTCCAGCTGCTGGGCTGTGTGTCTGCAGGTCAGCAGCTGCCTGCTGGGGCTGGAGGCTCTTCACCCTGCCCCAAATCCCAGTCTGAGGTGAGTGGGGTGATGCTCACCCCACACACCTCTCTGCTTCTGCCCAAAATCTCTTACGCTCCTGCCCAAAACCTCGGCACCTCAGAGAGGTGATGTTCACGGGGGTCACAGCCCACCCAGGGTCAGCACAGAGCTGTGTGATGCAGACCCTGCGAGGCTGAAGGTTCTTTTGCTCTCTCCCAGTGCTGCTGTGGGAGGGAAGAAGGGCTGAGTGTTGCTGTTGGACACAAAAGAAAGACACGGACTCGTGATTTCAGAAGGCTGATGCTCCAAAAAAAGGGGCTGGTTTATTCTCAGAACCTATTTTTATACCTTTTTACAATGTGCCCACCTAAGAGGTGGCATCCTTTGAACCATTGGTCACACCAAGGGTCAACAAGCAAAGCCCCTCCTTAGGAGAGAAATGTGAAAAACAAGAGAGTTTAAAAAGTGTGACCTTGTTTACCAGTTTAGGTCCCTGAGAAAGAACTTCAGAAAACCCAAACATGACCAGCAGTGACTACAGCTGAGCATTTCCAAAGCCTCCATCTCCTTCCCCAACTCTGCCCAAGCCCATCTTGCTGCTCCAGTGTCAGCTGGAAATCTCGTTCGCTTCTTTATTTTGAAAACACCCAAGCTTTAAATGCTGTGGTGCTTGAAACCTGTTGCCACGATTCGTGCCTGCCATGTTTTGGTTTTAGGAAATTCTGTTCCCAGGATGGAACTGGGAACAACAAGGTCATCCTATCTGTAAACAAAGATGTTTTCCACATGCTTTACCAGAGGAGGGACTTCGTGTGATGGTCTCTGTGAGTGACCAATGGTCCCAGGGGTCCCACCTCTGAGGTGGGCACATTTGTAAAAGGTATAAAATAGGCTTGGAAAATAAACCTGGTGGCTCCTCCCTGAGGAGTCCACACAGCCTTCTGAACGAGTCCACGTCTCCTTCATTGTGTCCCACAGTGACAGAAACCACTCTGTTCCTCACAAGTGGCAGGAAGCTGCCAAACAAAGCCCCATTTATTTTTCACAGCCTCATCCCTGCAGCTATTAAATCCTCCTGAGTTCCTGGGAAGTTTGCTGGGTAGTGCCAAGGGCCTGTGAGCAAGGAGCAGGGGCTGTGATATCCCTGTGAGTGGTTTGTGCCCTGTATCTCCCATCTGGTGAGCAAGCAGCTCTAGCTGTGCTCAGCAGCTGTGCTCAGCAGGGCCTCCCTGCACAGTTCTGGTCTGCACTGGGGCTGTTACATAAACTGCACAAAGGGATCCCAGCGCTGGGGCTTTGGGACGGGCTGGTGGGGATGTGCAGAGAGAATCGATGCCAGGCTTTTAAACAACCACACAGGTATTGAGCAAAGCTTTGAAAAGGGCCTTTCAGGCAGCACTAGGCTCCCTCTGTGTGATGTGATGGGGTTTGTTGTGCTGGGAGTGGAAGTGCTGGCTGCCCTGCTCAGAGCCTGTTGGGTGTTTGTCCTTGCTGTGGCCAGGGTGCTTCTCCAAACTGCAGTGTGGCACTGCTGGAGCTGCTCTGGGCTGTGGTCCTGCACTCCCCCACCATGCTGAGGGCTCCACCAGGAGGATCCTGGTGGGTTGATATCACTGTGGGGGAGCACAGGAACGAGGCAGGGAGTGCATCAAAGAGGCTGCGTGGAGCTCTTGCAAGCAAGAGACCCCTCCTTTATTTTTCTGACTCTTTTTCTACATTTACAGATGTGCCCACCCCAGAGGTGGGACCCTTGGGAACCACTGGTCGTTTTCCAGAGACCATCACCGAAGCCCCTCCTCTGGGGACAGATGTGGGAACTTCGGTAGTTTACAGAACATGACCTTGTGCATCAAGACCGTACCTGGGAATGGAATTCCCAAAACCAAAACATGCAGGCACGAGCATGGCAACAGGTTTCCATCACCTCTGTGTCCGTGCTGCCTCCAGCCACCCCCTTGTGATGCTGGAGAGGGAGCACCCCAGCGCTGTGGTGAAAGGACAGGGAAGGCAGGAAACGGGGAGGGGAGCCTCCCAAGGTCAACTGGAAAGCAGCTGAGAGCCAGGAGAGGTGAAAAATGAAGTAGCCTGAGCATGGGCAGGAATGTCACGTCCAGAAGTCTCGGTGGGAGATGTTCCCACTGTATCCCACTGTTGCTTTGGCAGTGGTACCACTCACCTGCCAGCTGGGTGTGGGCTCTGCACATGGGGGGCTCAGTGTGTTGTGTGGGACCATCCCCAGGATGCCCTGGAAAAAGGATCCCTTCCCGTGCACAGGCACCCTCCAAACCTGCCCTGGGGGAAAGCAGGCAGCTGACTTGACCTCCTCTCTGACCCAAATCCCAGCCTGCTTGGAGCAGTGCCCTGTGAGGCCACGCACACAAACACTTCCTTGGAGGCTGCTGCCTTTTCCAGGCTTTCCTGGCTGGAGAACGCTGCTGTGGGGTTTGCTGCTGCCTCCCTCCCTCCCTCCCTGCAGCAGTGCTGAGCAGTCCCTGCAGAGCATCCTCACAGAGGGATCACCTCCTCCACACATCCAGCTGCCCTTTGGCTCCCTGCTTGTGGGACCTGCTGGGAGGCACAAACCGGGATTTACAAAGCAGCAGCAAGAGGGAAATGCCAGGGAGCCCCGGGCAGCCTTGGGCTTTAAAATGCTGTGTTTTCTCATCCCCTGGTATCCCCCTGCTCAGAACAAACCCTGCTGCTGCTGAGCAGCAATCCCACACAAATCCTTTTGGTATAAAGCTGCTTCCCAGAGGAGGTTTAGCAAACATTGGATGGAAGTCTGGTGATGCCTGCTCTGGCTCCCAGAGCATCCCAGCCCCAAAGAACCCCGTGTTCTCATCTCCCCTCAGGGGGCAGCTCTGGCAGGGGTGAGCAGAGGTCCCTGCCAGGCTGGCACACGGGCTCCTGCTCCCAGTTTAACCTCCTCCCCCTCCTTCCTACAAGCCAGCAAAGACAGAAACTCTTCCCCTTCACCTCCAGCTCCCTGAGCTCTGGCTGCCAGATGGCAGCGAGCAGAGGCTTCCCTGCCCCTCTCTGCTGCCAGCGTGTCACGGCTGCCAGAGGAGGGGAAGCTTTTCCCAAGCCTCTCCCCAGTGCTCTGCACCATCTGCAGCACGGGCCCAGGGGCTGGGCCAGTTGCTGGAGGCTCTGCCTGGATAAGCAGCATCCTTGCAAAGTGCAAAACTGGGAGCAAAAGGGAGCTGGGTCAGAGGCAGCGAGGGTGTGTGAATGTGCTGCCTCCCCTGCATGCAGCCAGAGCTCCTCTCCAGAGGCTTGCCCCCCTTCCCCATCTCCTTTTTCCAGTATCTTTAGGTGGGTGTTAAATGCAGCCTGGCCTCAGAAGGTGCTGCAGGCAGATTTACAGGTTACCTGCTGCAGGAGCCTTAGCATGGATGTTTGCTGCCTGCAAAAGCTGTTTTACTCATTTTCTTGGAGGTTTGTTGCAGCTTCACAGGATTTTGATGGGCCAAGGAATGCTCAGCCTGGGCAGGATTGACCAAGGAAAGCTCAGCAGCTGTGGATCCTTGTGGGATGGCTGCTGGTCCCAGTGTCACTGCCCTCAGAAGGAAGGGGACACAGGGGGGTCCTGCCCATCACCTTCCCCTTGGGGCTGAGCCCACAGCCAGCTGTGGGGATGTTTCTGTCACCCTGAGCCAAATGAGGACATCAGGTCAGGACCACCCAGAGTGGGGAAAGTCTGTAGCCCCCACCTTGGCTTATTTCCAGAAGGAAATAATCCAATTTGCCTCACTTGTCAAAATCTGATTCATTTTTGGACAGCTTTTTTTCAAACTGGGAAATGGGGGAAAGCATCCTGAGCTGTGCCAGAGCAGGGGGTGCTCAGGAAATGCTCTGTGTAAGGTGGTGAAAGCTGAGAGCTGCCTTCCCTGCAGCTCAGCTGGTGCTCTGTGAGCAGCAGAGGAACCAGCCCCTGTGCTGCAGAGAGGATGGGGAGCCCTTCCCTGCTGTTTCCCCAGTTTTAAATGAAAGCTGGGATGCTGCAGCAGGCAGCAGTGGTGCCCATGGCAGTGTGCACAGCGCTGGTTTGGCAGCTCCCACAGGATCCTCAGCTCCAGGGCTGGGACCCATCACAGGAGGAAAAACAAAATCATGTCTGTGTCAAAAGCAAGAACTGAATCTGCTCTGCTGATTTCCCAGGTGAGATCTCTGCCAATGTTTAAAAAGGATAAATGAGACGACCTGGATAATTACAGGCCTGTCAGCTCCACTTCGATCCCAGGCAAACTGATGGAGTGGCTGATGTGGGAATTGATTAATAAAGAATTAAAAGGGAGTAACATCAGTTAATGAAAGGAAAGGCCTCAGTGTCTGTCAACAGGTTGAAGGCAGCAGGATTTGCAGAAACAGCTTTTTTGGGGCTGAGCTGCCTGCTTTGGAGGGAGCAGGTCTGTGTGAGATGTTCCTCTTGGAGCTCAGAGTGGACATCAGAGTGAGCAGCCCAGCAGGGTGTCCTAGGTCACAATGTAAGATGTGCCCAATGTACTCTATCACCATCTCCATGAGCTGCTGAACCAGGTGGGACAGTGTTTCCCTTGCTCCCTCCCTCTGGGCTATCTCCTGTTCATGGGCCATCAATGCCTTGCTGCAGGACTCACAGGTAACTCCCTCCAGGAGCCATCTCTGTTTAATGGGCAATCAAGAACCCCCTGCATCACTGGTGGAATGATATCAGCCCATTGTGAGATGCTCTGCCAGGGGGAGGAGCCAAGCATTCCCACCTGGATATAATCTGGGATTTGGGACAGCACAGCAGCCTTCACCCACTGGATTCCCAGAGGACAAGAGCTGCCAGACCTTTCTATGGGATCGCTGCTTCAACAAGACCACTTCATCTGGACTGCTACCACAGGGTGTCAGGTTGTATTATTGCATTTATTTTATTTTACTTTTTTTTTTTTTTCTCTCTCTCTTTTCTCCTATTAAATTGTATTTCTGAGTTGGAGTCTCACTGGTTTTGCTTTCAAACCAGCACACAGGGCCACAGCTGGATGTCACCACGGGCTGCCAGCTCCCTGTGCCTGTTTCTCCATCCCATGCCCCTCTGGACAAACTGAGCTCCCTCCAGCATTGCCACATCCTCCCAGCCACGTGTGGACACGGCAGAGCAGGGGACAGGAAACACCAGGAGAACCTGTTCCTGCCCTGCTTGCTCCAGCACTCTGCATCCCCCAGCGTTGCTTTCTTCTGCCTTCCCTCCTGCCCAGCCAGCAGCTGCAGGAGAACAGGCACCAAGTCTCTCTGGGTGCAGGAAGGGAGGTGAGGAACAGGATCCTCACCAGAGCTTTCAGGGGGGATTCTCTTGGCAGCACCTGGCAGCTGATGGCAGCACACAGGCAGGCAAGGCACAACAGGGCTTCTGAGGGTGTGGGTTAGACACCTGGGGGTTTATTTGGGGGGTTTATTTGGGGGTTCCACACCGGGGGGAAGCAGCATGGCTCTCACAGGAGAGAGAGGGAGGGAGGGGGCAAGAACAAGAGACACAAGAGCAAGAGGGCTTCTCCCTCCTGTATCTGGACTAAAAAGAGCTTTCCAGCTTGGGGGCAGACCCATTGGACCAACGGGATACTGAGGGGTTGGGTAACAATTGGGTTACAATGAAGGGCAGCTTAGGGGGTGGTTTGGGTTTTTGCTGTTCTCCTCTGTCTCTTCAAGGAGTCTTCTAAAGTTTAATTTTTAGCCCTTTTGCAACAGAGTCAGATACAATTTCACATCAACAACCTTTTGTTATTGTAACCACCTAACCATGTTTACATTCTTCTCATAAGGAGGAGGCTGTTGATGGACTGTTGGGCTGCCCAGCGTGGTTGGAGAGGAAGATTTTCTCCCCCCAATCCACGGCCACTGCTGGAATTCTATCAATGTTGAAGTCTGTAAATAAACCTTGTCTTTTCTGCCTTGGACATCTCAGCGTGTGAGCATCATTTCTCTGTGTCGTGTGTTTTACAACAACTTAGTGATGAACCATACACTTGGGGGGAGGAGAGAACAATCATTTAGGAAAAACCAATCACCAAACCCCAGTGCTGTGGTGGCCTCCTGGCAGGCAGGGAAGGGGATGTCAGCATCTGTCGCTGTTGGACACGAAAGAAAGACACGGACTCGTGGTTTCAGAAGGCTGATGCTCCAAAAAAAGGGGCTGGTTCATTCTCAGAACCTATTTTTATACCTTTTTACAACGTGCCCACCTAAGAGGTGGGATCTTTTGAACCATTGGTCACACCAAGGGTCAACAAGCAAAGCCCCTCCTTAGGAGAGGAATGTGAAAAACAAGAGAGTTTAGAAAGTGTGACCTTGTTTACCAGTTTAGGTCCCTGGGAAAGAACTTTAGAAAACCCCAACATGACCAGCAGTGACTACAAGCATCCAGGCAGGATCCATCCCGGGCTGGCTGCAGCGCTTGCCTCCCTCTGCAGTTGCCATAGGAACAGACGAAGGCCTTTTAAAGCATCGCAGTGGGGTGCGTGTCTAGGTCATGCTGTGGAGCAGGCAACCATTTTATAGTGATAATAAATTCAGGGAATTGGGAATTCGGCCGGAGCAGCGCGCCAGGAAAGGACTTGAAAAGGCGGAATGGAGATAAATGAATGAAAATAATTTTATGACGAATGGCCGTGCGTTGGGCTGGACCTGACTGAAATCCTTCTCTGGAGCCCGGGCAAGAGGAGCCAGGAACACGGATTGTAAGGAATTATTTGTCCCTGAAGCCTGAAGATAGAAAGGCAAAGGCAGCACCTGGAAGTGTTTGGGGACTACTGGATTTCAAACCCCTTCAGTCCCTGCGCTGTCTGGCTGTGAATTACTGCTGGCCAAAGGTTTACCATCCCTCCACTGGCATGACAGGAACCAGAGGGGCTCCAAATCATTGGAGACAGGAGCTGGCCAAGCAGAGACAACCCTGTGAAGGTCATCAAGGACCTGCTGGATGTGTCAGCACAGGGGGATGGGGCAGATGGCCTGGGTGAGCTCTGCAGGTCTCTCCAAGCAGTGCAGGGCTGGGGGGTCTGGGATGTCCCCAGGGATCCTGGGGAGCTCCTGGGTCAGCTGATGTTGGGAGCGGGTTGGATTCTGGAGCTCTCACCCACGTGCTCATGCTGGGCTGAAGTTCTCCTGCGTTGTGCTGTGGAGCTGCTCTCCTGCTCCAGCCTGGGACCTTCTGTGGGTGCTTCCCACCATCCTGGCAAATTCCCTCCCTTTCATACCAGGTCCTTGTGCTGTGCAGCATCTTCCTGGCTTTTGTTTTCCCCCCTTGCCTGGTGAGGCAGAAGCAAAAACTCTCTGCCAAAATGTTCTTTGCTGACAGAGCCCAACCTGCCCGTGTTAGCAGCAGCTTTAACACACCCAGTTTCTGCTGCAAGAGCGTGGCAGCAGGAGAACACGTGGGCAGAGGGTGTGGGAGGGGGTGGCAGGTCACTGACCCATGGCAGCAGTGTCCTCACTGACGAGCTGGGGGGGGCTGAAAACGGGTGGAATCAGGCGTATCAGGCAATCTTGGTGTTTTCCTAGCCCTTGGAGCTGTGGGTAAATGCAGACCCCCCCCCTGTTTGCCCCAGCCTGGCACTGCTGGCAGGGCACAGTGAGCTCTGGGAGGCCCATGCAGGTGCATCCCTCCCCAAAAGCCTCTGCATCCCTCCCCAAAAGCCTCTGCATCCCTCCCCTAACTGAGCTGAGCTTTGAAAAACCCATTTTATGTCACCGCGTCCTGTTGGCTCGGAGCAGCAGGATTTCTCAGGCTGATTTAATCACCTTGTTATGTCAAACAAGTTTGGGTTATTTTGGGGATGGCTAAAGAGTGCCAATTTGTACCTCTTGGCAGCACCAGGCCTGTGCTTTGCCTTCGCACTTGTTCTTGGCAAGACAAAGAAAGCCTTGAGCTGGTGCCTCCTACGGCAAACGCGGCTCATGTGGGACCTGGGACAGCTGCTGCTGGTGCTGCTGCTTTCAGCTGATGCCCAGTTTGGTTTAACAAGGCCATGGGAAGAACTTGGAAGTGGCTGAGCTGGGATATGGCCAGAGCCCAAGTCAGGCAGGCACCAAAAGCTGCAGCAGCTCCTGGAGCAGAGACCTGGCTGTGGGCTCTGCTCCCTCCTGGGGGCCTCCGACCCCTCCCAGACACCAAATCTCTGCCTGGGTGCTCCAGCAGAAGGAATTAGACTCTCCTCATGCTTCCATTATCCCATCCACAGCCCTGGCTGCTGGGCACCTTTCCCTGTGCTGGCTGGAGGCATCTCCTCTCTTTCCTGGGGGCAGGAGGATGATGGGGACAAGGGATGAAGCTCAGATGGCTCAGGTCTCCTTTTGGGAACCGTGGCCAGGGCCAGATGGAGGGGACAGGGATGGCACAGCTCTGTGTGGTCCCACTGCAGGCACTGGGCTTCAGCTGGGGCTGGAGAGTGGCCCTGGGGGTCAGCACAGAGCCTGGGCACACAGTGGCTGCTGTGGCCATGGGTGGCCCTGTCACTTGGCTGTCCCCAAGCAGGGAGCAGTCCCATGCCAGCCATGGAATCATTAAGGTTGGAACAGACCCTCTGTGTCCCAAAGTGAGCCCAGCAGGTGCTCAGCTCCTGGAGCCAGCCTGGCTGCTGGAATGGGGCTGCCTCTCCCAGAGGAGACAGCGGCCTTTTTGGGATTTTGCTCTCTTGGCCTGGGTGACTCGCTCAGAGATTGCCTCTGCTCAGAGGTTGCCTCTGCTCAGAGGTTGCCTCTCCCCCATGCCCAGCACCTACCAAAGCCCTGTTCAGGTGCAGCAGTTGATGCCAAGACACGAGGCTGTGCCACGAGTGGGTGGGGGAGCTGAAGTGTCCCCACCTCCCAGGCAGGTGTGACCAGGGAGGCCCTGGGGTCTCTCAGCTGGCTGAGGATGAGAAATGCCCCTCTGAATCCTCCTGCAGGTGCTGGGAGCTGTTCCCAAACAAACAGAAACACAGGGCACCTCACAGTGCTCTCACCCCAGCCCTTTCCTTGGAACAGGGATAGGGAAGGGGGATGTTTGCTCTATTCTGGGATTCCTGTGCTCCGGAAAGCTTCTCCAACTGCACAGAGTGTCTGCTGCTATTCTGAGGTTCCTTTCCTTCCCTGCCATCCCCAGAGGCTCCTCACTGAGCAGTGGAATAGAAAACAACACATTATTGCTGCATTTTGCTGAGCTCCTCTGTTTCATATGAAGGAAGGATGCTCTGGCTTGCTGGGTGTGCTCTGGAAGAGCCAAAGGAGCAGTGAAGCGATGAAGGAAACCCCCAAGTGGTGGCAAATCCAGGTGCCAGGGGGTGTTGGCACGAGTGATTCTGTGAACTTTGGGATCCCTGGGCTTCCCAAGCTTTTCCTGGGCTGGAAGGAGTTGGAAGCTGAGAACTGCAGAGATGATTTATTTCAGCCGCCTCTTTTAACGACGATTCGAATGAGCAAAGCAGAAAGCTTGGTTTAAATTACCAGCTTTTAATCTTGTTCCTCATTTGTGAGTTTTATTTATTCCCATAATTTGATTCTTTATTGGTAACCACCAACCTGCAGCTTTGGTTTTCCTGTAACTCCTCTGTTTTGCTAAACAGGAGAAAACACTTTGGAGGTGGGAGGTTACTTCAGCAATTATGTAGCTTAGTGTACATTTACAGCAATTCTTTGTGTTTGCATTTTATTACAGTATGGGGAATGATGCATTTCTTCTTTATGAGATGATTATTAAGTTTGGACTCACACCGTGTGCCGTGGCCTATTTCGACAGAAATTGGTTTTCAATTTAAGATCCTCAAAAAAAACCAGTATCAAAAATGGGTTTTATTAGTTAAATAAAACCACTTAATATGTGCTAGCCACAGATGAAAAAAATTAGCTTATCTGAGTGTTCATTTAAAGCTGATTTCCTAAACAAGATAAGCAGTATCTGCCAGGAGGGAGCTCAATGCTTTGTTCCCACTTTTCATATTCTTTATGGGTTTAAAATTAATATCATACTTAGGATTTATTTGCAGGCAGGAAAAGGCAAAGGAGCTTTGCCACTTTTTCCTCATCCCAAATTCCTAGGGTTTGCACTGACTAAATGACTGGGAAATGTTAATGCAGAAGGAATTTATTTTGCCTGCAGTTTTGGAGGGTGGGGATCCACCCCCCTTCAGCCACTAAAACTTCCATGGTTTTAGAGTTTCTTTGTAGAGCTGACAGCACCCATGTGCTGCCTGATGTTTTTTTATACAAGCTACTGAAATCACAGGAGGGCTACACCTCAACATCAAACTCAATTTCTAATTAAAAAAAAAAAAAAAACAAGTGTATTTCAGGTAAAGAGAAACCACTCCTTAACTGGAAACACTCCAAAAAATAAAGGTGGAGAGCTGTGGCAGAGCAGGCAGGGAGCACTTCAGCCCCCAGTTTTTTTCAGGCACAGAGAATTATTATTATTTGCCTTGCCACAGCACTGAGTCCAGTCCATAACTTCTCGTTCTCCTTCCCGGGAAGGGGAATTTTTCCCCATTTGCAGGTCAGAGCCGACAGTAATTGCCCACTACTGCCTGCTCAGGGTCCTCACTGTAACAATCCCACACAAAATAAATGGCTGAGCGCTGTTATCAGCAGCTTTCTGCCCGGGCAGATCCGGGCAGCTTTTTGTTATCTCAAGGAAAAGAATTCCATAAGCAGGGACAGGGCCATCCCAATAAAGATAACGGATTATGTGCATCACACCAATAAAACACACCCCCCCCCTGGGGTGGGTGAGATCTTTTTGGGGAGGCTGGAGCTGTTCCAGGGCACATCCTGCAGTGGCTGATGCTGGAGCAGCCTCTGGCTGAGGGGGAGTTCTTTGGCATTTTCCAGGGATGCGGTTCCAGGGTGAGTTCAGGGATGCTGGAGGAGCAGCCCTGTTGCCACGCTTCGTGCCTGCCACGGTTTGGTTTTGGGAAATTCTGTTCCCAGGCACTCTTCTGGTACACAAGGTCACATAATGTAAACTACCTTGTTTTGCACAATTTTCCCAGAGGAGGGATTTTCGCGTGGTGGCCTCTGGAACTGACCAATGGTTCCCAAAGGTCCCACCTCTAAGGTGAGCACATCTGTAAAAGCAGAAAAGAAGCCCAAGAAATAAACCGGGGGGCTCCTCCCTGAGGAGTCCACTGCAGCCTTCTGTGAAGAACTATCACTCCCTGCCTCCATTTATTGTGTCCAACAGCGACACAGCCCCGTCCCCATCTGGGGGTGTTTTTGGTCCCCGAGCTGGGGATGTTTTGGGAGCTCCCGGTGGGTCCGGCTGCAGCGGCACCATCTGCCTCCCTCCCCGGGCATCGCTCCCGCTGCAAAAAAAAAAAAAAAAAAAAATGAAATAATGGGGAGAGGAAAGAAGGCAAAGAGGAAAACAAGGCGCTTCTGTGCTCCCAGTTCTGCAGCAGTGACTGGCAGCAGTTTCGCCTGTGTGTGTGTCACTGATGCTGCGTTATGGGCTCCAGTCCTACTGGCATCATTTTTTTTTTTTTTTTAATCCCTTTTCCAGAGTAATTGTTGTTTGTTTTGTCATTTCTCAGTGGACAATTACAGTTCAAAAACAAGAGTGCCTTTGAAGATTGCAGCGGCGGGCCAGGCTTCATTAACACACCATTAATGCTCCATCCAAACTCACTTGAACTCCACCAGCCTGGGGCCTGGGACAGAAAAGAAATCTGGCTTTGCAAAGCGAGGATTATTTGATCTATTTAAAATGCTCATAGTACGGTCTCCTGGATACATTTCAACGTCAGCACTTTGGGAGGCTGAAATATCTCCTGTAGGTTTGTGCTGTTACTTATCATTCAAATAAAAAAATTCATTGCAAAGAATAATCCTCTCGGGGTTTTGTTGGGGTTTTTTTGGTGTGGTTTTTTTTTTTTTTTTTTTTTGGTTTTTTTTTTTTTTTTTTTTTTTTTTTGGTTTGGTTTGGTTTGGTTTGGTTTTGTTTTTGCTTTGGTTTTGTTTTTGGTTTTTTTTGGGGGGGGTGGTTTTTGGTTTTTTTTTTTCCTGGAGAAGGGAAACAGAGACAAATCTGAACCAGCTTTGTCTCAGGATGGGGTCCTTTACCTGGGATTAAAGCAGGAAGAAGAACAGAACAATTTTGATTCAAAGAAGCAGCTCCACAGCCAGGAGGAGCTGGGGTCACCCCACCAAGCCTGTGAGGGACTTAATCATTTAGGGAATGCATTGGGAGAGTTTCCAAGGCCTGATGGTGCAGTGATGTCAGGAGTGAGAAGAGCTGTTAAAAATAAAAATAAAAAAAAAAAAAAAAGAGAGAAAATCAGGAAGTTTCCTGCTTAGCTCATTTTTATGTTTGTTTTTTTTTTTTTTTTACTGAAAGGGAAGCTCTGGTAAATCAGGGGTTTGTGGTGCTCACCCCCCCCATCTGTCCATTCACCCATCTGAGGCATCTCTGGTGTTTCATTACTCATCAGGAATGTTCTTCCTTAATTAATATTATCCATCATCCGTGAGTGAGGCTGTTTGCTGGGAGCTGGTGCCAGAGCTGGGCTCCTGACTCTGCTCCCAGCAGGGTTTGGGAAGGTTCCACCACCCCCAGCTCCAGCCCTGACTGGGAGCTCAGAGCTCAACAATGACTCTGCACTCATGTCCCAAGGCACAGAGATTTTCCTAAAGGGAAAGGAAGGGTTTTCTTTCTTTCTTTCCTAAGGTGCTATGCCTCAGGATTTCAGCTTTTATCTTTTTCAGACCCTGTGCTGCATTAGGGTACAACTCTGAACTCCATATAGAGTGGTAGCACATTTTGGTCAGACAAAATAATCTCTAGGCCTGAGATTCAAGGTCACCTGTTGCAATTTGACACAAATGAATGACACTCACACACTGAGATGTCCAAGGCAAAAAAGGGACAGTTTATTTACAGACCTCGACATTTATAGAATTCCAGCAGTGACCATGGATTGGAGGATGGAAATTGTCCCCTCCAACCACACTGGACAAACCAACAGCCCATCAATTCTCTCCTCCTCCAGAAAGGAATGCAAAACAATCATTATTGACATGAAAAGTGCATGAGAAACTCCACCACAAAAAGTAAAACATCAGAAGGCTGAAAAGAACTTTAGAAAAAAACTTAGGAAGAACACAGACACCCTCTGCCTCAGGCCCTGAAAAGTACAAACCAAAGTGAATTGGGGTGGGGGAGCAAACTGGGGGAATGTGGCTTCATTACCTGAAGCTGTAATTGGAGGATTAAACCCTGATATGTAAATGGCCCAAACTTAAAATTGTCTGAAAAACTCGTGACCACTGTCCATCCCTCTCAGAGGTGTCTGACTGCCCAAGGTGCATCTACTGAAGACTTTTAATAAATACTCACATTTATTCTCTTAATCCTGTCCAGCCTCTGTCCCAGGCAGCCAGGGTGGGTGGCCCTGAGCAGGGAGGTGTTTGCCCAAGGCGCTGGAGCTGGGAGCAGGGCAGTGTGGGGCTGCATCCCTGGAGATGCTGGGCTGGGATGTTGGTGTCAGCCCTCCAGGGGAGCTTAAGCACGATGGGACAGCAGCACCCAGGGTTTCATTTGTGTGTAGGGACAAGGTTTTGGCCTCTTTCCTGTGATTTCCAACCCTCTCCCATTGCAAAGTGCAACCCTGGAGCCCACTGAGCAAGGCTGGGCAGGGGGTGGGGAAGGAGAAAGGAAAAGGGAGCTGCTGGGAACAGCTGCCATGAAACCACTATTATAAACCTGGAGAAGCTTCCACCAGCCCACCTGAGGAGGCCTAAGAGAGTCTGTGTCACAGGGAGGCGAGCAGCCCTGGAATTATGCCCTGGAATTACGGCACAGTAATTGCTTGGTACTTACAGTCCAGGTCTAGGAGATCTCCAAGTCATAACTCATTGGAAAGATATTGAGCTCTCATCACAAAGAGGAAATATGGTCTCTAAACAGGCAGCTAATGGCGTGCAATTTATCTGATGGCAAATCACCCACGTTCATTACTCTGCAGCACAGCCAGAAAGAGAAATACAAAATTAGCTGAAGGAGAGAGGGAAGGAGGGAAGGACACGTTTCCCTCCAATGTTCCTTCAAGGTGGCTCTTGGAATTAGGGTGGCAGCTCTTTGTACCCAGGGCTGCTGCCAGCACAACCTGGCCAGGAAACCCCCTTTATATACATCTTCCTCCCTGGAGACAGCAAAAATACTTTCTGTTATTATTTTCACACTATTCAGAGTTCTTACTGAGAAAAGCCTTAACACTCCTCCAGGAAAACCTCAGACTGCTGGAATTTTTATTGTTCTTGCTCATCTTTGCCAGCACTGTGGCTCCAGGGTTGAACAAAGACCAGATACTCTTCTCTGCCTTTCCAGCTCCTGAGCATCACCATGCTGAGGTTAGGAAAGCCTTCCAGCTTCCTCTGCTTTACAGCTTCCTTCCTCTCCACTGCTTTTTACTCTCTTCCAGGTATTTCTGGTGGAGGAAATGGCTTGTTGACTGCACCAGACTTTTCCTGAGGGGTGAGTAAATGTTTTCCAAGCACTGGTGTGGGTGCCTGGTGAGGGGACTGCTCTGCAGGAGAGGTTGAGTGAGGAGCAGCCCAACTGGGCACCCCCAGAAAACAACCACAGTCTCTCCATCCATCATCCCTGGCGTGATAAACACACATCCAATTCATCCCTGTGTGTCTGAGGAGCTGTGGTTTCTCTTTGCAGCCCCGAGGTGTCTGCAGCAGATGGGGAGGAGGGGGAATGTGCAGGGTTTTCCAAAGCTGTCAGTGATGCAGGACTGGCAGACTGTTGTCTGGGTTTTTTGCTGTTCTCCTCTCTGTCTCTTTAGGAAGTTTTTCTGAAGTTCTATTTCAGCCTTCTGTGTTTCCCTTTTGCAATGGAGTCTCTCCATTTTACATCAACAACTTTTCTTGTTATTGTAAAGGTGTTACCTTTACATTCTTGTCATAAGGAGGAGACTGTTGGGTTGCCCAGTGTGGTTTGGAGAGGAAGATCTTCTTCCTCCAATCCATGGAATCCTGCTGGAATTCTATAAATGTTGAAGTCTGTAAATAAACTGCCTCTTTTTTTTTTGGCACACCCCAGTGTGTGAGTGTTGTTTCTTTGTGTCCTGTGTGACAGCAGACCCACGGGCACTGCTCCTTCCTTCTGCCTCGGGGTGATGCTCAGGGTGGGATCACAGAATTGTTAAGGCTGTGTCCTAGGTTACAATGTAAAATTGTGCCCAAGGTATGTATTCTATCCCCATGAGCCTTGGAGCCAAGGTGGGGCAGTGTTCTCCTTATCTTCTGTTAACGAGCCCAACAATGCCTTTGGAAGAAGTTATCTCTGGTTAATGGGCCATCAAGGATCCATTTGCATGACTGATAGGATGAAATCATACCATTGTGAGATGCTCTGCCCAGGGGGAGGAGCCAAGCATTCCCACCTGGATATAATCCAGGGTTGGAGACATCATGAACAGCTTCTATCCACTGAACTCTCAGAGGAGACGAGCTACCAGATGTTTCTACAGGAATCACTGCTTTGACAAGAACATCTCATCTGGATTCCTGGAGGAAGACTGGACCCTTCTCATCATCACTGGACCCTTCTCTCAGGATCATCTCTACTCCAGCAGAACCACATCTGCCACTCCAGGAGGATTTCCGGACTGCTTCAAACACCCTGACCAACAGGGTGTCAGGTTGTATCATTCCATTTATTTCACCTTTTTTCCTCTCTTCTTCTATTAAATTGTATCTCTGACTGGGAGTCTCACTGATTTTGCTTTCAAACCAGCACAGGCTGGAAAAGGTCTCTAAAGCCATGGAGTCCAAGCACTGAGCCAGGACTGCCAGCTCACCCCTGACCCTTAGCATCACAACTGCACATTTCTGGAGCTCCTGCAGGGATGGTGATTCCACCACAGGCCTTGGGCAGCCTGATCCAATGCCTGACAACCCTTTCCACTGAAATCGTCCCTAGTGTTGAAACAAACCTCCCCTGGAGCAACTTTTCCTTTTGTCCAGGTGCTTCTTATGTGGGAGAAGAGACTGACCCCACTTGTCCACAACCTCCTTTCAGGGAGCTGTAGAGCCCTTGGAGTTTGAAATGCAGCAAAACTCACTGGCTGATCCTGAAAAACCCTCCTTTGTTCCATGAGCTGCTGTGGAAAGGCCTCAAGGGCTGACCCTTGCCCAACACCTGCCCAGGATCCAGCCCCCAGCAACATTCCCTGGGATTGCTGAGAATTTGCAGGTTGCACACACTGAAAGGAAAAAAGAAAAGAAAAAAAAAAAAAAAAAAGCTAATTTTAGTTTGCAGAGCAAGTGCCTTCATCAATTAATTATCCTTCATTGTGGAGTTACGGAGAAAGGTTGGGAAAAAAAAGCTGTAGCACTTCTTAACTCCTAATTTGCCTTTTCTAGATAATCAGAGGGACACAGTGGCTTGGGGGGATGTTTGATTGAGGCTGCTGTGGATTTTGCCTCCTGTTTTTTTTTGATGGCCAACAGGAAGCTATAAACTCCTGAAATAACCTTGATTTCTTGGGAGGGGATGCTTTGCTTCAAAGAATTCCTTCCAGCTCCTCCCAGGGTGACCACAAGAATGATCTAGAAACAATGTGAAACGTAATTTTCTGTTAGTCATCCACAAAGCACATCCAAGTCATGGCTTCATGCATGGAAATTTGTCATTTTAATGTGACTGGAGATCCTGCTGCAGTTCTGAGCTGTCACCTGCTGGTGCCAGGGCCAAATCCTTGCTGGATTGGACTTTTGCTGCAGTGGCTGAGCCTTGAGCCCCTCTGTTATCCCTGCATTTCATCTGACTCTGTGCCTGCAAAAGGAACCAACAGCTCAAGGCATGGAAGGGAGGCACCTTCTCCTTCCTTTGCTTGGCCACCATCTGTTCTGCAAGGTGCTCTGCACCTCCCCAGAGGGGTGGCTGCTCTTCTCTGCTTCTCATCCCCTTTTCTCAGATTCCCAAATAATTCCCACCATCTCCTCCTGGGACAGGTGCATTTCAGTGGTGGACAAGATGTCCTTGGAGTCCAGAGATGGGAATTAATTTAAGATATACTTTGGTGATGGGCAGATGCATTCTGGTGATGGACAGACTCCCTCAGAGTCCTGAGCTGGGAATTTATGAATGAGGTTCACTCTGGAGGCAATTCCAGCAGTCTTCTCCTGGAGATTTTCCTGGCAGGGCTGGAATTTTCTTGGCTGCTGGCAGGAATCCTGCCTGACTTGGGGTCACCACCAGCTGTGGGCGTGATGGCACCAGCCAAGCTGCCCCAAAGGCTCCCCCCACCCCACAGCAAAGACCTCCAAATTCCATCACCATCTCAAAAATTCCTGCAGGACTTTTAATCCCCCAGGGGAGCAGAGGGACAGCTCAGATGCCCTCCTGGGGACGGCAGAGGGATGCTGTGCCAAACTGTGGTGGCTGTGTCCCCTCGTCCCAGGAGAGCTGGAGTGGATTCACAACGGGAGCCATGATTTGCAGTGCATGCCAAGCCAGGAACATTAAGAATAAATCACTCATAACTGGGAAGATGATAATAACAGAAGCCTCTGGGGAAATCTGTACTGCTGAACAGCATCTTTTATTTTTTTAATATTTTTTTTCTTTTTTTTTTTTTTTTTCACTTGAAGTCACTTAATGAACCCTCCTGTTGAAATCTTCAGAAAGACTCACCTCGGGGGGTATTGGGAAATATTGATAAATAGTGTTTGGCACTTCTGGGGCTCCCAGCGAGTGGCATTGACTTGCAGCAGATGGACTGGATGCCTCCAGTTTTTCTTTTCCCACCTTCTCTGGCTCTTCCTACCTGCGAGGGGCAGGCAAGGTCCAGCAAGGGGTCAGCAGGCCCCTTCCCAGCGCTCACACAGCCTAATTCCCAGGGAAAAGGGACTGTTAGCTCAGCAGGGAAACCCACTTGAAACTTTTCTAAGAAACAATATATTAGCTTAAAACAGCTTAAAACAGCTTCCACACTTTATTTGCTGGTAATTTACAGCCCACACTGTGAGACAGTGCAATATTTGCAAGCAATTAAGGAGAGGATGACTCAACAGCAGGCACCTCGGGTCAGATTTTCAAGTGTTCATGGCTGATAATTAAGAAGGGATTTGGGAAGCAGTAGCTGCTGCCCCAGCTCTCAACACTGCCCTGTCTGGGGAGCTCCTGCCATCAGGCCCTGGGGGCTCAGGGCAGATTTGGCACCGGAGGAAAAGGAAGTGTTGGTGAAAGATGGGAGGGATGGTCCCAGGGAGCTGTAGGCAGAGACAACCAGTACAGGGGGAAGTTTTGGATGGGGTCAGGGCTGCTTCAAGCCAAGCCTTGCCAGGGCAGGGGGGTGAAGGTTAAGGAGCTGTAGCCATGGTTGGTGCTGTGATGTTTGGGTTTCTCTGAAACTCTTTCCCAGGCACTGTTCTGTCAACAAGAGACACGTTTTCCTATCTGTAACCTTTGCTTACATTCCTTTCCCTAGGAGGGACTTCTTCTTGATGTCCCTCTGGTCTGACCAATGTGATGTCAAACTGCTGAGGTTGGATAAAGGGAAGACCTGTTCTTCAATCACCTGAGACAAACAAGTAAACAAGGAGAGGAGTTGGAGCCAAACTGATTTAGCAGAAGCAACAGCAATTGATTGTAGCCCTGGTCGGTGCCTGAGATGTTTTGGTTTCTCTGAAACTCTTTCCCCAGGGAGTCTTCTGTCAACAAGAGACACGTTTTCCTATCTGTGACCCGTGTTTACATTCCTTTCCCTAGGAGGGACCTTTGCTTGATGTCCCTCTGACTTGACCAATGCAGTCGAAGAAATTTGTCTTTCTTCCACCCCTTTGGGTGGGTTCTTTGTAAAACAGTATAAAGGGAAGAAATTCCCAGGTAATAAAGATTGATTGGGAGTCATTTCAACCTCCTGACCTCGGGAATCCGTGTCGTTGTTAATCTTGAACAGCGTCAAGGGGCTGTGCAGGCTCTGGCGGGATGAAATCCTGGGGACAGCTGCCCTCTCTCCTCCAGCAGCCTCTGACCGCCCCCCGGCTGCAGGAGAGCGAGGGGGGATTGCTCAGCTGGGCTGGACAGCGAGCACAGCCCGGGCTGGCACAGGGATGCTCCGGCTCTGCCTCCCTCCGGCTGGGCTCTGCTGCCAGAGCTCATCAGCGCCCGCTCTCCCCAGCAGAGGAAGTGTCTGCCTCGGGTTTACATCTCTCTGCAGAGGCTGTGACATGTCACCTCCCCGCCTGTGACAGCGCAGAGCCCCTCGGTTCCTGGGGACCGAGCTGGGAAACTGAGGCACGGCACTGAAAGTGGCAGCGGAGCCGGTGGCGTGGACAACATGAAGTGATGCTAAGGACCACATGAAGTGATGCTAAGGACCACGGGAAGTGATGTTAAGGACCACGGGAAGTGATGCTAAGGACCACATGAAGTGATGTTAAGGACCACGGGAAGTGATGCTAAGGACCACGTGAAGTGATGCTAAGGACCACGTGAAGTGATGCTAAGGACCACGGGAAGTGATGCTAAGGACCACGGGAAGTGATGCTAAGCAGAGCTCTGGGATGGGCGAGGCTGCCAAAACCTTTCCCAGGCTGTGGCATCCCCGTGGAGCTGCCCTGGGATGCTCAGAGCAGCCTCAGGGGCAGGAGGGCTCAGCTGCACGCCGGGGGCTCCCGAGCTCCAGCAATCCCTGGGTGTCCCCAGGGCCAGCCCAAGCCCTGCTCACGGGGAGTTTGGCGGCTGGGTGGCATCTGCTGGCAGATGCCAGGTTTATTTTCCAATGGCATCTGGGACGGGATGACCCCAGACTGCTCCTCCTCCACCCCTGCTGCTCCTTCCCTCCCTGCCCATCACACCTCCCACTGCTCCTCTGTCCTTTACACAGCTCCCTTTGCTCCCCTGGTGCTCACTCTCCAGCTAACCAACCTTGCTCCAGAAAAATGACTCTGTTTACCACCTGCCTCTCCTCGCCACTGCCTGCAGCAGCCAAACAACACCCTGGGAAGGGATGAGGGGCTGGGAAGGGAAGAAATGGGGTGGAACCAGCATGGGAACACCAGCTGGGGGAGGCGGCTGGGCTGCAGGGGAGGGTGTCTGGGTGGGGAAGGGTTAATGGCCCCTCCCTGACTCAGAGAGCTGTAAAAGGGGAGGGAAATGGGGTTTGCATCTCCTTTCTGTTTCGGGGGAGGGAGGAGGCAGAAGGCAGGTGCTGCTGGTGAGCAGGGCAGGGTTAAGGGATCTCCTGTCGCTGTGGGACACAATGAAGGAGACACGGACTCACCAGAAGGCTGTGTGGACTCCTAAGGAGGAGCTCCCAGGTTTATTTTCCAAGCCTATTTTATACCTTTGACAAATGTGCCCACCCTAGAGGTGGGAACCCCTGGAACCATTGGTCACCTGCAGAGACCATCACACGAAGTCCCTTCCCTGGGAAAGCGTGTGGAAAAACATGTTGAGTTTACAAACAGCCTGACCTTGTCCAAGAATTTTATCTTGGGAGCAGAACTTCCAAAAACCCAAACATGACAGGCATGAATCGTGGCTACGATCTCCCACAGTTTTATTCCCCCTGCCCTGGGCTTTCCCCAGCCCCAGGATCCCGAGGAGCTTTGGTGCTGCTGGAGCCACCGCTGTCCCTGGCACAGCTCTGCTCTGGAAATGTGGAAAGCTGCCTCTGGAAACATGGAAAAACCCCAGGGCCAGGCTGCTGGCTCAGGCACAGGGGAGAAAGCAAAACACACACACACAGCAGTGCCTGGTGGCCCCTTCTGTAAACAAACAGCATTTCAGAGCCAGGGAGGAAATGCTGGGATCAGTGACAGCAGCAGGCAGCAGGGTGGGCACAGCTCCCTGGTCACAGCAGGTGGGCAGGGACATCCTCACTGCCAGGGCTCAGAGCTGTCACCCCTTGAGGTGGCTCTGTGCTGTTCTCCTGGGGCTCCCTGCTCTCCAGCCAGCTGGTGGTCTGTGGAATCCTTGCCTGGCAGCTTCCAGTGGTCACAGGAAACCCCAGAGCTGGTCCATGCAAGAGCTGCTGATTTCACACTTTTGCCATTAAACCGTTCTTCGTTATCTGGGTTTCAGTGGGTGACCCAGGCCCTGCTGAGGAAGTGCTATTTCTCCTGCAGTCAGCTGTATTTTAATAAGTTACATTGTGGGTGAAACACCCCCAGAGAAAAATCCATGCATTGTTACATTCATCAGCCACAGCAAGTTGAGAGTGAAAATATTCCAAGGTGAGGTAATGTACTGTGACACTCTGTAAGTTAATTTATAAGAGAATTAACTGTGTTTAGAAGAGAGGATGAAACTTTCTCCAGCCAGCCAGGGTTGGAGAAGCCCTAAAATGAAATGTCCTGGTAGAAAAAAAAAACCAAACAGTTCTTTCTTAAAAGATTTTAAGGAAAAGACAGGTTGGGCATGTTTTTTTTGGTTTTTGTTTTTTTAAAAGTTCAGGTGCTGAAAGTGCAAGTGGAGTGGAAGTGCAGCTCCCTGAGCTGATCAAGCTGGGGGAGCTGTGCTGCTTTGCTGATTCCCATCAGCTGCAGCACTGCTGCCCTCCCTGGTACCCTCCTGGCTGTCTGCTGAGGGATGCTAAGGAGAGCTCTGGGATGGGTGAGGCTGCCAAAGCCTTTCCTGGGCTGTGGAGCTGCCCTGGGATGCTCAGAGCAGCCTCTGGGGCAGGAGGGCTCAGCTACACCAGGGGCTCCTGGGCTCCAGGCTTCTCCCAGCCAAAGCTGACAGGAATTTGGCCACCACGAGCATCCCAGTGGCTTTGAGGTCCCTGAGCCACCACGAGCACTGCTGTGTGTCCTGTGGGGGCAAAGGGAGCTGCAGGCTGTGGCTGCCAGCTGTCAAAGGCCTGGGATGCCATCACCCCAGGAGATTTCCACGCTGCTTTCTGTGGCTGCACTTCCCTGGGTGCCTTTGGGACAAAGGATCTCTGCTGTGAAAGCCCTGGCACCTCCCTGGGCTCCTGTCCCCTCCCCATCAGACCCTGATGGCTGCAGCCAGAGACAGGGACACATCCCCAGGGTGACCCCCAGCTGGGGACACACATCACACCTTGCTGGGGATGATCCCCATGGCCTTTGGCTCTGGCTGCAGGGATTTCCCCCCCCGAATCTCCCCCCATCAGGTCCTGATGGAGTCAGGAAGGACCCTCCAGGCCTCTTTATTCCAAGGAACATTTGCAGATTCTTCCCCCTTATCTGGCAGCTTTCGCCTCAGCTTTGCAAAAGCAGCGAGGAGTCTCTATTCTGTAGCTATTTTTCACCATAATGATTTATAATAGATGACAAAAAATGAAAGTGCTGGAGGAAGAGAGGCCCAGTCTGGGCACTCGGATGGCCCTAATGAAGTCCCATCCAAGTTCCCATTTGTTGTCAGCTATTAATTCTCTCCCCAATTCAGTCCCCAAATTACTTTCCCTGGAACTGAATCTAAATATGAAAATCAATTAAGAAGGGAACGAGTAGCTACATCTGGGAGAGGAGGCAAATATAATGACAAATCACCTGGTTCCTTTCGAGCATGCAAATTAACATTTAGAGTGTATTTTGAGGAAGGGGAGCTTGGAAATGCTGCTTCACAGAAACTGCTAGATCAATTTTCCAAGCCCGAGTGCTGGAGATTCTTCAAAGTTACTGAGGGCTCTGTCTTGGGATAAAAATATAAAAAAAGGCAAGAAATCAATGCTGATAATTAATTTAGCAGAATCTATTCGTTCTTTCTCCTTCCAGTCAATGCAAAGAGAAAATCATGCAGGGGCTGAATTTTACATTTCCACAGAGATTGTGCTGGGACAAAATGGATAAACGCTCATAAATTAGTTCAAAAGCTCTGCTGTGTTGTTGAACTGGGGTGGGGGGGGTGTTTAATTAGCTGGAGGAATTTGTCATCACTTTCCCCTCCTCTGCCCTTGAGAGGGGAAGTGAGTGCCATCCAAAGTGCCTGGGCAGCCAAGCCCTCTGGAGAGCTCCAGACTGGAATGTGGAAGAGCTTTAAGCTATGATTTTTATTTTTATTTTTATTTTTATTTTTTATTTTTATTTTTATTTTTATTTTTATTTTTATTTTTATTTTTATTTTTATTTTTATTTTTATTTTATTTTTATTTTTATTTTTATTTTTATTTTATTTATTTATTTATTTATTTATTTATTTATTTATTTTAGGTCCTTAGAGCAATCTCAGGGGCAGGAGGGCTCAGCTGCACCAGGAGCTCCTGGGCTCCAGGCTTCTCCCAGCCAAAGCTGACAGGAATTTGGCCACCACGAGCATCCCACTGGCTTTGAGGTCCCTGAGCCACCACGAGCACTGCTGTGTGTCCTGTGGGGGCAAAGGGAGCTGCAGGCTGTGGCTGCCAGCTGTCAAAGGCCTGGGATGCCATCACCCCAGGAGATTTCCACGCTGCTTTTTGTGGCTGCACCTCCCTGGGTGCCTTTGGGACAAAGGATCTCTGCTGTGAAAGCCCTGGCACCTCCCTGGGCTCCTGTCCCCTCCCCATCAGACCCTGATGGCTGCAGCCAGAGACAGGGACACATCCCCAGGGTGACCCCCAGCTGGGGACACACATCACACCTTGCTGGGGATGATCCCCATGGCCTTTGGCTCTGGCTGCAGGTCTTTGATGTGCACCTGATGCATTGCAAAACCCAGAATCCACACTGGGAGTTCTTATCTCCTGCTTGTGTCCTGCAAACAGGAGCTGGCTGGGCATTTGGGGGGTTCAGACTTTTTAGCAGGGCTTGTGACAGGACAGGAATGATGTTTTTCAACTAAAAGAGGGTTGATTCAGACTGGAGATAAGGAAGAAATTTATTTATGGTGAGGGTGGTGAACACGGGCACATTTTCTGTTTCTGTAAATAGCTTGGGGTTTTGTAGGGTCCCTAAATGGTTGAGAGGAGCCTCAGTAAATATTTAGGGAGGTTGCAGGATTGGTAAATAGTTCAGGAGGGTTGCAGGGCTGGGATCCTGGAGCAGGGGCAGAGCAGCAGCACATCCTGTGCTCTGACCAGCAGCAGGCAGAGAGGAGCCACGTTTTAATTATTCAAAACTCATCTTCCCTCCCATTAGCAACAAATGGGAAGTGGATGGATTTTGGTAATGAATCCTCAGGAGGGTACTTGAGTTTAAAGCAAAACCTGTCCAGTTAAATCTGTCCTGTGGAAATGGATTTAAAAGGCTCTGATCCTCCAAATTCAGTTTGGTGGGAACACATTGTCAGAGAGAAGGGCTGGGCAAAAACGTGGAAGTGAAAAATAAGAGGGGGAAATGGTCCTGGGCAGGTTTTGCTTTTGCTCTCAGCACCAGCAGTGATGGGGGATGAGGGGAGCTGGGGACACAGGGCTGCAGCCTCTGGATGGATTCGTGTGGAGCTGCCTGTGCCCTGGGAAAGGGAAAGCTCTGCTCTGGGAAAGGGAAAGCTCTGCTCCAGTGCTTCAAACCTCTTTAGGGACCAGTGTGCTGTGGCCTAGGCCATGCTGGGTGGGGCTGCAGGAGGGACCTGTGTTGGGGAAGATGAGAAAGGAAAGCCTTATTAATATGACTGCTTAGGTTTTGAGAATATGAAACCTGCAAGTGAAATAGAATTGAAAGCAAGTTTGGATGTTTAGAGCCTCAGTTACTGGACAACTGGAGAACAATAGTGTGGCTGGCTGAAGGTAAATCCCATTTTAATTAAACAATGCCCTTCTCACCAAGAGTCCAAGGGTCAGAGCAGACCCCACCAGCTTGGCAGGAGGGGTCCAAAGAGTCGTTTTTAGGGTTTAAAATACAACACAGCATGGTCATGTAATGATTCTTACAGGCTGTGTGTAAATGCTGTAGGATTTGTGTCTTGTACTGGATTGGTTGGTGTCAGTTAGAATATTCAGTATGGAAGAAGATTTAATGGATTGTAATGGGAACTTCACTCTCTCTTACTTCTCTTCAGCTCCTCTCTTGCTCTTCTCTCTCTCTCTGGGGTTGCTCTGAGCTCTCAGCAGGGCCCCTTCACCCAGGCCCTGGGCAATGAACAAATCCCTGCTTCAAGAGCAGCCTTGACTCCAGAGATCTCTCATCACACTCCAGCCCCGTTCCTACAGATGGTCCCTGCAATGCCAACGGGGACAGAGCCTGGGGCACAGGGGATGTGTGAAAAACCAGGCCTGGTGAGAGGAGTTTGCCACGGTTACCGTGGGTGTTTGGCCCTTGCTCCATCTGCAAATGGTTGATGAGCTGATTCCTTTCCACGGAGACATCCTGAATATCTTGATTAATGCATGGCAGCCTCAGGGGGGGTTGCTGTCTGTGGGGTTTGTGGCCCATCCCAGGAACCCCAAAGGTGACACCCCTGGGATGCTGGCCCACACCTCCAGCAAATCCAGGTTTTGCCCAGGCACTGAGAGATTTTACACATATACAAACAAAACTTGTGTTTTCACTTTGTTTGTGTAAGAACACAGGGATTTTCCCCCTGCAGCCCACGGATGTTGGATGTACATCTGGATCCCAGCTTACTGTTATCACTTTGATAACATCCAGGAAGAACTGATAACCCAATATCAACATCTGAACCCCTCAGAACAGTTTCTTTTCAGCCTGGATGTCCCAGTGAGGAGTGGCAGCTGCTCCTGGATTTCCACCCTTTATGAGGATCCAGTCCCTGAGATCAGATTCAGATGCTTTGCTCCAAGCTGGGAAAAAAATCCTGCAGTGCCAGGCAGCTGAACCTTCTCAGTGATGGAAAAGAGAGAAAATTCACTGGTGCTTTAGAGCAAGGGATGGTTTCTGGGACAGGAAGGACAGCAGAGGAAAGGTTCATTTATTATCCTTGTCATGGATTTTATTAGGAAAGGCCCATTGTAGGCATTTTTCTCTTTCTGCTTGCTCGCTGTTTTTTCCTCAGGAGTGGCTGAGCTGTTCCCCCCGATCAGGTAATGAGGTGCAGGGAGCAAACCCCATCCATCAGAGCTGGAGAATGGGAACAGGGACATTGCCCATTCAGCCTCTTTTAAACCCTGAGTGCTACACCAGCCCAGAACAAACCACCACCCCCAGTCCAGCAGGAGCCTGAGCCACAGACTGGTCCCTGTGCCCTCTGGTCCCAGCTCACTCCATGCAAACCCCCACCAGCTCCAGGGCCATGTCTGGCAGCAGAGCTGAGCTGATATTTTCCCTCCCTCATTAACAAATCAATCTCCTTGTGGGTGATGTTTCTGTGATGGGCACTGGCCACAGTCCCAGTAGGGCAGGCAATCATGGTCAGTTATTTCATCAGCAGGACGAGGCTCATCCCAGTGACTCCGTGCTGGGGGCAGCAGCTTGGTGCTCCAGAGGGGTTGGATGCTGTTTGCTCCAGGTTTTCCAGCCCTGTCCACCCTCCCCAGAGCATCTGAGCTGCCTCTGCCTCACCTGAGCCACACAGCAGCTGCCTGAAATGAAGGAATTTCAATTTCCTCTGTCTTGAAAAAAAAAACGTGAATGATCTATCCGAGGAGAGGACGATCAAGGGTTAAGATTTTATTGGACAGTTTGGTTGCTGTGTCTGTGTTTGGAGCCCCCAGTTTGATTACCATCAAACCCCAGCACGTTTGTCACGGGGAAGGAGAACACCAACTGACATTTTCAGGCCAGGGCCAAATCCATCACTTGTCAGGCAGCTCTGCAGCCGTGCCTGTGCATCTGCTGGGAACACGGAGGGGATGCTTCAAACCAGGCAGGTTCCTGTGGGGAACAAGCTGATCCCACACTGCCTGGCGTGCTCCCCATCCCATCTGCCTCTGTCCCTTTGTCCAGTCCGTGTCCCAGCACACCTTGTCCAGACAAAGCTGGGAGCCAGAGCCCGTGGGAGCTGTCACAGAAGTTGTTGAGCTGGATTTCTCCAGCCTGGGAGGGATCCTGTCCATGCACAGGGATGCTCTGGGCTCGTGCCCAGGTGTCCAGAGGCTTTGCATGCTCTCCATGGCCCCAGCAGCAATGGAAATGGGTGTCTGAAGGTAGAGCCAGCTCGGGCTTTGCTTTCCCTGCACACAAAGCCAAGGCAAAGACAAAACCCACTCAGGGGGTGTCACCAGGGCTGGCTGAACCCACAGGGGCAGGACCCACCCCAGATACATTTTCGTCCTTTTTTTTTTCCTGCACCACCCATCCCAGAGGGCTCACTTTTGGTCCTTTGCCACCCTCAAAGGAACCCAAGGTACCCCTGAGCCCCCAGGAGGGCCCTGCTGCCCCCATCCTGAGCCCAGGGGGCTGAAGGAGCACACACAGACCTCAATACTGCTCTGAGGTGAGCAGCAGGAGAGGAAAGCAGGGATGAAACACCCTCTTAGCAGCCTAAGTATGACATGGCAGACAGAACAAGGGCTGGAAAGCCAGAGAATTTATTGGAAAAGACACTGTCAAGCTGAATAGCATCAGAGGGAGAGGCACTGGGGCTTGGCATCTTGGTGGCAGCAGCAAAGCAGCACTGGAAGTGGCTGGAACAGCCCTTTGGGAATGGGTCTGGGAGAACTGGGGGGCTGGGGGCAGCAGGATGCAGCCTGCCAGGGTCACAGGGACCCTTCACTCCTTGAGCTCCTGCTGCAGCAAGGTCCCCAAATGACTTGCAGCACCCAGAGCAGCTGGGTGAGGAGGAATCACCTCCCAAGCTGCTGAACCTTCCCCTGAGAGAGCTCTGCAAACAGCAGAAGGTGAGGTTTGCCCAGCTGGTAACTGCTGTGTGGTGATGGCATTTGCTCAGCTCTGCCCCTGCCTGTTGGTGACCCAGGGGCAGGGAGGGCTCTGTGGTGGGTGAGCTCCCCGTGTGTCACACCAGGCATGGAACCTGCAGCTCCACCCCTGCAAACCCCCAGAGGTGAGCACCCTCTGCTCTGGAATAGCAGCCCGGGCTCTCCCTGAGACCACCCAAAAGACCACCCCAGGCCTGAGGCAGTGAAAGCCCACCCTGGTGTGCACAAGCTCCCCGAGCTCTTTCTCCACCCTTGGGAGGAGCTGTCCTGCAGGGGATGAGGTGACAGAGCATTGCTCTGCCAGGGTGCTGGGGCATGCTGACATTTCCCTGTCCCAAGAACCCACCTCTTCACCCCAAACCCCCTTAGATAGGCCCCAGAGCCCCACCCAGTGTAGTCACTGCCTGTCATGTTTGGGTTTTCTGAAGTTCTTTCTCAGGGATGAAAACTGGTAAACAAGGTCATGTTTTTCTAAACTCTCTTGTTTTTCTAAACTCTCTTGTTTTTCACATTTCTCTCCTAAGGAGGGACTTTGCTTGTTGACCCTTGGTGTGACCAATGGGTCAAAGGATCCCACCTCTTAGGTGGGCACCTTGTAGAAAGGTATAAAAATAGGTTCTGAGAATAAACCAGCCCCTTTTCAGAGCATCAGCCTTCTGAACAAGACTGGTGTCTTTCTTTTGTGTCCAACAGCAACAGCCCAGCAGCAGGGAGTGGGAGCTGAGTGCCAGCAGGGCTGGTTTGGCTGTGGGTTTTGGCTCCCTGGTGAAGCTGGATCCTGCTGGGAGAGGACAGGAGCTGGATAAAACCTGACAGCACCACAGGCTTTACCAGTGCTGCTGGGGTTCAGAGCTCTGCTTGAAACCCCTCTCAGGGAAACCACAAAAAAAACCCCCAGCTTCAATGGCCCCAGCTGGTGTCCTGCACATGGAGAGAGCCCAAATGAAGCATCTGCACCCAGTTTGGGGGGGAATGATGGAAAACCCTGGGGCTCACAGAGCCCACCCGGATCCAGCACCCACTTTGGCCTCAAACCAGTCACTTCCCTGGTGCCTTGTCCTGCCCCCTGCTTGGGTTTTGACCCCTTCTGATTGTGTCTGTCCTGCATCACAGCCAGAAATTCCCATTTTCCCCCCACTATAAATAGCATCTATGTATGTGTGTGCATTTATAGATATGGAGACAGCCTTGCAAAGCTGATACCCAGCCCTGCAGTGCTGGCTTAGCAGTTGGACTCGATGATCTTTAAGGTCCTTTCCAGCCTTAACTTTTCCATAATTAGACACATTTTTATATAAATAAAATAGCTTTGCAAGCTGATAGCCAATCAGTGCAGTGCTGGCTTAGCAGTTGCACTCAGTTGATCTTAAAGGTCCTTCCCAAGCTAAATGATTCTCTGCTTCCATGATAAAATCTATATCTAATTTACATTTATATCTATCTATCTCTATATCTATATCTATACCTATACCTATACCTATACCTATACCTATACCTATACCTATACCTATACCTATATCTATATTTCTATCTATATATCTGTATCTATATCTATATATCTATATATCTATATCTATATATCTGTATCTATATCTATATGTCTATATCTGTATATCTATATCTATATTTATTTAAATAAGCACAATCACAAGTTGATACCCAGTCATACAGTGCTTGGGTTAATGCTTGCAGTTGATTTTAAAGGTCCTTCCCAAGCTAAATGATTGTCTGCTTCCATGATTAAATCTATATCTAATCTACATTTATATCTACATCTATATCTATTTCTCTATATCTATATATCTATTTATATCTCTATCTCTATCTCTGTATCTATCTATTTATCTATTTCTCTATCTATCTATCTATCTATATCTATATCTCTATATCCATATCTATATCTCTATATCTCTATATCTCTATATCTCTATATCTCTATATCTATATCTATATCTATATCTATATCTATATCTCTATATCCATATCCATATCTATATCTATATATCTATATATCTATATATCTATATATCTATATATCTATATATCTATATATCTATATATCTATATCTATATCTATATCTATATCTATATCTATATCTATATTTATTTAAATAAGCACAGTCACAAGTTGATACCCAGTCATGCAGTGCTGGGTTGGTTAATGCTTGCACTTGATTTTAAAGGTCTTTCCCAACCTAAATGATTCTGTGCATCCGTGCACGGAAGAAAATAGCAGTGGGATTTTGCAAGAGGGGAAACTGAGGCCCAAGCTGGCTGTGCCTGAAGAAATCAGTGTTCCTCACGTTAATCCAGTAATTCAGGGAAGGATTGGGTCACTCAGACTGCCTTTGGGCCAGCCCTGCTCTGGGTTTCAGTGCAAACTGCTCATTTATTTCCCAAGTATTCTCCAAGGTATGAAAAACGAAATCTGCACTGGGCTCTTGTGGGGGTGAAAGGCACCGGTGTGAATTGGGATTAAGGTTTTGGTTTGGTTGGGTTTGCTTCTTCCTTTGTTTTCATGAGGGATGACAGCAGCAGCACCGTGGCTGTAAAGGCAGAACTTGCTTGGAGAAAATCCAGCCTGCTTTGACACTCTGTTGCCCTGAATGACAAGAATGAAATTAAAAAGGGAGGAAAGAAGAAAAAAAAAAAAAAGGGAAAAAAATGGAAAGAAAGAAATTCCTGCAGCCACCACTCCTGCTCTGGCATTGCTAATCCAACAGCTGAAGGTTTATTTGTACTGACTAAGCTGAAGTGAGCAACTTAATTCCCTTTTAATTCCCTTCAGAGGGCTTCAAAAAGCCTAATAGCTGTTTTCCTGCTTGCTGGGAACTCTGAGGCAGCCCCCAGCCCGCCCAGGCTCTGTGGATTCCAGGATGGTGGCTGGATTTTTACCAGCCCTTCCCAAGAATGGCTGGGATTGAAGCCTAGAGCAGGGCTGCTGGAGCTGCTGGGATGGGGCTGCTATTCCTGGTGCTTCCTGCATTATTCAGGCTGGGCTGCTCTGCCAGGGGGGGTCAGGGGTGCCCTCGCTCTGTCCCCCTGCCACCGGGCCACCCTGGAATGTGTCAGCCAGGACTTGGCCAAGAGTGTCTCTTAAAGCCTCCCCTGGCCCCTGTGGCTCCATAAGATCTTGGGGAGGGGAGTTAATTCCCTGCAAATGCCCCTCAGGGTTCACAGCATCCCTGTGAGCACCTCCAGGCCTGGGTGTGGATGTGGCAAAGCTGCTCAGGGCTGGTTTTACCCTGGCAGATCTCTTGGGGTGCAATATGTAACCAAAAGTGTCTGTTCTATTTGCTGTCTGGTGAAACCAGTTGGGGAGGTGTTTTCTTTATATCTTGTGTAACCCACCCCTCAGAACTCCAGGGGGAAGAGGTGGGTGCCTTCTGTCCCTGGGCAGCTGTTAACACCTGGTGGGGCAGTGTTCTTTATCCCTTCCAGGACCCACCCTCCCTCCAGGGGGTATCTGCTGTTCATGGGCCATCCAGGCTCACTGCAGGGCTGATACAATTCCATCAGCCCAGGGGGAGAGGCTCCACCCAGGGGGAGGAGCCCAGCATTCCCAGCTGGATCAAAGCTGGGATCCAGAGCAGCAGGGCAGCCTGTGTGCTCTGCATTCTCAGAGGGAGACCAGACCCATCCCAGCACCACTGGACCCTTCTACAGGATCATCTCTGCTCCAACAGAACCACATCTGTCACTGCAGGAGGATTTAATTGCACTGCTCCCAACCCCCTGACCAACAGGGTGTCAGGTTGTGTTCTGACCCTGTCAGGGTTTCTAGGATTTTTTATTTGCTTTTATTTTTTTGTACAACTGCATTTGTATTTTTAATATTCCTAGCAAAGAACTGTTATTCCTATTCCCATATCTTTGCCTGAAAGCCCCTTAATTGCAAAATTATAATAATTCAGAGGAAGGGGGGTTCCATTCTCCATTCCAAGGGAAGCTCCAGCTTTCTCCCTGGCACACATCTGTCTTTCCAAACCAAGGCAGCAGCCCAGAGCTCAGAGCCCCCAAAGCCCCCACCCATGCACATGCTGCCTAAAATCCTGGGAGATGTGGCAGAACACCCCCCTCACTCTGCCCTCAGCTGGCAACAGGTGATTCCAGCCCAACAAAGCTCTCCCCATCCACCCCCAGGGGGTGCAAGGCAACCTTTGTCTCTAAGAGCCTCCTCAGCCAATAAACCATGGGGGAAAAAATTAAAATCAAACTGAAAAATCAAACTGAAACAAAATTTTAAAAACAAGCTTAAAGAAACTGAAATCTTTTGATCAGTGTGGGCTTTCAGGAGGATTTCAAGGTGTGGGCCCTGCACAACAGTGGCTGCTCTGCTGTAGCCCTCTGAGCCTTGGAACGTGTTTGGAAGGACAGAAACAGAACTGGAAATTGAACTTTTTGTGTTTGAGGGATGGATGCCAGGTCTGGAAACAGGGGGACAAAGGGAGCCCCAGACTGGCAAGAGAATGGGAGTTTTGCCTTCCTGTGCCATTTAATATTTGTGAGCCTTCAGCCCACAACAAGAAATAGTTGAGAATGTGATGCCAAGCACATTTCTTTTACTTGAAAATGGAAATTGCAGGGGTTGTTTGCTGGGAAAAGGTGAACTTGAAGTGTTTTGCTGGGGAATTACTCCAAACTCTGTCTAAATAGTCGTCCACAGGTGACGGGAACCTGCATGTCATTGGGAGGCTGCACTGGTGTGTCACAATTCAGTGAGCACAAAATCAAATCTCTCTGCTTGGTAACATCCCCATTCCTCCTTTTCCATGGAAATGAGGCATTTGTTGTTTATTTGTTATGTGTCAATGCTGTGAGTGAGCCCAGCCTGCTGGGGAGGGGACTGGTCCCAGGTGGGTGTTGCAGTGAGGGCAGCAGCAAAGCTCCTGGTGCAGACCTGAGGAGAAGGAGGATGCAGGATCAGCTTGGAGGGGTGAGGATGGGGGCTGCCCTCTGCCCTGGAGCATCCCAGCCTGGCTTGGTGCTGGGATGTGTCTCATCCTCTGGGAGAAACCAAAATAATCCTTCCCCTGTGGGGCAAAGCCTATTGCAAGGGAAAGCAAAGAATCTGGCAGGCTCAGAGGTGTTCAGCAGGGGTGGGTGATTTCAGGGGATATTAAAGAGTTAATGTTGGAAGGAGTGGGTGATTTTAGGGGCAGGTTACATGGCCCTAGAACACAAGCGTTCTTGCTGGTGACAGGATTTTGGGGACAGTGCAGAGCTCAGGCTGGGGGCACAGATGGTCCCAGAGATCTCTCCATGCCCCAGGGTGGTCCCCTTGCATACCAACAAGGTGTGTGTAGCACACCCTTTTAAAAAAGGCCCTGGCTTCTTTCCCCTGCCTTTTCCACACCCCATTTATTGCCTAACCAGGAGCAGTTCAGCAGTTGTCTGCTCGGGTGAGGGATGATCCCTGCTCAGTGCCAGGGATGGGGAGCTGGGACTCCTGAACATCCAAACCAACACCTGGGGCTGGCAGGTCACACGAGGTGTCCCCAGGGTGACAGGGGTCTGTCACATGCAGGAAAGGATACAGCAGAATCCTTCCTTCCTTCCTTCCTTCCTTCCTTCCTTCCTTCCTTCCTTCCTTCCTTCCTTCCTTCCTTCCTTCCTTCCTTCCTTCCTTCCTTCCTTCCTTCCTTCCTTCCGTCCTTCCTTCCTTCCTTCCTTCCTTCCTTCCTTCCTTCCTTCCTTCCTTCCTTCCTTCCTTCCTTCCTTCCTTCCTTCCTTCCTTCCTTCCTTCCTTCCTTCCTTTTTCCCTCCCCAGCACAGACCAGCCCTTCCCGAGCCATCCCCAGCTCCAGTCTCCGCTGACATCTAGTGGCAGCGCCACAAGGAGGGCTCAGCCTTTCCTGCGGGCTCCCATCCCGGCTGGGGTGTCACCTCCCCCGGGGAAAGCCACCCCCTCACCTGGGGGACCTTGGAAACAACGTCCCTGCCGTCCCCTGGGCCCTGCAGATGGGGACAGTGAGAAGGGAGGGGGTGCTTTTGAGCCCTGTACCTGCCTGATTCCTCCTCTCACCCTAAGAGATTTGGGGGAAATGATGGGAGGAGAAGCCTCAAGCTCCCCGGTGCCAAGGGTGTTTGCTAATCTGAGGCACTCAGCAGGAGGATTAAATACTCCAGGGTGAAAAAGGCTTTTCGAATTTATGGTGCAGGACAAAAACGCTTGGTGCAGAGCTTTTTAAATGCCACAGCCACCCCTTGCTGTGCTGCCCTTTTCCCAGCTCCTCAGCAGTGGGGGCACGGCTGCTCTCCTGGGGGAGGGAGGGTTTGAGATGTGCTGCTGGAGTCCTGAGGGTGTCTCACATCTTCCCCATCTAAAGGAATGGAAGTTTTGGCAGGATGGGTCAGCTTTGATCTGCTGGAATTGAGATAAAAGCTGTAAAATGGGAGAGGAGGGGGTAAAAAAAAAAATGAAGAAGGAGTAGAGGAAGGGACCTGTGAAGAGTTGGGGATGATGCAGGCCCCACCACCCAGACAGCAGCCCCCAGCCCCTCCACAGCTCTGGGGGACAAAACCTCCTCGTTCTGCACTCCAGGTGGGCTCCAGGAGGACAGGGGGGCTCATGTGGCCACGGACAAAAGGTGATGGAAGGAGATGTTGGAGGTGACTGTCCAGGCAGGGCTCAGAAACCATGGTACAGCCCCGGTGCCTGTCCAGGCCAGCCCACACAGCCCCAGCAGGAGGGCATTCACAGGGCCCCTTCTCTCTCCTCCTTCCAAAGGACCCAAAGGGAACATTGAGGGCAGAGGGGCTTCACAGAGGGGGGTGGAGGTGGGTGACACATCCCCTGGCCTTGTCACCCCAGCAAGGACAAGGAATGCACCTGCAAACCCAGTTTGTAAAACCTGAGCTGGGACAGCCACCAGTGCAACCCGCTCGGGTGGAGGGGCTGGAGCTGGCCCTTGCTGCCTCATTTCACCACCTCCTCCTCCAAAAAAAAAAAAAGAAAAAGAACTCGATAGACTTCGTTTTAGTGCAAACAGGATTTTATGCCTCCTGTAATCTCCACCGTTCTGAATTTCCCTCCCAAAGAGCCACGGAGCCCAGCAGAGCCTCCCCACTGCTGAGAATGGCTGCTACAGGAACACATTATTTGATAAAGATCTCCCTGCGTTGTTTTGTTGGTTTTTGTTTTTTTTTTTCCCTCCTTCCCACCGAGCATCCTTATCGCTGCCCCGGTGCTGTGTGAGCACACAGGGAAGCGCTTCCTTCCCATTCATCTGCTGGAGATTGTGTCGATTGCCTGCCCTCGGAGGACCCATCAGAGCACAATGGTCCAGCCACCCCTTTTCTGCAGAACCAGGAGAGGAATTAGCAGCTCAAAAGCTCCAGCTCCACGGCGGCGGGAGGGGCAGAGCAAGGGGAGCCTGACACGATTATAAAGGGAAAGGTGGAACTCTTGGAGAACTGACGACGGCGCTCAGGAACGAGGCAGGGAGTGCATCAGTGAGGCTGCGTGGAGCTCTTGCAGGCAAGAGACCCCTCCTTTATTTTCCTGACTCTTTTTGTACATTTTACAAATTGCCCACCCCAGAGGTGGGACCCTTGGGAACCACTGGTCATTTTCTAGAGACCATCACCGAAGCCCCTCCTCTGGGAACAGATGTAGGAGCTTTGGTAGTTTACAGAACATGACCTTGTGCTTCAAGACCGTGCCTGGGAATAGAGTTCCCAAAACCAAAACAAGCAGGCACGGGCATGGCAACACTCTTGGAGAACTGGACTCCCCTCCCCGCTCAGGACTAGAGATCTACAGAGGAACCCTAACCTCATTTGTTGGTTTTCAAGTAAATTAACTGCTGGGCAGCTCTGTAGCCGAGTGGCTGTGTTAAGTAATTTCTGCCCCGGGAGGAAATGGTTTGCCAAGGAGGCAGGAGGCAGGAGCAGTTGGCAGGCGCCGGTCCCCCTTGCTCACCACAGCCAGAGCCCGGCGTCCTGCGGCTCGAGGTGTTCAAAGCTCGATGCTAAATGCTTTTTTAATGGGCTAACACAGCCGTGGTGTTTATTTGAGCATCATGCTTTGCATGCAGGATGGGCTTTTTTTTGCTGTTTACTGCCTTTTTTTTTTTTTTAATTTTATTTTTTTTTTCCTCTTGCCACTAGAAAGAAGAAAATGAAAGCCTGTAATCTCCAGCTGGCAGACGCCGAGCAGATAAACTTCAGGTGCCTCCCAAGACTCCTGGAGGAGTTTTGTCCTCCCTCCTTATCTCCACCTCCAGGTCGCATCATCCCGGGGATTAGCACAGTTCCTGGGGGGGAGCACAGGGGCTGCTGTCCCATCCCTGCCCCGGGCAGGGCTCCCAGGGTGGGCTGCAATCCCAAGCCATGCAGGCAGCAGCGTGTTTCCCGACGATAACCCTTGTCCCAGCTCAGCCACTGCGTGCAGACACTGCCAGTGACAACAACACACAGCCTTAAACCCATCCTGGCAGGAGCAGCCCTGGAAGGCCTTGATGAGCGTGAAGAAACCAATTTTCCCCATCTCCTCAGGTAACTGGAGCTTTCAGTGCTAATTATTGTGTGTTTTAATTCATCCATAACTGATATGGTCTTCAAAGCTGAAATGTCTTGCTCTAACGTTTCCAGTTTTTTATTCCTTTTTTTTTTTTTCTCCCTTTGAACTCCTGCAAGGGAGCCTCTGGGACTCCACAGCTACTGCTATTTGTTTGTTTTTAATCAGCTGGCTTTTCTTCTCAAAAACAAAGACAAATAATTCTGCCACGGTTTTTCCTCGGAAATTTCTCCACATTGAGGAGAAGAGGGAGGGACAGGGTGACTTGTTACAGGCTGAGTTTCCTGATGTCTTCCCATGTTTTTATCTGGTTGGCTGTAAGACAAACAACTCACTTAATTTAGATGAGAGATTGAAGGGCACACGTATAATTTGGGAATGATCCAGCCTGTGGGACCATGGTGAGCAAGTGTGGTGGAAATGAGGGATCAGCAGGTGTCTCAGGTGATGGAACCAAAAATGTCTATTCTATTTCAATCTGTTGAAAGCAGCTGGGGAGATGTTTTTTCTTTATCTCTTGTAACTCTGGGGGGAGGGAGGGGTGGATGCCTTCTGACAATGGGCCAGCTGTTAAACCAGGTGGGGCAGTGTTTCTTATCCTTTTAACCATCCATCCTCCCTCCAGGGGGATATTCTCTGCTGATGGGCCATGAAGGCTCAGCAGTGACAGGGCACATTCCATCATCCCATTGGGAGATGCTCCACCCAGTGTGGGGGGAGCCAACCATTCCTACCTGGATAAAAACTGAGATGTAGGAACACCAGGGATCTGGTTCCACTGGATTCCTGGAGGAAAACCAGACCCTTCTCACCATCACTGGACACTTTTCTCTCAGGATCATCTCTGCCCCACCAGAACCACCTCTGCCACTCCAGGAGGACTCACTGTGCACTGCTTCCAACACCCTGGCCAACAGGGTGTCAGGTTGTAGCTCTGACTCTGTCAGGGTTTTAAGGATTGTTGTTTGTTTGCTTGTTAGGTTTATTTTTTTTTACTACTACATTTGTATTGTTAATATTCCTAGTAAAGACCATTCCCACGTCTTTGCCTGAAAGCCCTTAATTGCAAAATTATAATAATTTGGAGGAAGTGAGAGGTTCTCCATTCCAAGGGAAACTCCAGCTTCCCCTGGCAGACACCTGTCTTTCCAAACCAAGACAGCAGGCCAGGGAACCCAGTCCTTGTGTCAGAACCATCATGGCAGGAGTGGCACTGGTCCTGGTGTGAGGAAACTCTGGTCACTGCAGGTGCTCTGCAGGTGCTGGGAGGTTGGATTGTGCTGCTCTGGGTGGGTTGAGGTGATGCTTGCAGAAAGCACCCGCAGTGCCCACAGGTGCTGTTCCTCCTGGCAGCATCTAAGCTGGAGCTGAGTTACCTGGGGTTATTCCAGAGGATGGATTTGTTGGCCAAAAGCACAAACCCTGTGCCAGGACCTGAGGACAGAGCTGTGGCCATGCCTCCTCTGCAGGCAGGAATGAGGAGTGGCTGCTGAGTGCACCCCTGCCACCACCCAGACAGCAGCCCCCAGCCCCTCCACAGCTCTGGAGGACAAAACCTCCTCATTCTGCACTCCAGGTGGGCTCCAGGAGGACGGGGGGGCTCATGTGGCCATCGACAAAAGGTGATGGAAGGAGATGTTGGAGGTGACTGTCCAGGCAGGGCTCAGAAACCACGGCACAGCCCCGGTGCCTGTCCAGGCCAGCCCACACAGCCCCAGCAGGAGGGCATTCACAGGGCCCCTTCTCTCTCCTCCTTCCAAAGGACCCAAAGAGAACATTTTGAGTCTTTTTTTTTTTTCTTTTTTCATCTTTGCTCCCTGCTGGAGCTGATTTATCCCTCCAGCTCGCAGAGCTCCATCCAAGAGGGACATGTTTTGCCTTTGTAGTACATGAGATTGCTATAAATTATTGGCTGCTTTGTGTCAGCCAGAGCCCGACACAGCCCATAAAACTTCCTGGCCATGATATTGCTCTCGAGCCTTGCAACCAGGCTGCTGGTGGTGAGCTGGCACAGACCCAGAGGAAGGGGTTGGAGCTCCAGGGATGTGTTCTTCTCCAGTGTGACATCCCCAGCTTTGTTCCTGAAGTCACCCATGGGCTTTAGGGGTCCATGGAGCCTCAGAGGGAAGAGCTCTGTTCTTGCTGTCTCTGGACAGCCACTCTTGCTCCAGCTCTGCAGGGGATGGTGCAGGGAATGCTCCCAGACTCTGTCCGTTGGTGCCCAGGGACAGGACAAGGAGTAGTGGCCATGAGCTGAAACACAAGGAGTCCCACCCCAACAGGAGGAAGGACTGTTTCCATGGAGGGGACAGAGCTCTGCAACAGCTGCCCAGGGAGGTTGTGGAGTCTCCAGCTCTGGGGGCATTCCAAACCCACCTGGATGTGTTTCCATGTCCCCTGCTCCAGCCTTGACAGCAGGGTTGGGCTGGGTGATCTCCAGAGAGCCCTTCCAACCCTGACTGTTCTGGAATTCTGATTCTGTACCACCCCTGGCCACCCCTCTACTGCGGACAGGTGGGCAAAGAATCCAACAGCGTGTGTTTAAAGGCTTGCAGGTGTAGTAGTATTAGTTATTATTATTATTATTATTATTATTATTAATAATAATAATAATAATAATATTAGCCAAGAACTGAATCAGTGAGGTTAAAACTCAGCTGTCCCAAGGCCAGATTGCTGCCTGTTCACTTTATTATCCATAAGCGATGTGTGCAGGAGGGCAGTGGGAAGCAAAGGGCGCCTCTTGAGAGCCACAAAAACTGGACTTTTAATTTAAAACTACCCTTTCCTGTTGGAGTGTCTCTCCTGCCAGTCCATCTTTTATTCCTGCTACGCAGCAGTGATCAGCAGGTAACAAGGGAGAAAGGAAACGGATGGTTTTGCAGCTCTGTCTGGCCGGTTCCAGCGCTGTAAATTTTAGATATATATGGTACAAAGGAGCGTTGGGATATTAATTTCTGTTGTTGAAAATCACAGACCCTCTGCTTTAATTTACTGCTAAATAATAAATGACTCGGCGAGATACTCGGCAAAGATAAAGGCACCTCGGTAAATCAAACAGCTCATAAGCACTTAGGGCTCAGTCTGTCTTGCATGTGTACTTAAGTGGTTTATATTGTTCTCAGAAAGCAGAAATAAGCAGGCGTTTAACTGATGCTATCTGCCAAAATAAAGGATGAACCCGTGAATCAAATGGTTTCCTGCAAATCCTCATTTGCATTTGAAGGGTGGAATGAAGAGCGGTGCTGCAGGGATCTGGAAATGTCTCGGTGCAAGGCTCAAATGTGGGGTGCAGGCGGTGGGGTCGTCACTGAGAGCAGCAGGTGGGTTTGTGTAGGATTTGTGTGGGGTTTTATCCACAGCTCAGCTGGAGGAGCAGAGTGCAGGGATAAGTCTGGATATCTTGGGTTATGGAACCAAAAATGTGTATTCTATTTCATTTGATGAAAGCAGTTGGAGAATTGTTCTTCTTTACTCTGGGAGGAGGTGGGCAGGTGCCTTTTGTTAATGGGCCAACTGTTAAAACCAGGTAGGGCATTGTCTCTTATCTCTTTCACCACTGGTCTTCCCTCCAGGGGAATATTTTTCTACTAATGGGCCATTAACACCTCCCCAAACGGAACACATCCACATTCCATCATCCCATTGTGAGATGTTCCACCCAGTGGGGGGAGCCAACCATTCCTACCTGGATAAAACTGAGACACAGGAACAAGAAAGGATCCAGCTTCACCCGATTCCTGGAGGAAGAATGGACCCCATCTCATAATCACTGGACCCTTGTTCTACAGGATCATCTCTGCTCCACCAGAACCACCTCTGCCACTCCAGGAGGACTCATTTTTGGACTGTTTCCAACACCCTGACCAACAGGGTGTCAGGTTGTAGCTCTGACTCTGTCAGGGTTTTCCAAAATTGTTGTTTGTTTGCTGGTTTGGTTGGGTGGTTTTGTTTTCTACATTTGTATTGTTAATATGCCCTAGTAAAGAACTGTTATTCCTATTCCCAAATCTTTGCCTGAAAGCCCTTAATTGCAAAATTATAATTTGGCGAGGGGTGAGGGGTTTACATTCTCCATTCTAAGGGAAACTCCAGCTTTCCCTGGCAGATACCTGTCTGTCCAAACCAAGACACTGGAAGATGCCAGGATCTGAAGCCTCACCCTGCACCTTTGAAAACACCATCCACACCATTCCATGCTCATGGCACTTGACATGGTGCAAAGTTCACAATAAGACACAAATGAAGGACACAGACTCGTGATTCAGAAGGCTGAAAATGACTCCAATCTGTCTTTATTGCCCAGGAACACTTCCCTTTATACTATTTTAACAAAGAACCCATCCAAGGGGTGGAAGAAAGACAAACCTCTTGGACCACATTGGTCAAGTCAGAGGGACATCAAGAGAGGTCCCTCCTAGGGAGAGGAATGCAGAAAACAGGATACTGTTAGAAAAACAGTATCTCTTGTTGAGAGAACAGTGCCTGGGAAAGGTTTCAGGGAAATCAAAACATCACAGGCACGAACCATGACTACAGCAAAGCAAGGTGAGACAGGGGTGGCACTGGGGAACCCTGATCTGCAGCGTGGATCTGCCACGGACAACCACATCCCCAGCTGGTTCTGCCTCAGTTTCCCTCTTGGCGTGCAGAAGAGGCCCTCCACCTCCCCAGGCTGCTGTGCAGCTCTGCCTCCTGGCTCTACACTTCCCTCCCTGGGCCCACTTGTGCCAGGCAGCAGTGGCAGAGCCACTAAAATGGCATCTGCAGGGAGGGCAGGAGCTCTGGCGTGGCTGTAAGGAAGTTGGATGTTGGGCTCTGGCAGCCCAGCCCCACAGAGCCAGCCACAGAGTGCCAGGCTCCAGCTATTTGCAAAGGCAAGTTAGAGTCAGAAAGATGCAATCAGAGTCTGAACTGAAAATAAGACATGGATGTGGCCGATTTTGACATTTATAGCTCATGTTTATTATGCAAATTGGCCCCACTCTATGGGAATGCAGCAGAAGGAGATTGCAAAGGGCACCAGCTCATCCTTGACGTCTGTGTTGGAAGCGTCTCCCGTGCATCTGTGGCCCTGTTAAGCAGATTTTTGGGGTGCTGGGGAGGCAGCCGGGGGTGTGGGGGCTCTGTGAGTGGTGCCAATGCCTGGCTGGGGCTGTGGGATATTTAGGGATATGGGTTTGGTGGAACGAGAGGGTGGCAGAGCAAACCATCTCAGAGCTGATCCCCAAGAGGCAATACAGGGGCATTTCCTTGGGATAATTTCAGCAGCCAGAGCTCTGGCTGTGCCTTGGCCTGGCTCTGAAGGGTACAGGAAGGCTCCCAAGAGCTTTGGAGTGTTTTAGAGCGTGGCTGCCTGAGCACAGACTAAAAGAGATTGTCACCTTTGTTGAGTCACCTCTGCAGTGCCCAGCCTTCCCTCTGCTCGGGGTCTGCTGTGCTTGGAAATGGCTCCTGTCCCTGAAGTGCAGACACACTGAGCACCTCACTGCCTGCCCAGGGCTGTCCCCATCCCACAGGTGTCATGGGAGGAGCAGCTGAGTGGCTGCTGGTGCTGGGTGCCACCCTGCAGGCACCCAGAGAGCCAGCAAACGTCACCTCAGAGATCCCAGGGACCAGCACCCTGTGGCATGGACAATGCTGCCCTTGCAGCCCTGCTGGTTTGGGTGGGGGGTCTCTCCAGCCCACTCTGGGGTGTGTTCCAGCTCCATGGAGATGCCTGAGGATGCTGCATGCAGGTGTCCATTCATGTGCCTGGCAGCAGAGAGGAGCTCAGGGTGGGCACCTTGGTCTGGGACTGAGGGGTTTGTCCAGCTCCAGGACACAGTGCCTGCTGCTGGCTGTGGAGAGGACAAATCACACCTGGTGCAGCTGATGTAAGGGGAGCACAGCCACACAGAGCTGGATCTGGAAGAAATTTTGCCACAATGAGTGATTCTTCAGAAAAAAAAGAAGCCCCTGGTAGGTGGGAGGCAGCAGTGGGGATGCCTGGCCACAGCAGTGCTCCTCAGCAGGTCACCAGCTCTCAGATTTGTCATCTTTGGAGAGGAGGACACCAGCCCAGTTGGCTCCACTGGCTTGTGCACACAAACTGCCCAGCTGGCAGGCTGAGAGGAGAGGAACCTCCAGCTGGGGATGGTGACAAGTGCCTGAGAGAGAAAACATCTTTCCCCAGCACAGCTGGATTTGGTCAGGGATGTTTCTCTACAAGCAAGTCAAGCAAATGTGTTTGAATAACAATTTATTAGATACACAAACCTCTTCAACCTTCTCTGCAGCAGGGGGCCAGGGACAGAGGAGATGCTGATGGGAGTAATTCCAGATACAACTGAGCTCTGTGGAGCAGGGAATTTTCACTTAGTTTTTTTTTTTTTCAGGGGAAGGCAGAGATCCCTGAGCTTTCAGCTCATCACTGTGATAGGAGGGATGTGTGCTCATCGAGTGCCTCAGGCTCAGGTGTCCAGGTGACATGACCAGCCATGGCATCCTTTCCTGAGGGGGGACACCTGCTTTTTGTGTTTTCCAAGTGGGAGAAGGGCCAGGGTAGCTCACAGCCCATTTCTGAGGCAGCAGGAGCTGCAGCACGGTGATAGTCCCTGTGAACCAGGGGCACTACAGGATGGTCACTACAGAAAGGACATTGTGGGGCTGGGGTGTGTCCAGAGAGGGCCAGTGGAGCTGGGGAAGGGTCTGCAACCACAACTCTTATGAGAGGGAGCTGGGGAGGCTCAGCCTGGAGAAAAGGAGGCTCAGGGAGGACCTCCTGGCTCTGCACAACTCCCTGACAGAAGGATGCAGCTGGGGAGGTGTTGGGCTCTGCTCCCAGGGAACAGGGACAGGATGAGAGGGAATGGCCTCAGTTTGCACCAGAGCAGGTTTAGATCAGCTGTTATGGAAAATTTCTTCACTGAAAGGGTTGTCAAGCCCTGGAACAGACTGCCCAGGATGGAGGGGAGTCACCATCCCTGAAAGGATTTAAAAGGAGTGTGGATGTGGCACTTAGGACATGTTTCAGTGGTGAACACAGTGGTGCTGGGTTAATGGTTGGGCTCGGTGACCTCAGAGATCTCTTCCAAGTTTAACAACTCCATGAATCTCTGAAGTCCCTGAGTGTGAGCAGCCCTGGGAGAAGCAGGAGTTTGGGTGGTGGGAGCAGGCCAGGAGCAGGTACAGAGCCAGCTTTTCACATCAGAGACACCCAGAGTACAAACACACACAGGCCAAGGGCTCAGCTTTATTTCAAACCCTCTGGTAAAAACAAACAAACAAACAAACCTTTACCTGTGTTTACCTACTTTTACCTGTTGAACTCCATACCTGTGTTTGTCACAGCTGGGAACCACCCTCAGTGTTTCTGACCTTGCCAAGAGGAGGACCCAGAGAGGCCCAAAGGGATTTTTAAGGGTTTGATGCACTGAAATGCTTTGTCATTTGCAGATCTTCTGGCAAAGTTCTGGTGGCAGCAAACCCTCTGCTCTGAGCATTCTCCCCCAGTGGGTGAGCTGCAAACCCTTCAGCTGATGGTGCATCCCAGGCTTTGCTCCCAGGGAGGCAGAAAGGCTCCACTCCCTGCCCTCAGGCCCAAGGTGCTCCTCACCCCACACCTGATATTTTATCCCTGTCTCTTTGCCTTCTTCTTATACTCCGACTGCTAACTCAGATTCTGGAGGGCTTTGGGCTAGGGTTATATCAGGAAAGGGGAAGAGACCCAAAAGAGGCTTTTTACCTAGGATTGTTCCAAGGCTTTATTTTTGAAGGGATTCTATGGGCAAAGAAAGAGCCAAGGAGGTAAAAGAGGCAAAGAGGACGAACAAGGAAGAACAGGGGTTTATGTAGACCCTCTGTCCCAGGATAGATATCTGGCACTAAGCCAATTGGTCAGAGATAGCAGGAGAAGGTAGGGTCACATCACACAGTTACAGCTTTGGGGCTCCTTTTGGGGTAAACCCTCCCCAGAGGGATACAACACACACCCAGTGTCCACTCCTCCCATGGGATATTCCACGCAGGGGCAATGGGTCAGCTGTGGAAACCAATGACCCCATCAGGAATATCTGTGTGTCTGACACATCCCACGCCACAGCAGTGGCCCCGAAGGCAGCAGGATCCAACCCAGGCTCCCAGATCCACATGCTAGCTCAGTTTTCCTAACCCTGTTGGAAAGCCAGGGCAGCTCCAACGTGCCCAGAGCTGCTGGGGTGTGACACGGCACCCTGGGCAAGCACCAAACCCCACGTCTGACAGTGAGAGCACTCTGCTGGAGCACAGCATGAGGAAAGCAAATTACTGTGGAGTAAAGGAGAAAAATCCATCCTTGCTGGGAAAAGGAGGAGGGAACTGGTTGAAGGATCCACGTACAGGACTGTGACAGCAATCAAACAACAGCCCTTAAAATGTCAAGGGGGGGGTGAGTGTGGTTTAATAGCAACCAAAACGCTGCTGAGCTGGGTGACGAGGAACAAAGCAGAGGGATGGAGACATCCACCTATTATCTGCTCCCTGGAGAAAGAGAGGAGCGAGATAATTCAGGTTTATGCTTGATCTACTGTGGAAATCTCAGAGAAGTAATGTTTTCTCTTATCAAAAAGGAAAAAAAAAAAAAAAAAAGAATGTTTGTTTTCAGTGCTGTCCTTGCCATCAGCCAGGCTGTACAAATGAGATACACAGCGTTTAGAGCCGGCCAGAGCTGGGCAGAATTGCACCCAGGAGGGATGAAATCCTGCGGGGTGTGGCAGCTGGCCAGCTCCTGGCTGCCCTGGAGGCAAAAGACAGAGGATGAGGGGGGGCACAGAGGGATCAGCAGGACACAGGGTTTGCAGCAAGAGCCGTGAAATGCTTTTACCTTCACAAATAAAATTCGTGGAAGGGTGTGAAATGCTTTTGTTCTGCACACACCTGCCCTGGGCTGCCCTGGAGGGAATGGGTGCTTGTCCCTGCCCACAGTGGGGTGGTGGGATTGTCCTTCCACCTCCCTGCCAGGCTGGTGGCAAAGAAGGCTGTGAGGTGTTGGAGCTCCTCTGGCTCAGTTGTCCAAGTCCCTCTCTCTCCTGAGGGTGCCTGGAGAACCAGCACAGCCTGGCCAGCTGATCTGGCCACTGCCCACACTGAGGCTCCAGGGCTCTCCCTGGGTGCCCAGCACCCCTAAAGGATTTCACAGCAATCACAGTTGGATTTGATGATCTTGGAGGTCTTTTCCAACCTCAGGGCTTCTATGGATCTGTAAGGAACAAAAGAACACTGAGCATTATGACTTCAGCATTAAACCAGCAAGGCATGAAAAGCAGGGCTGTGTTGGGAGAGGGGATATCCCTGGGCTTGCAAGCATTGGTCAGGGGGCAGCAGGGAAGGGCTTTGTGCTCTGAGAAGCACAAAAGCAGCTTTTGCAAAGTCAGCTCCTCAGATCTGCGGGTATTTGTGTTTTCATTCATCCCCCTGCATCACAATTCCTTGTGCAAAGCAGGGCTTGTACCCTCCTGCTCTCACAGGGACTGGAGAGATGCTCCCCGGTATTTGTAGAACACTCCTGCTGCGTATTTACAAGTGGCAGAAGGAAAATCACAAGGAAATGAAGAGTTTAGTATTCAGAGCAGGCTCTGAGCAGTGCAGGCACCCACTCCTGGGGAGCCTGAGTGTGGAATTACCTGCTCAGCTGGCTCAGTGGTGGTGGCACAAACCTGTCCCTGTGTCACTCCGTCCCTGTGCCTGGATCTGCCAGAACCCACAGGCCACACCAAGCTTTAAGGGGCAAAAGGGAGTTTTTGTTGGCTGGGGGTGTGGTGCTCCATTTCCCCAGCTGCTCCTCCCATCCAGGTTTTGCACAGCTTGGACCTGTGTGTCTATTTTGTAAGAGGCCTGCTAAAATGTGTTATTGCAGAAATAAAACTAAACACTGCTTCGTTTTTGATGAGCCATCAGGGAGCAAGTTATTGCTTGTGTGTTGGAGTGGTTTTCTGCTCCCCAGGCTGTTTATACCAAAATGTCTTGGAGGGAAGATTGTGATTAAATTTCTTGAGAGAAACCTGTATTTGTGCTGAAAGTCTCTCTCTCAGCCAGGAGTGGGGCTGTCAGAGTCACTGAAAGTGAAGCACAATTCAACATAAACAGGCGGCCTCGAGAACCATCAGCAGAATATTAAATCCAAATACTGATTTACTCTGTATTAACTGCCCTGTGGTTTCAGCTCCAGCCAAGAGCGGCCTCCGAACTCTGCGTGTGCAGAGATTTTGCCTTTGGGGAGGATTATAATAACAGAATCACGGAATGAATTGGGTTGAAAAGGATCTAAAAGCCCATCTCATTCCACCCCTGCCATGGGCAGGGACACCCTCCACTGTCCCAGGTGGGACAACCTGGCCTTGGGCACCTCCAGGGGTGGGCAGCTGCAGCTTCTCTGGGCAGCCTGTGTCAGCACTCTCCTAGGGAGGAATTTCTTCCTCACTTCTTTTAGTGGAAAACTATTCTGTCTTGTCCTATCGCTATCTGTCTGTATAAAAAGCCACTCTCCATCTTTTTATAAGCCGCCTTTGGGCACTGGGCAGGGGCTCTGAGGTTTCCCTGGAGCCTTCTCCTCTCCAGGAGAGCACCCAGAGCTCTCCCAGCCTGGCTCCAGGGCAGAGGGGCTCCAACCCTTGGAGCATCTCCGTGATTCCCATCGCACCAGCGGCTCCAAAACCAAACCCCGCCCGGTCACCGAGCTGCACGGGGAACTGTTCTCTGCTGGTCCCGAGCCCCACAGCGCTGGGCTCCGCTCCCGGCACTCCCGTCCCGTTCCCCGGGCTCCGCTCCCGGCAGTTCCCGGAGGTTCCCGGGCTCCGCTCCCCGCAGTTCCCGTCCCGTTCCCGTCCCGTTCCCCGGGCTCCGTTCCCGTCCCGTTCCCGTCCCGTTCCCGTCCCGTTCCCCGGGCTCCGCTCCCCGCAGTTCCCGGAGGTTCCCGGGCGCCGCTGCAGTCCCAGCTCCCACCGCAGGAGGGGGCTGTCCCTGGCGGGCCGTGCCCCGCGCGGCGCTCTGGCCCGCGGCTGCTCTCGGTGCCTTTCCGGCCGCGCTTCCGGGCCGCGTGGCGCTGAGGGAGGGTCGGGACATGGCGGGCTCGGCGGCGCTGAGGGAGGGTCGGGGATATTTGGGGCGTGATGGGGGGCTGGGGGTCAGTGGGGCGTTGGCTGCGGAGAGGGGGCTGGGGGAGGTGGAGTAGCGGGGGATCTGGAGCGCTGGGGGTAGTGAAGGTCTGGGGGGCAGAGTGGGGCGCAGGAGGGGCTGTAATGGGGGCTGTGGGTGAGCAGGGGCTGGGGGCGATGTGGGGGGCTCGGGGTTTGGGGGGCTGGAGCGCTGAAGGGGTGCGGAGTGGGGGGGAAGCGAGGTACTGGCGTGCGGGGTATGGAGGTTTGGGGCCGGCTGGGTTTTGGGGTGCGGAGGGGGTTTGGGGTGCTGGGTGGCAGGTATTGAGGTGTGGGGTTGCGGGGGGTGCTGCAGTGGGGCTGGAGGACGGTCTGAGGGGCTGCAGTGCTGGGGGGCGTGTGGGGGGCTTGGGGTGTAATGAAGGGGGGTCGTGAGGGCCTGGGGGAGAGGGTGTGGGGTTCTGTGGGGGGCTGGGGGAGGCAGCTGTGGGGATGTTGGGGGGTAGTGGGGGTGGTGAGGGTGTGGGGGGCTGCAGTGCGGGCTGGGGGAGGCAGGGTTATTGGGGGCTGCAGGGTTTGGGGTCTCTGGGGGATTTTGGGACTGTGTAGGGGGTCGGTAGGAAGGCTGGGGTGCTGTGCAAGGACAATCCCGGGGTGTGGCTGCTCCCTGGGGAGGTGTTGGGCCCACAGCAGGGTGGGGGAGCAGGGGGAGAGCTGAGTGGGGCCCGTGGGGTGTCAGGAGTGAGCCGTGTGGTGGGGAGGGGGCTGCAGGGCCAGCCCCAGGGCTGACAGCCAGACCAGGGCTTTGTTTTTGCTGTGAGTGTCCCAGAACTTTGTGTGTCACAGGATTTCCTGCTAGGGCACAGCCCCAGATGGTGACACGGGTGGCACTCGGTGCTTCCATTCCTGAGGTGAGGGAGCACCAGGTGAGTGGTGGGAGCCCCTTGTGCCCCTCCTGGGCAGGGGAGGGGGGTCTGTGGGCTGGGGAAGGGCTGCTGGGTGGTTCCAGCCAGCCCCACCCGTGCCCGAGAGCAGCTCCCAGGTGGGCTCCGTGCCGAGCCTCACCTGTGCAGTAACAGGTGTGAACATTCATGAAGCATTTTGATGGTCATGTATGATACTGCAAACAACAGCTGCACCCCTCCTCCAAGGGAAAACGGGTTGGGTTGGGGTTTTTCAATGTGCACTGAGTCTTCCCTTGAAAATGTTTTGCAGGGTCAAACTGGTGCTCTCTCAGGTGTGGAAATGAGAGCCTGGGAACTTGATTTATCACTAGATAGTGTTTGAGTTGCAACTTTGTTCTCCACGTAGTCTGGAATAGTGATAAGGCTGGTTTCTGCACTTGAGCAGATGTAAAGCTTTGTTGGAAGTTGTGGACTTTGCTCTCGTTCCATGTTTGGTTTCTCTCCTGCAGCGGGGGGTTCACCTGGGGACAGCTCAGGGGACTGTGTGCTCTGGCAAGTGTGGGGAGGGAGAGGGGGAGGCCTGTGCTGGGAACCTGGCACCACAGTGATCCCAGCTCCTGGGAAAAACTCCTTGCTGGAATAAGAAGTCCTTTTCCTGTTTGTTGTTGCTGGGGGATGGGTGATCTGGCTCTGGTGTGCTTTTGGGAAGGATTTTAGGGAGGGCTGGGGTGGGATATGGTGCTTCAGTTAACACTGATCCAGAGGAGATGGGTCTGTGTAGGAAAGGGGGCTCTGGCTTTAGCTGCTGCATTCCTGGTTGAACATCCTGCTTATTTGTTTTCAGGTGGCTGGACCAGGAGGTGATTCTGCAGGATGGTGAGAGCTGCTCTTGCAGTTTGGTTAAACCTGTGTGGTCTTTTGGGGTTATCACAGAATCATAGAAGGGGTTGGGCTGGAAGGGACCATAAAGACCATCTCCTGCCACCCCCTGCCATGGACAGGGACACCTTCCACTATCTCAAGATGCCCCAAGCCCCATCCAGCCTTGCCTTGAAAATGTCCAGAGAAGGGGCAGCTACAGCTTCTCTGGGCAGCCTGTGCCAGGGTCTCCCCACCCTCACCAATTCCCCAATACCCCATCTAACCCCTCCCTGGCCCTGCTGAAACCATTCCCCCTTGTCCTGGCACTCCATGCTCTTGTAAAAAGTCCCCCTCCACCTTTCCTGTAGGTTATAGAAAATAGTTGTGCCTAATTGGATGGTGAACGTGAATAAAATCCACTTTTCAAAGTTGATTTCCTTTCTTCTTATTTAATACTTGTGTGCCTGAACACAGCGGGCAGGTGTCTAACTGCTGCAGGTGGCTGTGCAGGCAGCAGAGAGCTGCCAGCTGCGCTGACCCGGGGCTGTCACACCCTGCAGATGTGCACGGGGAGCTGTGAGCTGAGCTCAGCGGTGCTGTGGGATCTGGGAGCATCTCGGTGTGCCGAGCCCCCACCTCCACTAGAGGGTGTGGAGCTCCGCGGAATCCTTTGGTTTTCACGGAAACGGGAACGCTGGGAGCCGTTTCTGTTATCGGCTGCACAGGCAGCGAGGCCGTGGCAGGATTACATCCCTCGGGAGATTCCTGCTCTGCATCCTGGCAGCAGCCCAGGCTGCTTGTGCGTTACACAACTGCCAGCCGGGCGTGGAGCATTCCATGGGATGTCCCTGGCCAGCCTGCAGCCAGGAAGAGCAGCCAGAGTGTGCAGGGGAGGCAGCTCTGCTCTAGGTTGGATCAGGTGTGCCCAGCTCCTGGATGAGGTTTCCTGGAGGGATAACTTGCACATTCCAAGTTCACTCTCCTTCTGCTTGGGGAGCAAAATCTGTCTAAACAGCAGGGGCAAATGTTTCACTTGTACATTAGCCTGGCTCCTAGATTTCCCTTCCTAGAGGGAATTTCCACTTGGTCTGCGACATCCCCAAGCCAAGCCCAACAGCAGTGTGCTGTGGAATTCCATAAGCCTGTGCTGCTTGCTGGGCTCTGTGTGCTCCCTGTGCTTGTAGGATGTGCTCGAGGTAGCCACCTTGGCAGGTACAGGATTTCTTCCTTGCTAAATTCTGCCTCCAAGTGTCTCGTTAAGAATGAAATCCTGAGCAGAACTGGACCCAGCAGTGCTGCCTTTGCTCCAGCACTCCCAGAGGGGAGCTGGTGTCTGGGTGGGTAGGTGATGGGGATGTGGAGGGGCACAGGCTCCTCTCCAGCTGCTGGTACTGTGTGGGTCTGCAGATGTTCTGGAGTTGGATCCCTCTGGGAGGGGAGCAGCTCCCCAGGCGGGTGGGATGTGCAGCTCTGTGGGATCAGGAGGGCTTGAGGCCTCTGTGTGCTGCCAGGGATGTCCAGTCAGAGCCCTGGGCATGGGAAGAGCTAACTGGCCTCTCCAGGGAAAAATGTCCTAGAGGGAAGAGGGATCCCAGAGAGCTGGGTACTATCCAAGGATCACTTCTTCCAGACTCAATAACATCCCTGTGGGCAAGGAATGGAGCAAAAGGGGCAGGAGAGCTGCAGGGATGGACATGGGACTCTGTCAGGAGAGACAGTAAGGTGGAGGAAGGGCCAGGCCACTCAGGATGAACACAGGGATGGATGGTGTCCGAGTGTGCTCCCTCATCCACAGCCAGGAGTGCTGATGGGAGGGAGGTCAGAGACCGTGTCCCTGCTGCCAGATCCTGCTCCAGAGCCAGCTGTGGAGCAGCAGCAGCAAGAATCATAACGCAGCCAAACAAATCCTCCATCAGCTAAGCGTGAAATGGATATTTATGTGTTAATGAGGAAGGAGGCAGAAGGTGTTTGCACAGGCACCTGTGTTATACCTCAGCTGCAGCCAGGCCAAATCCCGAGCACTGGGGCTGTGCTGGGATCTGGTCAGACCCTGTGGAAGGGGAGCAGGTCCCATGTGGGCAGGGGAGATGCCCAGGCTGTGGGGAACAAGCTGTGGGCAGCTGCCAGTGCGGGGCAGGCTGGTCAGCAATGGGGAAATGCTTTGTCCTCCAAAGCACAGACGTGGCGTCTCCCCTTGCACTAAGCCTGGTCCTGCTCCAGGGCTGCCTTCTGCTCTTCCCTGCTCTGCTCCTGGTTTGTGCTGAGGCTGGAAGAGCTTTGAGCTCCGTGCCTGGCTGGACCTTGAGCTGGGGCAGGAGTGTTTGGCTCACACTGTCCGTGTTATGTAAGGGTTTGAACTTTGCCCTGTTGGAAGCGGAAATGTCTGGCCTGCTCTGATCTCTGCAGGAATTGCGAGCGTGGAGATCAGGGGCTGTGGCCTCTTCTGCTGGGTAAACAGCCAGAGAACTGCCTGTTTGCCACCTTTCCTCTCCCTCCATCACGCCCTGAAGATGCTCTGGCAGCTCCCTTGGAGTGTGACATCTGGGAATAGCGCTGGCAGCCCGCAGTGCAGTCCAGACCCTTCCACTCGGCTTCACTCAGCCTTGGTGAGGGCTCACCTCTGCTAAGAGGCTGCTTTTAGCTGTTCCCTCAAGAGCTGTTTTTAGGTCTGGCTGTGGCACTTCTCTTCCTTCAGCAGCAGCTGAAGTCCTTGGGGCACAGGCTGCAGGAAGGACACGTCTGGTGTCTCACTGCCCTGAGCCTGGGGAGGGGTGAGGCTGGGCTGGGCACAGCCTGAACATCCTTGGAACTCACAGCTCCCACCAGAGCCAGGATTGCATGGCAGGAGCTGATGCCAATCACTGTGCTGTGGTGATGAAGGGAGGGGGAAATCAAAGAAAACTTAAAAAAATATATTATTTTTAAGCCATAGCTAAGAAATCTGCCATGGCTCCAAGTTGGACCTTGCAGTCAGAGGTGAGCAGGCTTAATTTGACAGCTATTTCTTAAATATTTTAAAAGCTGCCTGGAATAAACTGAATGCTTCCGAGTAGTGACCTAAATTCCACTTGCTGTAAATTTCATTAGAAAGTGGATTTGTGTGCCTGCCAGGCTGCTTTGCAGCTTCATTGATCTGCCCAAACCATGTGCTGTGCAAGTGCCTTCCTCAGCAGATTTTTAAAGAGCTCACTGCTGCGTGCTGCCAGCCCAAAATGTGACTTGTTTTCTTTCTTTTCTCTCCTCTTCCTCTTCCTCTTTTTTTTTTTTTTTCTTTTTGTTTCCTGGTGCAAATGCATCATTTGTTTACTAATCACGTTGCATCATTAGTGGCACGGAGTCCTCCCACTGCCTGTGTGGGCACGGACGGAGCAGCTGGGAAGGAAAATGTCACTCTCTTCAGCTTGGTCGATGTGCTTTGCTCCCAAATCCCCATCCCACGCCACGAAGGCCAAAGGTTTTCTCAACCTTGGGAGCTGCAAGCAGCTCTCTGCTCTCCAGCACCGTCACCTGTGGTTCTGACACCCCCTGGAAAAAGCCTCCTCCCCTCCTGCTGTCCCCAAAGTGCTGTCTGTCCCCGTGCAACCACGGCTTCGGATCTTGTGGAGAGGTGTGATGGTAGCACAGATGGCACAGACTGAGCCTTACCAGGGAAAATAGCCTGGGGAGGTGTGGGACTGCCACACCTGTGGATGCAGGAGCAACATGCACCTCCCCAAGGCTGAGCAGGGTCACACAGGTGCTGCTGAGCTCCCTTCCCGTGGCAGTGTGTTTGCAGCCCACCCTCCCGGGGTTGAAGGAAGTGGAGAGGGGCTCTGTGCAGCACCACACAGGGGGCACAGGGCTGGTGCAGAACCACAGCTCTCTCTGTTACATGTTTGGTTTCTCTCCTGCAGTGGGGAGTTCAGCTCCTGTGTTGTCAAACACGGAGCAATTGCCTGGTTGGGCTGAGTTACTGGGTGAGGGGAAGGTGGTGTGGCTCTGTAGCCCTGAGGTTGGATACTCAGCCCTGCCTGCCCCATGGGAACCCTATTCTGGAGCTGTCCCTCTGCCCCTGGCACTTTTACTCCTGTGGGGATGCCCAGCCTGGGGAAAGGCTCCATGACAGTCTGAAACCCAAGTTTTGGAAGCCCCCTGGCCTTGGTGGTTTGGGGAGGTTGGGCAGCCTGGGCACTGTGTGTGAAGCAGGCAGACTGTGCTGGAAATAAAGGCCTAACCCACAACCCCATCCTACAGGAATGATGTGCTGGCACCCAGCAGGAGGTCTGACAGCTCTTCCCAGTTCACAGCATGAGGCAGAGCCGGCTTTTGAAGAGGAGCTTTCCTGCCTGAGGGCAGTCCCACCCAGCACTGCCAGGCTGGCATGGAAAACAGCCCTGGCAGCAAGTCCAGGTGTGGGTCTGGGCCAGGAGGGCATGCTGGTGTTGAAGGGGATTGGTTATCACAGAAATGGTCTCCAAAGAGGGAGATTACAAAACATGGGTGTCCCTCAGCTGTCTCCAGATACAGAGCCTGTGCAGCTGGGAATATGGGAGGGACTGGAAATACCCCAAATCCACCCAGAGGGGTGTCTAGTGTCAAGGACGGAGGCTGGAGAGAAATACCCCCCTCTTCTAACCACTGTCTATGACTGAACATTGTGAAGACACATCTGGAGGGGGGTTTGGTGCTTCACTTGCTGTGTGGGTGATGCAAGTGGGAAGAAATCCCTATCTTGGAGCTGTGGAACACGGGACTGTCCTGCCTCCTGATGAGGAAGGGGCTTTCTTGGGCTGAGTTTTGGCCTCCAAGCAGCAGCAGCCTTTCCACGGCCTTCCCTTCCCCTTTGGCTGCCAGCACAGGGGATGCTGAGTGCCAGGATCCTGGCTGTCCTCTGCTCTGGGAGAGGTGCTGCTTCACCTCTGCTGTATAACTGTGATTTATTTTCAGAAGTTAAACCTGAGATCTGACAAAGACCCCACAACTTGGGCCAGCAATGTGGGCTGTCCTGAGGAGAGGGCTTTGCTGGATGTCAGCATCCAGACTAGGGCTAAATTAATTTCCCATAAATCTGAAATGCACTGCCAGTTTTCCAGCTTCTCAGCATCTCTGCTGGAGTTGCCTGTTATTTATTCCCCCCTGAGGTCCTAGATGTACAACAGGTTTTGCAGAGGTGATTACCCAATCCCATCCCCTCGGCCTGTCAGCACCCAGAGCCTTTCCTTATTCCAGCTCCTTATGAGGGGTTTCTCTTGTGGCCCCAGGTGGCTTCAGCTGTCCCCAAGCTGCAGGAAAGGCAGGGAGGAAGGAGAGTTGGAGGCAAGAAGTCTCCTGGCTCTGTCCTGCTTTGGTTTGGGGCAGTGTGGGTGGTTCAGCCCCTCTGAGGGGTGGGCTCTGCAGGCTCACCCATCCATGGCTGGCAGAGAGGCACCAGGACTGTGCCAGCTTGGCCATGACTGGGTGCTGGGATGGCACCAGGAGCTTCCCTGTGTCATTCCCCTGTCCAGTGCAGTGAGGCTGGAGCAAGTGCAGCTGCACTTGAGAGTGCTGAGCAAAGGGCTGCTCAGGGGGGAGCCACCAGGGACAGCTGGATTTAAGTGCTGGGAGTGTCACCAAAGCAGCAGTTTCTCTCTGCAACCCATGGGGGCTTATGTGAAAAATGAAATTTCTGTCTGTCTCCTTCCTTGTGCTTTCTCATCTCCGCCAACGGAGCTGAAGATGGGAGAGGATTTTTTCCCTATATTTAGCTCTCGAGAAATTGCTATAACTAATCGGCTTTAGGATGCTGCGTTCTCTCTTTTATTTTATCTTCTTCTGTTGCTAAGACCTTGTCATGTGGCTGTGGACTGCAGCTCGCTGACTCTCTGTTTGCTGGGCTTTCATGGAGTCAATTAATAACCCGTAAAAATAACACCTCCAGCTGTTCCACTTGCAGCTGCCAGGCTGGAGTCTAATTATGGGGCCTCGAATCCCAAATCCTGCTTTGCATGTAAAAGTGCCAGTGAATAGGAAGAGGCAGAAGAGATGGCAATGCAAAAAAGGAATGTGGTTTGGGGTCTATTTTTAGCCTTTTCAAGCCAAATGTGAAAAGACCCTTAGGCTGCTTGTGTCCTGCTGAATGTGATCACATGCACAATATTGTTCCCATGGCAAAGCGCAGCAGCCAGGGTGGGTTGGGGGTTATTTTTGGCAATTAACTTGCCTACATTGCAAACCTCCTTCTGGGTTAGTTTGCACAGTGCCGTGTTGTGGCTCACATCCGTGTGCTAATGGGTTTATTGCAATCAGCTCCCGTTCTCTCTGTGTTCCTGAGCGTGCCAGTGCAGTGCTGGGGAGGGGAGGCACACAGCTGCTCACCCAGGGCATCTCACAGAGATGGTGGTTGGTGGTAAAGGGGTGCTCAGCCTCCCCCAAAAAGTCCTTTCCTGCTGACTGTGACACAAAATCAATTTAGCTGGGGCTCTGGTGGATAGGTGATGATCTCCCTCTCATATCGTTCTGTCTGTTGCACGTCCTCATCTGCTTTCCAAGCTGGATGTTGTCTCTGGGTGAACTGCTGGGCAGATTTGTCCTCTGCTTCTCTGGAGCCTCTGCTGGGCTGGTTCTGCCTCAACTCCCTCCACTGCCATATTCACCTGCCTCTTGCCTCCTCCCAGAACACCCTCTTTTCTTGCTCCCCACGGAAGTGGTGCAGCAAAGGCCCACAAGGGCCCAGGTGCATGGGGGATGTTGGGGATGGGCCACAAGGAAGGCATTGGGCTTGTTTCCAGTCTGTGCCCAGGGAGTTGTCTGGGGGAATTTCAGTCCTTTCCATCACTGGGCTCTTGTTTAATTCAGACTCAGCCTGATTGTGACCAAAAGCAAATCAAACAGCTGTTCATTAGATAACTTAAATACCCAGTGGTCATGCATTAGTCTGCAGCCACCAGTTTGAAACCACGACTGCAAACAGGCTTCCTGTGCTGAAGACATCCCCTTTGTCAAAACAAGTTATTTGGAGACTGATACTGAAACCTGCCCTCAGAAAAAACTCTGACACCTCCCACTTGCACAGGGGTGGCAGAGCTACCCCCTGTGACAATGCCACCTCTTCCCTGTCTCCTCTGACAATCACCAGAGCCAGGAGGTGTTAACCATCTTCCCCCTCAGCCCTTGGGGGATGGAGCCACACTCTCAGAGGGTGTCCCTTCAGTGGAGCTCTGCTGTGACTTCTCTGAACCAGGGACAGACGATGCTATCAATCTGTCCAGCCTTGCCTGGCGAAGAGATTGCAAACGTGGCTTTCCATCACGCGCTACATTAGCCAAATTAATTCCAGGACAGCCAGCCAGCGGTGCTGGAGGCCGAGACAGATTAATGCTGCAGCTGTGTCAGAATCAGCAGAGCTGCTGCTTGCACTGTGCCAAGCTCCCCGGCTGCAGGCTCAGCCGTGCCCTCCGCCTCACACCTCTCCGGAGCGCTGAACTCTGCAATCACTGACACAGACAATTCAATTGGAAGGAACATCTGTCTCGGAATTGCGCTCCCATTCAGGCTGCCGCTGCCGCCACGGGGTGACATTTTTCACGCGTCTTGCCCGCTTTCTTTAATCTCCTAAACGCAGGCACGCCTGTGGAGCACAGGAAGGTTCCTCCCCCCCCCCACCCCGTGAGAAGGAGAAAGAAATTAGCCAGCAGATCGAGCGTGCACAGCAAATAATGAGATTGCCTTGGATACGGGACTGGAATTCATGCAAAGCGTGGTGCTGGTCGGAGACAATAAGCGGCGTTTCTGGGATCTGCAAACAGCGTCACGAAACTTGCGCTCCTCAAGTTCTGAGACACGCAGGGACCAAGGCTGCCAGCACAGGCCTGATCCACAGGCTGCAAGTTAAAAAAAAAAATAAACCCTGAAATAGCAATACTGGTAGTTATTTTGGTGTGCAAGTGCCTCATAATGCCTCGTTTTCCTCCAGGCGCAGGAATAAGCCGTACAGACACAGGGACTGTGATGCTGGGGGAGCAGCAGTCACAAAGGCAACTTGTCCTAACAGAGCTCCACTGAAAGGTGCTGTGTTTGCCCACAGGGTGCAGACCCAGCTCTAGTGGAGTCAGTGTGCTCTTTAAAAGGAAGTGGATTTGTGCAATAATTTTAATAGTAAGTGTTTCTTATTACTCCTCTTGTATTAAAAAATAATAATTATCAACACGTTAGAGACAAACAGGGACAAAGTCTACCCGGTGAGTGACCCAGCAGCTTGATTCATGTGCTTGTTGAAGCAGCTGAGAGTATTTGTACTGTCAGACTCATTAAAAGGAGGGATGGTAAACAGCCTTTGTTTTTATTTTTATAGGAAATTTACTCATCGTTTCTGCTGAGCCTTTGGCTGAGACTCCTGTTTTTCTAAGGAATGAGTGATCAGATCCTGGCAGTGCTTTAAGTCATTTAAAGAGACAACTGGAAACAGGCTGTTCCCTGGGAGGCAGGTACCAGGCAGCTCCCAAGCAGTGGCACACGGACACAAGAGCTGTTTCCAAAGGCAAGTAGAAAAGCTGGGCACTCCTAACAGCCCAGTGAACCCTTCCTCACTCACAATTCCAGCTCCCTGTATTATGAGCTTGATGCCTTCAGCATCAATAAAACACCTCAGCAAAATTAGTTATTATCCAAGTGTTTTTCCCTTTATTCTCTTTATTTCCTTCACGGCAAAAAAGGTCATGGGGGTGAGCTCTCTTTAACCTGTGCCATCTCCTGATGTCTGAGGGATAAAATAACCCAGTGAGAGCCCCAGAGGGGCGGGTGTCCCCTGCTCCTCACAGCCCCCCGAGAAAACAGTGCTATCAGGCTTTTAGGTGTAAAAAGCATCCAACACAGGTATTGGAATAAGCGTTGGATCTGATTCTTCATCCAGAATATCCACTCCACCAGCTCCTCACATTTAATTATCTCTGCACGAGCAGCCCCCCCCTGCACCACCTGCTCACTTTTGTTCTAGCATTGCACGGCTCCTGAGCACAGAACTCAAGGCAGGGAGCCTTGGCTGGGTACAGGCTTTGCAGGGAGAGCATGGGAATAAGGGCTGGGACATGTGCCACAAGCTCATCCTGACTCATCCATTTTATGAATTAGGACTTGGTCCTATTTGCTAATGTTTGTCTGCGTAACCTTTGCTGTCAATGGGGCCGGTGCTCTGATGTCAGCTGCTGGACTCGGAGCGCTGGCAGCTGGTGTCCCTGGCCAGCTCCCAGCCTACAATTCAATTTTCCTACCAGTCACTTGAGAAGACAGGAAAAAACATGTTTCTGCCTGTTTGTGGCATCAAGACATAAAGGGCTCCAGTCTACAAGGTCATTTAAGGCTTTTCTACGGGAAAGCTCAGATAAATCAAATAGTGGTATGAAGTTAATACACCTTCACTTATGGTGCAATAAACTACAGTAAACTAAGGCTGGTTTAATCCTGAATAAAAATCCCATCACGGAGTGTAACACCTTCTAGGTATTGTACATTAACATCCCCTCTCTGAATACAGGCCAGTCTAGAGATATTTTACCCTTATCCCAGTCGTGGGAATAGTGGAAAACTACTGCAGAGCTAAAAGGCAGGAATACCTGGAAAAAAGGGAACCACCCAGGAAGTGAGGAGCTCTGCTCTCCTTTCTCATACTGACTTACTGTGTGACTTTTCCTATGGCATTTCGTGAGCCTCAGTATTTATACTGCATTTTGGGATTGCTGGTGTCTTCCCTGCCATTATGAAGGGCTTTAAGATCTCCAGGGATATGTGGAGAAATTTTTCCTCCTGTTTACTGTTTCCCCAGTACGAGCTGTCCAGGGAGCTTAGAAAAATATGAACAGCTGTAATGGATGGGCACATTCAGGTCTGTGTCTGGAGGGCTGAACTTAGGGGTCACAGTTACTTTTAAGAGAAGAGGGGTGAAGGAGTTCACACATCCCCACACCCAGCTTTACCAGTTTGTCCCTCCCTAGACTGACAAGGGAAAGCAAAAATGGTGACGCCTAGTGAAATACATTAAAAAACACCCTGTGCAAACCAGAATCAATGCCCCCAGGGCACAACTCTGTTCCATTAACTGTTTGTCACTCATCATGCTTATTATTATTTCCATCATGCTGGCAGTGTTGTCATTTGGGACCATTTCCGTGGCTTTAAAGGTTTAGGAAGCAGGTATTTATTTCAATGCGGCCAGTAATACATAAAAAATTCCACTGACTCAGACAGGACTGATTTGTCAGGGAATGGCTCTTGAAGCACTTCAGTGTGTCTGAACCCAAACTCTCATCCCTTTTCCACATATTTTAATAAATGTATGGCTTAGCAGCAAGACCTTGAGTGAACACATTCTCTCTTGTCATGAACTGCTGACAATCTCCTCTCTTTAGCACAACAGCTCTGAAGATAAGACTTGATGGACAGTAAGAAGTCAGGATGGCTTCACTTTTCTTCACTGCCTGGGATGCAAACAAAAGAAACCAGAGCAAGTTCCTGCCTGTTGAAATTCCAGGAGCTTGAGCCGCATTCCAGCACGGCTGAGAGGCAGTTTTGAATCTTTTCTCCTATGCATCAGCCCTGCACTGCTCCCAAGCAACTGCACTTTCAGTTAGTTATTATTAATAGTAAAGCATTGACTACCAATAGTTCTCATTAATTTCCATGGTAATATTGCCTGAATCAAGATAACAGTTGCTTCGAGTTGTGTAACTAAAGTTCATAACGTGAAGGAATGCAATCCAGGGAAATGCTCAGATGGAGGGAAGTGACCGACCTTGCATAACCTCCCTAAGGCCAAACTTCCCTTCATATCTAGCAGGCTGTGTTCCTGATTTTCTGAAAATATTGGAACGGTTTGCACTTTTAGCCTGTGTCCTCTGGGCTTCAGTCTCCAGCATGCCTCACAGCTTTCCTGAAACATTTCACCCACACATTTATTCACTATATTCCTCCTAATGATGGGAGCTGGAGCTTCCATAAGAGAAGATGTAACAGGAAAATAAACAAGTCGAAAAATTTAAATCTTAAAATTTTATTTCCTCTTCTTCACCTATCTTGCTAAGGTTGTTTCTGCAGAAAACAGCAGAGACTATGACTGATTTAGACATTAAATTACAGATTTTCACTCTATCAATAAACTCTAAATACCTTTAAAAATCCAAATGAAGCTTTTATGGTTACCTGGCCATTTGGTGAAGTAGAATAAAGGCAGTCAGTAAGAATTAAAACGCTTCCCAGAATCTAAAGAGGGAAATGTTATGAACAAAGAGGAATCTGAGTGGGCGTAAATTCCTCGCCTTGCTACTCCGGTAGGATTATATCTCAGGCTTTCAGAGCAGGAAAAGGATGTTGCAGGCATAATGGCATGGAATATCAATCAGATAACTAAATCTAATTACAGTTAACTAGCTAGCTCCTGCTACATGAAGGCAACTGGCCAAGTGCCACAACAGAAATGAGATTCAGAGGAGCAATTTCTCAACACATTAAACAACTTCTTGTAAGGACTAGTTCAGATCAGACAAGAGGCTATGCTTGACTAACTTTAAAAGACACAAGGTTTGTACAAGAAAGAATGGTAGCTTAATCCCTCATTAGTGGTAACCACAAATTCAGCTTTCCTAGGGAAGGAATTGCATCAAAATGTCAGGACATGACTCTGAATTTTAGTAGATTTATATTCTGAGGGAGTGAGCCATTAATAAAAGATATTGTGGGTAAACAAAATGTCTCAATAGTGCTGCTGAAGTGAGCAGAGACACGGGTTCCTAACTTTCAAGTCCTTATTTTAACACAGTTTGTGATACTCTGGCATTGTAAAAACCACAATTGTACTTCTTGCTTTTAGCACATCGCAGTAAAGCCACACATGGTGTGAAACAGAGCTCTTTGAGGCATCCCAGACGGCAAATACCCTGAGCTGGGTGAATGCTGGCTGATTACAGAGAGAGAGGAGAGGTGGGAAGATGGTCCAGCAGCGATCGAGGTGGGTGCACCATGCTGTGCCATTGCCCTAATGCCCCTGATGGTGCCTGAAACCCACCCAGAGCCCCCCAGGCCGAGGGAGCCGTGAGGGCTGTGGGAACACAGGATGCTCAGGGGGCTGAGGGGATGGGAGGTCCCATGTCCCGCTGTCCCTTCCCTCCCGGGGTGTGTGTCCATGACTCTGTGTGTTTGAGGGGGACTCTGCCCCTCGGTCCACTCAGACCCCACCTGGAATACTCTGGGGCTCCTGCACAGATCACGGACCTGTTGGATCGAGTACAGAGGAGGAACCAAGATGTTTGGAGGGCTGAAGCAGTTCTGACATGAAGAAAGGCTGGGAGGATTGGGATTGTTCAGCCTGGAGAAGACTTTGGGATGACCTAATTGCAGCCTTCCAGTATAGAATCTCAGAATCACAGAATCTGCTGAGTTGGAAGGGACCCACCAGGGTCATCGAGTTGAACTCCTGGCCCTGCACAGGACACTCCAAGAATCCCACAGTGTGAGAGCATTGTCCAAATGCTCCTTGATGTCAAAGAGGCTCAGTGCTGTGCCTGAGGAGCCTGCTCCAGTGCTCAGCCACCCTCTGGGTGAAAAACTTTTCCTCATATCCAACCTAAACTAGCCCTGACTCAGTTTCATGCTGTTCCTAAAGGGAGCCCACAAGAAAGACGGGGGAAAGAGTATTTACCGGGGCACGTAGTGACAGGACAAGGGGGAATGGCTTCACAATGACAGAGAGGAGGTTTAGATTTGTTTAGTCATCATTCCTGGAAAGTTTAAAGAATAGACTGGATGTGGCATGTAGTGCCATGGTCTAATTGGCAAGGTGGTGGTAAGTCATAGGTTGGACTCGGTGATCTCAAGGGTCTTTTCCATCTCAACTGATCCTGTGATTCTGCGGTTAGAGATCTGGAAGAAATTCTTCTTTGTGAGGGTGGTGAGGTAGTGGAACGGAACAGCTGTGGCTGCCCCATCTCTGGAAACCTTCAAGGCCAAGCTCGAAGCAAACTGGTCTAGTGTAGGACGGCAGGGCGTGAAACCGACTGCCCTTTGGGATTCTTTCCCACCCGCACCGCCACCCCACCACCGCACAACCGCCGCTCCCCTCACGGCCGCCGCGCACCCCGCGCCGCCCACCGCGCATGCGCCCCGCCCGTCCCCGCCGCCGGCAGCGCGCAGGCGCCGGGCCCGCCCCCGCCCGGCACCGCGAACGACGGGCGGCGGCGGCGGCGGCGCGCGCGCCCCTCCCGCGCAGGACGGCGCTGCCCCGGCGGCATGAGGGGAGAGCGCGGCCGGCTCCGAGCGGTAAGGGCGGCGCGGAGCCTCACGGGGGGCTCCCGCCCGCGCCCCGCGTCCCTCAGCCCCGCCGCCCTGCCCTGCGGCAACTTTCCCATTGTCCGCCCGCTCTCCGCCGGCTCCTCTCAGCGCCGGCTGCGGGGAGCCCCGAGGAGAGGTCGGCGCTGCCCGTGGTGGAGGTGGGGGGTGGTGGTGATGGTGGTACCGGTGATGGTGGGGTGGGGGTCGCGGTCCTCGGGAGGGTCACGGCGGCGCCGCGGCCGCTGCGGTCCGGCCGCCGCGGGCAGGCGGCTCTGGCCGGGTCCCCGCGGGGCAGCGCGGGGCTGTCACAGGTGTCCCGTTCCCTCCCGGGGTGTCCTGGAACCCTGTGGGGCAGCGCGGGGCTGTCACCGGTGTCCCTCCATCCTGTCCCGTCCCGGAGCCGTGCGGAGCTGTCACAGGTGTCCCTTCCCATACCGGGGTGTCCCGGTCGCTGCGGGGCTGTCACCGGTGTCCCGTCCCTTCCCGGAGTGTCCCGGATCCCTCCGGGACAGCTCAGGGCTGGGTCACAGGTGTCTCCCCATCCCGTCCTCTCCCGGGATGTCCCGGTTCCGCCGCGGCGGGAGGAACGCGGAGTTTCTTTGTTGTGTAACTCTTTTTGTCCGGGGATTATAAGAGAGGGTTTGCGGCTGTTTGCGCTGATTCAGGTGGTTTAAAAACAAAACAAAAAAAAAAGCGGGGTAGTCATGGGTAAATTCTTCTCGGGGCTGGGATGTCGGAGAACTTTCCTGCGGCTCGGGGGGTTGTTCTTGGCTCCGGCCGGGGCCGGGGAGCCGCCGAGCCGCGCTGCCCCAGCTCCGGGGCCGGGAGCGCTCCCGCAGCGCTTTACGGGCAGAAAAGTGAAGCCAACTCGCTGTAGCAAACGCGTTTCTCGCTAATACGAGCCTGGCTCGCAGCCCGCGATTCATATGCGGGTGCTACTTGCCAGAATTTTTCAATAAACGTAAATTGCGGTAGAGAGAGTTCGGGTCAAGCACTTTGCTGGGTAGAGCAGGCACGAAGCCTTTGGAGTAATTCCTCTGCGTGCTGACAGTGAATCTTTTCTGGCTGCATAGTGGAATTTCTCTCCAAGTTTTTTTTCCCCCATCTGTCTCATAAGTTTCTCTCTCAAAAGTTTCAAATTTTTTTGAGGTGATCAAGGAATACTCTTGGCCCATCACTGTGCTTTAGCAATCAGTTTTTTTCCTTCTTTCTGCAAACAAGCATTTTTTTTAACACTTACTTTTTAACCTCTTTTTGTGCTTTCTTTATTTCTTTCTTGTTTTTTTCCCCCACCCTGCGCTGCTCTGGGTAGGGCAGCCCACATACTGTGCTGGGGGACTGGGAAATGCTTTTCTGCCTGTCGCTGGGATGTGTCAGTGTTTGGTTCTCAGCAGCAGCACAGGAAATGTCACCCTCCTGACAAAAGAGTCATAAAATATGTTGAAGATTTGTTACTAAAAGTGGACTAGAAATGTGCTAATTTTATGTTGTCTTTGGAAGAAATGAGAAGTCAGTTCTGACAGAAATATATATAGAGAGATTTTTCGGGGCCCCTGCTGGGTCTTAAAAAAGGTTGTCAGGGAATTGTGAAGGATTTCCTGTGGAATTACTAGCGTGGTACCACGCACAGACTAATTGTCAGAGAAAATTGAAAATGGCTTCCTACGTCTGACAGATGGTTTTCAAAATTTCTTTTTCAGGTTTGAGTTGATCTCACTAAGCTGCAACCATGGTGCAGAAGTACCAGTCCCCTGTACGGGTGTATAAACACCCTTTTGAGTTAATTATGGCTGTAAGTATTAATTTTTGCTGTAATTTCCTTCTTGATAGCTCCTTCTGTTGCTGACTACTTGCTGGGCTTTGTTTGATAGATGCAGTAGAACATACGAAGCTGAAAACAAAATGCAAACCATGAGAACTGTGTGTTTCAATGATTTCTTCTCTTCCCTGAGTGTTTGGTTTTTTTTTAACATAATGTGCTCTCCTTTTCTGCCAAAGTTTAGATAATGTTTACAGATGTATTTGAAAGTTAGAGCAAAAGTAGGCTTGAAGTGTCCTGGAAGTTGGTTACTGGGGGCAGATTCTTCAAGAACAGGAGAAGATGTTGTTGTACACTGATTAAAACATTGCTGTGGTTGTGTTTTCATCAGTGTAGGGTTTACAGGATTGGAGAGCACAGAGAAAACCATGAAAGCAAGGACATGACTGAATGAACAGGGAGAAAGGACCCTGGAAACATTTTGAGGGAAGGGAAGAAAAAGCGTGGTAGGGAGGCCAGAGAGATGAACAAAAAGCCTTTTTGGGTGCATGTTGCTAATTGGTGTGATAGTGGTACAAATAGTAATGAAAAGAATGAAATTTAATTAGGTTCCCTTTTTTTACTCTCTCTCCTCTTCTCCCTCCCTTTTCTTTCCTTTTAGAAAACAGAGTGGAAGTAGGTATTTGACATTTTAAAGTATATTCAATTGAAACTCCAGCTCTGGGGCTCTTATGAGTTAGAAAGAGCAATTAAGGAGCTTTTCCCTGATAAAAACAGTTAAAAGTGAACCGTCATCTACATAATAATTGTTTGATTTCACTTGCTGAAAACACTATGTTTAGTGGCTTTGGAGGAGAGTTTTAATAGTGCTCCTAATGTAAATATTTAGATAGATCACATGGTTTGGAGTGCAGGGTTCCTTACAGAAGTGATTCTTTGCAGTCACAGGGCAAAAAAGGATTAGATCACTCTACGGGGAATACTTGCATTTCTTTTTATCTCATTCTTAAGGCTGCCCCCAGTGTTACACATTAGGTCTTGCTCTTGCAGACACTTCAAGGCAGAGTTGTTATTTTGCTGAGCAGTGAAGGAGGTGACTCTGATATGTGTAAGGTCTTTTATGACTTCAGTGACTCTGACAGCTGGGCTTCAGGTGGTCTCTCAGTGAAGTTTGATGGTGTCTGTAACTTCAGCCTTCAGTGAAGTTAGACTGGCTCTTAGATCAATCAGCCAAAATTAATTTCTTAAATTAAATTCCCTGGCTGTTTGCTAAACTGATGAGTCCACCTTGCTGCTGAATTGAAGCCAAAAGTCTTCCCCTGAGTTATTTCTTCAAGGATATTTTGAATCAAAATGCTGACATCAAAATTGTCCACAACGCTTTGCTGGTGTGTAATTAAAAACCCTTCTGACTATTAGCATGAACTGAGAATTCCCAAGCTGGTCTGTGTCTTGGGGGTAATATCTGAGGAGTAATATTTAACAGATATAAAGTCTTCCCTTACATTAAAGCTTTTCTTTAGAAAGCAAGAGGCCATAGTAGGTATGCAACTAGGTTGCAAATGATAGTTAAAAAGTGAACTAAGAGGAGAAGAATGCTTATAAAAAGAAACAACCACACAGGATCCTTTCTGAGACTGGAAGTTTAGCTGAGCAATAATGCATCTGATTTATTTAGTCTGTGTCAGAACAGTGGGTTATCACTTGTACTTGTTCAGAATGTGAGCGCTGGATGAACATCCTCTCCTTGCCATGTTGCTGCTGTTACTGAATTTTAAAACTTGTAAAATTCCTGCTGGTGATCCATCAAAACTGTCCGTGCATTTTCTGAAGTGTGTAGAGGAGTCCATGAGCCAAATTCTTCTGTGAATATAAACAGTATATGCAAGCTTGATGCTTTTTGTTACTGCTTTGTTACTGTTTCCCCTTGGTTGAACAGTGATTGCATAAGTTGATGAAGTATTTCTGGAAGGAATACTTGTGTCAAATTCTATGCTTGCTAAAGTGGAAGCACTATGTTGCATATTCTCAAGCAAAAAAGTGCTGTAATGTTATTTTAACAGTGCCAGCAGCTCTTCTGAAAGGAGGAACAGCCTGGCATATACCAGGCTTGGATCTGTTGGAAAGCACCCAATAAATGCCTTGTGTGTTGTGTTTGATTTTCCTCTGTCCCTCTCTTTTATTTGCACCTAGCCCTTGAGAGAATGTGTCCTCAAATGGAGGTTTAAGCCCACACCCAGAGACACTCATCTGTCAGTAAAAAAATTTCTCAAGAAAACTTTGGCCAATGTGGCAGCAGTGTTCTGTGTGCTGAATTGTCTCACAAAAATCACTGCTTCTAGCCTGGCTCTTGTGTGAGATCTCATCTTTGTATTCAGGTGCTGAGTAGTTTTAAAGATTTTATTTGGCCAATTGTCCTCTCTTCCCTGGGCGTTCTGTGGAACTCCAGAGGTAATTCTCTCTCTGGAGTAGTAATGAAGTTCACCAGTGTTCACCATGAAGCCCTTGTGCACTGGGAAGATTCCCTGGATGATGTGTGTTGCAATTGCAAATTGGAACTAATGAAGTCAAACTGATATTTGGCCTTCAGATAGAAAAATCAGCATTTATTCTTCATTTCTAGAAGCCACTGGGTGAATGCCACTTGCAGAGTGGGTCATTTACAGTGCAAACTTCCGATTTGCCCACTTTCTCCTTCCCAGGTTTCTAAGAGGCACTTGAGGGAGAATGGAGCACAATCAGCATTCCATTCATGCAGCTCTAGTGTGTTCCCAGGGAACTTTGTTCTCTGGGAAGGGTGACTGCAGCTCTATATTAAGACAAAAAACTGAATTCAGTTCTACTTTTCTCTAAGCCAAGATTGTCAAGACAAAAAGTGTTTTGCAGGAAATTATGATATAAGGACTTCTAAAATAGACAGGAGTCAAAATTCGTTTCCTAAGTGGAGTTAGTGTTGAAAATAAGTTTCTCTGTTATGCTTCCTCCACTGGCATCTAAAACTCATTTGTTGAACCCAAATATATCTCTATGACAATATCCTTAAGGCATGACCCCTTATCTCCCAGCTGGGAATTGGTGAGGTGCTGAGGCTGGGAGGGAGTGGCAACATCCATCGCTTCAAAGCTTCCTAGCTTCCCTCATCATTAAAGTCCAGCTGTGTAAAATCTAATATAAGCGACTTGCCTTGAAGATTTCCTTCTACTGGCAAATTGTGTGGTTCCAGATAATGCTTAAGATGCAAATCTTTTAATGAAACTGTTTCCTAAACTCGAAAAGATTCTAGAATCGTAGGCTAGAAATGACCGCACTTTAGTCTGACACACCTAACACAGGCCAGATGATTTCACCAAATAGTTTCCAAAGCTGACATGATGATTTTTGGCTGCTCTGTGGAATAGCTGTCATAATTAACTTCTTGGAATCTCTGTGTGTTAGTGGAGATGTATTTAAAAAAGCACCCAGAGCAGCAGCTTGCACAGCTGTTCAGGAGACTGAATAGAATCTCGCTTCTCCTCCTGTTGGGCGTTTACGTAATGCTGGAAGCAGCTGAAATGTGGAGAAATGGCTGTTTACTTAGACTCACTTGTCAAGTTACCAAGGTTAAATATACTGGAGAAAAACTGAGAAGCTGCTTTTAGAAAACTTCTAAAGATTACAGATTCAATTTTTTTTTTTTTTTTTTTAATATATATTAGCTTAAAGAGGTTTACATTTAAAGTAATACCAGGACTTTGCTGAATAAGTAGTTCTTAATATTAAAAGGCAGTTAAGAACTTGAATCTTCCTTAACACACATGAAGCTAAAATTAACTTTGGAGATTTGCAGCTCATTTTCAGTCTGACATACTTTAGATAATTCCCCTTGAGTTTAATTTCCAAAGTAAATTTAAATAATGAATAATCAGTGGGAATGGTATTTCAAGGGTGGAATTCATGCAAATGGAAAATAAATAAGATGTTTGAAAAAGCACACATTGGATTGAACCATTGACCAGCGGGATTTTTCTTTTTAAGTTTCTGGAAGCTCTGTGGAAAATGTATTGCTCTTTAGCCCATTTAGAAAATGTCCTATTTACAGTCACAAATTACTTAGTTTCAGAAATAATGTGAATTTTAAAAAATCGATCTCGCATTTTGCCACTGTTCTGATGGAATATCTGAAGTATCTCAAGCATGAATCTTTCCTAGTGAGTATAATGTGTAGTGCCTTTGATTATATTATCATTTTAATGGTTTAAAATTGCTGCTTTTGGACATCAGGCTGACTGACTCCCTTTGGCTTTATAGATCTAAAAAACAGTTCTTAAGGTGTATCTCATGAATTAAAGTATTCCTAAATTACAGTTAAGTAGTAACATTGTAAATGGGATATATACGCTTCAGTGATAAGAACAGATTAGAAAAATTATCTGGTTTTGCAGATTGACAAATCAAAGCATAATCCCTTGATCTAGATTGTAATGAGCTTCCTGATCAGCAGTACATTACTATTTCACTATAAAAGTTATTACTTTAAAAAGTCATTTAAAAAAAAAATCAAACTGTATCAAGCTAAGTGCCACACCTGCTCATAAATACTTGCCATTTTCATTCCTTCCAGTCTCATTCTGTTTTCCTGGAAAAAATGCATTTCACACATCATGTGAAGAGGGGCTGAGAGGCTGGTGAGAAAAAGGAAGCTCTTCTGCAAGTGCTTTTGAGAGCACAAAGTAGGCTTTAAATACATGGAGAAGTATTTTATTCCCCTGATGCAGTGCACTTTGCTGAGAATTTGTCCTGGATTCTTGAATCCTGGGGAAGGGAATAAACTTGAGTGTCTGCTCCCAAAACCTCTGAGCTCTTTTCCCTTCTGTTGTAGAACTCCCAGAGTCTCATCTGCTTTGCTTCAAATCTTTGCTGAAGAATTGGCCTTATTTGCTTCAGAACTGTGTGGGTAAAGCTGTGATGGAGCAGAGCCTTGTGTGGAATTTCTGAATTTCTATTAAATGCATGCAGTTCCATTACTGATTGATGGTGGTGATGGTGGTTCCTGTGTTAGCACACAGAATAAGAACAAATGATTGTTTGACCACTTGTTTGGAATGAGCTGTGGGTAACAAATGGAAGAGTTCACTTAAGCACTAGGGAAAAAAATATTGACTTAGCAGCCTGCTAACAGTGCCATCTTTGTGTTATTTTGTGTCATTTTGTAACCTTCTTAGCTATTTCCATACCTGGTTTCCTGTTTGTTTTTATTTTTTTTTTTGGTGGGGGGTGGTGGTTGGTTTTTGTTTTGTTTGGCTTAGGTTTTTGTTTTTGTTTTCTGGGGCAAACACATGACCTGGCTGTAGCTGACAGCTGCAGTTCTCTTGTTCGCCAAAAGCTTTGAGTCAGTTTTTAACAAGTCCTTTGCACTTTAAAAGGCTAAGCCACCACTACTGTCACACTCTGAAAGGTGTCAGAAGAAGGAAAATATGTATCAAAACAGTTCCTGTGTTTTGTTCTAAAAGCACTCCAAGGTTTTCACCCTTTGCAGGTGTTTTAGCTCTGGTGTGAAGTGCTGCTCCAGGATCTGTTGATCCAGCCAAGCCATGTTACCTTTGAGTTAAAACTCTTAAATATGTGGGGATCTGGCAGAGGAGAAGTGGTTATACATCCTGCAGAGTCCTGGAGACTCAGGGTTCTACAGTCTGGAGAAGGTGTAACTTCATGCTCATGGTCTAATGTGTGGTTAGGCAGTAAGAAACATGTGTAAAAAGCCTTCAAATCTGTGGGAAAGGGTGAATTTTTTGAGGATTAATTAAAAAAAACATATCCAGTGAGAAGCCAGAGGTTGCTTAGAGATCAAAATGAGGTGTTTCCCTATTTCTTGGGCAGTCTGTGCTGCCTGAGGACTTCCTGTAAAGCACCTTCAGTCAAGAGTCCAGAATCTGGAACCCAGAATTGAGAGGGTATTTGTTGTAGCCAGGGTTGTTTTTGCTTTGAATTTTTTATGTTCCTGGCAGGAGGCCAGCAATGGAATCTTTAAACTGTTACATTCTGCATGTAGAACGAATCTTCTGAGAATATGCAAGGAAAGCTGTTAATTAGCTTAAGTTGAAATTAATTACAGGTTGGTCTTAAATTGTCTATTTCCTTTTCTCCCAAGTGAATTTGTCTTCCAGGTTTTTTTTCACGTAGTTTAAAAATACCGTGCGTGTATTCTAAATGAAGAACTAGGATGTTAAGCTGAATTATTTAACGCTTTATTTCATTTTTTTGTGATAAGAGTTAAGACAGGTCAGGTTAGCAGCTCACATAAAATGTTACATAAGGCCCACTACAGATAGTTTAATAATTTGACTTTCTCACAGTCAAACTGCAGCTGGTTTCAGCCATCAGCAGTCGGTGGTGTTTGAGGTCAGAGCCCTGCCAAGGCTCCACGCTGGTGGCAGAGCTGGTGGCATGGCTGGGGCAGCACTGCCAAAAGAGTACAAGCCAGCAGTGAGCTATCACAACTGGAGATCGGCTCTCAAGCTCTTGCCTTTTCTCTGCATAGCTTTTGCTTAAGTCGTGCTGATTTCAGCCCAGTCCACAGGGGTTTCCAGCTTGTGGTTCACATCCTCTGTCTTCTCAGGGTCAGAGAAATATCACCAGTATGTGGTTTCCCATTGTAGCTAAGCTGATGCACCAGGCTGCTGCTCTTGCTTTCTTGCAAAGACAAACCAGCCTAGGGACACAGGCTGGGCCAGAGCTGTCTCGGAAAAAAGGAAGATAAATTCCTTGTCAGCCCAATTTCCTCGCTGGGCTCCCTTGAGGCTGCTGAGCATCCCTGTGGGAGCAGGTGCTCGTCCCCCCCCATGCTGTGGGTGAGCTGCTGGCAGCTGCCTGCAAGAAAGAAGAGTCAGCAGGGCATCTGTCACTAGGGTTGTACTCTGAGAGCCCTCGATTCCCTTGGGAAATAATTAGGGATCTGCAGTTTGAAAAATGCAGGAGCCGCTTTGCTCTAACAGTAAATGAAGGGGCCCGTTGGAAACCTGATTCAGCAGTCTTCAGGTATTATTTAGCAGTGCAAAGCACTTGCAAATTGCACCTAATGGCTGGGAGTTGTGGGTTCTGTGAGTTGCTTTGGCATGAAGGGAGCTCTGTCCTTGCTTCAGAAAAATGAAAATTAAAAATTTCTACGCTGTGTGCTGGAACACAGACACACGTGGATGGACTGGATGCCTGTCTTGCTTTGTATTCACGTGTAAAACTTCACATCTGAGCATTTTCTATCTTGGTCTTCTCTTGGGTTTTACTTTATTATAGTTAGTTTTGGGTTCTATATATCAGCAAATTTGAAAATAAAAATATCACTGGGCTACCAGCTTTAATTCAGGCGACAGCAGAGGGATCGTGGGAGGAAGCAAAGAGAAGCTACTCTTTTGCATTAAAAATGAATTTTTATTTAAGCTGTTTTAATTCTTAATTAGATGGATTTTGGCTCTGTTAAATTACTGTTTCAAGGTTTTGTCAGATTAATGAAGTTAAATATCTAAGTCTGTGGGGTTATGGGTTACTGGATAATCACAACTGTTTTCATTCTGTTGGTATTTATGCTCTCATAACTTGAGTACGGATGCTTTTTGGAATACACGCAGATCAATTTGTGCAGGAGTTGAAAGCTACACTGCAAACCTCCCCATCTCAGCCTGTCTGATAACTTTCTGCCATGCCTACTGCCGCTGTAATATTAGATCATATCGCTGTGACAATAATAGATCTCATTTTGTGCAAATGAATATTTCCCTGGTGATGGTCAGGGTGGCAGCGTGCCATTCAGAGTTGTTTATGCCACAGCAGAAGGGAGCAGCTTCCTGATGAGAGCGCTTCCTTTCTTGTGTGCATCGTGTCCCTTCATTTAGTGTAAAATTCAAATGCCACAGACATTCTGTCCAGTTCAGGCACACCAGGCAGCAGGAGCCTTTCCAGAGGATGGTCTTTTCAGGCTATTTCATTCAATGTGTAAATTATACTGTATAATTTGCAGAACTCTCTTTGCTGTGCAATTCCAATGAATTGCTTGTAGATAAGTTCTTCATTACTGAATTCAAGGCTCTATGAAATTACTTATTTCGATTGAAGTGTTTCATGGTGTGCGTGGTGCAGCCACTGAAGTTGTAATGAACAGGATTTAAAGCAATTTCACTTGAACTTGTTTGTTCTGTGTTGACTAAACTGATTCATGCTTTTGTTTGCCTTTCTTTGCTGTAAAGGAGGGTGAAGAACAAAGAAGTGATTGTCTATAATCTATGAGTTTAATTTCATTTTAGAGAAGAATCAAATTACTCTTGTCTGTTTTTTGGGTTTTTTTATTTTAATTGGCTTATCTTTTGAAGCTAGGTTGTGTTTTCTGTCTGTTTTATTGGGAAGCAAATGCAGGGGTGCAGAAGTTGTACCATGTCAGTGATGGATCTTGCACTGGTATTACCTGGTTATTGATATCTGGATGATGAATTTGGATTTTTATTCTGTCTCTTAATGAGAAGCACAGAACTGGATTGCACCGTGAGGCCTCTCTAGCTAGTGCTGCCTTTCAGGCAGTGGCCAAGGGCAGTGTCTGCCTCCAGGGGGGAGGATAGGAATGAGATAAACATATGGTAACACTCTCTTAGGATACTCTCTCATCCTCCAGCAATGTGTCTTGACAGCCCTTCTGGTCCAGAATGTGCCGTTGTCAGGAATAACATCTCACGTGCTTGAGTTCTTGTGCTCCCAGTTCCTTTCTGGAGCCCAGGGAACTCTGTGGTGACACTCTCCAGCAGGAGCTGGTGCTTCATGACACGTTCTGTCAAGAGATGGATCCTTTCCCTTGGGCCTGGCAGGGCTTGCTCAGCCTCGCACCTCCTGCTCCTCGTGTCAGAAGAGGCAGCACAGCCTCTCTGTGCTGCCTGCCCTCTTAGATCTGGCAGGTGCCTCCCTCAGGTCTCGAATGAATCATTTTCATGGTGGTGATCTTAGTGCAGCAGTTTGATTTCACATGAGCAACTGCTGCTCTGTACTCTCGGTTTTCCACCATCAGTTTTTTACCTATTTGAGGGTCTCCTGATACTTCACACATGGATGTAAGGTATTTTTTTTTACACTTCCCAGCTTGAGGTGAAAAGTGTGCAGGCTCCAGACCCTATGATGCTGCATTTTGATGACATTCCATTGACATTAGTCAATGCTCACGACTTAAAATGTACTTAAAACTTTTTAATTGGTTTGCTTAACAGTATATGGCTGCTCTCTGCCTGGAAGTTGATTTTTGCCTGGTCCAAAAGCCAAAGCAAGGCCTTGCTATTTATCTTGAATTTTGTGTTCTTCTGGTGAAGCTCACTGTACTAATGATAGTCTTGGAAGAGTGAAATCACTGGTGCAGTGCTTAGAGGCCAATTGCCTCTGGGCCAAATGAAAATCTGCTGGGTGAAGTCTGAGGCAATCAGGTCAAACCTGTTCCACTGAACCTTCATGGAGGGAGGAAAAAGTCTGGAGACTTTTTTTCCTTATGGTAGTACAAGTCTGTAACTTCTCAGGCAATGGTTTAATGAGGAATTCTGAGCCCACACTGTAGCAGTGCTGTAGTCATCCTGTCCTCCTCCACTCATAAATTAGATTTTGTCTGCACAGTAATAATTTTATTTAAAATAGCCTAACATATTCCAGATGTTAAACATGTTGTAACAGACCTTCTTATTGAAAGTGTCTGTGATTGTAAGACCAAGCAAGTGAAGAATACTAATTATAGGAGTCATAAAAGTGAGACTTAAGCGTGGTACAATAGAGCAGCAAGGAATATTTGACTGCTCTAAAAATAGATCCTCAGTGGACACAGTGGGATTGCAGCTGAATTTTAAAAAACTGACTGCAGAGGAACTAGACATGCAATTTTGTTAACTGGAAAAGGAAAGGGGAAGCCAAGCACCAAATTCTGCTTTCAGTGTGACAATACCCCGTGCCTGTGAAATGCCTGTTGGCAACACAGAGCGTGCTTGTGATTGTTCAGCTGCTGTAAGACAAGGAATGCTAATTAGAAGAAATGGTAGGACAAGCTTAATTATTTACTGTTGGTTTTATGTGTGTCTCTTAAAAAATTCACAGGAAGATATGTTCCTGTGTTGTGTAAAGGGCTGTGTATTGCCAGCGTTGCAGAGAAATAGGAAATGCTTGGGAATAGCTCACATTCCTCAGTAATCACATGTTGGTCTCCAGGCATTTAAGCTTTCCCTGGCCTGTCGCCAGCCTTTGCTGTGATGCTCTTTTGGAGGTCAGCCTCTTCTCCAGAGTACTTTAACCTTGAGCCAAAACAGTCGTGTCCTGTGCAATTGGGGTCAGAAGCCGAGTTTCCTCTCATAGGAACTACTGAAGTTGACTTTAATTGCAGGGCACATTCTGTCAAACAAAGTGTTGTGCCCAGAGCTACGTGGCTTCTGGGCCAGACTGATTTCCATCTGTCTTGCTTGGAACACGGGCAGGGCAGGCATTTTCCTCTCAATATAGAATAGTGTTGCAAATGCATTTGGTATAAACAAGTTACAGTGACATTGCAAGTCCATCTGGTCTTGCTGTTGCCCCCACAAGGCCAGGTAGCATCTGTGTATGTTGAAGAGCAACTTGGAGCAGCAGAGCTGTAAGTCTGTCCTCGGTTTTCCACCTTCAGTCTAGACCAGAGCAATGTCAGTCTTTTTCTAACCAGCAATTTGATCTTGGTCTCTCAGTCATAAGCCAGCCTAACCTGAATGATCAGCCTTTCCCACCTTACTCCAAAGGAAAGGAAGATTAAAATTATTTGCATTCAGCGTGGTTGTTGGGTTTTCTGACCTTTACCTTTTGTTTTTCTTGAGGAAGCAGTGGTACTTCCCCAACTTCTCTATTCCAGCTTCTCATTTTAGAGATTCGCATCTCAAGATTGTGCAGAGGCTGCAGTTGGAGTTTGGCTTGCTCATTCTTTAGTGGAGTGGCACTTTGGGCTCTCTGGACTTCCCAAAAGGAGGAAGAGAATTAATGATTCTCTTGTGTGTGCCTGGAAGGCAAAGCAGGTGTAACTCAAACTCCTACACAGGTTGTCCACTTTCTCCTCTGCCCTGCCCTCATACTAAGCTGTCCTCTGAAGATGGACGTTTGGGCTCACATACAAGAATCAATTATTGCACAATTCCACCTGTGTAAATTTATTTAAGCAAACCACAGATGACTCAGATCTGTTTTAAAGTAACCACTCTTCAAATTAAAGTTATGTTGAGGCATGTGTGTGGTTATTGAAGGTCATCTTTTACAGATAGCCCTTGTCTTCGGATTGCATCCCTTATCCCCAATTTGTTCTACCTGCTGAATTGATGTACCTTTTGCCATCAAAACTTTGAATAAAATTGCATTCCATCATCAAAGATTTAATTTTTGTTTGGAAGAAGATGGAATCTCTGTGTGTAGCAGAGTGGTTCTTAAGTAGTTATGAGCCAGTTGCCTTCCAGTGTCATTCCATGCAACATCTATGCCCTGTAATTTTGCTGGTAAAACTCCTCTCAGAGCACTTTTCTGAAATGAAAATGCCCAGATGTTGCATGGGAGGGTTGCACTGGGGATAGAGTAGTGATCTGTGTAGAAAGAGCCTGCATGGGTGGATTGACTGGTCACAGCTCTGATGAGAGTTGAGGTTTTCTGTGTCTGGCTGTTTCTTTCTGGTGCAGAAAGAGGCTCTTTGCTTGCTTTGGTGAGTTGGTGACCACAACTGAATAACTCAACAGTGAACTACCAGTAAAATTCCACTTATCTAGAAGATTGCTTCGTAACTTGTTCTGAATCTCCTGCTTTATTTATAAGGCCTAAATAATTTTAATGAAATATTAAAGCATTTAAGTAACTTTATACATGCTTGAAAATCCTGAACATTGAGGCTGAGATTCCTTAGCTCTGTAGCTGACACATATATACTGCCATACAGGGGAACTTTGCTGCAGACCTTCCTGTACTCCAGAAACTTCTTTTTTTTGCTCCTGCTTTTTGTCTTTTCTTCTATCCCCTTCCTTACTTTTGGTTTTGGGCAGTCTTAAGTGAATCTATGGGGTTTTTTAGTATAACTCAGATTTGTCAAGAATGCTTAATGAACATATATTGTCAAGTATTTCCCTGGATATGAGAATTTTACTGATATTTAGTTGCAGGTGCTGTGTAAATGGAGCATTCTTTCAATAAGCTCCCCATGAAATCCTTTTGATTTCTGGTTCATGTGCTGGTAGAAAAACAAGCACTTCTTTGCTTCACATTTACTTTGCAGAGAATGTAATCTAAAACTCTGAAATGCGTGTAAACTTTTTAAATCTCTACAAGGATTCTCTCCCCTGAAATTGTTCCTATCTTTTTGATAGTAGGCAGGGTTTGATGTCTTCTGTAACTTAACAGCAATAAAAAATTAGTTTTAAATCCTGTTGATGAAAGTGATACTAATAGGCATAATCCCATCTGGTTGATTCTTAGCCCGAATTTCTCCAAAACATTCTGTGCAACAGCTACCAGGGGTGAACTTTTTGCAGTGTCCTTTGATTGACAACTGAGCTAATGTCCCAGAGTCCACGTGGTTTGGGGTCATGTTCTGTGCAGTAAGAATGTTTTGGTTTCAGTAGGATTCCTGATGCTTTCTCTGTGTGATGACCTCAGAGGAAAGGAGTTTAAACACGAGCAAGACAAACTAAAATGGGTACCAAAGTTTGGGAAGATGGTGTGGATGCTGTGTTGAGTTTCCTTGGAGATCCGTGCTGTTTCAGTGACGTTTTGCAGTGACCTGGATGATGTAATGAGCAGTGTGGTATTTTCAGGGGTGGACTGGGCAGTGCTGGGTTAATGGTTCCACTCAATGGTCTTAACAATCTTTTCCAACCAGAATGAGTTTGTGATTCCAAGGGCATTCCACCTCACGGGACTCAAAGCCAGGTTACAAGAACTGGCCTGTAGGGTTGCCTTTATTACTGTTTAAAATGCCAAGCTATGCATTTGCTCTGGATTTGGAATGTAATTAAAGCCAATAAGTGATCAACACTGTAACCATGGAAATGCTGCCTGAACCACAGAGAGGAACAGAAATGCCAGTATTTGTGTGTTGGTGCGGTTGCTTTTGCATGGAAGTGCTTTGCAGCAGTTTAACACATGAAAGGTCCTGCTGTCAGAAATCCAAGGTGGTGTGTGATGTGCTGTGTAAGCAGCACTCTGAATTCTCGAGCTGCAGTTTCCTTTTTAACACCATCTCAATGGCATTTCGTGATTTTTGCGATTGGCTGTGTGTATCAATTATAGTCATGCCTGAAATTTAACATAAAACTATTCCTTTTGCATTGCAGAAGACTTGATAGAGATTAAATAGGTGTGAGGTAGCCTGGATTGTGTCTGCAGAGCTGTGCAGAGATAAAGTTCTGTTCTGAAAGGTTGTTTTGCTTCCCCATGCACATCCCTGGTGTTCTGGATGAGTGGTGGTAAGTGCTGTTTGAAGCCAGGAACCAAGAAAAAATTGTCTCTACATTTTTATGGTCTCAGAGTAATTTAGTGGAGCCAAAGCACAAGAATAACTTCTCTGCTGTTTCCTGTCTCCATAGAGATTTTTAATTTACTGAATCAAAGCCCTTCATACAAGATCACAAAGCAGTTATTGAATTTGAGTTTGCTCTGTATTCTAGGTTATTCTGTAGTGGTTATGGGCAATGTCCTCATTGTTTTCAGGAATTTGCAGTATGGATGTGAAGCTGGGAGGTTTCTTGCTGTGTTTCTAGGATTTGAGCAGCAAATTGCCTGCTGGTAGCAGGGCTGTTAACCTATTTGGTAGAACAAAAGGGTATTGTTTGTTCAGTGGTGACTTCTGCTGAAGACAAGATCACTTTAACAGGTAGAGTCTATTTGAAATGTGCAAGAAACTTAACTGAGTGTTTACTTAACTTGAAAGTACCATAGGCTTCTAATACAGCTAAATGTAAAAATGGACAGAGCAGTCTTGCCCTCTTCTTTTTATAGGAAGTAATAAAATCTGAGGCTTTATATAGTTAAGCTAGGGCTGAATTTAAATGTATTGGAATAAATCCTTTCTTCCTCTTTCTTTATAGACTTTTGCAAGGTACAAGTGGGTTGTTCATAGCAGTGTAGAGCCTGAAATCCTTTTCAGTGAAACCTGACTAAATCAAGAGAACTCCTTAAACAAGTATAGGCACCAAGAGAAGACAAGGACGAGCAGGGATTATGCTCTTCTGTACACTTAATAAAACCTTTTCTTCCATGCAGGACTCTTGAGTGACAGAGGAGCTGCTGAGGGCAAGAATTAATGGCTTTGGTAAATGCCAGGGGGAAAAAAAATGTTTTCTTATTCACCTCTGCTTACAGATGGCTTCATTTTCCTCAACTCCTGCTTTCATAGAGAATTTCTCAGGAATTTCATTTCCATTCCACAGAAGGAGAGGTGAGCTGAGGCAGCTCAATTTGCTGGCTGCCAAGCCAGTTATGCTTTCAGATGCTTTCTTGAGACAAGGATACTGAAAAGAGCACGTCCTTGTATCACTTTGTGATTGAACAAGGCCCAGGGAAGCTCTGGTGGTGTTAATGAAAAGGTTTCTGCAGTGACCTTCAGTGTTTGTAGCATGTAAGGGCAGCTTAGAGCACGGGTTATTTAACAGCTGTGGGTGTTGGAAGCCCAGGGAGTGCCTAGAGTCTGTGCAGGGTCCTGTCGTGTCTGGGAGGTCAGGACTCATTCAGGCTGGGAAGTCTCTCCTGGATCTTCTGAGAAGAAGAGATGTAGACCTGGGCTGTAAATTTGAGCACCACTTCAGTGCGGTGTCATAAATAAAGCATTTGAAGAATCTGAATATCATGCTGCAGTAAGTTTTTGAACCACTGACAATTTCTCTTTCCAGATACTGTACCTGAAAGCTCTGATCTCTGCCTTGGAGAACACCCAAGGTTGTTTTTCAAGATTGCTTCTCTTGCTGTTTGAGAAATAATTAACCTTCAATTACAACTCATGAACAACATCTGTGCAAAGTAGATTCTTGTTAGTACTTGTCTGATTTGTATAATAATGTGTTTGTGTGGTCTATTAAAAAAAAAAAAAGACAAACCCCAGAACTTCAAAAACAAAAAAGCCATTGTAATTATAGTCCAAGGATTTGATGCATAATTATATAAAACTTGCACAGCCTCTTTATGAAAATTTTAGACTAACTCCATTGTTTATGAACTTTAAGGCAGGATTGTACTTCTGCCAAGTACAAGGATTTGGGCCATTTCGGACAATTACTTAGGAATGCTTTGCTTTGGAAGACTGGATATTTACAGTACTGTAAACTTACACTCTTAATGCACTAAAGATCATTTAATTAGAAAGTTCCAGGTCACTTCTTACACTCATGTAGTAAACAGGAGCTCTTTAGTCTCTAAAATGGAGCAGAATGTTTGTCTTACGGGTATCGACTTGTCCTATTGATTTTTTCGGTGTAACTTACAGAAGGGTTATTTATTTTATCTTGGATACTCTTAACAGCCATCATTAATACTTAGATGGCCAAATTTCATTGTACCAGGGAACAGAGAGTGAAGACAATCTATTGTGTTTCTGAATGACTCCTGCCACTCCAGGGTAAAATGCTTTTTTGGACTGTAATGGAGGGAGGATACAAGAGGGACAAAGTAAAATAAGCTCAGGATGCAGTGGTAGGGAAGTGTGATGGGGAGAAAGGAGAATGGTGCAATTTATTTTTTTTTTTTTCCTGTAGCTTAGAGTAAGGGGTCACTCACATTTGCCAGGTGAGCATCAGGGCTCATTTTGGGAATCCTTTGGAATGCATCCCAGCCCACGGTGCAGCCGTGCCCTCAGAGCTGCCCGCACGGCTCTCAGCTGGAGCCAGCTCTGCTCCTCACACCCTGCCCGAGCACAGCTCTGCTTGGACAGGAAGGATTTTCCTCTCTTCTGTGGAATTCTGCTCTGCATGGAGTGGAAGAGCTTTTTTTCCTGTTGCAAAAAGAATGTATTTAAACAAAGGTATATTTTAATAGTGAGGCACTGTGATTTAGTTTTTTCAAACAAACCAAGACGAAACAGAGCCTTCCTTTTCAATGAATGCTTGCTGCCTGCTTCATTTGTCTTAGTTCTTAAAATCTCTGCAGTAGCTCTCTTTCAGGTGGAGAGTTATATTTTTTAATTCAACTTGCTTCCACACAAGGTATTTCCTGATGTACTTTCTGATTGCTTAATCCAGTTCAGATAGATTGTTAAGCAAATATTTTGTTTGTTGATCTTGCTCTGATAGCCAGCAGGTTCACCATTGGTGAATCTTGCTGGAAAAGCTACAATGTATTTGTTCTAGTTCTATTTGAACACTTTTAAACAGCTTTTTAAAGTAGAAATTGCAATGGAAGGCTTAAACTTTTTTTTTTTCCTTTCAAAGTAAGTCATAGTGTTCTTTACACTGTAACTAGTCATATTTTGTTGGCATGGCCTGTGCTAAGATTTACAGAGAAGTCAGAGGACTGTTAAACAACCTCATATTTGTTGAGGAGCAAAAATGGTACATAAAGGAAATTTCTGTTTAGATGATACATGGCCATTCACTGACAGGTCTGACCCTGCCTCTCCTGCTGGGTTATCTGTAGTGTCCACAAGCCACAGCTGTAGTCTGTGTAACTAAAGCCTTCTCCATCTTTTCCAGAGAGAGTTCTAGAACTGAGTGCCTGCCAAGCAGCCTTTGTTTCCCAGCAATAAGAGAATAACTCCTCTCTTTTGTAAATGAGAACATTTAATGAAGTGAAAACGCTGCGGAGAGGAAAACCACTTAAGCTTCCTGAGCAAGGGCTGCTGTGGAGAGCTGCTCCGAGGGGAAGGTCACTGCACAAAGCCAAGGGGATCTGTGCTGCTGGGAGCAGGGCCTGGCTGGGGCCCTGAACGTGTCCTTGGAGGACTTGTCCTTCCAGAGCTGATTTCACAGGGGAGGCTCTTCCCAGAGAGCTGACTCCCCGTGTGTTAAAGATGTTTGTGCTTCTCCAACGTGCAGTTCGCTTCACGTTCCCTCTTCCCAGTGCCTGGGAGTGTTACCTTACCAAAACCCTATTTCTGGAGCTTTTTGAGGTGTATCCACTGTAACCATCTGCTCTCTTGCATGCACGCCCCCAAGCTGATCACTCCCATGTGAGCTAACATCCCTCAGAGACACTGGCACCGAGATGGCACTGCTTTGTTCGAGTCTCGTGGTTTTTATACTGCTTTGAACAAGTGTCGTGATTTTTATACATATGCACGGATTGCAAAGGGAGTGATCTCTGAACAGCAAAATACAGGGCATGAAAAGTTATCTGCTGATCTGTGAGACTTCATCCAGAATTGTTTCTTTCCAAGTTCAGCTGCCAAGAATTTGAAACCTCTTGGTTACCCTGCCGTGAGTCTCTGCTTTTCCTATTGATCTGCAGTGCTCTAATGCAAGGGGAAGAAAGGATGGAGTGCTCTGCAGGAATGATCAGGCTGCTGGAATGCAGCCTGTGGAGCCAGGGCAGCATCCTGCTTGAGTGACCCTTCTTGTTTCTTGTGTTTATGAATAATTCAGAAATCCCACACACTGGAAGTGGATAAGGGGGCACAGTGAACTTTGGTATGCACTTGCACATTGTTACCCACACATGGTCAGGCACTGCAGGCAGAAATTAAAGTTAGCACTGAGTGCTGCAGACAAGATTGGACTGCCAGGATGAATCTGTCCATGGGTTCTCTTGAGATGTCCTTGGAGAATGTGGTGCTGCCCTCGGAATGCTGCTCTGCCAGCAGCTTCAGACAGAAAGCATCAAAAAGAAATAAAGCATCTTAACAGCTTGATTCATGCCATTAAGCTGTTAAAGCACTCAATATGCTTAATTTTCCAAATGGTAATTGAAATTCTTCCGTATTTCACCAGGTTAGAATTTCTGTTTGGAGGATTCACCTACTACAGCATAAGATTGCCTGAAATATTTTTTTTCTCTTTTAAGTGTAGAAATTAGTTTTGAGATATTTAATAGACATACTAAATAATCTCTGTCCTTGAAGGTGGGAGACTGGGAATATATTAATTTGGCCAGAGAAGCTGAGTAATTTATTTGCATGTATGACCCTCCCTACTGAGGGCTGAGCACATGCTTATTATCAAGGTATTTTATTAGCCCTGGGCATGGTTTGAGGAGCAAAAAGCCAGAAATCTTTGAAAACTGGGTTGGGGGTCATACCTAAATGCTGTTTTAAAGGTGTTATTTTGAAAGGAACTTGTTATTCCTGATACTAGAATCCCAAAATCTAAGGGCTGTGGCAGCAAGTCCAGTTCCCTTGGCTATGAAAAACGACTGCAGTGGGTTTAGTATAGTCTGACTTCTGAATTGCTTTCATGTCTTCACACTCGGCTGAAATACTAGGAAGGATAAAAGTGGAATAAATCCTGTTATTTTGACTCTACTCTGAGCATGAGTTGCTAAGGGAAGCAGTTGGAAAAGCAGCTTTATTACAGTGCTATTTTGGTTGAAATTGTGCTTGTCAGTGCTCTTGCTGTTAACATGCATTAAGAAAGTTAAATTTGCGGTTCAAGCTGCTTCACCAGACTGTGTTTTTCTCGATGCACAATGCAGTTTCTAATGGATCAGAGTACACAAATGTTCCAGTGGCTGGTGGGAGATGTAGAAGTACTTTATTGAGGAACTGCAGAAATGCAGGCTCAAAATCACTTTTTGAAAGATCTCTACACAGGTGCCTCAGCCACCGAGGTGTGATTTCATGTCAAGCCCAGCAGCAGCTGCAGAGTTTTGAGGATGAGCACATCTGTGCTTTTGGCTTGTGCTCTGTGTCACACCCTGTGTGTTAAATGTGAAGGGGAAAACAATAACGGTGTCACCTCCTTGAAACACCATGCTTGGGTGCATTTAGTGTTACTGCAGCAGCTTTTCACTCCTGCATGGAGCCCTTCAGGATTTTCTGCAGCTGCTTCTCTTTTGAGGAACTGTCTTTGATTATATCTGTACAGTGAAATTGGAACACTGAGACAGAAGTGTGGAATATCTGATTTTATTTGTGAAGAGAAATCTGTCCAGGTTTGACCACGACGCTGTCATACAAGGAAAGGGCAACATTTTATAATAAACTCTGCTTTATCAGCCTGCTGGAGGAATACTGCATAATGCAGTTCAGTTATTTCCTGTCTGCAAAGCTGGATATGAGACAGAATTTCTGGTTCAAAACACTTCAATAACGCAGCAAAATCCCTTCAGTTCTCTCGAAAAATAAAAGCAGTGTTTGATCTTTCTTTAATCTTCTCTCCTCCTTGAATAGCTCCAGTCTTGGCCATGCAATACTGCTCTGACTCACGTGGCTCTTGCTGTGTTGTACCACAAATTACAGGTTTTGTTCCTGTGCTGTGAAAGATGTGTCAGTGTCCTGTAGCCTTCAGCAGCTTTTTCCTGCCCGCTCTGCACTGTGAAAGGGAGCAGTTTGTCCCTTGTGGAAGACACAGCCAGTGCTTGGATCAGATTAAATATTTTGATGTGGCCACGGTTCGCTCTAATCACCTTTTATTCAGACTGGGCTGTGATGAGAAACGGTGCATTGCAAGGATATATGGGACATAAAGAAATAAAACCAGCCTGATTTAAGAGCCCAGTAAAATTGACTGAACAGTTTTGTGTGTGTACGTTCTTTAGGGAGAAAGACTCCTGAGTCGCTGTTAATCTCTTGGAAACCTTCAAGTACTTTGCTATGAGCATTCAGCTTGCCAGCTTTTGGCAGATAATTATTTCATTCTCTTCCAAATTGAACACATTCAATTCAGTCTTGCCATTTAAAACAACACATTCTTCTTGGGCATTTTTTGTTCACAGTTCAGCAAACACTCACGAGCAGGTAATGCTTTGAATTGCAAATGTTCACAGGGCAAACATGAAGTGTTTGGAGGACTAAGATGAGAAAAGCGTCAATATGTGCAATGAAGGAGAATTGCAAAAGCTTTGGCGTAAAGGGGGCTGTTCAGATGGGGAAAACTTGCCGTCCAAATGTAAAAAAGACTGAAAAAAGGGAGAAAAACGTTAGATACCTACTGCCCCTGCTCTACTGTCTATAAAATAATCATAGCATAAAGTCCTCAAAATAAAAGTATTAAATAAAGCAATCTGAAAATCAGAAGTACTTCTAAATTCTGCTTCTTCTAGAAATGTTTTCTTTTTCTGACTTTAACAACATTTAACCACAGTCATTGCAGTTAAAATAGAGATTAATTTAGAAAGAATGCTGAGACGTTTTCAGGGAGAGGGTTGAGATACTCGTGACCACTAAAATGTACAGCCTTCTGTCCAGAACAAGAGCCTTGTCAAAGAAATAGAGCTTCTTTGCCATACCAATAGGGCAAAAGAGACTTCTTATTCCACGTTAATAGGACCCATCCTCCCTTTGTCTTGGGAGCTGCGAAAGATTTTCTCCCCCAGTGCTGACTATTGTGTTCCAACACTAATGCTCTGTCCCTGCTGTTGTGCACACATCTCTAAGCCCGGGAATTATTGCTGTTCTTCAGTCAAAGCGAGCCAGCTGTGCACAGATGAGCAGGGAGGGGGTGTGACCCCTTCCCTGGCTGCACTTGTGCTGCTTTACAGAGCAGCTTCATGAACTCGGGACAGTCATGCTGCAAAAAGGGTTTAAAAATATGCACAAGGGGAAAAAAAGCTGACCCTGTTTTAGTGCTTTACACCGCTGTCACCATAGTAATACTGCCTTCAAACTAGGCTTGAGCCCTGGTAATAAACTGAAGTATTTTAATTGTTCTAAAGGGAGAATTAAGAGACCTTTTCTGTTCCAGCCCCACCACTGCATACTTTGTGCAGCTGCTGCTTGTTTTGTTCCCCACCCTCTCCCTCTTGGTGCTTCAGCCCAGCTGTTTTCTGAGTAGTTGAAATCATCTAAAAGGACAGAGTGGATATTTTACCTCTTTTAAAGAGTTGTTTCATGATGTTCTCTCAGATTTACTTTATCCAGGCTTTCTTCTGCATTGGGACATCTTGCAAAATCCTCCCTCTTCACCAAAGCAAATGAGGTTCTGATGGTAGCAAAAATGAAGGGATTCACAATATGGAAAGCAGGCTAAAGAATTAGTTACTTCACTGCTGCCCCATGAGGAAAAAAAAAAAGAAAAAAAGCCATAGAGAAGCAGAGATACATTAGAGACTGTGAAAGAAAAGGAGAGAAAAAAGAGCTGTCTTGTATTCTCCAGCCACAGTGGTTTTAAAATCAAAATCCAACCAGTTTACTAGTGGGGATAACACCCTCTTACTTGTTTTACTGATCCCAAATCCTTAACTATCCTGTGTCTGATTTAATACCATCTTCTCTGTGCTTCAAGTATTTAAGAGATGAAGTTATTTACATGACTGTGCTCTTTAACCAGAATCAAAACTGTTGCTAGCTCTGCATTATTGCAAGAAGTTTTACATTTTCAGAAATGTGAAATGAGCTCATTGTATCAGACTGACTGTTGTTGGACAAAACGGTGAACTGATAAACTGCAGTGAAATCATTAGGAACACTCTGTGCCCAGGGAGGTTGAGAGCTCTATTAGCTTAAGAAATAGCTTTTGAAATGTTTTTATTAGACCTTGGGGAGCTGTATGAAATCCCTCTAGACAGCTTGGTGAAACACCGGTAATTAGTAAGTGGGTTTTTTTTTTTTAATCCAAGACATAATTGTTTTGTCTTGTGGTATTTTAGAACTGGAGGGTCTGATTTTCCTGTTATCAAGGGGGTTGTCATGGTACAGAATGAATAACTTCCTTTTCAGAGGGAGGGGAGGAATGGGTTCTTTCGCGTGGTTTAAAAAACTGCCTTCCTGGCAAGGAACATATTAATAAATGGATTGTTTGGAATGCATTGTGACTCTTTCAGCTGTAACGTGGATTCAGGAAGGCTCAGCCCCTTTCCAGGGAAGCTCTGAAGGGCATTGAGCCTCCAAATGCCAGTGCAGGAACTCTGCACACCCTGGAGGAATTAACGGTGGTGATTGTTCTCTTTCCATCGTGACAGGCATATGAGAGGAGGTTTCCTACGTGCCCTCTGATCCCCATGTTTGTGGCCAGTGACACTGTGAGCGAGTACAAGAGCGAGGACGGGGCCGTCCACGTGATCGAGCGGCGCTGCAAGCTGGACATCGACGCGCCGCGGCTGCTGAAGAAGGTGTGAAAAAAAAAGGCATTTTGTGTGTATAGCTCTGCGCTGATATTTACTATATATATATAATAGACTAGTTAGAAAAATTATGCAATATTAACATTTGAGTAATATAATGAATGTAGTTTTTAACATTAAGTTTTAGTAAAACTTGGGTGTAAGGTATTTTTCTTCAGCTCAAGGGAAAGAAAAGAATGTTTCGCAGGGATAAGATTTACGACAGAAAAGAAAGACCCCCTCACTCTTCAGACGGAAAGATGCATACCTCTCAGAACCCAGACAACCAGATGACCCGAATCCACAAAGACAGGGCTCCCCTGTTGACAGGGGAGCTTAGCAGGACTCTTGGGGAAAACAAGTTTGTCTTAGATAAAGCATGCATAATTATGAAGTTTTAGTCCTCAAAAAGGGAGACATTTCTACCAAAGAGCGCCTTTCTTCTAACCACGGGTCTGGAAGGAAGGAAGGAAGGACAGTAGTCTAAGCTGCCTATTTTGCCTTTTATTGTCTCTTTATTTGTCCTGTCTCTGAAAACTTTTTAAACTTTTATTTGTATTAATTTCTTTGTAACCAATTTTTATTCTTTATTAATTTTTCATAAATTTCTAAAAGTGAGTGATTGGCATTTTTCACAAAGGTGAGCAGCTTTGAAGCGCCTGCTTTGTTGCTTCTGGCTATCCCTTCACCTGAATGCTGTCCCCTAACAGAATCTGTGCCTCTCCCCCAGATTGCAGGAGTGGACTACGTCTACTTTGTGCAGAAGAACTCTCTGAACAGGCGAGAAAGGACTCTGCATATAGAAGCCTACAATGAAACCTTCTCTAACAGAGTCATCATTAATGAGCACTGCTCCTACACAGTGAGTAACAGCAGGCCTTTGGTGGGGCTGCAGATGCAGCTGAGGCAGTGTTCAGATCTCAGGATTCAAACAGAGCTTGGGGTCCTTCCTGGCTTTTGCCTTACAAGAAAAAAAATAACCAACACACTGCCCTGAGGGATAATTGTTAAATGTAACGCGCTTGCCTCAAGAACTGAGACACGTTTGGCACCCTCTTGCTTGAGCATCTTCTCAGAGAGCAGAACACAACATAATTTGCTGCGTTTGACAGCTCTGTTTAGGCAAATCTGTGCTTTGTAGCAGCAGTGTGGGACTTGTTGAGGCTGATGACACCCTGACAGAACTGCCAGAGGAAAGTTCAGCTGATTTACCTTCTGCTCAGCTCAGACAGAAGTTCACTGAGTCAGCTATGTTTTAACCCATCTTTTTTCATTGTTCTTGGTCTTCAGTGCAAATGTTGATGCAGAGGAGTCTGGTGGCAGGCCTGCTGCTCTGCTCTGGTCATGGTTTATTTGTGGATGGCTCAGCCCATCCTCATGGGCTCTTACAGCACGTACTGTAGCAGTAGAACTTCAAATTGATGCTAAAGGTCAGATCAGAGCTAACAAATGTGACTGATTTATCTGTACTGTAGCACTCTTTTTAGGTCGTAACATTTTCTGTTGTGTTTAACCCGTGGCTAAAAGATCACCGGGTGCCAAACCCACTTGACACTATTATTTAATCTTTTTCTAATTATTTCTGCTGTAACTTCTAAGGTAAATTTAAGAATACTCTTCCACTTAGCTGCAGTTTTTATGTGAAAGCTCTGTTTAAATGGGGGAAATGTTGTACAGAACAGTGCATGTGGTAAATATGCACTAAATATGTATGAAACGGTACTTCTCTATGCCCATTTGCTCTACTCAATCGAGAAATTAGACAAAAGCAGGTTTTTAATGGAAGAATAAATTGTTTCTAAAAGTTCATTTTTATTAAAGGTAACCTATAATTGAATTTATAGAAATACTGGAAGATTCTTAAACGATGTTATTATGAGTTGTGCCTACTGGAGCTGTACAAGCTGTTCTTGTACCTCGCATTCCCTAATGCAGAAACAGAAAATGGAGGGAAAAGGTTTTTTTTTTTTTCCTGTAGTTGTCCCCTTTTAAAGTGTTGATCCTGTTCTTACCCTAATTTAGCATGTTTTGAGGGGGAAGGGAACCCTAAGGCATCAGGCCAGTTACATGCTTAGAAATCCAGCCTTTTGTGATATTTTTATAATGACAAATTCAGAGTCCAGCCTAGAAATTGCTTGAACAAATCTATTTTAGCTGAAGAGAGTTTAAAAAACAGCTTTTGTAACAGTATCAGCATCAATAGTAGACATGTTTAGGTTGGAAAAGTACATAAAGGTCGAGTCCAACTAAAAGTCTGTTTCAGGATCATGTCAGTAAAGCAAGAGATAAGCAAAGAGTGAGCAGTGTGCACTTCTGTCTGTGGCATTATCATGGGAGAGCAAACTAAAACAGTTTTCAGCCTACAGAATGCTGAAGTACCTCCTGGGTCAGTGAGGGAACAGTTGTTTGGCTGCCTCTTGGAAACACGTTGGGCATGCTGCCCCTGCCCTTGCTGCAGGGCTGAGCTGGCCCTGAGCTATCAGCCACAGCAGAGTTCCCTGTGGAGGCTTTTATCCTGTTCCACACACACCCTGCAGTCCCAGCCCTTATCTAGACTGAGACAGTGTAGAAATGTGCAGTCCTCTGCCTCTTGCCTGGTGCACTTGTGTTTCTCCACCCTCCTCTTTCTTGTTAAGCCAAAAAAAAAAAAAAAAAAAAGGACTGTGGGACCATGCTTCTCAGCTTTTTGTCCCTTGGTGTTGCCTCTTCCCAAGTGAAGCAAGACACCTCAAATTCCATTTGAATGTTTTTGACTGTGTGAACCTGCAAAACAAGAAACATTTCAAATATTATGACAGAGAAAAAGAAAAACCTAAATGGATAACTAAGCTGTATGATCTTTTGACTTGCAGGTTCATCCTGACAATGAAGATTGGACCTGTTTTGAACAGTCAGCAAGTCTGGATATCAAATCTTTTTTCGGTTTTGAAAGCACAGTGGAAAAGATTGCCATGAAGCAATACACCAGCAATATTAAAAAGGTGAGCCTGCAACTGGGAAGGATGTGCTTGGCTCCAAGTTACCAAAAGACAATGAGGCTGCTCTGCTCAAGAAAGCTGGGCTGCTCTGCTGAAAGCTTGGGGCAGTGTGTCTGTGTAGGGTTGTTTCAAGTGAAATCTTTAGAGGTCTGATCACTTAATTTTCAACCCAGTCTTTTCTGTGTGGGTTTTTCAGTAGCTGAAGTAAATTTTCTTTTTTTTTTTTTGAAGGGAAAAGAAATAATAGAGTACTACCTGAAGCAGCTGGAGGAAGAAGGAATAACATTCATCCCTCGCTGGACTCCTCCTGTTGCATGTAAATCAGAGAGCAGCACATCCCACCCAAGGAGACCAGTGTCACCTGCCATTAATATCCCAGAGTCTGCCACCAAGGAGGGCTTGAGCAACAAGGAGATCCTCAACACCTCCAGCAGCCCCTCGGAGCCCACCGCAGGAACGCCCGATGGTATGGGGGTCTGATGGGTTTTACTGGGAAAACTCTCAGCACTGGGCAGCTTCTCCTGGGCAGCTGAGGTGTTCCACATTAGCTCCTGAGTTGGTGACATGCAGTGTTAAAGTGTGGGCTCACCAAGCAGTGACACGTGGCAGAGCTCAGGCAGCTGTTACAGGCTGAGCTCGTGAGTGGAGGTCAGGTATGAGCAGAAAAACTCTTTGCTGTTCATTGGGTTGCAAATGGACAGTCTGCTCTTATCCTGAAATTCAGGGATGGGTACAACTATAGGAATGATGGAGAGGAAACAGCTGAGACTTCCCTAGACACAGTCTGCTGGGAATTTGGGAGAATTTTTGCGCTGGGAGACCAAAGCTTCTCTAAGGATTTCTAGAAGTAGCAAGCCCAGTGGGGCTGTGGATTGATAAATCTGAGCATACTGGCAAAATGCTTTTACAAATGCCTGCTTTTCTTCCTTCCTTAGCTGCAGAAGATTTTTATCTTCTCCATGAGGATAACTGTATTTGTTGCCTTGCTCATCTTTTCACCGATTCAAAGGCACTTTATTCGCTGCCACTTTGAGACAGCAGCAAATCAGATCACTTGGTGCTTGGCCAGGTCAGGTCAGGACCACTCTGATCACCTGCAATCTCTTTTTAGATAAGCTGGATGCAGACTACATCAAGAGGTACCTGGGGGACCTGACCCCGATGCAGGAGAGCTGCCTCATCCGCCTGCGGCAGTGGCTCCAGGAGACGCACAAAGGCAAAGTGAGTCCCTGGGGTGTCCCCTGCCTCAGAGTGTGTGACACGAGGTGGGCTTGAGGAAATGTCCTGCCACACCTCCTGGGGCTGATTGACTCTGCTAAGTGGCTCTTCATGATCGAAACCTAAATTTAAGCAGTGGCAATAGGAGGAGTTCATCGGGACTGTCCAGCTGACTTTGCAGCTGAGGTGCTTCAATAATTAGCATGAAAGCCTCTCAGACTGTCAGGTAAACTCTGTTACTGGGGAATAAGATCAGATTTATAGGCCTTCCTGGTTTCTACAACGACCTTAGTTTTACATTTGTTTGTTTTGGCCAAACATCATAGTCTTAAATACTGAAACACTGGTAGCAGTGGAGCACTGATAGCAAGGCTGGGGTTTTTCCAGTGCCGTTTGATCTGCATGTGTGTCTCAGCTTCCTCTAACTTAACAATAATACACAGTCTGTGTTTTATCCTGATGTATTTAAATTGGACTGGCTTGGTATGGTCATACAGGAAATGATTACATTAGAATTCATGAAATTTTTATATCCCTTATTCAGGTAGCTGCAGTGCCTGACAGGGTTTATGATTTTGTTTCAAGCAAAGGCTGATTTTCTTGAGTAACTCCCAGTGTTACACACCATCCTCTTGCACTGGTGCAGGGCTGCAAGCTTCTATTGTTTGGGTTTCTGTTCTTGTTTCAAACCTTGACTACAAAACTGATTTTGGTTTTGTTGATAGATCCCAAAGGATGAGCACATTTTAAGATTCCTGCGTGCCCGGGACTTCAACATCGACAAAGCAAGAGAGATCCTTTGCCAGTCACTGACGTGGCGTAAGCAGCACCAGGTGGATTATATTCTGGACACCTGGAATCCTCCCCAAGTGCTCCAGGATTACTATGCAGGAGGTTGGCACCACCATGACAAAGGTATGGTTTCAGTACAAAATATGTACTGAACAGCCTTTTTATCCTTTGAATCAAAGGTGATAGTTGTGCTTCTGTTAACTAGAGGTGGCTGTTGAGAACTTCTCACTTGTTAGGTACTAAAGACATTAAAATTGATAGAATGCTTTGGGTTGAAAGGGAATTTAAAATAATCTTGTTCCATCTCCCTGCCATGGGCAGGGACACCTTCTGCTACAGAGCCTCGTCCAGCCTGGCCTTGAACACTTCCAGAGGCATCCAGAGCTTCTCTGGGCAGCCTGTTCCAGTGCCTTTGCCAGCCCTTAGCTGCTGGAGGCAGGGTCCTGGATCAGAGTCTTTCTGACTAATACTGACATACTTAAATTTGCTTTGCCAGGAGCTTAAAAAAAGTGATTAATTGCACTTCCGTAGTACTCTGAGGTGCTTAGAAGGGTGTTAGGCAAATGCTGAGTGTGCTCTTTCAGTGATTAAAAGGTGTTTGTAAATAAGTATATCTTTGTAATCAATTTATTTCTGATGTTGCATAAGTCTGCTGATGGCATAAATGAATATTTATTTGGCATTACAATCAGCTTAATGATGAGAAGTGGAATGTTGCAAAAACATCAAATAGAGCAGGTTTGTTTAAGAAGAGAAGCAGCTTTGGCTGAATTCCCTTTGTGCTGTGAGCCACAGCCTGACACAGTCCCCTGTCCCTCTGCTTTATCGTGCACTGATCTCGTTGCTAATACATACATAGAAATGAAACATGTTGGAATTTGTGGCTTGAGGCAAGCTGGGCTCTTTAGATAAGGAAATGATCTCTTACTGTGAGCGATCTGTGCTCTGATTGAGTCTTTTCCCACCAGGCACCATTGTTTCTGCTCAGCTCTTCCTTTTTCAAGCAGCATATGAAACAGGGCAGGATGCTGTCAGCAGTAGTGGCCAGGCGACAGGGAGGATGCAGCAGAAGTTTAATCACAGAGCTTGAATGGCTCTTCCCTGCTGCTCTGGGTTTGACAGACCTCAAACTGAGAAAATGGAAAATGAGAATGTGCTTGTAAAGATTGTAGGGAAAAAGACCTGTTAATAAGTTCTCCCTTTCAGCCCGTTCCTTGCCTGTCCTTTGCAAAGACTTCCTCTGTCAATAGCACACATCTGGGTCCTGCCAGTGAGCAGAAAGGTGCAGAATGCATCAAAGGCTTGTTTAATGTTCTTCTGAGAAGTTCTGCAGTCTTGTGGTGAACTTCATGCCCCCTCCCTTCCCCTGCAGTTCCTTTGATCTCTCTTGCAGCATGCCCACAAGGAAAGCGTGGCTTTGTCAATAATGGAAACACCATTTCAGAACTGAGCAGTTCTCTATAATTTAAAACTTTACAGTGGTAGGTTCTTTTTTAAGCCCTCGTTTCTAGTATTGCTCCTTTCCTCCTACATATGCTAAATGTGCCAAACTTAAACTGGCTGAATGCTGTGTGGCTTTTAGTGCTACAGCAAAGGCAGCAGTGATAATGAAGCATGTTGTCTAGAGTGAGCTATCAGTGCTAAAGAAAAGAAGTTATTATTTTCCCTTGCAATTAGCACAGATTTCTGTATAGCTGAATGGCTTTTACTTTGACAGGAATGCTTCAATCTAATGTCTTTTTAAAACTACAAAGCTCTAATGGAATATAAATTGTACAGTGATAACAAAGCCTCTCAGCTGAGACTCCCCTTCACGTGTCATTCGGGTGGACCAGAGTTACTGAGCTGTTAGTTTGGGTTTGGAGGCATCTGTGTCTGGGAGGGAGGGAGGGAGGGAGACCTGCTATGAAGCTTAATAGTAGTTTTTGTTTAGTGTTTCAAAAACCAAACAGTACATTCCGAGATAACTGTGTGCCGATATTAAAATAACATTTTCTTTTTGTCCACCTGATAAAACATAAAACACTGTGAACTTCCATGGGGGCAGTGTCTTTGCCAAGTAAATAACTTGCCTTGACTCTGCAGTTTTGGTTGTTTGTTGTTTCTTCTTAATAGTGTGGTTTTTGCAGTTTCTCTCCTTGTGTCCCAAAAGACTTAATGATAATTTGATAACCTCTCTTGCAGCTGAAGGGAAACTGCACAGACAACAAGACTTGAGGCAGATTTTTATGTAGAAAAATTCCTTTCTTTTCTTCTTTTTCTATTGAATGCTGACATACTCACTTTTATAAGCTGGTGATTGTTTAGGATAGATGACGCAAAGTTTGACAAGTGCATCACAGCTTTAGGAGGAGGCTGGGAGCTGTTTTGTTCAGCTAAGAGCCAGAAATGCAAACTTTGATTCTCAATTTCAGCCAACACCGTAATTCACCCTTAATGCCTGAGTATCCTGCCAGTGTCAGGCTGCCCCCAGTGTTCAGGCTGTCTGTGGAAAGGCAGGGCTCTAATGCAGAGGGTCCAGCTGAAGCTGATCTCTGGAGCAGAGTCTGTTCTCACCAGGCTTAACCTGCATTAGCAGGGCTGTGTGCCAGTTCTGCACAGTGTGCAGTGACAGTGCTGGAGTGTGGCTCCATCCAGCAGACTCTGCAGAGGGCAGGCTCTGGGTTAACACTCGGTTTCATTAATTCCCAGATGTCAGAATGGCTATTTTTTCTGGAAAGGTTGCTGTAAACTCTCCAGAGCACTACTGCATCACATGTGATAAAAGCCTCCCAGCCTTCCTTGCAGCTCTGTGCTTACAGGAAAAGCTTCAGTTCATTGGTGTACCTGAGCTGTCCTGGAAGCTAAGAATAGTCTATGTCATTAATTGTGTATACCAAGGTCTGGAGTGTACTGATGTACTCAAAGTCCTTTGAACTTTCCATGAAGGTCAGGGAGCTATTTCTGAATCAGGATATCAACATTTTCAGCTCGTTTACAGGTAATCTGTTGGTGCAGCTGCACAGAGTGATGTTTAAGTTTTAACTGTTATTGTTTATTTCCATCTGAATTTGTTGCCTTAATGGCTGAGACAGAGGCCAGACAGAGTTATAAGAATAAGGTGAATATTTATTAAAGTCCTTCAAGGCTACACCCCGGCAGCACCAGAGCCACAGCAGTAACTCTGCCCGGATGGCTCCAAGATGGAAGCAAAAGGAGGAAGAGTCACAAGATTTCCCTCTTTTACAAGTTTCAGTCCATTTGCATACCCCCCATCCATTGTCCAGTCAACAACTCCAAATCACAGTGTTCCAGCCTTCCTGCTTGCTTCCTCTCCTCCACATTTTTTATCCTCGGGGCCTGGAGCTCGGAGAGAGTGGCCTTGAAGAATCGAGTCCCCTGCCCCCATCGCCCTGTGATCAAGTCCCAGCACCACTTAATACAAAAGCAAAACCACCCACCAAGAACAAGACAGAAAAATCCAACACTTGAGGCATCCAATTTTTTCTGAGGCAGCTCTCTGAATGTCCCTTGCTGTGTGGTTTGTGTCTCTGCAGACGGGCGCCCGCTGTACGTGCTGAGGCTGGGCCAGATGGACACCAAGGGCCTGGTGCGAGCGCTGGGGGAGGAGGCCTTGCTGCGCTACGTGAGTGTTCCCAACAGGGCCAGGTCTTCCTTTAGGAACCCCTCTGCCACAGCATCCACCCTTCAGGGTGTTCTGATGGGCTCTCTGGCCATCAGTTTGTTGGTTTCTGAAAGCCCCTGGTAGCTCTGGTGCACTCTCAGGCTGACGGAAAGGCAGAGCTCTCGGCAGCTCTCTCGTGGTTATTGATTGGCATTTGCACAGATTGTTCTGCACCCGTGCAGGGCTGCAGGCTCCAGTCTCTGCTCTTGTACAGAAGAGAAAATAACCACACTCAGGGTTTTGTCATTGATTTTCTTATCCTGTACTGCAAGGATAAGAATCATGTGTTTTTAAAGAAAAAGTGCTTGCCTGTAGTTCTGCGTTCTCTAAAGGCATCACTCAGACTGTTACTGTGGATCTGCTCAGCTTCCAAGCAGAAAGCTGGCAGAATTCCAGGTTTGCACTAACTTTTTTTTGACTCCTAGGAGTGACAGGAGTAGCCATAGTGACTATTAAAAACAGGGACTGGATTTTATTTTTCTCTCCTAGTGGCATTTCCAAGCAGACACTAACTTTTGTTTGCTTGTCCTAGTTCTGTTTCATGGTTGCTTTCTGTGATTTCAAAAGGGGCTTTAATTTCTGAGTAACTAAGGGCAATTGTAGTGATTTCTAGTTCATTCTTTAGTGTGGGGAAAAGTTTATGTTGGTTTTATCTTGTAGTTTGAATTAGTCTTTGGATGTAACCATATTTCCTTTATCCCACCCTACTGAGTTTGAGTCTGTCTTTTCTAAACCCCACTCTTTCTTGTGCAGGTTCTTTCAATAAATGAAGAAGGGCTGAGGCGATGTGAGGAGAATACAAAAGTATTTGGCAGGCCAATCAGGTAAAGTCTGCTCTGTGGGAATTAGCTGCTTTCATGGGGTGCAGGGAGGGGTGTCAGGCAGTGGAACAAGCAGAGAGTAGGCTGTGTCTCACATGCAGGTACAACCATACAGTTAGTTCAGAGCCTCCCTAGTTAGTGGGGCTAGAGGGAATATGCCTGGGGGAGCCTGAGGGACACACAACACCTGCCCCAGCAGCCTTGGTCTCGTGCTCAGAATGGTTCTGTTGGGGCTGTTTCTTTTCTGCTCCCTTCTGCTGCTGGATATCTGCAGAGCAGTGCAGCCTAACTCCCAAATCTGTTTGGGGGTTGGATTTTACAGGCACTGGGCATTGGTACAGGCTGCCAAAAAATAAGGCCATGATAGCATCAGGAGTAACATTTCCAGTAATTGAAGGTGTGGCTTCCATGTCACTTGTTCATCCACAGTCCACTCCAAGGCTCATTACGCTCAGTTCTGGTTTGCATTCTCCATTTATTATGTCTGGCTACTCAGCTCTTGATCCAAGGTGAGGTCATGAGGCTCCTGTGGAACCTCAGATCTAGTCTTCCAGGTTTTGGCATGACTTCATGTGAAGTTCAGTCAAAAGTGGTTTGCTAGCCCATCTTCAAATAATTGTAGGGGTCACTTTGAAAGTGGTAATTGCAAAATGGATTTAAGGGCGTGGAATGAAGGCAGAAGCAGCCCTGAAAAGATGCCATGTTTCTTGGACTCTCTCCAGTTTCTTCCTCCTTCCCCTAATCTGTAAGGTCCAGGGATGTGGGGTGTGCCTGCTTATCATTTCCCTGTTACAGAACTTGCTGCCCCAGCTCTCTGAGGGAGGTCAAATCCAAGGGAAAAGTCTCATGTGTAACAATGGAACGGTGCTGCCTGCTGGATCTTCATTTGTAGCCATAATCCTAAAGGGCTGCATATTAAACATTTAAAGTGAAACAAAGAAGGGTTTGGTGTTTCATAGAAGCCTTATGCATAATGTAATGGCTGCTGGCTGGTGCAGCACAGCTGTAAATCTTGAATTCCTGCCCAGGGCGAGACCTGAGCTTGGAAAGAAACTGAAACACATGCTGCAGCTCAGTAGTTAGTATTAACAACATATCTCTTCCTATAGAAAAGGCTTTCTTCACTGAGATCTGACAACAGAATTAGCTTTGATGTGTATTGGCACCATTGTGCTCTGTGTTAGTAGAAAATCTGCACTGTGAATGTTAAATTGCCTCAGAGCGGCAGCGTGGCCACTTAATTGATCTCCCAGTAAAAGCAATGGTTTAATGTTTGGGCTGACTGTCGACAGGAGGTTTCTTTTGGCTTCATATGAACTGAATTTGTATCTGGAATCTAAAATGTCTGTGGGGGAGTGTGCAGAGTGATCATTGCACACCCCTCAAATTCCAGTGTTTACAGGCTGCACAAAGCAAGGAGGTAAAACAGAAGAAACCAAAGCATGCAGAGGGGCCCCACAGTTCAGTGTGTTGGGCACTTACACAGGGAAAATGTTGATATTATTGTGATTTTTCTTTTTGTCTCTCTCGAATTCAGCTCTTGGACCTGTCTAGTAGATCTGGAAGGCTTGAACATGAGGCATTTATGGAGACCTGGTGTCAAGGCCTTGCTGAGAATCATCGAGGTGGTTGAAGCTAATTACCCTGAGACCTTGGGCCGTCTGCTTATCCTGAGAGCACCTCGAGTATTCCCAGTTCTCTGGACACTGGTATGTGTGTAATCCAAGGTGTTCCTCAGCTCTCTCTGTTTGTAAAAGCACTTGAGATCAGGCTGTATGTGTAGCAGATGTTGCCATTTGGAAGCATGTCCTATATATAGGATTCCTGGAGCGGATTAAAAACCACCCTGATTACACTGTTGGTTGATTTGGCTTCTTTGTGATGTGGACTTTGCATAACCAGGATGGTAACACTCAGTGTGATCAAAACTGATTCCTTCAAAATTGACTTGAAAACAATGTAAATTGACTTGAGTTTTTCTTTCTTTGTAGGTTAGTCCATTCATTGATGACAACACTAGAAAGAAATTCCTTATTTATGCTGGAAATGACTACCAGGGTCCTGGGGGACTGCTGGATTACATCGATAAGGAAATTATCCCTGATTTCCTCGGTGGAGAGTGCATGGTATGAATATAAATTATTGCATAGAGCAACTTATTTGTGGGTTTGGTTTTTTTTTATTATTATTTTTCCTCTTCTCTAAGCAAAGAAGTCTGTAAGCACAGAGTGATTTTTGGTGTAATTTGGAGGTGGGGGCTATGGTGTAGATTCCAGGCTCAGTGCTGTTTTCTGGATCCACTTTAAAAAGAACAATACAATGCTTCTCTTGGATGAGTATCAAATACCTTATCAAAACAGCCAAGCACAGCTGAAAGCCATGGTTTGTTCTCTGGAAAGTTCAGGCAAACATGGTAGCAAAGCTCTGAGCAAGAGTTGTCACCATCAGCTGATCCAGACTCTCTGTGTCACCTAAAAAACTGATCCCATGAGGATCCCAAGGGACACGTGGCACATCTGCTAAGAGGGCTCAGCAAACAGCTCAGTCTCCCCACACAGAGTGTACAGTTGCCCTCAACAAACCAGAAAAGTGGTTTTACTGCAGGATGCTTTAATTCCTCAGTCCCTTGCACATGCCTTGATAGCTGTTTCCTGCTTGGACATTGGGTGTCAGGTGGATCTGACATTTAACATCTCACTGATAAATGTAAGGTTGGTTTCACCTGTAATGCTTTTGACAACACAGGCTGGCTGTATTTTCAGCCCCTGTACACTCTCTAGATTAATTCCTGTGCCATTCTTGAAAATTCATCTGTGTCAGTTCCAATAGAGCCTGAAATGACAATGAGGTACAGTTAGATGTGTTGGAGTAGAGCATGTGTTTATCTCCAGTGGGATGGTTTTTGTTGCAGCAGTAGCTTTCAGTGTCATCTAATTTGGAGCTTAAAGCTGGCAAAATCCACTGCTTAAGTAAGCAAAAGTGAATGTTACCAGAAAGCAAATTGCTACAATACTTCCTGCCAGTTACAGGCAATGGCAGTCTCTCTCTTCTTCTTTACTTCTGGGTATTTGAACAAAAATTACTTCTCTGAGATCATTTCAATTCTCTGTTGTAATTCAGTTAGCAAACACTTCTATTTCCCCAGACACTTCCGTGGAACCTGTTGTCAACTTCATTGCTACAAGCTTCTTAAAACAGAAGTTTGCTTAGCAAAATTGTGTAATCACTTCCAGTACTGAGGTGTCAGACAGCTGGAACTTCAAGACTGTTAAGTTCCCTGGCTGCAGGGTCCCTTTACAAGTTCCCCTGGGAACTTTCTGTATCTCCCCAATATCCATCCCTAAATTTAGCTACCCCTGTTCTTTCAGGTCTCTGTAGCTCTCTTTTTCAGACTTAGTCACTATTTCCACTTCCCTCAGGATTCTGAAGTGCCTCCCTTCTTTCTTCAGTGTAAGGTGGTGTAAATGATAAATTCAGCCTTTGCACAGTCCCTTTCTGGGGTGCTGGCTGTTGTCTATGTGCAAGATCTGTTCCCCTGGTGTGCAGTTCTGCAAATGCCTCACCCAGACATTGTAAAAAGAATTACATATGTATCAGGTACAAGCTATAAAATTACTTTCAGACTGTTCCCTTCTCCAGAGTATTGCTGAATGTTTGTTTCTGAAGCTGGAAGGCAGAGAACACGATGGGATGGTCACAGGAGATAATGTTTAATGGTTTTGTTTTGTTTTAGTGTGAAGTACCAGAGGGTGGGCTGGTTCCCAAGTCCCTCTACCGGACAGCAGAAGAGTTGGAAAATGAAGACATCAAGCTTTGGACTGAAACAATCTACCAGTCTGCAAGTGTCTTCAAAGGAGCTCCACATGAGGTACAGCTCCAGCTGCCCTTTGCTTTCATTTTCACCTCAGCCCTCTGCTCCAAACTTGCTTGTTTATTTAGTTCTGTGCTTCCACCTTCTGGAGCTGGTGCGTGGTGATGCTTTAGTAGCTGAACTTTGTGATTGTTCCTCCTGTTACTTTGTTGCCATTTATAGAGCATCACTGGTTTTCATCCTATTCAAAGCCCTGTTCTTCTAAACAAAGCAAGCAAAGTGCTCAGAAGCTGCTTGAAAGCTTCTGAAAGTCGTATGTTAGAATATACACCCCATCAGGGGGCAATTTGTATCTGCAATGCCTTTTTTTTGACTATTAAAAAGCCTTTTTAATAGCAGAAACTAAGCCCAGCAACAAAAAGGCTCTGATCCTTGTCTTCTTTTTCTGTAAGGGTTTGCCTTTACTGAGCAAATTGCTGTTGTCTAATGTGCCTTTCCTGTCTCAGGTTCTCATCCAGATCGTGGACGCCTCGTCTGTGATCACCTGGGATTTTGATGTGTGCAAGGGCGACATTGTTTTTAACATCTTCCATTCCAAAAGAGCCCCACAGCCTCCCAAAAAGGACTCTCTGGGAGCTCACAGTATTACATCTCCTGGTGGGAACAACGTCCAGCTGATAGACAAAGTCTGGCAGCTGGGGCGTGACTACAGCATGGTGGAGTCTCCCCTGATCTGCAAAGAAGGGGAGAGTGTGCAGGTGAGGCAGCCAGAGCCTCTGTGGGGGCAGATGGAGCCCAAACTGCCTGTCCTTACTCACAGCACTGCTGACTGAGGGCTGACTCAGTGCTGGGCTGCCTGCTTGCTTTTGGCCAGCATTTCAGCTGCTGTTCCAGGCTGGGTGCTGCAAGGGAGCAGGGATGGGATTTACACGGGATCTGCTTGTTGGGGGGAGGATGTCTGCCAGTGACTGAGATGGATCAGCAAGGAACCATGGGGAGGCCACCTAAAATGCACATCCAGAAAGTAAAAATCATGCTTTGTGCTGTAATTCTGACAGTTATTTACTGCAGCAAATATTCTGTGTTTGAGGAATATCACAGTGCCTGCTCTCAGTAATAAGAGAAGGCTGGAAATCAAGTCTGAGCTCCTGTGTGTTTGCCCTCTAATGGGCAAATCAAGTCTGAGCTCCTGGTGGCCAAAGCTCCTGCAGGTTTTTTATGCCATTTACAACCTGTCCTTTAATTTCAAGTTTGCTATAATAATGCAGCATGTTTATAGTCACACACTGCCACTGCTGTTCCTGTTGACTTGAAATGAGTCAAACAGCCTCTGGAGAAGCAGCTCCTTAAGTGACCAAAATGGAAGTGTTAAACTGGAAATATGGGCAGTTACCTCCTGAACTGTGAAGCAGAAGCTTTGACTGCTCTCTTCATGGTCTCAAAGGACAGCTGTGAATGAAAATAAATGGAAAAATGGATATTGTTTTAAAGCAGAACTTGTCCTTTCAGCATGTTAAATCCTAACCCCTCGACACTGTTGAAAAGCTGGAGGAGCTGCTGGTGGTGTTCCATCCCAGATTTGATAAGGATGTTGTGTGGGGAGGGTCTCCCAGCGTTGCCATTTGGCTGAGGAGCTGAAACATTGGCACTGGGCAAAAATTCTGGGCGTGTGGGCACTTCTTCTAGACTTGGAAAAGAAATGCCAAGCCTTTCGAATCTCTGTTAACCAAATTAATTTTTGGTTTTTGTTGTGTCTGCTTGCAGGGCTCCCATGTGACCAGGTGGCCTGGCTTCTACATTTTACAGTGGAAATTCCACAGCATGCCTGCCTGTGCTACAACCAACCTGCCTCGTGTGGATGATGTGCTGGCATCTCTACAGGTGTCCTCTCACAAATGTAAAGTGATGTACTATACAGAAGTGATAGGATCTGAAGATTTCAGGTATGTCTGGCCAAGGGGCAGCCAGTGGCAAACCTTTCTGATTATTTGGGTGATCAAGTCAATGTCAACTTCACTTAAATACAAGTAAATTGGGAGGGCCTTAAAAAGTTGCACTGAGGGCAACTAATGTATAAAACTAATGTATAAATGTATTAATTCTCTCCTGGTTGTATCACTGGTCACTTGGCTCTGCTTTGAGAGCTTCTTGGGCTTGGCAGGTTGTTTTGTAGGAGGCAGTGCAATTCAAATTCCTGTTGCTGAATTTCATTTTCTCTCAGCGGATAAACTTGACTGAAATTAAATCTCTGTCTCTTTGAACAGCATCAGGTTTTTGAAAGGAGAGCAGTGTCCTCATTACTTTGTGTGGTGAAGCAGAAAAGCTTTTGAGTCTCTGCACCAAAGCTGTTACTTGCTTTTTATTCGGTGTGCAAACAAATACAGTATCGATACAGAGCAGAAATCAAAAATCTTTGTGTGTTCTGAAGCTTTAAACTACTTTCTTCTTTTTTTTTTTTTTTTTTTTCTGCAGGGGATCTATGACCAGCCTTGAATCAAGCCACAGTGGATTCTCCCAGCTCAGTGCTGCCACCACCTCCTCTAGCCAGTCCCATTCCAGCTCCATGATTTCCAGGTAGTGCCACAGCAGCTGAAAAGCAAAATGGATGTGATGGCTGGACCCTCGCCCGTGGCAGCTGACTGCAATACAGCATATTCAACTGGCAATTGTGCAAAAAACCCCACCCCAAGAAACCTTTTATAGATAGTAAAAGTAGCTGTTTGAATTTTACACTTAGTGGTTTTGGTCTTTGTTAGATCTAACAGCTTGTCTCTTAACTTTAACCCTTTTTCCTAACTCAGCCATAAATATTTTTGCAAGTGTGCTTGCACAAATCCTAACTCTGAACACAAGGGCTCTTACTGAAAAGGAAAAACAACCAGTGCATCAGTTAAGAATGATTTCTTTTTTTTTTTTTTAAACTGTGTAGATGTTAAAAAGCAAAAAAGAAAAACCCTACCAAAAATGCTCCTTAGTGCATTAGAGATCAACTGCAAATCTCCTGTCAGGACATTCCTTGCCATCCTGAGAAATCCCCTGTGATCTTCCAGTGCTGCAAACTGTTCTCCCATTGCCACTAATGATGTCCAGGACAAAGAACAGCAGTTGCTGGATACTTGACTTTGTGAGTCCATTTTTTTCAAAGCATGCCCACAGAGCTGTGGCCAGGCTGTAACCCTGAATATACCTTTTGTATGAGCACATTTCTGGGGAATTTGAGCTCTGGGTCTTGCTGGGTTAAAGCAATTTGTTCTTCCCTTGGATTTGCCTGTGGAGCACTTGTGGAGAGAGAGGCAGAGAGCAGGCTCTCCCTCACTGTGTCACACTGGGCTCATCCAGAGCTGCTCTGAGCTTTTGTTCCCAGCTCTGTGCTGGAGCTTCACTCCTTAGTGCATTCCAAGCAAATGGATTTTACTGAGATTCTCTTCTTGTCAGGAATTTATGCAGAGCTTGCTGCTTAAGCCAGTCTGAAGGAGGTGTGGCTTCCATCCTTCCTGAGCTCTTCTCCTTCCCTGGAGCCTCCTGTCCTTCCCTGTGCCTGGCAGAAACAGAGCACCTCAGTTCTGGTCATCCTTCCTGTGGGCAGGGAGCACAGGGATCTTCCCTCTGAGTGATACATGAGAAGATACTCTAAGAATTTTCTCCATTTTCACTACTGCCACTGCCAGAGGTGATCTGCCATTTGGGATTCTGTCCCTGTTTGCCAGGCCCAAGTTGGACCCTTGCTGAACTCAGTTCAGGTGTTCTTCCCTCTCAAGCCCTCTCTCTATGCACAGCAAAAGGCTCCAGAGACTGCACTGTCAGACAAATACAGAACACAGCTATCAGTGGAGCAGAGAGGATTTTGGTCTGAAGTGCAGCAGGATTTGCACAGTTAGATCCCTGATCTTTCCTTACCCTTGGCAGAGCTAAATTCTCCCTGCAGGCACAGGGAGCTTCTGTGCTGGCTGCAGTCCCTGCCAGGAAGTGGGATAGGGTCTGGCTCAGGTGGAGGAGCTTATGGAGGTGCTGCACTTGGAAAGCAGAACTCACTCGAGATTCTGGATCCCCTGCCTGAGGAAAGCTGTCTCTGAACTCAGTGTGAAGCTTTTTTATGCCTGCAGAGCTCTGGAGAGGCAGGTGCCAGACCCCTGACAGCAGCTCTGCTGCAGCCCCATTCTGCCTGTGGCACGTGGCAGAGCTGACAGGATATTTTAGTAACAGATGTTTAGAGACCAACCTCCTTAAACTGAACCAAACTTATCTCTTCTGGAGCTCTTTTAGGACTCAGAAGCTGAAGATGGAGGGGTTAGGCTGTCATTTAGGCTGCCAGAGTGCCACAGGTCACTGCTTTGGTGTCCCACAGCTCCCACCCTGTGTCTGCACAGCAGCCTGCACAGACTCTGGCTCCGGGGCTGCTTCCAGGAGCTCTGCCCAAATTCCTGACACCAGGAACCAGGATTCCCAGCACAGGGAGTGCAGCTGGAGCACAGTGAGGTTCACCTGCTGACACTCATGGCATTTCTTTCCATTCACCAGGCTGTAAGGGCTGAAGATGGTCCCTTTCTCTCTCTCTCTTTCTCTCTCTCAGATGGCGATTTTGCTGACAACTGTAAAGACTCTGCTCCATTCAACACTCCACATCTGTCCAGGTGTCTGGCTTTCTAGACCTTTTTGAGTTGCAGTCCCTTTCCAAGTCTGAAGATCTATATTTTTGTTTTTCACTTGAGCTGGCTCAAAAGTGGCACTTTGAGTTTTTTTCCTGCTGTTGATCTTGACACACCTTTTAGAGCTCAAAGCACATGACAGCACAAACAGCAGGGAAGATAAAATTCCAGAAAAAAACAATAGTTCATCTTCCTGTAAGCAAAGTGCTGTGGCAATATGACTTGATCACTGCAGTCTAAATAATTTCCCATACCCTGGTCTTTCTTTGTGTGATACTGCTCTTCCTTCTCTCAGCCAGTGGCTCTTCTGTTGGCACCTTTCCTATTAACAGTGTCCTTCACTTCCCTGTCCCCCCTCTCATGAACTGCATATCAAAATCTGTAAATGTTTTGTATACATAATACCTCATTCTTGGTAATAAAATACAGATAGTCTTTAAAAGATTTTTTTATTGTTATCAATAAATGTGAACTGTTTGGAAAAAAAAAATAAATAAAGAGGGCAGTCTCTTTATTTCATTCATCTGCTGCAAAGCTTCCAGGTTATTTTTCGTGCTGGATTCAGGTCTGCCAATGCTGGGTGAGTGAGAGAGGGGCTCCTTGGCTGCCCCCACCACTGACACCTCAGGCAGGAGGCTGGGACAGTCACACTCAGGAAATGACAGGTTTTAATTAGTAGTAGAAGTAGACCAACCTTCAGCTATTTTAAAAACCAGGATCCAATAAATGTCAAACTGTGGGTTTTCTAACTCCTGGAGCTGGAGCAGAGGCTACAGCATGCTTATGGTCAGTCTTTCAAATTTGATCCAAGCTGTGAAGTTTTCTCTAAATAAGAATCTTTAAGCATGGTTGTGGAGGTTTGTCAGCAAGGCCAGATGGCTGCCTGACCTACTTCAAGCTTTAACATGTGGTCAATATTTCTGTGCCAGCACATAATACTGCACCAGCTCTCTGCTGCTGAGGACCTTGCTGAGGGCAGCAGTCCTTGAGGAGGTGTTGTGCAAGGAGGTGGCTTTGCTGGGCAGCTGGGCTGTGCCTGGAGACCTGGGGGAGCTGCCTTTGTGGCCAGTGGCCCTCTCTGAAATGGCAAATAAATAAAGCTGAGCCTCAGCCCCTGCCTTGAGCTGGGCAGGTGATAACGGTGCAGGCCAGGGCTGCATCAGACAGCTCCTCTGGGAGAGATGTCAGTCTGGTTGAAGGGTGTGGTTTAGGTTTGCTTGGGGGTTTTTTGTGGGTTTTTTTTTGTAGTCTTTTTTTTTTTTTTTTTTTTTTTTTGGTGTGTGTTTTTGTTGTTTTTGTTGTTTTGTGTTTGGGGTTTTTTGTGGTTTGTTTGGTTTTGGTTTTGGGTTTTTTTTTTTTTTTGGTTTTTTTTTGTGTGTGTTTTTTGTTTGGTTGGTTTTGGGGGCTTTTTGTTTGTTTGTTTTGGGGTTTTTAAATTTTTATTTTATTTTATTTTATTTTTTATTTTTTATTAATGTGGATTTTTATGACACAAAAGCAAAAATCTTGGAAGAAATTTCACCCCTTTTTCCCCCACCAGCACCCCCTGCCTCCCCACAAAGCTGAGGGCTCCCTGTTCTTCAGGTGTCCCCCCATTTGCAACCTCGGCTGTAAATTCCCAGTGGTGAAGGATCCTGATCCTCCTGCCATTCCCGAATCCCTCCCGAGGAGCAGGAGCTGCCCCGGCCCGGCTGGCCCCGGTCCCTGCAGGAGCAGCCAGCGCTGCTTGCTCTGCCACCCCTTCTCAGGGTGAGCTGATCCTGTGCCCGCTGTGGGCAGGCAAGGAAAAATGGTGATGGAAAGAAGATTTCTGTGCCCCTGGCAGTGCCAGCAGAGCAGGGTCACCCGGAGCCTCCCTCCCCTCCGTGCTGGCCCCATCCTGCATCCCCCCTGCCCTCCCACAGCCCCGGGGGAAGCTGCGAGGCCGGCACAGCATCCCTGGGAGCCGCTTCCCAGGGCGGGGGCTGCTTCATGCTGCCCGGAGATAAATCCTCGGGGGGAAGTGTTAGGTTTTGGCTGCCTTTCCCTAGTCGTCAGCAGCCAGCTCTATTATTCATGCTCTAAAAAAAAAAAAAAATAAAAATTAAAAAAATTAAAAAATTAAAAATTGCCATCTCCTGGGTTTTCTTGGAAGGGTAGGAAGGCACTCGTTTTATTTCGCTTACTCATGCTGGCGTTTGGATGCTGAGAAATAAAAGGTTGGGATTTTGCAACTGGTTTTATTTTATTTTCTTCCCTACGACCACTACTGGGCTCCTCCCACTTTGTGCCCTCAGCCTTGGTCCCCCCGGGGTCCCTGGCAGCCACAGGCCGAGGGGAGCAGGGAAGGGACCCCGGATTTGGGGCCTTTTCCCCTGTGCACAGGAGGGGAACCAGGGGCTGAGAGAGACAGAGCTGGGCCTCCCCCAAGCCTCCTCCTGGCCCAACAAACCCACAAATAAATAAATCTCAAGCTTTTCCTGGTGCTGGTGGAGCCTCCCCTTGTGCCCTGGGGTGAGCTTAGTGGGGCAATTCTCCCGGGATGGGAGTCCTGCATCCCAACATCGCTCAGGTGGGGTTTGGGATTTATCCTGGGGCACAGCTGGGGACTGTGCTTTGAACTGTTTGCAAAGAAAAGGGGAAATGAAGGAGAGGAAGGAGAGAGGAAGGAGGAGAATGGGGAGGAGGAGAAAGAAAGAGAAGAAAAAAGGGAAAGAAAAAAAAAAAGGAAAAAGGAGTTAATGTCACACACTCTGCAACAAAAAGGGTGCAGGGCAGCCCAAGCCCTGGTTTGCACGCTCCCATTTCTCCTATTAGCACCTTGTGCAGGAAACACCCAACGAGGTGCTGAAGAGCAAGTGCAGGGGGAGGCCCGTGTGAGCCCCCCAGTCTGGGCTGTGCTGGGGAAGATCCATAGCCCAGCCCAGGACCGGGGTCTGGATCCACTCTGTGCCATCAGTGGCTCGCCCAGGTGTCACCCCACAGCCCAGGGTCCCCCCCAGACCCCTCAGACCCCCATGGGGGTGCCCAGCCCTGGGGTGAACAGGGTGAGGTCAAGGCCATGCTGAGCCAGTCCAGGGGGGATCCCAGCTCTGCAGGCAGCCCCTGTGCCCCCAAATCCACCTCCTGTCACCCCTGGTACCGTGGGGCACCCACTGTGATGCCACCGGTGTCACATCACAGCACCCACCCGGTGTGGTGCTGGCTACAAACCCACCCACCCACCCGAGCCCGGCGTGTCGGGCTGAGGGCAAAGGGCTGGGGGGGTTCCCCAGGGGGACCCCGGGGCCGGGCTGCTGCCCCAGGGACAGGGCAGGGACACGGGTGGCCGCGGCACGGCCGGGCCCCGCACAAACCCCACTAGATGGTGCCAGCAGCCCGCGCACGGCCCCGGGCACCCGCGCCCCGCCGGGGGGACACTGTCCCTGCTGTCCCTGCTGCCATCGGGGTCACTTCCCTGCTGCAAGGGAGAGACACTGTCCCTGCTGTCCCTGCTGCCACCGGGGTCACTTCCCTGCTACAAGGGAGGGACACTGTCCCTGCTGTCCCTGCTGCCATCGGGGTCACCTCCCTGCTGCAAGGGAGGGACACTGTCCCTGCTGTCCCTGCTGCCACCCGGGACACCTCCCTGCTGCAAGGGAGGGACACTGTCCCTGCTGCCGGGGGACACTGTCCCTGCTGTCCCTGCTGCCACCGGGGTCACTTCCCTGCTACAAGGGAGGGACACTGTCCCCACTGTCCCTGCTGCCACCCGGGACACTGTCCCTTGCTGTCCCTGCTGCCACCCGGGACACTGTCCCTGCTCCACTGTCCCTTGTGCCAGTGGCTTGGCGCGAAGCTGGGGCTGGAGCTCTGCTCGATCCTGGGAGCCACAAGCAGGGCAGGGGACCCCCGTGTGACACCCCGGCCCCCCCAGCAGGGACAGCGCATTGCTCAGGGAGCAGCCGCCACTCCGGGCAGCCCCAGCCCCTCCCCAGCCCCTCTCCCGTGCCCTGCACATCCCAGGGGATGCTCCACTGACCTCCAGGCACCATCCTGGCTGCCGGGTTTCCCCTCCCTCTGCTGAGAATCTTCCTGAAAGGTCACCACCTCCCAAGAGTCCTGAGAAACTTAATCAGCACTGGAGAAAACCCTTGAGGATCTGCTGGGAGAAATGCTGTAGAAGTGGGGGGGAAAAAAAAATAAAAAATCCTGCTTGTTTCTTGGCTCCAGTATGGATTGGCCCAGGAGCTGCAGTTTGGGCTGTATCCAAACATTGAATTTTAATTATGAGCAGGATCTCACCAGGGACAGGGAGATGAGAAGAGGAACAGGCTAGAGAAAAAGATGGAAACGGAAAAAATGCAAGTTCTCCCAAAAATAAAGCCTTGAAGCTCTTTTTTTGAATTCTTTGTTTGGCAAAACAAAATACGCCTCAAGCACTTTTGCCTTTGCATAGTTGTTTGTTATACTAATATTTATTGTTATGACATACTGCCTCTTCTTAGAGGTGCTGACACAGCAGCAAAGGGGTGGGAGGAGCCTGAGGACATCCAAAAAGTGTGTGGCAGAGCAGGGAGGGCAGGACCTGCTCCTGTCCCCATGGCTGGCACTGGCACTGCCAGGTCCCAGGGGCTTTTGCAGCCCTGGGGAGCCGTGGGCAGGTCAGTGCATCCCTCCTGGCAGTTCCTGCCATTCCCTCCAGCCTGCAGAGGCCACACAGCCCCAGCTGCTCCAGCCACATCCCCCCAGAGCTGCAGAGCCCATCTGGCCCCATGTGCAGGTCAGGGGCTGTGAATGCTCCAGGGATTGCCCTGAAATCCCTCACCAGGCTCTGACAGATGGCCCAGAGCAGCTCCCAGAGACCCTCTCCCATCCCAGTTTGTGCCAGTGGAGCATGGCCAGGCTCACCACACCCTGGCTGTGTGTGCAGCCCCTGCCTGGCTCCAGAGCTGTCCCCAGGGCTGAGGCTCCCCAGGAAGGTGCCAGCACAAGGTTCCCAGGCCAGGCTGTGGCCACTGGAATCAGCCCAATGCCATGTGCCCACCCTGGGCTCATCTCTCCCCCCAGAGCTGGCACATCTGGGGGTGGGGAGCCCTGCAGGACCCCAGCACCCATCAACAGCCAGAGCAGACCCAAGCACAGCAGCCTGAGGGTTTTTCTTGCTGGACATGAGTCAGACTGGGGATGGAGGCTCCCAGGGCAGCTCTGACCCCAGAGAGGAGCCAGCTGCAGGTGGAGGCTGCCCTCCACACATTTTCCCCTAAAAAAACTCTATTTCCTGAGGAAGGAAGGGGCTCATTTCTCCATCACCCATCCCAGCAGCCCCTCCTCAGCCTTGCCTGCATCCCTCCCCCAAGAGCAGCCAGGACACACTGGCAGGATGACACTGCTGGCCTGAGCCAGCCTTGGGCAGCCAGGCACCCCGGTGTTCATTCATCTCTCACAAGAACTTAAAAAGAAAGGGAGCAGGGAAGGAAGGATGATGTGAGCTCCCTTCGAGGAGGGCTGGCACTGCCCAGCACTGCCAGGGATGTCACCCAGGGCAAGGTCACTGGGCCCCTCCAGTCCACCCAGTAACTCTCCCCTGCTCACCCCAACAGAGCTGCAGCTCTGGGCCCCACAGACCCATCAGCAGCCAAGGAGTGCAGCTGCCTGAGCAATTCTCTTTGAAGGTATTTGATGCTGTGCTGTGCCTCAGACAGCTCTGGGCTGTCCTCCACCTGCCTCTCCAGCTCTGTTGGGCCCTGGATGCTGCTGAGAGGAGCTGCAAAGAACTGAGGAGGAGGAGGAGGAGGAATGGAAAATCCCTTCAAGGGACAAGGAGATCTCTCCAGATTCAAGCACCAGCTTTGCCCACCTGGGATGAGGCAGGATCTTGGTAAGCAGTGGCTGGAGCTGCTGCCCAGGACCCAGCAGGAGCTGGAGCTGGAGCATCCCAACCCCCAGTGAGGAGTGGCTGGAAGCTGGCTGGAGGACACAAGGGTGCCTTGCCCTGCCTTTGCCCAGCGCTGGCCCCGTGGCTTTGCCATCACGGTTTTGTTCTGCAAACCCCGTGCACAAACACCCCGAGGGGTGTCACTCACAGGCCACCACAGCCCCAAAACATCCTCTCCCATCCCAGCCCAGCTGGAGGCAGAGCAGACGCCAGCCCTTGCCTGTTGTCTGGGTTTTTGCCTTTCTCCTCTGTCTCCTTTAATGAGTTTGTAAAAGTCTTGTTTTTAGCCTTCTGTGTCTTTGGAGTCAGATACACTTTGATATAAACAAGCCATTTGTTATGGTGAAATCTAGAGATGTTGACATTCTTTTCATAAAGGAGGAGACTGTTGACAGACTGCTGCATGGTCCAGTGTGGATGGAGAAGAAGATTTTCTTCCTCCAATCCATGATCACCGCTGGAATTCGATAAATGCTGATTCGCTAAATAAAGTCCTTCTTCTTTCCACCTCGGACATCGCAAGGTGTGGCTGTGAGCTCTTTGTGTCGGTCGCGACACTTCCCCAAGGCTCCCCCCGCAGCCGTGCCCCTCCTGCCCGGCACCCGGGGCACACATTCGGTGCCATCCGGAGCGTGGCACGGCGGCAGCGAGTCCCAATCGTGAGCCAGAGGATTGCCAAACACATCTGGCCGTGTCAGGTCACCCCGCACCGCTGGCGCTGTCACACGGAGCCGGGACAAAGCCTCTCGCCTTTTGTTGGCTGCGCTCCGGGCATCAGGAGCGTGCCGGGCACCGGGGGGGTGGCAGCTCGGGAGCATGAGCTCCAAACCGTGGGCTCGGTTTGTCTTCGTGCTAAACCCTTCCTGGAGATGTCAGCTGCCAGAACGTGTCATTTCTGCTTCACGGCGCCGCCTCGGCGCCGCGCCGATGTGACAGAGTGACAAACAGCAGCATCCTCGAAGGAAGGGCTCAGCCTGCCTGGTTCTTCTCTTAAAACAAGCCTGAGCTGGGCTGGGCCGGGCTGAGCCAGGCACAGAGACTCTGCAGGAGCCGTGGAGGTGGCCGTGGTGATGGGGACCTGCTGTGAGCTTTCCTGACACAGCCTCGGTCACTGGGACGTGCTCCTGAATCCGAAAGCAAGGCTGGGGCTGTCACAGCTCGACAGAGGAGCGGCGGGATCCTGCCCTGCCACCCTGCCGGGATGCTCCCTGCCCTCCTCCACATCCCGGGATGTTCCCTGTAGTCACTGCTTGTCACGTTTGGGTTTTCTGAAGTTCTTTCCCAGGGATCTAAACTGGTAAACAAGGTCACACTTTTTAAACTCTCTTGTTTTTCACATTTCTCTCCTAAGGAGGGACTTTGCTTGTTGACCCTTGGTGTGACCAATGGTTCAAAGGATCCCACCTCTTAGGTGGGCACATTGTAAAAAGGTATAAAAACAGGTTCTGAGAATAAACCAGCCCCCTTTTTTTTGAGCATCAGCCTTCTGAAACCACGAGTCCGTGTCTCATTCATTGTGTCCCACAGCGATTGTTCCCTGCTCACTTCCACATCCTGGGATGTTCCCTGCTCACTTCCACATCCTGGGATGCTCCGTGCCCTCCTCCCGGGCTCCAGTGACTCACAGCACATCGCCCTGGGAAACGGGAGGATACTGGAAGGGGCTGGGTTGCTCCTCTCTGTGCAATGGGCAGGCTGGAAGGGCAGAGTCAGCTCTGGGAAATGAAATCCTGGGGGTTCCTGCCCCTGGTATCTGTATTTGTTGTGCTCATGGGGTTCTTTCTCCCTGTCCGTGCCATGAAGGTGCTTCAGCAGTGTGAGCCTGCTCCCAGAGCTCCCAGCACAGCCCCTGTTTCTGGAATCACAGACTGGTTAGGGTGGGAAGGCATCTCAAGGTTCATCTAGATCCAGCCCTCTGCCACGGACAGACCAGGTTACTCAGAGGTTACTCCTGGAATTTGCCTCTCTGATCCTCCCCAAGCTGGAGCAGACTTCCCAGAGGTGCCAGTGCTGAGTGTGGACCAGGGGACCAGGACAGAGCTGGTCCAGCAGGTCACTCCTGCTCCCCCCAGCAGGTCAAGGGATGTTGGGGGGCAGTGGGGAACACTGAGGGACAGCTCCTGGGGACATCTCTCCACTGCAGCCCAGAACACAGCTGGCATTTTGCAGCTTTGCACTTTCATTTTTACCTTCAGAGAAGCTGCTCCAGGAGGTGTGTGGGGGGGACACAGCAGTGCTTCACCCTCCTTGCCTCAGTTTACCTTGTGAAAACAAATCTCAGCTCTCTGCCCACACTGAGGTTTGCCCTTGCTCCTGCAGAGGTTTTTAGCAGTTGCCAGCCTGCAGCACTTGGCCAGAGGGATGGAATTGAGGAACTGGAGCTGTGGATTGAAGGCTGGGATTTTCCCATCCCACATTCCTGCTGTGAGAGCAGGAGGAAGTTGGCCAGCACCAGCACAAGGAGCCACATCCATCAGCGCTGGGTAAACAGAGCTGACTGTTCCCAGCTGCAGGAAGGGACAGGAGGGGGGCACAGGAGCACCCACACGGGTCACTGCACCAGGGAAACACAGCCAGGGGCACTGGGAGGGCCTGGCTGACCCATGGGGATGATGGTAGAGGTACCCAGGTCCCAGTGTTGGAGCAGCATCCCCTCCCCTGGCAGTGCCACTTGGGGCCACGCTGGCCTTGACAGAGCTGAGACCCAAATCTGAGCAGAAAGCAGCAGCACAGGGTAACCCACCCCAGCCAGCTTCTCTCTGCCTCACCCATTGCTGGAGGAGGCCGATGGAAGTGTGTCACACTCACTCACTGAGATGTCCAAGGCAAAAAAGAGCAAGTTTATTTATTGACATTTTTATAGAACTTAAACAGTGACCATGGATTGGAGGAAGAAAAATTGTCCTCTCCGACCACACTGGTCAACTTAACAGTCTAGCAATTTCCTCTTCTTACAGAGAGGAAAGCAAACCAATCATTATTTACACGAAAAGTGCGTGAGAAACTTTATTTCAAAAGTAAAACATCAGAAGGCTGAAAAAGCAAGGTGACAGAAGTGCACACCACTGCCCATCCTCAGAGCCAGGGGAGAGGCACAGAGCTGTGCTCAGGCACTTGGGAACAGCTCTGATGCCAGGAGCCACCACAGCTGGCAGCTGTTCCCTCCAGCCCTGCAGGGAGGGGACACTCAGCCCCCATTCCCTGCAATGTCCCCAGGCTGGCAATGTCCCCTGCTGTCCAATCCCCTCCTGCAAATGTGACCTTGGGTTCTTCATCTTTTAGTCCCAGAAGATCGCCTGCACACCCTGACCTAGTGGGTGGCCAGGGCAGGAGGTGGGAACGAGGTGATCTGCAAGGTTCCTGCCCACCCAACAACCCATTCTGTGACCCCATGGTCCTGTGATTCTGGGGTCACTCCTCCTGGCTCAGCTGGCAGCCTGTCCTGCTGGGGACAGTCCCCAGTCTCTCTGCTCATGGAGGGACACCCTGGCTCAGCTCCCAGTCACAGGGGGGGCTGGAGCAGGTTTACAGGTGACTGCAGTGTCCTGCAAACCTGAGACATGGCACAGCTCATCCTTCAGGGCAGGGACAGCCCCACCACAGCAGACTCCAACCACAGGCAGCCAAGACAAGGCGCTTTCCATGTCTCACCACCACTTTGATTCCTCCCGAGCAAAAAAACCTTTCGGGGAAAAAAAAAACCAAAAACCAAGAGCTCAAGAGCTGTGTGGATGCCAGAAATCATGGAGCTGGGCGTGCAGGGGCTCAGCAGGGTGGTGCCCCCGGGCACAGGGGCAGGCCTGGCTGCTGCTGCTGATGCTCCCCGACAGGAAATATGTCAGGAACATGAGATGTCCTGACAGGCGGCGGCTGCGCCGGGGCCCCCGGCAGAGGCTGCGGAGCGGCGGCGCTGCCCGAGCCGGGCTGTCAGGAGCTCTCAGGGTGACAGCGGCTGCAGAGAGGGGCTGCCAGGGACTGGGGGTGGGCAGAGGTTTTCTCCTCTGAACCCTAAAGATGAGAGGTTTTGGGGGCAGCCGGATCAGAATGCTGCGACTCCACAGCTGAAGGAGCTGCCGCCCCAGCTCGCAGGTCCTGCAGCCTGCACTGAGGAGCCCAGCACATCCACAGGGCACATCAGACTCCTCTGTAAAATCAGTGCAAACCTCATCTTATTTTAACCTTGCTTTTGGCTAGATCTGTCCTTTGCTCCTGCCCCGAGAAGGAAGGAGCAGTTTGACCATAAATGCGTCCACGGCAATAATCAGCTCAGAGCCAGGACGGCACTGAGGTCACTTCTGCCCCATCATGTGAAGTTTATTTGGTTATTTGAGGACAAGAAGTCACTGGGGAAAGAGTTGGGAACTGTGGCATGAAAGCCCAGGGAGTCAGTGCCATGCAGTGAGGGGGAAGGGCCCCACGGGCAGTGACAGGCAGAGCACCGGGGGATGTTTACAAGATGACATTTTCATACACTCTGGAAAGGAAAAAAAAGGCAAAGCAGCAGTTTGTTTTCAGGGTGAGAGCATCACGTCTGCCTGGCTCTGCATGGCATGGAGCAGTGCTCATCCCAGCAGGGCACAGGCAAAGGGAGGCTTGGCTGCCAGCACTGCTCTGGGCAGGAGCACAGCCCAGAGCTGAGCTGAGCTGTGGTGATGGGCACAGTGTCCCTGAAAGCTTTGGTGACAGCCTGGCTGAGCTGAGCTGAGCTGTGGTGATGGGCACAGTGTCCTGGCAGCCTTGGTGACAGCCTGGCTGAGGGGAGCTGAGCTGAGCTGAGCTGTGGTGATGGGCACAGTGTCCCTGACAGCCTCGGTGACAGCCTGGCTGAGGGGAGCTGAGCTGAGCTGAGCTGTGGTGATGGGCACAGTGTCCCTGACAGCCTCGGTGACAGCCTGGCTGAGGGGAGCTGAGCTGAGCTGAGCTGTGATGATGGGCACAGTGTCCTGGCAGCCTCGGTGACAGCCTGGCTGAGCTGAGCTGAGCTGAGCTGTGGTGATGGGCACAGTGTCCCTGACAGCCTTGGTGACAGCCTGGCTGAGGGGAGCTGAGCTGAGCTGAGCTGAGCTGTGGTGATGGGCACAGTGTCCCTGGCAGCCTCGGTGACAGCCTGGCTGAGGGGAGCTGAGCTGAGCTGTGGTGATGGGCACAGTGTCCCTGACAGCCTTGGTGACAGCCTGGCTGAGGGGAGCTGAGCTGAGCTGAGCTGTGGTGACGGGCACAGTGTCCTGGCAGCCTCGGTGACAGCCTGGCTGAGCTGAGCTGAGCTGAGCTGAGCTGAGCTGTGGTGATGGGCACAGTGTCCCTGGCAGCCTCGGTGGCAGCCTGGCTGAGAGGAGCTGAGCTGAGCTGAGCTGAGCTGAGCTGTGGTGATGGGCACAGTGTCCTTGGCAGCCTTGGTGACAGCCTGGCTGAGGGGAGCTGAGCTGAGCTGAGCTGTGGTGATGGGCACAGTGTCCTGGCAGCCTTGGTGACAGCCTGGCTGAGGGGAGCTGAGCTGAGCTGAGCTGAGCTGTGGTGATGGGCACAGTGTCCCTGGCAGCCTTGGTGACAGCCTGGCTGAGCTGAGCTGAGCTGAGCTGAGCTGTGGTGATGGGCACAGTGTCCTGGCAGCCTTGGTGACAGCCTGGCTGAGCTGAGCTGAGCTGAGCTGAGCTGTGGTGATGGGCACAGTGTCCCTGGCAGCCTTGGTGACAGCCTGGCTGAGGGGAGCTGAGCTGTGGTGATGGGCACAGTGTCCTGGCAGCCTCGGTGACAGCCTGGCAGAGAGGCTGCTCCCCTCTATGCCACCGCAGCGGGCAAAGCTGGGCAGAGCCAGGCACTGCAGCCTGCTCTGGGGCTCTGCTCCCCCTTGGCACCCCCGGGCTGCAGGGCACCTCGGCATCACACATCCCATCTCCTGACGACCCCAGAGCTCTGCAGTGTCACCCCGTGTCACCCAAGGAAAGGCCGTGCTGCTGCTGGTGGCCCGAAGAGAGGCCAGCTCTTTGCTCCAGCCAGTAATCCAGGCAGAGCAAGATAAGAGATGTTGTAGAAACTCCTCTGAGGCCGAGAACAGCTACACTAAATCCCTTGAGCCCTCGGTGAGGTGTTTGTTTCCGGGGAGAGTGGGTTTGGTTACCCGAGGTGGCTCGCTCAGGGCTGTCTGTGGCTCCCCGGGGGAACCGGGGCTGTGACAGGAGACAAGCCTGGGGTCAGGGAAGGGTTTCAAACCCCAAATGATCCCTGTTATCAACGCATATTTTGGAGTTGGCTTTTCGCACATAACAAGATTGCTTTATGTATAATATGAGAAGGTTATATTGCATGGTTTTTTTTAATTAATAGAATTAAAAAAAAATGTGATAGATAAATATTCTTAGATTGTAACAAAGTAGAGATGGGATTGTTGTTGTTTGTTTTTTTTTAATTCCTCAAAGAGATAGAAGACAGGAGGGCCATCTGGAATTCCTGAAGATAAAGAACAATTGAGCCTTGTTAAAGAAGAGGGATTTACTACCTCTATCTAGATTTAGCAAGGCCACATAGAAAAACTGTATAATTAAGAAAAGTCTTGAAACCAAAAATGAATATTTGAATCATGTATTAGCTCATTTAAATATGTAACACAGAAGTCCTTAAAACAAAAGATCTAAAAAGAGACGAGGTGCTGATTTTGTTGGTATCAGCACCTCGGCCAAAAAGAGCTTTGTTTTTTTTTTTTCTCCTTATTGTCTATTTTATTTTACTTTTATTAAACTTACAAATTTTACATAATATGTGAATCGAGTTTTTCACAATCCCTTTGGCACGGAAGAGATCGTCTGGAGGAGGGATGAGGGGAAGAGCATCCATGCCAGGGTCAGCTCCCAGTGCCCCTGTGCCTGACCCTGGGGCTGAGCTTCTGCTGGGGACAGCACAGGGGACACTGCTCCCCATGAGCCCCATCAGCAGGATGTGCCACGGGGGTTCAGCTCCCCTGAAGGGGATGAGCAATGCCAGCAGGGATCTCCTCCCACACCTCCTTCAGAGGCACCGGAGGAGCCCAAACCTGTGGGAGCGACGTGGGCAGGAACTGGACTTGATTGCTTGATATACACAATACTCTTATTAAGCTTAAGACTTTCTGCTATCTTGTCTGGCATATGTTTTCTGCAGTGTTATGACTTATTCAAGCCAAACCTAAAAACTCGGCCTTTGTTTGCCATGTCTTTGTTTGCTATACTATAATATACTACTATATACTACTGTATATACTACTATATACTATAGTAGTATACTATATACTATTATATACTACTGTATCTTTCCTAGTTCTAAACTTTTCTCAGTTGCTGCAAATTCTGAGATCTCAGCCTTTTTCTGTTTCAGGCCTGTTTCTTCAGCTCCTAAAAGTCTTCTTTTGCTTTTAGTGTTTCCCACACAAACCCACCCCAGCTCTCCTCCCTCCCCACTGACCCCAACTGGTCAGCCCCTCACCTCTGGCAACCAGCTCCTGGCACTGGGGGCCACCAGCAGGACTTTGTGTGACCCTCTCTGGGGCCAGCACCCCTGGGTACCCCCCAGGCTGGGCTTTCCCCCTCGGGTGGCCCCAGGGGAGCCGGGAACAGGATCCGTGTGGTGTCAGGCTGTTCCAGACAGCAGCAGCACGTATGGCTGATCCATCTATGCATCCGGGAGGGCTGCAGCCCCCTCCGAAGGCAGGGGGAGGTGGGAGCTATACGGTTCGGATTTCACCTCTCACCTGTCGCTAAATCAAAGGTCATTTGGATTTCATCTCCGGGAGAGGCAGGTTTAACCCTCTTGGGTGCAGCTTGCTGTGAGGAGGGACCTGCCTCGCTGACCCTGTCTCCCCCTCTGTCTCACACAGGCCAGGCTGGCCCTTTGCTCTGCCCACACCAGGCACCAGCTTCCCCTCCCTCTCCTGTTTTCCCCTGGTCTCCCATGCAGGGCTCATTCCAGGTGGGAGAAGCGATGATTGATCCCACCAGGCACTGGGGGGCACGCCAGGCAGTGCAGATGGGGCTTCTCCTTCCTGCCCACTTTCCTTCTCAGCACCGGGAAGGAAACCCATCTGGGAATGGAGCTGCCCTCACCCACCATGGATCCATCCATGGGCAGGAGCAGAGGCAGGGCCATGAGCCTGGGGTGGGGTGGGGTGGGAGCACCCACCCAGGCTGTGCTCACAGGGTCCTGCTGTGGGGTGCAAAGGCAGGGGCTGCTGAGGCACGGGGTGCCCACTGCAGGAGTCGGTGCTGCAGCAGCTCCTGCAGCCTCCAGAAGCTGCTCACAGCAGCCCCTGCAGTGTGGTAACTGGGGAGGATGGTGATGGGAGATCTCTGGAGTCAAGGCTGGCCTTGGAGCAGTGGTTTATTGCACAGGGCCTGGGTGAAGGGGCCCTGCTGAGAGCTGCCAGCTGCAGCTTGGAGCAGCCCCAGAGAGAGACAGAGAAGAACAAGAGCAAGAGAGCGAAGTAAGACAGGAGCTGGAGAAGTAAGAGCAGTAAGAGCAGAAAGAGAGCGAAGTTCCTGTTACAACCCATTAAACCTTCCTCTATACTGAATATTCTAACTGACACCAACCAATCCAGTACAAGACACAAATCCTACAGCATTTACACACAGCCTGTAAGAATCATTACATGACCATACTGTGTTGTATTTTAAACCCTAAAAACGACTCTTTGGACCCCTCCTGCCAAGCTGGTGGGGTCTGCTCTGAGCCTTGGACTTTCAGTGAGGAGAAGGGCATTGTTTAATCCAAAGGGGATTACCTACAGCTGACCACACTATTGTTCTCCAGTTGTCCAGTAACTAAAGCTCTAAACATCCAAACTTGCTTTCAATTCTATTTCACTTACAGGTTTCATATTCTCAAAAACCTAAGCAGTCATATTTGTAAGGTTTTCCTTTTTCATCTTCCCCAACACTGCAGCCTCCTGACAGCAGCTTCAGGCTGGGGCTCCTGGGACACACCACGGTGCTGCAGAGCGCTCAGCACCACCACTCATGGTGCTGCCTCACTGCCTGCGAGCAGTGGGCCAGGCCCAGGGCTCTGTCACCCCCCTGGGTGACCAGCAGTGCTGATCTGGGGCACCGTGTCCAAGGCTGGAGCAGTGCCCAGCACAGCAGCTCTGGCACTCAGAGCATCGGAGCCGCCGTTCCCTCGGAGCCAGGACAGCTGAGCACTGAGGCAGGAGCTGCCCAGAGCAGCTCCAGGCACAGCACAGGCTGTTCCTGAAGGTGCAAATTGCCTTTCTCCCATCTGGGAGCAGCAGCAGGGCTGGGCAGAGTGGGAAGGGGTGCTGTGCTCTTCTGGCTTTCCCCTCACTCAGTCACTTCCACGCACCAGACATCCGCTCAAAAGCAGAACAAAAATGAATCTTTGGAAAAGATGTCGCAAACCTTGGCAGGATGTTTTTTGGGAGGGCTTCACTCACACCCCACCAGCAGTGGAGCTCTGTGGGCTGGTTCAGGGACAGAAGAGGCACCACACTGTTCCACACTCCTGGTGGCAAACCGCCCTGTGAGGGGAGCAGATCCCATCAGTGCCGAGTGCTGTTGGCTTTGGAAAGCCCCTTCCCCTGCCCTTGTCCCTGTGCTCCCTGGTCCCTTCACCAGCTCTCCCCAGCAGCACAGGGTGGGGAGCAGCAACCCACACACCCTGCTCAGCGTTCTGACCCAAACTGCCCCTTCCTGAGTGCCACAGGCTGCCCAGCCCACGGGGGCTTCGCTCAGGCAGGGACCACCCAGCATCCCAGGCTTGGCTGAGGGCTCTGCCTGAGCCCTGACACTGACTGGGACCCTGGGGACCACCCCTCACCTCCCAGCCCCACTGCCCCACAGCTGTCAGCCCTGCAGAGGGTTGAGTTTGGGGCAAGGACACCACAAACATCTCCAAGCACCCCTTGCTTCAGACCTGCCTGTGTATGTGGGGGGTGTGACTCCACCTGCCAAACCCACCCCACATCTCACTCCTGCTCCATCCCAACTCCTGCCCAACACTGCTGTCATCCCTTCACCCTTGCTCCCTCTGCCTGCCCTCCTCCCTGCCCTGCCCAGGGCTCTTTTCCCTCCCTGCTCCCTTGCAGGCAGGTTGCTGCCTCCCTCCCTCCTTCCCTCTGTCCCTGGGGCGTCACGGTCTCCTCTCCTGTGGGCACAGCCCAGCACATTCTGGCTCAGCACTGGCAGAGGCTTTGCTCCAGTTCCTGTGGGTGCAGCATGTTCCCTGGCTGCAGGATCCAAATTCCACCTGGATTACAAAATCCCACAGTGCTCACTCCCACGAGCCATCCCCACAGGCAGGATACAGGGTTGTTCTGTAGGGCTCATCCATCACTGTCCCCAACTCCAGGTGTCCATAAAGGCCCTGTGAAACTCTCCCAGGAGGAAACACAGACTGAAATAATTATTTTTTTGGGGGGATAATACCTGACCCAAGCTGGCCAGCCTGGAGAAATTCAGAATTTAGGGACATTACTCAGAGCACAAAGGGCTGCAGTGGAAAACAAGTCACTGTGTTCATCCTTCCCTGTCTCTTCCCTTCCCTTCCCTGCTGTCAGGGGCCATAAGCTCATAGGGAACGAGCTATCCATGCAAAAGGCCTTTGGAAATATTCATTGCTCATCTCCTAACAAGATTACCCTGAAATCCACCATTGCTCTGAGGGAGATTTAAAACCTCTCAGGCTCTCGGTAACCATGGCAGCACAGATGTGAGAGCCCAGGGGAGACAAGCCATGTGAAAAATCACTGGGGATGCAGAGCCCGGCTCTGTGTCACTCTGTGTGACTCTGGGTGGCACTCTGTGTCCCCAAGCTGCCACAGCTCTTTGTCTCAGAGCCCAGGCTGGCCCCCTCACCCTGCAGGACACTTCCACCTCTGCAGAAACGACCCAGACCAAGCACAGCAGTGATGATGTGACCCAGTCCTGGCTCCCACAGCACCGGGGTCCCCTTCCCAAGCCCAGCTCTGGCACCCCTCCATGGATGGCACTGCTGCCTGGCACTTGCCTGGCTCCTTCCCTGGCTGCCAGCAATAAAGGGGATGTTTAGAGCCAGGATGGGGTGCTTGGAGCCTGGGGTTCCTATTCTCTCCTGCCATGGGCTCCTCCTGCATCCCAGGCATCATTTCTGCACCTGTGAGAGAGATGCTGGGTGTTGTGAGATTGAACTGATCCGTGTTTTGAGGCCCTTTGGAATGAAATGCTGGGAAAAGCAGCAGCAGCAGCAAGGGCACCACAGCCCCCCAGCACATCCTGGGAGCCTGCAGAGTTTTGCTGTAGCAGCTGGGAGGGACTGTGGGAAACCTTTTCATCTCTCTTGAAAACCAAACACGAAGAGGCATTAACCGAATTCTTTCCTATTAAAAAAAAATATATATATAAATAGGGGTTTGGCTTTAAACAGCCTCCAAAGGCTGGCTTGAGATTACTGGTCCTGCCCTGCTGCCTCGCTGTCTTCACTGCCTCATTTCCACTGGTGCCAATGGAATGGCATTCCTGCTTCCTTCCTGCACCCTCTGCTCATCCACCCCTTCCTTCTCCTGGTTTTTTTTCAGCCTGCCATCAAATCTTCTGCATCCCCAGCTCCATTCAGCTTGACATTTGGGATCTCCTCGTGGCTCAGGAAGTGTCCCCAGAAGGAGCTTCATGGTGGTGAGGGAAGGTGCATCACCAGGTGATGCTGTGGAGCACTGGACACCAATCCCATTGCCAGTCCTGCTGGGGACCCAACCTTTCCCTTCTCCCAGGGCAGGCTGACACCAGGACAGGACTCTGCTCCTCCTGATCCAATCTCTTGGCTCTCCTGATAATAAGATTAGCTGGGAAAGCTCCTAGCATGGCTAAAATGTAACAATAACTGGAGAACTAAAAGGCAGGAATAATTCCAGTGAGAAGGGTTTCGGAGTCGACAGAACAAACTCATCCAGAGCTAAATGCTGGAAATGGTACTTGGCCACGGGAAGAAAACCCAACTGCATTAAACCTCCAAAAACCCACACATCCACAAATGCAGCACAGAAACTCATTTGAACTTCCCTGCGAGTTCCCTTTGTGTTTGCACTTTGCATAAATCAGCTTCTGAGACAGCTCCAGAGTGGGATGGGAGGCGAGTGCTGAGCAAACACACCTGGATGGGGCAGCCTGCACCTCCAGAGCAACCCCACTCCCGGGTCAGGGCCGTTCCTCCCCGTGGCTCCCGGCCTCTGCTCCCGGAGAGTGCCGTGCATTGTCCTCGCGGAGGTTTTATTTCCCCCTCTGGTTAAATATTTCACAAAAACCACCGGGTAACTGACAGCTGAATGAGGAGCTTATGACAGACGGGAGAGCTTATTTTCCCACTCCCCTCCAGCCAAATATTTCATCGCCTCACTGGAGACTTGGGCACGTTCCGGCTGCCAACGAGTCCCCAGCCCCGGGCGGGCGCGGGGAACGCTGCAGGTGCCGCTGTCCAGCCCCCGGCCACGAGCCACGCCACGGGTGGGGACGGCCACTGAGTGTCCCCCCCATGCCAGGCAGCTCGTGGGGCTCCGTGGGGAGCTGGCAGCACCACACGGCCGTGGTGCTCCCCGCGCTCCTGGCAGCCAGGCAGCTCCAGGGGCTGGAGCAGCTCTCCAGGGCTGAACTCTGCGGATTGGCCCGGAGCACCCCGCTCTCCCCCCTCCCTGCCCTCCCTCCTCCGGCACCCACAGAGATTGGACAGCTTGGTGCCACATGGCAGAGAGGGGCCAGGATAAAAAAATACGAGCTGGACTTGGTGGGGGGGGGGTTGGTTGTGGAGTCGGCGGCGAAGCGGGCGGGAGAAGTTTGCGGAGCGGTGGCGCCGACGTTCCCCGGCCGCGCTGAGTCAGCCCGGGGAGGACGGACAGACGGACACGCCGGGGCTGCAGCCGCCCAGGGACACCTGTGGGGCGAGCACCAGCTGCGGAGCATCATCCCCTCTGCTCCAGCCATGTCCCTGGTGGTGAAGGAGAAGAACCACGTCCGGCTGGTTTTCCTGGGAGCCGCCGGCGTGGGCAAGACGTCGCTGATCCGCCGCTTCCTGCTGGACACCTTCGAGCCCAAGCACCGGCGCACGGTGGAGGAGCTGCACAGCAAGGAGTACGAGGTGTGCGGGGCCACGGTCAAGGTGGAGATCCTGGACACCAGCGGCAGCTACTCCTTCCCAGCCATGAGGAAGCTCTCCATCCAGAACAGCGACGCCTTCGCCCTGGTCTACGCCGTGGATGACGCCGAGTCCTTCGAGAGCGTCAAGAGCCTGCGGGAGGAGATCCTGGAGGTGAAGGAGGACAAGTTCCCCCCCATCGTGGTGGTGGGCAACAAGGCAGAGCGTGGTGGCCAGCGGCAGGTGCCGGCGGAGGACGCGCTGTCGCTGGTGGAGCTGGACTGGAACGGCCGCTTCGTGGAGACCTCGGCCAAGGACGACCAGAACGTCCTGGAGGTCTTCAGGGAGCTGCTGCAGCAGGCCAACCTGCCCAGCAGGCTCAGCCCCGCGCTCTGCAAGAGGAGGGAGACGCTGCCCAAGGAGCAGGCGCTGAGGCCGCCCATGAACAAGACCAACAGCTGCTCCGTGTGCTGAGCCGGCCGCCCGCGGGCCCCGGGGAGGCGCCGGCTGGAAACTCAGGTGGGCTGGGTGGGGAGAGGCGCTGCCTCGGCCAAAACTTCCCCTGCTGCCTCCCACCCCTTCCCCTTCTCCTCTTCCCCACCCGGCCCACAGGAGCAGAGAGGGTTGGAGGTGACAAGAAGGCGGGAGTTGGGTGTGGGGAGAGGGGGATTCCCCAAAAAAGCAGGAGGCTCAGCTGGGGAGCAGCCCTGGGTCAGCCAGGGTGCTGGGGGGGAGCTGGCAGGCACGGGCAGGGGGGACAAACGCCAGGGCTCTGGCAGATGTGGGCACCTGCAGCTGCATCAGCCCTGCCAGTGTCGCTGTCCCACGGCACTCAGGTCCGGTGTCACCTCCTCCCAAGCACCTGCAAGCTCCTGGCATGGCTCTGGCACCCACATCCAGTGTCCCAGCAGTCCTGAGTCTGTACCTGGTGTAGAGCATGTGATAGGGTGGTCTGTGCATCAGTTTGGTTTTCTCTATTCTCTATTTGTTTGGTTTTGTTTGTTTGTTTTTAAAGCATTCCCAATAAATAAACTGTTGCAAAGTGGAGCTGGAAAATGTCTCCGTTTCTTTCTCCTGTATTTCAGGTGCTGCAGTGCCTGCTATCAGGGTTTTATGCTCTTATCACTGCATTTTGCCTTCCCTCCTCTGTGCTCCAACCTCATGTGGAGTGTCCTGGCACTGGAGGAGCCTGCCCAGCTCTCCAGCCTCCCCTGGCAGTGCCAGGACATTCAGATTTACGATTTTTCTAATCATTTACCCACACTGAAGTTTTTGCCAAGCAGAAGAGACCGACAACAAAACACCTTCTCAACTCCGAGCACAGAAAACAACAACCAGCCATTAAAAGCCAGCTGATCAGCTGAAATAAAAACACAAACATGTTAAAGGGAGATAATAAACGGCACGGGGGGAGGAAGAGTTGTGTTTGCTGTGCTGAGCGTGCCCTGAACTGATTGACTCTCCCCTCACACAGCCCAGCCTGGCTGTAATGAGCACTTAACCTGTTCAGCAGCCACACACACAGAGCAGAAATGGAGATATCAAAGCTTGATGGATTGAAGAGTCACCCCCCAGATCCAGACCCAAGGGAGGTGGGCACTTTGGGGTCTGCAGCTTTCAGAAGCCCAGCCCTATAGGATGGTGAGCTCCTGATCAGCTGGGGAGGCACCTGGGGATTCCAGCCCCTTCCCAAAGGAGCAGGGAGAGCCCAGCCCCTCCATGGGCATCACTTGCTGGGGCACCCTGCTGCCACCTCTGCTGTGGGCACCGCAGCCACGGCAGCAAAATCCTCCTCCCAGGGTCTGGTGTGGGGTGAGGCTGGGGACAGGCAGTGGAGGGGACAGATGTGGGGGACAGGCAGCAGAGAGGACAGGCAGGTGCCACCAGGACCTGCTGTGGTGGCTCAGGTTGCCCTCACCTCTGTCTCACAGCTCTGCCCAGGTGTGTGGCTGTGCCCAGTGCCTCGGGGACAGGCAGAGCTGCTCAGGATGGAGCCTGCCCTGGCGAAAAGGGGGCTCCTGCCTGCAGGGCATGAGCAGAAACAGCTCACTGTGGGCAGCTGACCCAGCGTGGTGCCCCCCTCCACCCGCAGGGGGCTGGCTGTGCCGGCTGCAGCCACAGGGATGTGCCCAGCAGGAGACACCTGCCAGGCTGTCCCTGCCAGCCCTGCCCATCCCCAGCCCTGGGCTGCCCCAGCCGTGCCCCACCTCTCACTGAGCCGGCCCCGCAGGAGTCCCGCAGCTCCCGGGGCGGGCGGGTTCTGGGGTGGGCGATGCAGAACCGGGGGGGCCCTTTGGTTCCATGCTAAAGGCAGAGGGAAAAACCTCTCCGCAGTGTGAGAGGAGGAAGCTGCGATGGGCAAGGCTGCCAGCCCCTCCTGGGAGCTCCACGGCACGGCCTGGAAACAGCTCCTCTTGGGGGGTCCCCAGGCTCAGGCCGGGGGAGCCCCCCCGAGTTTCTCCCCCGTGCCCCATCTCTGCCGGCCCTGGGCAGCGCAGGAACCCCCGGGGGCTCCAGGACCCCAACTCCCAGCCAGCCCCGGCCCAAGACCTGCGGGGGACAGCGGCCACTGCCCTGCAGATGCGATCCCGAGCGAGAGGCTGCGGCTGCAGGAGATGCAGAGACGGAGGTGCAGGAGATGCAGGAGATGCAGGAGATGCACAGGGAGCTGTCGGAGCTGCAGGAGGAGCTGATGGAGCTGCTGCTGAAGGCGCAGGAGCCGCAGAGGGAGGTGCAGGAGGTGCAGGAGATTCTGATGGAGGTGCTGGACCCTCTCCACGTGCCCACCTCCTGCCCCTGCGGCGCCGGGCTCCAGCAAAGAGCGGAGCTATTGGAGGAGCCCTCCAGCACCGATTGCCCCTCGCCCAATGCCTGCCAGCCTTGTACAGCCCCCGGCCGCCCGCTCCCGGCCCCCTCGGGGCCACCCCCAGCCCCATTTCCCCCGGCCGGGCTGGGCCGGGCCGGGCCGGGCTCGGGGCAGCAGGCAGGGATGCAGGGATGCAGGGATGCAGGGATGCAGGGATGCAGTGGGAATGGGGTGCAGGGATCCCCAGCCTTTCTGCCCAGCCCCTGTCTGGGCGGTGCGGATTCGGGGCTTGCACCACTGCCGTGAAATGCTGTGGCACGGGTGGCTGTGCCAGGCTTGTGGTCACCTTGCTTGGACCTTGTGGTGTGGCAGCCCTGGCCGTGCAGGGGCTCTGGCAGGACGAGAGCCTGGGGATGCCCCGTCCTGGAGATGCTCTGCCTCGCAGGGACCGTGCTGGGCTGCAGGGGGGTTGGAGAGCAGCTCCGGTATCCAGTGCTCTGGAGGATCTGTGCCCAGAGGAGCAGTGAGTTCAGCCCTGTCCCAGCCTCTGCCTGTGCCCATGGCCCTGCTGGGCCTCCAGCAGTGCTTCTCCTGGCCGGAGCAGGGCAAGAGGTGACCCTGCTGGGTGGGGTCTGGTGTCTCCTGGCCTGAGGGCTCTGTGTGTGACCTGTGCTCAGCAGGAAAATGCAGATCAGGGAGGCCCCGGGGTGGCACAGGGCAGGTGAAGCCCGTCTGGGCTGTGCTGAGGGGCTGAGCACCTGCATCTCCTTTCCTTTCAACAAATGGCAAGAGGTGAAATGGCTTTTCCTTCCCAGAGCCCAGCACAGCTGCAGGCCAGGGCGAGGAGGGGAGGCAGCTGAGCCCTGCACACACGGGTGCCACCGCTGTCCCTGCAGACACCACACAGCCACAGGCCTAAGAGAGGAGCAACATTTGCCCTCCTGCTTGCCCTGCCAGGAGGAGAGGGCAGCTGGGCTTTGGGGGGAAGCCTGGGGAGAGCAGGATCCATCCAGCTCCCCCTGGCTCAGCTCTGCCCTGAAGCACTCCCTTGTCCAGAGGAGTTGTCTGTAGCTCACAGCTCCCGTGGGCCAGGGGAGCAGCACGGGGAGGAGCTCTGGCCTTCAGAGCCGCTGCTCCATCCTCCAGCACACAGGAGACCCAGGGTGCAGAGGGGAAGACTCCACAGTTGTGTCCCCAGGGCTGCTGCAGTGTCCAGGGGCACGGAATCCAGGGAAAAGCTGTCTCCAGTGAGGCCTCTGCAGCCCTGTGAGCCCGGCTGTCCTGGTGTGGCAGCCCAGGCAGCAGTGGCTGCTCTCCTGATCCCAGCCCTGGGGCTGCAGGGGTTTCATTGCCTGGGCTCCCGGGGGTCAGCCGAGGTTTAAGCTGGAGCTGGTTTTCCAGCTGTTGCCATGTCCATGTGGAGAGGGGCCTGGTGCTTAGGACACGAGATGTTCTGCAGGGGACTGTCACTGTTGGACACAATAATGGAGGCAGGAAGTGATTCAGAATGGCTGCGTGGTCCCTTTGCAGGAAGGAGACCCCGGGTTATTTCTCTAGCTACTTTTATGCTTTTTCAGATGTGCCCACCTTAGAGGTGGGACCCCTGGGAACCATTGGTCACTCTCAGAGACCACCACACGAAGTCCCTCCTCTGGGAACAAATGTGGAACAACAAGGTAGTTTACAATGTGTGACCTTGTGTACCCAAAAAGTGCCTGGGAACAGAATTTCCCAAAACCAAAACATGGTAAGCACGAAGCGTGGCAACAGGGGACAAAGGCTCTGCCTCTGCGGGGTGACCCTGGCTGTTGCCCTCCCTGCCCCGGGTGCTCTGGGAATCCCAGCCCCTGCAGAGCAGAGAGGGATGTGCCAGGACACACCCGGCCCCCCAGGGCTGCCCTGGCTGGGGCTGAGCTCTCTGGTGCTGAAAGCCAACACAGTCAACTCACAGAGCCCAGGGCTCTCTCGGGGTCTCTGCTTGCCCGAGAATGAGGGATGGGCACTGCCCCTGGTCCTTCGGGAAGCCCCGAGATGCCCACAGAAAAGACGAAGAGTCTTCAGATGTTCTTTTTCTGGGTTTTCCTCCTTGTTTATTTTATCTTATCTCTACAATTCTCTCTGAGCTCTGCCAAGGTCTGGACAGCACGGGCAACAGGCGACGACTGCCCCCCTGCTCCCAGCTCGTCATCTTATATACAGATAATTGCATGTACATTATTTACAATTGTGACCCAATGCATGCACTTGACACTAGACAGGTGTTTTCTACTTTAACCCAATCTTTCTAAACCTACTTCATGTCGTCACCACTGTGCAAAATGGAGACAAAGAAGAAGGAGAAGACTCTAGGGTAACACCCAGAATCCTCCATCTTGTCTCTGGTCCTTCTTATCTTGAAACCCCTAATGTAAAAATATTATTACTTTCTACTACTTTCAAGGCCTTGCAATTCTTCCCATAGTGTTGGTAATTTTTCCCATGGGCTATAATCGAGACCCCTGCCTGTCTCGGGTCCATGCCAGGGTCTGTAACCCCCCTGTACATATCTCTGACCCCCCTGTACAGGTTTCTGCTTGTCCAGGGTTTCCAGAGGAATACCCTGGACTCCTACAGGCTCTGCTCTTCCCGTTCTCAAAACACCAGAAAGATCCAGAGCACCATCCCCTCGTAGCTCTCCTTCCCCCGGCTGCCCGCTTCTCTCCGGGCTCACCTCCAGCCCTGTCCCCGAGCTCCCTGCGACCCCTCCCGTTCTATTCCACACCACGTAGCACATCCCATCCAGCGGGGTGCTGGCGCTTAATTTGTGTGCACAAACCATTGAGGGAGGGACTGGGAGCGAGCAGCAGCAGCAGCTCCGGCCGCGGGCTGTGCCGCAGTTTGCTCAGGCGCTGATTGATGGGGCACCGACACCCGAGAGCACAGCAAAAACATTTTAAACCCCAAAGCGGCACTTACTGGTTGAGGGGGGGGGGGAGGTGATTAAGGGTGTTTGTCACCGGGAGCTTTGGCCCAGCGAGGCGCAGCGCCGGGGAAACGCTGAGTGCTCTGGAGAGAGCCAAGCTCATCACATGAGCCCCATTAGGGCTCTCCCGGCAGGCTGGGGGTCGGAGAATCGTGGAGCTGATGAGGTTGGAAAAGGCCTGGAAGGCTGCCGAGTTCCCTTCCTGCTGGGGAGCATCCTCAGGACAGGCAGCACCCTCCCGGCTTCAGGCTGAGAAATGCCTCAAGAAAGGTTGGAGCCGGGGGGAATCGCTCTCTCTTCACCCAAGTAACAAGTGACAGGATGAGAGGGAACAGCTTCGAGTTTCCCCCAGGAGAGGTTTAGATGGGATTTTAAGATTGGGGAAAATTTCTTCTCCAAAAGGTTTGTCCAGCCCAGGTGGAGTCACCGTCGCTATGGGGATTTAAAAGACGTGCAGATGTGGCACCTGGGGACAGGGGTTAGCGGTGGCTTTGGCACTGCTGGGTTGACCGCTGGACTTCATCACCCTGGAGGTCTTTTCCAGCCTTGGTGATTCCGTGGATGAGCCCAGGCACGGGTCACGGTCCTGGCTGAGCAGCCCCCAGCGCACGGAACCGCAGCGGCACCAGCGTGGGGCACAAACCCCACCCGGAGTTGTGTCCGAAGAAAGAATTTTATAAAGGAAAAAACCTCCCCAAAAAAACCTTCCCCAAAAAAATCTTCCCCCAAAAAAACCTTCCCCAAAAAAATCCCCCCCCCAAAAAACCTCCCCAAAAAAACCTCCCCAAAAAAACCTCCCAAAAAAACCTTCCCCAAAAAAACCTCCCCAAAAAACCTCCCCAAAAAAACCTCCCCGAAAAAATCTTCCCCAAAAAACCTCCCCAAAAAAACCTTCCCCAAAAAACCTCCCCAAAAAGACCTCCCCAAAAAACCTCCCCAAAAAACCTCCCCAAAAAACCTTCCCCAAAAAACCTCCCCAAAAAAACCTTCCCCAAAAAACCTCCCCAAAAAAACCTCCCCAAAAAAAACCTCCCCCAAAAAACCCCCCGGGGCCGGGGCTCGGAGCGGCTCCCTGGCACCACCCTGTGGGCACAGCGGGAATTGCAGCCGGGGGACAGGCGGGGCTCGGTGACCCCCGGGACCCCCGGGCCCCGCGACACTGGGCTCCTCTGACCTCTGACCTCTGCCACCACTGAGTCCTGTGACCGCCAGGCCCTGGTACTGCCGGCCCCCGCGACCATCAGGCCCCGGGGACCACCGAGCCCTCTCATCAACGACCCCTGCCACCACTGACCGTGAGACCACCAACCCCTGTGACCACCGACCCCTGTGGCCACCAACCCGTGTGACCACTGACCCCTGTGACCACTGATCCTTGTGACCACAGGCCCCTGTGACCACCGATCCCTGCAAACACTGGCCCCTCTGACTGACCCCTGTGACGGCCAGCCCCTGTGACCACCGACCCCTGTGACCACCAGTGCCAGTGACCACTGCCCCCTGTGACCACTGACCCCTGTGACCACCAGTCCCAGTGACCACTGCCCCCTGTGACCACCAGTCCCAGTGACCACTGCCCCCTGTGACCACTGCCCCCTGTGACCACTGACCCCTGTGACCACCAGTCCCAGTGACCACTGCCCCCTGTGACCACTGACCCCTGTGACCACTGCCCCCTGTGACCACCAGCCCGCTGTGCCTCAGGCACGGGGCCACTGCAGATTTCTTCCCCGGACAGCACAGATTGCAGGAGCTCAGGGAATCACCCGCTGCGGGGCTCGAAGTGTTTGCAAGAGGATTTACAGTCCTTTGCCTTTTAATTGACAGCTCAAAGCTCAGCGTGCTGAGCTTTGCCTGATACAAAGGCTTTTCAAAATCAAGAGGCTCCAGTGAGGAGCCCCAGCTGCCCTGCAAACACCTCTGCTCATGCCCTGCGTCCTTCAGAGCATCCAGGCAGCCCTCAGGAGAGCTCTGACCCTCATGGTTGTGCCTTCCTAGAACGGGGCTGCTGCAGAAAAAGAGAAGAAAAGTGGGGTTTGTTCCCCTGGCACAAGGCTGCACCTCGAGCCATGGAAGGGCAGTGCTCCCCCTGAGCCTTGGAGGGCAGAGTGGCTCCTGGGCCAAAGGAGCTGGGGTGGGACAGAAGGAAAAGTGAAGTATTAAATAAATAACAAAAGTGTCATTTAGTACAGACATCTCACGGCAGAGAGATGTCTGTACTAAAAGGAGCTGGACAACACCTTCAGAAACACAGCAAACTCCACTCCAAGCAGTGACTTCTTCCCAGCTTTTCACTGCAGAGCTGATCATCCCCATTCTGGCTCTGGCCTTAATCCCAGGGCAGCAGAATCCAGTAACCCATGGGGAGATGCCAATGTGCTGGTAACCATTTCTTGTTTTGTAGACCATGAACTTTCAGAGAATTTTTGTGATAAATATGTAAAAGAAAAAGAAAAAAAAAAAAAGGCAAGTAAAAGTCTTGATAAATGCTCTGATTTGATATTTCTGCTCTCAGGTCCCACACAGGATATCAGCTGGACACACAGCTGATCCCTCTGTGGTCCTGCTGATAATGAAACCAGCAGACCACTTTTAAGAATTCACCAATTCTGTCTATGCCAGAGGAATGCTGCACTTCAGATGTCTTGCATTGACAAGAACTGTAAGAGTAACCCCATTTGGAAAATGTGATATTTGGCCTCCTAGCTTTGTTGAGGGTTCAAGTAGAAAAGGAGACTTCAACCAAGTCCCTTTAGACTCAGTTCAGAAAGTTTTCCTTTCTCATCTAAAGATGGTGCCCACAGTGGGTTCCAGTGTCCTAGAATACCTGAATTCTCTAAAACAGATCAAAAATCAGTGTTTGAGCTGCAAGGGCATGAGGATCACTATCTCTGCCATGAGATGTCTGTACTAAATGACACTTTTGTTATTTATTTAATACTTCACTTTTCCTTCTGTCCCACCCCAAATTAAAGACAGAAGCAAAAATTACCTACACTGTGTTTTAAATTTCGTTTTTTTTAAAATTATTTTATTTTTAAATTATTTAAATTATTTTTAAATTATTTTAAATTTTTTTAATTAAATTTAAATTATGAAATTTAAATTTCATAATTTAAATTTAAATTATGAGGGTTTAGTGTTTCGTGCTTAACTCCCACTAAATAACAAAAAATAATTCTGTGCTGCAGACAGAGTTTTGAAGCTTTATTCTCCATTAAACCCAGTCTGAGCCTCTGAAGGTCTGTGCTCAAAAGCAGCACCAAGGGGTGCCCAAAGACTTCTCCTAGGCTGGAGTCACTGGGTGCCTTTGCTGGTCCCAAGTGCCCAATGTCATGTCTTGTGTTTCAGAAGAACCCCCAGGAAAAGGGATTTTTCCAGGAAGAGCAGTGGGAAATGATTCTTGAAATACTCCCAGCTGTGCTTTCAGCCAGGTTACTGTGGAAGCCACAATCCACAAAACCAAGAGGCAGAGAAAGCTGAGGAGCAAGAAATAAAGGCTGTGAAAGAAATAAAGTTCCAGAACCACCCCACGTTCACACAGTGATGTAGAGAAATGTATCACTGAGCCAACAGGGAAACCAATCTTTTTTTTTTTTTTTTTTTTTTTTTTTTTTTTTTTTTTTAATTTTTTTTTTTTTTTTTGAGTCACTTTTAGCTCTTTCAGAAATGAGACTCCCCTATAAATCAGGCAGGTCCCTGTGCAATTCCTTCCAGCCCTGTCCCTGGGCTCCCCCACCCTCCCCACACCAGCTGCCTCCCACCTTGGATGCTGCAGGCTCAGGCAGCTGGGGAAGTGTGCTGGGAAACACAATCCCGGTGCTTTTTTGGAAAATACTCATCAAGAGAGGCATCACAGGGCGATCAAAGCTATTTGTAATCTTTTCCTTGAGGATTTGTGATTATCCCAGCAAAGAGGGAAGGGCTGCTTAGCTGTGGGGGCTGGTGTCTGTCCCCTCCTCTGTCTTTCAGGTATTTTCTGCTTCTGCTCAATCTCCCACTGGGATTACAGTTCTAATTAGGCAATTTACAGACTTCACACAGGCAGAAGCTGCCATTCTTTACCTGTGGAATAATCACCTCCTCTGCCTTTATCACCAGTTCCCTGTCATCTGTAGGGAGGGAAGAGATGGGAGGGACAGAGACAAGTGACAGGAGAAGGCAGGAGAAGTGGGTCCTGCTTGAAATCGGATAAAATAAAGGAAAAACGTGAGCTTTCCCTGCCCTTGTGAGGTGCTCCTGTGAGAAAAACGTAACTGTAAGGCCTGAATATTGCAACCAAAGCAAGGAGGCCTACTGCAACAATGGAAAGGGAATCTGCTCTTTTCCAACACCATCAGTCACACACAAGTCTGCAGCCTGCCTGAATATGTTTTCAGTATAAATGAAGAACAAATTCATTTAAATTAAGAAGCGGTCAAAGGATCCAGGAGGTGGAACAACAGAAAAATTACAGAGGAATCTGCCACAGTTGTGAATGTTCTCAAGACCATCCCCTGAACAAAAAATGAACATTTAAAATCATGAAGCATTGACTCAGGACAGACAGCTGGGGGACACACAGCTCTGCCAGGAGTCAGCAGCCCCACAGGTAGGTCAAGGCAAACCCCCTTTACCAACAACCACATTTACTTTTTTTTTTTGAAAGCAAAGACATCTCCCAAGCTTCTCGTGTTTTAAACCATTTTAATAACCCTGAAATCATGAGACTGCACCGGGACCACGTTTTTCATCAGAGTAAAATTCACAAGTTTCCAGCACACAGGACAGTAAAAAATGAACACGGGGAGGGAGGGAGTGAGGGGCACACAGAGGACAAAACGTCATCTCCCATCCCCAGGACATCCTCCTGGGAGAGGGGGCAGTGTGGGCACCACGGGCACCCTCTCCATGCTGTGGGAGGGAGCCTGGCACAGTAACCTGCTGTCTGGGTTTTTGCTCTTCTCCTCTGTCTTTTTAAGGAGGTTTTTTTTTTTTTTTTAAGTTTCGTTTTTACTTTCTGCAATGGAGTCAGATACAATTTTACACGAACAACTTTTTGTTATTGTAAAATCTAACCACGTTTACATTCTTCTCATAAGGAGGAGGCTGCTGATGGGCTGTTGGGTTGCCCAGCGTGGTCGAAGAGGAAGATTTTCTTCCTCCAATCCGTGGTCACTGCTGGAATTCTATAAATGTTAAAAGTTATAAATAAACCACCCTCTTTTCTGCCTTGGACATTGCAAGGTGTGGGTGTCAATTCTTTGTGTCGTGTGTGACATAACCTGAGGGATGGATGGGAAGACACCTGGAGCCCAGTGGAGCACGGGCTGAGTCCGTCCTCCCTTGGGAGAGCTGTGCTGGGCTCGGTGCTGGGCTCTGTGCCGAGCTGCAGGGCACACGGAGGGGCTGGGGAAGGGGGGAGCTGGGGGCTCAGCTGTCCTAGGTTACAATGTAAAATTGTGCCCAAGGTATGTATTCTATCCCCATGAGCCATTGGAGCCAAGGTGGGGCAGTGTTTTCCTTATCTTCTGTTAACGAGCCCAACAATGCCTTGCCACATGGCTCATAGATCACTTCCTCTGGGAGTTATCTCTGGTTAATGGGCCATCAAGGACCCACTGCAGGACTCATAGAATGAGATCATCCCATTGTGAGATGCACCACCCAGGGGGAGGAGCCAAACATTCCCACCTGGATATAATCCAGGGTTGGAGACATCACAAGCAGCTTTTATCCACTGGACTCCCAGAGGAGACAAGAGCTACCAGACAAGAACATCTCATCTGGATTCCTGGAGGAAGACTGGACCCTTCTCACCATCACTGGACCCTTCTCTCTCAGGATCATCTCTGCTCCAGCGGAACCACATCTGCCACTCCAGGATGACTTCTGGACTGTTTCAAACACCCTGACCAACAGGGTGTCAGGCTGTATTATTCCATTAATTTCACCTCTTTTTCTCTCTTCTTCAATTAAATTGTATCTCTGACTGGGAGTCTCACTGGTTTTGCTTTCAAAGCAGCACATCAGCACAGCCGGCTGCTCCTGCAGTCGAGGTTTCACAAGGACGGGAGACGAGACAGCCCCGCGGGCACTTCCAGCGCTGCCGGAGCCGCGGTTCCCCCGGGGCACGCCGGGCAGCCGTGCAGGTGACACCCAGAGTTCCTGGAGCTCCGTGTCCCGCTTTGCAGAACTCCCCCAGGGCTGGGGTTGGAGATTCCGAGGGCAGCAGGGCCGGGCGGGGCTGGGCAGAGTTCAGGTTGAACCATCAGGGGATGCTCAGCTCACCTGGGGTCTGCTCCGCGCTGCAGCTGCCCACAACCCAAATCCTAAAACGTTCTCCAGACTCTTCCAATTCCTGTCATTCTTAACATATACAGATAGCCATATACATTTTGTTTTTGTTGTTGTTGCTTTTAATTAAAAAGCTCCTTCACATACACAATCATATATTGAATTAGCAAGAACAATAATATATTTCTCGGAGAATAGCAAAACATCTGCTCTGCCAGTGCCACCCACAAAACTAGACAAAGAACTAAGAAATCTGACAGTTTCAGACCACTTAGGAAAGAGAAATTCTCTTGGCCTAAAGACAGGGAGCCATGCAGTGAAGGTGCCATGGAGGGTACAGCAAACACAACAGAAAAACACAGCGTTAAAAATGTTTCCTTGTAGAGATTCTGCAGCCAGAAGGTGAATCCTGATCATCAGGAGATTTCTTTACAATTTAAGAAATACTGGATAGCATCAAAGCAGAAAAAATGGCACTGAAAATAATAAAGAGCTACACAAACATCAGAAGATTGATTTTGGCCAAAAGCTGAAATTTCCTTTAATGCATCTGGGAGGGGTTTCTGAATTTTAAGAGTGCATCTGATTTACAAAAAGATGTTGCTGCCAACCTCATGGAAGAATAAAACTTCTGACTCCATAAGGGACCTCAATCTCTTGGCAAAAACCCCAGAGACACCGAAACTGAAAAAGCCCTCCTTGCCAAGGACAAAATGCCCAACAAATACAAACCAAAGAAAGAATCAGAGAAGGAAGAGAAGGCAACTCTCTTTTAAGTTTCATACAAACACCTGGGGAAAAAAAAGAAAAAAAAAATAAAAGAAAAAAAAGGAGGTGGGAGGGGAAAGCAGCTTCCAGTAAAACCAGCTGTTTGATTTTGGAGCCAGATCAATCAGATTGATTCAGGCTTCAGACTGGGAATTTTTGCTGTTTCTGTGACAGAAGTTACCCCCAAAGCTGGTATTTGAGTATTTTAAACTGTGTCATATCAGCCAGCACAACTCAGACCCAACTGTCCCACTGGGTCTTCCCTATGGAACTGTGGCTCATGGACAATCCCAGTGTGGGTGGTGGTTCAGGGCTGGGGACAACTCTGAATAATCCAGCTGCTCATGCCAGATTTTCTTTCCCAAAGGGATTGGGGGAATGAGCTCCTCTGGACAAACTCACACCCACCCCTGAGAGCTGGGGCCAGCCCTGCTGAGCATCACCCCCAGGGAATGCAGCAGGGCTGGCATCTCCCCAGGAACCCCCAGCCCTGCACCTCCTGTGCCTCAGGTTGGCATCTTTGGGGTGAAAAGAACCTTCAAGTGGCCAACACCTTCCTAAACTCAAACCAACGTGAAAGTATTTTGCTGTTTCTCCCCTTTTTCAGGGCTACTGCTCACCCCAAAAAGATCAGTGAAAGGGGCACTTTAGACACATCCAGGGCCAGAAATTGGGGTGGGGAGCCCCCAGCATGGCTGGAGGGGGTAACAAACTCACCTACTGTGTTACTGAAGACATGGAGAAATGAGAAAAACAGAATCTGAACACAAAAAATGGGTTCTGCTGCTCCTGGATGAGATGTGCAAAGCGTTGATGGAAAAAGCTGATGAGTGTCACCAGCAGAGAGCAGAGAGGGGTGACCACAACAGGAGGGGTTTGCCTGGCTGTACACATCATTCTCATTCAAAATTAAACTCCTTCCATGAAATACCTTCACAGATTTAACTATATATATATATATTTAGTATCCCCTGCATAAAAGAAAAATACACATTATTTCAACAGCCAAGAAAAAACTGCAATTTATTAAGTTTCAAAGAATCTTCGTACTCTTGAAAGCAACTTTCGGTGCATGTTCTTTTAACAATCACATTCTATGAGGAGAATAAACATTAAAAGCCACAATTGTTGGTTTTCTTTTTAATCTCAGAGTTACAGACATCTTTAATTCAAAAGGAAAAGGCAAAAAAAAAAAAAAAAGCCCCCTAAAAACAAAAACCCACCCTTCCCCCCTCCCCCCAAAACCCCTCCAACAGAAATTTTCAATCCCAATTTGAAAATATCAGGAGTTTGTTTGTTTGTTTTTTTTCTACAACTCAATGCTAAACTTCAGCATGGAAAATTGTATGTAAACACGCACATACACACATACATATTTTATATAAGTGTGTGTGTGTATATATATATATATAAAATATATATGTAGGAGGCGTGTAATGGCAATGAGATGCAATTACTCTGAGGAAAGGTTATTCAGCTAAATACACTACTAAAACTTGAGGAAAAAAAAAATAAACCAAAACAAGTCTTGAACCCAGTTTGTGCATAGTTCATGATCCTCTATAAAACCAGCTTTTGTTAATTTGCAATCTTGCAGGACCCTTTAAATCTGATAAAACCATTAAAAAGCTAATCTTCCAAAAAAAAAAAAAAATGTAATGCACAAGTTTCCTGATCCAAGCAGGCAGGGAGCACAATGTTCATATAATTTTTAAAACATACTTGAAGTGTATGTTATTCCATTGTCTTTCTTCCTTTCAAAACAATCAAAAACATTGATCTTTTTTTTTAAACATAAAGCGATTTTTTTTTTTAATATATAAAGCACTCTTCAAACATCTATTTCTTTTGAGTCCATTATTTGGTAAATATGTAACTGCTACACATTAGATTAGGTATTTTCTTCTTTCTTACTGTCTTTTTTTTTTTTTTTTTTTTTTTTTAAATTTTGTTTTTTAATAATATCTTCAGTGCTAGGAGTTGGGTTTTAAAAATACATGAAATGGTGTGGAGTTGCTCCTCGGGAAACCCGGCTTTCCTGAGACATCTTCCACCATGTGCAAGATAGTGATCACAAAGTTTTCGCCACTTTGACGAAGAGGAGGAAAACAACAACAAAAATAGTACACAGCAATGGCCAAAGAAAAGGATAATACAACAACACTGTTCAATCCCAGAGCTCTGAAGTAGCATATCTTCATTCTGAAAATAGTTTTCTTTACGATGGAAGTCTTTTTTTTTTTGTTGTTTCTTTTTTTTTTTTTCTCTTTTTTTTTTTTTTTTTTTGAAATTCCTTTTTTTTTTTTATTTTAAAGTTTGAAGGAGAGAGAAAAAAAGGTCTGTAAACAGGTGGGAGCCAAAACTTCCTGGCTCCTCCAAAAGCAGTCAAAACTTATGTCCAAGTGCTTGTTTCTGTTCCTGCTTGCAAGGGAACTATCAACTCTTTACAATTATCTATGGCCACAGTTCAACAAGAGTAATTTTTTTTCTTTTTTTTTCTTTTTTTAAACTTTATATTCCGAATGGAAAAATGGTGCAATACTCCGGTAATAATTTTCTTGCATTAGTCCACAATAAAAAGCCGCTAAAGGTAGATATACATATTATTCTCCAGAGATACACACTGTAATTTTTAAAATGCAATAAGAGTCCTTGAGTAAACATTTACACGTGAATTGTCGCCGGCCCCTTCTATCAGTTTCTTTCCTTTTTTTTTTAAATTTTTTTTCTTCTTTTTTTTTTTTTTTTTTTTTTTTTTAATTTTTTTTTTGGGTGTTTTTACCATTACAGGATTAGCTACAAGAAGGGCTGCGGACACTCAGTGCAAAGTTAGAAGCTAATAACAATTAAACATTTGACCAATGAGCAAATAAAAAGCATATACTGAACCAAAGGAAAAAAAAAAACCAACTTCACACGTTGAGTTAAACCACACACACACACACACATACACACACACACTCTCACATCTGTCCCAACAAAAACATAGAGTCTGAACTTTTTAAAAAAAAAAAAAAAAATTCTTAGAGCCTGTTTTTTGTGTACTGATGCTGACCTGGAAGTGTAATAATTCAACTTAGAAAGTGTTCACATTTTGTTATTGGCCTGCTGGATTCAAGTATTTGCATGTTGATATGGTTTGTTGCTTTTTTTTTTTTTTAAAGTATTTTTTTTTGTTTCTTTGTTGATTTTTTTTATTCTTTTTTTTTTACTTTTTTTTAATATTTTTTGGGATTAAAAAAAATGACATGAAAAAGTAATGAAACAAGGGTAATGTGCATAGGCAGATCCATGGGAGTAGTGGACACAGAGATACCCCAACCCTGCCCTCCCTCCCCCCCTCTCAACCTGTACAGTCCAGAGTTGCCACTCGGGTTTGTCACTTTTCTGTACCAATGGTAAAATATCACACTTCACCCTTTCTGATTATTGGGTCCGCCTCTGTAATGTGCATAATAGTCACAGGCTCATTTAAATAGGCTTTCATTTCCCCTCCCCACCCTCCCCTAGTTGATAAAATAACCCTTTCCAGCCCAAATTCTGAAAAGTGCCCTTCATGATAGACCTATTCTAAGCAGCTTTTATACTTGGTTTTGAAAAATCACCATACAAACATAAAAAGACGACATAAAACAAAACGCAAAAAAAAAAAAAAAAACCAACAAAAAAATACCAACAAAAGCCATGAAAAAAAGTAAAACCTGTCATTAGCATGTGACACTGACCAAAGGAGCCCATACTGTTTCAGGAACAGTTCACAAGGACTTCTGCAGTTTCGGATTCGATATTGGACAGAGGTACTAAGGAGGGCTGCCAGTCTCATGGGTTAAAGCTGGATTCTTCATCAAGCCCGGGACTGGAAAGGGTTACCATTTTTTTTTTTTTTTAAATTTTTTTTTTTTTAAATTTTTTTTGTTTGTTTGTTGTTTGTTTATTTTTCCTTTAGTGCTGATGATTGTTATTTGATTTCCAATTCTCTTTCCTCTGGTGTCTCCTAGATGGACTCGCCGCTGAGCAGATCCCCCGGCAGGAGGGTGTTGAGGGGCGTGGGGCTCCCGATGACTCTGCCGTCGTCGGTGCTGGGGGGACCCCAAAGGCTGCTGGAGTACTGGGGCACCCCACCCCAGAGCAGGTCGCTGCTGCCCTTGCCCCCCAGGCACGGGGGGTTCCAGTGGCCGGCGTCGGGGCGCACCAGCCCGTGGGAGCTGCCCGAGGAGCCCAGGCGGCTGGGGGTGGATCCAGTGTTGGACTGCCAGCTGGAGGTGGGCGGCAGCGCCTGCCCCTGCGCCAGGAAACGGTTCACTTCTTCCTCACCAGCAAACTCCGCCAGGATGGTGGTGTTGCCCAGGACACACCTGAGGGGGGGGTGGGGAGGGGCAGGAGTGAGATGTCAGGTATGGGGTGTGAAAAGGGATTCCTCCCACGTTGGGTGCCTATCGCTGTGGGGGAGCACAGGAACAAGGCAGGGAGTGCATCAAAGAGGCTGCGTGGAGCTCTTGCAAGCAAGAGACCCCTCCTTTATTTTCTTGACTCTTTTTGTACATTTACAGATGTGCCCACCCCAGAGGTGGGACCCTTGGGAACCACTGCTCGTTTTCCAGAGACCATCACTGAAGCCCCTCCTCTGGGGACAGATGTGGGAACTTCGGTAGTTTACAGAACATGACTTTGTGCCTCAAGACCGTGCCTGGGAATGAAATTCCCAAAACCAAAAACATGCAAGCACGAGCATGGCAACAGGTGCCAATCTGTGGGAGCTCGTGCCTGGCTTTGGCCTGGCTCTGTGGTCAGCCTGGGCCTCCCGGCTGCTCGGGCACGTTCCAGCAATACACTTTTGTGGGGTCTCTGCTCAGGCAGTTGGCTAACACTGCTATGGCTGGTACACAAAAAAGAGGGGACTCTCTCGAGGCTTCCAGGGAACAGGAACCAGGTGGGAAAGGTTGAGGGAATGTTGGGGTTGTTCGGTCTGACCGAATTGGAGGCTGCCAGTGTCTGAAGGAGCCTCCAGGGAGCAGGGAGAGAGACTATGGACAAAGGGGAATGGCTTCAGACTGACTGAGAGCAGGGTTAGTTGGGATAGGAGGAAAGGATTCTCCGCTGTCAGGGTGGGCAGGCCCTGGCACAGGGTGCCCCTGGATCCCTGGAAGTGTCCGTGGCCAGGCTGGACAGGGCTTGGAGCAACCTGGGATAGTGGAAGGTGTCCCTGCCCACGGATGAGTTTTAAGGTCCCTCCCAACCCAAGCCCCAAGCTGAAATCGAGGAGAAAATTTCTACCACATCCACTCACTTTGAGCAATCCCTGTCTCTTCAATCAAGCCTGCTCTGTTCCTGTTTTCTACCCCTTCTACATCCACAAACACACAAATCCACACGAGGGACCACCTCCTCTAACTGACACATCCTGGAGCCTCAGTTCTCTTCAGGAATGAGGACAGGAGCTCTCCAGCCAAATGATGCTCCCACTGTCTCAGTACTTTCATTATGCTCATGCTATAACCTGATAAAGGGAATTGCTTTCCAACTCTAAATACCCCAGTAATTCTCCTGAGATATCACTTTCTGTATTCTTCATTCTTCCCAATGGCACTGATTTCACCACTCCAGTTCTCCAGCCTCTATGCCAATTAGTCCCTTGGATTTTAAAACTCCTAAAAAGCAGATTTTGTTGTCATACACTTCTCTCATAACTCCTTTAAAGAAAGGTGACCACCATGAACACACTCCTTATTTAGCACTTTTTTACCCTCTCTGTTTCTCTCTAAAGCTGAAACCTTGTCCTGTGTTCTCCCTGAGCTTCCTTTGGAATCCTCATCACATCTTACAAATTCCTTGTGGCCTTACAGGTGACAACTCCTAACTGAGGGTATTACTTATGCTGAATAAAGTTTTGTAATGCCCACTTACTCAGCACCTACCCCCAGTTAACTTTTTTCTCTCTCATTCAGTAATCTTGAAAATCAAGATTGACGTAACTCACGACCAGTTATGCCTAAGAAAATATTTCCTGAACTAGAACTGGCTTTGTACCAAAAGGAAGAGGGAGCAGAAACGTACATGTGCAGAGACTTCTGGGCCTTGGCTGCTTCCTCCTTGGAACTGTATCGGACCACAGCATTCCCTTGGGTCAGGTTCAAGTGGAATGTGATGAGAGGGCCGTGTTGCAAACACAGTGTCCGGAGTGTGGAACCATCGATCTGCCAGGAGGCAAGGGCAGCAAAGGTTACCTGTGCTGTTGTGATCTTACCTTAAATCATTCATTAACAAGTGTTTAAAAGCCTCAAGAGTGAGTAGAAGTGAAAGGAAAAAAAGAGGAACTTTTACACATTTAGTAATCTCTGCATTGAGGGAGACATCCTGTCTTTTTAAGAATTCCCTACTGTCCTGTGCACAAATTTTCCCAAATTAGGTTATACAAATTATATTTACCATTAGACATCCATAGAAATCCAGAAATAAGTCAAAGGGAAAGCACACTTCATAAATGTAATTAAATTTTCCCCAAGATTAATTTGGATGTCTGCATCCAAGGCTTTGTGGCTTATGTTCTTCCTTTGGAATGACACCATGAAGGACAAGTAGAGGATGTGACAGACGTATGAGAGGAACCCAAAACACCCACAGGAAAATCAGATTTTACATCTCTATATGTGCTTTACAACATCATTCACCTCCAAACTTAACACACACAAATGGTGCCCACTGAATGACTAATTACAGGCTTGAAAGATCATACTTGATTTGACAGCACTTTGAAAACTTAACAAATTCCCTGCAGAAGACAGATACTTTTAATAAATGCAGAGTAATTATTCTTCTTTCAAATGAATCAAATGGCCAAGGCTGCTAAATGTTGTTCCCATCATCTCTTAAATTCAAGTGGTCTTTTCCTGCCCAGATTTGTAAAACTCCAGTTTACCTGGGGGGTGAGGTTCCGAAGAACCAGCCAGCTGCTTGTTCTCCCTGAGCTGTCAGTACTCCATGCAGAACCTGCAGGACAAATTCCACAACAAAACATTTGATCACAGTCTCTGGAGAGTGCCTTACAGGCAAATAATTCATCTGGAATCACAACACACTAACAAAGCCTCAGTTGCTGCTGAAAACAAATCCTACAGCAGTTTCTTCACATCTTGATTTACTGCCTCCCTTGGAAGGAAAGGCTGCTGAATGAAAAGCTGCTCTTGCTACATTTCAAAGGTCTGTGGCATTTTTCATACTCCCACAGTAACTATTAGGGAACTACCATGCAGGTATGGCACTGCAACAAACTGGATCCTCAGGATGCATTAGAATTAATCTGGAAGACACATTTTAAAAGCAGTTCTGATGTCCAAGCTCAGATTGCTGCTTGCTAATAAAGATTTTTATAGCACTGCAGCACTCTGCTCTCTTGCCAGTGACAGATTAATGTGTATGACTTATTCAAAACAGGTATTTCTGCACTGATAATGTGATTGAACACACAAGGACATAACCAACAAAACCTGCTCAAGCAACCTCAGCCTGGTGCTTTACAGCTTGGTATTTATCAGTGGTATTTGAGAATCACAGTGGATCCTGGGGCTGCTCCAGAGATAATCCTGGGAGCAGCTTCATCTGCCCTTCCAGGCTGGGGTTTGGTGAAGAAACATCCAAAATAAATGGCAGGAAGAGGGAAGTACATTTAATTCTCAATTTAGTGTAAGCATGTTATTAAAACAGCTTATATAAGAGTAATAACTGCATCTATGTCTATATTTATATAGAGAGAGATATCTAAATACAGATATATATATATACAGCCAGATCCATGGCTTCTTATATTTGTATTAAAGCAAACAAAGGCACATTATAAAAGGGGCCTGCATGAAAAAATGCAGGCATTCCCTGAGGGTCCTGCAATGCCATCAGGTCCTGAACACTTCACATCCATGTGCTCCATATTAAATTCCATAGGCCCCTCCTGAAGTCTTAGATCACACCACAGAACAGGACACATGTTTGAAAGACATTTTTAGAAATTAAGGAACTGGGGAAAAAAAAAAATCCTAGCTGGGAGTTAAACAAATCGGGCAATTCCTATGTAAAATCCCTTAACATGACCAGCTGAAAGATGCTTCGTTCACAACTTATTCCAAGTGAAATAAAGAGACAGGAGATGCATCCCCAGAACAGAACCACTGTGTTAAAGCTCTGGTGCCTGGAGTAGAAGCAAAAAAGAAGGCAGAAGAGAGAGCTGTGAATACCAGAGGAGTAAGAAGAGCTGGTCCAGCCCAGGGGACTGGCACCCCACGTGGAGGATGGCTTGGTGTTGGTTAAGCCTGGAGGAGGTCTCGTTGGAGCTGTAGTGTTTCTGGGTACCTTCCAGAGTTCATGGGACAGAGAGGCTTGGGTGTGAGAGATTGGGCCAGAGGACCACGTGGATTTGATGTCTGACAGTTTACCTGCAACAGAGAAACAGCACATTTGGGTATTTTTCATGGGTATCATGCCTGAGAGTTTACCTGCAACACAGAAACAGCATATTTGGGTATTTTTCATGGGTATCATGGACTACACCCTTCCAGCTTCTCAGTGGGAACAGAACTTTCTGTACCATATTCTTTGAATCTACTTAAACAATTTTTTTTGTTTACAATTTCCAGTACTTTTGTGTTTAGTGAATATCGTGCTACCTGCTATGTACAAGTTCCCTTCTGAAAATCTATTGTTCAGTTTTCTTGCAGAAGATGATACAAGGAAAAAAGTCCAGAAAATGGATGTATTTGATTTCACCAAAATTATAATGAAACACTTCAAGATTGTCTCTCTCAAAGGTTTAATAGGACTTAAACACTTTTTCTTGCACAACTCATTTTACCTAATATAAAGAATTCAGTATATATCCATGTTCTTCTGTTGCATTATTAAAATTCTAAAGATCAAAGACCAACAAAAAATTTATTTCTGAATATTTGAAGTAACTTGTACTCTTTTTTCCAAGCATCTTTGAGAAAAGATCTTCAGAAGATCAGGTCACACCACAACCTGTCAGTCTTTATAACTTTCTGCTGTTGCTTGTTCTTTCCCTGATCAGTTCTCAAACTCTTCCTGCTGTTCCTATCAATTTAAAGTTTTATAAAATAACACAAACCCCAGAACAGCAGACCCAGTATAGCACTCAGAGGGGCAGACTGAATTAATTTAAATAATGGATGACAAAACAAATCTTTATTGACCTTCAGACTTACACATCTCTGCCTCTTCCTCCTGATACCAGCACATGCTGTGCAATCAGAGCCCCATTTCCCTGCCACAGCACAGTCCTGCTGTTACCAGCACTGGCAGCACATGTAGGGCAGGAATGGACTGAAAGGGACACAATCCTGCATCTTCTGCCCCAGCAAATGATGCTGTGACTGTGCTGCCCCAGTGCTTTAACACTGATTGCAGAGAACAAGAAAATATCTGGTCTGAGAAAGTCCATGATGCAAAGATCTTGTGAATTTTTTTAAAACTAGAACTGGCAGATTTAAGTTTATACTGGATCAGTGCTTTAAGACATGAGGCAGGCACTGAGTAATTTTATGAGTCCCAAAGCCAAATTCACCAGTTGCAAAATCACAGACTCAGTTACATACACACACACACACATTCCCTAAATTGCCTCCATTTATCTAAATCGTTTAACTCAATTATTTCATATTGAATCATAACAATTTAAGTGAAAGGGCAACCGCCCTCCCATCTTCTGGCAAATTGCAGCAACAAAAATAATTTGACAATGACAATGAAGACATTAATGAGTGTAAAATGGTGAGAAGAGAGGAGCAAGTCTGAGTTTGAGAGCTCAGAGCAGCCCAGCCTGTGATGGGGCACAAAATACAGGCACAGCACCACAGGTCAGGTGTTACTACTTCTCATGGGGGTGACAAACATTAGATGACACTGCAAAAACCAAAAAAAGGCAGCAAAATCAGCAAATAAAGCAGAAATGCATGGCAGATAAAAAAAAGCAAGCCACTCCTTTCTTTCCCTTTCACTGGAGGAAAACATCCCAAACAAGCCCTTTTTGTTTTGCCTTCTCTGACCCAGAGGCTGCACCTTCAGAGAAGTGGAGGGGTTTCAGTGGATCAGCATTTTCTTATCTAATCCATCTGAACAGCACAACACAATTCTACAATGGGACAAATTGCATGATTAGGTAGTTAGTTTGCAAGCAAAGTTTCCATGTTTTGCAAAAAGAAGCTCCAGAATTTAGAGCTCAGTAAAGAAAATGGGGTAATTATTTAGCTCACCTAGAAGCTCAGCCATATAGGGGAGCATCAGGTTTTGGCTTGACTATTAAATTACACTGAAGAGCCCCAAACCTCCCAGAGCCATGCAAAAAGTACCCCTTGGAGGTACTAATGAAGCTTTTACTGAGCTGAAGATGTTTCACCTTTAACAGTGAGTTCTTTAACATAAAAAATTTCACATCAGCTCTTCCTGGAAAGGTCTGTTCCTGCTGAGGCCCTGGACAGTGTTCCTCCCCCAAAAAGATCTCAAAGTGACACCAAGGGGAATAAATCCATTTTTTCAGCACAATCCCAGGCACACCATCCAGCGCTCCCCACCGCAGAGCTGACAGGAGAGCTGCCACCCAGCACAGGGCTACCAACAGGCTTCTGCCTGGGGGCAGCACTCCTGTCAGCACTGGGAGAGCACTCCCTAGGGCCTTCTCCTGGGAGTGCAGAAGCTGTGGAAGCAGAAAGGCCGTACCTGCAATGCTAGGTGCAGATGCAATGCTGCTGAAAGAGCTACTGTAGCCGGAGGCACTAAGCGGCCAGGCACTCGATGAAGGCAGCGTGGCATTCTGAGATGATGTTGGGGATGACCCTGCAGAACCAGCAGAGAAGCAACTAAGAAAGATGGGCATAATGATGTTTGGTGTGACATCAGCAAATCTGTTACGTGCAAATACAAACCATGCAAGGCATTCTCCTTAATTAGACCGGTCTCTGAAGTCTAGGAATGAAGTGTTACTGGAAGCGTGAGAAAGTGAGGCACAAGTCTTTAGAAGGAAAGAGAAGAAAGCTGGCACAGGAACAATTGTAGTGCAGAAGGGAAATTCTGCATTCCTTTTAAGATTCACGACTCAAAAAAAATCAGTGTTAAAGTGTTTAGTCTCAAAGGAACAGGCTTCATTTATAAAGGTCCTCTGCCAGCTGACTTAGGCAATGGCAACTGTAGATGAGATGTGTATGATAAACTGTCCTCTTACCACGGGTGAGCTGTCCTAAATTACTCAAGGTAAACACTTCCCCTACATCCTAATGCCCACAAGGATCTTTAGATTTTTGCAGACTTTCAGTAAAAGCAAAGATATATTTCAGCAATCTCTTCTCAAACTGATAACATAAATGAAATAGCACCAAACCACCTCAGTAAATCATTTACAATCTGAGCAGCTATCTAAGCACATGTACAATTTTCCTTACCAGCAGCAAATGAAAAGAAACTGAACATAAAATCAAAAATCTTCATTGCAAAGACCAGGAGAGCTGGAAGTATTCTCTCTAGCCACCAACAAAATCAAGTGTGTATCCTGGGTGACTTATCATTCCTGACACACAGAGATGGGCTGTGATACTGCAGCCTCTCTGACTAATAAAAACAGGTGAGCAAAGAGAACTGTGTTGAGGTAGAAGGAGGAAGTAAAAGGATAATCTCATCCCTCACAGCTCGATAAAAAAATACAGGATTTGTTTTTAACTGGAACAGCAACCAACCAAACCTTACCTTAACCAGACTCCCTGTGTTTCAAGGGACACCAATACAGACATCAGCTTCAAGCAACAGAACTCTGTATCAGGCCCTGTCTGGAAACAATCTATTCCCCAGGCAGGAACTATGAAATTATAGTAGATTCAGAGGCCCACAGAGCTGAAAATGGTCCTGATTCCTCATGGCTCATAGAAGGTGACCCCCCAAAGCTTCATTAGCAGACAGGGCAAAGCAAAAATCCACCCAAAAGCTTAAGTTTTGTCTGTTTTTAAGTGCACAGGGCAAGGACAGCACACCCCACAGCCTGACCCTCTAACTGGGGAGCAGCTCTGTCAGCACAAGCACTGTGCTTCAGGCTGCAGTTATACAAGCATAAAGAAACAGATTCTGCAACTGAAGTTCCTATTAGAATTCTATTATTACCAAGCTAAAAAGCTAATGAAGAAAAGAAGCACACACTGACCCTCACAGGCACTGCTTTTCAGAAGGTCTGACCTCTTGAGGGCCTGTTTACTTCTGCAAAGATCATCTCTGCTGACCCTGAGGAGTTATTTCCTCATTCCACAGACAGATTATGCACCAACAGAGCTAAAGTTCCTTCTCTAAAGCAGCAAGACTTGTAGTGGATATCATCTGATTTTACAGGTACAGCTCAGGTTTCTGGCCTGAGGAGTATTTCTTGGGTGCACTGTATCTGAAGTGTCACTGAATTACATCTTACAGCTTTTCTTTTTATAACTTCAAACCTGCCCATCCCCTTGGAAGCACTTTGGAGTCATCAGATGTTAACTCAACCTCATTCACTACCCAAATACTGCATGTTTCACCTGGAAGAAAGGCTGCCTCCTGCTAAGGGACAACCAAAACCACTGCAGGTAATCAACACTCTGGATTCCTTTCACATCCCTTATCTGATGTAACAAGCCCAGAGCTGGACCCAACCTCAAGGACAGCCCTGATTTACAATCTGTGCTGGTATCACAGATGTAACTGTTAAAACAAACCCCACATTTTTACTCCTGACAGGTCCTTCTGAACAGCCTGATGATGCTATTCCTGTGCCAACTGCAGTGCTCTGACAGAGTGCAGGTAACTTGGCTATTCTGGCACTCAGATCACAATTAGACCAAGCCACCTTTCCCTTGATCAACTTCCAGCACATGTAGCTAACAAGCAGCACAGTCACAATGCTTTCCTGTTTTAGAGAATTCTTTTTTTTTTTTATTCTGAACTAAGCACTGCCAAGACAAAAGGAATGGAAACAGCACTGGGAAATACTAATTTACTACTCAATTCCCATTTTTTTTCTTTTATGGTTTTGGAGATAAAACAGTTCTAATTTATTTTGCTTATTGTTCTTCTAAGAAAGCTACAATTAATTAGTGTATCAGAAGCCTGCTGTCTCAGCAACAACTATGGTACTTTTGCATTGAGTCTTCTGAGAATTTCACAAAGTGTATGGAGGAGGGTGGGCAGCGTGGAGAGCAAAATCTTGATCAAAACCATGTGAGATACAGGTTAGAAAAACTTCCAGCGACCACAGAAGTTTAAATTACATCTCACAGCCTTTTCCAATACGAAAATATTTACACTCCCATGGAAAACAAGAAACTTCTTAATCCCTTCTTTTAAAACAATTATTTCTGGATCTTCACTGACAGTTCCGAGCAGAAGCAATATTAGATTAGGAGCACATGCAAAAAAACATGTTTTATCATAATAAATGAGGCTTTTTTTTGGAAGGGGAAAAGAAAGAATTGCACAGATGTGGAAGCAATTTGTGTGTTTACCTCCACTCTTGAGCAGATAGCGATTCACATCCTGTATCGTGGTGTTTATGGTAGGCCCAGTTGGAACACTGCCAGGAGTAACATCGGGGTCATTTTCAGGATCAATATTCTGCAGTCCTTTCCATGGCACTCCTGGGTGAAACTCTGTTCCAAACACAATAAAAAAGGGAAATGTGTGTGAAGTCATAGCTCTCCAAAGCTCAGGAGGAACTCAACAAACCCACCCAACAACGCATTTTAGGGACATCAGCCCAAGTCCAAGGCCCTGGGTTGTGTTACCTGGTGGCCAGTTGATGCTGGAGCCATTGGAAATCTTATCACTATCGGATTTGGCACGTGACCAGCTGTGAGGAACAGCTACAGGTGGGCTGGCAGGAGACTCACTGTTCTGGATCAGATCATAGCGGCCGTAGGAGTCATCGAGGGAGGACTTTCCCGGAGGACCAATACTCAAACCTCCAGGGATAGCACCTGCAGGGAGTGAAATGGGGATGGAATGTCATCGTGATATATTTTGTTATCATTTTCTTTTTCTCCTTTCTTTCTGTATTACAAAGTAAAAAAAGAAAACTAAAATGCAATCACAGTAAGCCGAGCTTAACGGCATCTGAAGCTTTAGCAGGGATTACTGCTGAGAGACACGCTGCTGCTACAATCTAAACACTCAACTTTGAAGAATTCTGCATTAAATTCCTGCCAAAAAAAGACTAAGTAATTCAAATCATCACACTGATGGTAAATGGGAACTTGCTGAGACAGCATACCAAGGAATATCCCTCATCTCATCCCTCCCTAGGCATTCAGTGCTGACAGGATGGATGATTTGAAATGGCTGTTCTCATGTTCCTACAAACTATCAAACAACAATTTGGCATCAGCAGTGCAGCTACTTGCAGAATAAAAAACTGTTGTGGAAGAAATAATTCATGCTGCTCATAATAAAATCCAGGATATAATAAAGTTAACAGAGAGTTAATTTATTCTAAGAGAATAAATTTGCTACAGGAAATAAAGGAGTAGCTGGCTCAGGATACAGGAGGAGTTAGGGATAAAGGTGTTCAAACAGATTAGCAATTACTTCTGGAAAAGTAAGAAGTTTGTGTCCCTAACTCTAGGCTGAGTGAGTATACAATCTATCATACCTTTGTTCAGGGAAAGGTTGATGATACTGGAAAAATTGTGGGGAAAAAGCCAGTGTGAAGTTTTTTTTTTGGATTGTAGGTATGCAGGTCTGGAATAAGGGGAAGACTGTGGGACTTGTTTTGCCAACACTAAAAGCTTGTTTTACTTGAACTCCATGATCCCAGCAACAAAACTCAACAAATGACAAAAACACTCCTACACTGCATGGAGGGTGTGACAGCTGCAAGCCCTTCACTGCAGAAATCATCTATAAAACCTCAACGGGCTCAGAGGGGCTCGCTACCAACCATTTGTGAGCCCTTCCACAAAAAAAGGAACACGAGAGAAACAATTCCAGTTGCACTGTGGCTGGAATCACCAAGAGCCAGGCTTGGCAGGGGGTGCCAGGGGACAATTACCGTGCTTGCTGGAGTTCTGGTCAAGCGAAGAAGCAGCACTAGACAGATTATCCATTGAGTTGGGGTGTGTCCACTGAGGAAGGCGAGACTGGGACTGAGAAGTGTCCTTCACTGACAAACCACCAGTAATGTCCATGTTATTTACATTCATGTTCGGGTTCAGTCCAGCTGGGGGGAGGGAAAGAGATCCTTAGATATGTATCATATATGGATTGAAAAGCTGTGTTTGAAATCCAGCTGCAGGAATTACTCAATATTGATTTTCAGGTATCTGTATGCATGGGTGGTGTTTTCAACGCACATTTTAAAGAACTTTTGCTTTTATGGAACACCAGAAGAACTCCCATGACTTCAGAAAAAGCTAAAACCTTGCCACAAAAGGGGAACCAAGATGTAGGGATAATATTATAAAGCTGCCAGTGTTTCTACTTGCAGTCCCCTTCACTTGGAAGAATGCACTGGAATGTTGTGTTTAAACCAGTTGGCACCATTCCATGGCCAAGCCAAAATATTCCTTGTGTCTCCCCAGCACCCCCCCACAATGTCTGCCACTTCATTTTGCTGAAAATCCCCCAAAAAGGAACCCATTAAAGGTCAGACAAACAGCTGCTGTTCATCAGAGCAGGTTCTGCACTAACTGGGCTTCTATTTTGTATACACAGAACAAAATCACTCAGACTGTTATTTAGAGAATAATTCTGACATGTTTCTGTGACATGAATCTGAGTCTTTTTTTTGATACATAATCCTGAATGTTAGCAGATCACAGAAAGCTGAGATATCATAAGAACCTCTCAGACTTAGGCCTTTAATTCACAAATCTTTTTGCCTTCTGATGCTCCCAGCCACAACAGCTCCCCACAGCAGTCAGAATTACCTTCTTAACTGCTGCATGGCAGATAAAGCCTGGCAATACTATTGTACCCAGCATAAAGAGAGTCACAAAGAGATTAAATTAATTCCTTTATGTCATAAAAGAAGTCTGTAGCATACATCAAACAATCACACAGCAAACAGGTCTGAAAGGTTGCTCTGTTCACTCTGTATCCAGACCCAATCAATTATTTTGACTTCAATCATATTTGACAGATCCATGTCTAAGCTAGCACAAAATGCTGGTGAAGAAGATTTCAGGAACTTCCTAAATAATTTATTCCAGTACTCTATTCTGCTTAAACCAAGTGATCCTTAATGTCTAACTAGATCTCCTTTTATGCAACTCAAGTTTATTACTGCTTGCATTAGGAAATGCAAGAAAAAAATGTCTTCCTACCTCTCCTTTACATTTCTGAAGATTCTTGCATGTCTCTTAAATCTTCTCTTTAGACTACTGAGCAGAGGATTTCATTTTTCTTTAACAGTTGTGTTTTTGAAACATTTAATCACCTCCACAACAACCTTTCTGCATTCCTTCAAACTGATCCCCATATTTCTTGAAATACATTGACCAAAACTGATGCCTCACCAGAGCTGACCACAGCAGAAAGATGATTTCCCACAACCTTTGCCCAGACGATATTCCTGTTCATCAATATGACATTTGTGCATTTTACAACATTAATTTATATTTAGTTCATAAACAGCAACATATCTAAGTAGTTAATTAGACCAATCTTCTGTTCTGATATTTGTAGGCAGAACACAGGTGAGCAGATACAGCTACCGCATAGGCACGATTTTGTTTTGTTGTTTTAGCCCTATTTAATAAATATATATATATATATATTATATCTGTGTTTGTTACATTGTGGAGCCAAATATTGAGATGTGAATGAAGGAGATGGACTCCCTGTGTGCAGCTGCTGCAGGAGGACACTCACCAAGAGGGTAAGGAGCAAAGGTGTTCGGTGAAGACTGTTGCTCTTTGGTCTGCAGGTCAGGAAGGCCGGGAGCCTGGGGATGGGGTGAAAAGCTATCCATGGCTGATTTGCCTGCAGAGGGGTGCAAAGATAGATGTGGAGGGGGAGGCTGCTGCTTCATAAGCAGGGCCTGGGCCAGCTGGCGCTGGTGCTGCTGGATCTGCTGCTGCATGTTATTGATTGTACGTGCAACCTGCAGGGAGAGAGCCAACAAACAGCTGTCAGTGGGATATCCACAAAAACAAACTGCATTTCCTTGCCTTTCTTTACAGTGAAACCACACACTGCATTCTCCATACAAATGCATAAAGGGCTGAAGAGCTTTCCTCCAGCAAGGCTATGGATCAGCTTATTCACTCAGCACCTTCCCTGTCCAGCACCCAAGCCACGCACCGCATTCCTGATTTCAGGATGCTTTAGCTGCTTTGCTGTAATGTCACTGAGCCTCTCCAAGCCACTGAAACCCAAAGCCTAAAGCAGAGATTGAGCTGGCAAGGACACCTACTTGCTGCTCCTGTTGTCTCATGGGTCCGGAAACGTTACGCTGAGCCTGTAACATCTGCTGCTGGATTTGTAAACGTTGGTACGCCTGCGGGGACAGGGACAGGGACAGCTCAGACACAGCACACACAGCAAGCTCCCCACGCTCCCTCCAGCTGCTCTGCTGCACCACAACACAGAAAAACCCAACTCTGCAACCTTCTGAGAACACTCCATGAAACGACAGCAAGCATCCTGTCACAAATGTATTTTACGATGTATTTATTTAAGCCCCACGTTCGTTTTCTTAAGGAACAAAGTAATGAGTCCACCTGGCAAAAAGTGGTCACTAAAGATAGGAAGCTGCTTTTATTTTTGGTTTTTTTTTTCTGAAATAACTGTAACACAAAGCAAAAATTAAAATAGAAGTTTATAGTATTATACAAATAGTATAAATACCAATTGTTAGTTTTGGTTTGGCCGTTTTGAGTTCTGCCAACACTTTGTAGTTAAATCATTTGTGCTGCTTTATTCCTGAAAAAAAATCCACAATTTTCAAGTAGCTGACTCGGCAGCAAATTTTTTTTTTACATGGTAAGTTTCTCAGAAACATATGAATTCTAAATCCAAAGGAATTCTGTACAGGTATTTTTTAAGTAGCTGGGTACTATCCAATTATTATGAGAATAATGCTGTGCTCCTCAAAACTAGGGAAAATAATCAGAAATGAGTAATAGTATCAAACATGTCAATACTAAAAAAAGAGTTTGACTGGCACACTGAGACCAGCAACTGAACTAGTCTGGCCTACTTAACCCTGGCCAACAGTGAGTTCACAGTAACTCTTTTTAGAATATTCTTAAAATCCAATTAAGTATTTTCACATGCATTGAAAAATACAGATATAAAATTTGCAAACACAGCAAAAGTACACAAAAGTAAGTAATCAGTAATTCTGATCACATGTTGTATTTAATACACACTCCATTAATTAAAGGAAATTCACCCTACATTTTATTTTTCAGTGAGGCAAGTGAAGAAGTTCTGTAGGTAACTCAGGTGATCAGCACTGCCAAGATTTCTCTCATTATGTCGTGACACATGTGTCCAGATTAATCTTTCTACTGACATGTAACACACAGGCCAGTGCTGTTTGAGAACACACTGTGTTATTCATACCAGCAGCAAGACAACTGACTTTTAGTTCCACTGATCAGCTGTAAAGGATAATTATTCCACAAATGACTATTTATAAAGCCCAAGGCAAAAAAAAAAAAAAAAAAAAAAAAAAAAAAAAAAAAAAAAAAAAAAAAAAAAATTGTGTTTCTTTAAAAAGAAACTTTACCAAAGAAATCAGCAGCTGATTGTTTTGAAGATCTGTCATGTAATTTAAAAATTTAGTCATTCTCCTATTTTATCTTCATGCCTTCAATTCGGATTTAGAGCTTATTTGCCATATCTTTTAACTTACCAGCTGCAGCTGATAGAGCTGGTTCAACATCGTCATATGCTGAGGATTATTAATTGGCGAGGTTAACTGTGCAGGGCTGAGACCAATGTTTTTTGCTGCAAACTGCAAAAGCTGTGCTTGAACCTAAAAGAAGAGAAGAGTGGTTAAACGTTGTACATTTACTTTCAGCAGTGGCAACTGTGTGAGCCTTTAATAAAGAGTCACATCAGCTGGAAAATGTTACTGTCACCAGAAGCAATACCATGAGCTATCAAAAAAAAAATTAGCAAGAGGGTCTAATACAATCATAATAACTGTACTCAAGTGTTCAATTATAAAAAAAAGAGATGAGAACGAACTCCTCAGAAACACCACTGTGCAAAAAGGAGCGGGAGAAGGTGCTCTCAGAAGTAATTATATGAGATGCACGTGAGAACACCTCAGCCATGTCACATCTTCCTGCCTAGGAAACAAATAAATAACACAGACACTGCCAGGCAGCAGTGGCAGAGCACATGGGAAGAGTTCCAGGGAAAGGGAAAACGTATGAGTGAGGTGTTGTCTGACCTGAGGGGATAGAAACTGAGGCACTTGAGCACGAAGACTAGGCTGGGATGAATTAAGAGGTTGCACTGGCGGTTGCTGCGGCTGTTGCATGGTCCTGGCTTGTGCTGCTCCGCTATTGCCAAACATACCCAGATTGCCACTCGGTATCTGCAGCAGGACAACAGGGACACAGGCACTTCAGGACACCACTCAGCACATATAATTTGGGTGTTACTTGTCTCTGCAGGCTTTATTCTTAGTGACTATGACCAGGCACAAATCTAGAGACCAGCACATACAAACTGTACTGAAAGCCAGGTTTAGAATCGGGCAGGGCAAAGACTGCCCTGTACCCAACATCCCAAACCCCTAAAACTCTGCACAGGTGCCTGAACAAAAGGCGGCTGAAGTTGAAGATGGTTTTTATAAGGATGCAGAACCCTGGAGGGTCACAAGATGAACAACCAGAAGTACTTGCCAAAAATGTTCGCATTTGTATAGCAAGGGACAGGAGAATGGAGGCATTAAACTCCCAACAACCCCATCCTCCAGCTGGCTAAGCAGTTTTTTTACTTAGTCATTTTACAAAGCTACTGATAATGGACATGCTATTAGTGGAGACTGCTTTGGAAAAATGTGCTTAATGGGCTGTGAGTGCTGGACAAGTATTGCCTTAAGAAAACTGACTTTAAAAGAACATATATAATAAAGAGCCACAACAGAATGATGTTTTTCTGTGATCTTATTTAGTATCTCTGCTGGGACTTCAGTTTGATGGCAAAAATAACCTTGTCATAATCAACAGTCCTTTATGGCTTCTCAATCTCATGGTGGTTTATCAGTTTCCTCCTCCCATCTCCTCTCCTTTTCTTTCCCTCTCAGCCTGTTCTACTCAGGGGCCAAAACACCCCCTTCACTTGATGCTCTACCTGACCCAGGGAAGCCCAGTTTATTTCTTGACACCTGTTAAAACTATGAGATGCCTTGACACTTGGAGCGGGAATATAAAAGTCCCCATCACATCACATCACAGAATAATTATGGCAGCCAGGAAAGATGAATCAGAGGGATCTCACTGCCTTACAGTCTGTGACAATCAAGCAGTGCCTCAGAAAAAGAGATTTCCCATCAGTGAAGGCAGAGCCACACCAGGGTTCAGGGCTATAAATCCACAACAGTCTCCTTGGGATGGATATGTGTCATCAGCAAGCTAATTACAACTACACAGCTCTTTTATGTCCTGTAGGGTGAAATGTTTACACAGCAGGTAGCTCCTGCTCTGATATTTCACACAAACAAAGCTGCTGCACTTCCAGTTTAAACCCGTTTTTCCTGAGGAAGAGGCTGACAGGCACTATACCAAGGGAGCCAAAATTCCCCCTCGGGATCTCCCCCAACAGCCTTACCTGTCTAGAAGAATTCAAGTTTTGCATGCCCAGCCCTGAGGCAATCCCGCCCAGGGTCTGATTAGGGAGTGCACTGTTTGAAAGGGGGAGCTTCAGGCTTGGTGAAGGCAAAAATGGTGAAGTAGTGGGCTCTTCCACTAGGCCGCCATCCTGATTGGAGAAAGAAAGGGTGAGCTGCGTGCGGTGCCAGGAGCCCACAGCGCACAAAACAGAGTCCCATGGAGACAGAAAAGGGCGTGGATGAATAAAAAGAGATATATATATATAAAAAAAAAAAAGGGATGGATAACAGGGAATGGAAAGCATGGAGTGAAGGGAGAAGAAAGAGAGAAACAGGATTAAGGTACTGTTTTTTGGAACTTTGTTGCACTTCATCCCCAAATGTACAATTCACCCTCACCCACCTTTCCAGAGGAAAGGAAGGATTTTAGCAGCTGATTGCAGAGCTATGATATGGCCATTGTCTCCTCCCCACTTGGATTTTCTCCCTTCTTCTCCACCAGACTGAAAGGTGGAGCAGGGAGAGGGCTCAGCACATTTCAGGGAAGCCCTCTGTCTGTCTGGAAAACTCCAGCAGCGGAGCACAGACATAAACCAGCGCTTTAATAAACCCAAAACTTGGGAAAGGCTACATCAGCTTATTTGACACCAGTCTGGATTTGGTTCCACATCATAGCTCTGCTCTTAAAAAAAGCATTTTTGCATTAATCTCCTTTTCTAACTGAGACACACGAGCCTCTTTCAATATCCACATAGCGCTGAGTTATTAATACCCCGCTCTGAAACATGACACTGCAAGGCAGCCAACAAACACAAACCATCAAACCCAGTCATGACAATATCGGCTGGGCAGCCTTCCTGAACATCCCCAGGAGGAGGCAGATTTTAGCAAGGCAGGAGGAGCCCCCTCTGCTAACTGGGCTGTGAGGAACCACGGCTGAGCGTGGATCTGATGCACAGGAGGCAGCCCCCACGGGGGGTGGGGGCAAACAGCAAGGCAGAAAATAAAATGAATTCGAGAGAACCCCAAATCAAACAGGTAGATCTCTCTGCTCGTGTTTCAGTGGGGCTCTGAGCTCTATCTCAAACTGTGCTTTGATGTCTGGGAAGCCTGCGGTAAGCATGATCAAATAACACTGTGTACAAAGTAGGGCTCCCAAAAAAAAAAAAAAAAGAAAAAAAAAAACCCAGGCAGAGAGAAAAAGCTTTAATTTGCAATGTGCTGGGCTGCTGTTTTTCAGGCAGTCTGTTCATTGCAAGGAAAGGCTTTTTAAAGAGGCGAGGAGCTGGGTTATTTCAAACAATAAATTAATGCCCCAGAAGACTGTGAGGTACTGGTGAAGCTCCTTTGTTCAAAAAGCAGCCCAGTCTGCTTACCACATACCCAAACAGATGACCTAATGCAGCAAGCATGCTCAGTGAATTGTATGTTTTAAGTTAATCCAGAAAAATGCATTTTCTACAGCTCTCCTTTGATGCAAAGGAAAAGTTTCTTTACTATCAGGCAAAGTGACACTTGACATCCTATCTGCCTATCCTGAGGGGGACACTGACATTTTCTAATGATATCCCCAAGGCCTTTCAGCTCGAGATATTTTACATTCTACTGGGCATCAGTCACACTCCACAAACAACTGCAGCTTGCATGACAGTAACAGGTTCAAGGATTTCTCTTTAGATCACAGACATATGTTTACAATTCTCCCCTTCCCCCTTCAAAGTGAAAATAATTTCAAGCTCGGTGCTCGCTCTCCCCTTCAGATGCCATTGTTCCCTATGTGAGCAGACCTACTGGCCATGAAAGACCCTCCCTGCCCCCCAAATTTATTCAAGTCTTGCCTTACTGAGAAATTTTTTCTCAATCTGGAAATAGGCAGTGCCTATGGAGGACAAGGCACACTGGAGACTCTGGCATTTCATTTCCAGACTCCTTTACAAGTGTGTTCCTTGGCTGAACTGCAGCAAATGGCTTTGTGTAAGTTTATAACACTTTGCTCATATTCACCTGGTTCTATTTTATTTAATTTGAACTTTTTGCATTGTGCTGCACACATCTGTGCCCTATAACTGAACTAAAATCAAGTAATTTTACATGAAGTATTTTAGTTGGTCAAATTAAAGCAGCCTTCAGCCATTTTCAAGCCAGACTGGAAGACAATTTTACTGCTCACAGTGGTTTCTGACCCATTATTTCTCAGGATCCTTTATGTAATAATTGTTTCCTGAAGAACAATCATTTCTACCTAACCTTTCCTCTTCAGTGATTTTCTTACAAATTTATGTTACACTTCTTCCTCAGGCTACTCAATTAAAAATTGAATCATCACATTAATGCTCAATCCAGCATTGCTTTGAACTTTTTTGAAGGGACTTGACACAACCATAAAATCCTACTGGGTAGCAGTGTTTCCTGCTACAGTTATCTAACATAAAGCACCACCCTGGTGGGTTTTTTTTAGGATTTTGGGAAGTCCCTCACAATAGTTTCACATACCAAATATGACAGAATGCAAGTGGAATTACTCAAAGGTTTTTAGCCCTATGAGGTCTGGACAATTTAGCAGAGGATGCCTGGGCACTTCTGCAGTCACCTGCCAACAACAGCCACTTCATGAATCAAAATGTCTCAACAGACAGATGAGAGGCTGATAAATCTTTATATAAATCTTTATATAAAGTCAGTTACAGAAGTAGCTGGCAGAAAATACAGACTGACTTCTTATAAAAAATGGAAAAAAAATCCTTTCCTAAAAGAGGAAGTTAAAGTAATAAAATCTCATCTAAAAAAAAAGTTTTCTTCAAATCAAACAGGAATTAGGCAAAGGAAACCTGGAGGAAATGCAATACTCTAAGAAGTGCTCATCACACAAGGGGTGATGAAAATTATTTCAATCATTGGATCACAGGTGGCAGAGATGCAGGAAAGAAGAATTTAAAAGATAACTTTAAAACCCTAGTGATCATTATCTAATTGCAACATCTAAAAAAAAAGTTTCTCCATATTAATACAATATCCTACTTGTTGTCCCAAAGACAAAAACCAATCACAGTCCTTAGAAATTAATGGGCTCAGAATGTGAAAGATGAGGCTGAAAAAACCCAAAAACCACTATGTTCAAATCAGGAACAGAAGGAAAAGGTCTAGTCAGAAGATTTTTGGAAGAACTGGATTGCAGCTAAGAGGCATCAAGGCTTGCAGAACTGGATTTTGCAGTAGTAGAGAAGAGGAGCTGATCACTGATCACGAGGGTAGGGAAAAGGAGACTTCACTTGCAAGGGGAGATTTCAGAGTCCCAAGCCAGGCTTTACACTTGAATAAAAGATCCCTTCTCTAGGCTTATTTCTGGTATTTTAAGGATGCTTCCACGAAAATCTGACATGTTTTTTGTTACAAATCTGATGGCTGCAGGAGACACCAAGTAACATCTTCAGACAAACCTGACACCTAAGCACAGCACACCTGCCAGCAAGTGTGAGAGATCACGTATCAGGGCTGCATCTTTATTCCCTCAAGGCCACTGCATTTTCTCCCTCGTCCTTTTATGATGCTACAGGTCAAGACAACATCCTGAGAAATAATAAATTAACAAGTGAGTCGAAGATTGACTCGGTGTGACATGGAATAAAGAGCACCTGCAGCAAGCAGAGAAAGCAAACACTCAGAGGTGATGTTGAATTGCACAGACTACTCCTGATCCAGAGAGAACAGGGAGTTCAGTGGGTCCAGAAGCAAATGTCAGGGCTGGAAATTTTCCCTCCACAAATGTATCAAGTTAAAAAAACAGTAAGTGCTGGCTTTAACTGTTTAGAGAAAAATGATGGAGTCTTAATGCAGGTGAGCTGAGAGAGTGGTAAGAATGAGCACACCAAGGCAAACTACAACTTCATGAAAAGGAACCTTGCAGAACTTATTGAAGACTCAGCAAAGCCAACAAAAGGATGATGACTTGATAAAGCAACAAGTAAAATGAGGAATGTTGGCTGGAGTGCTCTGTCCAGCTGTGTGGAGAGCTTGTTCCTCACTGAGGATGACCTAAGCAGAAATAAGACAGCTCCAGACTCATGCTCTGAAACACTACCTTGAAGGGCAAAAAGGTTTTGGAGGAGTTAATTTACTAGCATGAGCTGTAAATCTGGAAAGAATTTCTTTTGGGGAAAAAACCTCGGTGTTCTTAGAGTAGAAACTATATTTATTTAATTCACTTAGCAAGTTGCTCAACACTGTGATAGCTAACAAATACAGTGTGGGATTATTTCCTTTGTTAGAGCCAAGTCACTGTGACAGATTATGCCTAGACTGATAGATTTTACTTGCTGTGTATGAATATTAATGATTTTAGTACTCCCTTCTCAATAGTTGTGTTTAACATATGTTTCTAGAATTATGCATCATGCTGCACATAATGCACCTCTCTCTCTCCAGCAAGAATTTTACAGCTGAAGATATTGTTATCCAAGAAAAGGAAAGGCTAAATAAAACTGCCATGCATGCATACTTTGTGGCCTTCAATTAACACATTCATTAAAGTCTGCCATGGCTAAGAATGAACTTTATATGAGTGGGTATCATTACTGCCTCACACCCTGTACACAGCTCACGTGAAATAAATTGGTCTCAGCACAGTCTGTCAAAAGCCCTGATTTCTGTGTTCAGAATCTTCCACCACCCATCTTTATGAACCTTTAAATAACCTGTGAAATACAGAATGACATCTGAGATTCTTCTTTACTTATCAATAATTTTCAGGGGAATTCTTAGGTGATCTGGTAAGTTTCTGCAGGACTTTCTGTCAAAGCTGCAAATCTCATTTTCTACTGAAGATCTCACTGCACTTTTCCATATATTTTTTCTTTAGTCACTTTGAATCCTGAACACCACAAACCTCTGGAGCCTTTTCCTCAGCATTAAATAGTGCTGGAAAATTTGTCATACGTGACCAGAGAAAGGGAAGCTCATTGAAGGAGCTATTTATGACTCCTCATGTCTGCTCTGAGACTTAACAAAAATACCTGAGCTCCTCCTTCCTATTTAGGTACTGAACTTTCACTGAAATTTCTAAGAAGTTCAAAACTAAAAGAAGAGAAATTAAGAGCCCAATTCTTGGAAGATTTTGGCCTTGGTCCTGCCTGATTGTGAATTTGGGCAAGGGTCACTGACTGGACTCTCACAGAGCGACAAGATTCCTGTGCTGATCTTTTTTGTTTTCTTTTTTCCCATTTCTAGTTCCACTGTGTTACTGATTCCTTAGGAAGCTTTCAAGTGTAAAACTGGAGATGATCATCCTTTATTTCCATGTGAGAATCAAATCACTGACCCTTTCCCCAAGGATTGAACTTCCCCCAAGACCGAAAAAAAAAAAGACAAGAAAAGGAATGAAGAAGTATCTATCACGTTTCTTTCTACGCTTTCTAAGCAGACAGTGAACATCATCATCAGTATTTTCCACCCTGTGCACACACTCTGACTTGTGCTGAGCTTACCTTGTCAAGGAAGGTGGGGCGGTCCATGGAAGACTCTTTGGAGATTGGTGGTGGGCGGCAGCCAAGGGGTTTGGTGACCATTCCATTATAGTCGGTCACTCCCATTCCACGCTTGTCCATTTCCACCTTCTTTTCCAGCAGAGCACCTGCACAGAAAGGGGAAACACATTGGAAAGGGTGAGGCAGAGAGAGTGAAGTTGCCAACAGCAGTTCAGAGAAAATACATCTTGCTTACAATAAAAGCGAGGCAAGAAAAGGAATGTCATCCAATTGGTCTGAATAGAATCAAATGCTCAGAATCATGCAGGATTCCTGTGATGCATTAAAGACAAAAAAGTTACTTACACAGATACTTACTCATGGCCTGATCGAGATTCATACTGTTGCTCTTCAAGGCCTCTTCTGCTGGCTCTCTCTGTCAAAAACAGGAATTATGTTAAGAGGAAAAGTGATCACATTCATGTGATTTCAAAGTTTCCTGAGAAAACAGACACAGCTTTTAAATACTGGGTTTCATGTTTACTCAGCAGCCAAAATAATGTCTGTGTGTGGTTTTTTCTGCCTTCAGCAATCCCCACAATTCAAATATTTCAGTTTGTCAAGGCAGTACTGGCTCTGCAAGGTGAAACAACACTGTTCTGTTAAAACATCTTCCTGTTTTCCATGAACAACTCAAATATCACAATGATACAACAACCCAGCTATACTCTCGTTTCACCTGTTCAATAAAAAAAGATGAATGGGAGGGGATTATTACTGCAGCTCAGAGTAATACCTGTTGTTACAAAACCATGAACTTCAAAATATTATAAATGTCCTCATGGAAAGGATATCCCCAGTTGAACTCAGAGCATTCTATAGGTTTACAGCAGATTTCTGAAAGCACAATATGTGTCTGAATGCAGGTCAGGCCTACTTCCCAGCCTGGAGACTGAAGATCTTGGTGTAGCTACAGTCTGAACCAGCCACAGTCAGAAGTTACAAGCTAAAAGCTAAGGCACAGTGTGCTGGCTGAGCACTACTCACAGGGAAGCCCATGTCTGTGAGCTGTTTTATCAGACGGTTCATGATCCAGGCCTCATCCTGCTTGCTAGATGTCTTCATGCCCTTAGTAAATAAATGGGAGATTCCATTAATGGGCTGCTTGCTACCTTCATTGTAGTGAGATGTACATAAAAGAAATGGTAAGTGGTTTTTATTAATAACACATGCTACTGAAAGATGTATTAGTACATTAATTCAGAAAGTATTGAAGAACCCTCCGAGCAACACGACTACGATTCTCTTCCCCCAAAAAGTGTAAAATTTTATCTCAGCTGAATAGGTGTTCAGTGTACTATTTAGTATTTGATTTGCTGGCCACTGAATTAAAGCCACCTTTGAATTTACGTATTTCATTTTAACCCTTGGCAGGAAAATATAACGAAATAAAGCTGAAATAGTACAACACTTCCTGAAAAACATTCCCAAAAACAAGTTTGCAACCTTGAAGTTAAGAATGTTACTCAGTGTATTTGCTTAAAAACAAACAAGAGCGTCTAGATAAACACCTTTAAAAGATCTCTGTGCAGCTTTTCTATCACAAAATCCTTAAGAAGTCTCTTCCTTTCAGTTCTCCAGAAAGTACCAAGGGACAAGCGCGGATTTGTTTTGGGCTGCGGACAGTACAAGAAACAACCATACTTGATCAAATCACCGGCCTAACTGTTGGCTAATGGAATAACAAAACAAAAGTGGCTAAATGCATTCCCAATTCCTTTAAGTTACAGCCTGGCCTTGTCCTGAAATAAAGGCAGTGCAATGGAAAAATTTCCTCACACAATTATCTACGTTCTTGGTTGAGTGCGGCATTATTAACACAAGTTCGCTTTGTTCTCACACACACACACACCGTCCTCACAAATAGAAAACAGCTTTTTTTTTTTCTTTTTGTTAAAAAAAACTCCATCACAAACTACTGTTTGCTTTTCCACCACCATGGGAAGTGTCTGAAAGCCCCCTTAACACCTTCTCCTCTTTCTGTTAATACATTATCATTTCTTTAGAAATACATGGAAGTTTTAAGTTCTAAAACTTAAGAGAAAACAAAGGCAACAACAACAAACCTCCCGAAGCATCTGACATGCCTAAATTCAAAGATCTCCCATTTTCCCCTGGAAACAAGGTAGGCTGTACTTGAACCACTGTAGTGGCAAGCTGTGGTTGTGTTCAGGTGTCAAGAGGTTTAATTTCAGGTGTAATGCACCAGCAAACTTGTGACAACTCATTCTGCAAACGTTATGCTAATTCCACTCTTGCTGGAGAGTGTCTTTATTTTTGTCTTACCTTTTGAAGTCCTTTCTTCGGGGCATTCCCCCAGGAATTACAGGAGGAGCTGCTCTCTTGTGAAGCAGTATTATTCCACATATCTCCTTCTTCATCTTCCCACTGACTAGTACTGAGATTCACTTCATCCCCACCACTGCCCCAGCCTTCTTGCATAGATTTTGAAGCTGGAGGGAAAGTGGGAGAAGAAAAATCTTATTCAGTTTCCTGCAAATTTTACAGAAATAGCTTTTTGTGACATATCCAATGTGCTAGCTGGAGTATTTTCAAGAGATAAAGAGTTTCATCAAATAGCTTAATTGGCATTAAAATGATAAGAATGCCTTCTTTGAAGCTAGCAAGAAAAAAGCAAGTTCTCTAAGTACTCAGAGAAGAAAACATCCAGCAACTGCAAGTTCTGCTTTTCCCAGAACCAGTAAGATCTGTGGTCGTGGCCACTCCACTCTCCTAGGAACAAAGAACCAAAGTATGAGCACACACTTGTTAAGTGCGATTTTGCTTTCTGTGAATCTCACCATTTTACCTACCACATATTCTTCCATGAACAAACCAAATTTCAAAGTCATTAGTGCTCAGAAACTCATTCCCATCTTGAAGAATGGAGTCTGAAAGGAGCTCGTGGGCTGCAGGCAATGCCTCATAGTGACGAGGTTGTGTCACCTCAGTCCATTTTATTCTGCTTACTCTGTTTAAAGCTGGGATTACTCATCTTAAGAGCTCTCACTCCCCCTTTTACATTTTCTGGGCCTTCTAACTACATCTCACTATGGTATTTTGCAGGAATTAAACTCTAGGCAACCTCAACAGCCAAAAGAAAAGTCTAAAGCAATCACTGTGGCCCTCAGGACATTCAGTGATGGAGGATATTTATCAAACACCATCAGTAAGGAATCACGAAGCAGGAAATAGTTCAGGATGTTCTTGAACCTGGCAACAGTTTTAATGGCTGAGGAAAACACCCACTCACTCAGTTTAACCCCACATGAGGTTGTAATGATTAGTGGTTCTCAGGTGTTGCTTTTCCTACCAGAATCAATTCTGTCCTGCACTGCTTCTCATCCCAATACAGGTTTCTTTCAGACACCAAGGGTTTCAGTCCTAGTCACGTTCTTTTGCAGTTTCCCAGTTTCCTGCACCTCTGCTATGCTGCTTTCCAAAGACACAACACCACTCTCCTTTAAATTTACAGATGGATGCACTATATTCCTATTTTTGAATTAACTGGGTATTTGGATTAACGTGACCTTGTTCCAGCTGATACAGTTTTGAGAACGAAACCACGAAGGCAGGCTGTGACTGAAACACACAGAGAAGCAGAAGTGGCAGAAGCAAACCCCCTCCCCTGCCAGGACAGTGGCACCCCTGTGTGTACCTGGTTTGCACAGTGCTGGGGCAGCAGCTGGAGCATTTGTTCTTCCATAGGTCCCTGCTGGCTCGGCAGGATTCTCTCCCCACCCAGTCCCACTGCTGGGGGGCTTCCCCCACGCTGAAGTGCCATTATCAACTGCAGCAGAAGGGGAGGAGGGCTCTCCCCAGGAAGCTTCGCTCTTGGTGTGGACAGCAGGCATCTCTCCCCAGCCTGCTGGAGCAAGGCAAGGAGAACAGTGATGAGAGGAAAGGCTTCTTCATCGAATAATTCAAAAAAGAATTAAAATTTACTCAAGAGTTTCTCTGGAAAGAGCATGAACCAATTAAGTACATACAATGATTGTAGTTAAGTATGTTTTTAAAAATCCCTTAAATTTGGTCTCAAAGAGTTTTTTCTTAATTCAATACTAATGCCAAGTTGGCAACACAGAAAGAGGGTTTTTCTTCACAGCCAGAAGCAACCAGGCTGCCAAGTGAGCACCACACTGGTCCCAAGGAGCAGCTGCTCCCACCTGCCCAGGGCCAGCATTCCAGAGACCAGGACCCCAGTCTGACTTGGGCCTTGCTTCACTGAAAGATTTTGACCTATTTTAATTCCTTTCCACAAAGTATAAAATCTCTTTTTTCATGCCCTGGCAGTAAGGAGCTGTTTGATTGTTCCCACTTCGAGTGAAGATTACCTGTGCTGAACGTATTCCTTAAAGCTTTTTACTACAGCTCGTGATTACCTACTTATCCCTCATCACTGACCCTCTACATTATAATAAATATTATTTTAAGGGGAACTAATCAAGACTGCAATTAGGATTCATTAATCAAACCATGGAGAATGGCAGGTAGAAGCCACTGTTTTCCTACAGAGCATTACATTAACTCACTGGAAGACGTAAGCTACTCCAAAGAAACAGCCTTAGTCTGGCTTGGCTTGAGTGTAATGCGCTTAAATCCATCTGACACGATTTTAGCCCTGCAGCTGAACGTGGCAGGAACAGCCACAGGGCTCCTGAGCCTGCAGAGCAACACTGACCAACACAGCAAAAGGGGAAACTGAATCTACAACCACTGTTACACCAGAGATTTGCTGGAGAGGGGACTTGGATCACAGATGGGAGTTCAAGGTACTTTGTATACATGTACAGAGAGAGGCACAATAAGCAAGAAAACAAAATTCTTAACAAACACTAACCTATTTTTCTACAATTGTAAAAGAAATTACATCCCGTTACATGACAGCTGAGATCTCAACAAATATTGTAGAATTCAGGCTGCTTAAAACTTCCACTGGTAATTAGGCTGCTAAATCAGGAACTTGTTCTCTTTTCATTGAAGATGAATGTTATTAAGATGAGTATTTTGTAAGTGAATGACCAGATGCTGCTTTGCCACAGCACTGTTTCCTTTTTTTTGCTCCACAATGGTATCTGTAAAAATACTCTGGAAAGGTTTCAAAAAGCAGGAACAACGTTTTCTCCACAAATTGACACCCAGAATAGGCAGGCAATGGCGAGGGAGTGTCTGAAAGCACCTTGAAATACACTGGAATAACCAAACAATAGTGTTCCACTGAGCAACAAGCCCTTGCAGAACTCACCAGAGTTCCACAGAATTCCTGTTACCAGAAACTGCAGCAACATCCATTGCCAGTAACAACTCAAACACTGCCTGGCAGAGAAAACAATCAAGTAGGTGGGCCCAGAGCTCCCAGAGGAGGTGCAGTGCTCCTGTGTCCCTGCATTACATATTTATTAATTAGGTTCTATTCCTTACAGCCACTGCAGTTCTCTCAGACACTTCTGCCAGAGCCAAACTCTCCACTGGCGTGTTGCAGCTTCATAAAACTCCTTCTCTGCCAGCAAGAGGCACTGAATGTAAAGCAAGCTCCTGAAACAACCCAAAATGTCACTGCTCCATTCAAGTGATTTCCATTTGAAACAAAAATCCCGTGGTTTAGGCTCGATCGACGTACCTTACATTTCTGGTTATTTTAAGGTGTGTAAAGAAGATAAACTGGCAGATCCACAGATGTACCTAAATGAACCTGTACTTAACATGACAGCTTCCTTGGTGTTGCACCTGAAATGCTTATTTCAAGGTTCCTGCTTGTTGTATCTTCAAGCCAACTTTATTTAAGGGAGGTTTTATTTGAATTTCTGCCTCACTACTCAGGAGGCAACTGGCAGACAACTGCATGTATTTAATCATATTGGCAGCTGAAAAAGATTAACTGCAGGCAAATGAAACAGAAAACAAAACAACCAGACTGCAAACAGAGTACTAACATCTCCCTGACTTCATGCAACCTCTATTGGAAACAACCTATTTCATAATTCAATTTATGAAACCATCCTTAAAACACAATTCATATATTAAAAAGCCAAAGTGTGCTATGTTATAGCATAAAAACCTCAAAAAACCCTGGTTCCCCTGTTGCTCTTATAAATTCAACAACTTCCACTAAAGGCCACAGATGTGTAATGTCCAAATTATTTTAAGTGCTTTTAAATGCACTGAGCAGGAAATAATATGGGATTATAAATAATGGGGGAACCAGCCTTCGCTAACAGAAAATAATACAAGTACATAAAAGCAAACAAAATAAATTAAAAACAGAAGTTTTCCAAACTATCTTAACAGATAAAATTAAGTGCAGGAAATTAGTAAATAAAAGCTGAAGGCTGCTGGAGAAATAACCTGTGCACTGCAAGAACTACCCTGTCTGTAAATTCTGGAGCACTTCTCAATTGCAAACCTGTTTTCCCCATGTGTAACTACTGCTGTCCCAATGCTACTGGCTCTGTGCTATCTTTCTATGATTCCCAATGACTCTATTTTAGGAAGTTGAAAGGTGAATAAAGTTACATTTTTGAATGAATGATGCAAAATTCTCCACAGCTGTTGGGAAGGCAAACCAAATCCTTTGAGTGGTCTCAAAACCTGAACCTGCCAAACGTTTTCAGAAGTTCTGCTTGGAGAAAACTTCCTATTTTCTGATGAAAATAAAACAGATTTATGCTCTCCTGGTAAAAAGCTCCTTTAAACCCACCCAGATCTGCATGAATGTTGTTTCACAACAGAATATTCTCCATTTAAAGGCTTCTTTGGCAAGAAAGTGACATTTTAGTACTGAAGTTTTTAAACAGTTAGAATTGCAAGAAATGAAAAGATCACAGTGAGTAATAAACATGGACACATTGGCAAAGCTTTGTTTTATAGAAATAAAAACATAATTAACACTGGGCCACAGCCAACAGGAAATCCTCAAGGGAAAGTGAAATGTTAACTAAGCCATGGCAGGATGCAGTTGTTTTCCCTCAAAATAACCCTATAGCTATTTGGATGGCAGAAATTGTTTTCTTTCAAGTTGTTGGTCTGTGATAAATACCTGAGCACATGAGCACAATACAGGCAAACCAAAATATTACAACCTTATACAGGTAAAAAATAAGATACAAGGCAGAAAAGAGATTGTTTACTAATTACACACTGGTTATTCTGGGTTTTATATATATGTTTAAGAGCCACCTACAACCCTTAATCTTTCAAATCCTCATTTTCTGAAAGGGATTCCAGCTCATCACTGAGCATTCAGAAAGCCCTAATTTGGGTTTCAGCAGTAGCATCACCCTTGTGTGAAAATCCAGGGCAGCTCTCTCAGCATCACTTGGCTGCCCCCCCAAAACCTGGCTGCTCATGAGCTGAGCACCCACCAGAGGGTTTTAGGTTTTCACACCTGAGCACCCTAAAGGAGCCCAAAGCTGAGCTGCTTTCAAATCCATTCTGATGGAAGTTCAAAGAAAAACACTGTCACGCCAGCTGCCACTCAGTGGCACAGGATTATAAAAAGGAACAGAGATGTTTGGAGCTTTCAGGACTTAGACCCAGTTCAGGTTTTTAAAACTTAAGCTCCTCGCTCTCTAGTAACCACAAGGACCTTAATTTGTGACCTACAATCCCCACAGGGAAGCCAGTGTTATCTTCTGTTGTTTCTTCCCTCAGCTGGAGGATGCTGGAACCCTGCCAGGCTCTCCTGATGTATTGAGAACAGGAAAGCATCAAGCCCACTCCTCAGCACTTGGAGGGAGGATCTGATGCTGTTTGGGATCCAAAAATCTCTTTCAATAATTTCTGTTTGCAAAACTTCTTCTCACTTCTTATTCCCCTCGCATCAAAGCTGCATGAGTTGGAAGTGCTAGGAAGAATTATGCACAAGTAATTTAGATTAAACCCCAATCTAACTCAAACCCACCAGCTTTCTGCTCATCTTTCTAATTCACCACTGCCTTGAGAACAAGAAAGGATAGATACAGAAAAGACTGTATCTATCACATTATCTATCCCTTTCCCCCCTCTTTTTCCTCCTTCTTTTCCAATGGAAAATGAAACTCCTCAGAGCATTCTTCATTTTCATCAAGTGTTTACCAACATCTGCTTCCCATCAATGGCTTTCAAGTTCTGCCTTCAAAGGATCTGGAGAACTTCTGGGGACGGGTGACAACTTGAATAACAAGACTGTAACTTGGCCTCTGTTTCCAAACTAATAAAAGCATAAACTTCAATCCTAAAAAGGGACTGTTAATCCTTTGTGAACCCCTAACTAACGCTGCGCAGCAAAATTAAAATCCACCTTCTTTGCTTGCAGGATGTGTGACAGCAACAACTTCCCTGTGACAACTTCCCAACCTGCACCACTTTTCCCTGCTTATACAGGAATGGAATCCACGATTCCTTATTCATTATATTCCCTGAATGCGACTGGCAGAGCACGTCACGACCCAGGCAAGTGACAAAATGCCCATGGTAACTTCTGAGTTCAAGAGTTGTAGGATTTTAGATGAGCACTTAACCGTGCCCCACAGCACAGGCTCTAATAACACAATCATGCTTTGCATGGAAAAGAGCTGCTGCTGGATCAGCTCTGCTTGTGAATTGCAGAAGCCACCTGGTTACAGGATCCTTGCCTCCCTCACTGCAGAGGCTGGAAATGCACAGCCAAGTGGGGAGGGAATTGGAGCAGGAAAAAGAGTTAAACCAGCACAGCTCTGAAGTGCAGGGCCCTGTCTGCGTGGGAGGGAAGACGCTGGCTATTTGCTTCCCATGTTTTGGCTGTCCCAGCTGGGAGATGATTTGTGGATGTTTCAGGTCTGTGTACATTTCCACCCAGAGCACGAGGATGTTGCTGTGCAGCTGCCCTGCGCTGGGAAAACGGGGCCTCCTGCTCTCGGAAGTCACTGGGATCACTTGGAATGGCACTGCTGCTCTGTGTGTGAGATAAGCACAGGAATGGTCCCTCTCTGGCAAAGTCACAAGTAAACACGGGCAGAGCTCAAGACACAAGGGACTGACTGCTCCTCGCTTCCATTTAGGCAAAAATCCTCCAAAATATTTCCATGTTTGGCCTTTATACTTGTACTGTAGGAAGTGTATGGAGCAAAAATACATAACATAAGGCTTAATTTATACCTGCTACAACTTGATCTAAATTTTAATATCAGAACCATATTTTAAATTATCTCCACCTTTACTCGTTTCATACTTTCTTGCATGCTGACTTAAGTATATTCTGAGAGCTGGCTTTACTTACCTTGGAAAATTAAAAAAGGAAAAAAAAAAAAGAGAAAAGATTTGCTTATCTTAAAAAGATCTTGGAATCTTTCTAGCTCACATTTTTCAAGAAGACCAACACTCACTTTAACCTGGTCAGGGGACAACTTGAGCAGATTGCTCACGTGTTCATAGGCAGCTTTCTGAATATGTAAACAATATTGCTTCAAAGGAGCCCTTCCTTTGCTACTGCCCATTCTCCACAGGAATCACTGGGGATTTAACACCAGCTTTTAAATTCCATTTTCAAAATCTGAAGGTCTCAGGATTGCTAACTTTTCCTCTATAAGGTGTTAATTATTTGAATAACATTTACAATGCATTGCTGTGTATGTATGAACAGTTTTACAAGCCCCAATGTAATCTTCCCAAAATCACCTTAACAAAAACCAAAACCTCCCCCAAACCCAAGCAAAAATTCACTTTCGTGATACCTCCATTACAATTCAGGAATCTGAATTCTTGTTTCATGGGTAAAGTTTTAAATATGGACTAAATAAGCTAGTCACATATGTTGGGCTGACCAAGTACAAAGCCATTTAAAAATTTCTCCTTCTGGAGCACATTATTTGATTAAAATGGTACCCTCTACTATTAAAATATTTGACTAGAGTGGGGAACGTAAGACTATTTTTACACAGACGTTAAAGCAAATTTGAATCATTCCAAAACATCAAAGAGGAAAAGGATGGGAATGAGAGAACAAATCCCACTTGGGAGAAAAACGTGGGTAGAAAGTCAGTACTTAGCCATGACCATAATGAAACAAAAACTTGGAAACAAAACTCAGAGGGAGAATTTGAAAGAGTACTGCATGATTAGATTTATTTTGGAGAGGTCTGTGGTCGTGATATAGATATAGGCTGCTAGTGTAACTTTTATTTAAATACCTCTCTTTTAAGCATTTTTTCCGTTTTTTATGCATTTTTATTCCTTGCTGCTTGTCTACAACAGCACCTTGCCTTTGATTAGAAACACTCCTAAATGCCTAAAACCTTGTCTTTGAAACACAGCTGAAGATAACCTAACTTCAGCCATGAATATTAACATTTACAATGCATTGCTGTGTATGTATGAACAGTTTTACAAGCCCCAATGTAATCTTCCCAAAATCACCTTAACAAAAACCAAAACCTCCCCCAAACCCAAGCAAAAATTCACTTTCATGATACCTCCATTACAATTCAGGAATCTGAATTCTTGTTTCATGGGTAAAGTTTTAAATATGGATTAAATAAGCTAGTCCATATTTTAGGCTAATTAACATTAACTGAACCAGTCCTGCTTTTTGAGAACCACACAAAATCCAGGGTGCTGCCTGTGCCTGACCCCTGAGAAGAGAACCACTTCTTCATAAAACACAACAAACTGGACAGAGAAACAGCAGCAGCCTAAATTAATGCAATTGTTAACAAACATCTGTTGCAAAGAGATGTTTTGCAGAAAAGAAACGGATGCAGACTGTCCAAACACACTGAGCCTGTGCAGTGGGGGACAGCAGACAAATAACACAAGAAAGGTTTGCCCAAACCCCCTAGCCTCTCAAAAGGCTGAATTACAAGGTGTTAAGAAACTGTGGAAGAGATGTTAAAACAAATATGGATCCACAATCTAAGAACCTGCCACGCTGTTGACCAAATACTGTTCCAAGCTTTCCTCACATTCATTTGGATCACGGAAAATTTTGTCAGGTTCCACGGATTCTGTCCTCAAGGCAGGACTGCCTCAGAGTAAAGGGATAAACCTGTTCTGGACACAAATACAGGATTTCTACCCAACACAACGACAGGACAGACCTCATTCAGCAACTGCTACTGGTATAAAGTATCTCATAAACCTTTTCCATGAAGTATTTCACAGAACTGTTTGTCATACCTGGGCCAAGCAGCGGGGACCGGTTCGGCTGGGCACTTGACTGGTGCGATGGCTGAGGTTCAACCATGTTGGTGTTGATAATGGTGCTAGTGGTGGTGGTGTTGGTTGTGGTACTGCTCTGAATTATAGGATTATTTCTATCCCACATGTTTACAGTCTTGTTGTTGTTGTAATTTGGGTCGCCCCAAGCTGAGGTACCATCATCGATTTCCATCTTGCGGCGAATGGACGGTGGAGATGGCTCTTCCCAGCCAGTTGCCTCACAGTTCTCTTTTTGTTTGGCTGGCACTGGCCCACCAACCCACCCTGACCCCGTCTGTTTTACAGAAGCAGCTCCTCCCCAGTTACTCACATTGTTGTCCTGGGGTTTATTAGCCCAATTTTGTTGGGGGCCTGGCTTTAAAGATTCCCCCCAACTTGTACCTGTATTAGCCTTGCTGTTTGTGCCATTCCCCCACCCACTGGTCCCAGACTTTGTGGAATCATTCCAGCCAGACCCCGACCTATTATCAGAATCCCATCCAGATCCATTCTTTTTCCCATCACCCAAGTGTCCAGGAACAGATGATGAATCTGTCCAGTCTCCACCTCCCGAAGTCCAGCTCGGATTTGATTTCTGTCCATCTCCCCAGTTTTGAGATTTGGGTTTCTGAGGTTCACCCCAGGTAGGTGATTTGTCCTCCTGATTTGCGGTCCCACTCCACGCGTGGCCGCTTTTGGCAGCAGCAGCATTATTAACAGTAGTAGAGCTTGCTGACTCTCCCCACCCCCCTGGGCCATTTGGTGCTTTGTTGTTATTGTCTCCCCAACCTGTATTTGTTGGAACAGCTGCCGGTGGAGAGTTGACCCACCCAGATACTGAAGAGGTATTTGAACTGTTCATGATGGACCCATCGTTCTTCCCCCCTGAGTTTGAAGATTGAGTAGCTGCACAACCCCAGGCCTCAGTTCCATTGTCATTCTTCCGTTCAGACCTTGGGGACTCTTCAAATTCCCAGGCAGTGTTTTGCTTCACAGGGGTCTGTCCCCACCCCGTATTGGACAGGACCCTGGGGTCAAGGTCATTTCTTGGCAACTGAACTTGCCCTTGGTCTATCATCCCTTTGTCTCTCCTCCTGCCCTCTCCAGCCCCCTCCCTCCCGGTACTGCCTTCATTTTGACTCCCACCGCTGTCATTGCTTCCTTCACTAGCCGTGGTGCCAGACGCTGCAGCTTTGGCCCAAGAGTTCATTTGTTCATTGCCCTGCTGCATGGCAGGATTCGGACTGGTAACGCTCGAGCTATCCCACCCTGTTGATCCTTTCCCATTGATGTCGCTATTGGAATGCTGGTTTGGGGGCTTGCCCCACTCCCCGTTGACACCGTTGCTGGCGCTGCGGTTGGGGTGGCCCCAGGCTCCAGAATGCACGCTGCCAACCCCGCCACCGCCCCTGCCCCACGCCAGCACCCCGGGGCCGGAGGGAGGCCCCGAGTCCCACGCGTTCGCTCCGTTTCCTTCCTTCTGCACAGCACTGCTGGATCCGTTTTGTTTAGCACTTAATGCTGAGTTCACAGTGTCTCCATTCCCCTGACTGAACCCAGAATTGCTGTTTCCTGCGGCAGGATTACCTGGGGACATCCCCCATACTGAACTGCCCATTCCTTCACCACTGCCCCCGCTGACTTGAGAAACCGCTGTTCCGTTAGCACCAGGAAGGCCTTGCAGGTGGGGTGGGATGATGGCCCCCATGCCCACGGCCATCCCCCAGTTCGGCAGTCCGTTTGTCTGCATTGCATTGATAGGGTTTGGTGAAGAGTTCATGGGGTTAGTGTTATTTGGTCCATCAGTGTTAAGGTTCTGAGGTTGTACGCTGAAAGACACATTCTGAGAAGTGGACGTTTGTGGTTCTGTGCTCTCTTGCGGCAGCAAGTTTCCCCAAGCACCTAAGGTGCCTGTTGGGTTCCCATTCTGGTTGCCCATGTTCTGACCTATGGCACTGACTGGACTGCAAATACTGGAAGGGTTGCCTGCTCCCACAGTTCCTTCATGTCCAAGTACAGGCCAGGCAGCTGGATTGGCATTAGGGTTAAGGTTAAGATTCATGCCAGCATTCGAGTTGGAAGCACCCCAGCAGTTCTGACTTCTACCGTCTCCCATCATGTTGTCCATCTTTCCATCCCCACCACTGGCAGAGCAGTGAGCTAGGCCAGAGCTGGAGCCCGCAGCCACCCCCCACACCCTGGCCGAGCCGCCGTTGCCGTTTGCTCCACCAGCTCCAAGGGCACTCTGGTTAGAAGTGCTTTGGACGAGTGCTCCGTTGGCGCCATTATTGCCATTAGTTTTCTTTGTATGTCCAGTGAAGTTGCCTTGGGCACTCCCTGTAGCCATGCTACTGTTCTCTGAGCCACAGTTGGAGGCAGAGTCAGTGTCTGTAGTACATTCTGAGGCAGACTCAGTCTCAGCTCCGGTAATGGAAGGCCACGCTTCCTTGTCAGTCCTGTCTATTATCACTTTATCCCAGCTGCAGTTGCCTTCACTCCTGAAAGCGGGCTGCTGTCCCCAGTGGGAATTCTCATAATGGTCTCCCAATCCACTGTGGCTGAGATCTGAAAGGATCCAAGGTTAAAAATGAGTGCACTGTTCAAGCACTGCAAAAGCCCTCTATTAAGCACTGTTTTACATCATTAGTTACAACACTACATTCTGCTAAAATTTAAAGTACATTCTGTAACATAATACAGCAATTTTCCTCACTACAATGGAGCATGATGCTCATCTTAATTTGTTTCAGCGCTTTTTTTTTTTAATCTGGCAAGACTCTCAATTAAAATAACTAAACAATTTCATTGTGGAACAGAGCAAGTGTTTTGTAGCCCCCAGTGTACCAGTAAAAATAATAAGCAGACAATAAATAAGAAGAGCAAATATACTAACCTACATGAAAAGTCAAAAAGCAAATTTTGAAAAAACACAGAAGAGCATCTAGCAGACTCTTAATATTTATTTTGACTCAATTCTCATTCTTCAGAGAAACACAAAGAAAGAGCATCCAATAAAAAAATGTAAAATGTCTGCCTGCCCTGAGATATTACATACACACCCACATCACAACACACTAAATTCATACTGCATTTAGGTTTGCAACCCCTCCTGGAAATCAAGAAACAAATACAAACAGCAACCTTCATTGTAAGGTGCCAATTATAAACACCACTAATGTATATTTTAGAGATAACTTGGGCATCTCTAAATAACTGACAGTTTTGTCAGGAAACTTACCTCTCACAGGCTTTACTTGTGGTTTAAACATCATTTTGCATTTGTACACACAACCCCCTGTGTCCCCAAGCCAATGAAAAGTGATGCTGTGCCTTTCCAGCACTGTCACATCCTCAAACACAGACACTAACCCAAAAAATTAACCAAAAGCTCTTGAGCACCTGCTTGCTCGCCACGATATGACTATTAACTGGAAGGCACAACACGTCTCACGTTAAGAACTCAAGGTTTGGTGAAGGTTTTGCATTTACTTTCCATCCCAATAGCTCTGTAGAAGTTTTTTTTTTTCTCTTACTTTCTTTTGATAGGAATTTGGTAGCAAGTATTTCTGTCTGATGCAAGAGATCTGTACGGGAGACAATCTGCAGAAGAGCTCCTCTTGACTGCTCGCACATATCAAAGTAAAAAATCTTGGATGACAATTATTTTTACTTGCTGCTTTAAATCTGCTGAAACATGGCCTCTACTCCTTGTGATTTGTGAATAAAATGAATATTTTTTGTGGGGAAGGTAGATGCAACAAATCTCCCAAACAAGTTGTTAACAATGAATGCCTAATATGAATTAATTTATATCACACATATTTTGGTGTGATTAGCTCCTCTAATTAGAGGTGTTCTGATATTGCAGAAATTACTCCCCAAATTGGAAAAAGCTCTCTCTCGGACAAAGTCTTGTTCACACATTTCACCTGTAGCTTTTTAAGGTCATTACTTGGTTGCCTTATGAAGATTCTGCAAGATGAAGAAATACAGGCTAAGCCAACTCAGATTGCTTTTTTCTTTTTTTAACTTAAATTAACTGAAGCAGAAGAAAGAATTTTAGAGAAAGGAAGGGAAAACTTTCTTGGTTCATCACCTATCTTCTCATGATACCAGGGAAAGACTAAATAATCAGAGAAAATAGAATTGCTTGGGTTTGAAGGAGCCTTAAAAATTATCTCATTCCACCCCTGCCACAGGCAGGGATACCTCCCACCATCCCAGGTTGCTCCAAACCCTGTCCAGCCTGGCCTTGGACACTTCCAGGAATCCAGGGGCAGCCACAGCTTCTCTGGGCACCCTGTGCCTCACCACCCTCACAGGGAATAAATTCTTCCATAATAATTGACAAGTGCATGACAAATCTGAAAGACCAAACAGAACCACTTGAATTTACCTGGATTCCTTCCTCTACATGCAATGGGGAGAGGAAGAAAGCATCCTGTTATTCCAGGATACAGCCACTGCTGCAGCCCAGAGCTGAGGAAGCACATTGAACATTTACCTGATGATCTAGATTTGCTACACAGGTGTTAAACAGAGACCAGAATCCCAGATAAGACATGGAAGGGGAAGGCAAGCTGTGAAAGGACTTTAGAAAGGGTCAGCAGGGTCAGAGAAATGAGCCGAGGAACGAATGTTAGCAAAGCAGGAATGAACAAAAGGAAAAAAAAGCAGCAGCAGGCCAGGCCAGAAGATAAGAAGTTGAAGCAACCAAGAAATCAGATAAGAGGAGTTACACGAGATTTTTTTTTTTCAACCCTGTGGGTGGTGCGACTCAGGGCTGAGTTTGAGCCTTGACAGAAGGATTTGAAAGTGGCTGGAAATACATTGTTCCAACGAAAGGTCTCCTCAAAGCCCAGAGCTCAGCTCCGAGTGCGGGTGCTGCCTGAGCAGAGCTGTGCAGGGCAGGCTGGGGAAGGAGGATCAGAGAGAGCTCAGGATGTCTCCATACTCACAGGAACAGCTGACAAGATGAGATGAAAGGGAGCTGCTTGTTTAATCAGTTCCTTTCTCCTCTCTCCCAAAGATGGTGGCTAAAGCAGTGCTCAAATTTGAGAGCACTGAGAAGACAAAATAAAGGGAAGGGGTGGGATTGAAGATGACAAAATAGCTTAGAATGATTGCTGAGAGTAGCAAAACAGTTAATGTTAAATAGGAGACCAGATCTTGAGGAGCAGTATGAGAAACCAAGAAGAAAAGAAAATTATGATGGAGGAGAACTATAAAACCCAAGAGATGTCCATATTAAGAGTAGAAGATGGCCAAGTACCTGGGCTTGGCCAAGCACAGCTACTCCAGGCAGGATCCCACCAAGAAGCACACAGCTCCAAGCCCTGGGCTTGCCAAGGCTTTGCAAATCCAGGTGCTCCCCTTCCTGTCCCATTGGCAGAGTCATTCCTCCTGAGGTTCAGATGATTTGCTCAACAATAACCACAAGCTACTCTGGAAGTGGTGACTTTGGTAGGGATTACAGTAATTCCGTGTAGGGGATGTGAAATCAGTGATCCCCCTCCGGAGGCACTGGGATCCTCAAGAAGTGGATTCAAAAATCAGAGAAAAAAACTATGCCACAACCTCAGAGTGCCTAACACCCACCAGAACAATTGGTTCTTACACCAAAAGGCTTCTGCCATAAAAGCTCCTAAGGAAAAGGATAGATGAAAAACTTCACAAAACAAACAGAAACCTGCAAAAGCTGGGACTTTGCTATCAGACAAACCAAGAGTTTGAATACAGATCTTGAAGAGAATAAGTTTTATATTCTTGTCTCTGCAAGTAAATAACAAAAAGGCATTTTTCTGTTTTCTTTTAAGTAAAAGGGGCTTGCTGCTATGAAATAAATAATGAGTAGCACAGTCTTACTGAATCTGTAAAGACCTTAAACATTTGGGAAAAATAATGAATGCAAAATATTTTATATGATTAAATCTAGAGAACTTTTCTGTTGGTTTGGGGTGGGGCTTTTTTGGAAATGCAGATTTCCTCCAACTTTCTAGGAAACTAATTCTTCACAGAAACTCCCAGTATTTTCTTTACTTTTCAAAGTTGTTAAGACTGAAATGGGAAACCCATTTTAAAAATTCTTAAGAATTGGTTTCTCTTTATTTTGCAAAGATGTGAAATAAAAGCACTGAGTCCACCAGAAGCATTCTTATCCCTCTGTGAGCTGAGCAAAGACTGTAAACAAGGCACAAGAAACAGAAACCACAGGTATTCCATGCTAGCAAATCCTAGTGCTGGGACACCACAAAGTGAAAACAATTTTTAAATTAATACTTTGTGTTTCAAAATCTTAATTGTGCATCTTTTACAAAATATCCTTCCCCTGATCAACAACATTTCTTCAGCCATCAGGAAGGAAATATTAATTTGAGGATAATGGCTCCAATTTGTTTTTAACAAGCACAGGATTTCTGTCCGACAGCAACCATACACATGACCTGAAAAATGCACAGCTCTGATCAGTATAACCAATAGCATGAGGGGGTTGTTTTGTTTTGGGTTGCTGTTTTTTTTAAATAATATCCTTAACAGGGTGGGAGGAGATTGCTGGTGTTATTACGTACTGTAGCCAACATACTTGACCAGCTTCAATTCAGTAGTTACTAAAAACAGAAAACATTTTTGGCTGTGTTGGGTAATGAATAATTAGTCGCAAAATCAGTTTAGTGTTTACATAGATTACAAATGCAAAATATGAGTAGAGTGAAATGGGAGAAGCTGTTGCATGCCTTTCTTAGAAAAGCCAAATACCTTGCCTGCACAAGCAACTGACCCCAAATTCCCTCCCCCTCTGAAAATCTCATTTACAATCGCATTTAATTTTTTTTTTTTATTCAGCTGAGTTAAAAGCAACTGTATCTCCATAGCTTCCATTGCAGTAATTAGTTCAAATGCTGTGCAGCAAAAACCTGTCTCCCCAACTAAAACACAACACTCAGCTGACTTTGGAAGCAAAGTACAGACAGGGGACGAAACGGCAAAGCCTGGGATTACTTTTAATGGAACATTATTAATAAATTGTGCTCACCCCGTTTTAAATCAGATCTAACAGCGACTCCTCTCTTATTGCTCGTTTTATTTTTCAGTCCACGCTTGTCACGTAACAACACCCAGAGCCCCTGGCTCGCCCTGGGCTGCCCAAAGGACAGATGACAGACGGTGCTCCCTGCTCTGACTTGCAGAACACAGAAAAATCCCAAGGGCCACTGACAGTCCCACTGGGGATTTTCTTTGGCACACAAAGGTTAGTGATCCTGAGTCAGAATATGAGGAAAAAAAGGGCAAATTACTTTCTCTCCCCCCTCCCACCATAATATAGTTATCAATTTAACGTAAGTAGATCTTTAAAATACTACAAATGAGTTTTTCAAAATCTAAATTAAATAGGAATTGCCATGAACGTTTTAAGTGCTAAATCAAATGCAGCCTAATTTCATAAAGAAAACATGACATAAGCATCTATTCTGAAGCACAAAATAGAATAAAGCAGAGAATATGGACATTGTAGTGCTAACATTTCAGGTTACCTGCTGCATCCAGCTCTAGGCATAGAGACAGATTTGAAAACTGGTATCTATCTGAAGCCCCTACAAAGCTCACTCACAACAAGTCTCATGGATTGAGGAAGCTGAAATCTTGCACAGCAACACATAACGTGGAAAAGCAGAAAAGAGATGGAAGCATTGAATAAAGCAGCTTTATTTATTTTAAAACTAAACCATAGCTAAGCCCACACGGGGGAAAAGCCTGTTATCCCCTTTTCATTTTCTGCGCTACGACATTCAAACGTAGTTCCTTCCCTCTGATGCTGAAAGCTTTCAAATGCATTAAGAAAACAAGCAAAAAAATAAACAAGACTTTCCATTATTAGCAGAGATTCCACGAAATGCTACCTCTCCGACACAAAAGCAGCAGTAGAAAACACCAAATCATTGCATTTTTCTGCTCAGTGCAACATATCTTTACAAGCAGCTTGCTGCGAAGACGCCATTTTATCAAACCTGAAACGCAGCCAAAAGCTCAGGACGCTGTGCTGCTGCTCTCTCGCTGAAATGTTATGTAATAAATTGATTTAACAGAAGCAGATGCGATTTTCTCAGGGTTAGGGTCACTTTCCCTCTTTTTTTTTTTTTGGCTCTTAAAAAAAAAAAAAAAGGGGCTGGTGGGTAATAAAATACCTGAAGAAAGGAGCCGCCCAACCATCCTAGGAGAGACGCTACATTGTGTGCAGAGCTGTTTCTACTCCTGCCTCTACGTTCTCCAGGGCTCCCGGCTTCAATATGTCGGCTGTGTACAGTGTAAGCCTCATCCTGTAGAGCTGCCAAGAAAATCTCTCTGTGCGAGCGCGCGCCCAGACAACCTGCGAGCCCGGCCGGGCCTCGGCTGCACTGGCTATGGAAATGCCCTTTCCACGCACAGCCCTCCTCCCCCTTCCCCGAGCTCCGCTCCCCGGCTCTAGGTGAAGGTATCAACAGAGCAGGATTTTTTAAGCTTTGATTATCTAATTGCAGCTGACACTAAACCGATCTTCCTTCCTTCTTTAAATTCTTTCGACTGTCACAAAACATTTTCACTTCGGGGGGACCCGGCTACAATTAGCGCCCGTAGCTGCTTTTCTGCTGCTTTTTTTGAAAGTCAGCCAAGAGAAGACGCAGAGCGCTGCTGAACGCCTGCCCCGGCTCCTGCCTCCTGTCTGGAATCCTCCTCCTTCCTCCTGCCCCAGCTCCTGCCTGGCATCCTCCTCCTTCCTCCTGCCCTAGCTCATCCCCAGTGCTCTCTCCCTTTCTCCTGCCTCCTGCCCAGCGCCTTCCTCCATTTCCCAGCCTCATCTCCTGCCCCTTGCCCAGCGTCCTCCTCCCTTTTCCCAGCTGCATCTCCTGCCTCCTGCCCAGCGTCCTCCTCCCTCTCCCAGCCCCATCGCCCTCCTCCCTGCTCCAGTGCCAGCTCCTGCCTCATCGTTCTCCCTGCCCCGGCTCCTTCCTGTGCCAAGCGTCCTCTCCCCTGCCCCAGCGGCAGCTCCCAAGTCCCAGATGTACCCTGGCCTGCTGCCAAGCCCTTAATGACTTCCCTGCCTCTATCTAAACCAGCTCTAAGTGGCAAACGCCAGCGCATTAATCAGCGGCGCGGTTGTTTATAGAGGCAGGGAAGAGCTGCCCGAACAATGCGGCAGGAGCGGGCGCTGGCTGCGCCTGCACAGCGGGACCGACCATCTTGGAACGCCCTGGGCCGGGAGCCTCGGCTCCCTCCAAGGCACAGGAACACTCAGAGCGAGCAGAATGGGGTCAGCTTTACATTTTTAGGGCCCTAAAGATCGTCATAAAACCCGAGGTTGCACGTAGAGGGTTTTTTATCAGTGCCCGCACGCGAAGCTCGAAGACTAATTCGCGCTAACTTCCAGCACGTCTAGCACACACCTTCACGATTATTTCCCCCTCCTACCTGCCCCAAATACATATTAATGACGTGGTAAATGGGGCACGTTTCAGCTCTGCTGCTTCAGCTCCTGCCAGGGGCTGTGCTGCCCCTCTGTGCTGGATCTCAGGCCGAGGGCTCTTTAAAGCTTTGGCCGCGCTCTCAGGGTCGCTGCCACTCCACCACCGAGGCACAATCGCTGCTGCTATTCTTGGCTCAAGAGCTGGCTCCACTGAAGGACTCCTGAAAATAGTTGGTTTCCTCCTGAAGACATTTATTCTCTGTTTCTCTGCAATAGTCTCTGACAGACATTTATTCTCTGTTTCTCTGCAATAGTCTCTGGCTACTGGTCGGGTTCAACCTCATTTCAAAAACAACAGATAAATGGAAATAAAACCTGTTTGGTTTTGTTTCTATTCAGAAAATTATTTCAAATGCACCCAGGAACCTGGCTTAAAAGACTACTTTGCAATAACAGTTTTAAGTGGAACTATTGTTTTGGTATATTATATTCCTTTAAAATTAACTATACATGATTGAAATTTCCATTAGTTAAAATGATGCATCAAAACTGGGCTCCTTGTATTTTTCCTGTAAATAACACAAACTTCCTATAATCAATTTCAATTTATGAAGGCAAATACTTATATAGGGCACCTACTGAAGGAGGCTTTTTCTACCAGTCAGGGTACACAGAAAGGCAAAGAACCCCAAGAAATGAATCAAAGCCCCCCAAAAAAGCCTGGGAGCAAAAGCAAATGCAGCTTCCAACCAACTGTGCTGGCAGAGCACATCTGTTCCGAGCACATCTGTTCCCTTCCTATCTTGGACCAACCTCGATGGGGAACGTGTCTCATAAATTTGAAATTTGTAATTATTAATACCTGAAGACTAAAAATGGAGATTTGAGAGGTGATGCAGCCCACTCCCCTGGTCTAAGGAACTATTCCTGACACGCACGAGGTGAAATTATCCCAACCCAGCAAGGAAGGCCTGCAGCAATGGAACCTGCACATTCCCAAGCGCTCTATCTCACTTCTCATGACAGCTTTCATACCGGCACGATTTTCCTAATGTTCACCCTCAATCTTCCTTGTTGAAATTTAAGCCCATAATTTCTTATCTGATCCATCACAGGCACACAGAAGGTATCATTTCCTTCCCTGCAGCTGCCATTTAGGTATCTCAGCATTTATAATTCCAATCTTCCTTTCACTCAGGAGCTCCGATTCCTTCCGATTCTTGGCAAGGCTTTTCTCCAAGCTCTCTAACCATTCCTGCTGCATTTCTCTGCTTCTTCCAAGTGGTTCCTTCTGAAGCACAGGACCTCCAGCTGGAATGTTCAGAGGCCTTATCCCACATGTCCCACGGGAAGCAGTGCTGCCTCTACCCCTCAGTGATTGTTCGCTTTTTAACACATTACTCAAGTTCACCCTGTGATCAGATCCCTTTCTGCAGTGTGAGATGACACCTGTATGTGGGTACAGAGCTGCTCTGGCCAAAATAAAGAAACTTTCCTATTTCTTTATTTCTTATCCAATTACACTGTTGTGTCACCACTATTCCACACTGTAATTTTGCCTTTCTGTTGCCTACCACTCTTCTCCAATTGGTCTCGATCAAAAATTTATTGAAGGCTGTTGTTTAACTATCCCCTTTGGCATAACCTGCTCTCCACAAACCTCAGTGACTCTGCATTTCTCTCCTGAAAAGTAAAACATGCACAGAAATGGCTGCTTCGGGGTTTTTTTCCCCCTAGGATCATTTTAACAGTTACTCTGACTGATTTACACTTCCTCAGTTCTAACTTTCTCACCTCTTAACGTTGGTCGGCTTTTTTCTCCTTTGTAGTTTTCATACTCTCTTAAAAGTGACCACATTGCTCCAATCCATCTTCTGCTTAGTTTACTATGAATGCCATGATTTCCAGACAACTGGAAACTTTATTTCCTGAAGTGCTCTAACTCTCTGTAGCTTTAGTTCTAAGTTTACAGATAAAGGGGAAAGGTATTTAAGGTGTTCCTGATGCCATCCATCAGTGGTTCCCCCTCTGTCCCACTGACCTTGCTTTAATACTGACTCACTTTTAAAAGAGTTAGCTTTTTTGTTCTTTGGGGCTTTTTTTTTTTTTTCTTCCAAACTGCTACAAAAGTCTTTATTTCTTTCTAGCAGCATTATATATGATTCCTGAGCTGCACAAATTCAGCTTTCCTGTAATTTTCACATGACCTTAAGGTGTAAAAGCACCTGGGACTTTCTCCTCTTCCCAAGAACTAAACTCCTACCTATTCCCTGGCCACTTAAACCTTACTTGCTTTCTACCTTTCACTTCTCCACCATCACAACAGGTCTGCTACTTGGTCTCTTCACATACTTTGTCAGAAAACTGCCACCTGCACATTTGACCACCTTGCCAGGCTGTTTCCTGACCTTTCATTCCTCACAGACACCTGGGCTGTCCCTGCAGCACAGCCAGGCACAGTGAAGCTGGAGAAGAGCTGCAGCAAAAGCAAAAGCAGCCACCTTGGAGCCATCAAGTTTTTGCACAGCCCCACTCTTTGGAAGGGACGACAGCAGAACCACAAAAGCACCTCAGTTATTTCTGCTTCCAAAGATTTCTATTTTTCCTTCTCCCTGTACAAAATTCTAATCACTGTCAAAGAGATTTGAAGCAGCAGATTCATTTTTCATGCTCTGCTGCCTGATGTCAGATAACATCCACAATACAGAAAAATTCGTTCCAAAGATTAGTTTACTGATGAGTTTTTACCATAATTTTTCATTCCTAATGCTTGCTGCACAGACACTGCCACTTCCTTGTATTCAAAGCACTTCAAGTTTTTGAAAATTTTGATGGGAGACCAAACTCTAAACTAGCTGAGACTCACTTCCCACAACCTTTCTGTCACTGCAGCTCAGAAAATGTTCATCATCCAGGGGACAGAACCATGGGTTAGATCCCTTCTGTGTGTTACCTGCTACATTTATGGCCTTGGGTGATGTTTTAACTTCCTTTTTTCTAAAGCACCTGTGACTTTTGGGAACACTCTCTGATTTCCAGGGCCACAGAGAAGACATCAAGTGCTACCAAATGCTAAACAAAACCCTGAGAAACAACACGAGAAGACAGAAACACAATAACCTCTTACACCACTGAGTGGGACTAGTGGCAAAAAATGTAACCAAGCCAAATTCTGGTAATTTTTCCCATGTTTTGACCCCAGGAGTAGGAAAACTTTTCCACAGCCATGTTACAGAAATGTGTGTACAGTGATTAGCAGTGCAGTGGATTGATCTGCAAATCATGGCCAAAAGAGGGGTGTAAGGATTGAGGCTGTCAGGAGTTTCTTAGCATGATGGGACTGTGTGTTTGTCATATACAGTCACCTTCCACTGAAGCAGCATGAAGAGCCAATTCCTGTGTTTCCATGCTGCTTTCTTCATTTCAGATGAACAGTCATGACACCATAAAGCACAACATCCAGGTATTATGGTGAACAATTTTTTAAAGTGTGTTTTCTATATAAAGTGTGAAATTATATACATAGGAAGTGTGCAAACACAATAAATAAATATTACATAAACTCTACTTTAAAGCTTTTGGTGTTTTAACTATTACATATTAAAAAACTCTGCTCTGGAAGATCCAGAATAAATCTATTTTAAAAGTTTCTGGTTTTAATTGTGTAACTTTCCAACTAAAAGCAAAAACATGGTAATGTTTTGCCAGCAAAGATATGCTGCTAATGGAATTGCAGAATATGGGCCCAAAGAGGTGAAGTTCAGCAAATCATTTCCATAAAAGCACTTTTCACATGTGCTTTGTTTGTCAAAGCTCAGCCTGTTTGCAATGCCTCCAGGAGATCAAGCTAAAGCTTATTTCAGACTTCTGAAATTAAACTTTATTAATATATCTCAGAACTGCTTTGGCACGTGCATGCCTTACCTACAGCCATCACAAATCACAATGAGCTGAAGTGCTCAAGCTGAATTCTTCAAGCATGACTTTAGCAGAAAGGTCTCTATTACTTTGCTGGATCTGATGAAACAACTGTGTGTCAAAGCTTATCAGTGTTTTCCAACTCTATTGACTGGCTTTAGAAGGCATGATAATCTCTCCCTAAAACTTTTCTGACTTCACAACCATATAAAATTGCCCAGTCTGAGGGAATTCTGAACTAATTGCAGTTAAAGGATGGGATGTTTGGAGTGAGTATTGTCAGACATGATTTTAACAGTAACCAGCATATTTTAATCTTGCTTCCTAAAAAATTATCAAGGCCAAAGTTAATACAAAGAGATTATTAGTACAGAAGAGCACTCAGCAATTGCCAGCTGCCCACTTCAAGGTGCACAGCACACCGTGTCACGAGCAGGAATCTCTCGACTGCAGCTCAAGAAACCTTCAAATGCAAAATAAACCTCCCAGCTCCAGAGAAAAGAATGAAGTTCAGCACAAAATCTGGCATCGGCCCACACGCGAAAAACAAATCTCTGTTTGTAACTGCTGTCAAATTCTCACTTCACAACAAACAACAGATAGAACAAATTAAGAGTGTAACGAGTTCCCACAATGCTGGTGTGTTTACTCATTCTGATTACTGCAGGAGTTACTTTGTCTCGTTTCTTTCTGGACTTTGGAAGCAGATAATATGGATCTGTTCTGCAAAATGCTCTCCTTGCCAATAAAAAGATGGGCAATAAAAAGTTCCACCCTGACTTCTGCAGAACGTGGCAGGTTGTTTTTGAGTTGACAGATGGTGGTTTCACATCTCTGAATTCCAGGGAAGTCAAAGGCATCTTGGAGGAGAACTGATTCCTTCTTTTGATCTCTGTTCTAATAATCATCAAACACACTGGTTGCCTGGAGACTCCTATATAAAATTCATCATTTGCAAAGAAACTAAGAAATCTCTATTCCTTGTTATTTTTAATCTCCCAAGGTAGCTTCCAGAAATTATCCTAATTCTTTTAGATCACGTGGCAAAGGATCATTCCAATAATTCAATTAATGGGAAAATGCCTCACACCTTAACGAGGGAAGTTAACTACTCAGCTGTTTTGTGGAGTTAAATGACAAAGTGGGGAGGGAAAAGATAAAGAGTCCCATCTTTAAGTAAAAATAACAAACTAGACCATATAATAGAATACTGTTAATAAATTAAAGATACGGCTTTCCTTTGGTGTAATCCTGGGAAGGATTAAAGAGGGGGCAGGTCAAGAACAAGCTCTGTAGCTCAAGACAGACGTTCCAGACAAATAACTCTACTTTCTACTCTAAAGTACTTCAAAAATAATTCCACAATAGTTAACAATGAATAAAAGACTGTTCTCGAGGGGTAAGATTTCTAAAATATTTTAAGCAATTTGAAACGTTTTAATTTCGTAACAGTTTGTCTGGTTAATGTTTTAGAGATTACCTTAGGAGAGAAACAAAAAAATCCCTACTCTCATCCACTTCACTGATATTTCTAGGTGATAAACTTGACAAAGAATATATTAGTGGCCATTAATTCCCACTTGCCTTATATTGGCAGAACATCCTTTTTAATTCATGACATTGCAGTTAAGTTCTGATAAGTGTTTTGGATAGGCCAAGGCAGTAGATAACAGGGGCTGCTGATAAGAGAATAAAGAGATAAAATAGTGTGATTTTATAGTGGAGAGACTGGCAATGACTCTCTAACAGTATTCCTTGGACTCAGGTAGTTACAAGGCCTGAGAGTGGATGCATAATTACAAATTAAACCTGAGGGATAGGACGCTGTAAGAAGAAATGCTAGAGGCATGAACTCACATCAAGCATCTTCTGGATACAAGATTCTCCTGTAGGGCAATCCTGACCCTTTGATTACACCAGATCAGCCATAAATGGTGTTGCTGTGGTTCATGATGAGCCTAAAGAAACCAGCCCAAGTGTGAGGGCAGGGCAGGGCAGGGAGGGAACCCTGAGCACAGCTGCATCACTGCCTTTACACCTTGAGGATGTCCAATAATGCCCCTGCAGGGATCCCTCTCCCACAGTGCAGGTGCTGTTCAGGCAGAGACAAAATTCCTCTTTGCATGTGGCTGGGGTACCTACAACACCAGCTCTTCTGGACAAGTTTGATTTTTTTTGCTCCTTCTCATCATTTCCCCAGAGAACTTTTACCTGCAAAGACTCTGTAGTAAAGGAAATACCCAGGGAGACAGAGACAGACATTTAAAGGAAAACAGTTCCTACTGATGATAAGAGGAAGGGATGGCCAAAAGCTTCAAGAAAGTATTTCTTAGTGAGAATCCTCCTGTTTAAAACTCTCCATATTCACCAAAACATACCACTTTGAGCCAGATTTCTGGGAAAATTCCTATGTTTACAGGATATAGAATTCCCTGGTTTTTTTTTTCTAAATCTAACAGTCACTCAAATCCCAACAGCTGAGAGAAGGCTTTGGCCTTCCCTGGGTACTCTTCCTACTTCTTTGCTCTTTATGCTCGACAAGATGAAAACAAAAGACTGCATGAGAGACTGAGCAAGCCTGTGAATATGTGCAATTCATGGCTACAAAGGTCTCTCAGGAGAGAGAGACTCCTCCTTTGGCCTCCCAGGGCAGCCAGGCACAGAGCTGCTGCTGTTATAAGCCAAGCTGGACATTTATTTTTTTTCCCTCCTGCCTGCAGTCAGTAAATGAGCTGATGCTCCACCTGCTGGAAAGAACTACACGAGTTCCAGAATTCAGCAAGTTCTTTCTGTGTGGAAAAGGCCATCACTGAAAACTCAAAACACCACCAAAAGGTAGCCAAGAGTTGGCTTAAGATCTTGTTTTGAGGGGGTCTGCTCAGTGTGCAGATCTTCTGGTGCCTTTGAAACCTTTTGTTTTGACTTTACAGAGTAAAGAGCAACAGGACAATTGTGACTCTATGGACAAACTGCTACTGAGTAATTAAAATTGCAGGTTTAGATTTGAAGTGAGGAAGAAATTATTTACTCAGAGGGTAGTAAGCCCAGGAGGCCACGGAAATGCTCCAAGGGCTGAAGCCCCTCTGTTCTGGAGCCAGGCTGGGAGAGGTGGGAATGCCCAGCCTGGGGAAGAAAAGCCTCCAGGGAGACCTCAGAGCCCCTTTTCTAGAGCCTGAAGGGGCTCCAGGAGAGCTGGAGGGGGACTTGGGACACGGGATGGAGTGACAGGACACAGGGAATGGCTGTAAGCTGAAGAAGGGTAGGTTTAAATGAAATATTAGGAAGAAATTCTCAACTTTAAAGATGGTGAGACACTGATGACACATTGGAGCAACCCAGGTGGGAGATGCTCCAGCCCATGGCAGGGGGGTAGAATGAGATGAGCTTTAATGTTACTTCAGCCCAAACCATTCCATGATTATGATGCTAAGTAACAATTTTGCTAAGAGTTTGATCTGGGTTAACTTGTTTGGGGTAATAATATAAAATGAAGCTGAAAAGCTGCTGCACTGTTTCTTCTCCTCTCATTTCTACTTTTACTGCACTCTGAATTTTTCCAATGGTAACGTAAAAGAAGCAAAAAAATAAAACCCCCCAAACTAATTCAGCAGTGTAAAACATCTGCTGAGGGTCACCAGAGTGACTGATATACTACACATACAGCAAGTTAAAATAGGAATTGGGGAAAAAAAATAAAGCCTCAAGGTAGAAATGCATCTGGCAAGATCAAAGTCAGACAGTTTGTACTACACTCTTACCAGCAAAGTTCTTTTATGAGTTATGTTATGATTTACAGTGGCCTTTGTTTCATTAAACTCAAACACAGATGCTTCAGACACATCTGCAATGATGCCTGCAAGAAACCTCCTGACCCTCAGGCAGCCTGAGCCACTTCAGCTGGCTGCTCTGTGTGTCCCACATAAATAATTATGAGAGGGGCAGCTCCAATCTCTGCTCCCCAGGACCTGAGGGAATGGCTGGAGCTGGGCCAGGGGAGGTTTGGGTGGGGTATCAGGGCAAGGTTCTTCCCCCAGAGGGTGCAGGGCACTGCCCAGGCTCCCCAGGGAATGGGCACAGCCCCGAGGCTGCCAGAGCTCCAGGAGAGCCTGGACAGAGCTGCCAGGGGTGCCCAGGGTGGGATTGTTGGGGGGTCTGTGCAGGGACAGGAGCTGCACTGGGGGATCCTTGTGGGTCCTTCCAGCTCAGGATATTCTGTGATTTCTATGGTACCAGAGTTCTGAAAATAAAATAAAAGACCTATCTCTGACACAGAACATTAGTCTGACAGTTATCAAACATTTCCCAATCCAGAAGAAGCCAAGAATGTCAGAACCATCCCTGATGAATTGGGATTTGCAAGGAAGATTGCTGTTAGAAAAGTTAGAGAATGGCTGGGAAATGATTACTTTCCATCTCACTAAAGCCCAATACTTGAGAATACAGAAATAGAACCTCTTCCTTCCCTAAAAAAAGAACCATTTTAATAAATAATCAATTGTCTCATTTTGTATGTTCAGTTTTGGGTTTCTGGGGAGTAGCTGAGTGATATTTTCAAATGTATTTCGATAACCATAGAAGCTGTAATTTCAGAGAGAGATTATTCTCTTATCTAACTAAAACTTCTAAGGACAACACCAAAGAATCTTCTCTGTTGTAGCTCTGCTCAGCAGCAAAAACAGTGAAAGATTTGCTAATGCCCAAAGGGAAAAACTGCAGACAGTTCAGATCCAAATTTTGTGATGTTTGACAGTGCTAATGAGTGATAATGAGCAACACTTGAGATCACACAGAAATGACTAATATTCAAGATATCAAACTCCTCCTTTATGATTTAGTCCAGATCACTTTTCTAAGCCATGAAGAACTGCATGCCAGAGCAGTCCCTGCTTTGCCTGACATCCAAAGCAGAGATGGAAAAGGGGATGTGCACCACTGAGCTCACCTCCACAGCAAAGCTCAAACCATCCCTAGCACAGATGGGCAAAATAAGAAGAGAGCTGCTTATTTCTCATCAGCAGCCTCAGGAAAATGAAGTTAGGTAAGAGATGTATCCCTCAACATCCTATTTCCAACAGCCAGAGAAAGGTCTGTGTGTCTGTCTGAGACCTCCCCCTCCAGTGCTGTGCCCAGCTCCAGGGCTCCCAACATAAGGAGAATGGAGAGCAGGACAGAGTCCAGCAGGACTGAGTCCAGGAGGCCACAGAGATGCTCCAAGAGCTGGAGCCCCTCTGCTCTGGCTGGGCTGGAAGAGCTGGGGGTGCTCACCCAGAGAAGAGAAGGCTCCAGGGAGAGCTCAGAGCCCTTTCCAGTGCCTACCATGAGAGCTGGAGAAGGACTTGGGAAAAGGGCCTGGAGTGACAGGACAAGGGGGAATGGCTTCTCATTGGTGGCATTAAATGGGATATTGGGATTAAATTCCTCCCTGCGAGGGTGGGGAGGTCCTGGCACAGGGTGCTCAGAGCAGCTGTGGCTGCCCCTGGTCCCTGGCAGTGTCCAAGGCCAGGTTGGATGGGGCTTGGAGCACCCTGGGATAGTGGAAGGTGTCCTTGCCCATGGCAGGGGGCTGGAAATAGATGTTCCCTAATGTCCCTTCCAACTCAAACCATTCTGTGACCTGCAAAGGACAGAATGAAGTGGTAGAAAGGCCTAAGAAACTCAATTATACTTTTCCCAAAGTATTCTTTTCCTAAGGTGAAAATAATAATTGAGAACATAAGCAAGCAAAGGTACAAAAATGTCACAACACAACACAAGCCAAGTTCCTATTCCTTATTTACACACATGCAAACGTTCAAGGAGCATTAAGATTATTGAAATGACAGATACAACTTGTAAATACCCCAATTACCAGTGCTTCTGGAAGAATCAGCACTAAATATCTACACTTCCTGAAGTTCCATTATAACTACCAGGGGGGAAAAAACCCAAACTCAAGGAAGACCCCACAGCTCCACGCACGTGCACAAACAATAAAACCTTTTACAACTGGGTGCCAGCAATGACACATTGTGCCAGAGAACATAAGTAACAGCCAAGGATTGGAATTTCAAACCAGAATTTTAAAACAATCCTGACAGTGGAGGAGGCAGCTCCACCTTGGGGTGCTGACGCTGTTTAAGATCACGACGACACCTACTCCCAAGGTCAGAAGGCTGAAATGACTCCAAATCAATCTTTATTACCTGGGAATTTCTTCCCTTTATGCTATTCTACAAAGAGCCACCCAAAGGGGTGGAAGAAAAACAAACTTCTTCGACCACATTGGTCAAGTCAGAGGGACATCAAGAAAAGGTCCCTCCTAGGGAAAGAAAGACAAACTTCTTCAACTACATTGGTCAAGTCAGAGGGACATCAAGAAAAGGTCCTTCCTAGGGAAAGTAAGTACTTTCCTAGTAATTTAAAGGTAATTTAGTCATGTAAACACAGGTTACAGTTAGGAAAACGTGTCTCTTGTTGACAGAGCAGTACCTGGGAAAAGAGTTTCAGAGAAACCAAACCTGCGAAGGACAGAATGAAGTTGGTAGAAAGGCCTAAGAAACTCAATTATACTTTTCCCAAAGTATTCTTTTCCTAAGGTGAAAATAATAATTGGGAACATAAGCAAGCAAAGGTACAAAAATGTCACAACACAACGCAAGCAAAGTTCCTATTCCTTATTTCCGTGGCTCCAACCGCGACTACAAGCGTGCCGCTCTTACCTGGCTGAGCCTTGCCGGGATGCTGCTGTCCCGCTGCTCCCTGCTGAGGAGGAGGAGGAGGAGGAGGAGGAGGAGGAGGAGGAGGAGGAGGGCTGGCTCCCGCTGCTGCCGTGCCCGGCGCCGGGCCGGGGGCGCTCAGAGCCCCGGCGGGCAGTGGCTGCCCCCGCTTTAGGAGCTGCTTCTGTTCCTGCTGGCGGAAGCGGGGAGGCACCTCTCGGGGCAGGTATCGGGACGCCGCGGGCTGCTGCCCGTTAGCAGACGCGCGCTTGCCATTGCTGCTGTTGGTGAGAGTGCTGGTGGAAGTACTGGTACCGGTACCGGCAGGTTGGGGCTGGCTTAAACTGGTCTTAATAGGTTCTGGCACTAGGGTAAAAGAAAAGAAGAAGGCAGAGGTTTAGGATTTGAAAAGGTATTTCGGTGGTTTTGGTGTTTTTTTTGCTGTAAATGGAGCAAAACAAAAAAAAATGGTTTTTTTTTTGGTTGTTTTGCAGCCACCGAGAAGTTGGCAGAGTGTGTTGCTTTTTTTGTGTAGGTTTACTTTCTGTGATGGTGCTGGAAGCTTTTATGCCCTACTGAAATAAATCATCTGGATGGTTTAAAACAGGAAGGAGGACAAAAGAAAGCTTTCGCAACTCAGTATTGAACAGAATGCTCATTGAAAGTGTGTGGCACCCCGCTGCACCCACCTTGAGCCTCCACTGCCCTTTTGGGGAGCAGTTTTGGGGGCGACCTTGCCCATATTAACATCAAATCCCAGGGTCTACAGCCATGAACACACATTTTCAGGCTTCTAATAAGCTCCCAAAGAAATGAGCTAAAAGACCTGATTCACCAGCTTATTCAGCACTCACAAAAACTATGGGTTTCTTTATCCAAACCTTTGCATCAAACTCCTAGGACATGCCAGTCACCAACATCTGCAATCCAGGCATAGATCTGATGCCCCCCACACTAGCCCAGCCTGTAATAAGCTAGCCAGGCCACCCTGGAATGTGCCTGCACACGAGTGACCTGCAGTGCCAGGTCCCTTTGGGACAAGCAGGGGGCTGGGGGAAGGAAGCCCTGGCCCAGCTCACCTGGCAGTAGCTGCCAGAGCTCTTAGGTCACACAGAGAAACTTTTTGAGCTTCAAGGGATGAACAAAACCAAACACAAGCCATGTCCAGTAAGTGCAAAATTCCAGCTCATTCATTGTCACAGAATATGCTGAATGGAAAGGGACACACAAGGATCATCACCCAAGTGCTGGCCCTGCACAGGATCTTCCCCTAGAGTCACACCTTGTGCCCAAGAATGCTGTTCAAATGCTGCTTGGACTCTGTCACAGACACTATAGACCCACACTCAGCCTCTCTCCAGGCTCTGACACACCTAGAAAACTGAACTACTACAGCTGCAGCAGTGAACAGCACCAAGGGAATGCAGAGGGTGGGTTCAAAGCAAGCAGGGACTTGACCAAGCAAAAACATGCCAAAAAGTCTGACAGAACCATCAGCACTCCACTTCTCTGAGGTATTTGTTTTGGAAACCTAAATAATTTCACCTGTGACTCTGTCTGAACAGAAAGGGAACTTTAAGCATATTAAAAAATTTGAAGTATCACTAATACCTGAAGAACAGAGAATAAATCTTCCTTAGCTTTTCAAAATACACAATCACCTTTGGAAACGAACAGTTCATCCTTACTTTGAAATTTTATTTTGAAATAGATACAAAGTATTATGGGAATGCAGAATAATTATTTTCAAATACCAAATCTGCATATTCAACATGAGAAAACTATTCTGTTCCCACACTACAAATGGATCTGTTGTTCACAATATAGAAAATAAGTCTGACTTCATTGCAATGGGCTTATTTTAGCTCCTATCGCTTCTGCTACTACTGTTACAGCAACGTAAGCATTTACCTCTACTGCCACTACCACCACAGAGCTGCAAACATTTACAAACAGCGAGATCTGAAGGACTCAGGATTTCTGCAAAGTCATTTACCACAAGGTTCACCTAAAGCACTGCAGACACAGGCTGATCAACCAAAAATAACCCACCCTGGCAGCCAGGGAGGTTCTCCAGCTCGGCTGACAGACCAGGCACACCCCACCCTGGTGCCAGCAGATGAGAGGGGATGCCAGGGAAGAGGAGGAAAAGGACAAGAGAATGGAAGCCACTCACTGGCACAACGCCAGCAGAGCCGGGATTTGTCTGGCCCTGAGATTTTCATGAGGAATATTAATTAATTGGAAATATATTTTAGAGAGCGTGGCAGGCAGCTTTTTAAAAAGTATTATACTCTCAATATTGTGTATATATAAATCACACCTGATACTTGCAAAGGTGTGCATATATTTATTTTTTAAAATCACTAATGCAAGTCATAGAATAGGCAACACTTTTCACTTTAATGTAAACTAACAAAGGTGTTTCATCACAAAGGTGAGGCCAGAGAAATCCATTTTACCAGTGTTAGACAATGTTCCCTCTACACATCTGAATCACAGATGAGAGAAAAGAACAAAGAAAATCAAAATATCACTGCACTTCAGAATTAAAATATTTCTGCATATTCATGCTACTGTCTTTTCTCTAATCAACACAGCAAAGTAATTTTTATTTCGTACATCAAAATCTCTTTAAAGAGTACTTAAATGGAAGCTCTTGCACGAATACTATGTCTACAAATCACGGTAGCTGGAAAAGAACTGTTTAATTACACCAACGACAGGGAATAAAGCAAAAAGAGTGAACAACATAACACGAATGGGCTCGAGCCCTAAATTCCAGCTTCATACCAGGCTGGGATTTACACTACAAACACAGCAACGATACTTAGAGACAATAGGACCGTGTTCTAAAAGCCACCCTCAGCAATGTTTAACCGGCAATTCTCACTCGATATGCACGGTGAGAAATACCAAATGTTCCAAGCCTCTGCCCCGGATGTCCTAATGATGAACTGCGCGTGATCTCGGCGATCACAGCATCTTTTACAAACCCTTGAGCCTGCAGGGCTGCACCCTGGCACGATGGGTGCCCCTTGGAAAGGCAGAGGGCACACAAAGGGCTTTCCCCACTGCGGGGCACAAAGGCAGAGCAGCGGGAGCCTCTCCCAGGCAGCGCCTGGGCACTGGGAGCTCTGCCTTTAATCAGCCCCAAGGGCCGAGCTGCCAACCCACAGAGAGCCCTGGCAGCCCCCCCAGGAGAAGCCTGTCCACCCTTTTCACCTGCAAGGAATCCGCTGGCATGGCTAATGGCATGTGGGCAGCTGCTGCAGAGCCAGGAATTAAAACGGAGCTTTTATGGCTAAATTTGCTTGAACGCGATAAAATGTTGTTTGAATCGTGTGGGATTGAACACCCAGTGATTTTCATAACCAGCACGTGATTAAAGAGCTAAAGCAAAAACATTTCAGTGGAAAGCCTCTTGCAAAAATACAATTAAAGGCGTAAAATGAAAGCCTTGCGATTTCTTGCTCTTAAGATGTTTGTGATGGGTATCTGCTTACTCTCCATTCCGAGCCGTACATACACTAAACAATGAGCTTGCTTGTAATAATTATCAGTACTTAATGGTATCTAAACTTCTTAATCCAATTTTACCCAAACAAATCCAATAATTACTCCATATGCTTTTTGATGATTACAATCTCGGGAATCCCAACTGCATAAAAAAAAGTGTTACGAGCAATTGTAGGTGGATTTTATTAATATAATGAATAGGATCAGTCTAACAGATTTCAATTACAACAATAGCTTTTAAGTACATTTCTATGACATAAGGAAAGAACATGCATAAATGAAAGAAACTGGTTAAGCCACATAATACTGATTTATGGCAGCTTTTTCCTTTCATTCACCTCATTAACATTTCTCTGTATTTCCGAATCTCCCACTCCAGCTCTATAAAACTTGCATTTCCAAAGCCTTCGAGGACCAGACATTCCAGAAGAGAAACAGTTAAACCCAGAAATGCATTCTTGGCTGCTACTGTGACAGGATTTATTTACAGCTTCTATTAAACACAGCAGCTCCATTACAAAGTGCTGGATGTGAGGAGAATTTTTGATTATACAATGCCAATGCCTCACTGCGTTAAACATATCATGCCAGTGTATTATTTTTTTCCTTCAGCAATTCGTTCAGGTCATTGTTTGATGGGTTTATGAATTCATTACAGGAAACAGATGGATCCCATAATTCAGAGCTATTCTCCCAGCCAATCATATGGGCAATTTTTTTTCCTCATCTTGCTCCCCCCTCCAAATCAACCTTAATGAAGCCACTTCCTCCATGGCCAGTTCCCTGCACACACACACACACACACACACTGCAGCACATCCACTGCTGGTTAAAGCTCCCTCTAAACACGAAAAGCTCTCCAAATAAAGCAGAGGAGCACAATCCCACAGACACCCCCTCCGAGGTCACACAGAATGCCAGGAACTTACCCAAGTCGGGTGAAGACAGCCACAAAACACAGCATTAGAGTGGGCAAAACCACAAGTCCTCATTAGTGAGAAACCTATTTTTTATTTGCTTACAGGAGTCTGTTGTAGGAAAAAATTCTTGCCCCCCGCCCCCCCCACCCCAATCTACTTTCAAAGGCTGAATTTTCATTTAGCAAATTACCTCCTTTGTCTCCCAAGTGCTGGGATTTGCTATCCACAGTGACATCTGCTGGCAACAGCAAAGGTGCTCAGAACTATTGCATAAAACCCACTTCTAATGTTTTTACACATAAAATGCCAAATTTTCTGCCTGGATCATACCTTCCTCCAAAATAATGAACTTCTGGGGGAAAAAAAACCCCTGCAATCTAATGCTAAAATAATCCCAAAACTTATAATGGCTTTAATAATGTAACCAGAAGCTGCTGTTCCACATCAAAGGCCACACCAAGTGATAAAAGTAAAAATACACGTGTTATTGTGGGTTTAGAACTTTGTCACCATTTATTTAAAGAAATGCTTTGACTTTGGGCCAATTCCTGATGATATCATTTATCTAATACTCAGAACAAATAAAGTCTTTTCCAGGTTTAACTTCATTTCCCCCCCTCAGAGCTGACCATGGTCCAGCATCTTCTGCTTCCTCTTCCAGACATTTCCTCTCCACTTTCTTCTCTTGTCTTTTACAACATTTCCTTCCTTAGGCTATCATCACCCCAGTTCTAAAATCTCATCTATAACCCACTTCTCCTGACAGACTTCTCACTTCTACCAACTTGTATCTTCTACACTTGATTTTTTTTTTTTCCCAGGCAACTGGAAGTCAGGGTAGGAATTAACAGGAAGCTGCAAAGTTCATGGAAAACTTCTAAATCAGTTATTAGGATTTCTCAACAATAGAAAGTCTTGCCTTCTTAACTGCTGGCTTTATACAAAGGTATGAAATAGAGAAGCACTGAGGACTATATTCCCCACCTCCACTTTGACTCTAAAGCAATGTATCCACAAATGCAGCTGACCCCTGGCTCCTACCCAGCCACTCCTTTGTTCCTCCCTCCCCTCAGTCATTCACCTCAGTCCAAACAAGTTCTGTCTGTCTGCTCATATTTCCCACCCGTGTCCCACCAGCCAAAGCTCGCTCTATGTATCTTAACGATGTCATGGCTGCTGAAATGACATTCTTACTTGATATTGTCATAAGCAAAGCGGGGAAATGTGAGCAAAATGTAAAATTGGTTGAAATGTTCTCTGGGAGAATCAATGGCTTGCTGTCAAAACAGAATATGGTTCAGAAGAGATTCCACGGGGACTTGATCCGAGCCTACGCTGTTCAATATTTCGTTAACAGCTGGATGATGGACTAGAGAATATCCTTATTAAATCTGCAAATGACACCAAGATGGGAGAAGGAAGCTGGGGGTGGTCAGATCGCTGTGTGACAGGATCAGAGCTCAGCAGTGAGGAACTGGAGAAGTGATGTGACAGAACTACTACAATTCAATAAGGAAAGTCACGTCATTAAGCAGGAGGAATTAAATGCAGAGCAGCAAACAACTCGCCTCACAGCAGCTCTGCAGAAAAAGAAGCAATGTTTTAGCAGATCACAAACCAAAGAGGAGGAAAAGATAATCAAGAAGATTAAAAAGCCAAGCAGTGGAATGGGATAAACACCCAGCAACCCATCTACTCGATGGGCATCACAAAGCCTTCCCTGTCTGTGCCCACAGCTGAGCATCTCTCTTCCAGATGGAGCTGGACCACCTGAAAAGGGCACAAAGGAAATGGGAATCTGGAAATGAGAACTGCCACAGCAGAGAGAGGTAAGGGAGGAGTCAGTCTACAAGATACTGGGTACACAAATTTAAAAAAAAATACAAAGAAAGAGGATGAAATAATTTTCTCCACCCCACAGTGAATAAGACAAGACTTGCTGGGTTTAAATGGCAGTCAGGGAGATTTAGGCTTACAATTCCAACAATAAGGATGATTAAGGATTATCTGCAGACATGATATAGGTTTGGTGATCTTGTCTCAGGGCAAGAGGATGGAATAAATGACCTCTCAAGAACCTTTAGAGCACATTTTCTACCACTCTGCATGTAAAACAGAGCTCCAAATCCATCTTACTCAGTTCTCCTACTTCCCTCAGCCACGACAAAGAAATCCTTTTTCTCTCAGGTTGACAGTCACAGCATCCCCCCCAGCTTCTGCTGGCTTTTAAATAAGTTTCAGGTGTGGCCTTTCTTCACCAGCCCTACTTGCAGATACTCTTATTTTGTTTTTGATTAATGTAAATTTGAAATTCTATCAATCCTGAGTGACATTTTATCCCTTCACTACTACAGTGAATCCTGTGTGTGAGCCCAGCACAGCCCACCCTGAGGCAGAACTTCTGTGCAGGAAAGGGTCAGAGCCCAACTCCATTCACAAACTGAACTTTTTTCTTAAGAGCTGGAAAAGTTCATAACAAAAACACAGATTCTTGAGTACTTCAGAGCTCTGACACAAGATTTTGTTTCCCTTTCTGGAACAGCATCTACATTTTGTTCTTTCAGATCTGTCAGCAGAGAGGGTGACAAATACTTCTTTTGACAGAAAGATACAAAACCTGTTTTGGGTGACTCAACATATATTTTTATGTTTTTTTTCAGTCCTATTCTACATTATTCAGGTTGGTTTCACATGCAGCAATCTTGTGAAGAACACTTACACTTTTAACAGTTTTAATATTTTCCTCACTGCTTTCCTCCATGTTAGCACTGATTATAATTTTAATTTTAAATTCACAATTAATTAGCTGTGCCATTAAAAATGGTACAGCTAATTAGGTTGATAGGTTGTCATCAACAATAGATTGATAATCCAAAGCAAATATGATGCTCTCCCACTGCAAGCCAAACTCTCTCATGTTTATTGAAAGCTCTGAGTGCACACACATGGGGCTTGCCATCAGCTAATTGATGAGCAGAAATTGGACTGTACACATCAGGCCTCAAACTCAGCAGCCCAAGCTAGGAACCAGGTCTGTGGGCAATGGAACAGTTAAATCCACGGAGCTGCATTCCTGCAGGACGTGAACTGATAACAGATGGTAACTTTCAAGGCTTAACAATTCATCTGTTTCCTTTCAAGCGAGAGTTCTCCGATGGGCAGGCGGAATCACGGGCATCTCTCTGCACACAGACCTGCCCAAATGCCAGCCCTTGAAAAGCAACAGATAAATACAGAAATAAAGAAATTCACCTAACTAGAAGCTGCTCTCTGTCCTGAAGCCTCTGACATCTCAGCATAGGTGTTATTTCCTTTAACACATCATCACACATTTAACTTGGAATTCAGGCTCCTGCAAACCCGATTCCCACCTCCAGAGCAGGGCAATACACTGGCCTAGGAAAGAGATCTTGGCTATTTTAAAGGAAAATAATGAAACTATTAGAAGTTTTTAATCACTCATATTAATAATGTTAAGAAACAACAGCATTAACAACTGTCTGTAAAGGACAGGAGGGAGATAAGAGTCATTGCTGAGACAAATTAACTGGTGAAGGAAATGATTACTGTAAAAATTTAAGTGAAAGGGCAGCTCAGAATTAAGAAAGGGATTCTCAGCAAGTGGTTAGAAATGCTGGCAGAATATTTTCAGGTTTTATAAGACTTTCCTATGGAGCGTTCAGAACTCTTCACAGAGAAATCACATCTTGTACTCTTTCCCAGAGCATTTAAGAACATCTGAACTCCACCAACTAATTGTATAAAGACCCACTAGGGAAACACAGAAAGTTCTATCCCACCAACAGGACATGAGAGCATCACAATGCCAGCAATTCAGTGTCAGGAGCCAGCCATGGGCATGTGCTCCCCTCTTCACCCCATCTCACCCTCCAAACCCTCCTCAGTGTTGCTCCAGGCAAGGTACCCCCAGCAGGAGCTACACAATAAAAGAGTCAGAGAAGACAGGAAACAGCTTCAAGTTAAATTACACAAAACCAACATTATCATCGCCGCCAAGTGCCAGTGGGAAAATTCAAGCATGTAATAACAGATTAAATAACTTCATACAGAGACACAGAAGAAGTCTGGGCAGACCAAGGAAGTGAATCCCTCAATTTTAACTGACTGTACGCGTTTAATCTCATTAGACAATGTTTTACAGAGTTTTCATATGCAAAAGAATTCTTTAAAAACAAATTTACAAACGGCACAGCCAGCACACCAGACGTGTTCTTCCTCCTTTCCACAGACCACTTCCAGGCACAGACTGAGGAGTAAATATTCTTTACTGCAGAACCTCAATCACTAAAACAGCAGACAAACAGATAAATATGCAAATTCCCAATAAATAGTACATTCCTAAGAAACTGACAATGAGGACAACCTCAGAATCCACTGATTACTGGATACAAGAGCCTGAAATTTCCTTCACCTTGAACAGTGATGGATTTACAGTGGGGCTTGAAGAGCGAATCCCAGTGTAAATGCTTCCAGTTTCATACAGATGTGTTTGGGTGCTGTAAAGACCCCCCCATATCACCATCATTCTATCTGGGGCTGCCTCTGCAGAAATCACTCAGTGCTGGCACACAGGGCACAGATTCTATCACACTTGGAGTATTGTGCTGTACCCAGGGTCTGTCTGTGCAGGGTGGATGTTCCTGGAGTTTCAGGGTGTCCAAGGGCACACCCAGTGCTGGCATTCTACCCAGGACAACTGGGAATACTAAGCACTCATGCTAGAGCAGGTACAACCTCCTTTCCCACTTTGACACTTGGACTGGAAAGAGAGGTAAAGACTCTCTGGCTGTTTTCTGGAATGCCTGGAAATTGGCAGTGTGTATTTACGGATCAATACCCTAACATGGATAAAGAGAGATCAATGTGTGCAGGACACCTCTGAGCTGCCAGGTGTGCAGGCAGCCCGTGTGATTTTGTGTGCCCAAAAATCAGTGTCCAGGGAGCCCCAGGCCTGGAGAGTGTGGACAAACCCCAGGCCCAACAGCCCAAACACATCACATCACTAGACACAGGCACATTTTTCTCCTGGAGAACAGAAATGCAGCTCCTCCAGGTGTTTCATTTCTGTTTTGGAGGATCAGGCTGCACTGATGTTTAACTCCTTTCAGACGTGCCCATGGAAGCACGTTGTGACTGCCTGCAGATGACAGGGCTGCTGCTCAGATAGGAAGTGTAACGCTGCCTGACACTGCCTGTGCTGCTGGAATCGTGGCACTGGGCCCACATGTCACCCTGACTAAAGGCCTCTGCAAACACAAAGCCTCAGCCCTCCTGTCACAGACATTTATGGGACCAAATGAATATTTTATGTGCGACACTAAAATAGCAACGATTTTGTGAGCAACCAGGAGCAGGGCCTCTGTGATTTTGGCAGAACCTTTCAGTTCACATTCTAGCTCAAAAGAAGACTTAATATGTTTATACTACAGCTCTAAAGATAGTGTAGAGTTATCTGAGCTATCATTCTAAATCAGTCAGCAGGAAAAACTGAAGCAGAGCCAACAGAGTGTCCAGCATGGACCAGCCTCCCTCACTCCTGGGCAGTGTGGATTTATTCCAAGTTTCAGGTAGCATCACCCTGAGAAATTGTGCATGGAGCCAACTCAATGAAAGATAAAGCTGAAATATTTTGGCCTTGGATGTTAAAATCTTGTGTCCTTATTAGGATAACTGAAGATGGGTTCATTTATATTTCACAAAATTATTTTGAAAATCTTTGCTTTGAGCAAGTAGGTCTTTTTAACATACGAACCCATAGGGACACCATTACCACTTTAGGGGACTGTTCTAATAAAATTTAATGGATTTTCCATCATAAAAACCTGTTTGGGGTTCTACATCCTTCTTTGGATGCAGTTCCTAGCATTTGAAATACATGAAAATGTCATTCTAGCCTTCAGACAGGAGCAGCTGAGAAAAACTTGAAGCCCAAAATGAAGAGTGATCCCTTAAACCCAATTAAATTCATGCTCTAGAGATAAAATAAACAAACCAGTGTTTAAGTCTGCAGGGAGGGGAGGAAGAAAATACACTGAACTTAAAAATTATATTTCAGTTTTTTTAGTATTTCCTTTTAAACCTAAACATGACATTTCATATGCAATAATGTTTTTCTGAATGAGCTTCTCAATGCTGGCCTCTTTCCTGGAAGGTTTTTGTTTGGAAGTCTGAGTTCACCTACCTGACAGTCAAACCTGGAGAGTCTGAAGCAAACCCCTCATTTCTGATTCAACAGTGAATCTGAAGCAAACTCTTCATTAATTCAGCTTAAGCTGAACAGATTTTTTATGTCTCCAGTGCCATCGTGCATTAAGGCTCCATAAGAAAAACAGGATTTAAATTATTCAGGAACGTGAAGAAAGCAGTTCCAGCAATTTACAGACTTTCTCCTATTCAGGTCCTTCAGGAAAATTTCTTAAAAAAAAGCAGCCTGAAACCTGATGGGGATTCAGCAATGCTTTCCCTGCAGGTTAAGGTGGAACCAAAGAAAACCCAGAGCGAGTTCATTTGCTGAGCACATTCTGCAGGACACCCCTTCAGCCTGCAGTGCCCACCCAGGGAAGCTCCTCCCGAGATTCCAGCACCCACTTTCAGCAGGAAGAACAAGCCCAGAGCATCCATCCCATGTTTCCAGGGGGTTGTTGTCCCAGTGACAGCCCTGGGTGATCGGGCTGTCACCATAGCAACTTTCACCAAGAACTCACAATGCACCCAAACGAACTCCGAGCTAAATTAACTTATTGCATGTCACCAGTGAGAAATGACTGTTCAGAGGTAATTTTCTGTACTAATATGTAATAGAGTTAACTCCCTAAATTGAATTAAATTAATTAAATGCCACTCCCAGTAAATCAGATTCTATTACATGAATGTTAAAAGAAATTAAAGATGTTTTAATAAAGATTACTAATAATAACTTAATATTATTACTTCATTTTAATTCAAAAATTCGGCTCAGTTTATTTTAGACACATGTCTTCCCCTCACTAGGAAAGAATACCTAATTACTCCACATGCATTACACACAGTTATTTCATAGAAATGGGCTTAGACTTGGCTAAAAGAAGTAACACCAGCATTTTAAGAAGAAATACAGCTTGGTTTAATAAGTAATATCCTGAGATTCTTCCTCCCCTCACACTATGGGTAAATTCCACACTTTCAGTGACTGTGTCCAGTTTCCAGAGACTTTCCTTTCTGCTTTTTGCAGAAAAAAATGAAAATGTCATTGCAGTAAAGCCAATTGTCAACAAAGAGGAAATCACCCTGTCTGCCTAGGCAGGGCACACCTTAATGGCTTTGCAGATCTGTCTAACAATGCTTTATTCAGTTTGGTTTTTTAAAGTAGATTCTTGCACTTTAGAGGACAGGCAGCTAGGAGCTAAGAGGGTCCCAGCTGCTCATGTAAATAAAAAGTTAAATTTGCCAGCTGATGGTGTTTGTGCTGTCCCCATGACCCTGACTTTAACTCGTAACACACCAAGACACTTTGGGCAGAAACGGGGGCTATTTAACAACAATCACCTCTCAGAATTACAGACCATGTTATCCAGTTTTATCCATTATTTAGGAGGAAGCTGTGTTTTTGTGCTGAGAAGGCAGCTGGTGACAGCAGAGGGAGCACACGGAGCTGTCACATCTGCCACTGGCCACAGGGTGACAATGACGTCAGCCCAAGCACCAGCTCAGCTCAGCATGGAGAGGGAAAGGCAGCACAGCCACTAAAAAAATATGGTAAATCAGGATTAAAATATCCCCTGAATCTCCAGCAAATTAAGGCCCTGACAACCTCGTGGGGTGGAACAAGATGAGCTTCAACATCCCACCTACATTCCAGGTATCAGTAAAATGGGATTATGGATTTAAGTGTTCAATGTTACTACACATCTAAGTCATTATCCACAGATTTTAAGTTAGAATTAGATTTTTTTTTTAAAGTCTTAGTAGCCATAATAAGGCACCAAATCACAAAGTCTTCCACAGATCTTTTCTGGAAAGGAAGAGCTGAACAACTGAGGAGGCTGAAGGAGACCTCTCATTTGATTACTCACAGCTCATTTGATTTCTCACAGTGATCACTGGACAAGATTAGAGATAACTATACAACAAAGAAAAAAAAATTGAATTATTACTTTTGGAAACTGGCAGCAAGATATGGAAGCTGTAGCAAGACGTGAATTACGATGGAGCCCAGGTCAGAAAGGTGGCACTGAACACATTATTTTCTTCCTGTTTCACTCTGAAGACTTTGTCCTGTTGAGAAAGGAAATGCTAGGTGCTCACGTGTACAGCAGTGAAGAACTGCCAGTGCAGGACAGGACAGGACAGCCTGACACCCCCAGCACCTGCAGGAAGGGTTCTCATGGTTTGTCAATCAAGCCTAAACAACTGCAGTGGAAACTTTGGGGAAATTAAAGCAAGGAATAGATTTAAATGTATGCTTCAGGGGAAGCAGAGGTGGAAATGAGTAGTGATTAAGCAGGAGAAATGGGGAGTGAAGAAGAAACTGCACATTATCAAATTGAGATCTTTACAGAATAAGGTATCTGAAACTTGGGAGTTTCTCAGAGCAAGTTGAGTTTAGGGACAGAAAAGTGAGAGAGAAGAACTAGCACTGCTCTGAACAGCCTGGATTACAGAGCTACACAATGGGGTGAGCCTGCAAGGCACAGAAAATAAATCAGCCTCAGGTTTTACTTGTAAAGAGCAGCAGGTTACTGTCCACAGATTAACTCCAAGGCTACTTTGTAATTCTCCAATCACAGTGTGCTGCTCTTGGCAGGGACAGAGTTAATTTTCTTACAGTAGCTGGTGTGGGGCTGTGGTTTGGATCTGTGCTGATAACTCAGGGTGTTTTCATTCCTGCTGAGCAGTGCTCACAGACAGCCAAGGCCAGCTCTGCTCCTCACCCCACGCTGCCAGCCAGGAGGCTGGGGGGACACAAGGAGCTGGGAGGGGACACAGCCAGGACAGCTGACCCCAGCTGACCCGAGGGAATATTCCATACCAGATGGTGTCATGATCACCATATAAAACTGGGGGAGAAGGAGAAAGATGGAGATGTTTGGAGTGATGATGGTGTTTGTCCTCCCCAGGCACTGCTGGCTGTGATGGAGCCCTGCTGTCAGGGATGGCTGAACACCTGCCTGCCATGGGAAGTGGGGAATCAACTCTCTGTTTTGTTTTGCCTTTGTGTGTGACTTTTGCTTTACTTATTAAACTATTTTTATCTCAACCCACGAGTTTTCTCACTTTTACTGCTCCAATTGTCTCCACATCCTGCTGGGGGGGAGTGAGCGAAGGCTGAGCTCCTGCCTGGGCTTAAACCACAACATACAGATGCTGCCTTTAAAAAATAATTCTGCACTAACTGGAAGGACTTCCAAAGAAGAAAAACATGATTTATTACGGTTTGAAAAACAGCCCAGAAACACTAGCACAGGGGAGAACTGGATGGGCTGTTAAATAAAAAACAGGAGAAACAAAATGCCTCTGCAGTGGAAGGGAAGATCAGCTCTCCTGGGCCAAGCAGCCAACAAAGAAGGGGCTTAAGTTATAGGAATGACTTTTCAGGCTGAATATGAAGATGCCTTTCCAACAATAATCAAAACATCTTTCAAGAACATCTGTTGGGCCTGTCTGAGAGAGGGGAGAGGGTTAAGACCATCCCTTTTTGCTCATCCAAAGGGATATATCTAGTCCTGTGACAGTAAGACCTCAAGGTGGCATTTGAATTTTTAACAGAGTTGAAGAATCATCAGTTCTCTATATTAGTAACTCACGTGCTTCAAAAGAGAAGTCCATGAGAGCCTGTCTGGCCTCCTAAATGTGAAAAGTCTGGCTGGCTCCATAAAAACTGATGAAAAAAAGCAACAGCAGTCAAATCAGAAATTATGCCTGAAACGTTAAGAGCATCCCGGAAACAGGAGGGCAGGTCTTCAGGAGACTGTGACAAAACAGAGAACTTCTGTTAGCAGGGGAAGAGGCCACCAGGAGCCTGAGTCACACCAAGTTCAGCTGTTCCCATTGGGCAAGCAATAATAACAGTGGGTGGCACGCCCAGGGCAGCTGAGGAGCACGGGAGGCATTTGGTGGTGCTGTTAAACACAGGTCCCACAAGACAGCTGAGCGTGAGCCACTGCTGCCACCCCACAAGGGCAGGATGCCTGCAGGGAAAATCGCCTCCTCTCTGGATGCTAATGCACACTGCACTGCCTGAACCAGTTCAGGAATAACCTGAAGGATCAGGTGTACAATGCACACCTGAGCAGAAGCTTTGGAGCATTTACCGGAGCGTGAGCTGGTTCAACAGACGTTTAAAGTAGTCCTGGAGGATTTGTAAAGTATGGGCTACCACCTTTAACAACTCAGGAAAAACATTAAAATAATCTAGCAAAACACAGGGAATCTAAGGGTTCTCAGAGCAGAGGAATGTCAACACCAGACAGTCAACAAGAGAACACAAGGTCCCTCAGGCCAAACGCTTCACACACAGTGTAAAAGAATCAGAAACACGTTTTGATTCCCTCCCTTTTCCCAAGATAACCCTCTCCAGCATTTGCACAGTAACTATTCCAGGAGCATGTACTAGTGTTACAGTTCAAAGTGGATTTCATCCTTCCCAAGGAAGGGATCAGGTAACCTTAGAAACCCAGCATGTATCTCAAAACAATCATTACCAAAGCGAGCTAATACATCTCCTGATGAACCTCTCCTCCAGCTCACTGTTTGCAGATCTTATCAACATTATATTTATATGCCTTACAAGCCTCCTCCAGGTAGCAAGATGATAATCTAATAATAGAAAGTGGTCAGCACACTGCAGATAAATCAAAGTTGATGGGTCATTTTTTCATGGGAAACTGTTAGCTGCCTTCTCCATGAAAATCTGCGTGAGCCAGGCCTCAAGACAGAGAAGAAATTGCCTTTGTGGACGTGTTTCTTTAAAAGAAGAATAAAAATGAACAACAGACTGCAGTTCAGAAAGTAAAGAGACAAAGAAGCAGACTGATTAACAGGTGAGCTGTGCTATAAAGTCACTTCCAAGGAAAATCTCAGACTCAGCTGGGTGGGGAGGAGGTGTGGGATGAGTGTTGCTATCAGTAGATACAAAAGTGGCATCTTACAAAGGAAATATTGGGGTATGTATGCTCTGATGGAAGGCAAATATCAGACAACATTCTATTTATAATTGGAAAACAGTTATTTTACAAGCAGACTGACAGAAGAATAGAGCATTTGCCAATGCCTGAGCTGCTGCAATGTCAAAAGAGCAGCAGTTTGACCATTCCTCAGCCCACATGCTCCATACACTGCACTGGAGAACAGCAGCAGGGAGGAAAGCACCCACTGTGGGCAGATAAACACCCATAACCCAGCTGGGTTTTGATCATAACCAACACCATTATCATTGTGCAGCTGGGTTAAAATTTACCTTCGAAAATATCCAGTTGTCAACAACTGTATTGGCAGTTTTGTTGCTGAAAAAGCAAACTGGGATTTATCTGAGAGCACTTCCCACCAAGGGGCACCCTGACAATTAGTCTAGAGAAGAAAAGCCCAGTCTGTGCTTACTCTCTCTTCAAAGGGTATTCTTGCAGAGATAATGTCCCAGGCTAGAAATGCATTTGACAAAGGCCAATGTAAAGAGGAATCTGATGATGCACATCAACCCTTACAACCCTTACAACCTAGAGCATTTGGAAAGTGTTTTTAACCAACTGTGACTCGTTGGTTAAGCTCCTATTTTTACTTAATTCTAGAACTAAATATTTACAGGTCAGGCTCTTGCCATCCCTAATAAACCCACATCATTCCCAACTGAGGAAACAGAAAAAGCAATATTCTGCCTGTATTTATATTATGAGCACATGCCTAAATTCACGTAACAGCAAACTACCTCAGACCTTCTCTGAGGAGAATAAAAACTACCTGAGGAGCACTAGGAGTATTTACTTGAGTCCTTACCAACTTTTCCATTCCCAGGTGAGGAATCTGCAAAGCTGACAAGGACTGGTGATGCTTTACTGGAGCAAAGCAGCAGCAACTCCAGGCAAGGACATCAAAGCACCTCAGAGGGGGCAGCTGTCCTCTAAATCCAGCTCAGGCTTGGAGCACATTAGGAAGAATATATTTCATGGTTACTTCTTGTATTTTCAAATAACCCCAGAGTTATATGTTTGTTTGTTTTTCTTTTATGAGATAAATGTGGGTTTTTTTCCCAAAAACCTGTACTAATTGCTTTGGTGTGTTGCTGAAAAGAGCATTTCCTTGTAGGCTGGGGAATCTACAGCTTCCCAGGAGCTACAGAAGATTTAAACCTTCAGAGCTGTCAGTGCTTGCTTGCAGGGCTCAGGGTATCCAACCCTGACAAACCCTCTCTCCTGCAAAAAGACACCAATTCTCAATGCTAATCTCTCCTTGGGCACCTCTGACTTGCAAACCAGCCAGCCACACAGAGAAAGAGCTACAAACCCAAATAAAGTTTACCAAGGCTTATTCATACGTTTGCTGTTTATTTCTCCTTCACTTCACAACGGTAATGCTGAAGTTACTCATAATATTTCTTGCACTTGTGAGAGCAAAAAGCCTATTAAATACCACTGAACTACTGCCTGTCACAGTCACTCCACTTGAAAGAAAAGTAGGTAGGAAACCAAAGTTGTTTTTTTCCTCCAGTTGTATTTAACTCCAGCTCTCCCAACTCATCCTTCTTGCTTTGTCTCCTTGACTATGCAAATTGCTCCTCCTGTCTGCTCCCATCTTTTTGCATTTTCTACTCCTCTTCACCCAGTCCTGGACTCACAAATTACCTCCACCCTCTATTCTGTGCAGGCTGTAAAATGGTAATTACTCCTCTATCGGAGAAGTGATATCTCACTGGGTTTTATGAACAAATTCATGTTTGTTTAAAGATACTTATAATAGCAGAACACCCCCATGATAACGTTTATCAAAAAGAAAACATTTTTGTGTTACAAAGCCTTAACGTATGGCCACAGGTTATCATTAAGTTATCAAGTGACTGCATATTAAGATCTAATTGAAGAACTTATTGCAGTGCTCCCCCTCCTTCTGCAATGATGATTTATGGCACATTTTGTCACTACAATGTGCAGCAGTTCAGTACAAACACAGCACTTAACTAACAAGATGACAGAGGCAGATATTCAAGCACAAGCTATAAATACTCAAATGAGTCAGAGGTTGTAAATCTGTTGTAAATCATACCTGATTTGTAGGCTGGAACACATTTTCTAATCTTATGGAAAAAGCCTCTGGTGGTTCCTACAATAATGTGACACGAACCAGAAAAACCCAAGACTCTCCTTTTTAAAAAAGACTGTGTTACACAATCTCGTAATTCTACTTAAAATTCTGATGAGATTCTCTAAAAAGTTTCATTTCCCCTTCTTTCCTATGGAACTACCACTAAACATAAGGAACATCTACCACAGCCAGAAGGAGCACATTGTCAGTGTACACAAACTTCATTTCTGTACGAGCAGAATGGAGGTTACAGGAAGGTGATTCACACACACACGAGCACAGGCAAAGAACATTCTAACAGCCCATTTGGGCAGGGTAAGTAAAGAATCAATTTAATAATATGCAGTAATCTCCATGGCTGATTTAGAAATGAGAATAACCCAGCTTTGGAAACAGGTATGCTGCTACTCCTGGCATCCCAACAGAAACGCCAGAGCAGGGGATGGGATCTCAGATATTTTTATTCATTCTTATTTTTCCTTTTAACTCCCCTTTCTGATAGAGTGGACCATGTTCCTCCAGGTAAAATATACAGATACTACATCTGTGGGATAACAGATAACCTGAAGGAAGTATGCCAGCATTTGTGACACCACAATGGTTTACCCAGAACCACACACTTTTAAATGTTTTCTGTTCAATCTCCCAAAATGGAATGTGTGAGAGCACAAACCTTGGCAGAATGATCTCCCAGTCTGCAGACAACCCCCCTGACTCTGCGAGCTGCATATTAAAATCATCACACTCAGAGGAGTCCCAAGGCACACAGCCCAGCCAGCCTGGGGGAGGGGACAGCTCCACAACAGACCACAGACAGAAGGGAATGATGCTCAGCTCAGGAGCCACTGCACCACTGGAACAGAGGATGGGCAATGCTGGACAGGCTGCTGAATCCAGGATCACTGCAGCCATTCCAGCTTCTGCAATCCTGCTTCATCATCCCTCAGCAGAGAGCTGAAATTCCCTTTTTCCCCTTGGAAAGCCCACCTCTCCCTTCCTGACCCCAGGCCATCAACAGCCAGACAGACCTACAAGGATCACAGAGGTCCAAGAGGCACAGATTGACCATCTCTGCTTCACAGTAAAGGGATAAAAATATTTTCCAGCTAACATTTCTAATCAAAATGTTTACCAAAATACTTTCTGTGTTAGACTAACTGTGGTATATAGACTTAACTGTTTTTACTTCTCTGTTTGCAGATTTAGCACTTACCTTTATTGCAGGTAATGCTGGAGGGTTGGATGGATACTTTGCCTTTCAATTACCAGGGTGGATGTTTGAGTAACAAACCACTTAAGCTATTTTATATCAGCTTTAGACAAATGCACTCAGCTGAGGTGGGAGTGAAGCAGGCAGGGAACTGATCACCTGTGCTGATCAGAACTGATCATAAACCTGCAGGAGGCTGGCTAGAAGAGAACCAGGCAGCAAAACACACCCTGATAGTATTTATGACAATCACAGCTCCCTTAAAGCCCCTGCAGTTATTAAATAACAGCCATTCCCATACTAGTGACCCTTTACCATACCGAACAGAACTCACAATTACAGCTGAATGTTTTCATTAGAAAAGCCTTTATACACAAAGTTTCTTGATCAAGTGCACATAAACTGGCAAGAGTTTACCCATGTAAAATAAACACTAATAGCCTGTGCTCAATAGTTCTGCTCTCAAAAAAATTACCATAAAAGAACAACTTCAATGTGCAATAAAAACCTGCTCATTTCCCACCTCATCTAATTCTGCAGTGCTTCTCTCCAGCTGAACAGGAAGACTACTTTCATTTGTTTTCAAGTAATTGAGAAACATTTCAGGTCTTTATCAGCTCTCGAATCTTTCTTCCTTTCACACATTCCCCAGAATTGTTGCCAACAGCGTATTTATAAAAGATCCAGCCTCACAAAAATACTCAGGCAAACAACGTTGCAGGGGGAAAAAAAATAGAAACTGAAGGAGCTGTTATGTAGAAAAGACTTAAAGGGTTGGATCATTGTTTAAACAGAAAAAAATAATTTGTTTCAGTGGATGCAAGAGCTGTGTGAGGGAGCACTTCCTAGCCCTGGACTCCAGCAGCAGCCACATACCTTTCCCCTAAGGGTGGAAATGTGTGTTTATTTTGGAAGAGGTTTGTGCTCCACATCACAAATGGAAACATTCAGCTGGGGCTGAGGCCTCAGAGCAAGACTGAACTGACAACACACCACAAACACACCCCCACAGGAAACCTCCTTCCTCTTGCTTCCCTTCTCTTTCCTGAGGCCTCATCGGTGACTGAACCTGCAGCAGCCCAGATCAGCTCAGAGCTGCAGGTACAAAACACACAAGCTTATTACTGGCCAGGACAGCAACTCCACATCTCCGTGACAGACAAATCCATGAAAAACTTACTATTAATTAAAAAGAATCAGACCTTGATCACAGGTTTTTAGCACAGAAGAAGCCAACCCAAAGGGCAAACCCTCCCTTCCTCTCGAGCCCCACCACCTGGCCCTTCCGACCCACTTCAGCAAAGTGCCTTCTCCTCCACAAACACTGCTGAGAGCAAACAAGCAAACTGTACAAACACCCTGCCCCAGCCAGCTGAAAAACAACCTGAAAAACCCTCCCAGATCCCATCTGCACTTGTAGGATTTCTTTTTCTCCACTAGGACCTAACTGGTGCAAGGACCTCTCGCTGCCATGGCAACCCAGTTGCAGAACTCAGTGACACACACATAAAATTAAGCAATTTTTTTTTAAGTTACCACAAACAGCTCCCTTAAGTCATATTTATAAAGATCTTACCTACCAAAATCTACATTTTGCAAAATGTCCAGTTCCAGTCCAGCTTTAATCTCTGATTTAATACATCCTGCCCACAGTCCATTCACTCAGTTTTACCATGCCATCCTGTCATCACAACTAATTTAATTGCTGTGTCCCAGATAGGAAATAAATTAACTAAATTCAGTGATAATCCCTGTGTTGCCTTTTAGTTCAAGTAGCATGTGTCACTCAACCTTGAAAATGTATCCAAATACAGCACTTGCTGCAGCACTGCAATAAAGTTTACAGCAACTCTGAATATGGCAGGAAAAAAGTTGTCAGATTTTTCCTCTCATTAATTTTCTACTAATATTTTCTGTATTTTAAGAAATTCCTGCTACCTCTCATAAGTTCATGCACATCCCTCCTTAAGATAACTGTAAGGAACTGCACTGTAAAGTGGAAATAAATCATTTCCACAAAGCAACCTAAAAAGCAGTGAGTAGTTGCCAGACAAAGGAAATTCAAAGAAGGGTCACTTACAGGACTGTAAATAACCCCTGGCCCTTGCCCTGAGCATGAACAGGAGGTTTGGGTTCTCTGTAGGACAGGTTCCCCCTTCCAACGATGCTGAACCACAAAAAGCTGCATCACTGCTTCTGACAGATGAAACAATAAATGCCAAAGCTGCTTGATCTCTAACAGAACTATCCTTATTCACTGCTGTCTTCTTCCTGATTCATATTTTATAGCAATAAAAGATGCTTAATATGTGGATAGCTAACCAAAAAAAAACCTCAACAGATGGAGAAATGCAGTTCCTAAATTTGAAAGAAACAAACTCACAAGCATACCTGGAAAACTGAAGTTGTTAACTAGAAACTTGAACGTGGCAGTTTTAAGCAATTAAAAGCAAAGCTGTCACAACAGAGACAGAAATAGCAACATCCCACAGAGGGAAAGCAGAAGGCTCTGTGTCTCACTAGTAACAGAAATGAAGAGCCACTGCATTAACACGTGAAAATGAATTTAGTTACCCTGACAGCAAAAACATCTGCTGCTGAATTGTGATATTAAAAAGTCATTATAATCCATTATAGAACAGTGAAACCTTTTCACACAGAAGCGAGCTGATATAGAGAGCAAAACAAGCAATACTGTGAAAACAGAAATATTCCATTTAGATAGGAATTGCTCTCCTGTATCTTAATTCCAAATTCTTTTATGTACCTAAGTTTTGGTGGGACTCACATACCTCTGCTCCCTTCTCCTGAAAGGAAAATCCAGTGTTATAAACCACATGAGATCTCACAGTGCAGATGCTACAGAATTCAAACTAAGACCTTCTGACCTCTCACTTTCTACACAGGAAAAGCTTAGAAAGAAAAGGACAGAGTTTCAATAAATTACTGTTACAGTATCTTCATCATGCAGTTATTACTTTCTTTTTTTCCGAATTCATATTACTGAAATAATATTTAATTTCTGCTGTATAAATCATAAGAAGTGTTTGAATTGCTATGTTCTTTAAGTCCACCCCTGATGTTAAGCTTGGCTCTTCTCTAATTCTCAGTCTTTGGGACTCTGGGAAGCTCCACTTGCCTGTCACCTAATTACCCACCAATAAATGACCATGCACTTGAGCTGGTTGAGAACTGTTCAAATCAAAGGAGAGATGACACAAAAAGATCTATAAACCATCAGCTGTAGAAGAGAGCCATTACTTTGCCTCTCTTTCTCACCTTTCTGAAAGCCACAGCTACATTAACTTTTCTCCTAGGGAACCTGGCAGCCCACTGCCCCCAAAGGGGAAGGCATTCCTTACCTCTGCTGCTTCCTGACTCTGCTGCAAACCAGCTCCACTCACTTCCCAGGCACACAACCCACACAGAAAGAAAAACAGGCAGTGGTGGCAGCAGGGGAAACAGTTTCTCCTAAGCTCCATGAATTGAGTTTACACATTAAATTGAGTTGAATTGTGCAAGGGGAAAGGGGCAATTACTTGTCTTTGAAACAGAAAAATAACTACTAACAACTAAATGGAAAACTGCATCTGTCTTGACAAAAGAGATGACACATGCTGTGTTATGGTTCGGAGAAAATTAATCCATATATTCTTGTCAAAAGGCTGCTGCAGAATACCCAGCAAGATAAGCCAAAGCTTAGGCTGAGAATCCCAACAAAACTTTAGGAACATAACAGTCCTAGTAAGATATACTCCCCTCATTAAACAGACACAATGAATAAAAAGTACAAGCATATTTTTTTTAACAAGCTTATAAAAATATCCAACATTTCACAAAGAATAAACATGGATTTACCTTTGGTTTTTTGTTCAGCAGCCTGAAAGAAGAGAAGAACAAAACAAATCAACGACTTGTCAATACTGTAAATTTATATTTAATAATTATAGGGCTGCAGGCCTAACTTTTTGCAGAAACCACTTGCATAAATCAGGCATTGGTTTCATTTTAGGACTAGAGAATGTTCATTTAACTCCATGTGACAGGAATATGGGAATGGCAACCTCTGTCTGACTGAAGCCAGAAGTAGATGCCAGAGACAGTGTAAAGAATGACAAGAGAGGGCAGCAGCCCCATCCACCCACCCAGCCTTCCCTCTCCTGGGGGTCAGAGGCTTTCTGGACCCACACTGTGCCTGTGAAGCCTTGAGCACCCAGCAGAATTAACTTCTGTGACTTTGTCCAGCATCTCTTCGAACCCACCCATACCACCAGCTTTCACAGAAGGCCCGCTCGTTTTTTAATCTCTTCAGAATCTTAATTTTTTTTTTTTATGATGCCTGATTTTTATACCAGAAAAGACAGTGATCAATTCTCACTTCAAATTAAAACTAACTGTGCAATCCAGAAAATGAAGGAGGAAATGCACAGCAGTGAAAATGAGCCTGGGAACCCAGAGTGCCTCTGGGACTGACCCAGGTACTTGTGGCTGAGGAATGGCCCCAGGAGCCAGGTGTGGGAGCAGCCCCATCCCAGCAGGGCATGGTGAGCATGGGCAGTGCCAAAGCCCTGGCACAGCTGCTTGGGCAGGGATTCTGTGACCACAGCCTCACCCCAAGCCAGTGGCAGTGATCACTTGTGCCAGGCTCACTCCCAGAAGTGAAGCTGCAGCATCAGTATCCCCACTCCCATTTAAAAGTGAAGGGTTCAATTACAACAGGAACGTGAACAAACCTTTTTCTGAGCACCTTCCTTCTTTTTCTTTTCTTCCTGCTTTTTCTTTTTCTTTTCTTCCATCAAATGTTCCTCTTCTTGTGTTTCTTGTTCTTTCTCCCTGATAAAAACAAAGGTGAGGAAGAGCTTTTCAGTAAGATGAAGTTTCTCTAGGAAGGTGAATAATCCATATTTGCATTGCTAACTTTTTACATCTCATGTCTAAAACAGGCTGCTTCTAATGCTGCAATAAAACCACTAAAACAGAGCTGTTCCAAAATTGAAACACACAACAAATAAAACAGCAGGCAGTAAGAAGTCAGAAAGGATAGATTTTATTTGGAACCTCTTTCCACAATCACTCATAAGTACTGCTTAATATTAGCATATTCTAGGGAAAGAAAGTTTGAAACTGGGAAAAAAAGGAACAAACCCAAGTAATTAATGCAAGTTTTGCTGGCTTTCAGCAGCTGTGATTCACAATATACCTTGAAGATCATGAGCAAGTACGTTATTTTGCAACTATTTTTCTCTTTTTGATCAAACACGTGCTGCATTAATTTTCCATACGCATCAATTTTGTTCTCAAGAGCTGTAAACCAAGGCCCAGATGAATTCCAATAATCATATTTTGTGCTCATCCTATAAATTCTAGCTGAAGAATTTGCATTAATGCAAAACAAGATTGTTCCAGTATCATCTTGATTAAAAATTAACCTGAATCATTCCAAACCAAGAAGAAAAGCTATTTGAAACCTCCTTTTCTCTGCTTCCTATGTCCATCACTGAAATAAATGGTTACAGCAATGACCATCCCCAACATCCTTTTCAATAAATACCAATGCAAATAATTCATTTACTTCTCTATCACTACTTTATCTTCCTTGACAGCTCTTCAGGTCCTGATCATTTATCAGCCTTACAGATCTTCTGAGAAGACTGTTTCTGATGGGCTGAAGCCATTACCATCACTATTATTAGATTCAATGTCTTCCAATTACTCCTCAAGACCACTTTTAGCCTAATTTACTATTGCTTTACATTTAACCTGCCAAAGCCTGCAGCCCCCCCTCCCTTATCTTTGTTTGGATCTTTGTTGTTGTTAAAAAAGAGGTTTTTAGTTACAAAACTCTTTTTTTTTTGGGTCACAATGTGTGAGACTGCTCTTTACCTAAAGGAGAAAACAACCACTCTTCAGATGTTGCACATTGTGTCTTCAAATATTCCCCACGAAACATTTTGCCTCTTAACAAGTTTGCATTTTTCTACATAGTTTCCCTTTGTTATAAAACAGGAACATTGTAGCCTTTTGATATTTTGGTGCTGAAGGGCATTCTGGGATTTGGCTTTTTTACTTGCCAGAGAATCCTGATCCTGGCCACTGCAGATGCTTTAATGCTTACAACAGATCCTGTATGGAGCTCCAGACTAAATTAAAAGCAGATTCCCTTTCCTTGTGTCATCACAAACTATAAACACTACAGCAAGCAATTCACAGCTCTAAACTTGAGTGTTAGTGCCTTTTTAAGACACTTGACAGCACTCAGATTATTTACAGAAGTGAGAGATATGGCAACATCCAGGGTCTGGAACAGCAGCCAGAGGTTGGGCACATCTGGGAGCTCTTGGTGCACCACTGGAGGTCCAGACAGATGAAATGCCATTAGTTACCTGTTTTTGAATTACTGATCCACTTTCTGTCATGACCAAAAAATTCACCACCTGCTCAGCTTATGCCTGTTCCAAAGGGCCACCTTTTAAACCCTGAACTGTAAATTGAGGTTTGGGAAACATCTGCCCTTAGGAGCTGCAGGTGGGGATTTGCATCTCGTGTTAAATTGCACTTAAGACAAAGGTGCCTGAAACTGTCCTTTGAAATGGCTTCTTCTAGGACTTTGCAAAAAGTGATGACTTACTTAGGTTGCCAAAAGAAAGGGAGTTGAAACTGTAATGGATTTGCCTTTATTCCTGTTAGCTCTGAGGAGAACAGAAGTCCCCAGGATCTCAGTAACTACAAAGAAACAACATCCAGTCCCTTCATTTGCAGCGCTCCCTACCCAAGTCACAGCAGACTCTACAAAGGCCCTGTTCCAGTGAACTCCCCCAAGCTGGCAGACTATTGCCAGAGGAAGTTCAGCCTTTTTTCGTTTTTGAAAGCAGGTGAATGAAACAAGTCCGTGTAAAATGAGAAACTTCTTGGTTTCCTCATGCTAGTATTTAAGAAACCCCACGCCATTACAGCAATTCCACAAGACCACAGTTACATTTCAATCCCCTTCAATACTCAGGGCAGTAGTTAAAAACAAAAAAACCACACACAAAAACAAACCACCACCACCACCACTCTGCTTAACATGCAGAGACTTCTTTCAGCTATACAAGTACATATTACCCAACTTCCTTGTTAGGCCTTTTTTTTTTTTTTTTTTTTTTTTTTTTTTTTTTTTTTTTAATATCAAGTTCTTTTCCTAAAATACCAAGTTGAAAGGGATTTTAAGGATCATCTGGTCCAACCTTTTTGGTCCAGCCAAGCTTTTTAAGTGTCTAACCCTGGGGATCAACTTTCACCACTGCCAAAATCATTCCTTACACTGGACTCCGCTATCAATTTTTGTTTCCAGGAAATGCATCATGTCAGTGGATTTTCCAAATCCAAGAAGAGCAAACATTTTGCTCCACTAAGAATACAAAATATTTTATTACCAGATGAGCACAGCGATTGCAACTCCTCATAAAAACCTGAGGTTTGCTTGTGGGGTTATTTTTTTTTCATTTCTGAGATTAAAATAGCCCCGGATTAGCTCAGAAAACGATACTGTAATTTTTAATGGAGCTCAATTTTCAAAACTGATTTACATAATGACACTTCTGAATACATGTGCTTTAAATACGCTTAAAATAGAAATAAAGCTCCAAGCGGCCTCTCAGATGGTAACTCTCCCTGTCACTTTTAGGCAGGAATTAGTCATCTAAGAGCAAAACAAAAGGAAAACAATAAAAACATGGCTATATAAAGTTTGATTACGTTGTCAAAGGCACACGTTGCAGCTTCACTTCCTGAGCGACAATTTAATCTTTATTGCAGGAAATAGGCTAAAACATTTATGAACACAAAGCTCATGTTCTAAAGCAGGAGTGGCTCAGAATATCCCTGTAGGAGTTTGCCTTGTTCTCACAGATGGATCTGAATCGGGAGGGGGTTTTATGAGCAAGGACTTTTACTACAGGAGGAAGTGGTGTTTTCACAGGCTGCAAATCGCTTATGAAACCCAAGCCTAACCTAACCCAAGGTTATCTTGAAAGTGCATGTGCTTGAGAGCTCTCTCAGAACAGGAAAGCAAGAGGAGCTGCAGGTCACGGCCACAAACAACTCCAGCGCCCTGGCTCTGGCCTGTCATTGCCTGCTGCTGAAAGGTTTATTAATCCCTTTATAAAAATTAACAAATCTAGGCTGATTTATTTTTTTAAGTTAAGTAAGAACTTGAGTTTTCTAGCTGGGTTGCTTCCACAGCTTAAGCCACACACCACAAGCACTGAGGGGACATTCTGACAGCTTTTTGCAATATTCTTTTTGGGAATGGTGTTCCTCAGTAACCTTCAGGTTATTTGTATTATTGCCCATACAGTGTTTTAGAGCTCAGAAGTTCCTGCAGTAATTGAGGGCTAAACAGAGACCTGTCTCCCTCATCACTCTATGTCACACTGCTCCAAACCTCAACAACCTCATCAATTTTGTTGTATATGCAAGATACTGGAGGTTTATTTAATAACATAGGAAAACTGCCTTTTCAGGACAGCATTCCTAATCTTTGACTACAGATCTGGTTTAGCCACCCTACTTTAATTCCAAAGATACCTCTTGCACTTTAAATCCTACTTTATGCTGGAATAAACCCCCTTGACACTTGTGGAAGTTGCTTTTACTGACAGAAATCCTACAACTTGCACAAAACTGCTCAAGCACTGCTCAAGAGGTTTTTTCTTCCCTCACCATACAAGAGGCCATCATACACTCCTGCACAGGCATTTTTCCTAACAGTGATGATGGGAGGGAGAAAAAAAGGAAGAAAATCTTTAAATTAAAATTGGAACTGGCAAATAATTATCCACATGCAGACTGTGGAGGCTTTATGGAAGGAATTAATAGATCCATGCATTGTTACAGGTGATAAAAGAGGGTTTGGACAGCACAGACACGAGCTCTCAAAGTTCTCCAAATCTGGTATCACACAGTTTCAAACAGAAAGGAAGAAAATTACTATTTAGGACATTCCTCAAGATCTGATTGTAAGAAAGAAGTGTCTGAAATCTTGAAGGCAGAAAACTTGAAGGGTGGTGATGAAGCGGGACTAAAAACTAACATCCAAAAAAAGAGCATCAGACTCTGGAAAGGCAGGCTTTGATTCCTTCAGGACACCTGAAATACTGTCCCAGAAGAAGAGGCAGGTGCTGTTTCCTGGAAATCACCAGGAATCTAAACAACAATGCAGAGACCCACATGTATGGCAGAAATCCTACACAAAGCAAGAGGTCACCAGAGCATCAGCAACTCTTGTTTTCACAAGTGCTGGAACAGATAAACTAAAATTCTGTATTTGCCTACTGCTAATTTTGTTTCCTGCTTCATCTTTACGTGGCCCAGCACTGTGACCTTTCCAGAGTAAATATGGGTGAAGGGAAGGAGCTGGTGTGACTGTTAAAGTGCCAGCTTTGTTCCCTTGATAGCCAGGCTCAGTCATTAATCAAGAAGAGTCAAGCTGGTCCCTAATTACAAGCTCTCCAATCACCTCAAAAAAAAAAAAGAAAGCAGCACGCAAAACTAGGTCAAATAAATAAGAAGGAAATATGAAAAAAAAAACCAAAAAAACAAAAAACCCAGCACAAACACACGGGGACAAACTGAGAAAGGCCATAAAAATATGAGCGCCGTGCACGCAAAAAGCAACAACAAATCAACCTTTAAGTGCTTCATTAAGATGCAAGAGGAAATATTAGTTTTGCTTCTCGGTGGGAAAGGGGGAGAGCAGTGACAGATGACCCTGTGAGGGCTGAAGTGACAGGACTTTTCTTTCTGCTCCAGCCCTCCCCTAAAGAGGTCAGCGGGGAACAGATGGCCAACAACCGCCGGCAGCGGCGCCGAGCCCGCAGATGACAACGCTGCTCCCAGGGATTTCTCCCAGGGATCTCTCCCAGGGATTTCATGGGGTTCTGGCCAAGCTGGTGCCAGGGGCAGCAAAGCACCCACAGCCTGGCTGCTCTTGCCCCAGGATCTCCACCTTCACTGCTGCAATGGTCCATTCTGGCTTCCTTCCCCCCAAAAGGGGTTGCTGAATGTTAACGCCAGGAAAAGCGCTCCAGATGTGTTTAAAAGTCCCTTTTCCCAAAATGTGAGATGATCTGGCTTCTCAAGAAAACTCACACGAAATGAGATAGAGCTGAACGTTCTGCTATCGCTCCAAAGAGGAAATCAGGCCAGCAGAGGCAAGAACAGCTTAAAAATTCCTGAGAGAAATGGGATGTTGCCTGGGCCTGCTGTCATTTAGCACAGGAACAATTGTGTCCAAGTCATTGCAGGTTACCTTAAAGCACAGGCAGGTGGATGGATGGCACTCTGGAACAGCAGCAGATGGCAAAGACTGTGCATGTAACTTAAAAGGGAAGAGAGAAAAACATCAGCAAGAGCTAATAAGGATTTGTGGAGGAGAAAAAAAAGCCTGATTTTTTTTTTTTTTCCTACAGCACAGTCTCAGGTGTTTTTGAAAAAGATGAAAGAGAAGCAACCGAACTACACAACTGACTTTTCAATCCACATGGAGATTTTTGTTAGTAACAACATGACTGCTTTATGATTTAATAGTTTTAAGAACTACTATTTAATAATTTTAAGCTACATAACAAAATTACAATAAAAACCCACAAAACCCCTCCCACAAGGCAGGGACCTGACCAGAAATGTTCATTGCAGTGGTGCCACGTGTCCAGCAGCAAAATTTTTATTAATCACTTCGCTGCTGGAAAAATGTGCCCACTTACTTAGTTTCCAGAACATATCAAGTCATAGGGCTGCAAAACAATTAAGAAGGGACAATATTCAGAACACCTTGATGAACTCAAACTACAGAAAAAAGGCAGAGAAATCAGTGAGAAAAAGTGCAGAGTACCATGTTTGGCAGGAAAAATCCTATATAAATACAGCACAGGGAAGAAGTGGCAGAACACCAGTTTTGGGGAGGAAAAAAAAGCAGGTGCTACAGCAGATTTCACTCCAAAGGCAAAGCAACAATGTCACAGATGGTCAGAAATTCATCAGCTGCTGAGCTGTGTCCAGTTGGGGACTCTCTACAGCAAGAGACACAGGTTAGCTGGAGATAGCCCAGAAAACAGCACCAAGGAAATTTTAAAAAAGCACAGGCCCTTGGAAAAAAAACTTCAGACTTGGATTCACTTAATCTAAAGAGATGGCAACCCTGTTATTCGAAACGGTGTTAAAGACAGAGGGAGAGAAGCATGGAGTAAAATCTTTCTCCTTCAGCTGTGGAAAGTAGCACTGAATTTAAATTGCAACAAAGAAGATTTGGATTAGGCCTGAGGAAAAATCCTCCACACTGAAGCATTTTAACCTCCCCCCCCCCCCCCCCCCCCACATTAAAATGTATACCAAGTCTTTATAAATATACATTTGGAGAAGAAAAGAGGAAAAATACAAAAAGAAAAGAAGATTTACTTTTTGTGAAGCAACGCTGATACAAGGCCACACTAACTCCTAGACACAAAAACAATTAGACAGGGAACTGGAGGCCTCTATGAAGTGAAATCCTACAATCCTTTCCAGGGAATTAGTGGGGGAAAAGCCCCCAGTCACACCACTGTGGACAAGGTAAGTCTATGGAACAGTTACATGGACAGTTGTGAGCACACAGCTTGAAATTACACCCTGTCATTTGAAAGTCTGGGTGTAAAATTTGTTCCTGTGGGGAGTTATAAATGAAGTTCAATGAGAGTTTTTGTTTTACCTCAATTTATGATTTTTTGATCCCATGTTTTGGGGTTTCTCACTGTCCCAACTACATCCCCGGCCTGTAATTAACCCCCTTTAATAGATTATTTGCCTTGACATGGAATTCCTTCCTCTTAAACATCAAGATATCATTCATTGCTAACAGATGTGGGCTGGATTTTGATACCTGCAGTTTCTGGTGAACTTATCTTGAAGTGTGTAACAGAAAACTGATCTCATGAACAAGGGCAGCAGCTGGATTCCTGCAGACACTTAGAAATTCCACCAAATTTGGAATCTCTGCAGGAGCAGAGTGTAGCTGCCATCCTAAACCAACCAAGACCATTACAGCATTAGCTGAGAACATGGTGTGAAAAGCAACACATTCAATTAAAATTGCTGAAACCAGAGGTAGATTTTAGGTTGTACAAGAGATTAAATCAATAACCCTGCTACTACAAATTGTAAAATAGAAATTCCAGGATCAGAAAGAGCTGCTGTGTTCCATGCTCTGTCTCAAGGCTGCATTTGCAGCAGTAGCACCCGGTGTTTCTAAGATGCCACTTTGGAATATTGGTTGAAGAGCAATAAGATCCTGGCAGGACCCCAATGAGAGAAAAGGAGAATTCCAGTTGGTGTGTGCTGCCAGACCTGGGCTCCCACTGGAAGTTTCCAGTTCATGCAGTGTTAACTTATTGTGACCCTCCTTTATATACACATAAGGTAAATAACCACTCAAGCAGATTAGATTAGAACAAAAATAAAGCAGAACAGGTAGTTACTATCATTCCAGATATTTTTCAAAAGCACGCCGACCTGGCCTTGTTTTAGCTCCTACTGGTTATTACCAATGACTAGAAGAAGGGGAAAATTCCAGAGAAGAAAAAGTTTTATAAACGAAGGGCGCAGATGAATTATGACTGGTAAGCCAGACGTTTGAAGGGCACATATTTGAGCACTGCCAAGTCCTAGTAAACGTTTGCAGGGCTTGGAGTTTTTGGTTTTTCAGCTAGAGACTTCCTTTTGGTTTTGTTTAACACTCCAGTTTCTCCTGGTGTGTTAGCTGAGAGGGATGGGTACTGATGAGAGCACTGAGTACAACGGGGGATGTTTCAGATGTGTGTTACCGCTTCATTGCTAAGTAGTGCACACCAGGGTGGATCTGCAGAGCAAAACTGTCACTGCAGAGATTTCCTATTCACACCATCCCTGTTTCAGGTGGAGCCTGGCTCCAAGTCTGCTCCCATGCAGCAGGAAAGCATTAACTGCACCCTTGGAACTCATCATCCAGCGACGTTTTATTTAAGAGGAATCTGAGAACTGCACTCCAAGACACATGACGCCAATCAAAGCACAGCAAGTGAGGACAATCACTTGATCAATCATGGAAGTTCCAACCCAAATGAAGAGATTCATGTAGATAATCCCACAGGGATGCCATCACATAGGTACATCCCCTCTCCTGTGAAGGTGTTGCTCTCCACAGTGCAGGCCTATTAGTGTACATACAAGCTCCAACACAGGGCAGCTTAAGGAGTTAGTAGGTGAATCTGGGTGTGGGCTAAAACACCACACCAAACCTCACTCATTTATGCATTTCAGGCACGAACCACAGCAGAATTTGCTCCCTCGATCTGCTGACAACACCCCAGCAGGCCTTAACTATGAACTATCCCACCATGGGCACCCCTCAGGCTATGTCACGATCAAGAACAAAAAAACCCCACACCCAAAGAAAGAGCTTGCAGTAAATTCATCACTCAAAGCAGGCTACAAACAGCAAGAAACATGCTATGGAAAATAACTCTCCTCCCCCAGCAAACACAGACTGATGGAAAAATTAAGCTACACACTGTGAAGAGTGCAGATAACCAGATTTACCCTCCCAGCACTGCCTCCCAAGCAGGCCTGATGATAGTTACCAGCAGTTGATCTGGCATCCACTCCACAGCTCGTCCCCACTCTTCCTGGGACATAATACACAAAGGAAAACAGCTTTGGAATCCAGCAGCTCAGCAAGAGCACAGCATGTTTGTCTCTCCAGATACTGTTGGCTATTTTGGTTTCTGGAAATACTTCAGAAGAGGAGAGCCCTGTGCCAGTCCCCCACACTGACCAAGTGTCACACTTTAGCTGACCCAGGAGCAGAAACAACCCACGGACAAGCTGCTGGCTCTATTTAGCTGAACTCCAAGAACACTTCAGAGCAGCACTGCTTCCTGGGGCAGCTGCACAGGGATACTGCAATGTAGGAGGCCAGGAAATTGGAACAGGAGCAGCAGCTCCACAGGATGTTTTGCCACGCAGGCTCAGAGCTGACCACTCCCAGGGACGGAGACTGGCGGAGCCAGTCAGTCACCTGTCATCCTGGAGGGACAACGGGGTCAGGAGGGACAGGCCACAGCTGGCAGCACTGTGCAGTGCATCTTCAGAGCCCTCCAGCAAGCACAGCTAAGCCTTTACGCTCTTCTGTTGAAAAAAACACTGAAAAGCAAGTTTGTGTAACTACAATGATGCACCGTTTTGCCTGTAGGGATTTCCAACGTGCCTAATCCTCCTTTCCCCCTTCCATCCCAGTTAGGTGCCAGTACTCCACTATTTCTGAGCCCATCACTTTGCCAGCAGCAGGGGAAAGCACAGTGAACTTATTTATTACCAGAGCCGAAGATCAGGTTGGTGCTCTCACACAGGTGGGGCTGGATAACACAGTCTACAGCATCAAACAGCAGGAAACAGAATTTACCCTGAAGACAGGCATGTTTATGGTGCTACTCTTGTGCTTATTCTGGGAATAAGGGGGTGCTGACTTCTTCAGCAGAAGACCCCCAGCTTACAGCAGCCACAGGCACACAGGTCCATTGGGTGCCCATGTTCATGAGTGGTTCCAGTGCATTAAAGAGGCCCAGGAAGGTGAGCAACACCTCTCCTTAGCCAGACTTCCTGGACAGGCACACTGGAAAAATGTACACACACTGCTCTCATTCCTACCCACAGGCAGGGAAACTGTACCAGGCACGTCCAAGAATAACACCAACACACACCAGCAGGACAGTGAGGAGCAGCAGTGATCCTGACACACATTGTCACTTGACCTGAACACTCATCTGCCCATCTGAGATAACCTAAGGTCTCCTCCAGCACAGGCTTTCCTGCAATATTAAAATCATTTCCTAGATGTGTGGCAGAAGCTGTAGAAGCCAATCTCTAGGGAGACAGAGGGTGGGCCTCTGCTACCACAGCACTGAGACCTCCAGGTGTCACCTCAGGAGGCACAAGTGGTGGGACACTGCTGCAGCCCTCTACTTGAGGAAGTTCATGGAGAGAGCTGGATGGGGGAATCAAAGGGCAGCAGCTCACAGGGAAGGGGTGTCTCAAGATCTACAATCAGAAAAAAATAAGGACACTGCTCCTCATGCTGTAGAGAAGGATGAGGTGCTCTCTCCACATCACAACACACACACTGCCTTGGGAAGCTGAAGTCCCTCTGTGCTGTGTCACCTGCTCCCACACGGACAGGTAAGGTGAATGCACAACAAGGCAAAACAAGATGAAAAAGGGAGAAGAGATGTCAAAAGCACTCCTTGTCTTAGAAACCAAAAGGGAAATACACTTAAAGCAAGTATGATGATGGAGATCTAAACTTTCGTAAAATGTTCATTCTTTTAGAAGATTTACACAACCCCACAATTTCCTTCTTTTGCATTTTTAAATTTGCTGAGTGCGCTCATTGAGCATTCAAGCTGTTGTCTTCAAGTTTTCCAAATACCATTCTATTTAAAGGCACTGTGAATAGGGAATTCAATTTATCAAATGAATGAAAGAAGAATTCTTAGCAGGAACCCTGGTGAGCTAATCAAGAGTCACAATAAAATGTCAGGGGTCCTGGAATTCTCGGCAGGAGGTTAACACCAAATTTGATCCCAGTCAAGGAAGACAAAACACACTATAGACTAATAAACTGTACTAAAAAGTTGTGCACTGCAATTTCGTGAAAGTTTAAACACAAACGAAGAAAATCTACTTGGTTTGTGCTTTTTACACACTCTTAGTATTTCACTACAAAAAATCAAAACACGTTATTCACCGTAATCATGCCATTTAAGTTAAAGAAAACACTTTTTGAAGCTTTTAAAACATTTAAAGTATGTATTGTTCCACTGCATCTTCAGTTGCAAGGCTGTTTTGAAAATGAAGACAGCAACATAATTTGAGTAAGATAAGAAACAATTACTCTGTATCTATCTTTAGGCTGGAAACTGGATTCAGTTGAAGATTTTATCCTACCATTCAAAACTAAGGACACAGCATTAGCACCTTTCCTTCCACAAACCTACCAGAGTTTAAAAGATTAGCTTGCAGTGCTGAAAGGGTAATCCTTAACACTTGATGAACTTAATAGAAATAAACTTCTCTCCCCTTCTTCACTTTCCATAGTAAAAGCATAAATTAGAATATCAGACCTAGCATCAGAATGGGCCATCAACCATTTTTCAACTTAGCAAATGAATAGCAGCTCCATGGGGGAGGAGAGACAGGGTGGGGGAGAGATGGGGAAAGGAAACAGCCATAAATGATCTTCCAGGACAGGAAAACTAGTTGCAGTAAATACCACTTTGGAAATCAATTTATGGTCAATTATGATCTTAGCAATAACTATTTTATGCCTTCATTTAGTGCATGAAATGCCCAGAGGAGCAAATATTCTCAGCAATATATCCAATATGTCTCCAAGTATGTTATCTGATCGGTAGATGCAGACAGAATTCCAGAAAGAGCAGCTCTTGCTTGTCTGGATGCTGACTGAAGGACTGGGGATGGAGGAGGATGGAAGCACAATTTCAGTGCAGTTGGACTACCAGTGTTGCAATATCACCCAGATAAAACAGATTATATCTATCAGTCCAGCTCCAAAAGCAATGAGTTTTGTCACCACTGCAGTACTTCACCTAGAAATCTGCGAAGCACATTTCATTCTCACAAACGTGAGAAAAAAATTAAAGCTGGGTGTCTTTTTTTAAGCAATCACTGTGTAAACATCCATCCACTAAGGCAACCATTGCTTTATTCAATTATTACATGTAAATGTGGTAGCAGAGTATAAAGACTGACATCTCTAATGCACTGTTGGTGTAACGAGACTTACTTGGACCATTCTTTTCTCAAGTGAAGGAGCCGAGTTCTATGAGATTGATTAGAAGAACAGAAATAGTAAAAATTACACATTCACCAAGCTCCACTAATTCCCAGATAATAAATCTTTCACCTGAAACAGTGCTACTTATACAGACACTCTGCTCTTTAACAGCAGCAGTTCTATGACTCTGAGAGACCAAATTTAGCTCCACACCTGGATCAGACACATATTTTATTATGATCATACTAGAAAACATTAAATAGCATTTAGTTTGCTACCACTAGGCTCTCCTCCTTCCTTATCAGAGGATGCTGCATCTTCCATATTAATTCATTTCTGAAAGATTCAGGATAAACATATACTTCATTATAGTTTACATCAGCAAAGAGAAACCAAATGATTTCATAGGCAGGAAGATGTGAACAGCACACATATGCCAACAGGTTATTTTTAACTAAGAGCAATTTTTTTCTGCATCACAAAACAGGAATGAGGTACTGTACTGGGCACTTACAGCATTCCAGTCATGACAGCATGAGGAGATAAGGATGATTAGATTTGCAGAGATGGAGCATCTTTTGCATGAGAAAGAATTTCAAGTGTAGCACCCATTTCAAAGCTGACAATGGGGTAAGAATTCAGACAACATTAATACTGGAAGCAACATTCCTCTCTTAAGTAAGTTTGTGCACTTGGTAAGTGCAATTAGAGACACTGAGGGAAGAGGAAAGTTGAGACCTGCAGATCAACAGAACGATGTTAGCAGAGGGATAATGAGGAATCCTGCTCCCGACTTTGGTAATACACTTGTGTAAAGAGACTTCCTTGATTTACACACACCCCCCATTAGGTTATGCCTGCAGTGCTACTCAAGTTTTCAGTTTCATATTTCACGTGCAGGATCATCCTCAAGGCTACTGTGAACACACAGTGAATTCAAGCAAAAACATTACAAACATCACCAAATGCACCTTCTCTGGTCTATTAACGACCTTGTAGGAACACAAGAAAATGGCAGTCGGCACATTATGCATCCGTACAGCTGGTTTTTTTCCTTGGCATTCTCCCTGAACTGCTCCATTTTTCTAGAATGGTTTGTGTTAAAGCACTGGGCTGATGCTCTTTTGTTTACCAGTAACCAGCTCCTGTTTAAAAACAAGGATCTCCATTGTCAGCACCAATGAATGACGCGAGCATCAGTAATGAAAACACTTTGGAATTCTGAAGAACTAAAAGACCTGAGACTCGGAGGCTTGAGCAGGACTGAAATCAGACTGACACAACACAGATATATCTGGCTGAGCTTAAAATAGACTTGGCAGAAGTCAGCCTGGACTAACAATCGATCTGTGGATGTACTGACCACCCAGAACTTATCCCAGCCACGGCAAGCGCTCCCCATCCCTCCACCAAAACAAAAACCTCTCCCACTTTCCATCAGGAAGCCTTGGAAATACAGAATGAGAGAGAAAACTGTAAACTTTGTGCATACAGAACACAGGAAGGGAAGAAAGGAACAGGAAGGAAAACAGCACATCTAAGAAAAATCAGGTAATGCCATTTTAAGAGACTCCTCTTGGGCTGGACCACAACAGGCAGCACCATCATCCCTTCAGAAAATCAGCATGGGAAAACACGCACAGACCCCACGGAGAAGAAGCTGAGGGGAGAGAAGTGGAGGAAAGAATGGATTTCCCTCCAAAAACACCCATGGGCAGCCACTAAACATAGCCCAGGGGTGGTTGTTTTCCTTGCAGTGGAAGGGGGATGGCTGTTATCTTTTCCTAAATGAGCCTATAGCTGGTAGCTGCATGACAACTATTTTGAGATATATAAACATATTTTTCTCTGGGGCTTAATTACCACAAAGGATGCCAACCGATTTGACAAGTCAATTTTCCTGTCAAAAAAAAAAACAACCAAAAAAAACCCAACAAAACAACAACAACCTGAAAAACCTCATTGTCCAGCAATGCAGAGCTTAAAAACCAGTCCAAACACCCAAGGGATAAAATTAGGTATTTTCAATACAAAGCAACACGCAATTGTTATAATTTCTCATAACTGAGCACCTAAAACATTCCAGACTGAGATCTACGTAAACGTACATCTAGTTTGCAATTTTTTTTAATGGCTGTACATTTCAAACCCCAGAAAAAGCAGGCTGCAGATAGCTGTTTATTACAAATGACTTCCACCTCCTCCACAGCCCTCAAAGGCAAACTATAAAGCTGTGTGCAAAGCCAGACAATCTGGGCACCCAGCCATAAACCATCACTGCTGCAGCACAGATAACTGTTCTCGCTCTCAGCCATCCTTGGCTGCAAACCCACGGGGAAGAGCTCCAGAAACCAGACCTCAGGACCGTCAGGGCTTCTAATATTTTATGAACTCCAATTACAACTACGTTCGAGACCTCGGTGCTGAAAAATTACAGCTCGGATTCCCACCCAGGGTTGAGATCCAAACTCACCCAGATTCGCCTGGTACCCTGAACCGTGAGATGTAACAACAGCCAGTTATTTTACAGCTGTCTTCGGTGACAGAAGCTTTTTTATTGGGAGGAAGAGAGAGACATGCTACTCTTCAAAAAAAAAAAAAAAAAAAAGACAAAATAATCAGATGCATATTTTAGAGGAGTGCTGCATTTTCCACCATCTTTGACACAGCCTCAAAGAGCACAGTGTTTGTTTATCGTCAAATCCAGACATTTTTATTTTGGGCGGGAGATTTTAAAACATGTTAGTGACAAGGTAGGAAAGTGCACAAATGAAGCTTCAGAAAACACAGCTGTAACTGTATTTGGGAATCTACAGTGAAGTTAACCATGATTAAGTAATGATAAAATAAGCCTAAGTACATCTACTTCTGGCATTTAAGATGTACAATTTAGCCATGCTTTCAGTTGACAATTTTCCTAACTAGCACAGATTCCTAAAGGGAGATCAAATAATACTTTGATTCCTCTGCTTTCATACATTAAGAATAACCATCTTTCATTTTACCAACAGCATTTGCCAGCGAAGAGACGGCGCAGAGCACATAGATCATTTAGTAATGCAATTTACTGTCACTTCTAGATCATCTCCCCATTCAATAAAGTATACTTCTCTTCTAAACACTATTTGCCCCGGCTGATATCTTCATAATGCAGCTGAAAACCTCAAGCCATTATCACTAGAAGGCATCAGCTGATCCTAAATTGGCTAGACTGCATCGTCACAGGCATTTAAGAGGTTTCCTTATCATTCATCTTTAATACTGAGGGATCGACACACTCCTACCTGCAGCTTCTAGGCCAAGGGGAAACCTTCTAATGGTATTACCATTATCTTGTAATCTGAATTTTAAACAATTAAAACAATAGCACTTTTGTGTTGCAGGTCTCTGCTGTAACCAATGATATATTTTTCATCAATTGTCATGTCCAAAGTCTCATATAAAGCGCCGATTTTTTTAAAAAAAAAAGAAATATGCACTCTGCATTGAAGCTGCTGAACCTTCAAAGAGAAGCAGCACTGTAACAAGGCACTTAAATTCAAGTCATCAAGAGAGACCATTTAGTTTAGTCAGGAAAGGTTCGGTCATTTCATTTGAAATCGGCAGTTCTTTTAGTCAATACGATCTGGCAATTCTTTCCAAATGAAAGCCTCTTTTTACTGAAGCAGGGAATGGCTCCACCCCTGACCTCCTCCTTCAGCTTGTTTTGGAAAGGGGCCAGATGACAGCATTTGGAAAAGCGCATGTTTATCTCGGCGAGGCCAGCTGCTAAGTTAACATATTACCCGTTCCCACATCCCCCGCTCTTGGTTAAGTCTTCACAGCTAAAACTGAAAGTAAACGCTGCCATCGGGCTTTTAGTAAATGTAACGGGAAAGAGAAAAGGAGTCTCCACGGCATGGAGCGTCTGACCGGGCTGCAGAAGCGCAGGTCATTTTCAGTGAACAGCAGGCAGTAACTCTGGCAATAAAATTCCTGGCCTTTCTGAATGAAAAACTGAAAAATAAGCGGGTTGATTTCTAGAGTAATTTAAAGCTATGCTTTCTATAAGGCTGCCACTCAGCAACAGTTTGCTCCACTACGCAAGGAGATGATAAGCAAAACCTTTCACTTGTTTTATTGTTAGTCCATACTTGGCAAGGTATGGAACAGGGGAGCTCGGAGAACTTCAGCAAAGAATCTTCAGATTAGAAGTAGTCTTATGGTCAATTATGTTTTTCTCATTTCAAGGAAATTTTATGTCATTATTGTCGAAGTCTTAAAAAAGCCTCTTTCAAGCAAAAAGAGTACAAAATTATCTTACTTCCCTCAAATATCAGTGAAAGGTCTCAACAAAAACAGAGTGTATGACCTAATTAGAAAAGACAAATCCTGGAAAATAAACCAGAAATTAAGGCAGAGTTGGGGTTTTCATTGATCCCAGCAAAGTCCAGTAGGCTTTGCATTGGGCAAACCCATGCTCTCACAGATTATCAGAGACAGATTTTGGAGGAAGCCAAGATGCCGTGGCTGAGGGTGAACCTCCAGGTCTCCCCAAATGGTTTTTAGCCCAAGGGCAGTGTCCCAGAGCAAACTCCACTCAGCCAGTGGGGAAATGGCACAGCCCAAGGCTGCCCACAAGGACATTCCCAGGCACTGGGACTGACGCTCTGCACACTGACTGACAGCTCCAAAATAATCCATGTGATGTACAAACCACCCGTGTGCAACACAACAGCTCTCAGTCTGATGGATACCCAGACTTAAACCTGTCAATATGAGAAGCCACACATGGAACAGGAACATCCCAAATATATCCTGCTGCCAATCCAGAGGAGCTCTCAATAAAAAAGGTTTGCCTGTCTTGACTCTTTCATTGCTACAAACAAAACCTTTAGACAAAAGTACCAAATATTGATTAAAATACAGCCCCTACTAGTACCCATCCCTCTCGCCCTGGAGCAAGTCCTGGCTGCAGCAGTTTTCCCTCTGGCAGCACCTGTTCTCCAGGGGCTGGACTGTAATGAACCTTCCTCATCTCAGGAAGCCAGGCAGATCACTTCCAGTCAGAAATGATCCGTTCCCCTTTGAAGATAAGGATAAAGCCACACAAGGTATTATTACACTATTGCTGGTGCCCTTAAGCACTGATTTTCCCTAAAAAAAAAGTTCAAATTAATCTGATTTACTACAGCTTTTTTCCCCACAGACTGAGTCCCGGGCTCGGAAGCAGTCACCTTAGGTTATCCATCAGCTGGGTTTCTGCAATCTCACCCAAAAAATCACCACAGTGGCAAAAATCACCAGGGCAAACGGAGCTCAAAGAGGCTGGAGAGGTTTCCTCACTGGGGTAGCCAGGGCTGACACTGATGCTTTCACATTCTGGGAAAGAATTCCAGAAGCCAGAGCAAGGACGCCAGCGCAAGCGAGGGCTGTTCCTCAGCACACCATTTTGAGCTCACAAATAACACCCAGGAACAACCAGCCAGACATCCCAGGGATTCCTGAACCCGAGGAACCGCGGCTGGGGGAAAACTCTGTGATGTGCTAAGCACAGGTTGCACCCACTGCAAGCCACCCTCTATTTCCTTGGAAAACACCAGGGGAAGCAGTGAGAACCTGTGTGTGTGTACCTTCCCACCGCCCTCTCGAAATTATTATTTTAAGAAAAAAAAAAAAGGTAATATCCGAGAGGAAACTCCCATTTAAATTCTCAGTCGTCGGGGAATCAAAAAAAAAAACAAAAAAAACCAAAAACCAAAAGAAAAAGCCCACCCACCGCAGGGAAGGAGGGCAGGATTTGGAAGCCGTGCCTGGCTCTCCCAGTGCATCCAGCAGCAGTGCAGATGTTCTCCTGCTCCTCCGCTCTGGCATTGTCCTCAGGTCCACAGCACCACCGAACACCCACCTGATTTAAAGCTCTGCACCACCGGCCAGCCCAATAACAGCGGGATTTATTGGAATTTTAATTACCTTAACCGGTTCTAATGTCCACAGCAAATTTCTGTACATAAATTAGCATAATTCGCCAGATACATACATATGCAAACGAGAGGGAAAAAATATGCAACAGACACGGGTATGACGTCCCAAAGATTATTTCTAAATTTAAACTGGCTGTTAGAATAATTGAATAAATCTCTTCTCGCAGATCCACTCCAGTTGTAGCAGAAAATAAACTAGCCACAAAGAGCTGCAGTATTATTTTTAATGGGAAAAGAGGGGGGAAAACCCAATTGAGTTCAATAAATCCCATAATTGAACCTTCAACTAATTACATATTAAGAAGATTAACCTTTGACACAAACTTGTGATACAAACAAAGAAGCCTCGAACAATTAATAAACTTCCAGTGTTTCAAGATTGCTCAGGTTAACAACTGAGCCCTCCCCGTTTTCCTCCCCTTCTGCGTCGCAGTTAAAGGAATAAACTCTGTTTAACATTCTCTCTCTCCCCCTGGACATTCCAGGTTTAGACGAAGATCTCTCTCTGTGAATACTCAGGAGAAAATTACTGCGGATCCCCACAACCTCATTACGCCAGGGGAAAAGAGGAAAAAAGAAGCCAAATCTAGATATTTTAACATTACAGAGAAAGCAGCCATGAAGGACAAAGCTGGAGCTCATGTGCTCGCCCCACAGGACAGCACTGCTGGCCATGCCCACAATTTTCCAGCCCTGGGATAATTTCCAAGCCGCTCTGCGATAAATTTCACAGGTGGAAGTTCTAAAGCAAGAGCTTTACACGGTCATGCCTTGCAGCAGAAGCCGCCTTCATGTCATGTCTGAGTGGCACAACATGCTCACACAAATGGCACTTTCTGCTCGCCCTTCGGAGCGAAACAGCGATTCCGGACAGAGAAAAAAATACGGAATTAATTCTACCATTAAAAAAAAAAAACAACACACCGGAGGTTGTTCACATTTAAAAAAAATCGTATAAAAATAATATTAATTTTAAAGTGTTTTCGGGTGTTTCTTGCTCGGCTAATAAGCAGCTTAAAAATAATAATAATCTAGTTTAGACTTACGAAAAAGGAGGAATGCATCAGTTTTGCAGGTCTCTCCCCTGCTAACTTCTACGTTAAGAGGCTCTTACCCCTTCTTACCTTTTAGTCTTTTCTTTATGGGGCTCTTTGGCAGCTTTCGATTCAGTCTTGCTGTAAGGAAACAAGTGACTATTTTGTCTATCGTGTAGGGGTCTTTCTGACGTGTTCCTTTCTTATTTTTAGTTTTTTCTTTTTTTTTTTTTTAATTTTTTTGTAAATGTACCCGTAATTTCACGAATATGAATACGAAAAAAATCTCACACGGCCAAAAAAATTAAGTTTTTTTTGTTGTTGTTGTTGTCGTCGTTTGTTTACCCCCCTCAGGGAAAAAAAAAATAAAAAAAAAAAAGTCTGCCACACAGGAGATGAAAAATAACCCAACAGATCAACAGGAAAACACTATCCAAGTAGAAAAGCAAAGAGCTTCAGTGTTATCCAGCCCAGAGGAGAAGTGCAGCAAAAGCAGGTCCAATTCCAAAACAAGCTTTTGATTTCCAGTGAAGCAAAAAAAAAAAAAAAAGATTAAAAAAAAGAAAAAAACCAACAAAAAAAACCAAGACCAAGAAACCAAGACAAAATACACGTTCAAGTCCCCAGCTAAATTTCTGCACGAGTGTGTCTTAAATACAAGTTTGCTTTTATGTGTTGCAGCAAAACCCACGAAAAGCCAGGATTTGGAGTTGATCGGGATGAGTTCTCGTGTGTGTGTCTTGATGGGTTCTCAGTCCACATGGAGGAGCATCTGAGGGTTTTTCAAAAAAGTGCAAATCAAAAAAAAAAAAAAAAAAAAAAAAGAGAGAAACCGGGATCCAGAAAAAGAGTTTTAAGATGGATCCCCCCTTCAAAATAAAAGGAGGAGGGCGAAAAAAAAACAAAATAAAACACCACCGCGGAGGCACGGGGGGATGCGGAGTCTCACATGGGGCTGCGGACAGGAGGAGGATCCCGCCGGGAGGTCCGGGGGGGCGGAGGATCCAGCGGTGTCTCTGCCAGGGGAGGAGGGTCCGCGGCTCCGCAGGGACCCCGCGGGCGATCCGGGGCGGGAGGAGGATCCAGCAGCCGCTCCCGCAGGAAGGAGCGGAGCGCGGGGAGGGGATCCGGGGAGGAGGATCCAGCAAAGTCTTTTCACGGAGGGAGGAGGGAGCGGGGAAACCCGACAGTCTGTGTGCCTGGCTCGCAGCGGGATCCGCGGGCAGGCGGGGGAGGGGGACGGGCGGGATCCCGCGGCTCTCTCCGTGTCCTCCGCAGGGATTCGGCAGGGACCCCGGTGGGCGGCGGGAGGAGCTGGGACCCGGGGGTCGGCGGGGAGCGGGGCAGCCGAGGCGGCGGCGTGTCCCCGGGGAGCCGCAGCAGCGCCTCGGGCAGGGTCGGTCGGTCCGCCGGGGTGCTGAGGGGGAGGGGGGGGGGGGAACGCAGCGCCTCTCGCCGTCTCTCCCGCTCGCTCTCGCCTCGTCCGCTCGCAGGGCAGGCGGTGCCGGGCTCAGTGCTGCCGGGCCGGTCCCCCGCTCCTCCGCGCCGCCGCCGCTGCCGCCGGTGCCGCCCTGGGGAGCAGAGGAGCCGCTGCCGCCGCTGCCGCCGCCGCGGCCATTTTGTCGCTGACTGACAGAGCCCCGCCAGGCAGCGCGAGACCGCGGGGCGGTTCCGCGCGCGCCCCCTCCCGCGCTGGCCGCGAACAGGAAGTGCCGCGCTCCCCCCTCCCCTCCCCCCTCCCCAACACCCACCCGACCCGGCCCTCCGACCACGTGACGCGGGCGGGAAAAAGGGGAGGGGGGGAGCCCCCGCCGATATGCAAATGAGCGCGGCGGCCGCAGCCAAACAGCGGCGGGGCCGCGCGCGCGCGCCGCCAGCCACGCCCCCCCTTCTCCATTCCCCCCCCCCCCCTCCCCCAGCAAAGGCGCGCGCACTCCCGCCATCGCCGCGCGCGCAGCCCGCGCCCCGCGGGGGGGGAGGGGAGAGAGAGCTGTGCCCCCCCCAGCCCCAAAAGGGGTGCAGGGGAGTCACCCCCACCCCGGGCAAATGCGGGTCGGTGCTTTCACACACACACACACAGAGCCCCCCCCGTGCCAACTGCGAGCGGCAGTTCAGCCCTCCCTCAGCAACCAACCCCCCCGTGTGTGGGGGGAGAGAGGGCGAGAGAGATGTGTACCCCCAAAAGGGGTGTAGGGGGTCTCTGGCCCCCCCAGAAGAGGTGCAAAAGGACGCACACACACACACCCGTGCATCTATAGGGGTGGCGGAGCTGTCACCCCTCTGCCGCACACCCCCGCGGGGAGGTGGGGAGGACGGGAGAGCTGTGCCCCCCCCCCCCCCCCCAAGCGGTGCAGAGGGGCTTCATCCCCGTGCAAATGGGGGTCGGTGCATTCACACCCACACACACACACCCCGAGCAAGCGGCATTAGGTGCACTCATCCCTTCCTCGCAGCCCCTGGGGTGGGGGTGGCAGGAGAGCTGTACCCCCCCAAAGGGGTGTAAAGGGATGCAGAGGGGCTCCCCCCCACCCCGTGCAAATGGAGGTCGGTGCCTTCACCCCTCCTCACACAGGCTGAGGCTCTGCGGGTGGAAAGAGGGGTTCCTGCTGCACCCCGTGTTGCCAAGAGCCCCCCCCCCACACACACACACTTTCTGACAGCATCCCTTCCCTTAAACATCCATCCCTCTGGATACATCCCTCCCCTGGCACGTGTAGTGTGCACGGCTGTGCGTGTCCAAGCACACACACCGGCAAGGACACACCTGGGTTACACCCTCGGGGTATCCACGGACCTTGCCCAGCCCTGCAGGACACCTTCCCGCACAGCCCTGCTGGGCTCTGGGCCATCGGAAGGGATCCCGGTCCTACCCGGGTGCCTCCGCAGTAATCCCGGGGTTTTAAACGCACCCGTGGCTGAGCAAGCCCGGGGAGCCGCCGAGAATCTGTGCACGTCAGATGGAAATGTCACATTTCGGAGTGGTAGCCCTTTGACTTCTCCCTCACAATAACCACATGAACTGTTCCTGCCGGGAGAAAGTCAGGATCTGGTCTCAAAAATACCACAGGAAGATTGAACTGCAAAAAAAAAAAAAAAGTAATTTTTTGTTGTAAGTTGTTGTGTCTGGGTCTTTTCAGCAGATCTCCGGTTCTCTCTCCTCTCCTATTTCCTCTCCCCCTTCTGCAGCGAACGTTTTGGGAACTGCAAGGAAACCCAGAGCCTGAATATTATTTTTTTTTCCTTTTTTTTTTTTTTTTCCTTTTTTTTTTTTTTTTTTTCTCAGGCCGTTCCACTTCGATCTGAACGGAGCGCGGGTTACAGAGCAGGGCTGGGATGGTGGGATGGCACCCACAGCCATCGGGGCATTTGGGCTGAAAGAAGCACGGTCCTGTATCGTTCCCGTTGGCATTTGTGATGCCAGCCCCCAAGCCACCCTGTGCCAGCCCCTGGGCAAACGACGCCGAGCCCCTTGACCACTGGAGGGAGCCCATAATGTGCCAGAATGCAACAGAAACACTACGGGGAAGACAAAAAAAAAATAATAAAAAATAAAAAAAAAAATAAAAAAAGATACTAAAATATGAAAGATCAGATCATTGTAGTCAGAACAAAGTGTCTTCTCTCCGGGTCAGACCGTGATCTATAGCAATGCAAAATGTTATAAAAATCAGATTTAAATGTCCCATTGTACTTCATCAGCACAAAGAAGAGGAAGAATTATTAAGAACAAGGCTCTTCCCTCCCCCCCCACTATTTTGAATGTCAGTCTGGCACCTTTCACAGGCGGTGAATTCATACGCCGGGATGTGGCAGACCCGGCTTGGAGGGAAAATGCCCTTGTGTCATCCCAGGGGCCAGCTCAGCTTCCCCTCACTCTCCTTACTTCAATGTAGGTCAGCACCTATAGACTCCTTCCCAACCCTCCCCGGAGCTGCAGCAGCTCACCGCTGCTGCTTTCCACAGAGATTTTTTTGCTCTCCTGATAAGCCAGCCACTCCAGAGGCAGGGCAGAAGCAGCCACATGCCATGCTTATGGCACAGCATCCTCCTCATGCACCTACAGGAGGCTGCCCTGCACCAAAAAACCCTGCTTGGCAATTGTGCCGAGGAATGTTCCTGGCTCCCCAAATTACGTGTTGTGGATGTTGAGATATTTGTAATTCAAACCACACTTTTAACACACAAATATTTCTGGCTTTGCGGAGTGATGCCAAGTTGCCGGAGACCCTGAAATGTCAAAATGGGATAAAAAAACTGAAAGTGATTTGTGTACTAATCTGTTCTCTTGGCCCTGAAGAAATTGCCATCAAAAGCTTGACACAACCACAGCCCCACAGAGACAGAGAGCCCGTTGTGTTTGACACGCCTGCTCTAAAATACTGCCCTTAATGGACAAAAACAACACTCTAGTAAACTTATCCTGTCTTACCTGAGCTCTTCTACTATTGAATACAGGGCTTTAGCCAATGTAATTTTTATTTTTTTTCCCTCTACTTTGGTTTCCCACTGGGGTTTTGCCCTCCCAACTCCCCTGGTTGTTCTCCTCGGGGGTTTGCACAGGTCTGGGTGGGTCGAGCATCACGAGCTGAGGCTCTGTAGCAGCTGGTGGCTGCTGTCACCACTCATGGTGCATCTGTTCCCTAATTTCCCCTTGGCCTGAGCTGACAGGACCCTGGCAGGGCACAGGCTTCTCCTCGAGCTGCTCCAGCACAGGAGTGTAGCCACGGCTCATGCCCACAACGTTTTGATTTTCTGAAATTCTTTTCCCAGGCACAATTTCTGTAAACAAGGGCTGTGTTACTGTACACTATCCCGTTCTTCTGCCTTCTTTCCCAGAGGAGGGAATTTACTTGATGTCCCTCTGAGTCGACCAATGTGGTCCAAAGATTCCACCCCTTTTGTAAAAAGGTATAAAGGCAAGTGTCTCGAGAATAAACACAGATTGGAGTCATCTCAGCCTTCTGAAATCACAGAGTCTGTGTCCTTATTTCATGTCCTGTTCGACACAGGAGCCATTGCTCCCTTTGAAGCCTCTCCTTCCCCTCCCCAGCACTCAGGTGGTGGCTTTTTGTCACACGTGAGGAAGGACAGATGTGAGCTAGTCTGAAGGGGAGGAGAAGGGACAGAAGATGCTGTAGTCACTGCCTGTCATGTTTTGGTTTCCTGTTATTTTTTTCCCAGGGATGAAACTGGTAAACAAGGGCATGTTTTCCTAAACTCTCTTGTTTTTCACATTTCTCTCCTAAGGAGGGACCTTGCTTGTTGACCCTTGGTGTGACCAATGGGTCAAAGAATCCCACCTCTTAAGTGGGCACATTCTGAAAAGGTATAAAGATAGGTTTGAAGAACAAACCAGCCCCTTTTTTGGGAGCATCAGCCTTCTGAACAGACTTGACAGCGACACAATGCCAGCGGTTCAGAGCTCGCAGAGCAGGAGGAGTTCTGCTGCCTTGTAAACCTCCACTTGCCCAGTCTGCCTGTGTCTGGGGGAAAAGGCTGTCACCAAAGTGCTCCCGGGGCTCTGGGTGTGTTGGGTGGGTGGCTTTGAGCACAAAGAGCCAGGCACTCACACAGGTACAGCGTTTTTCCCTGCTGAGAGTGACAAAGCCAAGCAAAGCAAAGGTCTTCACACCTTCAGGGGCTGTGTTGGGGTGGCTCAACCACACCCGAGCCAAATATTCCTCCACCTTAGACTTTACACCTCTTTACACCTCTTGCTTGGTCTAAATTTGCAGATTTGCTTTAGTGCAAATTTGTTACCAAGCACTGTCACAATAGGACAGGAAAGAGCGACGCTCACACACTGAGATGTCCAAGGCAGAAAAGGGACAGTTTATTTACAGACCTCAACATTGATAGAATTCCAACAGTGACCATGGGTTGGAGGATGAAAATCGTCCTCTCCAACCACACTGGTCAACCCAACAGCCCATCAATTCTCTCCTCCTCCAGAAAGGAATGCAAAACAATCATTGTTGACATGAGAAGTGCGGGAGAAACTCCATCTCAAAAGGCAAACAACAAAAGGCTGAAGCAGAACTTTAGAAAAACAGAGAAGAGCAGGGCAACAAAGCACTTCTGGCACTTCTTACCCGGCAATAACAAGCACACACAAAATTAATGTCAAACCTGACTCGAGCACTGGCTGAGCTCCAGTGACACAAACAACAGGAGAATCTGGTCTCTGATGCTGAGCAGGATTTCCCGGAGCCTAGGCAAAGTGATGCTACAGCTCCAAGGATCTCCCTTGTCTGAGGTGATGCTCACAGGTCGGATGGGCAGGATCACTCTGGGAAAGCAGGATCCAGGGTACCACAGGCTCTTCCCAAGTTTTCCAAGGAAAACACGAACGTGGAAGTCATTTTGTACGGAGTCCCCTCAGAAGGATGCAAGCACATCCCTCCTGACCACCCTGCCACAAATTGTGCCTTCAAGGTGGACACTTCAATAGAATCATGGAATTGTTAAACTGGAAAAGGCCTCCAAGGTCTTTGATCAGCCATTAATGAATTGCACTGAACTTATACATCATTTTTTATTGGAAAAACTCACTTTTGTGACTTAGGTTTCTTTCCCCACATTTTCCTCCCACTTGCTGGGGCCATGCCCTGCTGTGACACCTCCACACCAGGGCGGTTGTTGAAATGTCCTCTCCATGGCACTGGCCCAAAGCAGAAAGGGCTCCTGAAAACCTGGTACCCCATGTTCCTCCTGATGTCTGGCACATCAGCAAGCCCACTGTGGTGAGTGAGCATCATCACAGGAGTCTGACAGTTCACCTCATACCCTGCATTGGATGAGCTGGTTCCCCCCCCCCTTTTTTTTTTTTTGTGTGTGTGTAACAACCAAATACTTGAAACATTTGCCCAGAAAACACAACATCTGGATTCAATTCCCTCCCCAGCCCGAGAGTCTCGAACCTGTATTTCCCACGAGAGAGATGTAGCACGATGCTAAACAGCAATCTGGCAGGGGGGAAAACATGGTATTTTTTTTTTTTTTTATTCTTTCTCTCCAAGCAGAGCTGTTGTACAAACAGGAACACAAGTGTCCTGAGGCCAAAAAGCGAGCAAGAAGCGCATGACTCCCTACCCTGCCTGCCACAGCAGCAGTGATAACACGTTCTGCTTATTATCAATAGCTCTTTTACAATAAATACATCATCTGCCCTGAACAGAGGGCTCAGAGCCCTGGATTTGCTCACCCCGTAGCTCCACCCCATAGCTTACCCCACAGCTTGTTTTGGGGGAGAGGAAGCAATGGTTTAGAGGCTGGAACCTGTGAATGTGGCACCTCCAGTTAAGTCTCTAGGCTGGAGGAATGTGCCAAGATGCAAATTTCCCACTGTACTTCTGAGAATGAAAGTATTGCCATTAATCAGCCTCTCTTCCTCTGTTTTTTAGGTCGTCACTTATTGGTACAAGGAGGCTGGAACAAGCAGAGGGAAGACACAGAGGGTTCCAGTGGCACAGACAGTGCTCATCATCCAGGCACGGCTGCAAATGGAACAGAAAACCCTGGTTTTGTACAGAAAACCCTGGTTTTGTACAGAAAACCCTGGTTTTGTACAGAAAACCCTGGTTTTGTACAGAAAACCCTTGCTGAGCATGCAAACCCCCAGTGAAATAGTGGAGTTGTCACCTCTGGCACTGACAGGGGCACGAAGCCAAGTGTTTGTAATAAAAATCCTGCAGCAGAAAGGGGAAAACCCCTGATTACCCAACGTTTCAATGAACTGGGAGGAAGCTGCCAGTCCTTCTTTGCTGAAAAGAAGCTTTCCCAAAAAGGGTTTTCCAAGTCTCTTTCAGCTCGTAGATTTTTATCTTCACCCCACACAGAGCCTCCTGCACCCATGGGAAGCACTGGAGCTGCTTTTTTTATTTTATGTGCTCAAAAGTCAAGGTGCTTTTGGTTTTCCTATCTGTTTGCAAATGTCTCACCCCAATGGAAAAACAAACAAACAAACAAAAAATACCACCACAAAAAACCCACACACACAACACACACACAAAAAAAAAAAAAAAAAAAAAAAAAAAAAAAAGAAAAAAAAAAAAAAAAGAAGCCAGAGTTGGGGCCAAGCCACAAAAGGTTAAATTTGTTGTATATACCAGTCTGACTCTTTTTGGCAGCTCAAAAAGCTGCACCCAAGAAACACCTAAGGAATGAAAATTCTTCTGAAACTAGGGCTAGGGAGAATACCTTCTAGCACCACACCAGCTATCAAAGCAGTGGTGAAAGAACTTGCAAATACTGAAGTTAAAAAATAAACCCCAGTCCTTGGGTCAGGCACTGCTCCCACACTGGTTTGTGCAGGGCCTGTGGCAGCCCAACCCCATTTCCTTAGGACAAACCAGCCTTTGGTGGGGTTTTGCAGCAGGACTTTATAATATGTGTCAGCCATCCAATGCTGGCAGTGGAACAACAGAACAGATTTCAGCCTCCAAGGTTTCTGCTGGAGAATTTCTTCATGTCACATGTGCTGAGTGTGGGCATCACCCTCACTCCATCACCTCCTGATCCTGGGAGCTCTGCAGGGTAAAGGATGGCAGAGTGGCAAATGCTTACAGCTGCAGCTCCTTTCTGAGCAGTTGCTGGGCCAGCAACTTCAGTGTTCAAGGCAAAAATGAGTTATGATAGCCCATATGGATGAGACAAAAATAAGATTCTTGGGTAGTTTTTATGAGACCAGGTGATGGACCTGGTGGTAAAAGAGTTTTTCCCAATGTTCTGGCTAATACACATGGGAATAATTTGACCTCTGTAAAGCCTTCAGAGAGCTGTAACATCCAGTTCTTTCTTCTTTTCTTTCTTTTCTTTCTTTTCTTTCTTTTCTTTCTTTTCTTTCTTTTCTTTCTTTTCTTTCTTTTCTTTCTTCCTTCCTTCCTTCCTTCCTTCCTTCCTTCCTTCCTTCCTTCCTTCCTTCCTTCCTTCCTTCCTTCCTTCCTTCTCTCTCTCTTTCTCTCTTTCCTTCTCTCTTTCCTTCTCTTTCTCTCTCTCTTTCTTTTCTTTCTTTCTTTCTTTCTTTCTTTCTTTCTTTCTTTCTTTCTTTCTTTCTTTCTTTCTTTCTTTCTTCCTTCCTTCCTTCCTTCCTTCCTTCCTTCCTTCCTTCCTTCCTTCCTTCCTTCCTTCCTTCTCTCTTTCCTTCTCTCTTTCTCTCTCTCTCTTTCTTTCTTTCTTTCTTTCTTTCTTTCTTTCTTTCTTTCTTTCTTTCTCTCTCTCTCTCTCTCTCTCTCTCTCTTTCTCTCTTTCTTTATTTCTGCTGGGCACCCTGGCTGCTGCCTTCCTTCTCTGTCAGTGGCAGAGGCCGTTTGGAAGGGGATTGATGCCAATATAATGTACATTAATTGCCTGCCTTGGGAACTTTGGGTGAAAACGCTGTGATGTGATGACTGTGGCTCTGCACAGACTCACCAGGTATCAACACTCGGTGTTGGATTGTACCTAGGGCAGCTTCTGTATTCCTGACAGAGCTGATATGACTTATCCCTGGGGTGAGGAGGTGGGAGAGAAAGAATTGCTTGTGACAGATACTAGTCATGTTGCTTAATGAAGTTTTGCAAGGTGTTCAGAAACAGCAGGACGGGGTCAAATCAGGGAAGGTCACGCCGCTGGAAGCTGCAATCCTGAGTCAAGACCTGGCTTTTCCCCAGAGCCTGTCACTCTGCTCCCTACCCGGCTGGCGGAGCTGCTCAGATTGCAAAGAATTTATTGACACCCACCCACCATCCCTAAAGTTTTATGGCAATATAGATCCATTAGAAATCCATTTTACAGGGGTATTAAAATAATGAAGGTGAGAATTAAGAGAGCAGCACACTCCTTGGGAAACCCACTGATCATAATATACTGCTTTAAAGAAAGTTATCGTGCAGTCCCCTTAAAGAAAGTTATCAATTAGTCACTGTATCAGACATGGGAGAATTGTTCCCTGAAGAGGATTTTAGGAGGAAAGCCAGTGACTAAGTGATGAATTTGTCACTGGGGGTTGCTTGGCTCCATGGATTAAGATGACATGGCACAGAGGGCTCGGAGAGCAGACCTGGTGGCCCTGGGGGGGTTCAGGCAGGAGCAGGCACCGGTGTGGGGTGAGATGTGACACGGCTCCCAGGCAGGGTGATGGCAGGTCAGGGAGGAGATGTGACACCAGTGGGGTGGATCAGAGCTCCCACACATGCTCAGGGCACTGGGCAGACAATCCCACAGCAGCCTGTACCTGCTGCAGTGCTGGCTTGGGGATGGTGCCCCATGCTCTCCATCCCACAGCCTTCCAGACCACCACAGTGTGCTGTGTGGAATCAAAACAGGATGGATTTTCTGGTACAGATGCCCCACCAAAACCAGGAGCATCAGGGCTGATGTCAAACTGGCCTTGGTCAGGAGCTGGGTAGGGGAGATTTGTCTGTCCCTGCAGCTGAGCTGTGAAATGCCCTGGGGTGAGCCAGGAGGACAGCAAAAGCTGAAGTCAAAGTACAAAACCCACTTGGTTCCTGCAGCTCAGATAACTGAACGTGGACAGAGGAAGGAGCCACTAGGACATGGCTTTTCCCTGTGGGCAAACATCACCTGGTAACATCCAGACAAGATGAGCACACATGGGCCTGTTCCATCCCAGGGAGGCAGCACAAAAGAGAGAGCATTGTCAGCTGAGAAGGTTGTGAGTGTTGCCTAAAATTGGGAGGAATCACAGTATTTCCATGGAACTGGAATAAACTTGCAAAATACTTCGTTTCGATCCAAACCATCCCTGGAGGTATTTAAAAGCTGTGTAGCTGTGGTGCTGAGGGACATGGTCTAGTGGTGGTTTTGGCAGTGCTGGGTTAACGCTTGGACTTGATCTTAAAGGTCTTTTCCAACCTAAACAATTCTGTGATTCCACAAATCTACATTTCTCAATGCAGAGGCGTTTTGTGAGCCCAAAGCTGCCCTCCTCTATTGCTGCATGACTGAAAGGGCTCCCAGGGTGACCACAGCAGCCACTTGCTGCCCACCACCTCACTGGGCTCAGCTGAGCAGCTCAGCAAAGCCCTGACAAATTGTCGAGCTCTCCTGAGATAAATAATCGCAAACAAAAATATTTGTGTTTACTGTGGGGATTTGTCTGTGCATAATTACGCATTAGTCATTACGAGGACTACAGGAGAGTTTTACACATGTAAATATGCTCAGTTAATTAGACAGGACCCGCTTTTGGTTTGTTTCTTCTCTGCAGTCTGATCCTGGAGTCATCAAACACTCCTGGATCACGAGGCGGGCTGAGCGATGTGCGTGAGGAAAGCAGCTCTCTCCCTGCTCCTAAGGCAGCTCTGGGTATCAATACATATTCCTTTAAAATACTCCTTGTAGTTTTTTTCTGCTACAGCCTCGAGGTACTGCACACAATGCAGCACAACCTTCCCGCTGTTCTCACACGCTCGTGTTTCAAGGGGAGATCAGATGGATTTCTCAGGTAATACAATATAAGACATTATTTTCTTCTGAAACATTTTTAAGTGCGGCAGCTTTTAGTAATCTTCTGGCATCTTCTCCTATGTATGACAGAGTCTATTAATGCTATTTGCATGAGGAGTTCACAATAAATCATTCATGCACAGTTTAGTACAGGTTAAGTGTAACAGCCTAACTGTGATTTTCTATGAGAAAATCAGAGCAGCTCATCAACTGGTGTAAATCAGCAGTGCTCCATCAAAGGCACTGAGTCACACCAACTAATTGCTTGGCCCAGGGGAAAGATTTAGGCAAAAAAGCAGCAGGGAAGAGCACGATTCCTGCCTCTGTTGGAAGGACCTTCTCCTGAGAGCTTCGCCCCTAAAAATTCCTCCAAAGAAAATCCACAGTGGATTTTCTGTTAATCCTGTGGGGCCAGCACAGCCTGGCTGGTCCAAGGTCATCACTGTGCCACTGACAGCCCTGGGCTCTGCTGTGGCCACACTCCTGGAGGGTGAGGAGTGTTCAGGAGAGCCAGCCTGGAGCAGGGCCAGGAGCTCAGCAGGAAACCTTGGGCTTGTCCCAGCCCTGAGAGTGGGAGGAAGATCAAATTCCCCAAGAACCTGCAGCTGTCATTTAGGCAAAACCCTGGAACCAGCAGCCAAAGTAGTTCCAACCCCACCGTGGGAGATCTTCAAAGTCCCTTCCAACCCAAACCATTCTGTGGCTCCATGATTTAGGACAGTGTGGTGTCCATGTATCCATCTCCATCTCACTGCTTGGTTATCCATGTTTGAACCACTGACCCCATCTGCTCATGGGAGGAGGAGGAGGAGGAGGAGGAGGAGGAGGAGGAGGAGGATGAAGAGTATGCATTCCCTGCCCCCAGGGCAGCACAGCAAACCCCCCTCAGGAGATGCCAGCAGGACCCTGCTGCACCCAGCCTGGTCCAGGATCTCTGGAAGCGAAAGGAAATTCCTTTGCAATGATGTGGAATTTGTCACCCCGCTCTGGAAAGGGGCCATGTGGGCACGAGAGGAGCAAAGGGTCCCTGGAGGGTCGTGGCTGATGGAGAAGCCCACGGCGTCCCTCAGCAGCGCTGATGATAAGCGATGGTGTGGCTCAGCTTCACCCGGGGAGGAGGCGAACACGGGCACAGCTTCGCTGGGAAATGAGGATCTTTCTCCTCCCCTCCTCCCGTTTTTTTCTCTCTGTTTTTTTTTTTTTTTTTCGGCCTGGTTCTCGTTCTCACTGCGGCGGCGGGTGGGACAGAGGCTCATTGTTCCCGCTGCTCGGGGAACGCGCCGCAGCACTGATCTGATTAGAGCTGGGGCCGGGCCAGCCCGCGGGGAGCCGTGGCCACCAGCACACCCTGGGGGACATCTTGGGGGACATCCTGGGGGACATCATGGGGGACATCCTGGGGAACATCCCGGGGGACACCCTGGGGGACATCATGGGGGACATCATGGGGGACATCCTGGGGAACATCCTGGGGGACATCATGGGGGACATCATGGGGGACATCATGGGGAACATCCTGGGGGACATCATGGGGGACATCATGGGGGACATCATGGGGGACATCCTGGGGAACATCCTGGGGGAGACCCTGGGGGACATCATGGGGGACATCCTGGGGGACATCATGGGGAACATCCTGGGGGACATCATGGGGGACACATCCTGGGGGAGACCCTGGGGGACATCATGGGGGACATCATGGGGGACACATCCTGGGGGACATCATGGGGGAGACCCTGGGGAATATCATGGGGACATCCGGGGGACATCCTGGGGGACATCATGGGGGAGACCCTGGGGGACATCCTGGGGGACATTCTGGGGGACATCCTGGAGGAGACCCTGGGGGACATCATGGGGAATATCATGGGGGGACATCCTGGGGAACATCATGGGGGACATCATGGTGGACATCATGGGGACACATCCTGAGGGACATCATGGGGGCATCCTGGGGGACACCCTGGGGGGACATCATAGGGAATACCCTGGGGGACACATCCTGGAGGACACCCTGGGGGACATCCTAAGGGTACATCCTGGGGGGACATCCTGGGGATCATCATGGGGACACATTCTGAGGGACATCCTGGGAGTACATTCTGGGGGACATCCTGGGGGACACATCCTGGGGCACATCCAGGGGGCACATCCCAGGGGCACATCCTCAGGAGCACATCCTGGGGAGCAGGGAACATTCTACAGAGAAGCTGGGGAAAGGTTTAGATCCTACAAATATGGGGGAGAAGGACTAGAGGAGGGTCTCCATGAAGTGCACAGAAACTCACTGGCTGTGCTCCTGCTCTGACTGAGAGCCAGCCAGGCTGATCGAGATGCGTTTTCTAAATGCTCAAATACCAGAAGGAAGTTGCATAGTCTCAGGCTATTTATTTGTTACTTATAAAGAACATAATTTTGAATGCACTGGCTAAATAAGAATTAATTGTGTTAAAAATTCAGGTTAACAGGCGCTGTAAGGGGTTGTCTTAGGGGAACTAAAGGGGAACAAACAAACAAAAAAAAATCTTGGGCACTAATGATTAGAGCAAAACCCTGATGTTAAGAGGACTTTGTCTCAGTGGAAGCAAGTTACTCATCTTTTCCAGAAGATACATGCATGCATTGCAAAATGTTTATTTTGTACTCTCTGAAGTGGTTAATCTACATGCAAAGCAATGAAAAGGTGCCTTATTAGGCTAATTGCTAATAAAAAAAGAGAGAGAGAGAGAGAGAGAGAGAAGAAAAAAAAAAAAAAAACCAGCCCAGAACTACTGTGAGCAAATATTTAAAAACAGATGCAGAAGGCTGTGAAAACAAACACAATCTCGTTTTTTTTTTTTTTTCCCCCGTGAAGTTTTCCCACCAGAAATCAGGCAGTTCAAAGAGACGTCCGGTTAATGCTGTACCTCCAGGCTCCCGGCGCTGGAGCTGTTCATTAGCCGCCGCCTAATTCTGTGATGCAGAACTGGATTAATGGAAAGGTGACTGGGAAGCCACCGAGGGACCTGCTAATGATACTGCTCCTGTCCTCAGAGAAGTCCTCTCTAGCCTTGCCCACGTGCAGCAAAACACACACACCATCAGGATACAATGCCACATTATCACAAGAAAACACTTTGGAGAGGGGAGGAAGATGTCACCCGCCGGAGTGGTGCTGGGAACGGGTGAAACCCAAGATGGAAAAATAATTGCATGCATGTTTTTTAATACAACAGGATTCCCCCAAGCTCATTAAAGCAGATGGAAGTTTTAAAACCTGTATTACTTTAAAAATTAATTTACAGCTGTGGGGCTTGGTGGCCCAGAGAACATTAAAATGATAAATCCGGAAAGGTGATTTGAGCAGAAAGGAGGATTGCTTTGGTCACAACATGGCCTTGTGCGGCTGGGAAGGGGAGATGGCACCGTTTTGTTGCTGTTTGACATTTACCTCTGCTGTGCCATTTCTGGGCTTAACCCAGATTTTAAAATACTGCAACAAACCATTAAAATTTCCTCCCAAGTGATGTGTCAGCCAGAAACGATCTCGGTGCCTCTCTGCTTCATTACATACCGGCTGGCATGGTGAGGGAGCTGATATGGACATCTGTGCTTTGGACCACAGGAGAGCCCTGGCAAAGCTGGGTGTCTGCACTGGGTCATGGCACAGGGTCACAGCCTGGACATCCACACCAGCCCAAGGCACAGGGTCACAGCCTGGACATCCACATCAATGTGTAGCACAGGGTCACAGCTGGACATCCATACCAGTCTGTGTCACTGGGTCACAGCCTGGACATCCACACCAGCCCATGGCACAGGGTCACAGCCTGGACATCCACACCAGTCTGTGTCACTGACTCTGGGCACCAGCTTTCCACCTCCGAGGGCTGAGCTGTGCCGCTGCTGCTCTCCCCCTGCTGCAGCCCCGGCCTCCAGCCGGGCGGCCCCAGCAATGCCCTAATTCCCCTGCTCAGCAGCCGCCTCCCAAGACAAGCTGTGCCTGTCTGAAAGCACGGCAGCGTGGCGGCGTGCCCGGGGCGAGGGCAGGGGGAGGGCAGGAGCTTGAGGGCAGGTGCTTGCAGGGCTGCCGAGCCCAGTGCCAGGAGGGGAGTCCTTCACCCTGCACAGCCACCACCCTCAGCTGGGACATCCCTGGCTCTGGGAAAGGCCACGGATGAAGTGATGGGACAAAGCCAGGCAGCTCCTCCGAGCCCCGTGGGGGATGGAGCGTCTCTTTCCTGCTCTATATTTATCCAATGCCGAGCACCAAGTGCTGGGATGGGCGAGGTAGCACGGAACAAAGGCTGGAGGCAGGTTGTATTCAGCTCACACCAGCTACCTCTGCTTGCTGGGAAGAAAGGAGCCCTTTGTTTGGAAACAGCAGCTACTCCCACCAAAGCACGCACAGGGCTCCGTGCTGCAGAACCCCATGTTATGCACAGGAGAGGTTTGGCACAAAATGGTCCCTGCTCCCCCCTCCCCGTGCTATCCTCACCCTCACAGGTCTGTGCAGGGAGCATATCCCAGCTTGCCAAAGGTTGGAGTGTGTGGCCGGGCACAGGCATGAAGTCATAGCCTGGGGATGCGCCCCTTTGTGCAGCCCCACAGCGCCCACCCCGCGGGCAACCCACAGCCGGGGTGACCCGAGGTGCTGCAGCCCCCAAAACACCCCGGGCTGACAGCTGGGGCTGACACGGGTCTGGGGCTGACACGGACCTGGGGCTGACACGGGTCTGGGACTGACACAGACCTGGGGCTGACACGGACCTGGGGCTGACACAGACCTGGGTCTGACACGGGTCTGGGGCTGACACGGACCCGGGGCTGACACAGACCTGGGGCTGACACGGGTCTGGGGCTGACACGGGTCTGGGGCTGACACGGGTCTGGGGCTGACACGGACCCGGGGCTGACACAGACCTGGGGCTGACACAGACCTGGGGCTGACACGGGTCTGGGGCTGACACAGACCTGGGGCTGACACGGGTCTGGGGCTGACACGGGTCTGGGGTTGACACGGGTCTGGGGCTGACACAGACCTGGGGCTGACATGGACCCGGGGCTGACACGGGTCTGGGGCTGACACGGGTCTGGGGTTGACACGGGTCTGGGGCTGACACGGACCCGGGGCTGACACGGACCTGGGGTTGACACGGGTCTGGGGCTGACACAGACCTGGGGCTGACATGGACCCGGGGCTGACACAGACCTGGGGCTGACACGGGTCTGGGGCTGACACAGACCTGGGGCTGACACAGACCTGGGGCTGACACGGACCTGGGGCTGACACAGACCTGGGGCTGACACGGGTCTGGGGCTGACACAGACCTGGGGCTGACACGGGTCTGGGGCTGACACGGGTCTGGGGCTGACACGGACCCGGGGCTGACACGGGTCTGGGGCTCGGGTGCCAGGCTCGGGGCTGTCCCCAGGCAGCGCAGCCGTGGATGTGGCTGGGCTCACACTCCTCCCTTCGCCGCTGCTGTGCCGGGGTGTTCCTGTGGTGGTTTCTCCCTGCAGGGACGGTCACTGGGATCCCCGGGCTGTGCCCTGGGGCACCGTGAGGCCCAAAGCCACACGGGACCCCGTTATCCGGGCACGGGGTACAGCCCTGGCTCAGACACTCTTCCCGCAGCCTCTCTGCTGCTGCCTTCGTTATAACATGCTTCTCGTTTCCCTTCTCTCACCCAGCAAATTAACTTTAACAGTAAATTAACTTTACTCTGTCGCTGGTCAGCCTGTCGGATGGGAGCGAGGCGGATTTTCCCCCTGGCCGTTCCGGGAGGCCCCGCGCCCGGGCAGCAGCGCCGTGACTCACCGGCTTTCAGGCTGCCTATTGAAGGGCCCGGAGCCCGAACAAAGCCCCCATTCACTCCCAGGGCTCGGCTAGTTTTTTCTTTGAGCCCTCACTGCTTTATTTTTATTCTTTCCCAAACATTGTTGGCTAATTTCATTGACAAAATTCATAACTCGGGGTTGGAGAGCTCGCTCCTATTCAGCTAGGAGCGCTGGGGGGTTTTGTTTTTCTTCTCCATGCTGCTGGCCTTGCCTCATTCTCTGAATCGTCCTGAAGGCAGTTTCCATCCCCGAGCAGGGATGCACAGCCCTGCACAGGGAGTTTAGGTGCTCCACAGTTTTTGAGTGGAGGAGAAAAAGCACCACGGCCAGGTCTGAACCTGAAGCACAAAGGTGACTCTGAGGGCAGCAGGGACAGGACTGAAATCGTGCACTACAGAGCTGAGTGACCCCTGGAAGTACACAGCAAATATTTAAAATCAAAAGCCTGTTAAACTTTTATATCTGCAATGCTCTGCATCCAGTCCAGTTAATTACAGCCCTTTAAAAACATCTGCATTTCATAAAGGGCTAAGTTTCCTTCCCCTCAGGCTGCCCCTCCTGAGACATCCCTCTCCAGGCTGCTGGGTTACACAGTAATTACAATCCACAAGTACCTGACATCACCACCAAGAGCGGTGCATTATGGTTTCGAAAACAAGAGAAACAATATTGCTCAAGATGGGTCTGAGCCAAAACCCCAGCTCCAAACACCATCATTTTTTCTGGCAGAGCTGAGAGCCAGAGCCCTGCGTGGCAGCCAAGGCCCCCCTGGAAATGTCACAGGCAGAGAATGGAGGAGTCACTGAGCTTTGGTAAGGCACAGGAGATTTCTCCTGCCTGCTGACTGGAGGGGTTTAAACACACATGGGGCATCTCTGAGAGACTTGCAGCCCCTCTGCCCTGGAGCCAGAGCCCCTCATCCCATCCAGCCCAGTGCACACACGAGGGTGCTGGAATTTCCCAGACCATCATTTTGGGAAGGGGCATGGGTTGGACCCAAAGCAGCTCCAGGGTGGGAGCAGGCAGCACCACCTTCCTGAGCTGGCAGCACCAGCCCCACACCAGCACAGGCAACCAGCCCAGGGAGCCTGCTCTGGGGAAAGCACTCACGTGGCTGGGAGGAGGCACAGCCTGCATTGAGAGAACCTGCAACCAGCTTATCTGTGTTCCATACACACACACACATAATAGACATCATTTGGCTTATGGCCACCAAAGTGCACTCAGCTGGTACCTAAAGCAAAGTCCTTAATGGTGTTTTATGTGGTAAATCCCTTTTCTCCTCCTCTCCAGAGACAGAGGCTGGTTCTGGGGTGAGGGCAGGGCAGGAGCATCAGCCCCACCAACCTTCAGGAACAGCCTCCATGACCTGCCACCTTCTTGCTTTGCTAAGCTCTCGAGGCCAGGTCTCTTTCCTCGTTCATTTATCAGCTTGTTTCCCTGCAGAGAGGAGCTGCTTAGAGGAGAAGGAGTGTGATTTTCAGTCCACAGAGCAAGCAATTTACTTTTTAAGGCTGTTTGCCAAAACCACATTCCTGCTTCAGCTCCCAGTCCAAGCAGAGGGGAGGCTGAGATCAGAAATGAGAGTCAGGGACTGATTTTGCTCAATCGCTTGTGCTCTCTCTGCCTCGTGTGAGAGCTGAGCTCACTCAAGGGTTGAGGCATCCTCTGTACCTTCACATCTGAACAACAAGCAGGGAAAGCAAAAACCACAGGATTTCCTCTGCTGTCAGCAGTACCCAATAAATTCACAGCAAGAGCGAGCCTTTAAAAGAAAAAAAATAAAGCTAAAAATCCCCCAAACCAAACATTTTATCCTTTCCTGGTCTAATTGGGGAATAAACTTAATATCTAATTTTAAGGGTGAAGGGAAAAGGAAAGGGATGAAAGCGAGCCGAGGCGAGCGCTGCGCCCAGCCGTGATCACAGGCAGCAGGCTGGGGCTGCATCTCCAGAGGAAGCAGCAGCTCTGCCTTGATGTGCTCCCAGTCAGTGGGGCTGTGCAGGAGTCAGGCCCTTCCCTGCCCCACACAGCCAGTGGGAGCCCGTGCCTGCCACCACCAGAACCTGGGAAACTCTGGGAAACCTCTGCTGCCTCTGGAGCAGCCCAGCCACATGCCAGATCACTGCTCAATTCTGGGCTGCTGGCCACCCTCTTGTTTTTGGGTGTCACACCACATTGAGGACAATTTAACATAGTTTGGGTGCTGCTCCTCAAAGGGTTTTCCACGTGCATGAAGCTCTGGGTCCTGCAGGGAGATGCTGTGGAGCCCCATGGATGGGGTGAACAGAGTCTTGGCACCCTGGTCCATCCTCTGAAAGAGCTGGTGGCCCCTTCCACCAGCAGTGCTGGGGTTTTTCTTAAAATAAGTCTCTTGGCTAATTATTTTCTCTCCCCGTTGCCCTTCCCTTCTCCTGTCCATAACTCTTCCATCCTGTGTGTTTGGTTTGCTGCTCCAACCTCTCCTCCTGCACGGGGTGCACAGACATCAACACGTTGCACCACCTTTTGTCCAGCCAGGAGCATCCCAGAAAAGCCTGGTGGTGCAGGGGGAAAGCCATGGTGCTCCTCAGTCCCTCTCAGAAAGCCAAAATGCCACCCAAGGGCACTCAAACACCACTGGGCTCACGGCCCCCAGTTAACACAGTTTCCTAATGCTCAAACAGAGGGTTCCCCCTTCATTTCCACAGTGACATGGGGACAGAGGGCACAACCCAGCTTGGCAAGCTGGCGTGTCTCTAGGGCAAATACATCCTTCAGGGGGAAGAAAAAGGATTTGCCTGTGAAGGATTTGTCTTTCTACATGCAGAGAAGAGATATTTATATTAAAAGAAAAAAAAAAAAAAAAAAAGGCTTGTAATATACCAGAATACCTTCCTCTCTCACCAAAGGTCAAACTTAGATCCAATTTCAGTCAGGAGGGAGACGTCTGTCAGACAAGCACTAATCACTATTTAGTATTCATATTCACCTATTAGAAGCTCCATGCTGTAAACATGTCTATGAATTAACAAGGCATCTGGCCTCTCTTATACAATATGAGCAGCTTGGATCATAAAGTGTCTGCAGAAAATAAAAAGTGCCTTCCATCTGTCTCTCCCAAATATCACTGCTATCACCAAAGCAAACAGACCGGCTCTTCCAAAGCAGCGCCGGCCCCCTCCCCCAGAACGTGTTAGTCAAACAAAAACAAGCGTTTCACCGAGAGCACTTGACAGATCTGAAACGGCTCCGAGGAGCTGGGCGCAAATTAAGAACTGGGGAAAAAAAAATTAGCTGGAAGATAACTGGGGGGAGAGAAAAAAAAAAAAATAAAGCTTCCTAATAACAAGGTCTTTTCTTAGCTCTCTGAGTAATTACTCGCAGTGCTGGCGCTGCTGAAGCCACAGGAAGGTCAGTGATGCCCGGCAGAAGATGCATGGGCATGCCAGGACCCGTGCCAGGGCAGTGCCACCGTGGGAATTGCTGTCCCCAGCTTTGACACCTTTGCAGCTGGCAGCAGAGAAGGATGCTGTGCGATCACGGTGACCCTTGGAAGGGCCAGAGACTTCACTCATCCCTGCAGCATGGAAAAGGCAAACCCCAGGTGGCCCTGAGCCATCAGGGGAAGGCTCCCTGTGTGGCTGCCCGGGGAACAGCTCAGCAGCAGCAGTGCCAGCGTTGCAGACTGGCTGCCAGTCCCATCCCAGCCCCATGGGCTGTGTTTTCCCTCTCATCCAGAGCCCTTCAGCTCCTCACTCTGCTCCCTGGATGTCTGTGTGAAATACATGAGGGCTAAAGGTGGGTAATCTGTGCCTGTGCCCAGCCCAGGGGCAGCTCCAGAGGAGCTGTGCCGGTGCAGGATGTCAGAGTGAGCTGCTGGCACCAGCGAGGGATTGGAGCTGCCCTGCTGGCCGTGGGAGGGAGGGGCTGGGGCAGCCCCTGCCATGTCCCTGCTGGGTTACTGAGGAACCGTGGGGACAGCAGAGGCTGGTGGGACAGCGGGAGCAGCACCAGAGGTGGGGCAGGAGACCTCCCATCCCCACAACACGCAGCCACTCCCCTTGTCTCCGTGTTCCCTGTCTCACTGCCTTTCCTTGTCTGGGTTCCCAGCCCATTGCAGATTCCAGCTCTGGTGCTTCCCAGGGAAACCTGGCTGCTGGCAGGCAGGGTGGCTTTCTGCTGGCTTAGCTCCTGCCAAGGGCTGGATGGGCCTCTGGGTGAGGGCAGGACCTGGAGCAGTGTGATCATCACTTTTGGGGGCAGCTGCTCACCCAAGAGGCTCCAGGACCCCAGGACAGCACTCGTGCCCTGGATAAAGCTGGTGGCCTTAAACCAACTCAGGCTTCTCCGTCTCAAGGGAAGGGAAGGTCTGCTCTAAACCCCGGCTTTGTTTTCCGAAGATAAATTTAAACTGAGGGGAAGGAAGAATGAGGTTCATAAATCAGGCAGGTCTGAAAATGAGGCATGAAAAATGAATGAGCAGAGTGCGTGTGCGAGCGCTGCCGCCCAGACCTGCCCTGCTGGCACAGCCCAGGCCGGCTGGCAGCCCCCAGCCCAGCCCTGCCACAGCCCCCAGCCCTCCACCACTGCCCCAGGCAGCTCCCTGTCATTGCTGCCTCTTCCCCAGCTCACATCCACACAGAAAACACCTCGCTGCCTGGGCTGTGATGGGCTGGGTGGGATCCAAGCCCTGTGCTCGCTGCACTTCCCTTTCCAGGTTTAAACAATGTTTTTAAGCTGATTGGACTGCATGAGATGTATAAACTTAAAACCAGGGGAGGAGAGGGAAGGCATGGCTTTCTGGAAGTGGTTCTCGCATCCCCCACACGCGTGGATGACAGGAAGAAGAAAACCAGGAGGCTTCCAGACCTCCCAGCTGCAGACATCCGAGGGGTTGGCTGTGTCCAGTGGGCCTCTCTCAGCTCCCTGCCTGGCCAGCAAGCTGTTCCTGTAACAGCAGTGCAGAGCAGTTCTGTCTCCTCCAAATCATCCCCTGAGAGAGCATCTCCCTGGGAACGGGGCTGGAGCAGCCTGGCTTGGTGCTGGACTCAGACAGTGGGAGGGGGATCTGCACCTCACCCTCAGGCTTTGCTGTGCCCTGTCCACAACGTGCAGGCCTGGCTTGGATGGCTGAGGAACCCTCACAGTTTGCAGCTCCAAGTGCGTCAGGGGTCCTGGCCACAAATATTTGCATTTTGCAAAGGAAAAAGGCCCCGACCAAACCAACCCAACGTGGCTGCAGCTGCTGTGCTGGGATGTGACAAGGCGAGTTCTGAGAACACCCACCTGTGTCATTTGCCATGCAAATAATTTGGAGAGATAATTCAACCCGAGGTTTATGGTGGGAGAGTGGCCAGTGGCTGAGGCAGCCCAGAGCAGCTGGTATGGAGTTGGAAAAGGTGGGAGGAGGGGAGAAGGAGGAATAATGATGGAGAAATTTGGTTTTGGCTGCCTGTGAGGTGACCTTAAGTGTCCCCATCTGAGGGACATGTGACTGGGGGAAGGTCTTACTGAGCATCACCATTCAGAACATCACCAGGATCCTCCATTACATCCTTCTGCTGGGGAAAAGCCTCTGAAAAGTGAGAGTTTTCCTTCCTGTAAGGATTTACCTGCCTCTGTTACACCATGTTAACGACTTGCAGTGCTGCAAAAATCTGCCACAGAGGATTCCCAGCCTGTTCCAGGGCCAGGCACCACCTCCACAGTCCCCCAGGACTCCAGGACAGAGGCAGCTGCTTCTCCCAGCTTTGGGATGGCAGCAAGACCCAGGTCTGCCCTCGGCCTCGCTGCTGCCTGACCCCAGTCCTGGGCCACCAAAATCAATAGGGAATTTGTCACCAGCCCCAGTGGGGACAGGATCAGGCTCTGCATGCACAAGGAAACCCCTCGAGCATGAAAGCTAATTTAAGAGGAGCTCATCTCCTGGTGTTCAGAGACATGGAGCAAGGAAAAAGCATGACAGATTTTGGTATATTTTAACTGAATTATTGTCCACTGGGGATTGAGCCAAGACCACAAACATTATTTCACTTTCTGGTGAGGCTGCAGTGATGAATATGGGTTTCAAAGGAGAAAAGCTGGGTGGTTCTCATTTCTAATCTTGAGTCATTCTTCCTCCTTTGGAGGCTGAACACCACAGCACAGGGATGCTGAAACAAAGACTCCCATTCCTTAGCAAGGCATCAGGATCTGCAGGTGAATGCAGCGAGGCTTGAAACACACATATCGAAATGCAACAGAATTTTGCACTAGGCTCTGTTAAAAATATTCTGTTTAATTGATTTTTTTTAAAAAATCTATTATGCTGCTCTAGGCATGGCTATTGATCTGCAGTGCTGGAGAAGTAATGAAGAAGCCTTCAAATCAATAAGGCCAAAGTATATCTCAAACTATATCTGCTCCACCAGCACAACAGGGATGTGGCCAGTGAAATTCCCCAGCCAGGAGCGGGAGTATGAACAAACCTGTTCTGATGACTGCAGAGATTTATTTCTATTGGCATAAACATAACTAATGAAACCACGGCGACTCTTCACTTCCCCGCCAGCCGATAATATATTGTGGTGCTCACAATGAAATGAGCAAGAACACATTTGCAAAGGAAGAAAGAAAGGAAAAAAAAAAAAAAAAAGGAAAAAAAGCCAACTCCCTCGACCGTGAGCTGTATTTCCTTCTTGGTGCCCTTGATTCTCCTCCACCCCCTTCCCCCAGACAGGGTAATATTTCTTCTCAGAGCTCTGGCTCTGCTCTGGTACGGGCTTTAACAAGGCTTTTGTAAGTCTCCAAGGCTGCAGTTTTAGGTTTTCTTTTATCCCTCGCTGTCAGGATGGAGTAGGTAGGCAGCTAAAATCACAGGCTGATAATACTGTTTGGGGCTAGCAGCCTTATCTTATCTTGTTCGTATTATTCATATTACCTTAGATAAGCCACCTGGGGCCGCACACAAGCAAGATCCAGGGAAGTGACCTCATTACAGTTCAGGTGCCTATTTACTGTAATAAGAACAGCTGGACTAACACAGCCACACTTTGAACTTGGCTGGCACTTTCCATCTGAGGCTTTGACTCGGTCCCTTTCACACTTCAGAGCACAGAGGAATGGAGGAGCTGGAGTTAATCAGCACCTTTTCCTCCAGAAGGGGTTACAGGAGGATTTTGGCCACTGGACATGGGAGGGCTGTGGAAGGGTGAGTGCTCAGCATGGGCTGCACACCCAGAGCTGGGAGGGCTTTTGCTGAGAATCCCCCACTGATGGAAAAGAGATGCTTTAAACACAATCAGATCTTTATTCCCCATCTAAAGCTGACGTGGGAGATGGCTTGGTTCTGCATTTCCACCCCAAGGCAGATCCAGCACAGGTTTGGCCTCTGCACAAGGATTTCCTCCTGCCCAGCTTGGCAGGAATTCAGACAGGTTTCCATGGGCACAGCCGTGTCCAGGGTGAGAGATCCTTCTGCCTGAGCTGCCCAGGAGGGACAGCAGGGGTGGCAGCTCTGGGGGCAGCCCCAGCAGCCACACACTGCTCAGCACCACGCTGGTTCCAGCTGAGGACAGTGACAGTCACTGAGCACTTCAGGCACTTTCAGCCAGCAAATTAATCTAATTTTTTTTTTTTTTTTAAGGAATCTCCTAAGTTTAAAAATATGGTAATGCAATTAGTGGCTTTGGCAGGCTAATGAAGCCACTTTAAACCCTTGCAAAAATACCATTAAAAGAGAATGCTTAAGAGCCTCTTCAAACTTTCCAAAATGAGAAGTACGTTCGTATTCAGGAGATGCCAATCTAGTCTCCTTTCTCCAAGGTTCAAGATTAATTAGGGACTTGTTTAGTGCATGAATGAGGAAACAAATGAACTCTTGGATCACAGAGCACTGGAACCAATTTTTTAATCATTTTTTTTCTTTACAATTACATTCCTATCAAGAAAGTCTTCATTACACTTTCTGTCACGGGGCCACATCGTGCCAGGTAACTGTTACAAGTGCTTGGCTTCCACCCAAAGACTGAACAATATCAGTTTTCTGAGAAACAAATACACGTGAAATATATTTAACGGTGTATTTTTCTCATTAAAATGCTATTGGATTTTCATAATAAATACATATAACCTTTCCTCTCTCAAAACAAATTATTTAGAAAAGACCAGTAACATCTTCCCCTTTATAAAATCTGCCTGGGTATTTAAAGATTACCTTTGAGAAGTACATTAATGTCTGATCTAAGAAGCACTGTATAATAGATGAAGATTACTCAGGTAAGGAATAATAGATGGGAAGAGAAAAAATATGTTTGAGACTAATTGTTAAAAGAATGGGGTTTGTGTGTTTAGTGAAGAAGAAAGGAAAAAAGTAACTGCTCCCTTTTTCTTTTTTCAGTGAATTACAACCTGCCCTGGAATTGGAGGGATTGGTTTGGCTTATCCCATCCAAAATTAGATGCAGATTTGGATGAAAACTGTGCCAAAATTCAGGCATTTTCTGCTCATGCTGAGAGAACTCACCTCATCACTCCCTTACCCACACACCAGGTTTGTTTTGATGTCGAGAATTTCTCCAGAAAAAAAAAATAAAATAAAAAAGCACTAAAATAGATTAATTTGCAGAAAGATTCTGCTGTAGTCATGCAGAGAAAGAGAACCAAAGCTCCAACGAGGCCGAGCTGCAATGCACAGCCACACAAACCACGTTGCCAGCAAATGCCAAAGACGTGTGTTCCTTCCTCCTGCTGCTTAGGAGATTTGCTAATTAAAAAGTTTAATTGCGCTTAGGTGAGCTGCATCCAAAACGCAGGTCACAAAATCCGTGGCGTCAGGAGCTCCCTGGGAATGAGAGGGGGCCCTGTGTGCCCGGGTGTGCCTCTCGTTCTCCTCACCCAGGTGATGAGGTGATCCAGCTGGATGCTGGGGTCCGCAGCTTGGACCCAGGAGGCTTCGAGCCACCCCGAACGGTATCTGGTTAGAGACACCCTGGGGGGGTCAAAGTAACTCCTCAGCTGGTAGAGAAGGCCTCAGCAGAGGGGCAGAGCAGTGATTCTCAGCTCTTGTGATTTCTCAGCTCAGTGATTGTCAGCTTCTGCCCTTGTGAGGTGGTTTCTGTCTTAGCCGGCCCGGGGAGGAGAGAGTGAGGGTCCGTATAACAATTCTGCATAAGATAACTTTATTGCAAAGTTCCAGGTGAAGGGAGCCAGGGACAGGTACCCTAAGGACTAGTGGGACCCAGGGGTTTTTATGGGAAACTAAGGTGGGAGAGAAAAGGGTACAAAGCCGATAGTTTACAACAGATCTACATAAAATCTCGTAGAGGATTGTGGTCCTCTTTTTGGTCGCCGTAACTGCAAGGCTGGTTCTTATCTTAAGGCTCTGGCAGAGGAGGTTGTGCAATTCTTCTTATCTTCTCCAAGGCAGAGCCACCGGAGCCTTGTCCACCCCAACAATGAGGAGGACGAAGGTTCCCCGCATGGCTGCCTTAGGGATGGGTCATACAAACCGTGACTGGCAGATCTACTCCCTCCTTCCCATTAGCACCCATTTATCATCAGCCAGACCTCTGCCAGGGTGCAGGGATAATGTTCTCCTAAGTGGAAAGGCAAGGGTATAATTTTCCCAGCTGATTTGCTCCTCTCTACCCCGCCGCTGTCCTCGGAGCAATTGCGGAGCAGAGCGGCGCTGCCGGGGCCACCCTTCCTTGGGCGTTTATAAATGAAGGGGCTTCACCTCTGTCCTGGGGTGACTTTATGATGCTTGTATCCCCAATCCTCTGTTCTGTTTGTGCTGTATATTAAGTTCTGCTGTAGCAGGATTCCTTAGGGAACGTGGGCATGAGGTATTTTGGGATGAGATTTAAACTACCCCAAACTGGGCCTGTTTCAGGCCTGTCTAGAAGTAGACAGGCACAGTTAGAAATTCACTTTAAGGTGTGTTTAAGCATTAGATAACATAGTTACAATGTGGTTATGGTGACCTCCTTTAGGGTGAAATTGTTGACATTCTTTCTTACACTGAATACCAATTAGAAAACACCTGTAACTGTAAACTATCTGAAACTGTATTTAACCCCCCTCCTCGGGAGAATAAAGGGAGAGCGTGTGATCTAACCATGTTGGTCATACGTGTGTTGCTCTGACCAGCTTCCCACTTTCATTAGGAGTTCCCTGGTTTCATTCTGTACCTTTAAAATGGTTCTGGGAGCAAGGGGGGAGAAAGCAGCAGCAGTTTGTTTTGAGAAAACTGCCTGACTCCCACACGGCCTGGCTGCGGCGTTGGTCTGAGGCACGGACAGCGAGGGGACAGAGATCTCCTGTGCTCTTAGTTTTAGCTGGCTGAAGCAGAGAAGTTCCCTGGACTGGTTTTTTCCTTTTCTCTTGGGACTGTTTAAATCTGCTCTGGACTGAAAAACCCAGAGGAGCAGCGAGGCCTAGCACCCGCGGCCTGCGGGGCCTGGAGCTCCGGAGGGAGTGGGACTGGTGAGAGCCCCCACCAGCCCCCCTGACCTCCCTGCTGCCCCACAGCCTGACAGAGTCCATGCAATGGATGCTCCTTTTGCAAGGGCCAGGAGCACACTCCTCGCCTCCTCAGCACGAGCACAATTTGAAGGTGTGCGGGGAGGGGAGGACCACGAGGGTCTGCAGTCTCTTTGCAGAGTAACCATGGACAAGCACTGAAATCTAGACTTGTTTAGCTCACAGGCTTCACAGCACATCTCTGAGAAAGCAACAGCAGGTGGATGAATCCACAGGCACCTGAGCAGTGGGGAAGGTGCCCCTTTGCACAGTCCCTGCCACCACCAAACCTCCAGCTGGGACCCTTTGCTGAAAGGCCACAAGTCTTTGTTTCAAAACTTCTCCTTCCAGGATTATGGCATTCATCCAGGTGATTAGATGGGTCCCGGTGATTAGATGGGTCCAGGGGATTAGATGGGTCCAGGGGATTAGATGGGTCCAGTTGCTGATGTGTCCTGTTGGATGAACAGGTCCTGGGGTGTGCTGTCTCCAGCTGGGCACTTCAGTCACATCTGTGACAGTTAATGGTGGTAATTTATAGCTCCATAATCCACAGTCCCAGGATGCCAATAACCTAAGGATACAAACCTCTGAATGTTCTGATAGGAATGCAGAATAACATCCTGCTTGCCTGGATCTTGTCTTTGCCAAGTACTCAGCATCTCAGGCAGGCCTGAAGTAGCTGTGGGATTCCAGAGACCTCACAGATTTCTGCATGTTTAGGTTGTTTTCTTTTTACTTCTCCCATCCTTCTTAGTGCTAGTGACACTCATTTCATGCAGTGACACTCATTTCATGCAGCAGGGAGGTGTTTTTCTCAGATTCCCATCTTCCCTGTCATGTGCTCTACTCTTACCAGGCAAGTGGTGGAGTTGCCATCCCTAGAGGTATTAAAAGAACATACAGACGTGGCACTTGGGGACATGAGGTAGTGGTGGTTTACGTTTGTGTGCTTGCTATTTTGTTTTTGGAGTTGTTAGCGTGTTTTTGTGCTTGATATGGCTTTATGTTTTTTGTAAAGCCATATCAAGCACAAATGGTATGGCTTTATGCCTTGACCTCGGGTTCATGGTTGGACTTGATGATCTTAAAGGTTTTTTCTGACCTAAATGATTTCATTATCATATCTGGAGGGCTACACCCCCATGGCTCTTAGATCTCTTCAGGGTCTTGTTTGTTGTATTTAAACCAGTTCCTGGTGGTTGGACTGTCTTTGTGGTAAAATCTGGCAGGTTGCAGCCTCTGCCCAGGAGATTCCAGGCAGCAGGATCTATTCCTTTCCAGAACTGACTCACAGAGGCTGTATGAGGAACATCCTCTCTGCCACCCTTAGCCAATATTATCAGGCTGTGATGAGCACCACAGATTCAGATTTGTGTGTCTGACCTGCTGGGTGGTTGCTCTGTCTGTCTCTGGAGGGAGAGATTCTGCATTTCTCCTTGTGTTCCGACCTGTCTGAAACTAACACAGGGCAGAGAGGGGGAAATTCACCCCAAATTGTCAATGGGCCTGATATCTCCTCAAAAAAGACACTCCAGCTTTCACCTTTCACATGACTGCTGAGGCTGGTCCCACCAAGGGGTGCTGATGCTAGAGCAGAGCCATTTAATTAGAAGGAGAGCCAAAGTTTTCAAAGGAAGAGAAGAAGAGGGTGTGGTATGTTGGTGCAAGAGTTATGGGACAATAAAGAACTCTGCCAGCTGCCAGTGAGATGGACAGATCTCAGCGAGTTGGTCACAGATCACTTATTTGCATCAAAATGATGAAATACTTGACTGAAGGAGAAGAAGGGCTGTGCCAATCTGCCATTCTTCTTGTCCCACTATAACCCCAGGAGCTTTGAATCCAATTCAGTGCAGCTCTGGGGATGTTTTGCTTTCTTGTAAGTCTAAATTTTGCATCTCAGATCCCTCCTTGCCATAAAATATCTGTTTGCATTAACTATTTACCCTGTCCCAACAACAACACTGTAAGCTGGACAAGGATGTAAGAAAAGCTGATATTCCCAGTGAGGATGGGGACTGTGTTAATGCAGCAGTTTGAAGATCAGGCTCACTAAAAAGGCCAGGCAGAGGTGTTTATTTCCCAGTGCAGATGCACTTTCCTCAGTGCTTTATTCCAAGCTGCCTAGATGGGCAAAGTCTGTGCTCACCTCGAGAGCAAAAGGGGCTGCATTGTCAAAAAACCAGACACAATGAAGAGGAGCTTTACATTGAAGGTGTCAGACATCAATCACCTGAGGGCTTGTGCCCAGGATAACCCTAAAGGAGACATCTCTGCTCTGTGCACAGCACCTATTGTCAGCCTCCTGGCCTCTTCCAGTGGGGCTTTTTCTGGGGCAAAACCTGGCTTGCCTGGCTTCGTGTTTAAAATGTTGGCTCCTGCCTGCTTCACTGGGAATGGTGCATCTGTGCTGTGATGTTTTGCTGGGTCTGGCAGTGTTTGATCACACCAGGTACTGGCAGACCTGCCCTGAGTGTCAGGAGCAGGTCCCTGAGCAGAGAACAGCAAGGCCTGGAAGTGGAGCGTGGAAGGAGAATTTGCAAACTGCTGTGGCTTTTACTCTTTGCAGTTCAGGAATATGGAGGAACATCTACAGCTGGACTCTTAAATAACCAGGTTAACTACCCTCTGCAAATAGACCAAACCTGCTGCCCTGATCCCTGCTGCTCTCAAAGTGTTTTAATAGCTCCTGCAATAAAAAACAGTGAGTCCCAAAGGAGAGTTCTCCATTTATTCAGAAAGATGCTGCTAAATTCCCATACACAACAGATTCCACTGCTAGAATAAGTGCCTCTTCCCTGGCAGTCCTTCTTCCTGCCAGCCAGGCAGAGGCAAGGCACAGAATTATCTGTGTAATCTGATTTGGAAGGTTAACTTCCCTGGATCATAAATAAGCAGGGATTTATGACCATAAAGGTGCACTACCTACGGCTTCAAGGGAAAAGCACCACGCTCACGCCTCCCTTCTCTCCCACTGCTAAAAAAGGGAGAGAAGGATGCTGAGACCCAGAAATTACCATGGGGTAATGGAAGATCCTCAGATAGGCTTGGTTTAATTACACACTTCTATCATTTCCTGCGTGCTCCCCGTCCCATTAGGAAATTACAGCAGTAACTCAGCTAAGAGAATCTCACTGTGCAAACAGCCACTGGGCTGCAGGCTCCTGGATCCCAGCTCCTGGATCCCAGCTTCTGCTCCCAGCTCCTGGATCACAGCTCCTGCTCCCAACTCCTGGATCCCAGCTCTTGGATCCCAGCTCTTGGATCCCAGCTCCTGCTCCCAGCTTCTGCTCCCAGCTCCTGGATCACAGCTCCTGCTCCCAACTCCTGGATCCCAGCTCCTGGCATGGCATGTGTGCAGCAATGCCAGAGCACACAGCTGGTGAGGACTGGGGGTCCTTCCTGCCACAGAGATGGGGTTTTCTTGCTCAGAGGAACACCCAGTCTCCCTGCAGGGAGATGAAAAGCCCTTTTCCACCTGCAAACAAAACTGGAGGGAGCCCTGTGCTCTGGGGTCTGCGCTGGGAAACACCCAGAGGCTGCAGAGTTCAAGGGCAGGTCTGAGCTGGGCACAAGATTTGTTGCACAAGGATAGGAGATAAAGGCTGTTAAACGAAAATAAGCTCACCCTCCAATAAAGAAAAGAAAAAAATTTCTTTTTTTGCATATTTCTTTTCCTGGTGAAGGTACAAATGTGCCGGCTGGAGCACAGCCTCTGCTCCAGGGCCCATCGTGTGCGATACAATAGCACAGGAACTACAGAGGGAAGGACGGCGTTAAATCAGGCACCAGATCTCTTCAAACACCACGTTTTCTGTTCAGCCTTTCAGCACTTCACTCATCCTTGGCAGCGGAGCTGACCTGGTCATTTTTCCCTTTTTACTTCTCACCGCCACGTTCCATGGCATTTTCATGAATTAACGCAGCGGTGTGGTTTTGTGCTTTACAGATGGAAAAAAAAAAAAAAAACCCACCAAAAAAAAACACCACAAAACCCTTTCCCTATTTAAATAGAGACATTTGGCAGCTGACATTTCTTGAAAACACTTTGACTCATATTAAGCTTTGTACGTCCTTTCATTATCTTTAAAGACTCGTAAAAGGCAGGTCTGTGGCAGCAGGAAGGATGGAGGCAGGCAGCCTGCCTGGGGGAGGTGGAGGGGCACGGAGATGTTTCTGGCTCCAGGCTCCATCCCCAGCCAGCTCCAGAGCTACTGCTGGGACACCCATCACCTCCTCTTGCCCCAAGCAAAGAGAAGCACTGGTGAGCACAGCAGCTGAAAAAAGTGACAAGTGTCCCCCCTTTGTCTTGAACTATGGAGGGAAGCACAAGCAGGGCAGCGAGGGTGGAAGTGGAGGCAGTTTGCTGTGCAGAGGATTTCCGTTTTCCTGCTGGGCTTTAGAAGGCTCTTCCCTCCACTCCAGGCTGCCAGCTGCCATCCTGAGCAGCACAGTCACCGCTTCTCTCTCAGCTGGGGTGGTGCCCGCGGGGCCAGCACCTTCCCTCAGTGGGTTGCTGCTTCCCAGACCTACTGAGAGGTGCTGGGGGTGCTCTGCTCCCTGGTGCTGCCTCCCCACACCTGTCCCTGGTCACAGCTGCTGGTGCTGAGCCCCCTGGGTTTGACCCCAGTTTAATTCCTGAGCTCTGAGCAGCATCCCTGGACACACCGATGGATCTGGCACTGCTGTGACCCACCAAAACTTCCCCTGTACTGTGCTGGACAACATCTACAGCTTCCCTCAATGGACTCCAAAAAGCCACAAACGGAATTATTTTGAGGAATGAATGAGGAGTATAAAACTGCTCTCAAAGGTGGTGACAAGGCTGGTGCCCAAGCAGAGGTCAGGGTGAAGGTTTGTGTCCCCAGCCCATCACACGGGCAGTGCTGAGCTGACAGAAGGAGAGGAGCCACCCCTGCCCTGGCACAGCCTCACATCAGCCTCCTCTCTGAAGCTGAGCAGGGTGTGGGACACCAGCTCTGCTCTTGTGCATGGGCAGCACTACCCTGCTCTCTCCACTGGCCCACTCCTGACTGCCAGAAGTGTTTTATTACATTTATTAAGGCTGTCCAGAGAAGCTGTGGCTGTCCCTTCCCTAAAAGTGTTCAAGGCCATGTTGGATGTGGCCCTGAACCACCTGGTCTGCTGGAAGAAGCCCCTACCCATGGCAGGGGGATGGAACAAGATGTTTAAGTCCTTTCCACCCCAAACAGTTCTGGGGTTTCTGTGATTCTATTCCAAAACCCCAATGCCCCCTTCACATCTGCCCCTCATGGCTGCTCCCCAGGACCAGGCTGCACTGAACCTTTGGCCTGAGAAAGGGGAAGTTCAAAGGGTGGGAGGTTAAATAAGAGGGGGACTCTTGGGAGCAAGAAACAAGCAAAGGGGAAGCAATGAGGGGAAGGGGATGAGGGAAGCACTGCCCAGGATGGACTTCTCAGCTCGTGGAAAGGCAAACGTGGCAGTGCTGGTGTGTGGGTGGTGCCTCATTGCACCTGCTCAGGTGATGGAGATATCACTGCTGAGCCATACCCACCTTGCACTAACCTGACCACAAGAGAAGGAAATCAGGCATTTTGCATATTGTTGTTTTCTAAAAATAATATACCCCTCCCCCAAATTTCTATCTCCTTGTACTTTTTCTCCCTCCCTGCTTCTGTGCCAGACTCCAGCTGCTCTGATGGGTGACCCTCCTGCCTGGCAGGGGACAGGAATCCATAAACTGTGGCCCTGAGACCACAACTGAGGTTGGTGAGGAGGATGGTGGGTTCCACCCTGGGGTTGTGGTGGTGGGAGCCAGGATGGTGGCAGTGGCCAGGTCTCACCCCTTGGCTGAGACGATGCTGCAGGTGGGGGACTTCCCAAAGGAACCAGTGTGGACCCAGGAGTAACGAGACCCAGTGAGACCCCAAAATGCTGCTCAAGGGCTTTCCCTGGGCTAGATGGTCCTGTCCCACCTCAGCAGTTCTGCCTTTCCCCTTCCCTACCCCACAGCAGACCCACACAGTCATTTCAGGTCAGGGTTTGGTCCCAAGGAATGGCTGCAGACCCCCATGACCCCACACCACAGAGCTGCAGGGCGCTGCTCAGGGTGAGGAAAACCTTCCCATGGGGCTCTTCAAATCAAACCTCCCCACAACCACCCCCAGTAGCCTTGCACTGGGATGGCAGCACCAGCTGAAATCCCTTTGTCAAGGGCTGACCTAGTTTATGGACAGGATGTCTGAGGCCACCCCAGCCCCTCGCGTGCCCGGCGCAGTTCCGAGTGCACCGCTGGCATCCGCGGCACAAAATGATGAAAGGACACAGATTCCAGCACGAGTTTTCCAAGGGGAACCAATTAAAAATGAAAGAATCAGCAAAACTGTTCAAAGCCTTGTGAAAAATCACTGGGCAATGTCCTTTTAAGAAAGGATCATCTCACCTTCCTCACGTGCTGGATCCTGGGGCAGCCTATTGAAGTGGGCATCAGAGGGATGTGGACAATTAAAATTTACCTTGCTGATAAACTGAGTGGCACTGGAGCTGCCACAAGGGAAAGCAGCATGGCAGGGCTGGCTGGTGATGTCCATCCCTGCCTTGAGCACCGTGGAGCTCCTTTCTCCCTGCTTTGCCCCAGGAAGAAACACCTGAGGAAAAAGTTCTGAGCCTCAGCACCTCATCCCTGCATTATGTACAGGGGGTTTAGTGCAGATCCAGGGCCAGCAAACAGGGTTTGACCCTGCCTGGGCATGGATTTGGGGATCCTGGTGCCCTCTTTCCAGCTCTGGTGGCTCTGCAGTGCTAAACACACAGAGAGCATTGTGTAACTCCTACAGAGAGCCACAGAGGAGCTCACGGCAGGTTCAAGCCGTGCAGGGCTTTTCCCAGTCAGAACATTTGTGCACAGCACTGGCACCCTGCATTTGGGCAGAGGTTCCTCTGAGCCCCTCACGCTGTGCCCCCTGACAGGCCAGCCCCCTCCACAACCTGGGAATGATGAGGTGGGATTTACCCAAGCAAGGGCAGGCACTTTTCCATCATTTCTGCAGGAACTGCCAGAGAGGGGCAGGTCAGCCTCCCCCCTGGACTGACAACACTCCCAGAGCTCAGCAGAGAGACTTGGACACAGCCACTGAGCTGTCCCCCAGTGCCAACTCCCAGGACAGCTCATCGTGGGTGTGACACCACCCCCAGGGCCCCCTGGTGCTGCAGTGAGCCCTGAGCTGGGCTGTGTCACCTGCAGTGTCACCCTGAGCTCTCCAGCAACAAACTGAGCTCCCCAGCACCGCAGGGCATCCCTAGAGCCAAGATTCACCCCCTCCCTGTGATTACCCACCCCTGTGATGGCTAAACTCACCACCAGGACATGCCTCGGGATTTTATTTTATGTGGCAAACCCCTTCTAATCCCCATCTGGCTCGGCCCGGGAGGCTGGGGTTTGAGGAATGGTTTTTAAATTGCCGCAGATCCGCGTGTGCCCCATCAGAGCTGCCGTGCCCTTCACAGCCCAGCAGGAGCCCAGCAGGGCCCGGCCTGAGGAGACCAAAGCAAATATCTGCAGGGGAATGGCAATTAGAACCTCTCCCAGCAGCAGCCCTTTCCTGAGAGCTCCTGGCTGCCGGCAGCTCCCTGCCTCTGGCTTTGCAGAGTGGGGTAGGCACCTCCTGCCTGCCCTCCAGGGGAATATCAGCCTCCAAAGCTCCCAGAACTTGTGCCTCAGGAGCTGTGCCAGGCAACAGCCAGAAAAAAAAGGCCAGGGAGGAAAATTAGAGCTCATCTTTTATGCCCTTCTAAGACATTTGCCATGGGCAAAGGGCTTAAGGAATTACTTTATGTGGCCACTTTGGTTAAAAATTAAAAGCATGACGATGATCGTGATTGATATATGTGCAGCTGCAAGAGAGGCACTCAACTATCCATTATCATTATTATTATGTGGAGCTGGAAGAGGGACACCCAGCCTGCAGTGACCCTGGGTACTGTCTGCACCATCCTTAGGGACAATTCTTCAGCCCTCAAGGCTTGGGAGCTCCTTGTGGAGCAGCACAAGGTTGGCTCAGGACCCACCTGCCCTGGACAGGACTGGGAGCAGGATCCGTGTGGGCTCCTGGAGCTGAGCTGCTTCTCCCAGCCCTTGAGGGTCTGACTGCAGTGCCCAGGGGCTGTGGCTTGTCCTTGCAGCCATCCACGTGTCCTGTCCCTCCCAAAATGTCACAGCAGGGAAAAATCAGCGAGGGTGAGCCCAGCAACGCCAGGGAATGACAGGAGAGTTACTGCCCTGAAGGGGAGCTCGTGACATCCCCTCTCGCTGGGAAAGTTGGTGTCCAGCAGCTTTCAGGGCACAGATTTATACCCCAGCCTCGAGACCCCACCAAGAGCTGATGCAGGAGCCTGGTGGGCTGTGGGGTGAAGTCAGGCTGTGCTTGCCTGAGGCTCCAGCACAACATAAATCCCCTCGAACCTTCCCCTTGCTCCACCACAAACTCCTCCTGCAGCAGGGGAGCTGCCAAGCCTCGGGAGCAGGGTGGAGGTGCAGGGCTTGCAGCCTGTTGCTTCGAGGTGAACAGCAGAAGTCAAAGGCTTTTGCTGGAAATCTCAGTTTTTGGTTAGCTCAGCAAAGCTGACAGTTCCTGATGGTTCCTGCTCTTGGTTGCTGCCTTAGGGGGTGGGATTTGTTTTGAAATTTGGAGCAAAAATAGCACAACAGCTCTCAAGAAGGCACATGGCGAAGAAGAGGTCATTCTAACGACATGAAAATACTTCCAGGCATTTAAAACCAAATGTTTCTTGCAGGCTTGTGGCTCAGAGGAGCAACAGGCAGCTGCGTGGGCACCTCTGCAGCACACGTGGGGCAGAGCAGTCCCCCCTGCATCCCCTCTGCAAAATCAGATCTGACAAACCTAAAGCAAGAGAAAATCAAGGCATGACTATGAAGGACAATCTCAGGCCAAGCCTGTTAAATTATCTCCCCCCTTTCTGTCGTGTCTCATTTGCTCCAGAGCTGTCAGTCCCACCCCCATCAGCAGCTCCCATCGCCCTCCCATTTCATTCTCCAGCCTCTGGTTTCTCTCTCAGCCAAACCAGAAGGACTCTCCTTAAATACCTGGAGAGTCACCCTGTCTCTTCTCTTTAAATGCCTTAAATTTTCCTTCCCCAGGACACCTCCAAAGGTGTGATCCAGGTTGCTGCTCACACTTCCCAAGCTGCTGATCTGGCAGAGGGGAGACAACACCCTCCTTTCTCCTGCCCCAGGCCAGTGGTGCCCTGGCCATGCCCACGCTGCCCCCCAAATGCTGATTGCAGCAGCCCCCCAGATCCATCTCTGCCACCCCCTCCCAGGCTGGGGACACCAGCAGTGCCACCCCACACCTCCCTGGGCATTAATCAAAGGGCACAAGAAGCTTTTGATTTATGATGTGTCCCAGCCTCCAGCAGTGAACAGCAGCTCCTGCCGGGAGCTGGGACAGAGCCTGGAGGGGATGCTGCTGTGCCAGCCACCTCTTCCTCACCTTCCTCCCCTGAGCACCTCAGAGCCTGATCCAGACCCCACACTGGTTCCTTCCCTCCCCTTTTCCTCTCCTCCAGCAGCACAAGAAGAGACTTGGTGGCAGCTAGAGAGGAGCAGGGATGAGGGAAGAGATGACAAAATAACCCAAAGCCCCCTCCAGTCACACAGGAGCAGGGATGGCTCTTCCATCAGGGACCTCCACTGCTGGTCCCCAGGAGGAAAATAAAAATAATTAAAAAAAACGAAATAAAACCTTGCAGAGCTCTGCTTTAACTTGCCCTGAGCATGATCACAAGCACACAACATCTGCACAACGTCCCCTGCACCCTCCTGCCCCTCTCCCCGTGTCCCCTTGGAGCCTCAAGGTCGGCATCCCACCGGATTCCCTATGCACAGGGAGAGGCAATTCTCAGCCAAGCAGAGCCCCGGGGGGTTTTTACACCCCGCAGCTTCAAATCAGCAAGAGCTGCAGCTTGTTGGAAATGTAAATGTGCTGGAAAACAAGCTTCAGGTGGGCTTCAGCAACAAAACCTCTGCACACAGATAGCGATCGCCTTTCTTAATGTTAATTTCTTATCTCACCTCTCCAAAGTCCTTTGCCAGGATTTTATCCTGTTAGAGGAAATCCATCCCCCTGATTTTCCCAGGCTTATAGAAAAGCAAAGAAAAGTATTGATCCTAATGAGATAACGCTGACAAGAAAACGGCAAGAGCCAGTTCTAGCTGTTTAAAACTAACTCTGGTTTTGACTGGTGGGGAAAATACACGATTGTCAATTATCCATGCAGATGGGAGATGTCCAGCCTAGATATCCAGTCTGCTTTTCATGGTAGCCTCCAAATTCCAGCTACCTCTGCAATTTTTTTAATGTTTTTCTCAGTGTGTTTCGTTCTTTTTAAAAAAATAAAATAAAATAAAATAAATCCCAAACTGACAATGGTCCCTTACACCAACCAAATCCCAGAGCCACCAGCGGTTTCATATTAAAAGACCATTTGGTGGCATTTTAATCTCTGAAGGTAATGTAGATATTTGTCATTTCTGATCTCCCCTTTCTGCAACTGTCCACAGATGACGAGATCCGTGAAATTGCTACTGCCAGGGAGTGAAATGAGAATTAACCCCGTGCCCATCAGCTGCCTCGGCACCACCCTTTCCACGCCAGCCTTGACCAGGGCTGCTGGAGAGGTGGCTCTTGGGGCCACGTTGCCACTCACCCTGCACATCACAGCCTCATCCTTGCAGATAATAAACACCCCCGTGCTCACAGATTGCTTTAAATCCAGCACTTTCTTCCCCATTCTCATTTGCTTTGCCTTTCATGCTGCTTTCTCATGTATAAAAGGGGAACTGGGGGAGAGAAAAAAAAAAAAAAAAAGAAAGAAAAGACACATGAACACCTGAAAATCCTTTTCATATACCTGCTGCTGCTACCACTCAGTGCTGAATCTGAATAGAAACGGATGGGAGGGAGATGGGGAAGGATGAATAACATTTCATGCCCTGTAGTCAAACATAATTTCAGGCAGGAGACGAGCAGGGACTGGTAAGATGGCTCATCCCAGCAGAGAGCTAATGTGCACTTCAGAGCCTGCTCTTTGAAGGCTGGGGTCTAATTTCCAGCCTGCAATTACTGCACTGGAAATAATTTCCCAGAAAATGGGGTCACTTTTGGGGGGTGGGGTAGGGTTGGATAAAGGAGGGGGTCAGAGTCCCGGTGTGCAGAGGTTGTCAGGGCTTGGGGCTGCTGGATGTGGCAGTGTGGGCATCCCCCGGGGTGCTGGGCACTGCTGCTGCTGCTCTCCTGAGCTTCCAAGGAGCCAGCACAGGACTTCTGAGTCCTTCTCCTCGTGCTGTCAGCTGGAGCATCTCCCCCTGCTCCCAGAGATCAGGGCTGTCCTTGCTGTCCTACGGCCAAGGTTTTCATTTGGGTCTGTGTTTCACACTCAAAACCTGTGGCCTGATTCTCCAAAGCTCCCCAAAGTTTCTCCTTCCATCAGAGGCGTTGGCCAGGAGCTCAGCATGGTCAGCTCCTGATTTTCAGCAGCACTGAGAGGACAGAAGCATTGCTGTTCCACCAAGAGCTGCTCTGCCCCAGTCCCAACCAGGCAATGCTCTTGCTTGGGGGCTTTGCCTTTGCTCCTGCTGCCCTGGAGCTTCAGTCACACACAGCAATGGTCATTATGGGCCAGATCTGCCAGAAAAGCCCACAGCACAGGGAGGGTTTTGACAGCAGGGTCTCTCTCTGTGGTACCTGGTAGAGCTGAGGCTCTCTGGGCAGGACCCACAGGGAAGGCTCTGCCTTTCTGCCTTACCCAGGATAAATCTGCCAAAAGCAGAATAAAGCAAAATGACGAAGGACATATGGTGTCCCTCAGCAGGGCTGGGGACCCTGCTGGTTGCCCAGCTCAGATTTAAGCCCAAATAACCCTCTCCAGATGGGATTTGCTGCAATTCTGCTCTGACCCAAACTGACCACGCTCCACAGCTCAGACTCGCAAAGGTTTTAGAGCACCTAAACATGCAAACAGGCACCTGGCAAAGATTTTCAAAAGCAGCTAAGAAGATTAGATGTCCAAGTCCCATTGGGCTCTGAGAATTAGGCATGTAACCTGCTTAGGTGCTTTTGGAAATTCTTTCAGGGATTTAATTGTTTGGTTTGAAACTTTCTGCAGCAAGTGTGTGCCTCTCCAGCTGCCCCAGCACCAGCTCCAGCCTCTGCAGCCCAGCTGGTTTTGTGGGGAGGATGGGGACAATTGTGCTGGCAGGAAAGTTTTGGAAAATTTTGCAGGCTTTGGAGGAGGAACTTGAAATTCAGAGTGTGGTGGCCAAGGCCTTACCTTTGCCAGGTGCTTTTGACTGTGCTGATGAGGAGCTGCAGAAAGGTGAGGCAGGAGGCAGGGCTGTCTCCTGGGTGCTGGAGGCTGCCCTGGTGCAGAGATGGGGTTGGGAAAGAGCCAGGGAGAGGAGGACTGAGACTGGCAGAGTGGATGGGGAAAGGGAGAAGGGGAGAGAGGTCAGAGAAGGGAGGATTTGGGCTGAGATGCCCAAGGGGCAACGACTGGGATGGGATGGGACAGGAGGTGCCGTGACTGGGAGAAACTGGGGAGGTGACAAACTTGCACCAGGCTGCCAGGGTCAATATGGGAAGGGACAAGAGAACAGGGAAGTGGCACTGTAGCTTATTCCTGCTAAATCCTGTAGGCTCTGCTCGGCCTGGAAGGGAGCCCAGGGCTCGTGCCTGGAGCCAGCACTCAGTGCCAGCAGGGCTGTGCAGCAGAGCCCCCAGCACTGCCCCTCACAGCCTCTGCCCCCTTTTCATCCCAGCTTCCCACCTCTGCCCCCCACAGGAGCCCTGAGCACGGGGGACATGACAGCCCGGACAATTTTAAATTATGAGCTGCTGCAAAACCCAAAAAGGGCCTGTCCTTATAAATGAGCAGCCTGCAAAACAAATTGCTCTGCTCTCCCCTCACGCTCCAGCAGCTGCCAGCAGGCAGGGTGTGTGTGCCAGGAGCTGGGCCACAGTTCAGGTCTGGGTTGAGTCCCTGTTAATTCACAGGCACGCTCCATGCTTTGGACAAGGCACTTGGCCCCTCTCTGCCTGTCAGAAGGATAAATTCCTCTCCCCACCCGAGAGATGTGCTGCAAATTAGATCTGCTGTAGGTGTGCAGACAGCACCGCTGGTGCATAGGAAGAACAACATCTCCAGTGCTTTGTCACCATCAGAGAAGGCTGGAGCCAGCAGGAGAGGGCAGTGGCAGAGCCCTTGTGCAGCTCCAAGGCCTCTGGGCTGGTCACAGGTCGTAGCTGGTGGTGCCAAAACACAAGTGCTGGGGTTTGGCCAGCAGGCAGCTGCAGCAGGGGCTCCCCTGGGATGCACTGCCCCAGCCTGGGGATGGTTAAATGGGTTGAGTCTCACAGCTGCCACTTTGGAGCCCTGTGGGCAGGGAGGAATTGGGCTCAGCCTGGGGGAGACACCTTGGCTACACCTCCCTTCTCTGGTCTGCTTCAGGAAACTGAGAACAGAAACAGGGGTGGGCTCAGCTGAGCCTGCCTGCTGGGAGCCATGGGCAGGTGAGGGTCTGCCTCTGTCAGGGAGCACACAGGTGAGGGTCTGCCTCTCTCAGGGTGCATACAGGTGATGCTGTGCCTCTCTCAGAGTGCACACAGGTGAGGGTGTGCCTCTCTCAGAGGTGCAAACAGGTGATGCTGTGCACACAGGTAACGGTGTGCCTCTCTCAGGGAGCACACAGGTGATGCTGTGCACACAGGTGATGCTATGCCTCTCTCAGAGGTGCAAACAGGTGATGCTGTGCACACAGGTAATGCTGTGTCTCTCTCAGGAAGCACACAGGTAATGCTGTGTCTCTCTCAGGGTGCACACAGGTGATGCTGTGTCTCTCTCAGGGAGCACACAGGTAATGCTGTGTCTCTCTCAGGAAGCACACAGGTAATGCTGTGTCTCTCTCAGGGTGCACACAGGTGATGCTGTGCACACAGGTAAGGGTGTGCCTCTCTCAGGGAGCACACAGGTGATGCTGTGCCTCTCTCAGAGGTGCAAACAGGTGATGCTGTGCACACAGGTGATGCTGTGCCTCTCTCAGAAGTGCAAACAGGCAGGTGATTCTGCCCCTTCATGGTGACAACACCTCTGCAAACACTACAGTATTGCTGATGCAGGGCAGCACAGGTGGGAGCTACCTCCACACCTCTCTTTGCCCAGGGAGGGCCCTGAGGAGAGGGAGCCACAGTCTCCTGCCTTTTTCATCTCCCTTCTTCTCTTTGCCATTTGGAGAGGGCTTGCCCTCAGCTCTCCTTGCCCTCCAGCCCAAACAAACCCAGCACTCTCCTCTTGCCTTTCAGCAGAGCCTCCCCTCACCCTCTCACCCACAGCGAATTTATTCCTCCCCACTCCGAGGGCTGCTTGCAGTTCATTAAATATATTAAAGGTGTTAATGACTTCTTTTTAAAAAAAAGACCCAAACTGTCTGATGTTTTTCCAGCTCATTTCCTGCTGCTATCTCCCCAAATCCGGTGGGCAGTAATGACACGTCTGAGGCAGAAAATGGGATTATGATGAACAGGGTGAACTCTGCTGATATGTGGACAACATTAAACATTTCCAGATTCTTTTCTTCACCTCTCCCTTCTGCAGGTATCTGTGTGAGCACATCCTCCTTGCACTGAGCTGAGCTGTGGCCTCTTGAAGGAAGCCAGAGGAGAGATGAGGCAAAGCTTTATGCAAACAGGAATTTTGCCTGTTTATCTCACCAGAAACAACATCTTGGATAAAGGCTCAATTTCTCCCTCTGTAAAAAGCTGCTGAGGTGTCCATGGCTTGTCCTTCTGCAGACAGATGCTGCAAATAAAATCTTAGAGAGAGAGACCATCCAGGAGTGCATCTTCCAGACCCAAGAGATTTTGTATTTTAATGGGCAAAGGCAGGGGTTTGTGGAAAAAAACAAGGCAAAGTCCTGGCTCTGTTTGGCCAGGGAAAGGCCAAGAGGTTGAGTGACTCACCCAGAGTTCCCCAGAAGAACGGGAGTGTCAGCTTGGATCTTCCAAATGGCTGGAATTAAATTTCAAGCTCTGTAACTTTTGCTCCAAAGATCCTTCAGAAGGAAGATCAGGAGGACTTTCCACAGGGGAAAAAGAGGCAAAGCCCCCTCATTTAGTGAGCCTGTGTTTGTGTGTGTTTTGCCAAGCCTGTAAAGGAGCACCTTCCTGCCCACTGTGGCACTGAGAGAAGAGGAGGATTTTTCTGGAGTTGTGTTTTTCCCTGTGAAATGTGTGTCTGGAAGAGGGAGAAAACGACAGAAAACAGCTGTGAGTTTAGGAGAAAAATGTATTGGCTATGGTAAGTTTATGATTATCAAAGGTTCATAACTCAAACAAATCAAATCCAATTTCTTGCAGAACAACGAGAAGCACTTCTCAACAGCAGCTCTTCCCAGGCCAAGTTTCATCTTTGGAAATGACACCCTGCAAGTACTTCTCAAATAACAATAGAAAAAAAAGGGTTTCTTACACTGCCTTGCCTGCTGCAGCCAACCAAACTGCCCTTGCCCAGACATTCCAACTATTCCAGCTTTGTAGAGACACCCCAAACCTGCAAAACTTCAGCTTGCCCAGGAGATAAATGTCTGGAAAGTTATGTGGAAATTCAGAGCAGGGCTTGGGGGGAGCTGCTCCCCTGTCCAGGCACTCCCAGCTCTCTGCAGCCTCCTGCACTTATTCCAAACTCGTGGTTGTGACTTCCAGCTCCTTAGAGAGGCAACCATTAAACCCCAAATCTCCACCAGTTTGGCACTGGGTGTCTTTGAACTGTGACCTATTTGCCTTTCAGGTACCACCACAGCAAATAAGAGCAAAAGGGAAAAAATGGGTAATAAATAATAAATAAAAATGGGTAATAAATAGAGAAGTGGTGGTGCTGCACTGAGGGACAGTGGGATCTGCCACCCAGCTTCTCCAGGGCAAGGAAAGGGCTTGGAAAACTGGCACAGACAGCCTGGGGCCAGCCTGCCCCACCACCACAGCCCCACACTGCCCAGCATGACATCTCCACATCCTTTCTTTCACTGGGGTTCTGATGCTGTTCAAGACCACAACGACACAGACTCCGAGGTCAGAAGGCTGAAATGACTCCAAATCAATCTTTATTACCCGGGAATTTCTTCCCTTTATGCTGTTTTACAAAGAACCACCCAAGGGGTGGAAGAAAGACAAACTTCTTCAATCACATTGGTCAAGTCAGAGGGACATCAAGAAGAAGTCCCTCCTAGGGAAAGGAATGTAAACAGAGGTTACAGTTAGGAAAACGTGTCTCTTGTTGAGAGAACAGTGCCTGGGAAAGAGTTTCAGAGAAACCAAAACATCTCAGCATGAACTAGGGCTACAAGGTTCAGAGGGAAACCAAGGAAACTGGGCCAGCCCTGGGCTGGGTGCTGCAGCACTGGCCAGGAGCAAGGCAGCTTCACCCCATTTTGCATGGGGATTAAAAATGGGTCATGTCAAAGCTCAGGGATCACAGGCAAGGACCCAAACCTGTCACAGCACAACACTGACATGCTGAGATGTCCAAGGCAAAAAAGGGGCAGTTTATTTACAGACCTTGACATTGATAGAATTCCAGCAGTGACCATGGATTGGAGGATGAAAATTGTCCTCTCCAACCACACTGGGCAACCCAACAGCCCATCAACAGCCTCCTCCTTATGAGAAGAATGTAAACATGAAAGGACAGTTACAACAACAATAGGTTGTTTATGTGAAAATCCGTGAGAGGCTCCATTGCAAAAGGTAAATACAGAAGGCTGAAATCAAACTTTAGAAAAACTTTAAAAATACAGAGGAGAACAGAAAAAAAAACCCAGACAACATAAACCTGCCTCAGTGCTGGTGAAAACACCACCTTGACTCCCAGCAGCAAGGGATTTGCTGCCCCAGCAGCCCTTCTTCCATGCAGTGTGTAAAGGTGCCCTGAACATCATCCCTGTGAGAAATAAAGGCTGGGAGAGCTGGGCTGAGCCACCCAAAGGTGGGAACATCATCCCTGTGGGAAATAAAGGCTGGGAGAGTTCAGCTGAGCCACCCAAAAGTGGGAATATCATCCCTGTGGGAAATAAAGGCTGGGAGAGCTGGGCTGAGCCACCCAAAAGTGGGAGCACAGATGCTGCTGCTGCTCCCCAGGCTGCCATCCGAGCCCCCCATCCTGTGCTAAGAACCAGGCTGCCCCAGCCTTGCCATCTTCCCTCAGCCAAGCCATTCCTGGGAGAAAAATCAAGCAAATGCTCCCAGGCTTTGCCACATCAGGCAAATCAACGACCTGCTGAAGTTAAACAAAAATAGGAGATGTTTCTCCCCGCTTTCTTCATCTTGCCTTCTCCCCCCTCCCCGCGAATCCGAGCAAGATTACAGTTTTAAAAAGCACTTTCTCTTAAATGTGGGAGGAAGATTGCCTGAGCTCTCATGCGTTCACTGCTATATTGTATTGTTGCTGCTTTTAACATGTTTCGCTCAGTTAAATAGTAACTGATGACAGCTACACACTTCAATCCTTTGGTGTTTTTATCATGGATTTTATATATATCTCTTATAAAGAACAGCACACTGCAAGGCCTCTTACCATATCAAAAACAACAACAGCAAAAAGAAAAGCCCCCTATTTTAGTGTAAGGTATCAAAGCAATAACGCGTGCCCGTGCAGCAGAGCCAGCCTATCAGAGGTTTATCGGGTTTTATTGGCCTTGGGCAACTCTGCACATGACGGTCTTTAGAGTGACATGGAATTTATTAAACTTTTCCACAGCCTGACAGTCTTCTCCCAGCTCGTCCCCACCCCCAAGCTCTTTTCTTTTGAAAAATGATTTCTGCCAATCTTGTGCTTTTAGCATTTTTCCCCCCACCACCCTTTTTTTTTTTTTTTTTCTTTTCTCCTCTTTTCCTTCCCTCTTTTCTTTTTCGATTTTTTTTTTTTTTTAATCACTGCTCGCTGGAGTAGGACTCCTCAAGCATCTGTTTAAAGAACACCATTAAGGTCCCGCTGCAACAACAACAACAACAACAACAACAACAACACAGAGAGAGAGGCAGAGCAGCAGCCACACAGCCCATTACTGCCTGGTTCAGCCTTATTGCACTACATTACTCGATATGACAGGCTCTGCATACATATCACACACACCAAGGGCTTTTTGTTGGCTTTGGGTTGTTGGGTGTTTTTTTTATTTTGTTTTTTTTTTTTTTTTATTTATTTTTTTTTTTGGGTTTTTTTTTTTTTTTTTTTTGGGGTTTTGGGTTTTTTTGGGTTTGTTTTTTTTTTTTTTTTTGGTTTTTTTTTGGGTTTTTTTTTTTTTCTTCCCCTCCTTTTCCTGGGTAGCCTAATTTAGGCTTTGTGTGGTGCCCTGCAATAAATTTCCTCTCTCAGACAATAGCCCGTCGCCTTCAGCTGCCTGCCCCTTGCATAACCCAGCGCCAAGAAGAAAGCCTCTCCTCCTCTTGCCACTTCCCATCAGCGCAGCGGGTGATGCCAGGCGCTGCTGACGGGGTCAAGGTGCTGCCGGGCTTTCCAGCAGGCAGCGGTGCCCTCCCTCTTTTCCCTGTCTCCCCAAATTCCCGTCTGCCCGCCTCTCCGCCGAGGTTTGCAGCAGCCCCCAGGCGGTGCCGGGGCGATGCGGGGCTGCAGCAGCGCAACGTGCGGCAGCGGGAGGGGCTGGCTGCACACACAGACAGACAGACAGACAGACAGACCACACACACACACATATATACACCAAACACACACACTCACACACACAGAGACACACAGACAGACTGACACACAGACAGACCACACACACACATATATATACACCAAACACACAGACACAGACAGACACACAGACAGACACGTACATATACACCAAACACACACACTCACACACAGACACACAGACAGACAGACACACAGACAGACAGACCACACACACATATATATACACCAAACACACACACACAGACAGACAGACACTCACAGACACACAGACAGACACATACATGTACACCAAACACACACACTCACACACAGACACACACTCACACAGACCACACACACATACATATACACCAAACACACACACAGAGACACTCACAGACACAGACAGACACACAGACAGACACATACATATACACCAAACACACACACTCACACATACACACACTCTCATGCAGACAGACAGACAGACCACACACACATACATACACACCAAACACACACACTGACACAGACACAGACAGACAGACACACCACACACACATACATACACACCAAACACACACACTGACACAGACACAGACAGACAGACACACCACACACACATACATATACACCAAACACACACATCACACTGACAGACACTCACAGACACACACTCACACAGACAGACAGACACACAGACAGACACACACACTTGCACATATACATCAAACAGACACACAGATACATTCACACACACTCACACACAGAGACACACACACTCATCACACCCACACACTCACATCCACACATACACAGACACACACATCACACTGACACAGACACTCACAGACACACACTCACACACACACAGACAGACACACACACTTACACATATACATCAAACAGACACACAGACACATTCACACACACTCACACACAGAGACACACACACTCATCACATCCACACACTCACACATCACACATACACAGACAGACACAGACACACACAGACACACGTACACATCACAAACACATACTCACACTCACACACATCCACACACACCCCCCCCCCACATTACCCCCACACTCTCTCACACACACACTCACACCCCCCACCCCCCACACACACACACACACACTCACTCTCACACACCCCACACTCACACACACATCACACTCACACCTGGATTTGCCAGCCTCTCCCTTCCCATCCCAGGGCAGGAGGAAGGGAGCACATCCAGAGCTTTGGCTGCAGGTTGGAATTGTGCAGGCTCTGCTCACTTGGTGCTTCTGCTCTCCTAGGCTCAGGAGGGAGGATTTCTGCTTCTGGCCTCCCAGCTGGAGCTGCTTCCAGCTCTGGGGCTCCCAACATCAGAGGGATGTGGAGCTGCTGGAGAGAGTCCAGAGGAGGCCATGGAAGTGCTCCAAGGGCTGGAGCCCCTCTGCTCTGGCCAGGCTGGGAGAGCTGGGGGTGCTCACCTGGAGAGGAGAAGGCTCCAGAGAGACCTCAGAGCCCCTTCCAGGGCCTAAAGGGGTTCCAGAAGAGCTGGAAAGGGACTGGGGACAAGGGATGGAGGGACAGGACACAGGGAATGGCTCTAAACTGAAAACATTGCTCGCCTCCTCTTAAATCCTACACTCAGTCTCTGGCCATTATCATCTCCCTGTGTTGGTTATTCCTCCTCCTGACCAGCAATATGGAACTGCTGCACAGCTCTCTGTGCTTCCTGCCCCAGTCAGATGGCAATCTAATTTCCAAACATTAAAACTGAGGGCACTCCCTAAGCAGAGTGCACTGCACACACTGCCCTCGCACCTCCCACCTCCAGGGGCTGGGAAGGGGCCCCTCAGGCTGGGTCTGGGTGCTGACACCTCCCCTAAAAGAGGCTGCCCCACCCCTCCTCTCTCACTGGAGCTCCTTAGCAGCACCTCTGCAACCAGCTCAGTTGTTGGCAGGGGTGAGCAGGGCACAAGGTGCTGTTTTCTCTCAGAATCATTCATGGAAAGGTTTGCTGCTCCGGGAGGGAGGAGGGGCAGCAGGGGACTCCACATGCTCAGGCACCAGGCTCAGGCTTCTCCCAGCCCTCCCCTGGGCAGGAATCACTGTGAACAGTTTCTCTGCAGTTTGCCATCAGTCCCCAAGCCCAGGGGGGACACAGGGCAGCGTGGCAGGAACTGCACCCTGGCAGCTCAGTGTGCTCAGGACACCTGACACTGGTTTGGGGCTTGTTACAGGCACAGACAGCTGTGGGAGACTGATGCTACCTGGGAAAACAGGAGTGATACCAGCAGCCTTTCCCACAAAACAATGCCCCTGGTTTGGCAGGGTGGGTGCTCCCCCCACTCCAGACACGCAGAAGTATCTGCATCTGTGCTCATCAGCACAACCGCCTGTAGGAAAATGAGCCCATTTAAAGCACAATCCATCTGACCTATTTTCTGACATGCACCTTAGGAGGAGCTGAGCTGTGCTCTAGCACTGCCTAGCAGCTGCACAGGGAATCTGGAGGGAGCAGCTCAGCTGAGGATCCGGGTGTTGTAACCCAGGGATCCATCTCAGCCTCCACACAGAAGCGACTGCCAACGTTTTGTTTTACTGCATTTGAGCTCTTCTGCCAAAATCCAGCTGTCTCACCTTGCGCCACTTCACTCGCCTGCTTCTCACCTGAGATGAAGGAGATGCTTTAAGACAAAGCCCAGCTCAAGGGTGGCTGGCCAGGATGGAAGAGAGTTGTGGGAGGGGGGGAGTGGATGATGGAGTCCAAGCCTGGAGCCACATCACCTCATATGATGTCATCCCCATGCTGGTGCTGCCAGTCCAGGAGGAGGTGAATCCAAAGAGCAGCTCAGCCCTTTAGCAGTTACCCTGACCTCCAGCAGCTATTCCCAAATAAATGCTCCAGGCATGAGGACCACAGCCCCCTCTGATTCAAAAAGCAAATGCCTAAGTGACAGTGACAGCCCAGAGCTGCAGAATCTGCACGAAGCCACAAAGCAGAAGACACTCCCGAGAGCTCATCCTCCTGCAGAAGGAAACAAACCATGCTCGGCTGGGTAGCTAAGCAAAAATAAATAAAGCAGCATCATTAGGATGTTAAAAAAAAAAAAAAAAAAAAATAAAGAAAAAAAAAAGTCCAAGGAGCCAGCACATCGCTGTCTGGCAGCAGCTTCAAATGAAGATCTCACATTTTTCACCCAGCTTCAAAACAAAATTGATAAGATAGAAAATAACCCCCCGTATTTGTGCCATTTCCATGGATTCATGAGTCTGGCAGCTGCAAGCAGAGAAACAACTCTTCCTGGCAGGAAAACGAGTTGCTGCTCCCTGGCAGGCCATAATGACACTTTGCTGTGACCATGTCACACGGACACCTTCCTGCCCGGGCCAGTCCCTGTCAGGGCAGTGCTGTGATTTTTCTCACAGTGTTACATTTCTGTGATTAAAACAGGCACTAATGGAACAGCCACACAATTTGGTGCAGCAGGTTTGTGTCTGAAACGCTCTCATCGAACAGAAAGGAGCTGAGGCTGCTGCTGGGTGAACTCTGTGGGTGCTCTGGGTGCACTGAGGTCCCTGAGATTGGGAGCACAGCGAGGCACAGCCCTGATGTGCAGGGCAAAAAGGATTTCTGCTCGTGTCCAGAGCACCCTGACTGAATGCAGCCCCCCATGCAAGGCAGCTGGTGACCCCCCAGACCAATGTTTGCTGGATGTTGGGATCTTCCCTAACAAGCCCTGAGCCCTGTCTCCAGTGGGGTGTGACAGCAACATTATTCAAGTACAAGGGTGACACCAACCAGCCTGGACAGGGAGCAGCTGGGGAGGGTGCAGAGCCTGCAGGCAAGCAGAGATTTACCTGGGGAGGGGTTGTTTGAGGTCTCCTCCTCCACGGGTGGGTTTCAAATGAACCTTACAGGTGGCACATGGAGAAGGGGCTGGTCCTGCCTGCACTACGTGGTTCTGGTTTGGAGCCTTTTGCCCAAAAATGCTGCAAGTGCAGGGACATTCACAGGGAATGACAGCTTTACCACGGTTTTTTTTTGGGAGAGAGGATGTTTAGTGAAAGCTGGGCACACGAGGAGGAGTTTGGGTGGATGAAGGAGGAGGGAAATAACAGCTGCAGTGCAATCACCTGGAGCAGGCAGAGAGCAGCAAAGGGGCTGGGCCTGACTCATCAGTGGAAATGGGGGATCCCTACAAAATCCTCAAGGAAGTCTCAGCCCAAAGCACAAATGAGATGTCCTAGCCCAGCTTTCCCTCCCTCTTGCCCTCAGCCATGCCTCTGGAGGTGGGAGCTCCTTGCTCCTGCCCATGTCCCCTCTGCAATGTCTCCCTCCCAGCCCCTGCCAGAGCAGGAGTATCAGAGACTGAACTGCCTTGATATTTAACAGATCTCTCTCCACTATGCATTTCCTTTATTAAATAAAGAAATAAACCAGCATCTCTTTGCCCTGGAGAAGCTTTCAATAAGATGGATAAATATATATAATTAGCCAAGGAGAGAGCAAACTCCAGTGAATACAATACACCCTGTGAGACAACCCTCCATTAAAAGCCTCCTTGTTTAAACTTCAATATTTTAGCAATAGTGACAAAGAAACATAGAGAAAAGCATTTATTTTTCACTTTTTTTTTATTTAATCCCATCAAAGGGGTTGATCAGATAATTCCCTGTCAATTCCTCATGCCTTGGATATGCCATCCCCTCTCCAAAAATTCAGGTTTTGTCAGTTTTCCTCTCTAAGCTGGAGACCAGAAACCTCTAACAAGAGATTTCCTAATTCAGCAATCTGCAAAGTCTCTTCTTGACCTCCTCCTTCTTACTGAAGGCTGCCCTGAAGGATGCAGAGTAGAGGAGACCATGGGGCTGTATCCCACCAAGCAGGACTGTGACTTTAACACCAAGGTGGCAGAAGGGACCTGGCCAACGCCTACACAGGCTGACAAAGTACATACACATACATATTTACATATCTGCTTTCCCAGCTTGGCCAGCTGCCACCAAGACAGCCATGCTCAGCAAAAGAGGGGAGGAAAAAAAAAGCAATTTTCCCTCAAGGAGAGGGAAGCACATCCTGGTGCTGCGCTTGGCCGGTGTGCGCCCGAGCCACGGCGGCGCAGGAGCGCATCCGGCCAGGAGCTGGGGCACTGCTGCTCCTCCTGCTCCTCCAATGCTCTATTTTTTCCGACCTAGAAAATGGAAAGAGCCCACTGCGAGGCAGAAACCAAGGGGTGAGAGCTGGAGACAGGTTTGGCTTTTGCCTTGTTTCCTTGGGAGACGAGATCCGGAGCGACCGCAAACGTCCGCGCCTCTCTCCCGGGGGAGCGCTCGGAGCTCCTTCCCCCTGCCCTGGCAAACACCTCCAGCTCCTGGAGCTGCAGAGGCCCCAGCCAAGGCTGTGTCATTCCCAGCAGCAGCCCCCTTCTCAGGGCTGTTGTACTGAGCAGATCCAGAATATTTCCCCAGGGAAGAGCCAGTCATTCATTTGCGCTGCCTGCTAATTTAAAAACGTGAATCCCCCGCTCGCGTTCTGCACAGCTCAGCCTCCGACATTCAGACCAGTGTGAAATTTAAATGCAGGCAATGGCAGTGTTCTCAGGGCACAGCAAGGGGAACCCTTGGTGGAAACGATGCTGCAAAGCCCCAAGCTAAAAGAAAGGGATTAGCAGAGTATTCACTGGGTCCAAATAAAACATGATGATATCTGTGGCCCGAACGAGATCCAAATCAGATAGAAAGAACCTGGACTCCTCTAGAGGAAAAAAAGGGCTGAAAACCAGGGATTCAAAGCACCAAGGACTCTGGATTAAAAAAAAAAAAATGTAATTTTTTGAGTTTAAATGGCAGTACTGCAACTTTTCTAGAGAGCAGACCACAGGTAGGGCTCAGGTCTGTGAAGCCACACTGCACACAACCCTCATCAACCCTCTCTTGCCCCATTTTTGCTCTGCTGTACATAGGAAAAGGCAATTCCTGACATTTTAAGATCTCTCTATAATCTCTAAATGGATTATAATCACCCTAATGAAACAGAAGGTTAAGACCAAGTATTCAGTTTTTGTCCAAGTTCAAATACTGCACCAGCCATGACCCAGAATCAGCCTCCCTCCTCTTTTTATCTCAGGCTTTTTTGAGTAAAAAGTGAACAAAACGTGGCATAAAACACTAAGTCCATTATTAGCTGGATTTCTGGTTTAATTTAGTTTACATTCTGAAGGATTTTCACGAGGTTGCACAGAAAATACTGCCATTTCCACAACGGTTTATCATTGTTATACTATTGCTACAATTACCTGTCATTACAATCAAATTTATATCAGGACAAGAAAATGATTTCTCAGAAATTAAACAGCACTCCCTGGTGGGATAATTCCTTCTCCTGAACTTTCCAATAATGAAAACTGTAAGTAAATTTGCTGTAATTCAGACCACAAAAGACCCTCCACTGTTAAACCAAATGCTAGCGTTTTCACCAGGACAATAACTTGACGTTGAGCAGAAAATTCCCAAAGGTACCCAGAGCTGTAAGAGGGTTCCTACACAAGGCTACAACATCCCTGAGGGAGTCAGGCTCCAGAATCAAACAGCTGAGGTATTTCTGTGAATTCCTCCAAAGCTTGTACAATGAGCAGCGTTTTGCAACTTGAGGCAAATAAATACCTCTGAAAATCTGCTTGTGCACGGAACTGAAATCCCAGGTGTGGGGTTTGCCTGGGCACACCTCCAGGGCTGACTCTCAGCTGCAGGTGGACACGTGGCCAGCCTTGGCCTGAGGCTGGTCATGGGCACTGTGGGTGCTCAGCATTTTCAGGTCACACTTGGCCAAATAAGACACAGCCACTGAGACACAGAATGTTCCAGTGAGGAACATCCCTGTTAGCCTTTCTGGCAGCTTTTGACCTCCAGAATTTCCCTCTAGTGAAATGGAGCCTGATCCTCTGAAGGCCATTTCCCCCCAGGGATTGTGCAGTGGACTGCACACTGGATAAACACCTAAGTGATGTCCACCTCCACAGGGAGATGGGTGCTATGAGTCTCAAAATTATGTGCTTAATTTAAATCTGGACTCCAAAGCTCCATCTAAAATCAAGAGAAAAAAGAATCTCTCCAGAGTAATCACTTGATTTATCACAGACTGGGATGAGTTGCCCTGTTGTTTCCAATGACTAAAGGCACTCTACACAACCAGCTCACCTTAATGGCCACGTTGCTAAGTCAAGGCAGGTGGATTCAGACTAAAGAGTCAAAAAGGGACATTTACCCCAGCCTGGAATGGATCTGTGAAAGTGGTTTTAATGCATACAGTCTCCAGACCAGGAGCCTGTGAGGGCTGGAGCCTGTATTTTGTATTCCTTGCGTGCATCAAAGGCGCTCTCCTGTCCTATTCTACCTCAACAACCTGAGTCCCACAGGTCTGACAGGTTTTCACCACCTCCCCATGATTTATGAAACGTCACTTATCAGCTGCCTGGCTTTGCAGCACCTCTGGCCAGACTCCTTGCTGGGTGGGCAGATCCCTGCTTGGTACCTGTGCCCTTCACCTGGCACTGGGATCCCCGGAGCAAAAATGCAGAGACAGGCAATGCTCCCATGGGATCACAGAGCTGCTGCCCTAACCAGCCTGCACGAGCTGGGCATGGAGAATGGGTGAAGAGACCTCCAGCAGGACAGGGGGAATCTGTTCTCAGCTCTGAGCATCAGGGGATTTCCAAGGATGGAAGGTCCTGCCTGGCTCAGGGAGCTGGAGTGACCTGGGTGCTTTGCTGACACTCATTTTCAGGCAGCATTGCCCTCTGGCAGCCTCTCCTGTGGGCTCCAGGGTTGGGTTCTCCCCTTAGGTGCAGACCCTGCTGTGGCTTTGCCACATCTTTACCCCACAGCTCTGGGTGTGCACTCCCACATGCCTGGCCCCACATCCACCCCCTGTCAGCCCTGCTCCCCTCACTGTCCCTGGGGAAAGCTGTGACACCAGCCCAGCTGTGCTCCCAAGGGAGCAAAACTCAAGACTACTCAGCATTTCACAATTTATTTTTTTTCCCCTCTGAAACAGAAATTCTCACGCTGAAAGCAGAGATTCTCTGTAGGGGAAACAATCTGGGGGAGTCCAAACCTGGAGCGAAGCAGAAAGTGAGACTCACTGCAAAACCCACCACTTCTGCTTCAGAGGCTCAGCTCAGCCCTGCCCTGGCTTTCTCTGACACAAACACACAACAAGCAGGGTATTTAAAGCATTAAAAAAAAAAACCAAACCAAAAAAAAACCCCAACCTGACTGGTACCCAAACAAGACACTCCACTGCACTGCACGCACTTCTCCCCCTGGGAGATGCTGAAAAAACCAAAATAAACCTGTGTGAGTGCTGCTGGTGACTCAGCTCAGGGCTCTGCTGCAGGAAGGGGCTGAGATGGCCTGTGCTGAGCCACCCCACAGCTGCCACCTTGAGCCAGCAGATCAGGATTTGTCTCTGGAGGCACACACAGCCCTGGCACAGCTCAGAGCACATCACTTGGGATTGCAGCAACTGGAGCCCCCTCACAGAGGAGCAGAATACCAGGGCAGGGATGCACTCACTCAGCATCCTGCTGACTCCTTGGGGCTCCACCTGCACTCAGGGCCAGGAGCAAACCCTTATCTGAGCCAACCTCATCATCCCTAGCACAGCAGAGGAGGTCACACCAAGGTTTGGGCTCGGAGCAGTCACACCCGGCCTTTGAAGGCTCCCGCAGCTGGGTGGGGATGGCAGAGGGGCTGAGTCACAGCAGCGGCCCCGGGGCAGCCCCGGAGCACGGGGGGAGAGCTGGCAGGGCAGGGAGGAGATCTCAGATAACCTCAGCAAGAGCTCCAGCAGCCCCACGACCCGCCTGCCTTTCATCCCTCACCGGGAGCCTCCACCCCGAGCCTGCACCCCTCCTCATCCTCAAGCAGAGACCACAGAGACCACCTCGGTGTCTGCCCCGGCGTGGTGGGCACACCCTGCTGCCGGTGGTCTCAGACCTGTTGGAGATGCAGCACCTCAGGGTGCCCCCATTCCCTGCATCCCCTGCATCCCCTTGATCCCCTGCATCCCCTGCATCCCTTGCATCCCCTGGATCCCCTGCATCCCCTGCTCCTGCAGCATCCCTGCACCCCCTGGCAGATGCCCCTGGCCCCAGAGAGGTGCAGGTGCCCTGGGGACAGGGGAGGATGTCTTTGTGGGCCCCCTCCTCTTTGTTTAAAGTAGCTCTGGGGTGCCAGGGAAATGCCAAAAGCCCCCCCTGAGGGCGAGGGTCCGAGGTGTTTGTACTCTCCTGGATACCACCAAGGAGCATCGAAGCCCTCCAAGGTTTGATACTTGTGGAGCTGGATGTTCTGGGCACCCAGGTGCCTTTCCAGGCCTCCCCGAGTGCTGTTTCCCCCCCGCAGCTGTGCTGCAGATGTCCCTCGGGGCAACATCCCAACCCCTCCTGTCCAGTCCCCTCCTCAGGTGCTCCCTGGTTTCTCTCTCACAAGACAAAGGTGACTCCCAGCCCCTGATTTGCCTTCTCTGTGCCACTTACTGCCTCCTTTTTCACGTGCATGGATCATATCCCCGCATCTTTATCTCATCCTCAAAATAAATGTTCCCCCTCATCCTTCAGTCTCTGCTCATCTGCAAGTCTGCCAGTGTCTCCAATAATTTTTGTTGCCTATCTCTTGACCCCTTCTATTCCTGCTGTATCTTCTTTTTTTTTTTTTTTTTTGAGATGGATTGACTGGAAACGAACGCGCCATCCCAGGCAGGAACCACAGCACTGATTTATGTGCTGGCATTAGAATACTCTCAGCAATCTTTTTAACCCCGTTCTCCCTCAAATTTCCTTTGTTTGTCTGGTGGCGGCTGCACGGGGAGAGAGCGGAGATTTGCACATGAACGTCTCTGTTGATGCTTCTCCCCTCTTCCCGAACATTTACAGCTAATTGAGACCTCATCATCTGCTCCTTCCCACCCGCAGCATGCTTTGCATTCGCCTCTCCTCTCACCAGCACGCTGCCCAGCCCTCCAGCTTTATCAGAAAAAAAAAACAAACCCAAACCCTTGGGAGGTTTTCCACCTCTTCTCTTGACAAACCAAAGGCACTTGCAAGGTTTTGCCATTCACCCATTCGTTTTTTTTTCCCCCCCAGCTCATAAACAACTGCATTACTCGGAACACATCCCTGTGGCAAACCTGCAGCCAAATTTCCTTTTCCCTGTTGGATTTCTGATGGTTTCTCCCCTCATCAGTGGCCTCCCCCTTCTCCCGGTGCCCCCATTTTCACATTTGCAGCCCAGGTGGGCACAAAGGGACACGAAGGATTCCCTTGGCGAGGGCACAAAGCGGGGATTGAAAGCTTTTCCCTCCTCCCTGGGACTAAAGATTTGAGACAGGACAAAGACAAAGGATGGGGAAAAACTGATCCCAGACCCTGGATTTGGGCTCCAGCCTCTCTGGAGAGCACCACCACAGCAATAAAGCACAGGGGAAAGGATCACAAGCCCCTGGGGCTGAATAAAGCCACTCTCCAAGGAAAGTCCTTGCATGAACCCACCTACCCCTTGTCTGCATCCAAGCCCGGGCAGGAGATGCTTGTCCACATTTCCACCCACAGCCCTGGCCAGCAAGGGGTTCCCCGTTCCTGCTGGGCAAAGCTGGGAGCAGAGCTGGCTGCTGGAGGCAGATCTCCACTCCAAGCTCTCTGTGGTTTTTGTTTTTTTTTTTCCAAGAATTGGAAATGTGTTTTCCCCCCACCTCGCCAGACATGTTTCTATTCAAATCAGTATCAGCCATCCTGCGAGATTATTTGCCTTCCTGCATTTATTTCCCAATAACAAAGCTGTCCTCAGCTTTTTTTAGAGCCGGTGTTTTTATTTTATTTAGTTAATATTTTTAAACATTACTACGGCTGTAATAAATGTTAACTAGTTGTGCAGAGCTCTCATTGCCTTGGCAGGGGCCTTTCTGTGTGCAAAATAACAGCAAATCATAATAAATAATAATAATAAATTATTATGGTTGATTACAAGGGAATGTGCTACATTTTTATAAGCTCTAGACCACCTACAGCTCACAAAATATAATGGGAAACATTAAGCCTTTAACTGGTTTTATACATTCCCTTCCCCCTCTTCCACTCCCCATGTTCTGTAATAGATTTACAAACAGTGTGAGGGGGGAAAGAAAATCTTCCCTTATAAGAATAGCATCAAAATTCTCCTCAGCTTTCCAGCTGCTGAGTGTTTCTGAAGCCTTCAGTGAAATGCAATTAGTATCTTTTACCGCCTGCCTTCTGGGGATACTGACATTATTATCTTATTGCAGTTTCACCTTGACATGCAGATCACAAGGCAGCGAGCTGGATTCTGTCTCCAGACGCCTTGAATTGTGGCATTGCCCCAGCTGGCTCAGCGAGTCGAGAAAGGAGAAGGAGGGGAAAAAAAAAAAAAAAAAAAAAAAAAAAGGAGAGAAGAGCCATTTTCTCATCCTGTGGATCTCAGCTTTTTTTTTTTTTTTTTTTCTTTTTTTTTTTTTTTTTTTCTTTTTTTTTTTTTTTTAAGGCAAATAAATACAGGGAAATGGGAGCTGTGGGGGTAAAAATAAAAATTAAAAAAACCAAAAAACCAAAAACCAAAACCAAAACCAAAAACAAAAACAAAAAAAAAAACAAAAAAAAAAACCCCCCAAAAAAAACAAAAAAAAACACCCCAAAAACCTAAAAACAACAACAAAAAAACCCCCAAATAACAACGTGTTCCTGCCCAGCTCCAAGGAGGATGGGCATGGCCAAGGGGGGATCTGCTCTGTGCCAGGTCTGGATTTCCAGCAGGACCTGCTGCCCTCCTCTCCAGCTCCCAGCAGGGCTCAATCCCATATGGACACAGTCCCAGATCTCTCTGCACTTCACTGCAAAAGGGAAGGGGGAAAAGAAGGGAAGGAGAGGGTGAGAGGAGGAAAACCTCCCCATCAGGACTGCTGGATGTGCCAGCAGTGATCAGAGGGACACACCTGTCCCCTCCCTGGCCCTGCCAGTGCTGAGCCATGCCATGGGGAACGCCTGCAGCCACACATTTCTTGTCTGAGGCTTTTTTTTCTCATCAGCAAAACGGGACATTAACCTTCAGAATATCCACCTTGAAAGGGCCAGCTTTCCTCTTGCTTCCAGGCAGCATTTTCCAGCCCTCACAGCAGTTTTGGGGAAGCCCTGAGCCTGTGTCTCCCAATCCCTGCAGCATTTTTGGGTGGGAGCAGCAGCCTGAAACCCTGCCCTGGAGACCACGAGATGGGTGAGGATTGGAGCCCACCCACATGTGCATGGTCTCCTCTAAAGGAACCCAAACCTTCCAATATCCTGGAGTTTAAACCTTAGTGGACACTGGTGTGTCACAGCTGGGGAGCAAGATTTAATGGGAATGCACAAATGGATGGAGGGAACCTGGGTGGCTTCACCTTCCACAGGTCTGACCCTGGGCAGGTGTGGCCACCCCTGTGTTGGTCAGAGGAGCCACAGCTGGAGGTGTGGTTCAGGTGCAAGGCCTGTGCTGGAGCTGGAGGAATTGTGTCCCAAATTACAGATGGAATCAGCTGAAAATCCAGCCTGCTCCCGACTTTCCTTCAGCCCATTCTTCTCTCTTACTACTCTTAATGAACACTCATTCTCCACATACAACCTCAAAGGTCTCATACCCCTGAGAAACCACAATCACCTTCCAGGACTGAGATCTCTGTACTCCTGAGAGGGATGAGACAGGAAACCTCAAAGGATTCACACCCAGAGCTGCCTTTCTCATCCGAGTTCAGGCCCTTTCCACTCCAGTAGGGAATTTTTGATCATCCCAATGGCCTCCTCTGGACAGTGAGGGTTGGGACCAGCTGAGCTTTAAGGCCACTTCCAACCCAAACCCTTCTGGGATTCTGTGAAAAGGGGAAAGATTTCAGGTTCTTGGTTACTCCCAGCTCCCTTACCATCCAAACCCAGAGAGGTGCAAAAGAACATTTCCAACCTCCCAGTGCCCCCTGATGCCCTCCCCTGCTCCTGGCCAACCTGCTGGCATTGGCTTGGCCCTGCAAAACCCAGCTCACAGCTCTGTCTGCTCAACCCAGCAGCACCAGGCCCTTCTCAAAGCTGCACCTCTCCCTCAGGGTAAGTGATGAAAACCACGAAATCCAAACGATATAAATGTGATCTGGACCAAACCAGAGCTCCCAGCTCCTGTCAGAGTCCATAGTGCCTCTCTGGAGAGGACCAGGCAGGATGTTTGGTGTCTCCTAAGGCATTAAGAGCACTCTCAGAGGGGGCTTGTGAGACCTCAAGCATCACCCCAGCTCCCTTGCCTTGTCCCATGGTGGTTTCTGACAAATAACCACGACAGCCCAGCCTGTGACACTCATTTTTCTATCCAAATGGGGTTGGGGTTCCATGCAAGGAATCCCTCTGTCTCTTGGAATGTCTGTACTTTTTTTTTTCCTTTTCATTTAAAAATATTTGGAAAGAAGGGGCGGTTAAACAAAGAAACAAATACTAAATAAACCTCCCTGTTTTTCTGATGTTAGACTGGCACAGGCAGCTTGTAAGAATTAGTGATTCCAGAGAGCAACTGGCTAATTTCCAAGGGAATAGGGAGAGAGGGAAGAGAGGAACAGCTGTAATTTACAGCTTAACCCATTTGTATTTTCTCTTTACAGCTCTCTTCTGGATTACCAAATGCAAATTATTTATGATATTTCATTGGCAGACCCTTTTTAGTGCACTGGCATATGAAATTCCTTCCAAAAATCCCAGTTTTTCAGCTAAGGGGCTGCACCCCTCTCTTGGTCTTACTTTGAAAGGTGAGTGTCCCTCCAAGATCTGGGTGGGCATCATCACCTTTACAGTGTCCCCATCTCCCCTTGGCACCATCACACAGACTCCCTGAACTATTTATTGTTTGCTCCTCTTGTTGTGATCAGCCTGTGAATGCAACAGGAATGCAAAAGAACACAGCTGGCATTGAGACCGTTGCTTTCAAGATTCCAGGAGAGGATCAAATGAAGGAGAAAATTAAATTAAAAAAAAAAAAAGAAAAAAAAGAAAAAAAAGCAGCACTTAATTATGTAGGCTGCTTTTGTGCTCTCTCCTTCCTCTGTGTAGTAGTTTCCACCTGAAAATCTTTAAGTGCTTTAGAGCTGGTAATTAAATCTCAGAACTGCTGCAGAGAAGGATGCAAGGAAAGCACATGCAGCTCACTTGATTTGTCTGTTTGGTTATACTTATATTAACTTTGCATCTCTCCAGCCCTCTGCTCTGCCAGGACACTCCCTGCAGCTAACCCAAGGTCTGCACAAACCCTTGCAATGCTGTCCCTCCCTGAGGAAGTCTGCTGAAAAGGGGGTTGGGTGGGAGCTGGGAGGTGTGGATGGTCCTCCCTGGCACCCAGCCCCTTCTGCTGGGCTTGGGGAAAGTGTTCTGGGGCCACCACAGTGCCAGGAGCCTCCCTGCTGTGGCACCTTAGCTGCCCCAGCAGAAAAGTGCTGCTCCCCAGCATTTCCTCTGCTCTGGGGCGGACCCACCCATGGGGGGGGACCCACCCACTGTGGTGGCCAAACCTGACATGAGGGTGTTGGCCTGGAAAGCTGTGTCACCTCCCTTCCTCCACTGGCCGTGTTTGAAACCAGCAGCCAGGTCAGAGTACAACCTGGGGGCCACCAGGAGCCAAGTTCATCCCTCATGAAAGCAATCCACAGGGTGGTTCTCAGAGATGCCCCAAATCCTCTGGGCAAGGGGGTTTGGTAACTCCCAGTTCCAGGGCACAAACCCCCAGCTGCTCACACCTGAGCTGAGCTCCTCATGGGCCAAAAACTCTTCTCAGCAGGGAGGGCTCCTCTATCAGGGTGGATCTTCCCCCTCTCAGCAGCCCTGGAGCTGGGACCTTCCCTGCCAGGACAGCTTTTATGGGATCCATCCTGCCAGGACAGCTCTTATGGGATCCTCCCTGCCAGGACAGCTCTTTTGGGATCCACCCTGCTAGGACAGCTTTTTTAGGATCCATCCTGCCAGGACAGCCCTTTTGGGATCCTCCCTGCCAGGACAGCTTTTTTGGGACCCTCCCTGCCAGGACAGACCTTCTGGCACCACAGCAGCCTCTGTGTCATCACCACACAGCTTCAGAGAGGCCTGCCCTGGTGGCATTCCCAGAGAAGCTGTGGAAGAGCAGCTCCAGCAAATGTGGTTTAGGATGTTATTTTCAGAGAGCGAGGGAAGCACGGGGTGATGCTCATCTGGCAATCCAAAGCATCAGCAGGAGTCCTGGCAGTGGATCCCAGAGATGATGAAAATTAAAACGTCCTTGAAAGCACAATCAGAGCTGTGGCTGGCACAGACACTGCTGCAGCATCCAGACAACTCTAAAAGAGGAGGGGGATCTTCTGGGAAAGTGCAGTTTCATGGCATGAGAAAGTTTTTGGCCTCCTGATACGAAACTGTGTTTGCTTCTCCTGGCTTGCTGCTGATGCAGAAGCCAGGCTGAGGTGGAGGGGACACCAAAGAGCCCCTGGTGTTGGCCCAGGGGCTGCTCTGCAGCTGCCTGGGAGCTGTGGAATCAGCCAGGCTGCTGCCTGAGCTCCCAGAGGATGGGGCACAAAGGGCAAGGGGACAGGATGGCAGCAAGGGACACTGCACAGGGTGGGTGTGACATCAGCCCTGCCCACAGGAACCAGCAGCTGGAAGGACCCACTGCAGCAGCCCCAATGTTCTCTAGCATCAAGGAAATACTTCAGGAGTCAACAGATACTTGACATTTTTAATGGTGCAGGAAGGGTCTGCCGTTTTACATTTTAGTTTGGATACCAAAGGCCTGATTTTTTTTTTTTCTCCCTATTTATTCCAAGAAAAGCAGGACTGACCCAGCAGCATCAGCTGGTCTGGTCAGAAAGGTGCTTCTCTGTGCCACTAAAAACGGAGACAAAAGCCAAAGCTACAGTTCTGTGTGTAAAACAAAATTTAAAACCGGAGAGGACAGCAAACAGCAATTAGTATTACTAATGAGAGCCTTTGTAAGCTTTCTGAACATAATATAATATATTTAAAATCTGACTGTAAAGAAAAAAAAAATACGTGGAGTGGGCTAAAAATGTCAGAACAGATGTTGTTCCTCCTCCCTTCAGAGAAAAGTTCTGCCAACCATTTTTTGCAGTGAGATTTCGCTGAGCTCAGTGTAATTCTATGGAAAACTCCAGGTGAATTGAAACAACCTTTTCCCCTGGAAGCTGTTCCAACAGCTGAGCTCCCTGGAGGAGCAGCTGCAGCTCTGGAGCCTGGCCACAGGCAGACAGGGACAGCACTGCTCTGTTCACAGCATCTGGGCCAGTCCCTACAGAAACATTTTTCTCAGACCCACCTTGACAGACATGGGTTTGGTGTGGGTTTTTTTGTTTTTTTTTTTTTTTTTTATTTGTTTGTTTGTTTTGTTTTTTTTTTTTGGTGTGGTTTGGTTTTTTTTTTTGGTGGGTTTCTTTGGGTGTTTTTTTTTTGTTTGTTTGTTTGGTTGTTGTTTTTTGGGTTTCTTTTGTGTGTGTGGTTTGTTTTTTGGTTTGGTCTTTTTGGTGGTGGGTTTGGCTTTTTTTGTTTGTTTTTGGTTTTTTGGTTTTTTGTTGTTGCTGCTTTTTTTTGTTTTGTTTTGGTTTTGGTTTTTTGTTTGTTTTTGTTTTTGTTTTTGTGTTTTTGTTTGTTTGTTTGGTTGGTTGGTTGGGGTTCTTTTTGTTTTTTTTTTTTATTTGGTTGATTGGTTGGTTGGTGTTTTCCCCTCCTGGCTTCCTGCCTTCAAACATAATTTTCACGCACAGGATCAGTGGAAGGGGCAGATCCCTCTCCTGTTTGCCTTATGGGCAGAGGAACTCAGTCCGTGCCTGGGGAACAAGATCAGGAGCCCAAGCCTGGTCTCCAGCAGGGCTCACCTGCTGTGCTGTGTCCTTTTCCTCCTCCACACAACCCCTCAGCTCCTTCCCAGCCCTTTCTGGGACTGAACTTTCTGGGACTGAACTTTCTGGGACTGAAAGCAGCAGCAGAACCCACTCAGCCCCAAGGAGGCTCTCAAAGAGCAGGAGCCCCTCAGAACGAAGCTTTGCAGCCTTTGCCTTGCAACAGAGAGGAAAAGGAATTAAGGGTTGGGGGTCTCCTCCAACCTGGTCATCCTGTGGTTCACCTAACACAGAGAATTTAACTCCAGAGTGGAGACTCAGCTCAATTCCACCTTCACCCTGCCAGGGTATGGGGAATGTGCCCCCAGACTGATCACAGAGGGGGTGGATGGTCCTGGCTGCATCCTTCCAAAGGCAGTTTATCCATCCTCCATCCCAGGAGAGCTTTCTGCTGGAGGCCTGGAGCTGGTGCAGGTGTTTTCCTCCAGCCCAGCCAGATGTGGCCCAGATAAACCAGATTTCAGTGTGCCCCGGGGTGGGGTGGGTCCTGCTGGGTGGCCCCAGACACGGGGCTCCTGCAGTCACTTCTGCACCTCGGGCAGGTCTCCTGTTGTCTTCGTGATAACATTTTGAGTTCGAGCTGATAACACAATCCATGGGTTTTAAGCGCTCAGAAATGCAGGAAATAGGCCGGGCTTCTTTGCCAGAGCATTTGCCACGCAGAGGTTTCACCGTCCCCACCCCAAGATACCCAGGAAGAAAAAAAAAAAAAAAATCTTCTGGCGAAGATTTAATCGTTCCCATGCTTAAAGACAATATGCTTGTTAATGGCCAGCAGCACCACCTTGGGAGGCATTTGAATGCCAATTACAGCTCTCATTCCCAAACTCCCCCCCCGCTTTTCCCATCCGAGCAGGGCTGAGATTTCCACTTCTCTCCAACCAGACCCAACCCCGGCTGCCTCTCTCCCAGACTCTTCTTGTGATGTTAAAAGGGCGGATAGATAAAAATAACTCCCGACTCCATTGTTCTGCTATTTATACACCATTTAAAAAAAAAAAAAAAAAAAAAAAAAAAAAAAAAAAAGGAAAATCAACAGCACAAAGGCGAGCGGCGCTGCGGGCGGTGCGGGAGCTGATGACCCCGTTCCGCCCGCTTGTCCTTGGAGGTGCCACGGGGGCAGAGGAAATTCAGGCTGTTCGGAGATAAAGAGGGGCTTTTGAAAAAAAGGGCAGCTCGCAGGGTAAAAGAGCCCCATCGGGCCCCATTGTGTTCCCAAAGTGTCGAACCCAGTCCGGGACAAAGGGCGGGGGGCAGCCCGGAGATGCGGGCGGCGATGAATAAGGGAAATCTCCCTCCGGAGAAAACAGATGGGGCTGAATACAGATGCAAAGCGACCCAAGGCCCTCAGAGAAAACCGGTCTCTCCAGACCTAAAAGTGGGGAAGATAAGGAAGATAATTTTTAATTATTTTTTTTTTTTTTTTTTTTTTTTTTTTTTTTTTTTTTTTTTTTTTTTTTTTTTTCCAGGGAGGTAAAGAGGGAATTTCCTCCTTGCGGCGCATCAGCCAGACCTGGCTCCGCACGATGCCCCTGAGTGACCGAGCAGCGCTTTTACGGGGTCATTGTGGTAAGGAAACCAAATGGTTTCCGTGGGTTTGGTGCGGGAAAAGGGACGGGGAGGTTCTGCAGAACAACCCCACGGAGGAGTGTCCAGCAGAGTGACCAGGCAGGGACACCCGCGGGGGACAGAGGGGACAGAGCACCGCCCGGCTGAGAGTTAGGCAGCAAAATTCATCTTCAGAACAAAAAGAAAAATACGTTCAGTCAAAACAAACGCCGTTCAGAATGAAGGGATGAGCTCTTTTCATTTACTTTGAGAGTCTCCCATTAACTACTGCAAGCTAATTATCTCCTTTTCTGGGTTTTTGGGCCTTTTTTTTTTTTTTTTTTCACACTGGAAAATTTTGTTCGTCTTAAAGCCAAATAAATGCCGAGAAAAACCTGCCACCCACTACACTTATGATCAAAATAACCATTTCTTTTGATAAGTTCCTGCAGTTACAGTGGCCCAGAGAAAATATATTCAGTGAAGATCACTCACTGCTGAATACTTTCCTCATTTCTTTCCTCAAACCAGTGATGTCTTTTTCTTTTCCCCTTGTATAAACAGGGTACTTTTTAATGGGGTAATTTGTACTACAAACTCCTGAAAACGTGTTTTGATTTTTATTTTGCTTTTTTTTCGTGATTCCTAGAGCCCTACTTTTAAAACACAGGCAGATAAAAGTACTTTGAGGGTTTTATTTCCGTGCCTCCAGATTGCTCACTAGAGAGCCAAAAGTCACTCCTCGCCTCTCAATCAAGGCCCGAGCAAAATTTAGACCCTTGCAGAGATAATCAGGCTTGTCAGGTTACTCCAAGAGGCAGGAAGACCCGGGCCAACATTTTCCAAAGCGCTGACATTACACGCTCCTTGGTGAAGGATTTCAACACAAATTTATCTGTTGGAGGGGAGAGTTTTGCTCTGTTTCTAAGCAGAGTTAGCACAAAGGAGCGATTCTTTGCTCTAAGAAGGCACCAACCAAAAAGGTGTGAAATTTGAGTTATGTGGGCTGGGACAGATCCTCTGCTCTCCTCCAGTGTGGCTGGGCAGGGTGGGGGACACTTTTGTCACCCCGTTGTCACTTCACACCTCTCGTCCTCCCAGTCCTCGTTTGCCCTGCTCACCCATCTGCTCCCTCCCAACACAGAGAGGGGCTCTCTGGCCCAGCTTTGTTCCTGCTACTTTATTCAAGATATCAGATTTGGGTGCAAGCAGCCACACAGAGCCACCCTGAGCTTCCAAAGGAGCAGGGATAGGGGGAAACATCTGAGGTCTGGGTGGCTGAAATGTCCACACAGGACACAAAGGAATGATGCCCACAGGCTGAGATGTCCAAGGCAAGAAAAGGGGCAGTTTACTTCAACTTCAACATTGATAGAATTCCAGCAGTGAACATGGATTGGAAGGAGAAAATGTTCCTCTCCAACCACACTGGGCAACCCAACAGCCCATCAATTCTCTCCTCCTTATGAGAAGGATGTAAACGTGGTAATGCCATTACAATAACAAGAAAGTTGTTGATGTAAAATCGTGTCTGACTCCGTTGCAAAAGGTAAACACGGAAAGCTGAAACAGAACTTCAGAAAAACTTCTTAAAAAAAACCAGAGGAGAACAGCAAAAACACAGGCAACAGCTGGAACATCAGGGTTTCAAGCATGGAAGGTGCTAAAGTAATGCCCCACTCTCCAGCACTAAAAGGGCACTTCGGGGAGTTTTATTTATCTCAATGATCATGGAAGATTTGGGTAACAACCTCAGCCTGACATTCATCTCCCCTCATGTCTGATACCTGTAATACCCACCATGAAAGGTGATCCTGGAGCTGGACCTGGGGCTCCAAACCAAAGGGAAGAGGAGGGTAAAGTTAAGTTAAAAGGTTGTAAAAAGCCATCCCAACAGGCCCCCAGCACTTTTCAAAGCCCAAAACGGGTCTTTCCCCCTTTATTAGGCACCCATCTGTGTCCCCCAGCTCTAATTAAAGCATCTGCTCTGCAAGAAGCTAACAAGTCCTTCTGCTGGTAATCCCTGCCCAGCTTGGCAGCATTATTGCTAACAGGGCCAGGGTGAGCCCCTGCTCCGGCCTGGTTGTCAGAGTGAGATGTGGCTCTATCATTATTTCAGCAGACACATAAAATATAATCCAATTATGTGGCGGATACGTGGAATTCCCGACGATTTCAGAGCACGCCGCTTCATTCAGGATGGGGAGGGGGGGAAAAAGATTTAAAGAGACAGGTTGTCACCGGGCATCAAAGGATTTGGGATGATATTTAGGATAACAGTTTATGGACATGGAGCAAATCCTATTATGGTGCCACATGGCCATCAGGCTGTCACAGTGGCTGGTACAGAGATGCCAGCCAGGAGCGTGGTCACCTCAGGGCTGTGTCCTGTGTCCCGTGGGAGCTGGCAGGTTTTGTCTGCAGCACCTCCTCTGAGAGGGGCTCTGTGTGGCCCTCTCAGCTCTGTGGTGTCCTCCCTGCCAGCTGGATCCAAGGGGCATGGAGCACCCTGAGGCTAAAAGGGGTGAATTTGGGGTTACCCTGCTGTCTCAATACAACGCTCACACACTGAGATGTCCAAGGCAAAAAAGGGACAGTTTATTTACAGTCCTCGACATTTATAGAATTCCAACAGTGACCATGGGTTGGAGGAAGAAAATTGTCCTCTCCAACCACACTGGGCAACCCAACAGCCCATCAGTTCTCTCCTCTTCCAGAAAGGAATGCCAAACAATTATTATTGACATGAAAAGTGTGTGAGAAGTCCCATCTCAAAAGGTAAACATCAGAAGGCTGTAGCAGAACTTCAGAAAAACAGAGTGACAAACCCTGCAATCCCTCAAGGACAATCCCTCCAGGAAGGAATGAAACCAGAGGAGTGAAAATGAACATTTACCAAAGCTCAGGATCTGTGACCATGGACACAGCCACATGCCACAGCAGCAACCCTGATGTCTCAGTTTGGTTCAGAGCTCTCCTTGCCAGGGGTTGAGTCAAATTCTGTGGACAAGGAGCCTCTCCATGGCTTCATCCAACTTTGGTTTGGGCCTGGCACCTGTGGGAGAAGTGGAGAGGAGAGCTGGGGACTCAGAGAAGCATTCAGGGCACAAGCACAGTTTGGAGGCTTTTTTTGTCCCTGACTCGTGATCAGCACAACTCCAAGGCCTGTGAGAGCACAAAAGCTGATTCCTCACCCGGGGGAACTCCCAAGTGCCACAGGGGTGAGCTCAGAGAACAGCCTGGATGGCTGGACATGCCACAGCCCAGTGTCAGCATGGCCAGGAGCTGCTGGGGACACTGCAGAATTCTGTCCAGCATCCACCAGAGCTGCTGTGGCTGAGCAGGGACTCTCAGCCCAGGAACCATCTCCATGAGCCATCCCCACCACCCCTCTCAGCCTCCAGTCAAGCAACACAAAGGAAAGCCATTCCTGCCTCCTTTTCCTTTTTTATTTTTCCCTCTTTGTTTGCTCTTTCCCCTCAGCAGCACCCACAGGTTTCAGGCTCTCCTGTTGACAGCTGTCCCTCCTCAGCAGCTCACCACCCACCCCTCACACTTGTATTTTGGGTCCCTGGCCCTCGATGGCACATGGAACCCTGCCAGGGTGTCCCCCCATGTCCCCAGCAAGGCGATGCACACCGAGGTGCCACCCCACTCTGGTGGACAAGGATTAAAGGAATAATAAAAAATCGGTTTGCTGAACAGGAGATGCTTTCATTTGTATGCAGTCCCTAGGGAGCTGGGAGGACTAGCAGCAGGAATACAAAAAAAAAAGTCCTGGAGAGTTTATAAAACAAAAGAGATTCATTAGTGTCTGAAATATCCAAAAGGAAACCCCAGCCTTGCTGCTGCCAGCTTGTGAGGAGAGCAAGGATGTCTGCGACTTACAGGAGTGACAAGGGGTTTTATTTTTTTTTTTTTTCCTTTTCCTTTTTTAAATGTATGTTAATCCAGCTGGTGCAGTGACAGCAACACCCACAGCATCCTTCCCTGGGGAAGTCCTGGCAGTATTTCCCACCTCACAGCTCAGCCTTCCCTGAGGAGATCCACAAAAGCAGACAGAACCCAACACCCAGGCCACACAGACTCCAAGCTCCAGAGGATTTGGGGGGCCCTGCAGGGCCGTGCTGGGGTGGATGGGGTGTCCTACAGTGATGTGGCAGCAAGGAGCAGCTCCAGCAGCAGTGGCAGGGACTGTCCCAGCAGCTGCCAGATGGGTGCAATAAAAGGCTCATTAATGGGGATCGTTGGACCTCAATTCCAGAATGCTTCCTGAAACCTCCTCAGTAAGGATCATTACTGTGGTGCTCTCAATCAAGCCAAGCAGCTTTATGACAAAATCAAAAAGTTGTGATCCGAGCAGCAGAGGGAATTTGGGGGGGGGGAGGAAGCAGCCCATTTATTTTGCTTTGGGTTCACAGCAAGGAGCCAGCAGCTGCCAGGACACAAGAGTGATGGTCACATCCCCCAGGCAGCTGGGGACAGCTTTAAATGTCATCACAGCCCTCTGCCCTCTCAACCCCAGAGCTCTCAGAGTCCACAGTGGGATTATGCAGATACCACTATGCTGGTCTGTGGCTCAGGAAAAAAAAAAAAAAAAAGAGGAAAACCCTCATGGAATCGTTAAGGTTGGAATAGATCTCTAAAAGCATCACTCCCAACTGTTACCCCAGCACTGACAAGTCTGCCACCATGTCTCTAAGCACCACATCAACACATTTTTTAAATCCCTCCAGGGATGGGGACTTGCCTGGGCAGCCTGTGCCTGGGCCTTTCTGTGAAGAAATTTTTCATACTATCCAACCTGAACCTCCCCTGCTAATTTCCTCTTGCCCTGCCCCTTCAACCTCTGCTTGTCTGCAGCCTCCTGCCAGGGAGTTGTCAAAGTGAAAAGGTCCCCCCTGAACCTCTTTTTCCCCAGGGTGAACCCCCCCAGCTGCCTCAGAGGCCAAACCCCAGCAGACCCATCCAGGGATGTGAACAGCAACATCCCAGCCACGTGCTGGGATCTTCCTGCAGAGCACTTCAGGCTGCATTGACTCCCTTAAACTCCTTCCAGGCACCTTTTCCCATCAAAGCCCTTCTCACTGATTTGCATCCTCCTGTCTCCACAACCTTCTGCTGTTTTCTTCTTCCACCTGTGGCAGTTTTGCTCCAGAGAGCTGAGATGCCAGCAGAGAGAGCCTGTGCATGCAGAAGCCAGCATGCACAGCCCTCGTCCCAGCCACCCCTTCCTTGGCTGAAGGTTCTTGCCCTGCTCTTCTAAAGTTCTTTCAGCCTTCTGATGTTTACCTTTTGAGATGGAGTTTCTCGTGCACTTTTCATGTCAATAATGATGGTTTTGCATTCCTTCCTGGAGGAGGAGAGAATTGATGGGCTGTTGGGTTGACCAGTGTGGTTGGAGAGGACGATTTTCTTCCTCCAACCCGTGGTCACTGCTGGAATTCTATCAATGTCGAGGTCTGTAAATAAACTGCCCCTTTTTTTGCCTTGGACATCTCAGTGTGTGAGTGTCGTTCTTTCCTGTCCTACTGTGACAGAAGATCTGGCCTTTCTGCTTCTCCTTGGTGTCTAAGGCACCTCCAAAAGGAGGAGGAGCAGGGTGGGTGGAGGGGGGTAACTGCTGGGAGGGCAAAATCCACCCTCCAGCACCTACAGCTCATGGCTGAGGGCCACCAACACCACGGGGCACACGAGCACCCCTGGATTTGAGAACGACTCTCACTCCTGACGTGCCCCCCAAAGCATGGGCTTTCTGCACCCCCCTGCCAGCACATCCCAGCTGTCCTCTCCACTGCAGGCAGGAGGCTGAGGCGTGGGGCTGCAGAGCCGCTGCTGCCTGGCAGGGAGGGAAGGAGATCAGAAGATCACTCTCTGAAGAATTAAGATCCTAATCTGCCTTCAGCTGCTCAGCACTGCCACGGGGCCCTCCTGAGGCAGCAGCTCCTCTCATGCCATGGGCAAGGACCAGCAGAGGAGGCAGGGCAAGGCAGAGCCTGGCGTGGGATTCACAACCATGGAACAGAGGCTGGCAAAGCAAAGATGAAGCCTCAGTCAGACTTGGCCCTTCATTATGCAGTTTGCTGTCTCCTCGGCTCAGTAAAAGCCAGCTGCAGGCAGAAGGAAGCATCAGAGGGATTCTCCAAAGCACAGCTCAGTGAGGAGATCTGATCTCTCTCAGCAGCAGCAGGAACAAGAGCCAAAGTCTGTTCCTGCTCCTGGTGATCCTGCTGCCCGTGCAGCATCACCTGGGAGCAGCAGCAGCCACTGCCTCTCCCCAGGTGTGCTCCTCTTCTCCTTTAATGGCATTGATGGCACCCAGGAGATACCACAGGCCAGGGCAAGGCTGAGCCCTGAGCTTTGGAGAATCCCAAGGGAGAAGTGAGCCTGACCTCGAGCCTCTGGCTGAGCACCCTGAGGCTGCCAAGGGTGTTCTGGTGAGGGTTGGGGATGGCATTTCCAGGCTGGGACCTGGGAAGCTCTGCAGGGAACCTCAGGAGGCCACACTGGACACCCTTGCCCCATGCACACTGGCACAGTGAGGGTTTTGTGCTCCCTCCAGGGCTCTTTCATAGAAGCCAGATTCTAGCAGGCACCAGGTACCCAATCCCTTAGGTGTCACTGTCACTGCAGAGATTTGGCACAGGGCAGGAAAGGAACATCTCTAACCTGGGCCAGAGGGGATGACAAGGGACAGTTCTGTGTGCCTGCCCTGTGCTCCTCTCACAGCCAATTTGGAGGCTCAGAACTGCAAAACTCCCCTGATCTTTTCCTTCATTATTTCTTCCACCTGGGAGCAATCTCCTGCTGTTGGAAAACACACCAGTTTAAAAATTTTGTATGACTTTAGTCAAGGAGTTTTGTTTGCCTTTGCCCCGGGAAAAAGAGTTTTAAGTCACTTTGCAGGGCATTGTTCCACCAGGTGGGGCCTGATGAACTCGACATATCAACAGACTGGGGGTAGCCCAAAAGAGAAAGGGCCATCAGCGGCCAGGAATGGAACATCAGCAGCCACCTAGGAACATCTACCCCAGACCGTGCCTCTGGCAGAGATGGAGACATCTCCTCTGGGAAAGACTGATAAGAAAATCAAATAATGAAGATCTAATTCACATCAGAAGCCAAGAAATCCAGATCCAGTAGGAGACCAAATACTAAGAACTATGCAACTTGAGACCAGTGATCACTGACCCCATTTGTTTCTATCAGTTCTGACTGTATAAAAGATCTGAAAAATCTAGTAAAAGCCATGTGTCATGGAATTCTACTCTCTGCACCCCCAGCCTATGTGTGAATGAGATGATTTCTGTGGTACATCCTGGCCAGAACAACATCCTGGCCAGATAATAATGTAATGCCTTGACTCTCTAAATTTAAAAATGTTGTTGGAGGGGTTTTTTTCCTGCAGTTTTGGTGACACTGCCACTGCAGCCTGGTTGCTCAGGGGGACCTTCCCAGCCGGGTGCAGCTGCTCCTCCTCCTCCTGCACTGAGTTCAGCTCCGTGCCACGGAGCACTTTGACTCTTCCCCACCTCTCTGCCTTGGGAGGCTGCTGCAGGGTCCCAAAACACACTGAAAAGCCAAACCACACAGGCCCTGCTGCCCAGAGAAGAGGAGGAAGGGAGTCAGTGAGCAAATATTTGCCTGGCTGCCCTGCTTTCTAAGCACAGAGAGCCTGAAGAAGCACAAGCCCAGCTTTCCAGTAAAACTCAGCCCACTGGTGCTGCCCACACTCCGAAATTGTGGCAGCTTGGTAACTTCCCAGTGTTTGGTCTCGTTTTCTGTTGAAGAAGCCAACAGAACCAGGGGAAGGAGGTGGTTTCAGAGCACACAAAGCCAAACTGCTGAGTAATAAATCAGCCAGCTCCTCCCTTGCTGCTCCAGGACTCTGAAAGTTGTGCCAGCTGCCTTTTCTCTCAGCACTGTTGGCTTTACACCCACTGCAGAAGGGCCAGGACTGTTTCTCAGCGTGTGTCTCAGGTCACACCTGGAGCACAGGGCAGAGGGCACGCTTGCAGAGCAGCCAGGATGGGCCCCAGGGTGGTGGTGACCTGCTGAACACACATTGTCCCCTGGCTCAAGAGAGTAAATCCTCCAGCAGGAGGACTGATGAAGGCTGAGCTGCTCTGTGTCATGTCTCATTGCTTGGCATTTTATCCAGGGCAGTTTGTGGGTTCAGCTCCTTGGCAGGCACTAAAGAATCCACAGGGGAGACAGATGTGAGTGTCCTGACCATGGGGAGACTTGTGAGAGCATCCTGTTCCATTCATCAGCCAATGCAACTGAGAGAAACCTTGGCCAGGAGTCGATGCTCTGGTGCCCAGTGTTTTATAATGGGGCTGGGTTTTCTCCCTGGCTTTGAGATCTCTTTCCTTGGGTAGCTGCTGTGATGTTCCACACTGCCAGAATCCACTCTGCAGCCCTGCTCAGTGGGGTTTTTCACTGCTCAGGTCTCTTCCCATCACCTGCTCTGCAGCTTTTATGAAATGTGTAGTTAAAATCACTGAGATCTGACTCTTTCAATCACATCCCAGTGGAGCAAAGCCCTGAGCTGAGCAGGGAATAGGGAAGTCTTGACAACCACTCTCAGCTGAGCACAAGGAGTGCAATCACCCAAGCCAGGCTTCCTTAGGAGCCAGTCTAAAAAAAAAAAAAAAAAAAAAAGTAAAAAACCACAGGAAAGGTGTTGAAATTGGAGCTCTAGCGTTTTTTAGGGTGAAACAACTGTGAAGTCCTGATGTGAATCCTTACTCTTGCTCTGCTGACACTCTGACATTCCCCACCAGCCCTCACCTCTCCCAGCCATGACTCTGCTTTGCCAGCTGCTGGCACCAGCCAAGGAAATTCCAGTGTCTGTGGCAAGCTCCAGCTCAAGGAACAGCTTGTTTTCCACTGCCCAGAGCCTGCAGCTTTAAATATGGCCCCAAGTTTGAAAACAGAGCCCTTGTTTCTCGTGGAAAGCCTCGTCCACCTTAAGTTCTGCTGCATCCAGGCTGTGTCACAGCCTGGTGCTTCCTACGACCAGGTGCAAAAATGAAAATGAAGGGAACATTGTAAGGGGGAGGCAGCATCACTGGGCTTTTCCTTCAATTCTTTCATGTCCTAGGCAGGGAGATGGAAATATCCCCAAGATTTTGACCTGCCCCAACCCTTAGAGACACGAGGCTGGGTTACAAAAGCAGCGGCTCAGCCTGCCCAGGCGGTGATGGATGGCTGATGCAGATGAATCCTCCACTGCAAGAGAGAAGAGCAAAAATCCCAGCTCCCCGCCCAGAGCAGCACTCTGGGACAACTCTGGGACAGCCACCAAGCCTCACCTGGGCTGCAGGAGACTCTCTGGAGGCATTCTGTGCTAAACAAGGGTGTTGGGGAGGATGAAGTAGCTAGGCCTTGCAGAGATAATTTAATAGTAAAAGATTCTAAAACTATGAAACCCACAAGAGGAATAGAATTAAAAGCAAAGTTTGAACTGTAAGCATGGACAGGAAGAAGGTGATTAAGCAGCTGAAAGGGCTTGGCTGGGTGGGTCAGTGACACCCTTGCCAAGACAAAAGGATGAATGAAAGGCTGCACCTTCTCAGGTATCAGGGATAAGGTGGGTTTCACAGGTTTTGGTATGTAGAGTAGTATTGTAATGCTGTAGCTCCCATAGGCTGTATGTAGATTCTGTAGGTTTTGTATCTTAAGGTGACTGGTTAATGTTCATTAGCATATTCATGATAGAAAGGGTTAAAATGGAATGTAACAGAGAGTTCCCCCTCTTTGCCTGCCTTCCCTTGGACCCTCTTGGACTTTGCACTGGATCCCTGGACCCTTCCCCAGTCAGGCTGCCTTCCCACGACCAATAAAGCACGTGTTCCAAAGAGTATCCTGATCTTCAGGTCATCTCTCTCGCCGCACAACCAGCGTGTTCTCTAATACAAGGGGAAAACCACAAACAGACTGGCAGAGTTTCCCTGCTGTGCCAAAGCCCTGGCAGCAGCGATTGCCTGTGCTGCTCTCCCAGGCAGGGCTGGGAATGATGCAGGCACACACACCCCCCGAGCAAAGGCCGTGCTCAGGGCACCCAGTGGCACTCAGGAGGTGGCAGAAGGACACTGCAGCCCCAGCCACCGCTGCAGGACAGCCCTGTCCTGCAGTTGCATTGGCTGATGAATGGAACAGGATGCTCTCACAAGTCTCCCCATGGTCAGGACACTCACATTTGTCTCCCTTGTGGATTCTTTAGTGCCTGCCAAGGAGCTGAACCCACAAACTGCCCTGGATAAAATGCCAAGCAATGAGACATGACACAGAGCAGCTCAGCCTTCATCAGTCCTCCTGCTGGAGGATTTACTCTCCTGAGCCAGGGGACAATGTGTGTTCAGCAGGTCACCACCACCCTGGGGCCCATCCTGGCTGCTCTGCAAGCGTGCCCTCTGCCCTGTGCTCCAGGTGTGACCTGAGACACACGCTGAGAAACAGTCCTGGCACTTCTGCAGTGGGTGTAAAGCCAACAGTGCTGAGAGAGGCAGCAGGAGCCACCTCCCAGCACAGAGATGCTAATTAGGTATGAGAGAAGGGAGGATGGGGGAGGAAGAAATGCTTGAAGCCCCGAGTCAATGGGAAAACACCACAATCCAAGGCGGGCAGGATGAAACCAGCCCAGTACAACACGGGTCCGGTTAAACTCACAGCCCTGTATTATTCCCAGCCGGCATTAAGTAGCTCTGTAGTGTTAGTGCTGTTCTTGAAAGATAACTTCACCTCTGACCCCTTAAGCTCCCAGACACTCCTAAAAGTACCAGCGTGTTATTACCGACAGAAGAGCAGTGTTAATGCTGAAATGCTCTATCCCCTTCTCCTCCCTCATTGTCACTGCTGGGTTTTAAAGCACAGCGTTATTAAAAAAAAAAAAAAAAAAAAAAAAAAAGAGAAAATGTATGCTGGGGATGCAGCATTCCCTTCCAGCAGCAATCCCTGCCTGTGGAGAGACCCCCTTGGGTTTGCACAGCCAGGGCTGAGGGGAGGCTTTTCCAGCCTCCTCTGGAGTCACTTCTGGGCATTTCCTGTCCCTTCTTCAGGGTTTTTGCTTTTCCCTCCCCAGGGCAGGACACGATGCTGGTGTGTGCCTCGGAGGGCAAAGGTAATGCCACAGCAAGTCAGGTCACCTTCACACACTTGAGAATATCCAAAAAAAAAATGCCTGAAACTCTTAAGTGCTCTAAAGCTGCTGAGGCACAGCTGGGGTGAGGTGATGGTGCTGACCCTGCACAGACTGGGCTGGTACTGGCTCCATCCCGGCATTTCTCCCAGGAGAAACCTCTTCTCTTCTCTTCTCTTCTCTTCTCTTCTCTTCTCTTCTCTTCTCTTCTCTTCTCTTCTCTTCTCTTCTCTTCTCTTCTCTTCTCTTCTCTTCTCTTCTCTTCTCTTCTCTTCTCTTCTCTTCTCTTCTCTTCTCTTCTCTTCTCTTCTCTTCTCTTCTCTTCTCTTCTCTTCTCTTCTCTTCTCTCTTCCTCTCCTCTCCTCTCCTCTCTCCCTCTCCATCCTCTCCCTCATCACCATCAGCTGCCTCCGCTCCTCCTCCCAGGCTCTGCTGTTTTCTGTTTGTGTTGCCTTCCTCAGACTGCGAAGTCTTCGGGGGCAGGAGCAGGCTGTAATCTGTGTTTGTCAAGTGCCATGTAAACGGCTGGCTAAATGTGTTTGTTTTCAACCGCTTATTTGTTTTTTTTTTTTTTTTTCAAAGGGGTAGTTACAGGCAAGTACACAGTGGAATAAGTAATTGGTGCAGGGCTGGGAGAGGATGGGAGAAGTGCCGTGTGTCCCCGTGGAGAGAGGCAGATGGCACCAGCCTGGCTTCCCTCCTCCTTTCTGTCCCCGACTTCACAGCCAGGGAGGGCTGGGGACAGCTCCAGAGACACAAAAAGATGTGTCCGAGGGAACAGGAGCTGAGGATGCCAGGGCGGGTCACCAAGGTGTGTGCAGCCCTGGTTGGTGCCTGAGATGTTTTGGTTTTTCTGAAACTCTTCTCCCAGAGAGTTTTCTGTCAACAAGAGACACGTTTTCCTATCTGTAACCTTGGTTTACATTCCTTTCCCTAGGAGGGACTTCTTCTTGATGTCCCTCTGACTTGACCAATGCAGTTGAAGAAGTTTGTCTTTCTTCCACCCAGTGGGTTGTTCCCTGTAGAACAGGGTAAAAGGGGAGGAAATTCCCAGAAATAAAAGAAGTCATTGTCAGACTTCTGAGTCAGAGTCTGCGTCCTTGTGATCTTCAAGAGTGTCAGGTGTGCTCCATGCCAGCCTCTCCCCCGGGCTTTGCTCCTGCTGCCTCCTCTCTCTGCACTGCTCCTTTTCCTCTCTGTAACCTTGGTTTCCATTCCTTTCCCTAGGAGGGACTTCTTGATGTCCCTCTGACTTGACCAATGTGATTGAAGAAGTTTGTCTTTCTTCCACCCCTTGGGTGGTTCTTTGTAAAATAGCATAAAGGGAAGAAATTCCCAGGTAATAAAGATTGATTGGAGGAATTGTCAACCTTCTGACCTCGGGGTCCGTGTCGTTGTGATCTTGAACAGCGTCAGATTTGCTCCTCTGTTGGTATTGGGAGAGAACACTGAGTGTAGCCCTGGTTCCTGCCTGAGATGGTTTGGTTTTCTGAAACTCTTTTCCCAGGGAATTTTCTCTAAACAAGAGACACATTTTCGTAACTATAACTTTGTTTACATTCCTTTCCCTAGGAGGGACTTCTCCTTGATGTCCCTCTGGTTTGACCAATGTGATTGAAGAAGTTTGTCTTCCCTTCCACCCATTGGATTGTTCTCTGTAGAATGGTATAAAAGGGAAGAAATTCCTGGAAATAAATGGAGTCATTGTCACCTTCTGACTCGAGCCTGTGTCAGGTGTGCCCCATGCCAGCCTCTCCCCCAGGGCTTTGCTCCCCCAGGGCTCCTCTCTCTGCACTGCTCCTTTTCCTCTCTGTAACCTTTCTTTGCATTCCTTTCCCTAGAAGGGACTTCTTCTTGATGTCCCTCTGGTTTGACCAATGTAGTTGAAGTTTGTCTTTCTTCCACCCCTTGGGTTGTTCTCTGTAGAACAGGGTAAAAGGGAAGAAATTCCCAGAAATAAAAGGAGTCATTGTCAGACTTCTGAGTCAGAGTCTGTGTCCTTGTGATCTTCAAGAGTGTCAGGTGTGCTCCATGCCAGCCTCTCCCCCGGGCTTTGCTCCTGCTGTCTCCTCTCTCTGCACTGCTCCTTTTCCTATCTGTAACCTTGGTTTCCATTCCTTTCCCTAGGAGGGACTTCTTGATGTCCCTCTGGATGGACCAATGTAGTTGAAGAAGTTTGTCTTTCTTCCACCCCTTGGGTTGTTATCTGTAGAATGGCATAAAAGGGAAGAAATTCCTGGAAATAAACGGAGTCATTGTCACCTTCTGACTCGAGTCTGTGTCAGGTGTGCTCCATGCCATCCTCTCCCCCGGGCTTTGCTCCTGCTGCCTCCTGTCTCTGCACTGCTCTGGATCCCCGTGGATTTGCACATCGAGGGTGAATATTTCACCCTGCTCTCCTTGACAGCCCTGCCCCGTGTCCTTCCCGATGCCGGCTCCAGCCCCTCCTGCCTGCCTTGCACACCTAATGAAATTGTAATCGCTGCTTCCACCGCGGCATCCGCAGGGCTTGGAGGCTGGAACTGAGAGCCAGGCCATCAGGAAACAGCCTGATTAAAAAGGACTTTGGGGAGGGGGCGCTTTGCCTGAGGGTGACAACGTCTCTTACACTTGAAATGAAATATATCCGTGTTGAAGAGTGGGAAAGAAAAGAGAAAAAAAAAAAAAACAACAAAAAACTTTGGCCCCTGCGGAGGTTCAGAAGCCCTAAGGCTGTTGGCCACTGGGTTCATGTACGCGGTGCTTTAGTGCTTTAAAAAGTGCCTAAAAAAGCAAGGTATTGCTACCCGGTGGACTGTAAAATATCCCATCACCAGCCAGCCAGACGCAGCGGGGATGTCGTGCCATGGGGTTAGCAGCAGTATCATAGGCAAGGTAAAGATGCCTCATTGCATACATTAGAGGCAGCCCGAGCCCTAAATGCACCCTAAAGAAGATGGATCTCCTCCAGGAGCTGAGATCTATTCATCACAATCTGATCCCTAAGTGTCAATTAATCTTACAGCCCGTGTGTTGTTCCCCAGCCCTGACACATCTCTCACTGTCTCCGACTTGCAAGAGTAATGGGAGACAGTGCTTGAGTATATAAAAGATAATTAATAGAAAACATCCTCCCTTTAAAAAAAAAAAACAAAAAAAACACAACCACCAAACCAACCTTTTAGCATAACACGTCTTTTTTCCACCCGGCATCCATTTCCACAGATCCAACTCGGCGGCTTTTGTCGTCTGGGGAATGTTAATTGCTCGGCGAGGAGCTAAGTGTTTTAAAAGGGTGAGAAGGACCCTGCTAAAGTATGCGGCCAACACAAAAGAAATGGTGGGGTTTTTTTTTTAAAAAAAAAAAAAGCTCATTGTTCCCCTCTCAGCGCCGAGCCCGTCCCTGGCTCTTGCTCTGACATTACAGAAAAGCCAGAGAGCCCCTGGCGCGGTGAGATGCGATGAGATAATGTTTGTTCTTTCACCTCCAACACAACCCGGGAGGGGAATGAAGGATGCGGATGGAGCCTGTTGCTCGCAGGGAGCCATCCCGGGATACCCATCTGTAGCCCTGGACATCAAGAAGGAGTCCTTCCTAGGGAAAGGAATATAAACCAAGGTTACAATTAGGAAAACGTGTCTCTTGTTGACAGAAAATCCCCTGGGAAAAGAGTTTCAGAGAAACCAGAACATCTCAGGCAGGAACCACTGCACCCCGTTACTGGGACAGGGAACAAAGGTGGCCCTTCCCTACCCTTCACCAGCAGGGAAAAAAAAAAATAAATGTGCACAGGGGCAATCTTGCAGGGTAACCCACTGCAGCAGGGCCCTGCCACGAGCAGCAGATCAAACCCCCTGCTCTCCAAGGATGGGAGATGCAGTTGTAAGTTTGGAAGCCGAGGCAGGAGCTGTCAGGCCCAGTCAGGTTTCATCAGCCTGAATAAACAGGCTGTGAATCTCGTAATTACAGGTTTCCCCCTTAGGATTTTGGCACATCTCCTCCTAACCCAGCCAGGGAAAGTGCAGAAGGTATAGGAATGAAACCTAATAAAGCCTAAATATTATCTCCCGTGTTCCGGGGCTCAGCAAAGGTTTGATTTACATTTCTAGCAAAGGTTCTTGCATCTGGAGCAATGGCTTGTGTGTTGTATTTGTCTAAGATTATAGGTGCTTTATGGCATTTGCTGGATCTTGTAAATATTCTGTAAAGCGCTATCGACAGAACAATTATGGGAGAGGAATAACAGTTTTGAATCAACTCCTCTTGGAAGAAAAAAAAAAATAAATGGATTTTGCCCTTTGCTGCTGCAAATGATCTGCAACTCAGTAATGCTTAACAGCACATATGAGCAGAGTAGTGTCAAATCTAAACCTCCCCTGGCTGGTTTTTCCAAAATTTGCCCTGACCCCCCCACCCCAGTTATGCTCCTGGGAAAGAGAACAAGGCCTGGGAGACCCCAGGTTGTGGCAGCACGGTGGAGGAACGGGCTGGCCTGCAGATGGGAGCAGCAAACCTCACCCTGCTTGTTCATCACCAAATCTGAGCTCTGACACCACAGATAAGGCCCCTGGCTACACCCCTGGAAATGATCTCACCCTCCACTTTCACTTTGTGGCCTTTCCCTGTTCCTTTTCCAACACAAGCAGCAGGGGCAGAGCTTTGGGGCAGCCAGGAGCTTGGTGTCAGTCAGTGCCACGTGGAAAGCCCAGCTCCTGGGAGAAGCTCTTCCCTCCTGGAAGGACCATGCCCCTCTCTGGTGTATCTGGGCAGCCTGGGAGCCGAGGGAAGAGGCAGAGTGGCTGTGCCACTGATGGGGTGGTGCTGGAGGGATGATGCTCTCAATGCTATTTTTAGCACAGCCTGCAGCAGGGACAGCAAAAACCCTGCACTCAGCACCCAGGTGAACAACAGCTCGCCTGGAAAAAAAACACCTTCCTGCCCGTGGGAGGCCTCCCCAAACCTCTGCAGGGAAGCACAAAGGGTGTGAGAGCTCACAGAGGTGTAGCTGCTCGCCCTTCCCCAGCTTCTCCTCCTCTGATCAGCTCACAAGTGCTGCTGCCTCCATCCCAGCGCCCTGTGGGCTCACAGACGGCTCCCTCAGGACCAGCCTGGTGTCAGAGGAGTGCAGGGAACAGAGAGCCAGGCACAGACACACCCCAGAGACAAACCCTGCTGCTCTGGTGCCTCCCCAGAGGGAGGGCTGGGGCGCTGTGCTGTGTCTAGGGCAGCACAGCCAGCTCAGGGATCCCTGGGACAGCTCTGCCCTGTGTCCCTGCGGCCAGAGATCCTGCACCTGGGGCTGGAATTGCCAGCAGGCCCTGCCTGCCAGCCTGGCCCCAAATCTGTGCTCTGTAGGGTGCCTCCCTCCCCACGTGGCAGCCCTGCAGGCAGCAGGAGCCTCTGCCCTGTGTCGCTTCTCAGAGCCAGAGGGGCTGGATGGTGCTTGGAGGATGGGAATGTGACCTTCCCTCACTCCAGGTGAAATTCCTGGACTTCAGTGCTTCCCCACTCCGTAAAATCTGAAAATCTGAGCTCCAGTGCTCCTGCAGAGGAGGTGGGAGGCAGCCTGAGGAGCCCTTTGAGGGCACAGAGCAAAGCCAGGCTCATGTGCAACCCAAGGAGAACGAAGGTGGCTCTGGGCACTTGGGATGGGCTGGCCCTTCCCTGCAGCACTGGATCCTGCTCTGCATGCAGGATGATCAGAAAGCCACCTCTGGCTGCAGCTCAGTGACCCTGGGAGTCTCTGTGCAGGTCTCAGCAGACCCTCAGAGATGCCCAGGTGCTGGTGCAGTGCAAAGCCCTGTGCTGGGCAGGGACTCTGGGCATCACTGAAGGGGTCTGTGCCCCAGCCCTGGCTCCTGCCCCAGCTGATTTGAAGCATTAACTCCACCTGAAGTTTCCCCCCTGGGGGAGGCAATGGAGATGCTCACAAAGGAATCCAAATGGAATCAGAGAAGAGTGGAGGAAAATCTCTCTCCAGGCAGCTGGAGTGCAAACCACTTGGCAATGGTCACACAAGTGTCAGTGGTGTTGGCCCTGCCACAGCCTGCCTGAGACAGCAGCAAGCTGGGGAGGGTAGAACCCCCTCATGGGCAGCTTTTGGGGCATCTCTGGGCCAGAAATTCACCCTCTGAGAACCTTTCCCACCATCAGAGCCACATGCATGGGGACCTCCAACAGTTGCAGCTCTACAGCCCCAGTGGGGACGGCTGGACCCAGGAGAGGACATCTGTCCATGGCCTGAAGCTGGAGAGGAAATGCTTCACCATCACTCCCAGCCAAACAGAATCCCAAGTGAACCTTTCTAACAATCCCAAGTTGGGAAACATTCCTTTGTTTCAGGGGGCCGTGTTTTGTTTTGAGTTTCCCCATCTCCCCAGTTGGTCTCCAGGCTCCCTGGTTGCAGGCCAGGGCTGTCCAGTTTTCCAAGGCACACAGGGATTGGGCAGTGAGCTGGAGCCAAGGGAGAGCTCATGAATCATTTTCTGCCTGGATTGTGCCGTGGGAAGGGCCCAGTGACGTGGCTGGGCCCCAGCCTGCTGTCCCTCAGCCAGCAGCCCCACCAGGAGCAGCTCCAGTGGTGACCCCATGGACACGTGCCTGGAGGCCAGCCCTAGCAGGGACATTTTTGAGGGGCCAAAGCAAAAGCAGCAGCTGTGGGGTGTCCTGCAGAGCCCTGCTCAGCTCTGTCCTTCACTAGCACCGACGGGAACACTTTCCCTTCAGTGCCTGCAGCAGGGATGCTGATCCCACTCCAGCTGAGCAGTGGGAGCAGTGACACCACGGGTTGGCCACAGAAACCCTCACAAAGCCCTGGGGGAGGCAGAACACTCTGGTTCATTCTCCTGGCCTTACACACAGGCCTCCAGGCACCCCAGTCCGTGTCCTCCCAGTGCAGAAGTGGTCAGAGAGTGGGGAACAGATCCTGGCTCTGAGTTCCTGTGGGGCTGTCACCCTGTCTGGGCTGATGCAAAGAACACGGTGCTGCTTCCTCTGCTGCTCCCTTCCAGCCAGCAGCCAGGATGGGAAGAGCAGCTGGAGCTGAGAGAGAGGAAACACCACTGTGAAAATCCTTCCCCCCAAAATGCCCCAAGGATTTTTTTATCCAATTCACTGTGGGATTTTGCTGCCTGGAGGTCTCCCCTCTAACACAGAGAATCCCCAAGATGTGAGGATGCAGGAGGAGCTCTGCTGGGGGCTGGAGATGAGCAGAGCTGTGTCCAACCCCTGTGCAATTGGGGTTCAGCCTTCCCATGGAAAGCAGGCTCCAGTTCTGCCCTGGGGAGCTCATCCCTCCCAGGATATCAAACCCACATGAGTCACAGCCACAGAAGCACAGAAAGCAATAATATTTTACCACCTAATCCCATTTAGCTCTTGGCTCACCTTTTGTTCTGCCCTGCTCACACAGTGGGAAATCCTGTGTACCCTGTGAGCAGTTTGGGCAATCACTCCTTCCTGCTGGTGCTGGGAGCAGGGAGATATGAGCACCTGGTAAGTTTTATGACATTTAAACCAATGTAAATAGCAAACACCTCCTCGCCAGTCAGGGATTAACTCCAGCCTCCTCTGCTTTAATGATAAATATTTTGACTTAATGAGAACAAGCTAATGCCCTTTTTTTTGAGTTAGCACTTCTATATTAGGGACACAATGCCTGCATCTGGCAGTGGCCAGAGGATAAAGTTTAGAGACATGAGTCTGTCTGCCTGTTCCTCCTATTAATTCAATTTAAATGGATAAAAAAAAAAAAAAAAAAAAAAAGAACCTCCAATAGTTTAGACCACAACAGAGATGCATATTAATGTAAAGACCCTAGAGCCCCATTAAATTTGAGGTTGTACTGGGCCAAGGGTTGGACTCAATGATCCTTGTGGGTCCCTTTCCAGCTCAGGATATTCTACAGTTCTAGGAAAATCCACTTGTGAGATACAGCAGATTCTCAAGTGTCTGCAGCCTGGATGTTTTCCACAGAGCTGCTCTGCAGCTCAGGCAGAAGCTGTGAGCTTGGCAGAGGAGTTAAAGGCTGGCATCCTAGGGGGTAAGGACTGAGTCAGGGTAGGTGAGTCCAGACCATGCAACAACATCTATGGATTACAGGGCTGTTTATTCATTTACTGCACCCAGAATTGGGCACAAGTACCTGAAGATGAGCAATAGCTGAGCTCATCTCCCACTGCATTCCACCGAGCTCTGGCACAAAGCTGCTCAAGGATAAGGCTCTGCTCTACTGCACCAAGGGCAAAAGAGGGATGTTTTAGCAGTAAAACAAATTTAAAAAGCAGGATATTTTTCTTTAAGAAAAATATAGGAGAAGTGAAAATCCAGTGTCTTGTGTCACCCATTGCTGGTGACATTTGAAAGTGAGGGTAAAACCAGAGGAAAGCACCCATGGAAGGAGAACTCAGCCTCTCCTGGGAAGCCCCACAAACCACAGCACTGAAGTGGAAACAGAGCCAGGACACGAAATACTCACTGAACTCCCAGCTTATCAGGCTTCCAGCATTCCCCCTTTTAAAACAGATTAGAAAACCCTGCCACATCAATTTAAAATCTGTCAGACCTTTCTCCCCTCTCTGGCACCCCAGCCAGGTTTGTCACAGCCTTTGGGGTACCAGCACCACCAGAATTTCCACAGGACCACCTCCACCCCCCCTCTCCCCTCATGTCAAAAGCACCAGGGGCTGCTGTGTCCTGGGCTATTTATGCAAACCAGGAGGCATGGCAGGATTTCACAGCAGGAGGACAAATTCATTTTGTAAAAGGTATTTATATAGTTCAATAGGTGTGTGCAGTGCTTTAGAGGTATAAAACATGAGATCCCTTGCCCTGAGGGGCTTCTAATCTAATAACATATACTAGGTAAATTAAAACATACATCACGAGGGCGATGGATGCCCAGCCCAGCTGAGACAGGAGGGCATTTGAGCCGTATGACAAGGCAGAACTCAATTTTCATTTGAGATTTGTAGTTTGCCTTTAAACAGCCGGCGTTCCCTAACCCCCCCCCACCACCACCCCCGAGCGAGGGAGAAATTTATCAGCATTACATCTGGGGGGAGGGAATGCTCCAGCCCAGGATCATTTATTAATTGTTATTTATTGTCTGTTAAACAAGGACGGCGTGTGCAGCAACGGCATTCCTTTTTCTGGATTAATTGTTTGCCTTGTAATTCCTGGGTTTTGTATTTTTAGCAGCCCCTGTTTCTAGCCTAACCCACTGAAAAGGGGGAGGGGGAGAAAAAAAAAATGGAACAGGCACTCACACAATTAATGTAATGAGAGTAATTAATTTGAAAATAATACCCAGGGGGTGGGAGGGTTAAGGCTTTCTTTTTAAAGAAATAAAAGTCGAACCAAAGCTCCCACGTCCCTCAGGACTCGGTGCTACACTGACTGCACTCGTTATGTTCACATTTGAATACTCATTCGAGCACATTTCTCATGCTGTTATTTCACCACTTCCTCAGCCTTGCATAATAGATGCAGTCATTGCCACTAAAGAGCCGGCGTTTTACCCGCAGAGGTGAGGAGGGAGACCAGAAAAAGCAGGCAGGGAGCAGGAATAAAGCTCCCCCACACCAGCTCTCTCCTTGGGGCTCTCTTGCTCCCTCCCCTTGAAGGAAAAATAAATAAAATCGAGAGCCAAGCACCAAAACGCTGAGCAATCAGTGTCTGGGGTCCCTTTTCTCCAGGCAGCTGGTGGAGCTTGGCACTCTCCATCCCTCCTCTGCCTCCTGCTCGTGGCCCCAGCAGCTCTGCAGCTGCCAGGACCTGCCTACCTCACTCAGGGATGTGTTTGATTCCATTTTATGACTCTGAAGTCAGGGGAACACAACCCAGAGGTACCCAAGGACAATGTCCACGTGGCTCCACAGTCCCAAGACCAGCACGGGGTTGACCCTACCAGGAGGTGCCTCTTGGTGATGAAAATGATGGAGAAAACCTCACAACGAACCTCCCTGCTCCCTCCAGAGCCACAGAGCCTCGCTGGGATGCTGTGCCCATCCTAAGGAAGCTTAGAGAGGCTCTTGTTTCTTGTGCATCTGCAGCAGGCAGCACCCAGAGCCACGGGAGGGGCTGGCAACACGGACTGGGTGATGGTGACAAGGAATTTACACCACGCTGCTCTCTGGCTGCTTCTCAGCACTCACCACAAACCCCAGCTTAGCTCTGCCTGCAGCCAGAGGCTCCCAAATGAATGCTCAGCTCACTGCTGGAATGGGCAAAGGACCCCATCAAAAGCTCTGGTTTGTAGTTTTCTATTGCTGCATATTTGCCAAAGGAAATTCAGGACTGAAACCCTTCACTCGACATCTCTGACAGGTTTCCAGAAATCAAGAGGGGCAGGTGTGGTGCTTGTCTGCACTTCTGTGCCCTCCACAAAGTACCTCCAGCAGAGAAGGACAAAACCCAACATGAAAAAGAAAAAAAACTCCCCAGTGACCAGAAATTCAAACTGTTCAGAGTTCATATGAATCTGCAATTAATTCAAGTTTTTCTCGAAACTTAAAATTTGTCAAAGATACAGTTCTTGGTCCCAATCGTGACAAAGCACAGTCTCACCCAAGCCAGACCTGATTTTAACTAATATGTGAAATAATTATCTAGTGAGTGTGCACTGAGTTATGTTGAATAATAAAGCAAAAGTCCCTGAAGGCTTTGCTGGATGTGAGTACTTCCACAGCCAAAAAACCCCCACAATTTCATGGAATCTACAGTAATGCAGACTTGGTAGAATGGAGAAGGATTTCTGTCTTCATTTGGAGCAGCTTGTGGAGGACAATCCTGGGGGGGAATGTGGACCTGGAAGTGTCTCCAAGGAGCTGGGTCTCCTTTGGTTTGTGTCTTGATGACTGAACCAAGGATTATGGTAGCATCCAAGATGTTCCAAAATGGAAATTTCAGCTTTCTTGCCACCTCCACCAGGGATTTCATGTGGGGTTTCCAGCAAGCTGCTGGATCACGTTGCATCTGATTTTCCAGTTACTAGAATACTGGCATTTCCCTGAATTAGAGGGGAAGGGAATGAATAGAACATGATGGGGAGTAAAAGTTTCCAAACAGAAGAAGAAGGAACACCTCAGGATTTTATGAAGTCAGCAGTAAACTCCAACTCCCACACGACTCAGGAACCTGTGCATGGTGTGATGCAGAACCTCTGTGCTTTGGTCAATGGGTCTTTGCTTTTTGCCAACTTAATTCCACAGGGAATTGCAAGGGCTGCCACAGCCCCTGTCCTCATCATCACATCGGGAAGGGGTGAAGGGCACCTGCCTGGTTCTTAATAAAAAAAAAAACAACCTCTTCAAGTGAAGTTAAAATCACAACACAGCAGTGAGAAGGAGGAACAAGCAGCTGAAGGGGGCTGCTCCTGTCCCTCAGTCCCCTGGGTGGGATACACAGTGCAGGAGGACACCTGAGCCTTTGCCACCTCCACTTGGTGGGGCCAGAAACCTCCCCGGGCACCTCTCTGCCCTTCCCCGTGGCTGGGGAGAGCCCGCGGGCAGCGGGAGGACCCCTCATCCCGATATTCCGCAGGGCCAAAGGTGGAGCAGGCAAAGGATGCTGAGCCCTGCAAGGATCCCCCGCGGGGTGGGGACACACCGGTTTTGCATAGGGAGGTGAGGCAGGGCCGTCCCACCATCCCTTTCTTTAGCGGCTCGGTGCTGCGTTTTGTTCGGGAGGGGGTTTAACATTTTTTTTTTTCCCCCTTTTTATTTTTTTTCCCTCCGGTGTTCGTTAGCAGAAGTGACATTTCTGCGGACGGGCAGGCGATGACGGCAGCTAATGGCTCCCGGGCCCTCTCTCCGGTTTCCTTAGCAACTGCGGGAAGGGAAAACAGAACCTGTCAGATGGAAAATGTCAATTATAGCGGATGCGGAGGGGAGAGATGCTGCGAGCAGAGGAGGCGTGCGGCGGCGGGGGGAGCGGGGCTGCGGCGGGGAGGGGGTGCCCGGCAGCGCCGGGCCGGCAGCGGGAGAGTGACAATGCTCGGCAGCAGATGGGGCTGGGGGATGCAGGGCTGAGGGATGAGGGCTGTGGGATGCAGGGCTGTGGGATGCAGGGCTGTGGGATGCAGGGCTGTGGGATGCAGGGGTGAGGGATGCAGGGCTGAGGGATGCAGGGCTGTGGGATGCAGGGGTGAGGGATGCAGGGCTGTGGGATGAGGGCTGAGGGATGCAGGGCTGTGGGATGCAGGGCTGTGGGATGCAGGGGTGAGGGATGCAGGGCTGTGGGATGCAGGGCTGTGGGATGCAGGGGTGAGGGATGCAGGGCTGAGGGATGCAGGGCTGTGGGATGCAGGGCTGAGGGATGCAGGGCTGAGGGATGCAGGGCTGAGGGATGCAGGGCTGAGGGATGCAGGGCTGAGAGATGCAGGGCTGTGGGATGCAGGGCTGTGGGATGAGGGCTGAGAGATTCAGGGCTGTGGGATGCAGGGCTGTGGGATGCAGGGCTGAGGGATGCAGGGCTGAGGGATGCAGGGGTGAGGGATGCAGGGCTGAGGGATGCAGGGCTGAGGGATGAGGGCTGTGGGATGCAGGGCAGAGAGATGCAGGGCTGTGGGATGCAGGGGTGAGGGATGCAGGGCTGAGGGCTGTGGAATGAGAGCTGTGGGATTCAGGGCTGAGAGATGCAGGGCTGTGGAATGAGAGCTGTGGGATTCAGGGCTGAGAGATGCAGGGCTGTGGGATTTACACCTGTGGGATGCAGGGCTGAGGGATGCAGGGCTGTTGGATTTACACCTGTGGGATGCAGGGCTGAGGGATGCAGGGCTGAGGGATGCAGGATTGTTGGATTTACACCTGTGGGATGCAGGGCTGCACTGCTTCACCAGCAATTTTGTCAGACACAACCCACCCCCGTGGCCCAGTGGCTGACTGACCCCCCCACCCCCCCCCCCAGCTGGAGCAGGGCATCCTGAAGTAGAGATGAAGGCAGCAGGAAGCAAATAAATCAGATGAAGTGATAAACAAATAAGAGGGAGGAATAAATAAAAGCGCGGGCGAGCTACGCCCGCATTCCGCCCGCGGATCCTCACCCCCTCGGTGCATACGGGGCGGATCGGTGCTGAAGGAGAAGTCATCTGCTAAAACGACGGGGAAGGAGCCGCTGACGCAGTGTTAATGTTCATCAAAGCGGCTCGGCCCCTGCGCTGCCAGCGAGACAAAAGCAGGCGGTGCCGGCAGCCTGGGGTGGGCAGCGCTGCCCGGGCGGGGATGCCCGGCAAGAGGGATGCGGCTGCCCAGGGCTGCACACCCAGCCCGCTGCTGTTCGCCCAGCCTAGATGGCAGCAGACACGGGCCAAAACCACGGCAGGAGGCTGAGGCTGAAATCCGGGCTCTCCTCTGCAGTGAGAGCCGAGGTGGCACAGAGTCAGCCCAGCCACATCCCCGCAGCACCAGGGCTGGGAGCGTGGGGCTTCGGCACATCCTTCTGCCTCGGGCATCTCCCAGCACCGCTTGTGTGCTCTTTTCTTTATGCAGCTTCCCATCTCCACCTTGACGAACGCACCTAGTTTTAAAACCGAAAGGGAAAAAAAAAAGCCAAAAAAAGCCAAAAAAACCACCAAAAAACCCCCCAAAAACAAACACCCCCCCCCAAAAAACCAAACCCAACACAAAAAAAACAAACAAAACAAACAAACAAACAAACAAACACAAAAACCAAAAACAAACAAACAAACAAACAAACAAAAACAAAAAACAACAACAAAAAAAAAAAAAACAAAAAACAAACAAAAAAAAAAAAACCAAAAAAACACCACACCGAAGCAGCAGCGACCCCAGCATCTCCGTGGGATGCCCGGGCGCTTCCAGCCAGCCCCTCGCACACCAGCAGCTCCTGCGGCAGCGCTAAGTGCCCCCTGAGGACACCGGGGTTGTTGTTCGGTCACCTTGCGCTGACACCTCCCTGCCCCGCTCAAAGCCTTCTTAGCAGGGAGAGTGCTAAATCAGCCTTTACTCTCCGCATTTAACCACCGCCCAGGCCTCCTTGTCGTGCTGTGACAGGGGGGGATTCGGACTTTCCTTGTCTTGAGTGACATTGATAGCCTGCCCGGGAGGGAGCCAGCCGGCGGCTGCTGCACCGTGAATGCTAAAGCAAGTGGAATAAAAGAGGGGAAGAGCTACCTTGGGGAAGCGGTCACCTGCAGCTGGCTGAAAGAATGAGTTTTGTTCTATTCTGGTTTATTCTGTATTTTTTTTTGTTGTTTACTTGGATGGGTCAGGAAGCGTGTGGATCAGGGGAAATGTTTTCTCTTGCCTTGATAAACAAATGCCTCACCTTGCTGGCCACTTAACCCGCTCCATTTCTAACAGGAGGGAGATCTCCCACCTCTGCACTTGCCCATCTCTGCAAAGCCCTGCAGCATCCTGAGGTGAAAGGAAATACCAGGCCCTGCTCACTTTTCCTCACCCCTTCCCCTAAGTGCTGCTCTTGAACGGGCAGAGCAGCAGAGTGAGGCACAAACCAGAGGTACCCCGAGCTGCTGCTCTCTTGGGTCTCATCCTGACTCTGAATCCCAAGAACCCATCTGGACCCTGGTTTGCAGAGCTGGCCCTCTCATCCTCCAAAGACCCAGCACCAAGGTCCATCACCTCCCTTCTGTCTCTGGGCCCAAAACCATTTCAGAGCAGATAATTTTTTAATGCTCAAGCATGACAAGGCGGTTTCACCTCTCTGTTCCTGTCTGTTCCCTGCACTTTCTAAGTGCTTAATTGCAACAACAGGCTTCTGTAGGCTGAAATAATCACCCCACAAGAGCTGTCCAACTGAGGAGAGGGAGAATCTTTGCTGGAGCCAGGACAGCTCCGGGAACTGTCACTCAGGTTCACTTCTCCTGCACTTTCCCTTCTCACGCTCATGGGTTATTTTTACATTTTCTCTTATGTAACCAGGTCAGGGTCTGCTCTGGTTTCCACTTTGTCTGAAGCCAAAGGGAAAAAACCCACTGTGAATTCAAGTAATGGACTTCCAGCTGATTGCTTTTCAAAGTGTCACCACAGGTCCTTGCCATGGCACCTGGGTAGGAATAGCTCCAGCCTCTGGGGAGCCCTGGGGAAACAACCAGCAAGGGTGTGAGCAGGGCAGCAAAAATACTCCAAACTGAGTCCAAACCAGCTTTAACCAGTCTCCAGTTGCACCACTCCTGTGTGTGCTGGCTTTCTGACCCTCCTTTGGCCTTCCCCAAAATCCTCCACCAACCAAAGCTCCCTGGGAGTGTTCCAATCACAGCCCTACCAAACCCCTTGGTCAGACAGGGCACTGGGCACTGCTGGGTGTGTGCCCAGCACTTCTTCTGCCCATCCCAGCACAGGATACACCTGGAAATGCATTCCACAAGGGAGCAGGGCTCAGAGCCCAGGCCAAAGGCACGTTTGCACCCCAAGATTTCCCAGCCTGGCAAACCCTGCCACAGCTTCCCAGGATGGCATTGCCAAAAGACTTTCTTTGAAAAACTTGGTGCTGTTGATAAATCTTAAAGCAGCAATACTTATCCCATCCATCCATCCATCCATCCATCCATCCATCCATCCATCCATCCATCTTCTCCCCCTCATTTCACACACCTCCCTGAGCTGGTGTGGGACCCCTGGTGCTGCAGGGCTGTAAATATCAATTGTTCTAACCCCGTTAGAGCCTAATAGGCTCAGCAATATCTACTGAGGAAAGGGCCTGACCCCGCTCGTCAGCAGTCATGACATGGAACAGCTATAGCATGTTCAGGGTATGCAAAAGGCTTAAATGCACATTTAATGGTTGTCAGGCAGCAGTTCCTATTAATATAAAGACAGTCACATCCCAGGGCTATGGAAAAAGAGCTGAAAAGCACGGAAGAAAAATGAATTTATTTCAATGGATGTTGGCGTGATCAAGAAACGACTCAAACAGCTAAAGCTGCTCTGCTCCTGACACGCAGAGAGATTGAAACTTGGATAATTAGTACAAAAGTTTCCCTACCCATGTGACTCAGATCTTCCATTATTGACATTTGAGTTCATTATCATTTATGCGTTTTCTTTATTTGTGTTTTGCCCAGGAAAAAGCAGCGCAACTCAGGCAGATAATTTGTTGTTGCTTTGCATATCTGCTTCCCAGCATTAAATTTTTATATCTTCTCCATCAAAACCAACTGAACTACCAGCCCCCTCAGCCCCCTAATACCGTAATACAAATAACTGCAACCTCCTCCCACAAAAGATTAACCCCTCACTATGTCCATAACCCCCACCCCTTCCCATAAATTTAAAATGAATAATCTGAAAATATTTACCATCATTTCAAACCACTTGGGTAGAAATCTCCCTCATTCCATTGTGCAAAATGTAAATTTTAGGCAAAGCCAAAGCTTTGCCATGATTTTTTAGGTCTGAACTACTTTGTCCAGGAGTGGCAGTTCATCCTCTCTCCTCTCATGGTTAGGACAGACCTTTTGTAAAGCTTTGCAATGCCCCAGTTTGCCTCTCCTTGCAGGCTGTGCAAGGTTACTAATCTCAAAACTGATAAATTACAAACACCAAGGCAGAGCAAAACCCTTTGCACAGACACGAGATGATGATGATGATTATTATTATTATTATTACTATTATTTCCATGCCACACGGTGTTTCCTTTCCCTCCCTTTTCTCTTTCTTTTGTGTTGTCATCTTCATTTGAACAACCTTCCCAAGACTTGAAAAGGTCAGTGCCCTCATATTTGGGACACAGGATGAGAGGTGACGAGCTGTGTTGAAAGACATAATTGAGCCTGGGCAGCTCGGGGAGGTTTCAGCCTGCCCAGGGTTGGGGCAGCCCTGGCCCCTTGAAGGATCTGAAAGGTGTTCCTGGAGGGAACGGTGCCGGAATTTCAAAAAGCTGCAGGCGAGCTCAAAAGGTAATTAATAGAGACTAATTGGTCTCAAGGCCCTGGATAGTGGCTCGGGTGTGCAGTCCTGAGTTCTGGCACTGTTCCTTTGTCCTGCCGAGGATCCTGCTCTGCTCCTGTGCTCCAGTGGCTGCAGGGAGAGAACAGGCAGGGACAGGCAGGGACAGGAATGACAGGCAGGGACAGGCAGGGACAAGAGGGCGAGGCAGAGAACAGGCAAGGACAGGCAAGAACAGGAAGAAACAGGCAGGGAACAGACAGGGACAGGAATGACAGGCAGGGACAGGAAGGGACAGGCAAGGACAGACAAGGACAGGCAAGGACAGGCAGGAACAGGAGAGACAGGCAGGGACAAGAGGGAGAGGCAGGGACAAGCAGGGACAGGAAGAGACAGGCAAGGACAGACAAGGACAGGCAGGGACAGGCAGGGACAGGAAGGGACAGGAAGGGACAGGAGAGACAGGCAGGGACAAGAGGGAGAGGCAGGGACAAGCAGGGACAGGAAGGACAGACAGGGACAGGAATGACAGGCAGGGACAGGAAGGGACAGGCAAGGACAGGCAGGGACAGGAGAGACAGGCAGGGACAAGAGGGAGAGGCAGGGACAAGCAGGGACAGGAAGGACAGACAGGGACAGGAAGGACAGGCAGGGACAGGCAAGGACAGGCAGGGACAGACAAGGACAGACAAGGACAGGCAGGGACAGGAAGGGACAGGTAGGGACAGGCAAGGACAGGCAGGGACAGACAAGGACAGACAAGGACAGGCAACGACAGACAAGGACAGGCAGGAACAGGCAGAGACAGGCAAAGACAGGCAGGGGCAGGCAGGGACAGGCAGGGACAGGCAGGGACAGGAAGGGACAGGCAAGGACAGACAAGGACAGGCAGGAACAGGCAGAGACAGGCAAGGACAGGCAGGGGCAGGCAGGGACAGGCAGGGACAGGCAGGGACAGGAAGGGACAGGCAGGTGCTGTCGCTGCAGCCGGTGCTGGAGACAAAAGGCTGGAAATCTGTATGGGTGCCTAGTGGGGAGCCTTTGCTCTCAGCCAAAATGCAATGCTGATGCAAAAAAAAACCCCAACCCAATTTGATCAGGAGCATCCTGATCCAATCCCACCACCACCACCCTTGGGATCAGTTGGAGCTCCCCAGTCCCTGCCCCTGCCAGCAGGAGGTACAGCCTCTCTTTGCTTTTCATTGAGTGCAGGAACAGATTTTAAAAGTCTGTTAGGAATAAGTTTGGCTGATTTTGATGTTAATTGCACATTTTTGTCCCTGGAAGCGTTCAAGGTCGGGTTGAACAGGGCTTGGAGCAATTTGGTCCAGTGAAAGGTGTTCCTGCCCATGGCAGGTGGGGGTTGGAAGTGGATGGGCTTTAAAATCCCTTCCATCCTGAAACACTCTGTGATCCCAATGCTGCAAAGTGTGCATGTTGCTTTCCCCACACCAATATTACCCGTTTCCCAGTATTTCTGCTGTGTTAAGGTCTATTTATGGCAAGAGCAGGCAGGGATCCTACCCAGAGCAGCATTTCCCAGCTGGGCTCTGCAAGCTCTTAGAAAGCAACCCAAGACAAAACTGTGAAGAACAAACAGAGATTCACAACCCAGGTATGGCCTTTCTCATACCTCAGGCTCAGGAGCAAATAAAGTGAAGCTAAAGCATAACAATAAACCAGTGCTGTGATTTAGCCTGATACTCGTTTCAGCAGAGGAAAATCCTTGCAAGAGCACTGCTCAAGCTGACTGACACCAGGGGTTTTCTTGGATGGGCATTAGGTGAAGGAAGATGGGAAGCATCAACCTCCAAAATTGAGTTTTTAAAGTCTCTGAGAGCAAAGTAGCAGCTGACTTCAGTGGAAGAAGACCACAAAAAAAAAAATCCATCATTTTCTTTTACACACCACAGTCAGTGGGTCCTGCTCACCAGCCAAACGTGGGAAGAGGGAGAGGAAGAACAGGAGTTTTCCATGAGAAGCTGAAGCTGCCCCTTCCCTCACTCAACCCATCAGCAGAGAAGAACCTGAGGCACTGAACACAGCCTGAGGAACGCAGCCCCCTGAAAAGAGGCCGTGCAATTGGGCAGATTTCCCTTCGTTTTTTTTTTTTTTTTTAATTATCCCTTTTTCCACAGTGCCCAGCCCTCCCTCCTTTCTCATCACACTCTTCACTACACACTGTCTACTTAGCAGAACAAATGGCTGCGGTGCCAGCACCGGGGGATGCAAGGGCTGCTGGCTCTGCTAATGGGCTCTGCCTGCCATGCAGCAGCCACGGGGTTAAACAGATCCTGGCAGCTCCAGGAGCTGAGCCCCACAAGGACTGGGTACAGGCAGAGCAGCAAGGGTGCCCTCCAGCCTGGACAGCTTTCGTGGCAGTGATTTTTTTGGTGGCCCTGGGCCACCCACCCACCCTTTGAAGGGCCAAAGCGTGTCCTGGTGGTGTTTGCCCTCTGAGTTCTCACCCTTGGAATAAAAGCAGGACCACAAATGCCCCTTGTATGTCTTAGGTTTCTTACCACTGAGTAAAACCCTGGGCTGAACAGCTCCTGAAGCCCTGGCCACTGCCAGAGCTGCTGAATGTCCCTGGCTACCTGGGATGGGGGAGAGACCCCTCTGTGGCTGGAAGAGCAGGGAAAAGCAAGGAGTTTCCCCAGAGGCAGCAGCTGTGAGTGGGACTCAGTGGGGTGCAGGACAAATCTCCAGCTCTGCCATGGGGCTCTGGTGCCTGCAAGCTCTGCCCCAGTGCCTGCTCCTGCTCTGCACCCAGACTGTGGGAGAAAGAACCCTCAGCAGCCTCTGGCTGTACACATCTGTCCAGCCTGAGCCAGGGAGGCTGTGACAGCTGGGCAAAGCTAAAACACAGAATCTGTGGAGAGTCTTTCTGGGTTGTATCTGTAATGATGATAATGTGCCCTCCTCCACCGAGCACTCACTCCCTGGCCATTCCAGGGACTGGCTTTCCTACCTATCCCTGTGTTACCTGTGCTTATAAAGCACAGTTGCTTCTTGTAACACTTCCCTTTTATTTTATTTTTATTTTTCTATGACTGCAACATGCCTTACACAGATTTTTCTGGAAGCCAGACTACCCTAATTTGTTGGAAGGACAGTTTTGGGAAGCAATGTCTGATAGCAAGGATGCTGTTGGGGGGCTGGAGAGGGGGGTATCCTCTTCCCAACCCTGGCACTGCCCAGCTGGGTGACCCTGGGCAGAGCCCTGCTACCTCCCATATCAGCCAACAAGGAAAGAGTGATGAGCTCTGTGAGTGTGTAGCGAGGCTTAATTAAAGTGGGAAAGCACTCCAGGCTCCTCAGCAGAAGCAGTTTTAAATAAAACCCATGATAGTAACAAGCTGGTTGCAGCATGAAGGTGTCTGGAGGAGGGACAGTGACACACGGCAGTGGCAAGATGGCTTAGAGAGCTCTGGGACCACCGACATCCCAGCCTGGCTGGATCCATCCCCAGGTGAGACCTGAGCTCCTCATGTTGCTGGGAAAAACTTCCCTTCCCTTCCCTTCCCTTCCCTTCCCTTCCCTTCCCTTCCCTTCCCTTCCCTTCCCTTCCCTTCCCTTCCCTTCCCTTCCCTTCCCGGACTGCCTGAGCCCAGTTTGCAGCTTCCTGGAAGGAAATGTTTTCCAAGCAGCACTGTTGCAGTGGGAAAAAGACCTGAAGGCAGCTGAAAACATTTCCTGGTCACTCCTGGTCTGTGAGGTCTCTTGTCCTTTGTTTTGATGACAAAAATCTCCTCCTGGGGCTTGGGGCTGACAATGCTCCTGCACATCCCTGCTGTGATCTCCAGTGGCTGCAGGCACGGTGGGGCAGGGATGCCATCCCATGCCATGCCTCAGAGTGCCCCAGGACGAGCCCTCAGGGCTGCTTTGTCCCAGGGTTGGTCTCCAGCATCCCAGTTATCCCAAGGTCCTCGATTACAGATGTTCCACATCTGTGTTCCTCCCCTGTATCCTTAAGATAAACATGTCCTTCACTGTAGTCACCTACTCCATCATACACTCCTATCAAATGAGCCTCGCTGGCTCGTAAATTACTGTGCAAACCATTCCAAACAATAAAGGCAATTTTACTTACTGAACCATTAAATTTACATACTTAAATTAGACTCAACCAGACGTTGAGAGGGGACGTCTCGCGGCCAGACAAACAATGAATTTAGGGGAAAGAGCCGCCGTGTACTTCCCCACCTCTCACATGAAATTAATGAGGTGCTTCAATTTAATCATCATTAAAATTACATCTTTATTTAGTTACTTAGCAGAGTTTGACTCGCTGCGTGGCGTGGACCGCGAGGCGATGCCGGCAACACCAACCCCTCTGCAGAGAGGGAGGCAGGGGGGAGCCCCACCTCCCCAAAATGCCTTTGCCCCCAACTGCAGCCAGAGCAGGAGTGCCTGCCGTGATCCCAAACCATTCTGCAAGGCCAATCACTAAGGTTAGACAATGAGGGAAGAGAAACAGCAAGACAGAGTAAGCTGAGAAAATCAGGATTAGTGAGGAACGTGTTTGAGGCAGGCGAACGCAGCCACGTTAACGCCAACAAACATAATAAACAGGGATAATGAATAATCAGCCTCAAAGCTCAGTGCATGTGACATGGAGAAACTCCTCAGAACAGCAAGGGTTTGGAACAAAGGTGCAGTGAAATGGAGATAAAGAGACGAGGTGCCTGCTCTCCTGTGCAGTTTGTTTTGCACTTGCTCCCACAGGCACAATGGACTCACCTCAGGATGCTCCCAGGCAGGGGAGGCTGCACAGAGGGCTCAGGGACAGGGTGGGCAGCACTTGGGGCAGTCACAGGGAGTTGCAGGCCAAATCTGGCTGTCACCTTGCCCTGTTTGTCCCAGGGGTGCAGCACTCAGCTCTGGGCTGTCCTGAGAGAGGTGAGAGCTCACAGCCCATAAACCCTGCTCAGGGAGGGCTCCTACAGCCACAGGCACTCACTTTGCCACCAGAAACTCATCAAGAAGTGACAGGGATTTCTGGGGACAGCAGGAAAGGCTGTAAGGGTCTGTGGGGATCAGACAGAGGGGACAGGCTACACATTTGGGAAGGTTCAGTACCTGCTACCTCTGCAGTATTGAAGGATCACATAAGAAAGCAGAATAAAGAGATTACAGAGCCCTGTGGAAGTGCTGTAAAGGAAACCAGTCCCCACTGTACTGGACACAACAGATGCATGGAGTAAGAGGTGGAAAGCTTCTGAGCCCAGAGACAGAAGCTGCTGTTCTCCCAAGGTCACTCAGGATGTCCAAGGCTTGGTGAGATCTTCCTCAAAATCAGCAACGGGCTACAACAGCACAGACCTTTTCGTTACTCCAAAATATTTTCATCCCAAGAGACGGATTCTCTGCTCCCCACTGGGGCCACAGAGCTCAGTGACCTCAGTGACCTCACTCTGGTTTGGTGCTGATGAGAATGAGCCAGATTAGACCTCCCCACGGATACCCACAGCTCGGCACGGATGCAGCATGCCCACAGTACTTCCACCTGAAGCTCTCTGCTTGCCTTTGACTCATTTGATCACTCCTGCTCCAGCAGCAAAGGGAGATGAGCTCCCAACAAGCCCAGGCTCTGGGTAATGCTAACTGGGGGAACGGCAGAAACTGGTTTGCTAGGGCTGCAAACCCTGACTGTGTGTTCAGCTGCTTCCTGTGAGCTCTCTTTTCCCTTTGATCCCTGCACAGTGCCCACACTGGCAGATGTTATGTGCCACCCTGCACCACAGTGAGCAGTTAAAGCAGCTCAGTCCCCAAAGCCACAGCTCAGGCAGGGTGTGAGGGGCTTTGTTTGGCCTCCCCTTTAGGGTAGCATCTTCCCTCAGACAGGAAGGATAAATATCAGTTATGTACAGCAGGAAGCAGCACTCGCACCTGAAAGCTCGCTGCATTAAAAAAGAGAGAGGAAAAAAAAAAATAAATAAGCCCACAAAAGAGTAAACATCAAACTGCCAACTGCTTTTTACCTCCTGTAAATCAAAATACACTCTGGAAGTAAAACCTCCCGAATTACACCGGGCGAGATGAAACATTAACCCACCAAGAGTGGGGCTGGCAGTGGCAGGGATGCACAGGCTGCAGCCAGAGCTCCAGTTTGTCTGCATTAAAAATGCAACATCAGCAGAGGTGTCTGAAAGAGTCATTTATCAACTCCTGGATTAGAGAGACACCTTAAAGTAAGTGCACCATTTATTCGCACATATGCACAAATTGTCTGCCGGGGGAAGGAGAGCAGGGCTGCTCTCTTTGTGCCTTGGAAAGTTCTCTCCGAGTCCTCTGGGTAAATGCAGGGCCACAATGACATTAGGCATGGAAAATAGGAGCCTTGCTCATGGTAACAGGGGGTACAATTCATGTGAGCAGCCGGGATGGAAAGTAATCTAATGCTGCAATTTCAGAGAAACAATATAGAGCCGCTCACATACATCATGATTAATGGCTGGATACCATGGTGTGAAAACCATTTAAAAAATGGCATTTTTGTCACTGACAATGTTACACATATAGTAAAGGTCATACATGATAAGAGCATTATCCATATTTCTTCTGCAAACATGCTTAACCTTGTAGAGCACAATTCCCTGGAAGATTGGTGATCCATCTCCAGCTGCAAACTGCGCTCTTCAGAACCTGAGAGGGCCAATTTTACATTTATATCACTCCCATCCCCACACACAGAGGCGCTGTGAAGCCTGCATGAGCCTTCCCCAGCAGAAAGGGGTGGAAATGTTTTACAGCAGCACCTGCTCGGGCCTCTCCTCCCTCCACCTTGTCTCCTGCTGTCACCTGAGACACCAGAGCTGATGGTGGGTCCTTGCTGAAGCCCTGCTGGGAAGAGTTTCCTGTAAATCCCATCTCCAAAATCTGTTTGAGGAGCCCCTCTGGAGCCCTCTGGCCACAGGGAGGTCCCAGCTGTGGGTCCACACTGTCAGTGGGGTTGTCTCTGCTACCTGGCTGTGCTCAACACAGCAGGAAAGGGGCAGCTTGGAGCTGTGTCTGCAGGGAAATCTCATCCCATTCAAGGGTGACCACCTGGGAGGAAATCTGGGGCGAGTCCACAGACCACACATTTATCTTTTTGAGAGCTGCATTTGAAACACGCAGATCCTGCCAAAGGGTTGGCTCAGCCCATGGAAGAGAATGGGATTCACCAGATGAATGATTTCGGGTAAAACCCAGCCTGACTCAGCCCCCTGACACCGTGTGGGGCCCACAGGGCTTGTCAGAACTGTTACAGCTGCAACCTGCATCGTCCCCTGGACTCAACAAAACCCCTGAGCACCAATGCCTGGGAGCCTCACTGCAGCCCTGCCTTGCAGCTCGGGGAGCCTGGGTGTCCTGGCTGAAACTTGGAGGAGCAAAAAAGCTTCACAATACATTTTGCAGCTGGTTTTGTGACCCTCTGGAAAGTCCCCAGAAAGTGGCACCAAGCTGAGCAGTTGGCATTGCCTGCTGGCTGGCACACAATGGCAAACTTTTCTCAATGTGTAGTCATGTAGCTGGGATTGTAGAGTCACAGAGTCACAGAATCACAGATTGATAGATTCATACAGTCATAGTCACGCAATCATGGAGTCACAGGGTCACAGAATTATAGAAATGACAGATTGATGGATTCCTATTCACAGAATGGTTTGGTTTGGAAGGGATTTTAAAGCTCATCTCGTTCCAATCCCCACTACCACGGGCCAGGCTGCTCAATGTCCCATCCAGCCCAGCCTGGGCAATCCTACCTGCCCATGTTTGTGTGAGCACTCACTGCTGGTTCACATCTTTCCCTCTCCATCTGCCTGCCAGGGTCCTTTCCCTGCTGGTGCTGAGCTCTCCTGGTTAACCTCAGCTCCAGCTGCAATTCCGAGCTGTGCTCTGCACTAACGAGATCTTCAAGGCATTGTATGAAAATTTTCATTATTTCCACAGCAAATAAACCTCTGCCTGAAATAAATATTTGCGTAGTGAGATGCAGTGTGAAGCTTGTAGCACCAGGTTAAGCTCTACTTTAAAGCACCTCTGCCATGCCTCAGCTGGGGCAGGGGGTGGGAGCCAGGACAGGGGCTGTGCTCACTGGTGCTGTTTCCCTTCAGCAGGGCACAGAACATGTGCCACAAACACAGGAATGTGCCACAGCAACCCCTGGGACAGGCTAAGCAGCAACGCAGCTCAGAGCCTCTGCACGCTGGATCTCTGATAACAAATAATCTCCACTATAAAAAGTGCAGGGATGCTGTTAAACCTTGCTGGAGCAGGGTGAGTGCGAGTTCAGAGGCTGCAGGCAGCATCTCCCCCCCATCCCCAGCTCCCCAGCAGATCTGCCCTCCTTTGGAGAGGAGAGCATGATCTCACTCCGGAGGAATTTCCTCTGTGGGAGACACTGGAAAAAGCTCTGGTGCCTTGTGACCACCTCCTGGAGCAGAGCCTTCCCCCCAGCCGGCTGCCAGATGGGGCTGGAGCACCCCGAGGCATTCGGGGAGTGAATCCACATCGGTGCCAGCCGCGGCCAGCCCAGGGATTTGTGCTTTGCTTAGAAAAGTGTCACCCCAGATCTCTCCACCACGTGTCCCCAGCAGCCGGCAGGGCTCAGCCCCTCACACAGCCCGGGAGAGCAGGGAGGGATAGAGGGGATGGAGGGGATGGAGGGATGGAGGGGATGGAGGGGGTGGAGGGATGGAGGGGATGGAGGGGGTGGAGGGATGGAGGGGATGGAGGGGATGAAGGGGATGGAGGGGGTGGAGGGGATGGAGGGATGGAGGGGATGGAGGGATGGAGGGGTTGGAGGGATGGAGGGGATGGAGGGATGGAGGGGATGGAGGGATGGAGGGAATGGAGGGATGGAGGGGGTGGAGGGGATGGAGGGCATGGAGGGATGGAGGGGATGGAAGGGACATTTCCACGCTGGCATTTGCAGCTTGTCAGATCAGCTTGTGCTTTCTGACGTGAACAGCTCAGCCAAGGCTTCCCACTGCGCCCAGGGTGGGAAAGCTTTTCCCCAGAGTAGTTTGCAAAGACTGGCTGGACCAAATTATTCTTCTCATCATGAATGCCTCTCTCTGAGCCACCTTAGCCGTGCAGATACTCAGATGTTATTAATATGAATGAATGCATCTTGTCTCGGGGTGTCTCATGGTAGAAGCCATTTCAGAAGCACCGGGAGGGTGGAGGGAAGGAGAGAACACGATCCAGCAGCCCTGGTTGCATCTGTCCTGTTCCTCAGATGACAATTTGCCTCTCCCAAGAGCACCACAGACTAGAGGCACTCACAGATTATACATTATTCGGTCTTTTGCTTTGCAGAATTAGCTTTCTTAGCAAGGAAACAAAGGATTTGCTGTGTTGGATCAGGCTACCGACGTTGCTGCTGCTGCTGCATCCGAGCTCTGGCACTTAAGAAACGCGGCAGCTCTCCCTCCTCTGGCTGTGCTGGCCAAGTCCCTGCCTGGGGAGCTGCACACACAAGTCAGAGATTGCTTCCAGATTGCCACAAAAATTCATCTGATGCTCAGTAGCAGGTAGTTTAACTTCTCTCCTAATTTTGTCATCTTACAGACCCGCAAATGGCCAACATTATTTAGTCCTTTTTAAGGACTCAGCCAGAACGTTTATCTCAATAAGTGCCTTCGGCACTGCCCTCCATAAAGCCGACTGCACACCACATAAAAGGAGGGTTTCCTTTTACTCCCTCGGAATTTACTGGCCCGCGTGGTTTACTTTACAGCTGTTAATACAATGGAAGCTTTTGTCAGGAGAGGACGGTGCTGGGGAGTGGGGCAGCAGCTCGCAGAGGAGAGAGATAACAGTCTGTGGCTGATGCAGGGCTCCACATGCCCGGCCCGACGAGGGGACCATAACTCATCACACATTTAATGGCACAAGCCAGGAGAAGGGCTGCTGAGCCTTCCCCAGAGGGTCACACGCAGCCAATTCCCACCAGCTCTGGCAGCGGGTGATGGAGCAGGGAGGTTTCTCTGGGCAGGGAAGGCAGCAGCAGCTTTTAATCCTTTCCCCTCTTATGCAAAGGAGGGATGGAGGGGAGCTCCTGGCCGGGCACAGAGCCTGCAGCTCCCCGCCGAGCCGAAGGGGAAGGGTTCAGAGCCAGGGAGAAATATTCAAGGTGATGCAGAGCCTTGTGTCTGCAAACACGGGCTGAGCAACCTGGGAAAAGCCGGTGTCTGACACCGCCTGTTTTCTCCTGACCTTTAACTCCTCCTGGCCCAAACCAGAGCACACCGGGCACGCCGCCGTGTTTTACAAAGCCTGCGATCAAAGACGCAGCCCCAAGGCAGGGAGATTTCTTTGGGGGGGATGAGCTTTGGGGCTGTGCAGCAGCAGCTTTGCCTCTTCTCATGCTGGAAACGCTGGCACTGAGGTGGCTCTGAGAAACCTCCCTTCTCCCCCACGGATCTGCTCCAGAGGCTCCCTTTTGGGAGGAAGGGAAGGAAACCTTCCCAGCTGCGGGCAGACGGGGAAAACTCGGTGTTGCCAAAAGAGCACAAATCCAACCTCTGTCGCTGTTGGACACGAAGGAAAGACACGAGGCTGATGCTCCAAAAAAAAAAAAAAAAAAAAAAAAAAGAAGGGGCTGGGTTACTCTCAGAACCTATTTTTATACCTTTCTACAATGTGCCCACCTAAGAGGTGGGATCCTTTGAACCATTGGTCACACCAAGGGTCAACAAGCAAAGTCCCTCCTTAGGAGAGAAATGTGAAAAACAAGAGAGTTTAAAAAGTGTGACCTTGTTTATCAGTTTAGGTCCCTGGGAAAGAACTTCAGAAAACCCAAACATGACCAGCAGTGACTACAAACCTCTAAAGCAAACTCAGCAGCCTGGCTCAGGGGGTGCAAAAGGCAGAGCAGCTCTTTTGGGGCTGGGGGGAGAGAGAGAGCCCGAATCACACAGCTCCACACGGGCAGCAGCCACAGCTCCACGGGAGGATGTGCAGGGAAAATCCCGGACACACACACACACACACACACACACCGGTCTCCACGTGTATTTTCCAGCAGCTCCATCCTCCCCACCAAACCCGGAGTTAACTGCTGGGAGTGCTCTCTGCCATCTTTTGTGAGCCGGGAAGCCAGGAACGGCTGCACAAATCATTATTCTTGCTAATTACCAGGAAACATCAAACAAGACAAGCATTTTACTCCTCATCACTGAATTTTGTTATGCTAATTAGAGTTGTATAAGCTGTTGCTATTAAACCTGGAGAGTCAGAAAAACATTTGCATTAATACCCACAAAGCTGCATCAAAACCTAGTTATTAGTATTTCAATGAGGTTCAGGTTACAGGGAAGCTGCTGCCATTTCAGGGGCTGGTTTGTTGTTTTTAAATCCTGCTGTGAGAGAAAATATAAATAAATGCAGGGTGAGGCCTCATGCAGACAATGCTCCTTTTATATGGGGAATTAAAAAAAAAAAATAAGGCAACTTTGATCAGGGGGAGATACAGAAGTGAGGGGGAGACAGGGAAGGCAGAGCAGTGCAGAGATTTTTTGGTGCACTGCACACGGGGCTGCTCACCCACTGTGGATGCCAGGCTGGGAGCTGCTTTTTGGATTTCTGAGCTGCTGCTGCTTCTCCCAGGCACTTTGCTTGATCTGGGGGGTTTGGGTTTGACTCTCTGGGAGGAGGAGCTGGCTCCTGCCTGCCCCCATGAGAATCACCTGATTTTGCCTTCACCTACACCCTGTGCATCCCTCTGACACTGGGAGGATGGGGGACAGGGTTTCTGGGTTACCAAAAATGATGTACACACCAAGCCACACGTCTGAACCTTGTAGGGAGCCAGCTCTTGTAACAGGAATTGGCAATTCCTTCTTTTTAGTGCCAATCACAGCAGCCGAGTGTTTCATCTGAAGATCTCACAGCGCTTCAGAAAGGCAAATTATTCCCCCATGTGCCCGTTTAATACAACAATTATCACCATTTGATGCATCAAATACATCTGAAAAAATTAGGGGAGTCCAAACAGGCGGCTTGTGAGCAAGGGAAGGGTATTTTAACCCCTGAGGCCCAAGAGCTGGAGTTTCACTTTGGTGAGCTGTTCACAAAGGCACGCTCACGTTGATGATTTCCATCTTGTGGAGGTGCCCATATCGAGCTCACACGACGTTGCAGCAAACTTTGTCTCACACTGGGAGGTGGTGACAGGTTCACAGACAACAGAGGGGACCTGTGGGGGAAGGAGCTGGGGTGTAATTCAGGTTGGGAGCATCCTTATCCCGGAAAATGCCATGGTTGCTGGACCTGGGTGACAGGCACTGTCCTTCTCTCCATCCATCTGCAGGTTCCCCAGCCCCTTGGCTCAAACCACACCGCTCCCTTTGCCTGGCATTGATTGCTCAGGAAGGAGCAGACCCTACTGACAGCTGGGTGCAGCTTAAAGAACACATCTGAGCTGTCTCTGTGACCCACGGGCTGTTCTATCGACAGGGGAGACAAGTTATTTGTTTTCAATGTCCATTTGTCAGGTGGCTGGAGAGGGAGAGCCATTCACTCTCTGCCTGTAGGTTTCTATCAAAGAAACAAACAAAAAAAAAAATGAAGGGAAGAAAAGTCTGTGGTGCCTTTTCCCTTGCTGGTGGGGAGCTGAGCTGAACTGAGCAGTGCTGTGCCTGCCTGATGATGAATTGCAGCAGCAGCGCCCGTGCTCCATCATTTTGCTGATGTGGAGGAGCAGGGATGCCACAGCACAGGCCACCCAACACCTCCCTGTGCTGGCCCTGAGCCTTGAGATGCTCCTGGTGGGTTCCCAGCCCAGGGCCACGTCCTTTCTTCCAGGCACAGACCCCACCACACGCTCCCTCTGCACCCTCAGCATCCTTCTCAACTTTGGGGAGCACCAGGTGCTTCTTTCTCTCCAGCCTCATTTCCTGCTGCGTGCAGGGAAACATCCCACAGCTCTCTGGCCTCCAGAAGGGGATGTTTAGGCCTCATTCCCTCTGTCTCTACCAGGATCAGGGTTAGGAGAAGAGCCAAACACAAGGCAGGTGCCAGCACCCCCCCAGTCCCACTCTAACACTGCATCCTCCCTAATCACAGGCAGATTAAAAAAAAAATCCACATCAGCCATGCTGAGGAAAGGAGAACTCTAAGAAGGATGAGGAAAATGAAGACACTGTGAAATGCAATAGATGTCAACTTCTACTTATTTTTTAATTTCATCTCTTACAAGCTTTTTGGAAGCTAACATGATTAAGTTCTTCACACAATTTATTAGCATCGTGTTGGAAATCCAGCAGTATATTACACTGTCTGAGTAATCCAATTAGTAAAATGTATTTATTTAACCAGAATATTAGCTGCACACAATCCCAAATGAAGTAAAGTCCCTGATCCTGGGGTTCCTCTCACTTCCTGGAATTCATTTACTGGCTACAGGAAGGCTTACTCAAATGAAATAAATATCAGCCCTATGTTTTTGGAATAATACAAGAACACCAATCTTGCAGCTCAGCTAACTGCTGCTGCTTTTTTTTTTTTTCCACAGCAGATACCAAGGGCACAGAGATTTCACAGCAGCATAAAGGTTTTTCTGGCTCTTTCACCCTCCCTCTCATCCCAAACCCAAGAACTTCCCCAAATCCCCCATGCCCACCTGGCTTCCCATTTTTTACAACTTGCCAGATCATTCCCCAAATTAAGAACACACTTTTTTTTTTTCTTTTCTTTTTTTTTTTTTTTTTTTCCATTCAGCAACCCATGTGCAAAACTGAGCCCCTTTACCCTGGTTTGAAAGAGCTTTGAGATAAAACCACTGTAGGAAGCAAGGGCTCTCCAGCACTTTTTTTCCCTTCCTAATGAAGGAGTTGAGTGACAGCCCCCGAGGCAGGAGGTCTGAGGTGCCTCAGCAGCATCCCTGCCACCCTGACCCAGTGCTGAGCTGCAGGGACGGATGTGTGACAGCTTGGGGGGCGGTATTTTAGTGATTACTTCAATTTTTTTTTTTAACTCCCTTCCCCTCCCTGCTTTAATTTTGTTACTACCTTGGATTTTCCCAGCTCCTGACAGTGCAGCATCCCCCTGGCCACAGCCTGGCTGTCAGCTCTGGGGTGGCTGTCCCAGCCTGGAGGGGACCTGAGCGGTGCCAGCAGGGGAAGGGGCAGGGCTCAGCCCAGGGAACTCCCTGCTCTTGAGCAATGCTATTTTTTCTTTTTTTTTCCAGAGCTGCTACTCCAGCTTATCTTCATTAATTGGCTTAATTAATTCTTCTCCCCAGTGAGCAGCAGTGGGAGGTGCAGCCAGGAGCAGCAGCAGGGGCGTGGTGCAGTGAGCTCAGGGCTCTGCTCTGCCCCGCTGACCCCAGAGCTGGGGCAGATCTTGGCTTTTTTCCCTTTGGCTTTGGGCTTGAGGGGAGCTGCAGATGGAGCTGGGGAGCTGCAGATACCCTCATCTCCTCCCACCCAGACAGAGTGTGGAAATAAAAACCTCGGGGTAGTGCCTGGATGTGCATCCCAGGCACCCCGAATCTGGGATTTTGGGAATTGGGACATGCCAGATGCCAGCAGGAAAAGGCACAGAGGGGATGTATTTGCTTTACTTGCTCACAAAGCCTTTTTCCCACGCCTCATGGAGCATGACCTCGTTCTCCATCTCCAGCAGCACCTGTGAGATAACTCTGAAAGCCACAATGGCAGAGCTGGATGGAGAAGGAAGGGACTAATGGCCAGAGTTAATAATAGACATCATTTGCAATGTGCCTCCAAAAAAAAAAATGAACGTCCTGAGGCAAAGGAGCTAATTTTGTGTTTCCTCTCAGATCCTGCCTGAGTGCAGGGGAGGGGAGGAGGGGAAGTGTCTGCCAGAGATTCACAGGGGCTCAGAGTGCCAGTCCTGTGATGCTCATTCACATGCAGAGAATTTGAGAGAGATCCTCCCATTAATGCAAACAGGAATTACCCGTGTAATCTTGGGATTAGCAGAGCCCAAGGAATTATTTACATTTTCTAAACGAGGGAAACTGTATCAAGTGGGTGAGGCAGAGAGGGGAGCTGTGGTGTGGGAGGGAGCCTTTCCTGCATCTGCAGGAGCCAGCATCCTTTGCTGTCTTGAGAACGGGTTCACCCAGGGCTGCACTCAGTATTTGGTGTGTTTGGACAAAAGCTGCTGCTGAGATGCAAGGCAGACAGACTGACTTGGGCTCATGGCCAGGGAGGGAGGCATCAAACTCCAGACCCAAATCCCTGCCTGCAGATCTTTGCTACATCACAGGGTGCAGCTCCTCGTCCTCCACCAATGACTACAGCAGCAGCAACGGGAATAATTAAAACCATTTCAAAACTCTTTGATTTAATTTCTCTTGCGAAGTCTCTCTCACAAGCACCCAAGCCCCCCTTGGCAGTGCTTGGTGTGAGTGCTGGGTGGGGACCCAGGCCTGTTCTGCCCTGGGTTCACACAGAGCATCCCTGTCATTGCCAGCACCACCACGCTCTGAGTCGGGGCTCCAATCACCCAGAGCATTCACCACACGCTGCTTTTCACTCTTCCCTCCTCAAAAGCCACACCGAGAGGCAGCAGAACCCTCAGAGCCCCATCTTCTCCCAAATCCTATAATACCCACTGTAATCACAGCAACAAACAAACAACAGTTGCAATAACCCTCCATCCTTCACACGCCAGACGAGGAGTCAGACTCCATTTCCAAACTAAGACATCTCGTGTGCCATTCTCCCTCCCCTCCAGACTAATAGCTGACAATGTATGCCTTCCACATTAATGATAAGGGTTCAAGGGGAAAGAGACTGCTCTCCTGTTTCGCTGACATTACACTCTCCTATGTACCCACCAACATACCCTAAGGCAACAGAACTCGTAATAGGTTCCTCTAACTGCCTCCTGCATCAAATTTGACACCGGGTGCTTTCTTCTCCTTTCCCATCGCTCACCTTATAACTCTGTCATCATCATTGATTTTGACTTAAGGAGAGGGAAAAAAAAAAAAAAAAAAAAAAGAAAATCCACCACCCAACCCTCTCCCCCTGCTCCAGCAGCACCAGGGTGGTGAAGCACAGCTGCTGTGCAGGGGACCTGGAGCAGGGAAGAGGGAGCCAAGGGGGCTGCTTCTGTTTTTTTGCCGAGTCTCAGTTGTGGAGGGGCTGAGGCAGCACGCCTGGAGGGTTTGCTGCACCCAGCAGAACGAGTCTGCAGCCTCAGGACACTGCTGCTGGCTCTGGGGATGCTTCCCAGCTTGCAGGCAGCACTGTTCAGGTGCTTCAGTGCGTTTTAGCTCTGGGCTCAAGATTGCTCTGAGGTCAGGATTTGTTAATTTTTTTGAGCAGAACTCCTTTTTCCTTCTCTCTTTCTTCCGCAGAAATGACAGCTGGAGTGATCTCTGTCTGGGGGCTGTGTCACCCTACACGCTGAGCTCTCCTCTGTGACCTCCCCAAATTCTCTGCATTCCCACCTGCAGCAGAGGTGATGCTGGGCCCAGCAAGCCCTTGGGATTGGCAGTGGGAAGGGGCGAGTGCTGGATTCACCACAGAGGGCTGAAGGACCCTTCCCCCAGGATGGGGACAGGTGTGACCCATGGGACAACAACCTCAGCTCAGTTATCAGATGACATGCTAGTTCAGTTTTCAGAGGACCAAGGCTCTCAGAGAAGAGGGCCAGACTCCCAATCCAGCCTCAGACACTTCCCAGCACAACCCTGACAGGAGAGACCTCGAGCCGACTGCCAGCACTTTTCTTTTGCAGCTGCATCCCAAGATCTGCCTTCCAGGGCCCGTAACAGTGTTGGAAGGGGAAGCAACCTGTCAAAATTCCCCAGCATGGGGCAATCCTCCTTCCTGCAGCCCAGGCAGACCCTTCCTGAGCAATGAGGGAGAACAGCCTGCTCCTCTGCCTGGTTTCCTCCCAGATCCCCAGCAGTGAATCCCCAGAGCGCGGCTGACCCGCAGCTGGTGTTTTCTTTGATTCATGTCAGAGCCTATTTATGTCCTCTGCTTAAAACAATCCAGTTGGTGTCAGCAGCAAATGAAACTGTGTACCATCCAGCAGCTGTTTGGCTGCTACCTGAAATGAGTTTCACTCCAGTTCTTATCATGAAGAAATCCTTTTAATCATCAAAACTGCCACGGCTGCCTTGGAGCTGCGATGGTGTGGTGATTTTAACAGGGGAAGGCAACACTGCAAGCCAGGGCCATGGAAAGAGCCCTGGAATTGGAAGTGATTTTCTCTTCCAGGGTTGAAGTCACTTTGGGCACAGTGACAGGTTTAAATGAGGATTTTTGGCTGCAGAGACCAGCTAGGTGTGAGCCTGGATGTCAGCAGGGTTTATTTGGGGCAGCAAGGGCCAGGCTGGGCCCAGAGATGGCCTCTGGGGTTCTCACCAGCGGCCCAAGCAGGTTCCTTGAGTTTGAAAACACCAGTGGTCACTAAGATTTGCTTATTTTGAAGATCCTGCAACTCTTATGACCAGTAGGGCCAACAAGGACCAGTTCAGGAAAATTCCAGGTGAGCTGGGCTCTGAATCCGTGCTGAATCCTAACGAAGGATTTAACTAACGAGGCTGTCGGCACAAGAAGCCAGGAATACCTGCCCAAAGCTATCCTGAATTCATTAAGGAGGATGGCAAGAGCTGGGCTGCTGCATTTGGGGGCACAGCATGAGGCCACATCACCTGCTCCTCCCACCAAAAACGAATGATCACAGCTTGAGCAGCAAGGAGCAGGCGCCCGCCACGCGCTGCTTGCAAACAAGCTGCAGACCAAAAGCAATTTGAGGGAACTATTTGGGAAATAATTGTAAATAATGAATGAATGGATGGAGAGAACTGCAAGCTGTTTACAGATAACTGGCCGGCAGAAAAAGAGCTGAATTTGCCGAGTAGATGATTCACTATTGATTATTTCCCCGGCTCTAGCTGTAAACTTATAAAGCATTAATTAAGACAAGTCCTCACAGTTCAGCATATTCTAATCTGCTCCAGGTTTCCAGAGCTCAGCAGTGCTGCCCTCCTGGAAGGAAACCTGGAGGTTCACACCCTGCCTGGGTGGGGGGACCCTGAGCAGAGCTCAGCCCCACAGCAAAGCCAGCCACATTCCCAAGAGCTGCTGTGAATATTCCAGCAGGCTGGGACTGGGGAGAGCCTGGGCAGGCAGGGCAGGGGGAGGCTGCATCCTACCTGGCTGCAGGATTTCAAACAGGACAGCTGCCCCTTGGGATAAACCCTTTAAAGGCAGCCAAAGGCAATCTGGCTAACCCGCTGAGGCTGCCCTCACATGACCTGTTGCCAAGTCTGCCCTGACAGCAATACTTTAAACATGCCCCAAAGTGACACTCTGCAGGTGTCCCCTGTGCCACCCAGCCCTTCGGGGGGTCTGCACTGCTCCCCCAGCCTCAGCTCAGGCAGGGCAGATGCTGGGAGTGCCCAGAAGCAGAGAACTCCTGAGGTTATGAGTGGCATGGAGTGTGGCACAAAATGGGCCATTTTTTGGAGAAATTCTCTGCTCCCACAATTTGGGAGTTCACAGCAGGGCTGTGATCAAGTGTCAGAATATTTGCCAGGAGAACGCTGTGGCAGCTCCAGAGACCAGCAGCTTATTACAGCGTGCTGGTTCCCTGGCTACTGTTTATTAAACATATTAATCAGGCTTGTTCATCAGCTGCACCTCTCCCTGGATGTGCTGAGCCGTGGCAGGCCCGTGGAAATGCAAACACCCTGGCAGGGCCTGGCAGCCCTGGGCACATCCTTGCTGACACCAGCACAGCTCCAAGCCCGTGCTGAACCAGCCTCCAGCTAATGAGGCACAGGGCTGTGTCTGGGTAATGCACAGACACGAAAATCCAGCAGAGCAATCTAATCCAGCACAGCAAGGCCTTTGATTCCAACCCCAGAGGAATAAGGGATGCTGAGCCAAAGGGACGAGCTGTGGCACTCCAGCTGTGCTCTCCAAGGTGGATCTGCAGCCTCGTTTTTTTTTTTTTCTGGCAGAGCCACTGAATGCCCTCCCCATCCTGTCATTCCAGGACTGCTGGCCCAGCTCTTGGCAGGCAGGAATGTGCCTGCTTCCCCCACACCCTGAAGAAAGGAGGACGTGATAACTTGGCACCTCACCGAATATTAAAATACTTGAGTTATTAATACTGGAGTATTAAAATACTTAAGTTAAAATATTCTGCCTTTCAAGCAGCTGATTAGCTCAGCATTGCCCAAAGCATGTTTGCATCATTTCTGGATGTCTTGGAATACTGGGAGAGCACATTAGAATCTGCATTAAGCAAGCCCAGTATTCGACTGATTTTTGCTCTCCTAACTTTGTTTCAGAAGGAAAAGCTCAGGCAATAAAGTTTTAACCAGCAATGAAATCCAGAAAACCAATTATTCTGATTTTTCCGTGTCCACTGTGAACCACCATAGGTTTTCCCAAGAGCTGTCCTCTGTTCCCATGGGGATGGTTTGCCAGCAGAGCCACCAGACCCTTTTTGGCCACCCAGCACTATTTGGTGTGCACTATTTGTACACCTCTGGCCAAGCCATGACCAGCTACAAACACACACAGCCTTAATTTCTCCTAATTTATGCACAAAAATTAATAGGAAGATTCCAGTAAAAGCTCCTCTTTCCCCCCCCCCCCCATCAGATGCAATCAGCCACAAGCTGTGTCTCACAGGGCTGAGCTTCAAGGTAAAGTCACACTTGACCACTAACCAAGGGAAGATAGCAGGAGAGGAATTAAAAGTTCAAACAAAGCAGAGCATAATCAGTTGGATTTTAGCAGCATGACTAGGTTCCTAATGATTTCAGTGCTTTGCAGACTGTTTTGGGCCTGTAGTGAAAATTATTTCATATCACTGACTTTGCAGGGAAACCTTGCCAAGATTGCAAATACCTGAAACAATCCTTTGAAGGATGCACTGCACAAAGTCTGACTTCTCCTGATTCAGGTGTTCAAGGTGACCACGTGCAGGCAGATAAAATAACACAGCACCCACATTGTGAGTTCATGGCTTTTTACACACACAAACTTGGGATGGAGCATCTTCCCCTGCCCAGTAAATCCTTCAGCAGCATCCAGAGGAGGCAGTGAGGCTGCTGAGGGGCTTGGGACACAAACCCTGTGAGGAATGACTGAGGGAGCTGGGGTTGTTCAGCCTGGAGAAAAGGAGACTCAGAGGTGACCTTATCACTCTCTACAACTCCCTGAGAGGTGGCTGTGGGCAGCTGGGGTTGGTCTCTGTCTCCAGGTAGCACTGACAGAACCAGAGGACACAGCCTCAAGCTGCACCAAGGGAAATACAGGTTGGATATCAGGAAAAAATTTTTTCAGTGAAAGAATAATAAAGTACTGGAATGGCCTGCCTGGGGAGGTGCTGGAGTCACCATCCCTGGAGGTGTTTAAAACAAGACTGGATGTGGCACTTGGTGCCATGGTTTAGTTGAGGTGTTAGAGCATGGGTTGGACTTGATGATCTTGAAGGTCTCTTCCAACCTGGGGATTCTGTGATCCAAAAAGGGGAAGACAATAAACCTGAGGCTGCAAACTGCTCTGCCAGCCCTCAAGCCTCCTGTGATGCCTCATGGCAGCAGTGGAGCTGGCTGAGGGCTCTACTCTGGCTTTGGCTGAACCACAACCAAGCCAGGCCAGCCCATCCCCTCCCAGGCAGGTCCTGCACAGCTCAGCATCAAACACACAAGAAAATGTTTCTCATGGATATCATCAGAAGGAAAATCCCTACCTGCTCCAGACTCCTTCAAGGTCTGCTTCCCATTCAGGGCTTAGCTGCTGGTTTGTCCTTTGCTGGAAGACACAAAAAAAAACAAAGAACAAGTGCTTGCCAAACTGCAGTTGAGTTGGAAAGGATGAGATGCTCTTATAAGGGGAGAAAAGGTGCATTTCGTGTTTGATTTCATTACTATCTCATTAATTTCATTTTCTCCTTTCACTCACTGCACTCCACACGCACTTAAAAACTTGCAAAATTCTCTCCACCCAGTTTATTTTATTTTGCCAATCATCAAAATCTTCTCTCTCCATGAGCAAATGTGTTGCTAATTAGGACAGAGGAGCAGATTAAGTTCAAATGAGTAGGTCTCCTTGTTGATGCTGTTGCTTTCCCTGCCTCTCTCCAACCCAAAAATCAATGCAAATCTTTTGGGGAATTCAAGCAAATTTTCATTAACATGGATTCAATGTGCTCCTGAAAAAAAAAAAATAAATTGGAATTAGAAACTGTGTGAGGAGAAGGGATTGAGACAATGAGAGATACAGAAAATGGGAGATGCAAAACACACGTGTGTGTTATCCAAAGTCTGAATTTCCTGGCCAGATCTGACTTGGCTGGTGAAGGGCAGAGGTGTGGGAAGTTGGTTTGTGTGTCCTCTCAGCTACAGGCACATCCAGAGGACATCCACACTGAGCAGACAGGCTCAAGAGAGTTTAGGGTGATGTAAAATGATGCTGCATCTAATTGTTTTCATTTACAGGAGTTTCAAGGGAACCTGGAGGATGGAAACCCAATGAGCTCACACCTTCCTTTATTTGCTCCCCTTCTACAACTGAGCACTGCCTTCAGGTGTGATCCCATTATTTAGGGAAAAAGCCACCGTGGCTGTGGCCATATCCAAGCATGGGACACCTGCAGGAAAACCCCTCTGACTTCTGGCTGAGGACCTTTGCCACCATCCCCTCACCATGCTGAGGAACGTGCCAGTGGTCAGTTGGTCAGGACAACCAGCCTGCTGCCCAAAGGAGATCCCCAGACCTAAACCCTGCCACGAAACAAATACCTTGGCACAGGAGAGAGCTTTTTGCACCAGATGGACCCCCTGCTCTCTTGGTAAATCCAGTTCTTAGGCTTTGCCACAAAGAGGCTTAAAATTAATTAGCAGATTTTTTTTTTTTTTAAAAAAGAGTTCTGCATACAAAGAGTGTGTGAGAAAGGAAACTCATCAGGAGCTTTTTCAGTGCTCACAGGCCAAGGTGAGGATTTTGCAAGGCAGTTACTTTCAAAACTGGTGATTTCAATGTTAAAGGCTTGCAGATGAAAACAGTCCAAACTTTTCCAGTAAGACAGTCAGGAAGGGGGAGGTTTTCTGGTTTTCTAAAGGTGACCATTGTTACTAAAAATCACCTGTCCCCTTTGGTATCCCATTTTTGGTCCCATAACCCAAGACAATAACGACAATCAGCAAAAATCCCCGAGTTTGCCAGGAAAACACTCTAAACTCAGTCTTGCCTTTATGATGTGCTTTTCCCACTCTGCTTTACTACTTGACCTTTCTGGGGGGGGATTTCCTTTGGAAGGAGGCTCTTGTCAGTGTTTTGCTGATTTTGGTGTTTGGGATCAGCTCTGAGCAGCTCTGTGTTTAAGGCTCTGTCAGTCTGCCTGCTCAGCCATGCTCTCCCCCTGTCTAGCTGCTCATGCAGCACCAAAAGGGAGAAATTTAAGGAGAGCTAACCTAGTTAGAATTTGAAATGCTGTCTTGAGGAGTCAAGGAACTGGAAACACAGGGAAACCTTAGCGAAAAAAGGGACATAATTTGTAAAAGAAAAAAAAAAAATCACCTGAGATCGGTAGATTGCAGACCTCCTGCTCCAGGTTTGGTCTGAGACGGCAGAGAAATTTGAATTTTATCTTTTAAAATACTAGAAAGGAAAACCATTTCTTTACAGGACTTGAGATTGCATCAATATTTGGAAAGAGAAGTTCACACAAAGGAGATGGGTTCCCAAGGCAGAAATCATTCCCCATTCCTGCCAAGCCCCTAGAAAAAAATATTGGGAATACCCCTGGCAACCTGCAGTACCCATATTACTCCACTGACCCAGCTCTTAATCTCAATATTTTATTCTATACTAACAAAGGATTTCCTGTAATAATCTGAGGGTAGGAGAGATGGGGGTATTTGCTCTAAGGAAAGCATAAAGAAGATATTATTCCCAGGTGAGATTACATCCAACTCTAACTGTTCAAGTATTAAATCCATTTTTCACCACCAGGAGTGTTACCCAACAACATGAGAAGTACAAGCAGGAGGAAATATTCTCAAGTGAAGGAATTGATGGCCAAAAGCCTCAAAGTTTGGTAAAATGCTTTTCCACTTCACGTCCTACAAGCTGTCAGCACTAGGATGGAAAACCACAGAGCAGTAATTGCAAAGGACACTTCTCCTTTCTTACACTGTCTCTGTCTGTAAGGCAAGAGGATGGCAAGTTAATTAATTATCTCCAGCATCAGTTTACTTCAAGATCTCTTTTTTTTTTTTTTTTTTTTTTTTTTTTTCAGCAGCACATCAAAGGAGACTGATAGAAGCCTTGATTAGAGGGATAATGAAGGAAATCTCTAATAGATTATATCATTTCTTGCCCGTCTGCAGCCATTCACTGCTTCACAGGGCTGGGATTCAGGGCTGGAAAATATCACAGGCATGTAAATCCACCTCCGATGCAAAATTTATGGAAAAATCCGAATAATTGCATGTTTACCATATTTCTGTCAAAGGTCTGGGAAAAAAAGAAGATATCAGCTCGTCTGACTTGCTACGGAGCAGAGATTTTCCATGTGTCCTGCTAGCATCTCTGGCTCTGTGAGGATAAATCCATATTCTGAAGGCACATCAGACATGGAGAGAGAAAATTTATTAGATAAGAAAGAGAGAGCAGGAGGAGAGCACACACTGGTGTGTGGGTACAATGGGCAGTTTGGTGTCCACCTCGTTATCTGCCCCCAGGAGCCTTTTCCTAACAATGACCATTAGCAGGGCTCATAGGTGAAGTTTTATCTGGTCTTGTTGGGTTTTTGTTTGTTTGTTTGTGGTTTTGTTGCTGGTTTTGGTTTGGTTTTTTCCTCTTTTTAATCTTGCTTTCGCCTGCAACACCACACATCCCCCAGCCCTTCCTTCAGACCACCAGGAGCCTTTGGAGGGCAGAGCTAGTTCCTGCTGCAGAGGAGGAAACTTTGGTGCTGCTGAATCCCAGCTCTCCACCCCTGTCACACCAGTGCCTCCCAGTTTGCCTCTGCATTTGCAACCCCTGGGGACTTTGATGCCATTTCCCCTCTTCCCCAGGCTGTGAGCACACTGCCAAATCTAGCAGCGAGGGGAAATGGAGTGTCAGGTTCTGATACACACCCACCGTGCTGATTCCTATCTCACACTGATAAACCCCAAGCCACTCCCAACGAGTCCCAGTATGAGCAATCCATTTCTTCTAAGATGAGACTGAGGATTCTCCCTGGGTGCTGTTTGCAGCTTTAATAAATTGTTGGTGGCAGCAGTGGCTCTGACCTTGGGATGCTCAGGCGCCCCAGCACCAACACCTTGAGTGAGGGGTTGGACAAAGCACCGTGCTAACAGGGGGATTATTAATTCCAGCAAAGAGCCACAGAGGAGCACAAAGTCACCCAACAGAGCCCTCTGACAAGCATCTCCAGCACCTTACTCTTGTCCTGGCCCACAGGTGTCTGGGAGAGTGTCCCAGGTTACAATGTAAAATTGTGCCCAAGGTCTGTATTCTATCCCCATGAGCCCTTGGAGCCAAGGTGGGGCAGTGTTCTCCTTATCTTCTGTTAATGAGCCCAACAATGCCTTCCTGGAAGAAGTTATCTCTGGTTAATGGGCCATCAAGGACCCATTTGCATGACTGATAGGATGAAATCATCCCATTGTGAGATGCTCTGCCCAGGGGGAGGAGCCAAGCATTCCCACCTGGATATAATCCAGGGGTTGAGACCTCACGAGCAGCTTTTATCCACTGGACTCCCAGAGGAGACAAGAGCTACCAGACAAGAACATCTCATCTGGATTCCTGGAGGAAGACTGGACCCTTCTCATCATCCCTGGACCCTTTCTCTCTCAGGATCATCTCTGCTCCAGCAGAACCACATCTGCCACTCCAGGAGGATTTCCGGACTGCTTCAAACACCCTGACCAACAGGGTGTTAGGTTGTATCATTCCATTTATTTCACCTTTTTTCCTCTCTTCTTCAATTAAATTGTATCTCTGACTGGGAGTCTCACTGGTTTTGCTTTCAAACCAGCACAGAGAGCTGCTCCAGCCTCTGCCCTGAGCCTCTCCTGTCCCCACGGCCAAGGGCCAGAGTTAATGGTGCCATGCAAGTGAGCAGAAGCAACAGCAGAGGGGGACCAGGAAGTGTTTTATGGGGTTAAAAACATCCCAGTCTGAAGTAAAGCAATTTCCTCGGGTCTCCTGCCATTTCCTTGTGGGGGCTTATCATCTCCAGCTGGGACAATATAAAGGCCCATTTAATCGAGATCCATTTAACACTGAATCACGCTAACAAGATTACTTAGCCAGGGCTAATTCTGCATTTGCTGAAGTGCAGTATCCAGGGTGAGTAATCTCCGTGTGCTGGTGGCAGGTTCAGAGACAGGTTAGCCACTGGCTTAGCATCCCAGACAAAACATGGAAAGGACATGGGGGGACCATGACAATGAAATCGTGGCCCCTTTAGCCCGTCGGGCTCTTCCCTTTCCCCTGCTCAGTGTGATCAGTGTGGAGAGGGTTCACTCATTACCCCATAGGATCCAAAAAGGGGAATTATTTTCTTTGTCCTCACAAGCAGCTGAACAGGCAATACAGCAAAATCCTCTTCAGTCATTATCTGTTAAGTGCATGGCATCCTTTTGTGAGTTAAATGACACAGTATTTCTTGCATGGGACTGAATTCAAAAGGTTTTGCCTTCCATCAGGAGATAACTCAAGATTTGAGTGCTAATTGAATACATTTATATGCACACAAGTGATAGGCATTCATACAATTTTTTAAAGTAGATTCTCACCATTCAGTCATTTAAAAATATAGCACTAAGGGCTCTATTATTTATGATTATTAAATCACAAATCTGAGTAGCAAAATACTTCACTCAGGGAAAATGTGAAGAGGCTGTTTCAGAGGGAAAAAAAAAAAAAAAAATCTCCTTTCCAGAACTCAGAGAACATCATCACAGGAGGATGCTGATAACCAATATTGTTTTACAGCTAAGGCTCTCCAAGTGACTTACTCAGGTAAATGGATTAATCCTAATCACCCCTTCAAATGTTCCCAAATCCTCCAAACGGTCAGAGCTGAGGCTGACGTGTTCTGGCGGGGCTATTCACGTTTTTGTAGACACTGACTGATGATGCCATCAGTGCAGGGTTTGGGACATCCCCAGTCATTCCCTCCTTGCTTTCAGAAAATGGGCCTTGTCACTTCAGGGGGGATTCATCTCACCTGGTGTCAGAGGTCCACAGGACAAGTGTCTGTGCAGGAGTGAGTCTCTTAAACGTGTAAGTGGAGAGAAATTGCAGTGATTTGTCTGACCTATTTTAGGCAACCACCTCCAGAGGAGAGCAATTGCCTGCTGGAGGTGCCCATTTCTCTCCATTGAAGGTAAATGAGATCTGAGTGCTCAGTGCAGATGCCGAGACCTGGGTGCCATCAGGTGAGATGGATCCTATCCACAGTAATTGCAGCCTTTCAAAAGGAGAGGCACTTTTTTTTTTTTTTTTTTTTTTTTTTTTCCCTAAGGAGGTTTTTTTTTTTAACCATTTGAGGAATTTTCCAAGTTTTCTTTTCTGTTCTTGGTGTCTTTTGGCCTTCCTCCCCCTTTGAGCAGGCAGTCCTCAAGCTGTGGCAGCTGGGCTCTTAAAGGTGGTGGTGAGAGAGCCCTGGGACTTTCCTTCCACAAAACAGAGCAGGGCTCATGGTTTTATTTTGCAACCAAGCCCAGAACAACTTTTGTTCAGGGCTCAGAAATGGTTCTCCACAGGCTGAGTGCAAGCTGTTTTGTGGTGTGAAGGACAAAAGCTCAGGCAGGCCAGAAGGACAGGACCAGAGATGACAAGATGACCTCCAGAGGTCCCTTCCAAACCCGTGAAAAAACCCTGATTTTGTGGAAAAGGAAAAGCCCTCCAGAGCAGCATCTTCCCACCAGGTATGGAGATCTCCATGCTCAGGGTGCTTGCTTTGCCCCTGGAAACATCCAGCCCCTCAGCACTGCTGGGCAGGCACCTCCAGGAAATTTCAAGATATAAAAAAAAGTTATCAGTGGAGCTGGGGGCCTCTAGGGTACAACAGGAGCTGGGTAAAATTCTTCAGTATCATAATTTATACACAGATTCCTGGGTTCACATGAATCCAGCCCACATCCTGTTCTCAAGAAGTGACTTAGACACTCAGGAAATGGAGCACCCCCTGACAGGAGCTCTCAGCCCCAGCTGTACACAAGTCTGCACCTGTGGGGTGCTACTCCTCAGCTCCAGGAGAACATGCAATCCTTTCATCAGAGCTGGGTTCTGGCCAGCTGCTGAGGTCACTGGTGAAGCTGGGGTTCTGCTGAGACTTTTTATTTTGGTTTTGTGGTTTTGGATTTTTTTTTTTTTATTGCAGTCTGGAGCTCAGAGCAGACATTTGCCCCCCTTCCCTCCTCCCCTGCCATTACACTCAGGTACTAAACCATGCCCGTGGTCTCTGCACGTGGGAAAGGGGGTTTGCTGCTCAGCTCTACACAGGGAATTCACGTGTTTGACATCCACCACTCAGGGCCTGGGAAATGACCAAACAGGTTTTGAGGTCTCCTAAGTGAAACAGGCAGGCACCAGGAGAAACCTGAGGGTCTGAGGTTTGTTTCCTTGAAAAACAAAGTGTTTGCTCAAAACATCCAGCTGCCCTCACGACTTCATCCTCAACGCCTGAAAGCACCAAAATCTTAAAATCTACCTCAAAAATGCGTTCAAGTCACACAGAAAATTCAAGGCACTCCCTCTAGCAAGTGCTCAGGTTTTCTGCAGCTGTAAACCCTAAAACACATCCCACTCATATTCCTTCAAAGACCAGTCCACTAGCCAAGGGGTTGGATTGTGCAGACAGACCTGTGCCTTGGACACTTTGGAAGGGGCTGAGAGTCTTGAACTCGATTTCCAAGAAGGAATTTCCAAGCATTTCCCAGTTTTAATGCTGCCAAAGACAATTACAAATACGCTAAAGGCGCAGACTGGCACGCCACAAAGCTTGAACCCAGAGCTTTCTTTCCTCGAGTTACCTTTCCTAAACCACTCAAAAATAATCTGCTGGCTGCAGGTTGCTCCATTACTTGTCTTGTTTTGATATCATGCCGTTATTATCTCTAATTGCTGGGTGTTTGGAAGGCTTCAAATCCTGCCTGCGTGTGTTCCAAGCAGGTACCAGGTGTGACAACCACCCCTGGGTGTCACACCTGCTGCTTGGGCAGCAGTGCCTGACCACAGGGGCAAAGAGCCTTCCCTCCCAGCAACAGGACCAAGCAGACTCCATGGGAATCGTTATTAACTTGCCTTTAATTACCAACTAATTTCCTCCCGCGCAGCCAGTAATTTCAAGCCCTGTGGAAAGCACAGGGAAACAATAACAAGGCATTTCCCAGCAACGGGGAGCGTAAACAAACAGGCAAAACGCAGAGATTCAAAGGAGAGCAGGGTATTTAAACCGCTCCAAAATGAAACAAGCTGAGAAATTTTCCTCCAGAAAAGAAAGCAGAATTTTTTTTCTTTTTTTTTTTTTTTTCTTTTTGTTACTGCCCAGCTAAACATTTCATGTTGAAGGCCATCCAATTTTTGCTAAGTTACAGGGAATACCTGGTGTAGCCACGCTTCGTGCCTGCCACGTTTTGATTTCAGGGAATGGAACTTGTACACAAGGTCATGCTATTGTAAACTAAGTTTTTTTTTTTTTCCGAAGGAGGGAGCCTCGATTTATTTTCCAAACCCATTTTATACCTTTCTACAAAGCACCCACCTTAGAGGTGGGGACCTGGACCCATTGGTCCCATTTTACAGCTGCAGAAAACCTGAGCACTTGTTAGAGGGCGTGCCTTGACTTTTCAGTGTGACTTGAATGCATTTTTGAGGTAGATTTTAAGATTTTGGTGCTTTCAGGCGTTGAGGATGAAGCCATGAGGGCAGCTGGATGTTTTGAGCAAACACTTTGTTTTTCAAGTGTCCTGGGTTGACAGTGCCTGCTATCCCATATCGTGGACTGTTGTTATGTCTAACAGGCAATGCTTGGCTTTTGCTGGCTGGCTGCTGCTGCTGCTTCACTTGCTGCTACCTTGGCCACTTTGCTTTCTGCTGCCTGGTTTGTTGTTTTTTTTTTTCGCTGTTTCTGGGTTTTTTTCCCTTCCTTTTCCCTTCCCCCCCGAAGATTTGGACCGGCTCCGGACCTGACCTGAGAAGGCTGAGGATCTCCAAGCCCGCGGGGTGGGAAGAGTTCTTGTCATTTGTCAATAAATCGGTTTTTTTCCACTTTTCTCCTCCAACGAATTTCCTTCCCAAACCCAGGGCTGGGGGCGAGGAGGGGTGGTGGAGGTTTGTTTTAGGGGACTTCCTCTCAGAAGTTCTCCCCCTAATTTTGCCCTAAACCAACACATCAAGGAAATAAACCTCAGACATGTGCTGGTTTGAAAGCAAAACCAGTGAGACTCCCAGTCAGAGATACAATTTAATAGAAGAAGAGAGGAAAAAAGGTGAAATAAATGGAATGATACAACCTGACACCCTGTTGGTCAGGGTGTTTGAAGCAGTCTGGAAATCCTCCTGGAGTGGCAGATGTGGTTCTGCTGGAGCAGAGATGATCCTGAGAGAGAAGGGTCCGGTCTTCCTCCAGGAATCCAGATGAGATGTTCTTGTCAAAGCAGTGATTCCTGTAGAAACGTCTGGTAGCTCTTGTCTCCTCTGAGAGTTCAGTGGATAAAAGCTGCCTGTGAGGTCTCAAACCCTGGATTATATCCAGGTGGGAATGCTTGGCTCCTCCCCCTGGGCAGAGCATCTCACAATGGGATGATTTCATCCTATCAGTCATGCAATGGGTCCTTGATGGCCCATTAACCAGAGATAACTTCTTCTGAAGGCATTGTTGAGCTCATTAACAGAAGATAAGGAAAACACTGCCCCACCTTGGCTCCAAGGGCTCATGGGGATAGAATACATACTTTGGGCACAATTTTACATTGTAACCTAGGACAAGACACTCATTGGTCACTTGAAGAGACCATCAAGTAAAGTCCCTCCTTAGGAGAGAAATGTGAAAAACAAGATAGTTTAGAAAACATGCCCTTGTTCACCAGTTTTCATCCCTGGGAAAGAACTTCAGAAAACCCAAACATGACAGGCATAGCTGGTGGGTGTCGTTAACAGGAGCTGCTCGCACCTAAAATATGCAGAGGTTACCACCTCTCCCTAACAAGCTGGGTGCCGTGGCTTTGCTCAAACCTTCCCCGAGCAGCTGACAGGCAGCAAGGAGAGCTGCAGGAGCCTTGAAGCCTTGTTAGTGGCAAGATTTTCCCAGCTGAGGCTCAGCCAGCCAGGCACTGATTGGCAATTCCGAGCACGGAGTTTGTCCCGGTGGAGCCTCCCATATGTTTCTTCCCTCCCCATCCCCTGGAGGAGCGATGAATGTCAATTCACCCCTTGGGGTGCTTCAGGGAGGAAAAGCATCCCGAGGGTGAAAGCAGAAGCGACAGCAACCAGCCACAGGTGTCCCGACCAACTTCCACCCACCAGAGTTGTAGATTGTGTAGAGGAAGTTTATTAGATTAAATAACTAGGAAACTGATTTTGGTGGTGGTTTTTTTTTTTTTTTTTTTTTTTAATTTTTTTTTTATTTATTTTATTTTATATTTTTATTTTTTTGTGATTTTGGGGGGGGTTTTTGGGTTTTTTTTGGTTTTTTTTTCTTTTTTTTTCTTTTTTTTTTCTTTTTTTTTTTTTTCTTTTTTTTTTCTTTTTTTGTGGGGTTTTTTTGGTTTTTTTTTTTTGCTTGTTTCTGTTTGTTTTGTTTTTAATATATATTTAGTGGAAATTGAACATTTTTTAAAAAGTGGCGTCATCGATTTAAAGGAGAAGAAGGAAAGGAAAGGCTGAAAAGCTTCATTCTAACACAGAGGGAGTATAACTAAAATGCAATTGGTACAAGTTGTTTTTTCCACTTTCTCAAGCTTTAAGCTGTGTGTTGGATGCTAATAAATGTATTTACCCTTGGTTTAGGGTGAATTTGGGAGGAAACTTTTGAATAGGGCCCCTTCTGGAAAGCAAGTTTAAATGGTCCCTTCCCTAATTGGTCTGGGAAAGAATCTCTTTAGAGAAAAAGGTGGAAAAACCTGTTTATTTAAAAAAGTAAAGTGCCTACGAGCATAAAAAAAAATTAATAAGATGAAATAAATAATAAATAATAAATAATAAAATAATAAAATAATAATATAATAATAGTAATAATAAAAAAATTTCTCGTTCTGAAGTGAGATGGCAAATTTAAAAGTCTTTGCTGTGGGTTTTAATTTAGCTTGCTCAGTCTCTTATCAGTCCCTCTGGTGCTGGAAAATGCTGAAGTCTGTGCCCTGGTGGGCTGCAGGCATGAGACTGGGGTGTCTTTTTGGGTTTTTTTTAGTCTAGGACAAGTTTAAACAGTTCTAATAAAAAGGGAAAAAAATAATCTAGGGAACTTCTCTGCCCCTTGGCTTTGCCAGGGCTCAGGGAAGAAAAGGAGCTGTGTCTGCTGCATTCCCATGTACAGCGCTGAGGAGTGCATCCCCCTCCCAAAATCAGCACTTTGGGAGTGAGAAGGGAGGCAAGACACTCTCCCATCCCACAAAACTGGGAAATGAACGTTTGTACTGGTGGATCACCAGCAGCAGGGATCTCCCCAGAGCTCCTGGCAGTGCCCTGAGGGTGTGACAGCCGCAGAGAATCGACAGCTCCATCCCATTCCTGTCACCCAAAGGCACTGCAACGCATTCCCCTCCCTCATGTCCATTCCTCATCTCAGCACTGCCTCTGAGCGTTCTGCCAGCGGCTCTTGACAGGCTTTCCAGAACTTAATTAAGCTTCAAGACACCTCAGTGAAGTTGACTAATGTAATTAAGGGAATCTCGCAGATGAGTAAGCTGAGGAGAGGTGAGATCAAACAGCAGAATGATGGAGGAACTGTTATCCCATGGCAAAGCTGGTCACAGGGCACGGAGACCTCATCCTACAGACGTCACTGCCTTTCCCTTCCCAGATCTGTGGCTGATTATGCCATGATTTTCTCCTGGAAATGGTAGTTGGGACCATTGTCTTACCAAGAAAAGCAATTTCTTTTGACAAGAAGGCACTGAGGTAGAGCTGCTGACTCTGTATCACTCAGGGGTGTTTCTTGCAAGTATCAAGGCCCCAGTTATTATTATTATATTAAACTGGGGTCCAAGTTTATGTATTATATCCCTGTAAGTGTTCAGGGTCGGGTTGGATGGGGCCCTGAGCCACCTGGCCTGGTGAAAGGTGTCCTTGCCCACTGCTGGGAGTTGGAATGAGCTGAGCTTTAGGTTCCCTTCCAACCCAAACCCTTCCATGATTCTGTGATAATTCTACATGAAATGTAGAATGAAATGATGTATTTTATAATTAATTAAGGTGACAGGAAGCTTTAGTCCAGTGGCTCCTATCAAATAAACCCTCTGAAATGACAGTAACTGTATAGGTTGTATTCAAATCATTCTCAGATTGTCTGGGTGTGTCCTAAAAGCAATCTCTGATGATATTTCTTTCTTCAGTTTCAAAGTAACCTGGAAGAATGATTGAAAGGAGAACCTGAGTCTTGCTACAACCTGAAGCATGATTTGTGTTGTAAGGTTACAAGAGTTAATATGGACTTGAACATGCACCCAAATCCCTCCATGATGAGCTTTACTAAGCTGGATCATTCACTTGGGGAATTTTTCCTGTAAGTTGAAGTCTAGAATGACATATTGGGGTGTGCTTCATTAGAGTGAAGCGTTATGGTGCAAAAAGGAATAAGATGGAAAATTTCCCAGCTTGGGCTTGGATCTATGATGTATCACCTTCCTACAGGGACTCTCCCTCAAAACAGCCTTTCCCAGGAAGTTCAGCACATTACCAACAACTAAAGATCTCTTGCAAAGGGGTTTTTTTTTTTCCTCTGTGCCTGTATCCAAATGAGATTATTCTGCAGTGCCCTAAGCATCCTGGCTGCTCATCACACAGGGAGCTCAGCCCTGAGAGGCAGCAGTTCCAACATCATCTCCCATTCCAAAATGTGCAAAAGCACTGGAGAAGAAATCACTCCTGTCAATGAGCTCTGAGCACCTGCAGGGCTTTTGCTTGGCTCTGGGCTTGCCCTCCTGACACTGGGACTGTCTGGGAGCAGCCACTTGACACCACTGAGTTCTCCTCCCACCCGGGCACTGGTGACAGCATCACCTGACACTCTTCCTACATCTGCCAGAGGGGAAAAAAAACCCCACACGACTGTGGGAGAATTCAGGTGACACCACTTCCCTTTAAAACTCCTGTTTCCCAGTGCTGGCACTCCATGGAAAACTATGAAGTGATGGCAGCTCTTGGGACCTGAGCCACGCTGTTTTTTTGGGGTTTTTTTTCTGTTTTGCCTCATCTGTTTCTTTACACTTCTCCGTGTCCCGAGTGACTCCAACACAGGAATTCCTGCTTTTCATTTTTCTGCTGTACAAGATGTCAGCACACAACAATCCATGCTTCACTGCTGCCATTCCATAATTGAAAGAGCCAGCCATACATCAGGCTCGGAGCCTGCAAAAACCCCATCAATAAGTCCTCTCTTACTTGGGCATAATTTTCCACCAAGGCCTGATGAGACTTCACAGGCAGCAGGGTGATATCGCTGAACCCACACTTTGCTGCAAACTGGTTCAGATAATGTCAACTAAACCATGGTCCATTGTCACAAATTAGTTTCTCAGACAATCAGTTCCTAGCAAAAAAAAAAAAAAAAAAAAAAAAAAAAAAAAAAAAGTACTTAATATGCAAAGCTGTCTGTTCAGATCTATCTGTTTTCCAGGGAAGCCACCTCAGGGAGAAGAGAGCTCAAGTCCAAAATAACAGCACACATTTCTATCCAAGTCAACATACACCTTCCTCCAGGAACAAATTTTTCCTGTGTCACCAAGAGGATGGGGTGGTTTTTTTTGGTGGTTATTTTATTTTATTTTATTTTTTCTGCTTGACTTATCCTGCATTTTCAGCATGTAAGAAAGACCTTCACAGCTTCTGCAGCCTTACAGATTGTGTGAGGGCACTGTGAAACTTGCCTGGCCTCTCTTTTTAGCTTTAATTCTCTGCGCTTTTCCATGGCACGTTAAGAATCAGCTTCCTGGTCCATTTCAACAAAATCCTATCAAGTCCCAAGAGTTTCCCCTTTAAATAAATACCAGGGGCTCGAGTTTTAATTACTTTCTGCAGAATCCCCTTATCAGCAGCAGCTTTGACAGGCACAGGCTCTACGTTATCTGGAAACACAACTGAGATCTCTAACTCCTTCCATGTTTTGAGCCCTTGAAGCTCATCTCATACCTATTACCTATCATGCCCAGGAGCACTGCTGGAGTGCAGGCTCAGCCACCTGGATAGTCAGGCTCTTCTCCTCCACAGCTCCTTATCCCACAGGTTCCTTACACCCTTCCCTTGTTGCCAGCACAAATAAATTGCTGATAATGGAGCCAGTGCTGGCTGTCTATCTGCACACCAGGCACCTTCCAAAGGTGTTATTTCTGGCACAGAACCTCATTTTCCTTCCAGTTTGGCCCATAAGCTTTGGGGCTCTGCAGACTTCCCTGAAGCTGGTGTCTAGAGCAAGGAGTCACCTGTGCAGGTTGTGAACTGCCTGCACCACCAAAGGTGTGTGGCAGCAGAAGTAGAGCAGCTGGGGAATTGGTGCCTTTTTTTGAGGTTCAGTGCACCCACATTTCTTTGTTTCCCAGAGTAATTGCAAGAACCAGTGGAAATTATCAAAACAGAAGGGCTGATTATAAGAGTTTTAGTTCTGCATGGAAGTTCAGGTCCTTTAATACATTATCTCCGTGGGATCAACCATCCTGCAGTCCAGAAACTGCCTCATAAAACCAAGAGAGAGTGCACCTCACCCCAAAATGTCCCAAATCTGTCTGCTGCAGCGCAGGCATGATGACTTATTGAAGGCTCTTCATTGTAGATCTATTTGAATGCATTCTCATTTTCAGCCTTGTAATCCCCACTGAGAAGCATTGCACTGCCCAGAGAGAATTATGCTTGGCCCTTTCACCTCCTGCACCGTTCCCTTGTCCCCTCCACCCCTCACCTGCACAGCTGGAGTCTTGTTCTGACTTTCAGCCTCCAGAAACCGCTGGAGAGAAGAGCTGTAACCTAAAGCACCCGTGCTTCTGATCAGCTCTTTTCAAAAGGCTCCAAGGGCTCAGTTCCTGAGCAGGACAATGCCTGAACTCTGGCTGCAGTGCACACTGGCTGCTTTTATTCGTGGCAGAGCTCTCCCTGCCCCGGAGGGCACCCACCTCCTGCCTTTTCACCACATTAACACTCCTCCTTCCCTTCAGCTCACCTTCAAGCCAGGGAGGAAGCAGCCAAACTTCAGGGCTGGGAGAACAAAAAGCAGGCAGCAGACAGAGCAGCCTCAAAGCAAAAGCAGAAGGTAAAAACCCCATCAAACCTGATGGTTCAACACAGAAACAGAGCCAAAGGGGGGGGGGGGACCTCCCAGAGCCCTGTGCTGGATTCCAATAACCATCCATAACCACCCCTAAGGATGGTTTCTAAAGAGGGGAGAGCAATAAACAGCACTTCCCCTCTTCATTACACAACTCCAGCAATAACTGTGATGAATGGCGAGGAACAACTGGGTTTCATTGCTGGATTTCCAGGCTGTGGTGTCCAACAATAGGAGCATAATAAAGACAGATGGCAGTGGATTAACTCTTCTTGCAACGAGGCCAGTGCTGGTTGCTCAGCCGTGCTCGTCCCAACCCAACAACAGCCCCAGCCCTGCCCGGCAGCAGGAAAAGGCTCCTTGTTTTTGTGCAGGGTTAGGTACAGTGAAAAGCAGAGGGTTTGCTCTGAACCAGAGAGCAGAGCTGAGCAACGTGCACCAGTTCTGGTGTTGTGCTCTAAACAGGCAGAGAAAAAAAAAAAAAATCGAAAGAAATCCAAGTGGGTTTTCCATAGAACGTTTCTGCTCCTTTTCGACTGATGGCATTCATTCCTTGGCTTCTTTTTAGTTTGGAAAACTCGAAAGGAAAAGAAAAGAAAAGAAAAGAAAAGAAAAGAAAAGAAAAGAAAAGAAAAGAAAAGAAAAGAAAAGAAAAGAAAAGAAAAGAAAAGAAAAGAAAAGAAAAGAAAAGAAAAGAAGAAACCACCCCCCAAAAAAACCGAACAAAAAACCCCAACAAAAACAATCAAACAAACAAAAGCTAAAAAAATGATTTTTTTTTTTTGCTTCTTCAATGCAAAAGGGACTGCTTTTTAAAAGTTGCTGTATTTTCCCCCTCCAGTTTTGCCCGTTTAGAATCACAGAATCATTTGGTTTGGAAAAGATCTCTTAGATCATCAAGTCCAATCAATAATTAGTATAAATAATGAATAGCTAGATAAATAAATTTTAAAAAAAATCAATTATAATAATATTACAGATAATACCACAGATAATATATAGATTTTGCACTCTTTTTCAGTCGGCTTAATACAGTGCTAATAGTGCACTGGATATAATTTTAAGATTCCCATGAAGTTTTGTGTCAGTTCAAGCAACAGAGAAGAAATATGGTCTAGGAGGGCCAAGGAGTGAGGAGACCTGGGCTCTGCCCACAGCCCCAGCTGGGTGCAAATGTATGAAATTCACTCTGATATCCGGCATTAAATGGCTGCATTTTGGCACTGCCAAAATTAACGGGGGAGGTGTCTGACCACAACTAATTAATTGAGTTTGTAAAGCATTTGGAGACCTTCAGATGGAAGCTGCTAAACGAAGTGAAAATGATCATCATTTCTGCTCAAGTGAAACCACCAAAGCGATGCTGCTTCCATCCCTCACTGCAAACCCTGGTCCTGATGCTGTTTGCCAAGTGCACTGCAGCCCAGCTCAACTCCTGCAGATGTATTTGTTATTCAGGAGCGCTCACTGGGCTGAACGATTTTCAGACGGAGTTTTTGGGAGGCTGGTTTGATTGGCCCATTCATTATCTGTTCCTCTGGACGCTACACAAAGCAGCGTGTTGCTGTCTCTGCCTGCTGCCTGAATGGCAGCAAGTTTATTAGATGGGGGGAGTAATGAATAACCAATAATGAGTGCTCTTGTTTTGGTGTGAAAACAGATGAGCGTGTGAAAAGCTGTGCCTCTCCCCACTTTTCCTGCCAACAGATCCCCATTGATGATAATGTTTTCCAACAGGGAAGAGCAGGCAGGCTCTTGATAGAGCCAAATGTCTGGTCATTCACAAAAAATCTAGTTTGACTGTCTTACCAGAATCACTACATGACTGCAGAAGAGCAAGCAGACTCTTGATAGAGCCAAATATCTGGTCATTCACAAAATCTAGTTTGACTGTCTGACTGTAGCCCTGGTTGGTGCCTGAGATGTTTTGGTTTTTCTGAAACTCTTTTCCCAGAGAGTTTTCTGTCAACAAGAGACACGTTTTCCTATTTGTAACCTTTGTTTACATTCCTTTCCCAAGGAGGGAATTCTTCTTGATGTCCCTCTGGTCTGACCAATGTGATTGAAGGAGTTTGTCTTTCTTCCACCCAGTGGGTTGTTCTTTGTAAAATGGTATAAAAGGGAAGAGATTCCCAGAAGTAAAAGGAGTCAATGTCAACCTTCTGAGTCAGAGTCTGTGTCGTTGTGATCTTTAACGCACACAGAATCCCTACACAACTGCCTGATCCATGGAGGTGGCTGCTCTGGGGCTGACCTGCTGTCTTTACAAAGATGAGATGATAAAAGGTTTAATGTGCCTGTCTCTAAGGTGTGTGTTAACCAGTGGCACTCTGGGCTTTTCTCCCCCAGTTTCTCCCTGCAGTACAGGACACACTCCTGCTCTGTGAGGGCTTCCCTGCAACACCTCACCTTGACAAATCTCTTCAGCACCCCTGCAAACCCCATCCTGGCTGTAATGATGGATTAATTCATGTTTGTATGATAACGTGATATTGGTGAAGGGTGAAACATGTTCTTTGTAATAGCAATGTTATAGGTAAATTAAGAATAAAGTTTGTAGGTCCTGGAGGCACTGAGGGCCCAAGCAGGTGCAGGGCTGGAAATTTCACAAGAGACTTCCCTCATCTCCAGAGATGATCAGCAAATTATAATACCAATGAGAGGTGAAGAGCCACAATTGACATCTGAGAAGGACTGATGGCCCAGAGAATACATCCTATCTGGAACATTAAGGGTACTCAGGGAAACTTCCTGCACACCCAGGAAACCTTTTCAAGCCCGGCTGTGGTCCTCCTGATTCTAACAACTGCACCATCAAGAGACAAAGGAACCTAAAGAAATTCTGCACTGAGCAGCGAATCCAGCCCTGGGAGTTTCAAGTCCCCCTCGATTCCAGGACCAGGGAAACAAGTCCAGACATGCACACAGAGTCCAAATCCGGGAAGGGTGTAAAACTGGCAGATCTGGACTCGGGCACTGGTGAGAGCTCAGGGGTGATGTGTTGCTATCGGGAGGCTCACCCAGTGCCCACTGACCATTCCTTGCTTCCCTGACTCTGTCATATTGGGCTTTGTGAATTTCTTGCCCGTGATTTTCACTTGCAATAAACTATACTTTACTTAAGATTGGCTCTTTACATTTATAACACTGCTCTGGTGCAAGCCTCAGACTCCTGGCAGCCAGTCAGGCCCAAGCCCTGCTGCACCCACCACCCCAAACCCACATCCCCCTGGAGCTCTCCTGGCTGCTGAGAGATGGAAAGCTCAAACTCACACAGAACCACTTCCTCGTTTCACTTTTTTTTTTTTTTTTTTTTTTTTTGCTGACCGTGTGACTGCCGGTTGCATGTAATTATTTTGGTATGCTGGTGTTAATGATGTGTCCAGTTCACTTAGCCTGTTCATCAGTATCGCTGGCCATTCGCTGTTTCTTTGTTTCTTGCCTCCCAAAAGGTCACTACATCATCAGCAAAAACCCAAGCACGATTCATCCATTATTTATCAAGCCAGGTTTGCTGCTCACCTGGCCCTGATTTCAAGGCCATGCTCCATGAGGCACCTCCCAGCCTGGGCCAGGAGGCACCTGCTGGCACAAAGCAGCTATTAAACAGAAATTGGGAATTGGTGGAAGGGAAGCTTGCTGTGCTGCAGACAGGCATTGGGCATCATTTTAAGCCTTTCTCAACCTCAGGCGCCCAACCCCACTCCGGCTTTGCTTTTTATTGACTGGAAAACGATTTATAAGTAAATCTATGCAATAAAGGAGCTGCCTTTTGCTGTTTGGCCTGAGCTGTGACCTGCTTTAACCCTCCATCAGCGAGGGCTGCCTGCATCTGTTACTGCCCCAGCCTAAGTGGCTGCTGAGTGCTCACCAGGGCTTCCTGCACTGGGTTATTGACATTTTCCTCTGGAGCAATATCATGGGATGGTGTCTTGGGTTGTGGAGCCAGGGGTGTGTGTTCTATTTTCATTTGTTAAAAGCAGTTGAGGAGATGTTTTTCTTTATCTCTGGGAGGGAGAGGGGCGGATGCCTTCTGATAATGGGCCAAGCTGTTAAACCAGGTGGGGCAGTGTTTCTTATCTCTATTCCTGGGGAATATTTTCTGCTAATGGACCATTCAGACACCCCTAAAAGCACATCCCCAAAATAGACCATCCACATTCCATCATCCTGTTGTGGGATGCTCCACCCAGGGCGGGGAGCCAACCATTCCTACCTGGATAAAACTGAGACACAGGAACAGAAAGTATCCAGCTTCACCTGATGTCTGGGAGGAAGACTGGATCCCTTCTCACCATCACTGGACCCTTGTTCTACAGGATCATCTCTGCTCCACCAGAATCACCTCTGCCACTCCAGGAGGACTCACCTTTGGGCTGCTTCCAACACCCTGACCAACAGGGTGTCAGGTTGTAGCTCTGACTCTGTCAGGGTTCTCCAAAATTGTTGTTTGTTTGCTGGTTTGGTTGGGTGGTTTTGTTTTTCTACTACATTTGTGTTGTTAATATTCCTAGTAAAGAACTGTTATTCCTATTCCTAAGTCTTTGCCTGAAAGCCCTTGATTGCAAAATTATAATTTGGAGGGGGTGAGGGGTTTACATTCCCCATTCCAAGGGAAACTCCAGCTTTCCCTGGCAGACACCTGTCTGTCCAAACCCAGACAGGTGGCATCCCCGAGGGGACCTGGGGAAAGTCAGGGGTGCCCATCACAGCTCTGCCCTGGAGCACCAGCACCCTACCGAGGTGAGTGCCCCATGGCCCTGCAGGAGGAGGGATCTGCAGGGGTTACAGGTGATGCAAGATGTTATCAGAACTCCATCTGCCTCCGGAGAGTCCTTTTTTTTTCTTTTCTTTTTTTTTTTTTTTTTTTTTTTTTTTTTTTTTTTTTAATCTAGGCCCCTGAGAAGAGCAATAACCTTAAGAAATAAAATAAAAAAAACCCACAAACCAAAAAAACAAACACAAACAAACCACAAAAAACCCAACCAGCCAACCATCCAAACAAACAAAAAAACCCTTACAAAAACCCCACACACACACAGAAAAACCCAACGAAACTACAAACACACACACAAAAAAAACCCAAAAAAACAAAAAACCCAACAAAAAAACAAAAAAAAACCCGCAAAAACCCAACACGAAAAAAACCCCAAAACAAAACCAAAAAAACCCCACAACCCCAACCAACCAAAAAAAATCCCACCCCCCCCCCCCCCCCCCACACACACAAAAACCAACCAACCAACCAAAAAAACACAAACAAAAACCAACCAACAACAAAAAAACCACACGGGACTTCTTACAAAAGGGAAATTCTACAAATAAAGGCAATCAAGGGGCAGACCTCTGCCTGCCGATGACACCAGGCAGGTGAGCTGCTCAGGGTCACCCCGGGGCTCCCCTGTCCCTGTCCCTGTCCCTGGCTGGTGGCATTTGTCACCCTTGCTGCTGCTGACCCCCAGAGCCCAGCCAGGAGAGGGAATTGGGAGGAGAGCGACGCCGCTCTCTGCTCCCCGCTATTTGTCCTGGTTATCAGACTGGAAAAGATCACCAATTACCCTCTTCCCAACCACCACCCGCTCCTGCCAACAAAAGATGAAAAGCACATTTATTTCTCTTAAGTGAGATCTTTTTTGTGACACATGAGGACCCTTGTATACATGACAATTACTTGTAAAAAATGTCTCTCTGTCTACAGCACATCTGTAAATGGATTTAAGCCCATATAAAGGATGTAAAAATGGCAATAACCGCCCCAGTGCAGCTCCCTGGAAGCTCTCAATGGTGTTTTTTTCACATATATAAAAGGCAACACAGAACAAAAAGGCCTGTCAGCAAAGACAGGTAGGCTCGCCTTTCCACACCTAACTAGGGAAACTTAATTTTATTTATTTTTATTGACAATTTCAACAACTATTTCTCAATCATAAAAGTAAAAAGCACGGGCTCAGCTAGCCGGCCCATCATTTCTATTTAGCTTTTTTATTTGTGCGAGGAACTCTTTGGAGATGCAATATCTTGTTTGCAGAGACACCCTAGTGGCAACACGACATTACTCAAACCACCAAATGGGGCTGGCACACACACTGCAGCCTCCTCCTCCTCCAGCACCTTTATGAATCACCCTCTGCACCCTGGAGCTCCTCTGCTCCCCCCATGTCCCCCACTACTGCCAACTCCTGGCTGTGACATTTGGGGAAGAAGAGCAGAACTTGGTTTTTAAAAAAAAAAGGTTCTCATTGCCCAGCAGGTGATTATTGACCATGGCTTTATTTTATTTTATTTTATTTTATTTTATTTTATTTTATTTTATTTTATTTTATTTTATTTTATTTTATTTTATTTTATTTTATTTTATTTTTTTGTTGTATTGCATTGTATTTTAATTTATTTTAATTTATTTTATTTTGGTGGGGTTTGTGGTTTTTTTGGTTTTGTTTGTTTTTGTTGTTGGTTTGTTGTTGTTTTGGGTTTTTTTTGTGTTTTTGGGGTTTTTTTTTATTTTTTTGTTGGTTTGTTTTGGTTTTTTGGATTTTTTTTTTTTTCAGGTGCCCTCTGGGGCTCTGCCTGGAGGATTTACCCACACCTGAATTACAGCTCTGGCACTCATCCTTGCCTGGTCCAGAGGTTCTGAACCCCAGGTTTCACAAGGGGTCAAAGGAGGCATGGAGGAATGAGAGGAATCCATTGGGATTTCCCAGATGAGCAGATCCCAGCAAAGTTGTTGGGAGCTGGGCATGTAATGTGGAAATCTATGGGATCACTCTGGGGTGTAAAGGTCCTGTTGCAAGGCTGGTGATACGTTGGGCCATGGGGGATGATGAATAATTGGGCAAGCTTTGGTCCCTTTCCCTGCACTTCTTGTCATCCCATTCACTTTTGCTGTTTTCACTTGTTTTCTGAAGTTTTCCTTTCTTTTTTTTTTTTTTTTACACTTAATTTCTTCTAATTCTTCTCCTGTCTCTTTATTTACATTTTTTTCCCTGATTTCAGGATTTTATTGCAGTAATTTTGGCAAATTTTTGTTCACTGCCCCTCGCTTCACTTCAGTCTATCTGGTTGTAATCACTCCATTGCCAAATATTCAGTTTTTTTTTTCAATTGCACTGTTGTTGATTGTATCTTCTTTCCAGAGTGTTTGTTAGACTTTGTTTTCTGATTGCAAGATTTCATTCTGCCACACAGCATCCACCCAGACCCTGTTTGTGCTCCTACCCACAGGGGATGATGAAACCCAGTTTGTGCCCACCGTGCTGCCACACAGAACCCACCCAGACCCCTGTTTGTGTTCTTATACCCACAGGGGATGATGAAACCCAGGTTGTTCCCACTGTGCTCTGACACAGAACCCATCCAGATCCTTGTTTGCACTCCTAAGCACAGGGTATTAATGACACCCAGGTTGTGCCCCCTGTGCTGCCACCCAGAATCTATCCAAACCCCTGTTTGTGTTCCTACCCACGGGGGATGGTGAAACCCAGGTTACTCCCACTGTGCTGCCACACAGAACCCATCCAGACCCCTGCTTGCACTCCTAAGCATGGGGGAGGATGAACCTGGGTTGTTCCCCCTGTGCTGCCACAGAGAGCCCACCCAGACCCCTGTTTGTGTTCCTACCCATGGGGGATGGTGAAACCTGGGCTGTGCCCACTGTGCTGCCACACAGAACCCATCCAGACCCCTGTTTGTGTTCTTATACCCACAGGGGATGATGAAACCCAGGTTATGCCTCTGTGCTGCCACCCAGAACCCACCCAGACCCCTGTTTGCACTCCTAAGCATGGTGAGGATGTTGAAACCTGGGTTGTTCTCCATGTGCTGCTGCACAGAATCCATCCAGACCCCTGTTTGTGTTCCTACCCATGGGGGATGATGAGACCCAGGTTATTCCCCCTGTGCTGCCACACAGAATCCACCCAGACCCCTGTTTGTGTTCCTACACACAGGGGATGATGAACCTGGGTTGTTCCCCCTGTGCTGCCACACAGAACCCACCCAGACCCCTGCTGGTGTTCCTACCCATGGGGGAGGATGAAACCTGGGCTGTGCCCACTGTGCTGTCCCACAGAACTCATCCAGACCCCTGTTTGCACTCCTAAGCATGGTGAGGATGTTGAAACCTGGGTTGTTCTCCTTGTGCTGCCCCACAGAACCCACCCAGACCCTTGCTTGCACTCCTACCCCAGCAACAGCTCTGGTGTCAGGTGTCAGCCAGCCCAAGGCTCCCCTCTCGGTGGCACGCTGTGAAAAGCATATGCAATGAGACTGCACCTTCTGTTCACACTCTGTCAGTAATCCCGGGCAGGCAGGTTTGCTGTTAACCTTCCTAATGGAAACTCCTCTCAATGGCTCGCTGGCTTCGCCTCAGTTCAGTATTATCTGCAAAGATGCAGGCTGTTGATTTGTGGGCATCCTCTAAAGTGAGCGCTGCAGAGGCTCAAAAAGGGAGGATGCAGCCCAGAGCAGCAGAAGGAAGGTGGTTTCTTGCCCAAGCACAGGCCAAGGCAGTTTTATATAATTCCTACAGAAGAAAAAACTCGCTTTAGCTGGCTCGGGGAGAGGGGGAAAAAAAGAGAACTTGTCACGGCTTAATTACAAATTTACTTCTTTCTCTTTCCTCTCTTGCCATCCCTGCCCCTCACCCCCTGATAAAATGAGGGTAAAAAGCCCGGCAAATGGCAATATCCAATATTCATTAGTGGCTTGTGAGAGAGACAGAGAGACACAACTCATTACTGGGTTCTTCACCTTTACCCTTGACAATGGTTATTTACATAATAACCTGACCCTTAGGTTACTCTTCATTAACAAACACATGTGCAAACATAGAAGCAGCTGGCTACAACTCATAAATATATATTGTTAACCTTGGCTTAGAAGACTTACTTTCACTTAGTAAGGAAAAAAAAAAAAAGAGAAAAGGAGACATTATTTTGCATAGCCATTATGTTATAACCTCAGTAAATGGTACAATGAGCCAGAGGCTGCTGTGTTTGAGCTTGCAGGACACGGCACCAGGGCTCCTGCTGCTCCCCACATCCACTCTCCAGCAGATTTGCAAACCAGCTCATGTCTTATCCCTGTCTGGAGCATCTCCCCCTGCCCTGTGGGCACTGTCTCAGCTGGGCAATGAAGAAGAAGAGATCACTGGCACTGGAGGGGAGTTAATCCAACTCTTCCATTCCCCAAGCATCTCATGATGCCTGCTGAGCTAGGCCATGGTGGGATGGAGTGCAAAGCTGGGATGAAGTAGGGCAGGACCTCTCCAGATTGGGTTCAGCCAAGATGAACGCTGCCATTTAACCCTCTGAGCAAGGGTTTCAGACTCCACATGGAAATATTCCTGTGCAAAATCTTCCAGACCAGGATTTGGAGCTTTTCTTCATCTTTCTGAAGGCATCTAAAACAGCTTCTGAGCCTTTCTTTCCTTTCATCTGGCTCTTGGAGCCAACCTCCATAACTGGGAGGTCCTATACCATCTTCTCCAAATGCTGGCCCCATGACTTTGGTTCTGGAAGAGGTTTATGATTTTCCAGGGAACACTTGAGGGGCCACATGGCCAGACAGTCACCCCCAGAATGACAAAGCACCATCAACACCACACATGGAGAGCAGCTTTCCTTTTGGCCATGGCTTCATGATGAGAAGGTGCCACAAAGACTGTCGCAATATGACATGAATGAATGACACTCACACACTGGGATGTCCAAGGCAAAAAAGGGGAAGTTTATTTACAGACCTCGACATTTAGAGAATTCCAACAGTGACCATGGGTTGGAGGAAGAAAATTGTCCTCTCCAACCACACTGGTCAACCCAACAGCCCATCAATTCTCTCCTCCTCCAGAAAGAAATGCAAAACAATCATTGTTGACATGAGAAGCGTGTGAGAAACTCCATTACAAAAATGTAAACATCAGAAGGCTTTAGAAGAACTTTAGAAGAACAGGGTGACACAGAGGACTTGTCCCTCTTCTAGGTGTCCTTGTCTGCAAGCTGGCAGGTGCCCACAGGAGCCTGGTGCTCAGGCTGTACCAGAGAGCCAATAATCAAACAGAAAGCTCTGTGTTTGTTTTCCACAGCAGGAGTTGCTCAGAGGACCACATCCCCATCACGTGGAGATGTCACAGCAGATCTGTAGGACCAAGGGTGCTCACTGTCTGCTCCTGACAGAGGCCAGCTGGGCCCTCACCACCACCAGCTCCCTGCAGATACAGGATGGGCTCCCTGGGCCCCACTGGGACCACCCTGAGCTTCAGCTCCTCCCAGCTGTGATAGTCACTCTCTTCAAGCCCTGCCCAGGCCCAGCTCAGGTGCCACAAGGACACATCTTGGAGGCTGTGGGTGCAGAGAGCAGCAGCTGTGGCTCTGCCTCGAGTCTGACATTTGGGAAACAAAGGAATTGCTTACTGAGAACTTAAATGAGGATAAGGTGCCGTTGGAAGAGAGGTACATCTACTGTTTACAGAGCACAAATGTTAATTGTGTTTACGAATCCAAACTTGAAATTAACAACTCAACGTTTGCAAAATCTCCCAGGAAAGGCAAACCCTGCTGTTCCAGGCACTGTGTATTATCCAGCACAAATCATTCCGAAGCCTCTTTACCTATTCACTCAGTATTTCTAAACCAATTACTAGCTCAGAGTTTGCAAAGCAGGCTGACACTTGGGGTTTCAGACAGGGACTTCCTTCAGTCCCACTACCAATCCAACTATGTTTTAATTTAGTGAAGAGGGAAAGCATATAATTTTTTAGCTCCAGGGAAGCCAGAGGCAATCACAAATATCCCTTGAGCTGAGTCAAATTCTTCAGTTTAAAGAAGCAGCCCATTCTATTGCAATAATTGGACTTTAGTGTCCCTTTCATTTAAAGGAACAATGGCTGATCTGGAGAGCTGATGGCTTGGACAGCAGGCACCTCACCTTTGGGACCTGAGCCACAGACCTGACTGTAATTGGGTGAACCCAGAATAGCAGGTGCCCTACTTGCCTGGAAATAACAATAATAACAATAATAATAATGGTGATGGTGATGATGATGAAGTGGATGAACCCACCAGAGATGACCCCACAGCTGGGTGTTTGTCAGCATCTGGATGATGCTACACCAAGACAGACCTTGGAGAAACAAAGCCTCAGGCTGATGAGGAAGTGATAAATGGAGGTTGAAGTTTTTGGGAAGGCCCTGACACCAGCCAGGCCTGGCACTTAAGTCCACACAACAGCTCTGCACTGCTTCAGAGCCCAAAGGAAAACATTGCCAGGAAGGGGTGGTGGAGAGAGCTGTCCTTGGAGGGTGAATGAGCAGGGGGGAGCTCCTGTTCTGAGAAAAGACTGACAACTCTCATTAGGGTAGAAACTCAAGAAATTAAACCTCTTGCAGTACCAGGCTGATCTCCAGAGTGAAGGACTCACCCCAAGCAACGAGCCCCACAACATCTCCACACCCCACTGTCACCCTGTTCTTCTCTGTTTTTCTAAAGTTCTTTTTCAGCCTTCTGATGTTTCCCTTTTGTGGTGGAGTTTGTGGTCACCTGCCAGCTTGCAGACAAGGACACCTGGAAGAGGGACAAGTCCTCTGTGTTCCTCACCCTGTTCTTCTAAAGTTCTTCTAAAGCCTTCTGATGTTTACATTTTTGTAATGGACTTTCCCACACACTTTACATGTAAATGATTGTTTTACATTCCTTTCTGGAGGAGGAGAGAATTGACGGACTGTTGGTTTGACCAGTGTGGCTGGAGAGGACAATTTCCATCCTCCAATCCATGGTCACTGTTGGAATTCTATCAATGTCGAGGTCTGTAAATAAACTTCCCCTTTTTTTTGCCTTGGACATCTCAGTTGTGTGAGTGAGTTGAGTTCCCTGTCCTATTGTGACACCCCACCTCCCTCAGCAGAGGCTTTAACTGCCCCAAGAGCCGTGATCAGAGAGGTCTGGTGTTGCCATGCTTTCGTGCCTGCTTGTTTTGGTTTTGGGAACTCTGTTCCCAGGCATGGTGTTGATGCACAAGGTCATCTTCTGTAAACTACCAAAGTTCCCACATCTCTTCCCAGAGGAGGGGCTTCGGTGATGGTCTCTGGAAAATGACCAGTGGTTCCCAAGGGTCCCACCTCTGGGGTGGGCAACTTGTAAAATGTACAAAAGGAGTCAGAAAATAAAGGAGGGGTCTCTTGCCTGCAAGAGCACCACGCAGCCTCATTGATGCACTCCCTGCCTCGTTCCTGAGCGCCGTAACCAGTTATAGTCTGGTCCCATTCCCTGCTGCCTCACCAGGGAGGGGATGGGGCAGCTCTCCCCCAGCCTGCACCCAACCAAACCCCACTTTCCCCCTGCACCCAGCAAATGTCAGCCCCAATATTCGATGCGGCGGCGGCACCTTATAAATCCAAGTTAGAAAATGCCATCATGTATTTTTAATCCAATCGCCTCGTCACCGCATAATAAAAGGAAAGGATTGCCGAGTTTGACTGGCATTTGTAAGTAGCATGTGAAAGGGGCTAATAGAGGGAGAAAATTAGCTGCATTTATCATCTTAACTACATTCATATTGCACTCACGATCCAATTGTTTAAAAATTGGGCTTTTAGAGCAGGTCCTTTTGAAAAGTTTAAGCATTCCAAACAACCGCGATTTATTCCTCAGAGCAAACATTACCTTGGGAAAGATTTATCCTGGAGCTTTTGTGGATTGTGAAAGGGACGGAGCTTCCTTCGGTGGGTTTCTGGTAAGTGCAGTCAGCACCAAAGGCAGTCAAAACACAGGATTTGTGTTCTTTGCCCAGCGCTGATGTTTGGAATGAAAAAAAAAGTGTAATTGGAACCCATTTAATATTTGGAAAAAAATCCTATAGAATCTTCCCTCTGGAATAGCCCTGAGTTTAACAAAATTTCCAAAACAGTCAAAAGCTGAGGTGAGAGGTTTTCTTAAATTTTGTTTTACCATTTTTCTATTGCAATTTTACATTGCTGCTTAGCATTTAACTAGTGGCAGCAAGTGGTTTTAATGACATGACGATGGAAGGCTTGAAACCCTGTGGTATTTTTGCTTTTTAAATCAGCCAGGTTATCTGTTACTCAGCCCTGACTGAAATGCATGATTTAATTCTTTGAGATTCCCATTTGCAATGTAATCAAAAGTCATAATTGAAAGAAAACAACACGAAAATCAGGGGAATGAAAGCACTGACCAAACTCACTGTCATACAACTGAGCAAACCTGACCTAGACATGTAGATATTTCAAATAATACTGAATATTTTTATCGCATAATTGAGTAAATAATTAAAAGCATTAACAAAATACCTAGTTTTAGGTCATATTGTGATAAGTCAGAGGTTGTTCAATGTGTTCTCATGACATAAATATATATATATTAAACAATTCTGTGGCTCTCTGTGAAGTTAACATCCACAAAATGTCATGATTTTCTAAACTAATGCTTTATTTCACAGAATTTTTGTACACTGGAAAAAAAATACTAAATTCTAATTTTTTTACTATACCAAAACAATGCAAACTTGAAATTAAGGAAACTAAAGTTTCCCCAGGATTTCTTGCAGGTGTTTGTGCAACTCTCCTGCAGCCCGTGCTGGGCTCCACATGCAGCTGCAGGACCTGGCTCCCACACCTGAGTTACCAGTGGCCCAGCGACAGCATGAACAGAAAATCTCCTGCTTCCACAGAGAATTCCCACTCCTGGAGCCCTGCCTGCTGTTTTCCCATCACAGTCCCCGGGGCAGGTTCCTCCCCAGTTAGTTTTTATCAGTTCTTTTGATCCCCAGGGTGACCTGAGAATTGATTCTGTTGCTGAGATGTCTCTGCACATGGGCAGCAGGGGCACCAGGAGCCAAAGCTCCCCTGCCAGCTCTGCTGATGTGAACTCTGGGGAGGTGGGGGTTGATTTTATCCAGGAATGGTCCTGGCAAGTCTGGCATTTCAGTCAGCTGCCAGTCAGCTGTGCCCTGACATGGACCTGGGTGCTTGAGAACAGGTCACAGGCTCTTCTGCAAAACTTGGGGTCTCACCAGTGTGATGGCACCTGGGGCTCTGGAGACAAAATCCTCCAGCAGTTACAGCATGGCTGACACAGGGACACCCTCCTGAGGTGCTGTGATGTCCACCTAGTCTCTCTGATGTCCATCTCCCCTCTGATGTCCATCTCCCCTCTGGTGTCCATCTCCCCTCTGGTGTCCACCTATTTCCCCTCTGATGTCCAGCTCCCCTGTGATGCTGTGGGTCACTCATTCCCTCTGTGACCAGCACCCCCTTTTCTCAGAGATGTGGAGCAGAGGAATGCCTAAAGGTGTCAAGAGAGCTTAGAGGAGGGCAAAACCCAAGAAAAAATCCAGGAAACAAGCCACTGGGCTGAGGACTGAAGCTCAGGGCCCTGGCCAGGCAGAGCTGCCCTTCCTACTGGAGAAGGTTGACGCTGTTCAAGATCACAACGACACGGACTCCCGAGGTCAGAAGGCTGAAATGACTCCAAATCAATCTTTATTACCCAGGAATTTCTTCCCTTTATGCTATTTTACAGAGCCACCCAAGGGGTGGAAGAAAGACAAACTTCTTCAATCACATTGGTCAAGTCAGAGGGACATCAAGAAGAAGTCCCTCCTAGGGAAAGGAAAGCAGAAACATAGGATAGGGTTAGGAAAACGTGTCTCTTGCTGACAGAACAGTGCCTGGGAAAGAGTTTCAGAGAAACCCAAACCATCACAGCACGAACCATGACTACAGAAGGTGGCAAAGAGCCCCTTCATTTCTCCCGCTGCTTTCTGATGGAACGCTGAACCCAAAAATCCTCTCCTTCCAGCCTGACCACCCCCCATCTCTGCCAAAATCCCCACCTGCTGCTGCGGCTCCCCTTCCTCCCCCACCATCCCGAGCAGGGCTTTTGCAGCCTTTCCCTCCCGCTGGAGGCTGGGGGCTGTCCCCCCAAGGGAGCCCGAGAGCGGCGGTGCGCGGCCGGCCCCGAGTCATCCTCGCCCGCCTTCATCCCCCCGGCATCCTCCGGCGATAGAGATGTCGCTGGCATAGGCGAAGCATTTCCGAGGAACGGCTTGCTTGGGAGGAGTCCCTGACCCACTCGGTAATTACTCATGCTAACAGCTTAACTAAGATGCAAATTCCCCCCCGCTTGACTGACAGGTAAACAGAGAGCTGGCCTGCCCGGCTTTTTGGGGAGGGGAGCGGAGGGGGGGGCCGGGTGACACAGACGTAAAAAAGCTCGTGTCAAATTCCGGATCTAACGCGCCTTGGAAGTGCGACATGATTCATTAGCCTCGTTTCATGCCTAGGATAACGAAGTTGTGGTTGGTGTGTTAATTGAGGAGGGAGGAGCGGGAGGGACTGGCTGGCGCAGCGGCTCCGGGGTCACCCCTGTCACAGGGATGCCCGGGCACCGTGACTGGCACCTGGGTGGGCGTTTCTCTGGTTTTGAAGGAAAGGGACCTCTCTCATCATCTGCCAGGTCCAAGCAGCCTGCTGGAGAGGCTGGGAGATGTTCCTCCTCCAGCATCCTCCAGCATCCTCCCGGCAGCCTCGCTCACTGCAGCTCCCGGCAGCAGCCAATGCTGCCCTGCTGCTTGAAAGCAGCGAAAAGAGAAGGCAGGTTTAGAGAAAAAAAAAAAAAAACAAAAAAAAACCCAAACCAAACCAAACCAAAACAAAAAAAACCAAAAACAAACAAAACAAAAACAAAACAAAACAAACCCACAAAAAACCCCAAAAACAAACGAACAAAAAAACACAAACAAAAAAACACAAAAACAAACAAAAAACCACCCAAAAACAACAACAAAAAAGACCCCCCCAAAACCCCCAAAAAACAAAACAAAACAACAACAACAACAACAACAACAAAAAACCAAACCAAAACAAAACAAATAAAAAAACCCAACCAAAAAACCCCCTCAAACTCTTGTCATGCTGATCCCTGGAGCTCTCTTTATCCCTCCCTGTGTCCATCAGCCCTGCCCTCCCTCTCTCCTTTAACACCCCGGCCACTGTGGCCAATCCCAGGCTGATAAAACCAGCCCAGCTCTGGGTTAGATGGAGAGGCAGCACTGGGGCTCACGGCAGAGGAGGTGAAAGGGAGGAAATTGCAAACCTGAATTTAAGTCGTGCTTTGGAGTGATCTAACACAGCCCCTAAGCCCGACAGCTCCCTCATTTCCTGCTCCTCGCAGAGTTTCTGCCCTGAGGTTTGTTGATGCTGGCTCGTGTCCAAGAAGCTGAAGGAATTGTACAAATCCTCCTGTGCCACGGTGCAGCACAGCCTCCCAAGGCTAACAGGGGTGGGAAGGAGTCAGACAGGCAAGAACACTTCCATCAGCACCCTTAAAATATGGGGGGAACCCAGAGCAGGACAGGACCTCACACACAAATCCCACAGTGGTGCCTGGCTGCCCAGGCACCAGCCCAGGTCTGTGGTGGAGGAGGAGGAGGAGGAGGATGATTTTATTCTTGCTGACGTTGTGCAGGGGCTGGAGGAAGCACAGGCTGGGTGCTGTGGATCTGAGGGACCACAGTGACAGAGCCAAAGGCTGCTGTTCCCCCCCCGAGCCCTCTCCAACCTTTCCACCCACGTGGTGAGCTCAGGCTTCAACAGAGGAGAGAAAATGAGGGGCTTGCTCAGGGCTGCCCAGCTCAGTGCCCCATTTCCCAGCCCTGTGAGACCCCGAGCTAACAAACTGTGACTTAGAGGTGACTTAAAGGAGAAAATATCCAATAGCAGGAGAACACGAAAGCAATCCCAAACTTCAGCTGCTGCCTGCAGAGGAAAGGAGCACCCAAGCAGCAGCCAGTGGGATGGAGCCAGGCAAAGGGGGGAGCATCCCCACTCCATGGGGGCTGTGGAGGAGCTCTCCAGAGGGGCTGGGGGGCTGCATGGCACTGTCACAGCCACCAGCCTCATCTACCATCCCTGGAGGGGTTTCAGTGATGTGGCACCTGGGACATGGGTTAATGAAGGGCTTGGCAGTGGTTGGACTCAGTGATTTTATGGGGCTTTTCCAACCTGAGCTATGATGCCAGCCTGGTGCCAGAAGCCCCTGCCAGCAGGCTGGATCATCCCTCCCCACATCCCTCTCCCTCTGTGTATTTATTTCCTTCGAGTGGCTGTCAAAAAACCTCTGCCATAGGTGGGGATTTGAGGGGATGGGGAGAGGGGGCTCCTTGCCACAGCCATCGTTCTTCATTTCCATTTCATTTATTTATTTATTTGTGCATTTTGGTTGCAAACCTCGGGTATCAGCGCTCTGCGCAGAGCCTGCTTACAGCTCCAAAAAAGCACCTCTATTATTCTCAGGCCATTTGGTAGCAGTTGCCATGGAGATCAAAAGCAAAATGGCATGCAAATCAACACGGCCCCGGCGCTCGATAACAACGGGAAAAGGGCAGCCGGATTAAAAAAAAAAAAAAAAAGAAAAAAAAAAGAAAAAAACCACCCCACAACCAAAAACAACAACAAAAAACCCCCACTTGAAATGCTCCAACCTGCATTGCTGGCTGTGATTAGATCTAGAAGGCAAGAAAAATATCCCAATGGGTTACACGGAAGGGCTGGGAAACACAACTCAGCCGTGGCCTGTGTGGCAGTGTCAGTGCAAACCCCACACACACCACAGGCCCCATGCCCACACACCTCAAAGCCCAGCAAACACTTCATGATGAGAAATTTATGCCATGATTTCCCCCTCTCCCCATTTTTTCCTTCCATGCCACCCCTGCAGAGGTGCCAGGTTCCCGGTGTCTGTCAGGAATCCGTGGCACCACTGGGCTGTACCCGGGTGGCTCTGTGGGGATGGGTGGCACACTCTGTGATTCCGAGCCTTGCTCTGGGTGCTGGGGGAGCAGGAGTTGCCCTTTGCCAGCCCACTTCTGCCCAGCTGAGCAGCTGACTCCTGCCAGCAATTCCCCACTGCTCGGGAGCCCGTGGAAAACCAGCTCCAGCTCCGGGCCGATGCAGCAAATGTTAAAATCCAGCACCAGCTGCCTGTGTTTGATTCACAACTTCTACCCTGAGGTGTTGCAAGCAATGAGGGGAATGTAGGGGTGTGAATGCAAGACTTCAAAATCCGGATTTTGGGGTATCCAGGGGCTGGGTACCTCCTGATGTGGGCTGTGCACCAGCAGCAGCCCCTCAGTCCTGGGGCACCCCAGCCAGAGCAGGGAGGGGAGGATGCTCATTTAACAAGCAGCTCCTGAGTATTTTGTTTTCTCCTTATTGTTATGGGAAAACTCGTGCCTTCACACAAATCAGCCCTGCTTTGAAGACAGAATTACTCATTTTTCACAGGCCTGCCCACAGCATTACAACTGCGCTACTTAGTGCTTCAGAAATATGAATGAATTTATTATCCACCACAACAGGCAGCGCTCACTCCACAGCCCTTACTTGTGTGCAGACACAGAACAAAGACTTGGGAGAGAAAAGCATTAGGGATTTGGGGTGAGGATATTTGGCTTTTTTTCTCCCAGGTAGGTAGCAGCATTAGACAGCAGTGCACATGCCCAGGGGACATGTCCTGCCAGCTTCACCCCCAAGCCAAGAGCCCAGCAACCCAAGCCAAAAAAAAAAAAAAAAAAAAAAAAAGGGAACACATAATTGAGTGCCCATCAGTGGAGAGTTTGGCCAAAGGACTTCAAATGTGTCATGTAAATTTTGATTTTCCAAAGGCTCAAACTTAGAGCAGCCAGTGCTTTTCCACAATGTGTCGTGTAAATTCCGACTTTCCAAAGGCTCAAACCAAGAGCAGCCAGTGCTTTTCCGCAAAAGTCAGCTCCTGCCATGTTCCAGGAAACTTTCCTAAAATATTTTGGGTGTGTTTATGCCCAAGGACCTCAAGGACTGCTGGATGTGACTGAGCCCCAGCAAAGGGAAGGCTGATTCCTCCTATTCAGCTGCAAGATTTGTTTCCTGGAAGAAAACGGTGCAAAGGAGAGGGGAGGATTATGGACACAGGAGATCCTAGGAGAGATTGGAACCAGAACAAGAGGAGAGGAGGTGCCCTTAGCTCAAGGAAGAATCCCCACCTACAAGGGGCCACGGGTACTTGTTGTTCAGGGGGGACACACAGTCACCCATTTCCTGTGAGTTACCTAAACTTTGCCAAGTGCCATAAATTCCTGCCCTGTTTTAGCAAGCTCTTTATCAAACCCACATGCTCCTCTGGCCTGTGAAAACTATCCTGGGACAAGCCAAGCATGCAAAAGTTGCTGCCTTGAAGGCTTGTTGTTTGACTACTTTTTTTTTTTTTTTAATATATATACTTTTTTTTTTTTTTTTTTTTTTTTTTTTTTAATTTAAAGCCAGACACACTCCTTGCAGGATTCAGGCTCAGACTGTTTCAAACTCTCCCTCCATCCTGCCTTTGGGCCATTCATTTTCAGGCTGCTAAAGCTTTTGCAGCAAGGTGTGAGTTTGTTCCAAACAGTACATTTGGGACGATTTAGAACTGTGTGTTTCTAATGCAAAAATCCCACCCTTCCACCTTACACGAGCCAGGGAACTTCTCTGTGCAGTGTTGAAAAGAAATCATTTCATGGGATCACAGAAAGTTTTAGTGGGAAGGGCGCTGCAGGATCATCTTGTTCCAACCTCCCTGCAGGGACACTTTCCATTGGACCAGGTTGTTCCAAGCAAGCCCTGTCCAACCTGGCCTTGAACACTTCCAGGGAAAATATTTCTGGGAAAAAAAAATAAAAATAAATTCTCCCTCAGCCATGCTTTCCTCCCCTCTGCAGCTCCCCAGTGCCACGAAGCTCTGCTGCTTCCCAGATCCATCTTGTGCCTCCTTGCAGCACCCATCCCACCTCCTCAAGGGCGTTCTAAAACCCAGGCCAAGCCTCCACTTGCCACTGCCTCTGCATTGCTGAAAGGAGCTAATTGGGAACCATCTCCTTGGCCTCCCCTGAAGTGGTGGCGTGAGGAACACGCACCTTCCTAATTACATTTATTCACAGGAATCAAAAGGAGAGGGGAAACAGGTTGAGTAAAGGTCACGTTAATAACACAGGCTGAAAGTCTGTGGATGTGTATTTTTCATTAGAGACACGTTTGACTGAAGGGGACGGCTCCTTTTTGGAGTGACAGAGTTTCTCTGGGAAGCCATCAATACCGTCGGACAGATTCAGCTATTTTTCTTGTCACAGCTTGCTGCCTGCTGGAAATCTGCTTCCTTACCAAGAAATGTCAATAGCACTGCATGCACTTGAGCTTTTCCTGTGGCCAAGGCATCAGAGGGGAGGCATTTCTGCCTCCATCACAGCTGTGAGATCCCTGCCACACTCTATTCCTGCATCCAGTGGGAACTCCTGCAACATCCCACACCCCAGACATCCCAGCGCAGCTGCAGCTCCAGGAACAGCCTTCAGTGGATAAAACTGCCACTTTCCTGGATCCCTGCCACCAAAATAATCACCTCTTAAGGTGCCAGCTCCATCCCCAAGCACTGGAATCTCTGTTTTTGTTGTCACCTTTGGGACCACCCAGCCCCGTAAGCCAGAGAGCTTCAGGTCAGCTGAAGGGACCTGAGCAACCAAAGGTCACTGCAGCTCCATTTTTCTAAGCACAAAATGGCAATAAGATGAGGTTTAGGAACCTATTTATTGGATTTGGATGGCTGGATAATGGATTTGGATTTGGATGGCTGATAATGCTGACAGGAGCACTGGCCAGTTCTGCAACACCCCTGCCAAATCCCCTGTGCCACACACACACACTGAGTTTTCCCACACATCTCAAACCTGCAGCTTCCTCAACATCTTCTTTTCCCATTTATTCCCATTTTTTTTTTCTCCCCCAAAGCAGCTTTTCTTCAAGCCCTCCATGCAGCACCCCTTAAACCCAGCTCAAAGCTGGGCGACCCCGAGGTGGTGGGGAGGTGCCAAAACACAGCAAGAGGTGCCAGAAAGCTTCTGGGGGCTGCTTAACCCGAGTGGCTACTGCAGGCAGGCAGCCCTGTCACAGCTGTCTGAGCAATCCATTTGCCAATTAAGTTAATATACTCAAATCCCTCCTATCCACCAGAAAGGGCAGAGCAAATCCAGGTGAGAGAGAGTGGAGCCTTACAAGCCTCCTGCGTGTCACACGGCGGAAGAACAAAGGAACAGGAAAGGAATATATGGGGGAAAAAAAAAAAGGTGAAATCCACTACTAATTACCACCAGGTGTCAGGGGGCTCGTTTATACCTTGGCCTGCTGCTCTGCAAGGAGGAAGGGGCAAGGTACACCCAGCAGTGGGTGCACGGTGTGGCTTCCTGCAAGGAGCTCATGGCAACTGCTCTGCGGTGATTCTGGAGGAGGCACAGCTAAAATTCCACCACGGACCCTCCTGGGGCTGGGTGTGCAAAGAGCTGAGCCTTGGGTGCTGTGGGTGTGGAACCAGCCTTTAGGGAGTCAGATTTGTTCCTGGAGCCCCCCAGAAGGAAGGTAGGGTATGAAACCAGTCTGTAGGAGTTAAAGTTGTTCCTGGAGCCTCCCAAAATGAGGATATTTGGGAGAAACTGGCCTCTAGAGTGAAATACTTCAGAGTGGAGGAGCAGCTGATGTGAATAAACCCTGTGCTTTTTCCAGCTAAGTCAGTTAACCAAAAAAGCAAAAAAAACCCACCCCAGTTAAACAACAATAAAAACAAATAAGCAAACTAAAACTGACCCAAACCCTTCAAAAAAATTTAAAAGGGGAAAAACTTTTCTTGCTCTTATGCATCTAGCCTCTGCCATGAGCTGAGCTTGGTTGAGCTCATAGCTCCTGACCCACACAGAAACCACCAAGGCAGCTCCAAGAGCCTCTGGCTGCTCACCCGTGCCCAGGGCATGGATGGTTTGGGTCCCACCCATCACACCTGGGCTTGGTGATGTCCCTGTTGTCCCCCTCTGAGGGAAGCATCACCCTGCTGGAGAAGCCCCCAAGAGAGAGCAGCTGTCTGGGGACACCTGGTGCCACTCATCCCTTGGGGTGGACAAATAAGAGCTGCACAACCACGACCCACCTGCAGAGAAAGGCTGAACGAGCTGCAAAAGGCTGAGAGGGGATGGGATAATCCAGGCTCCATAACGAAGCCAGCAGGCAATTGTTTCTCATGTCCTTAGGGGCATCACAGAGTCATCAGCTTAATTTGCAGGAAGGGCTTAAAGGAATTAAAATATATATACAGCACAGATTTGCACCTATATGTTAAATATATATATATACTTAGTGCCTTTTCACCTGTATATATTAACTGTATAATTAATAAACATAAAGCACCTTAATACCTCAGGGTGAATCATAAATACATTTAATAAATGTATAATTAATGCATCTTCACATGCACACACACGTACACAGAAAGGAAAGCCCTTTCTGTCTGGTGGCTCTGGCAAAGCCCCAGAAGCTGCTGGGGAGGGAGAGCTGTGGGACTCCCTGTTTTGAAGGTATTTATGGGCAGGTGGGACAAGAGCATCTCTCAGCAGTGCCCCCTCTGAGGGCTGAGAGCATCTCTGGAGGATAATTCTGCTCATGCAAATTGCAGAGCACTGCCCCATCCCAATTTGCCCCATCCCAATTTGCCCCCATCCCAATTTGCCTCATCCCAATTTGCCTCATCCCAATTTACCCCATCCCAATTTACCCCATCCCAATTTACCCCATCCCAATTTACCTCATCCCAATTTACTCCATCCCAATTTGCCCCATCCCAATTTGCCCCATCCCTGAGCCTTTTTTTTTTCTCCATTTAAAATCTCTTTTAATAGAAAGAAAAAAAAAAAAAAAACAAAACCCCAAACCCCAACAAACCCCAGCAAAGGGCAGCAGTGCCAACTACCATCTGCAGCCAGGTCATCAGGGTTGGACTGGGCAGGGAAAAGCTGTGTGTGGTGGAGAGGGCAAACACCTGCCTGGGGTAAAATGAGAGGAGAAAATGACTCAGGGAGAGCTGGGATGGCAGCACAGAGAAAAGGTTTTCCTGCAGAGAGCCTTTTGCCACAGGCATGCAGTGGTAGGAGCTTCTCTGCAGGGTGAGGAGGAGGAAAATGGGGATGCTGGGGAGAAACCACCTTACTTCCCTCCAAGGCAGGACCAAATCCAGTCACAGGGCAGGGGAGGGATCACCAGCAACCACCAAACCACAAGCAGAAGATGCTTTGTGAGCAGGAGTTGGACCAGGAATGGGCTGGCAGGTGAGGAAAATGCTGCCCTGGGCTGGGATGACCCTGAAATCCCAGTAAGGGCAGAGAGAAGTGGGAGACAGCAGCTCTCTGCTTTAGGCTGAAACCAGTCTGCCTCCTCTCCTGAGCCACAGGCAAAGGACCTAATAAAGACTGTCAGCAGCTGATGGGTGACTAAAATAGAGAACAAGATACTGTGAATGATGGCAGAAAAACACTTCCATACAGGGCAGCGGGGGGAAAATTTCAGTAAAATATCTCCAACCTATTGGCAAACTGAACAGAAATGAATTAGGAGGATGGCCAAAGCATGGGGCTCATATATAACAGCAGAAAGTCCCCTATTTATCAGGAGATGTGACCGATTTGCTGCATGAAGCAGGGACATCTGTCAACTCTACGAGCTGCAATTAGCTGCTACTCTTGCCACCCAAAAGAGGTCACAGAAAACTACAGGTTCTCCCTTCTGAAGGGAAAAACTCCCGGGCTCTGCATTTCCATTAAGAGCAATTGGAAGTTTGGGCATGATTGAATGATCTGGAGGAGTGATGGCCTTTGTGGGTGCTGCAGTTTGTCTCCTGGAATACCAATTACAGTCATTTCAGAGACATGGCACAGCCCCTGCAGCTCAAGGATGCCAGGCTCTGCTCGAGGGGGCCATGCTGGCCTTCAGGAGGGTGTGCAGGACTGGGGTGAGGATTTTTGAACTTGCCTTTCATTGGTTAGCTTCGTGGCTTGAAGCAGTGCTGTGGGGAGCAGGTGCTGTGGGAGGCTTTGTGCACAGCTCCAGCCCACCCCGTGCTGGCCACAGGGCCTCCTGTCCCAGCATATCCTTCAATCCTGGGGACGTCCTGTCATGCTTCCTAGGTTACAATGTAAAATTGTGCCCAAGGTATGTATTCTATCCCCATGAGCCCTTGGAGCCAAGGTGGGGCAGTGTTTTCCTTATCTTCTGTTAATGAGCCCAACAATGCCTTCCTGGAAGAAGTTACCTCTGGTTAATGGGCCATCAAGGACCCACTGCATGACTGATAGGATGGAATCATCCCATTGTGAGATGCTCTGCCCAGGGGGAGGAGCCAAGCATTCCCACCTGGATATAATCCAGGGTTTGAGACATCACGAGCAGCTTTTATCCACTGGACTCCCAGAGGAGACAAGAGCTACCAGACGGAATCACTGCTTTGACAAGAACATCTCATCTGGTTCCACTGGATTCCTGGAGGAAGATTGGACCCTTCTCACCATCACTGGACCTTTCTCTCTCAGGATCATCTCTACTCCAACAGAACCACATCTGCCACTCCAGGAGGACTCACTTTTGGACTGGTTCAAACACCCTGACCAACAGGGTGTCAGGTTGTATTGTTCCATTTATTTTATTTTACCTTTTTTTTTTCCCCTCTCTTCTCCTATTAAATTGTATCTCTGACTGGGAGTCTCACTGGTTTTGCTTTCAAACCAGCACACATGCCAAGTCCCATCCCTGCCAGCACCAGCCTGGGTTTTACAACCTGAACAGTATCTGCAGCTCGGTTTTGTGATCATTTTTTATTTTCTGATGATACATTGGGGCCCCTTTTCCCCAGCAAGGCAGGCGGCTTCTGCGCCACAACCAGCGAGCGTGTCCCTGACAAATAATTCACACCACAGGTTTCACTTCTGCTCAGGAGGAGCCTGCGAGCTGCAGCTTTCTCAAGCTGAGCTAAATCTTCCCCCTAATAATTTATGCAAATATTGCACAGCCTGGCAGCAGTTCACAAACTACGTGTTGCACCATTCTGAGTGCAGGCAGGGGATGTTTCCCTGCCTGACACTTGGGAGCTGGCTTCCTCTGCTGATATTTGTGGTCAGACTTTGAACCCTCGTGTCCTGCAGGTGTTCTGGAGGAGCTGAGGGCTTTTGCTGCCTTGCTGCGCAAAGTGGGTGGGGAGAATTCTCAGCAAACCCTCAGAGGGACCCAGAACCAGGCCAAGGGGATCCTTTCCTGTTCTGAACTGCTAATTCGTAGAATCACAGAGCGGTCTGGGTTGGAAGAGACCTCCAAGACCACCTAGTTCCAACCTCTTGCCACTAGATCAGGTTGTTCCAACATGACCTTGACTGTTTCCAGGGACGGGGCAGCCACATCTTCTCTGGGCAACCCGTGCCAAGACCTCAGCACCCTCAGAGGGAAGAATTGTTGTCCTCTGCTCCTTCCCTTCTCAATCTGTTACCCTGCCTTTGCTCCTTGTGGCTGGACAATGGGCTCCTGCCTCTCCTCCAGATGGGACTGCATCATCTGCTTCCCTCCTTTCAGGTAACTCAGAGAGCAGCTCTACTCTTTACCTGCCTCCAGCAGGAATCTCTGCAGCATTAGGATGCTCCTACTGCAGCAGGGGATGAAGTCATGAGCAGACCAGAGAGGGAGGGGAAGGAAATGGGGGATAAAAAGGTCTCTTGGCTCCTGTGCTGCATCAGGTGGTGCAAACAGATGTGCTGGGGCTGCTGCAGAGCCTGTCCCCCCCTCCCACTCCCATCAACCCAGCCCTCGTCTGAGGCACCTTTTTAAAGCAGCTCTCGCCACAAATCTTCCCTGCGCACATCAGTTATATCAAATTAATTCAATTGAATTAATAACAGTAATTAATTCATGCATATTAGCATAACACCATGCATCATAGATGGAGGCTAATAAATGCAATACTGATTTTCTTAATCGACTTCTTCAGCTGCCATGTGTCTTAGTCAAAGGGATGCTGTGGGGTCTTCCCCTCTTTTCCATATGCAGACGAGAAAAAAAAACAAACCAAAACACAAAAGCAACCAACAAACACCAAAGGTATTTCTGATTCAGACTGTACTTCCACAACAACAACAACAACAACAACAAGAAGCAGGGGGTTTGTGCTCTCAATTCCCTGCAGCCCAGCCAGGCCACGGGGCAATTTAAAGGTCACCCTGCAAGTGGAAGGCTCTGTAAGAGGCACGGCCCCAAAAGCAGGGAGAGGAGCAACAGTGGCCAGGGACCAGTGCAATAATCATATATCTCTGGATATTATTTTCTTCCCTCGCACATGGTTATTAAGAGACGACGTGGGTCTTAAAGCTAGAACCTTTTGCTCTGGGAAAATTACATGTGACACTTTACATACGGATTAGATAATTAATGTATGTCCTGATTTCTCCCACCGTAACATAAAAAGGGCGAGAGCAGCGCTATAATTCCAGATAATTAAGGAGTGATGGAGTTGCAGTGGCCTCGGCGGTGGTGGGAGTGCTGCCCTCTGCCATTAGCCCTGGAGAATCCCTCTCTGTTGTTCTCCACACCTCGCTGCTGGCTCTGTCCTCCTCCCCAGGGGCCACCCAGCTGTCCCTGACCGCTGCCACCAAACCCAGCCCCATCCCCTGATGCTGTTCAAGGTCACAACCACAAGTACTCCGACTCAAAAGGTTGAGAATGACTCCAATTTATTACTCGGGAATTTCTTCCCTTTATACTGTTTTACGAAGAACCACCCAAAGGGGTGGAAGAAAGACAAACTTCTTCAATCACATTGGTCAAGTCAGAGGGACATCAAGAAGAAGCCCCTCCTAGGGAAAGGAATGGAAACAAAGGTTACAGTTAGGAAAACGTGTCTCTTGTTGACAGAACAGTGTCTGGGAAAGAGTTTCAGAGAAACCAAAACATCTCAGGCACCAACCAGGGCTACAGTCCCTTTCCTGCCATCTGAAGGTGCTAGGAGGAGGCAGGACCCTGAACTCCCAGGAGCCAAACTGGAGAGCTGGTTTGTGCCCATCCTGCCGCTGTTGGACATGGAAAAAGGACACGGACTCGTGATCAGAAGGCTGATGACTCCAATTCCGAGTTTATTCTCAAAACCTGTCTTTACACCTTTCTACAATGAGCCCACCTAAGAGGTGGGATCCTTGGACCCATTGGTCACATCAAGGGGCCACCAAGCAAATTCCCTCCTCTGGGAAAGGAATGTAGAAAAATATGATAGTTTACAATAACATGCCCTTGTTTACCACAGGTGTCCCTGGGAAAGGATTTTCTGAAATCAAAACATGGCAGGCACAAACCGTGGCTACACATCCCATGGAGCTCCTCCCAGCTGGGCACACGGGGCTTGGAGTGAGGGCAGCCCCCTTGGTATTGCTTCCAAACCTCAGGTGGCTCCAGCAAAGAGCTCAACCAGCTCACCTCCTTCTCCTGCTATCCAAGGGCACCACAAAGGACAAGTGCAAACCTGGGCTGGCCAAACCAGAGAGATTAGTGCTAGATTGAACTCCCAGAACTGGGCTAGCAGGCAGCCCTGATGGGACCCCAGTCTGGCAGGGGATTGTCACCCGTGTGCCACAGCAGGGACTGCAGGGCCCTGCACCTCTGCACTGGCACTGGAGCTCTGGTGCCTCTGTAGCACTGGTGGACAGAGGCTTTGGGGACACAGCAGAGCAGGGCAGACCCTTCCCAATGCAAAAATGCTCACACAGAGCCCAATTAAGCCCAAACTAGTTTTTTTTTCCAGCGAGGTAGGCAAGAGGCACTCTTAATGTAAAGAAAATGCACGTCTGTGCATGGGGACAGAGTATCCTTACAGAGTATCCTGAAATCCCTGCAGGACCTCCCTGCCTGCTGCGATCAAGCACTAAAACCTGGAGCTGTCACTAGGCAAAACAAACACGAGCTGTCTGTGCTTTCATCTGCACAGAGCCCTGCACCCTGCCAGGGACCCCGCCAGGCTGGGGGGCAACAATAGCACCCGAGGCACGGCAGAGTGTGACACCAGTGGGTGTTGTCTGGGGTTTTGCTGTTCTCCTCTGTCTCTTCAAGAAGTTTTTCTAAAGTTTCGTTTCAGCCTTCTGTGTGTACCTTTTGCAATGGAGTCAAACAGGATTTTATATCAACAGCTTTCTTGTTATTGTCACTGTCTAACCATGTTTGCATCCTTCTGATAAGGAGGGGATGTTGATGGACTGTTGGGTTGCCCAGTGTGGTCAAAGAGGAAGATTTTCTTCCTCCAATCCACGGTCACTGCTGGAATTCTATAAATGTTGAAGTCTGTAAATAAACTGCCCCTTTTTTTGCCTCATTTCTTTGTGGGTGCCATTTCTTTGTGTCCTGCGTGACAAACGTGCTCTGAACAAGCAGGTGTCTCCCAGTCTGCTCTTGCAGCAGGAAGCTGCTTGGCCTGGTTTCAGCCAGGTGCAGCCTCTGAGGGCTGTGGGTGCAAACACAAACAGCCAGGGGAGCAAGATGGGGCAGGGTGAGAGGTGAGGGGTGCACGGCTGTGTCCCCCCCAGCCCCGGCCACATCTGCGTGTGCCCAACCTCCCTTTTCCTGTGCAGCTGAGGGTTGTATTCCTCTGGGGAAATGGTTTTTCCCCAGAACCCCCTGAAGCTGTAACCTTTCAGTTTAACCCTACCTTTCCCCTATCTCTGACCAACTGGCTGAATGCCAGCTATCTGTGCTGGGACAGAGAGTCTAGATAAACCCATGCTCTTCCCTGTTCGGTCTCTTTTTCCCCCTGGGACCACTTCGGGAATAAAGCCTTGGAATCCCCTGAGGTTAAGAGCCTCTTTTGAATCTTTTACCTTATCCCCTGAAGTGTTCCCCCCAAAGCTCCCCAGAAACTGAGCTAGCACAGCAGCCCAGGGGGGTGGGCAGGGGGGTAGCACTCTGAGAAGAGAAGAGAAGAGAAGAGAAGAGAAGAGAAGAGAAGAGAAGAGAAGAGAAGAGAAGAGAAGAGAAGAGAAGAAAAAAAAGAGAAGAGAAGAGAAGAGAAGAGAAGAGAAGAGAAGAGAAGAGAAGAGAAGAGAAGAGAAGAGAAGAGAAGAGAAGAGAAGAGAAGAGAAGAGAAGAGAAGAGAGAAAAGAAAAGAAAAGAAAAGAAAAGAAAAGAAAAGAAAAGAAAAGAAAAGAAAAGAAAAGAAAAGAAAAGAAAAGAAAAGAAAAGAAAAGAAAAGAAAAGAAAAGAAAAGAAAAGAAAAACCCCTTCAGGCAAAACCCACCCGCCCCAACTGCAGAGCTCTGGGACAGGCTCCTCTCATTTCCTGGGGCTAGAGCACGAAGGGAGGAGTGGGAAGCTGGGGCCGCAGGTGAGGGATTGTCCCTTTCGGGCTCCTGGCTGGATCTCTCCCCGCCGCCGCCTCCGCAGCCTTTGTTTGCCCGCACGGCCGCTCCTCAGCGCATCCCCCAGCGCCTCTCGAGTGCCCGCCGCTCTCCCCAGCACCCCGACAATTTTGTATTTACAACACTAATAACAATCAAGCCGTGTTGTTTTTTTCCCCCCTCCTCCTGCAGGATCTCCTAAGGCTGCGAGGGTCTCGGATGTTTGACCGGGAGCCTGATGGATGCTTTGCCTTCAGCCCTGCGCTTCCTTGCAGCACCTCTGAAATATGCATGCGGTGTGGATGCATATCAATGCCACATCTACCTTTGCATATTAAATCACTGCCACATCTTCTCTGGCAGTAAAATATGCAGAGCATATGCTAAAGGCAGCATCTCCCCTGCCTAAGCACAGCAGCCCTCCCTCTCTCTGCTCTCCCCCAGCACAGGCTGTGATCCCAGGTATTTCAGCCCCTCTCTTTTGTTCTTCGCCTAGGAGAGGTATTTATTTTTATTTCCTCCCCTGCACGCTGCTTTCACTGTTTAAGGACTCCTGTTTCAGCCTGCTTACAAATATATTCCAGCTAGAGCTGTGCCCTAACTTCTCTGCCCCTTCAAAGGAAAGACAAATACGAGGCACAGTGGAAAAGCTGCCTGAAATAACAAGCCAGCTGGAGCATGGGATTGCCTCCCCTGTATTTACCCTCTCCCACTGCACGGTCCTGTGCAGGCAGTCAGGGATTTCAGACAAACCTCCAGCCCTGCCATCGCTGCTGCCCCATCTCCTGCTTTTACCCCTGAGCAGCCAAACCTGGCTGACATCAGCTTTGAGTTACAAAAAAGGGAAATGAGAGGTTCCTGATGGAGAGTGGGAATATTTGCTTTGATGATCGCTGGGATAAGAGCCAAAAAAATAAGAACAGCCTTTTGGGAGGCATAAACCAGCTGCTAGGTGCTGGGATTGGGCAGAAATCTCTTGTCAAGGTCTGCTCCTTTGAAGGTGTCACCCTGGTTGACCAGTGTGGTTGGAGAGGGCAATTTTCTTCCTCCAATCCATGGTCGACCCAACAGTCCATCAATTCCTCCAGAAAGGAATGCAAAACAATCATTATTTACATGAAACTCCATCTCAAAAAGTGAACATCAGGAGGCTGAAAAAACCAGGCCAACAGGAAGGATCCTTGGCCCTGCTCCTGGCAGCCATGGAATTGTGCTACAGAGCCTCTCCCATTGTGGGGCTTCCCATTCTACTGGTTTAATAAAAGTGCTAAAATCTACAGTAGGCCGTTCAAATTCCCAACAAAACATGCTCACTTCCCCTTGGGAGTCACAAGAAGTGGTTTCCCCAAAATCATCCCATGGGCCCACACTTGTGTGCAGAGGTGCCAGACCTGGAAGCAAGAATTGTGCACCATGGAAGCAAATGGGGCCTGACTGGCTGCTCTACTGTTACAGATGTAATAAAGCAAATTATTATTATTATTACTATTATTAATAATAATATCCCAGGCACCCAAACTGACAAATGCTGCAGCCCAGTCCCTGGGGCAGGCAGGGAGCTGTCATCTCTCTGCTCACACCAAAGCTCCTGGGGCAGTGGCCGAGCAGAGGGATTGGCTGCCCTGCACACAGCTCTGAAATTCTCCCCCACTTCCCTCTCTCTGCAAAACAGCCCAAGGATTCAGGTTCTCCTGTGCCACCCCACAGGTGAGCTGGCTGGTGACCAACCCTGCTTTCTCACCTGCTAATTCTCCTCTCCTACCTGGGGCCTTCTGTCAGGCATTCCTCTTCCACACTAACCCCGGCTCTCTCCTCCTCCCCCCACACTTCACTCATCCTAATTTCCCAGATTTCAGAGAAGAGGTGAGGAAAGCTGTCACTGGTAAAGGGAGCTCTAATAGAGCAGAACAGCACGAGCCCTTTTGTTTCTCTAGGTGATGTCAGAAGGAGCAGGAGGAGTGAGAACCGTTTCCTCCTGTCCTGGGTTGACGGTGCCTTCTATCCCATATCGTGGACTGTGTTGTTATGTCTAACAGCCAATGCTTGGCTGGCTGTGGCTTCTGCTGCTCTGGCTGCTTTTGGCTTTGGCTTTTGCTGGCCGGCTGCTGCTGCTGCTGCTGCTGCTGCTGCTGCTGCTGCTGCTGTGGCTCCTGCTTGCTGCTACCATAGCCACTTTTGCTTTCTGCTGCCTGTTTTTGCGCTGTTTCTGAGGTTTTTTTCCCTTCCTTTTCCCTTCCCCCACCACCCCAAAGATTTGGACCAGCTCCGGACCTGACCTGAGGATCTCCGAGGATCTCTGAGCCCGTGGAAGAAGCTCTGTGCCCTCCCCCCACAGTAACTTGAGCCTTTTCCTTTTCTCTTATGGGGGGAAGAGTTCTTGTCAATAAATCGGTTTTTTCCACTTTTCTCCTCCAAAGAATTTCCTTCCCAAACCCAGGGCTGGGGGCGGGGAGGGGTGGTGGAGGTTTGTCTTAGGGGACTCCCTCTCAGAGGTTCTTCTCCTAATTTTCCCTAAACCAACACACCTCCTCAGCTCCCGGGTGGCTGCTTCCTCCTGCAGGTACTGACCTGCTCACCTTTCCCAGCTCTGCAGCAGAAGCCCCCTGGGCTCTGCAGCAGGAGACCTGCAGGGCCATCCCAAAGCTGCTCCTTCAGCAGGCAGAGAGCAGAGGTGCTGTGCTCAGTGGCCCCACGCCTCACCCCCCTCGCGCGGCGCAGAGCCGGGGTGTTGCCATGCTCGTGCCTGCATGTTTTTGGTTTTGGGAATTCCATTCCCAGGCACGGTCTTGATGCACAAAGTCATGTTCTGTAAACTACCGAAGTTCCCACATCTGTTCCCAGAGGAGGAGCTTCGGTGATGGTCTCTGGAAAACGAGCAGTGGTTCCCAAGGGTCCCACCTCTGGGGTGGGCACCTCTGTAAATGTACAAAAAGAGTCAGGAAAATAAAGGAGGGGTCTCTTGCTTGCAAGAGCTCCACGCAGCCTCATTGATGCACTCCCTGCCTCGTTTCTGTGTGTCCCCCACAGCGATACCGGGGTCACCAGCAGCGCAGGGCGTCTCCTTCCTGGCTGTCACCACTGTCATTTCCCAGGAACAGAGGGACCAGGCTGGTTGTGTCACCACGTCACCAGGCTCATTTCTGCCCACAGCTGCCTGCTTTTCAATTACCACCTGCCCCAGGTCAAAAAGAGCTTGACCCCTGTCACCCAGCGAGAGCGTGCTCAGCTCTGACCTGTGGCACAGAACAAATCCTGCGGCACACGTGAGCAGCACAGGGAGCACCACCTCTCCTGCACTTCTCTAGAAAGCAAAGTCCTGTTAAAGTCTTTCAGGAGATCAAGGAAAGCCCAGAAGGGCTTAAGGCTGAAGCCCCCAAGCTCTCCAATGGCATTGTGACCTACAGAAACCACAACATGAAACAGAATCTCCCTGACATCCTTTTGGAGCCTCAGTCCTCAGTTCTGGCACAAGTCAGGTCAGCCAGCACAGGATGTGGAGCTGCTGGAGAGAGTCCAGAGGAGGACATGGAAATGCTCCAGGAGCTGGAGTCCCTCTGCTCTGGCCAGGCTGGAAGAGCTGTGGGTGTTCACCTGGAGAAGAGAAGGATCCAGGGAGACCTCGGAGCCCCTTCCAGTGCCTGAAGGGACTCCAGGAGAGCTGAAGAGGGACTTGTGACAAGGGTGGGAGTGACAAGACAAGGGGGAATGGTTTCAAGCTCAGAGAAGGCAGAGGGAGATGGGATATTGGTAAGAAATTCTCCCCTGTGAGGTTGGTGAGGCCCTGGCACAGGGTGCCCAGAGAAGCTGTGACCTGTGATCCCATCTCTGGAATTGTCCAAGGCCAGGTTGGATGTTGCTTGGAGCCCCCAGGGCTATTGGGAGGTGTCCCTGCCCATGTCAAGGGGTGGAATGAGCTGATCTTTAAGGTCCCTTCCAACCCAACCCACTCTGTGATTCCATGACCCTCAGTGCTGCCCACCCAGCCAGGGGTTCCCCGAGCTGTGGGATGAGCACCAGGCTCCTGGCAGACCCTGGGGGTGGGAAGCTGAACCAAGGCCAGGAAAATGCAACCAGGTACATTTAAAACCAAGGTGTGATGCCACCTTTTCCTTTGCTGGCACTGCACCACACACAAAGTGGGGTGCCCAGGCACGCTGGGGGCAGTGACAGCCCACTGACAGCTCCTGGCTCCAACAAGGGCAGGGCAACCACCAGCCAAACCCATGCTGCTGGCACAGAGCTGCAGAAAATCAAACTTAGGGACAAGCAGAGATGACAAACAGCCACTTCAGCACTGCTGCTACAAATTTGAGGGGGAGATGGGCCAACTTCACACATCTGTCTGTCTTCACAGGAGGCTAAATTAAGAAATCGCCATAGAAGAAAACACAAAATCTCTGCCAGTGTGGCCAGTGATCTTCATCTCCTGTGGCACCACGAGGATGGGCCTCACCCAGAGGGCTGGCCCTTCACACAGGCTCTGCCAGGAGAGCAGGAATTTCCCCTGAGCACAGCCAGGCCTGTCCCTGCTGCAGCACCAAGCAGCGTGTGAGGATGCAGACCCCAAACCCACGCTGGGCTCCATCCCTCTCCTGCCTGTTGCTGCAGCTCCTCACAGCCACCTCTGCCTGCCCTCCCTCCCCAGCCTGAGCCACCCTCCCAGGCCTGAGCATCAGATTTCAGTGCCCGTTTCACCGGGAGAGAGATTTTTTGTTCTCTCTAGCGCTGGTGCTGCTCCTCTCCGTGTCTTTCAGGATGAATCATTGCTGGTTTAAGCACACAGCAAAGATTTATGCAGTAATAGATGTGGGGAATAGCTGTGGCTCTGGGGTCTCAGAACAATAATACATAATTCAGAAATTAATACAGGGTAGCAAAGACAATGGGATTTGAAATGAACATTATCAGCCAAAGCAAAAGGAAAACTCCACAGGCTCGTCGTGTGCAGATGCCTCCACCATCCACACACCCAATTATAACTTTAGCTCTTACAAAGGGAACTGACTTAAACCATTAAATCTTTATTATTTTTTTTCCCCGTGGTGGGAGGGGGAGTGGGAGTGCAGATTCCTTAAAGATAGAGAGTTTAAATTAAGCTTTAAAACTGTGACTGAGCAAGATTTAATACTGACAATTAGCCTGGACAAACAGTTAATCGTCCTGCAGGCATAATTTATATATTCTCTGTGCAACAGGGAGAGAATGTCAGCACATTGCACTGCAAATTAGTGCAATAAAAGAATCTCATAACCTCTAACAGCTCTGCTGTCTGACAAAGAGAGATCATTCCTCCTCTCCCCACGCTGTTGCCTAGCCACACGCCCATCACCCTGGGCTGCTGCTCTTGCATTTTAGACCCGATTTCCCAGCTGCACCCCACTGCCCAGACCTTCCTGCCAGCCACACCACTGGGGGAGAGCTTTGCCAGATCCCCTGGAACGAGCCAGGTTGGAGCTCTGGTGAGAAGAAGGGAAAAAGATAAGCAAGGATGTGGTGATGATCCCTGAGTCCTGAGTTAGCAAAGCAGTTAAACACGAGCCTAAGGGTAAGGATAGGCCTGGGCTGCAGCCTGGGGCTTGGACCCAAGTTCAGGAAACATCTGTCCAAGGTGGGCATTGGCCAGCCTGGATGTATGTCAGGGTGGTGGTGAGGAGCTTGTGTGCTTCCAGGTCAGGTGTTTCAGGTAAAATTCATAAGTGGCAGCAACAAACAGCACTTTTTTTTTCTTTTTTTTTTCTTTCCTTTTTTTTTTTTTTTTTTTTTCTTTTTTATTTTTTTTTCTTTTTTTTTTTTTTTTCCAAAGAACTTTGGCAGTGTCTGGGCCACTGTGATGAGTAATAAAACTCCCCCTATAAGGATCTCTTTGGATGGTTTTATTTGGTAAGGGCACATGGGCTGGGACACCTCTTGGCAGACCATGGCTGCATCTCATTCTTTATATTCTCATGTTAAATCCCCTTTAGAAAAAGTTAAATATCCTCTCAGTGTTCCCCATAGGTCCAGTGGCTATCATTGCAAGCCATATGTCACATCACAACAGAAAGAAAGCAGGAACTCATAATGAAGGAGAAAAGAAAAAAAAAAAAAACACCTTTAACAATGTAGCCCACATCCAATATTATTATTTCAAGAGTATTATTTCAGTGGAGGCTTTCATAATGACTTACTGACCTAAACTATTAAAAACCGTCCCCATGTCTGCAGTGGAACAGATGAAGTACTCCAGAAATAGCTACAATTCAGTGATACATACATTATACACTCTGCAAATTTGTTGAGGAACTTTTATAAGCAGGCTATAGAAAATTAAATTAATTATTAATACAGATCAGCAATATCTTTTGGCTCATCTCCTGCTAATACCATACAGGTGGCCTGTGCTATCCTATTCTTCTATGCAGAATTTTCTCTGCTGAAATTCTTTTTGCCTTTCTGTGCTAAAGGAGTCTGTGGGAAGCTGCTGTATGCAAAGAATTTGTTTTAAGAAAGGCAAAATGTTAGATCCCTCAAAATCAGCTCCTAACCAGTGGGAGACACAGAGATATTGGCAAAAAAAAAAAAAAAAAATCTTGTCTTATTCAAGCATATCCTTATTTCCTGTGAAATTAAATTTGCATTTCTTTGGGGGTAGAAGAAAAAAAGGAAGTGGGGAATTAAAGTCCAGAGAAAGCTAGTGCAGGGATAAAATATAAAACTCTACTGGGACTTCCAGCTTTTAGGCACAGCAGGAAACTCAATACAGATTTACTTAAAATAGGTTAACAAGGCAGTTTGCCATCATCTTCTTTTAGCACTAGAGGACTCTGCTTTCGAAGGACACAATTAAGGGAAAGGAGGAAGAATCAGGACTCGGTGGTGCATTTCCAGCATTGCCTTCCACTGCAGCTGGAGCAAATAAAACCTTTCTGCTTCGTTTTAGTATCAGAAAGGTGGAGAGAACAGGCAAGTAGGGCAAACCAGCACAGGCCTGTGCTCCTCACCTCCTCTGCAGGACCCCACAAGCTCACTTGCATCCCAGCCTGCCTCCAGGTTTACGGGAGAAACAAACAGGGAGGGGTTCTTGTAAGGAAAACAGCCACTGAAAATCATTACTGATTTATTTCCCCGTGAAAAGCTGGCATTTTGTAAAGCCTTCTGTTCAAGAACAGCCCCAAATGTCAATGAAACACATTAAATCTCTTGTTTATGATAATTATGCATTAGTTTGTCTGTTGTGACTAGAGTGAACCTACCAAAATAGTAGGTGAGTAGTAGGTGAAATGCTACTGTTTTTTGAAGTAATGGCATCTACTAAATACTGATCAAAACAACTTTTTGTCTTCTGCAAAGAATTATACCTTTTGTAACAGACATCTGCCAGTTGGATGTCATGAAATAAAACACGGAGATATGGGAGATGGAGAATAAAAGCATAAGGGAGACAAGCTGAATAGTCAGAATTCCAAAATTTCGTTTTCTTTTTTGAAACAAATTTCTCAGAACTGAATAATTCTGAGGAGCTCAATTAAAAAAAAAAAAAAAAAAAAAAAAAAAAAAAAAAAAAAAAAAAAAGCTTTTTCACTGAAGAAATGAATGGGTTTGTATCTGGAAATAGCTCAGTTTCTGGTGAGATACGAAAGCTTCAGCCAGACTAAATGGATGTTAACTGGGGGAACCTCAGGGGAGAAAAGGAGGTAGAAGAGCAAATTTATTGCTCTCTACAAATGTATTGCTCTCCACCTGACAGGAGGCTGTGCCCAGGTGGGGACCAGGCTCTTCTCCCAGGGAACAGGACAAGGGGAAACAATCTCAAGTGGCACCAGGGGAGGTTTAGGTTGGGCATCTGTAGCAGCACATGTGGCAGCAGTGATCATCGTGTCCAGGGAGGTTCTGCCACCAGCAGAGAAACAAAGGAGAAAAGTCTCTTTCTTAAACTCCAGAATCCATTTTTACTCCCTCCACCCCGAACTGGGGAGAGGGTGAGGTAGAAGAGAGTGATCCTGTGGTTTTCCTCAGTTATATAGTGTCTCAGGTCCGTGGGTGGTACAGGGGGCAGGGCAGGGGGTAACTGACCACAGGGAAGACAGAAAGTGGACACCAGGCCCCCAGAGCCAATGGGGAAATAGGGAAAGGGGAAACCATGGCAGGGGTGATGGGCTTGAGAAACCCAGGGAGAAGATTACACCATGTTTGCAGGGAACTGTAGCAGAATTTCTTAGGGAACGTGGGCATGAGGTATTTTGGGATGAGATTTGGACCACCCCAAACTGGGCCTCAGTTTCAGGCCTGTCTAGGAGTAGACAGGCCTGTGGCACAGTTAGAAATTCACTTTAAGGTGTGTTTAAGCATTAGATAGCATAGTTACAGTGTGGTTACGGTGACTTCCTTTAGGGTGAAATTGTTGACATTCTTTTTTACACTGAATGCCAGTTAGAGAACACCTGTAAACTATCTGAAACTGTATTTAACCCCCCTCCTCAGGAGAATAAATGGAGAACACATGATCTAACCATGTTGGTCGTATGTGTGTTGCTCTGACCAGCTTCCCACTTTAATTAGGAGTCCCCTGGTTTCAGGGAACCATGCAGGAGAAGCCTTTGTTACACCTGGGAGGGGTCGCTTTTCCAGGGCAAGGCAGTTGGAAATTCCTTTAATGGTACAAGGGAATCCACAGGAAATCAGGAAAGATTTCTTCACCAAAGCCCTGGCAAGCACCAGAAGAGGCTGCCAGGGCAAGAGGTGGAGTCTCCACGATTTAAAAACCGTGCAAATGTGGCTCTCAGGGACGTGGTTCGTTGGTGGCCTTGGCAGTGCTGGGTCAGTGGGTTTGGCTCGTGGCCTGAAAGGTCTTTTTCCAACCTAAATGATTCTGTGATCACAGAGTTAGCAGCACTCGATTCTCACACGTGCACTGAAGGCCTGGCAGCACCAGCTCCCCAGGATGGCTCTGGGTGCTGCTAATTAAGCCCAGGAGCTCAGCCTGGATGTGCAAAGCGCCTCGCAGGGAAGAAGTGCCTTTCACACCTAGTCACTGTGCATTATAGATCTGTTCCAACAAAATTATCCCTTCAGCATCCGCTGGGTTGGACGTGGTTTCACATCAGTCATCCCCGAAATAGAAGGCTGGGAATGGTCTTTATCCACTTAATGAGGGTGGTAATCACTTTATTCCAATGGGTGCAGTCTGTAGCCCACGTGCACAGTTTATAGCACTAAAAAGGATCCTTCTCACACCTTCAACTTCCAGTGGTGGTTTCAGAAAATGCAAATAATTTTTTAATAAAAACTAGACTGTTATGGCCACAATTGCTTTTCTTATTGTTTATTGCAACTCTCTGTAAGTTTAATAAAATTAAAATTCGTTGTGTAAACACACTTCCAGTCCTTGGTACCTGCTGTTGGCTTACTGTGAAGTATTTTACTGCAGAACGCTCTTCAATGATCCCAAATCGTGACACCAGAGAGCAGCCAGACCTCAGAAGAAGGCTGAGCTCCCCTTTGTGTCCCTCTACCAGCAATTCCTTCATTAATAAACGAAATAGACCCCCGAAAGTTTTAATTTTGGCTGTGGCAAAAGCGTTTGGGCCCATCTGAGGGCAGGCTTGTTCATTTTTGCTCACAAGGCTTCTGATCTTTCCGGAGGCGTGGAAGGATGGGAGTACACACAGATCAACGGCAGGGAAATCTGCGAGGAGCTGTAAGAGGGGAGAGGGGGGGGAAACGGGTCAGATTTTTAGGCCGAGCAACATTAAAGGTGCCCCCTTGAAGGAGTCAGTGCTAATGAGCCAGCAAATTATCGCGCCGGAGTCGAAACCGGCCCTCCTGGTTCTCGCGGATCCGGAGAACCAATCTGGAGGTGCCCAAGTGGAAAATGATGTGGTTTGTGGAGGTCACTACCTCAGGTCGCTGTTTGTGAGGGCTGCCGGGGCTGCCCACAAATATATCACAGCCGAAGTCACTCACAGCCAGCGGCTGCGACCTTTGCAGAGATTAGGGAGCAGCTGCAATTGCGAGGAAATAGGCTGGGAAATGGGCTGGGAACGACAGCGGGGCTTGTGCAGGGCTCTGTCGGCACAGCAGGCTCCTTCCAGCAAACATTGCCCTGCCCAGGTTCCAGCTGCAGTGGGAACCACTTCCCCCAAAAGGCTGTTTGCCCCCCCAGGTAAAGCAGAAAAGCAACGGGGAGAGGGGGAAATGGGGTCTGACATGAAGGGGCTTCTCCTCTCTGAGCATCTCTGAGGGTAGAGCTGGGAAAGGAGCCTGCTGCCAGAATAAAGGCACTGGAGGCAGCGTTGCTTTGCAAGCTCCAGTCTGATTTTCTTCTCATTAGAGCACATACATCTCAGTGTTTTTAGTCATTAGTGTTTTACATCCCTCGGAAAAATCCATATTTTGCACGAGCTGTCTCAGTGTTTAGTCTCTTACATTTCCCTGACTGAGTTTTCTGCCTGTTCCCCGTCTTGTTAATTCTCTTCTCTGTTTTCCCATCTGCCCTGATTCATGAAGCACCTCTGAATGTAGCAGAAGCTGCCAGGAGGGAGGCAAGGCAGCCCTTTAGAGCAAGGTAAATCCATGAACAGCTTGGAGTCATAGAATCATGGAGTGGTTTGGGTTGGAAGGGATTTTTAAAGGTCACCTGAGTCCATCCCCCTGCCGTGGGCAGGGACACCTTCCATGAGAGCAGGTTGCTCAGAGCCCATCCAACCTAACCTTGAATATTCCTGGGGATGGGGCAGCCACAGCTTCTTTGGACAACCTTTGCCAGGGCCTCACCACCTTCACTGTGAAACTTTCTTCCTGATATCTGTGGGATATAAGACATGAAACAACCCATTTCATCTCAGCTGCAGGATCATGCCTGCGAATCTCTGCCTTCTGCAATGGGGACAGAGACAGGGACAGCTCCTCCAGGCCCACCTCGAGCTCCCCAAACCCTTCAGAGGAACCTTGGAAAAAGAGAATCCCCTCCCTCCCAAACACGGGGGGCCACTGAACATTCACATTATTTCTTATAACAAGGTAGGGGGGGATTACAATGGAAACTGAGATACAATTAATTACCTGTTAACTGGAATGAAGGACCTTCTGCTCCCAATATCTAACCCAGTTTAATTATAGGTGTCTGGAGCTGGGGGAGCCTGTGTGTGTGTTCACAGGTGGGGTGGGAGGTGGTAATAGGGACCCCCACACCGTAATCCTGCCTCCAGCCTCTCACCGTACCTGCTCTTGCTCTGTGCAGTAAGCATGAAGAAGGGGCTTTGGATTACAAAGAGAGACCTCCCCCTCACCTTGTAATTACCAAATTAACACATTCTAATGGGTGAAGTACTCCAGCAGCAGACTATGATTAATGCACAAGTCCAATTAGCCGCAGATTCTTTCCCTCTAATTTTAGCCCACTTAAATAGCATGAGACAATCTGTAATGTCTCTGGGGTGAGCCTCCCCTCTACACAAGCTCCCTCCTCTGCCATTTAATGAAATCTCTTGGTGTTTCATGCGAGAGGCAGCTCAACTCTGCCCCTCTGCTGGAAGCCTTGCTCCGGCACAGCAGCGGCAGGGCTGAGGCGCGGGCGGGGAGGAAGCTGTCTCCCTTAAAAGACAAAAAAAAAAAGAATACCTCGCCTCAAAAACATCACCTGACATCACCTGACATCACCTGTGACAGCTTATCTGCTGTCACACCAGGTGGAGAGGCGGGGGCAGCTACAGAGAGACCGAATTGAAGCTCCCTAAGAACGCTGCTGATGTCCCCAAACCTTACACCCACCAGGAGCCTGGCTGGCGGCAACCCAAATATTTCTGAAAATGACTACTCAGTCACATGAGCTTCCAATCTGGCCCCTATCTAAACACAAGTCCCTTGCTCCAACAGCACCATAGATACAGCGATTGTTAGAGCTCTCGTTTCTTTAACAAAACACTCGGATTCTTTTCGCTCTGGAAGAAAAAACAGGAGAAATTCCTCAGAAATGGCCTTTGCTGAGCCCCATTTTCAGTGTCAGAGGGGTTTTCCAGTTGGCCCCACTACCATTTCACTGGTTTAATAGAGAAGGAATCCAAGGACAGAGGCAGAGAAGGAAAATCAACAAGAAGCTCAAATGATTGTGGGTGGCATGACTGAGCCCAGGAAGGAAAGAGAAAAATGGTTCTTTGTGCCAAAGCTGGAGGAAGCTCAACCCAGCAGCGCAAAATAACCATTTTTAGTAAGAGCCTTTGCCCAGTGAGGAAGCCTCAGGAAGGTGGGACACTGGTGCACCCCCACCTCTGGCATCTGAGTGCAGCCTTTGAGGGGCAGCCACAGAACCCTGGGCAGGAGGCAGGGTCTGCTCCTGGGGGAACAGTCCAGTGGCTGCTTGGAGAGGATCCTGTGTCCCCCTTTGTCCCCTCAGGGAAGCACAAATGTCAGCTGAGAACTGAGCAAACTCATCAGGGGGAATGGCTTCAATCTGGCAGAGAGCAGGGTTAGATTGGGTGTGAGGAAGAAATTCTTCCCTGTGAGGGTGGAGAGGCCCTGACATGGGTTGCCCAGAAAAGCTGTGGCTGCCCCATCCCTGGAGGTGTTCAGGCCAGGTTGGATGGGGTTTGGAGCACCCTGGGGTAGTGGAAGGGAAGTGGAAGGGGTCCCTGCCCATGGCAGGGGGTGGGATGAGATAATCCTAAAGGTCCTTGCCAACACAAGCCATTCTGGGATTCTCTGAACTCCCTGCTGCTCCTAAGCCATTACCTGACAAGGCAGATCTGCAGTGCCTGGGGAAGAAAAGCAGTGAAAGGAGCAATGGCACAAACTTTCTGAGCTATTTGCAGTATCCCCTCATATGAGAAATACTAAAATATGAGAAATACCCAAGGATTTTCACCCTCCCAAATGGCAAAAAGAACAGGTTTCAGCCAGGCTGCTCATTGCTGGTGCTCCCCAGTTTGGTTGGGGTTGTTTTTTGGGGTTTTTTTGCACAGTATTTACCAACAACAAAATTTGAGCAGGAACCAAGAGCAAAAATTTCCCACCAGCCCTGTGGACACTCAGAAATGTGCAGAGCCTCCAGACTGGGGGATCCATAACATTGGAAGCTGGTTTGTGGACTTCACCCCGCTGTGAGAGGGAGAGGAGGACACGGCTTCTGCAGAAGGGAGGTGCAAGTGACACTTGGCAAGGTCGCACAGCGCGTCCATGTCAGAGAAAATCGCTCCCCCAGCTGCTCCTGATGCTCCTCTCTCCACCCAGCCTGGGACAAAACTCTCCTGTCACCATGAACAGACAACTCAGTGCCTCCAGCATCAACCTTTTTCATTTTATTAAAACACAACCTCATATCTTTATTAATAAACCCCAGTAAAATAGCAGCAGCTGGTTCTGTACTAAGCCACTCCCAGCACTGCCCTTTTTGGCCATTGTTTTCTAAGACATAAAGAAATCTAGTAAAGCTTCCTAAGCAGATGATGTTGTGTACAAAATATTAATGCTGCTTATCCCTAAACTGATATTTCTTTGAAGACTTTTAATAAAGCCCAGTTCCTCCAGAGCCTTAACCATGACAAACGTCAATAAATGTTATGAGTCCCTGAGGCTGAATTTTAAAGGAGCATTAAAGATTAAAGAATGCACAGGTCAATTACTGAAACAAGCAAACGACTTTAGGAGTAATTACATATAATTTTGCCTTGTTTATTTTGCATTAGTTATAAGTGTCCATAATCCTGTGTCCCCCCCCAGGGTCTCTTATGATTTGGGTTGAAAAATTCCTTCATCTCTTGTTTGATTTTAAGCGCAGTTGCTGGCTCCAAAAAGTGTTTTTTTTTAAAAAAAATATTTTTTGGTGCCATATATATATGTATATATATACACACACACATCTCCTCTGGTATCTCATCTATCCAGCACACATGTCCCAAGGCCCCTGTCCCCATGTCCCTGCTGGCACAGCCCATTTGGCTGCAGCAGACCAAGCAGTTCTCCCTTCCAACACCTGCATAAATGGCTAAAGACACAAAGTGGTGTGGTATAATCTGGATTATTCACCCATGAGGCACTGGCACCTCCATGTAAAACGAGTTGGATGAGAGAGGGCTCAGAGCCTGAGCTGCTGCCCCACCCCTGGGTGTCCCCAGCTGCTCCCTCCCCTCCCAGCTCTGTGCACACACATCACACTCAATATTAACATTCACTGAAGTTTTAATGCACTGGCAGGCTCCCACAGAAAACCTTCACCTGCCCATGCTCACGGGGTTGCCATCAGCTCCATTGAAGCTTGCCCAGGTACCAGCTGCTGGCCAACCCAAGGCTGCCCCAAACCCCAGAGCAGGGCAGGACGGGCCCTGGAGAGCCCAGAGGTGCTGAGAGGGGGCCTGCAGGGGATCAGAAGTGCTTGAGCAGGGCTTTCACCCATTTTCATTTCTCCTGTGCTCTCAGATGGCACCAGATTAGCAAAGTATTTACATAGCCCCTTACAAAGTGCATTTGATGTCGGGGCAGAGTCAGCATCTCTCATGTGGCTGTTCTGCCTGTAATGTCATTTTATAGTGTGCCTGCCCATAACAAGGGTAATAAAATAAATTTGGGAGGGGAGGCAGAGGTTGAGGAACACATGATGGAGGGATCTGGCCCCGTGTGCAGCCAGCAGGAAGGGGAAAGCTCAGTAATGGACGTGTCATAATCTTTCTGTGCCAGTTAATATACGTCCAGCCTTACACTGATGTTTTATTGCACTCCACACATTCAGCAGAAGCCCATTTCTTTTAAGTGATTTTGATAAGCTGATTGATGCAGGCCCTGTTTTTCTCATATGTGTGTGTTTGTAAGAACCCGTCTGCCTGATGCCATGGGCTTCTATCTAATAAAGGACCTATAATGTACTTATTTTCCTCCACCATGACTTTCCTCCACTTTCCCCTGCAATTTACTACTTTAGAGAAATTTAATCTGCCGCTGAAATTTACTGTATTATTAATGGAGAGTCAGTGCACAGCCCCACTGTAATTAAACTATGCACCAAAAAAAAAAAAAAAAAAAAAAAAAAAAAAAAAGGAAAAAAAAAAAAACTCAACCCACCCCGTGCTCAAATAGCATTGAGGGTTTCACTGGAACTACGTCCAGCCAAAAAATGCAAAGCCAGGCAGGATATCTTTGCTGGTTATGGAGCTCTCTGCTGCTTTTTTTGCAGAGCTGAGGTGGGAGGCAGATTGCCAACTTCCCCCAGCTTCCAGGGGAGCAGAGAAAACTCCTCATGGCAGGTGTCACCCATGCAAATCCTGGGCTGAAAGAGGGACAAGCTCACTCCTTTTGGTTAACAAAACACCAGAAGATCCCCAGGCCACTGTTTGAAGCTCTCTCACTTTAAAAGCAGAGAAAGCAGGGCTGCACCGATTTTTTTTTAAATTTTTTTTTAATTTATTTTTTTCTGGGTGTCTCTTTTCATTTGTCAAACCTCCAGAGCAGGATTAATCCATAAAGAGAATATTTGGCAGGAGACACGCAGAGGCAAGAGAGGCAGGGACAGCATTTCTTGGGACGGAGTGGGAAGGGCGAGGAATGCAGAAGGAAAACAAGGCGATGTTATCTCTGCTCCTTTCGCGGCGGGTTTGTTCTCTCCTGGTTTGTTCCCTCGGACTCTGCTCTCCAGCCCAAGACACCTGTGAAAACACCAGCTGGGCAGCCCAGAGCTCAGATCCGAGCTGCCGGGGAGGGCTGGAACAAAAGAAAGGAGAGAAAGGGACCGCCGGTAATTGCTTTTTATGCTTTTGTCAGCTCCCAAGTGCTGACAAAAGGAGCCAGAGTTGCAAACCTGCAAAACGCTCGAAATTCCCAGAGAAAATAAATAAATAAATAAATAAAAGTACCTCTGCTGCCTCGTTTTATACAACTTGCTGGGCAATTTCCATGTGCTGTAACCCGAAAGTTGGAAGGGTAAAAATGTGGGGGTTTTATCAAAACGAGACTCAGCTCCTCAGCAAAAGAGCCCCTGGTGCAGCAATTTTGGGCTGCGTGCACATCCATGGATGCTCAGAGCATCCCCAAACTCAGCTAAGAACAACACACAAAGCCCAAGCATCTTTGGCAAGGACAAAAATCTCCACTGATTTCAGATGCTCAGTGCTAATGTTTCTCTGAGAAGGTTGCAAAATGCATTATTTCAAAACTACAAGAAGCTGCAATGACAAGTGGTTTCCTCAACGGAGAATCAGAGTTGCATCCCCAGCAGCAGGATCACCCCTCCCTTGGCAAGGCCTGGGGTTCTGCTGTGGCAGACAGGAGATTTTCAGAGATTGGACACCACAATTCTGCCTTTTCTTGTTTTCTTTGTTTTCTTTTTTCTTTTCTTTTTTTTTTTTTTTAATTTTTTTTCCCCTCAATGTGTAGAGCAAAGTTTTCCCTCCATCCCCAAGCCTCCTGGAAGGTTAACTGAACTATTTTGCCCAAGCTAAAGGTAACCCACACATCTGATGAGAGCTGAAGTAGAGCCTGTACAACTGCAGGCCAAGGTTTTATACTCAAAATTGAGAACTGTTAGGCAACCTTAATTTTATTTTGTAATTTTCTTAATTTTATCTTGTTCTGACCCACTCTACCCACAAGAAACTGCTGCATGGGGTGTGCAGGTACTGAGGAAAGGCATTTTTGAATGTATTTTTTTTTAGCAGAAAACTCATCAACGTGATGTCCTCGAAAACATGAAACTATGCTGTGGACACATGGAGAGGAGGAACACAGGAAACACCCCAAAAGCTGAAAGAGTCTTTGCATCCCTTCCAGAAAGATTTTCAAATTCCCTAGCTGGAAGTAGGTGGAAGCTGAAAGGGCAAATATATAAAATAACAAAAAATTTTTTAAAAATCCTCATCTGTCTCCCTTAGGATTGAAAAGAGAAAGGAACTTGATGACAGAAAGCAGCTTCTTGACTTGGTAGTGCAGCCTCTTATTGGTATTTATTTGCCAGGCTGCAGTCCCCACGTCTCCTTCACTCATTTGGGAAGGTTTTGTACGGCGTATTTGTGAAGGATGATTGACTACAGGGAGTCTTTGTTGTACTATCTGCTGTAATTATTTTAATTCAAACACATTCCCTTATAGGACTGACATCATAAACGCTGTTTTCTATAACAAATAGCTGTCAAGGCTGTCAAGCAGATCTGCTTACTGTTTTATATCATTACGATATTTAATTTCAACTCCGCGCTCTTTGTCAAATGTTCTCAAGATTTCCTTTCCCCAGCAGCAGATCAGACAGACACCTTCAGCTTCCAGCAGATCACTCTTTAGGGTGAGGTCAGGGAAAGAGGGAGAGGGAATTTGCAGGGATATGCCCACATCCCAAGGGGAACTCCTGGCCAGTTTTAGCTTCCCACGTTGGTGTACACGGGGTGTTAGCAAACCACCTAGGCTGCTTGGGGGGTTTTTATGGCATGCTCAAGGCTCCAACCTTCTTAGTAATAAGATCACAGAGAAGCCTTTCTATTATCAGGTTATAAACAGGCCCAGGAGCTGATAGGAGCAGGCAGCACTTCATTCCCAGCTTCTTCCTGCCTTTCTCATTGATCTGACTTCCAGCCCTCCTTGTTAAATGAAAAGCTGTGGCTCAGAAATAAACACTTCATAGCCCTCAGAGGAGAGAGACAGCAGAGCCACCACCAGAGCCCGGTGTGTTTGGCTTAGAAAAAAAAATCAGGGTTTTGTGCCTGTTGCTGCTGTAGCAGCTCTGCCCTGACCCCCAAAGCAGCCTGGGCAGCACCTGCTCTGCCTGAGCCACCTCTGGACTTGCTCCTGCCACAGAACCCCGTGAGGAGAGGCACCAAGAGCCCCAAACACCTAGCTTTTATCCTTCTTCATTGAAACGCAAATCATTTCGCCAACCAACAAAGCCGGGGAGGGAGCTGCTGTGATCCAGGAGAGGTTTGGGACAGCGTGTCCTCTCCCACGGGGAGCTTTCCCCATTTATTTGGAAGGGAAACCACACGGGGAGTGGGGACAGGAGGTGCCAAATGGAAATGTGAGGGGTGCACAGCAAATCCCAGCCCTGCACCGCTGCGGACAGACAGACGGACAGACACCCAAGCTGTTCCCTGCGGGCTGGGCTGTGACACCCGACACGGGGGTTTCATCCTGGCTGCTCTCCTCGGTGCAGAGAGGGGCACAAACCCTCTGCTCACAGCCTTTCAGGGCAAGAGGAGAACCAAGCAAAGAGCTCCTGGGGTGCAGGAGCAGCCCAGAGGGATGGGAGATGCCCTCCCTGCCCAGAGCAGGCTGCCCAGACACCAGAGAACTCAAGACTGTCCCAGCTGCTCTCAGGGAAAAGTCCCTGTGTGTGCCCAGAGGGCTCCCCCAGCTCTCCAAGACAGAAGCCACCTTCACTCTGGTTATTCCTACCACATGCAGTACAATGCAGTCCTGGTTCGAGGCTCTTGGCAGAAATCAGAATTAATGAGAAGAGAAGAGACAGATGTGGCTCACCCACTCTCTCCCCCACACAAACACCAGTGCACTCAGAGCCACAAACACAGACCCTGCCCCCTCGGAAGGGCTCAGCACCAGCACAGCAAAAACATCGTTTGCTCAACTGCTGGGATGTGGGACTGCAGCCTGCTAGGAGCCCTGCACCCTGCTCTGCCACTTGGAGCTTATCATTTAATTAAATATAACACAGAGGGTTTGGGAGCCCAAGCCAGTGATGCACACTGAGCTGCTCTCCTCTCCCTCCTGCCTCCCACCAGCCTTCCCTGCCCGCCGAGCAGAGGTGTCTAACACTGTAACCTTGCTTTGCAGCACGCTGCTGCCATAAACCCTCAATAAATTTTACTGACTTTCCCCTGACCTTCATGAGGGACTGGACGAGCCACATCTCCCAGCAAAGATGGAGCTGTAAATATTTTATCTGTGCAGTAAACACAGCGCCGACAGCAGCAGCTCACTCACGTCCCGGGGATTGCTCTGCGAGCATCCCCGCTGTGCCGGGATGGAGATTTATCTGCTGCTTCAGGAAGAACCTGGGCACAAAGGCAGAGCAGCTCACAGAAAGGCATCCTTATTCCCAGCAGCTTCGTGTCACCTGCTGCCTCATTACAGAGCCATTCCCCAGCTCCGTGGGAAAGGCAGGGAACTGGAGCCAGGCTGGCAGGGAGGCAGAAGTGCTAAATGCTCTTTCAGCAGAGCCCTGAGCCAGAAAAACCCTAAAACATGCTGGAGTTTGACAACAGGAGATGCTGCGGGGTTTCTATCACCTGGGGTTTGTTCTTTTGCAGACCCTGGCGTTGAGGTTTGAGGGGAGGGGTTCTGAGATGAAAATTAATTCCCATTTCCCCCCCAGCCACGGAGATCTCTTACAAGTTCAAGAGTATTCACACACAACCAGGTTTCTCACTGCTGCAGGCCAGCAGAGGCTGACCCATTTCCAGCAGGAAATCCCCCTGCTTTGGGGGATAACTGCATCCTGGGGGTGCAGCACCTGCAGCCTGCACTGCTGCCACTCAGAGCTCGTGCTGCTGGGAATCACAGCGATGCTGCAGGACACAACCACTGCCTCAAAACTGGCCCCCCAGGACAGCAGCTGGGCTCTGGGATGCTGTTTGATGGGGATCTCCAGCACCTGTAACAGCAAAATGGGGTGCTGTGGTCCCAGTACACTCTGAGCTCTTGCAGCTGGTGGCTGCCCTCCAGTAGAAGGTGGCCAAGCTCTACGTAGCCCTGGGGATCCCAGCAGCTGGAGCCACCCACCTGCAGTGAGCAGGCCTAGAAGAAACCCTGTCTTTCAAGGGATTTTTGTTAGGGAAACAAAAAAAAAAGCTCCTTTCTGCCAAGCCCAAGGGGTGTTGAGGGTGAGGAAGAGGAGGGCAGCGAGACTGTCACCAACCAACTCCCCTGCAAGGGTGAAAAGCAGCTCACGTGGGACACAGTCCATCTCTCAGGGTTTAAATCTGTTCCGTGAAATGTCCTGTTCTGTCCAATTTTAAACACCCCCAAAAGACAACACTCCGTCGAGGCATTCCCACTTCTCTGGATCCCCGCAGGGTAACCGAGCACCACTACTCGCCCACACTACTGAGCTACCCCTCAAAAAAAGCCCAAAGCTCCTCAAGATCTTTGTTCTCCCTGGTCACCATGTGCCCTCTGAGCCTCTGGCACACCCATCCACCCTCCTGCAAGCCACCCACCCCGGCCCTGCAATATTCCTTAAGGCAAAACCCACTTCTGCAAAGGCAATCCCCAAGGATCCAGCCCTTTTGTTGTGCAGCACGCGCTGCCAGGAGACAGGCACGTGAAATGCCTGCTGCTATAATTGAGCCAGGAACCAGCCAGCCTCCCAAGGCTTTTTTTTTTTCACTGACAGCCCCCTTGCTCCGGCTTCCCCAGCTCCACCGCTCCTGCTGCTGGCAAGGGATGGCACTGCTGGCACAGCAAGGGGGAGGTGGGCTACTGGCTTGGCTACTGGCCTGGCTACTGGCCTGGCTCCTGTCTCTCCTGGCTTGAAGTGCTGCCCCCCTGCTCGCCCCCCACCCTGGGCTGCTGTGCTAGCTCAGTTTCTGGGGAGCTTTGGGGGAAATACTTCAGGGGATGTGGGTAAAAGGTTCAAAAGAGGCTCTTAGCTCAGGGGTATATTCCAAGGCTTTATTCCCAAAGGGGTTGCCAGGAGCAAAGAGGGCGAACAAGGAAGAGCAGGGGTTTATTTTATCTAGACTCTCTGTCCCAGGACAGATAGCTGGCACAGAGCCATAGGTCAGAGATAAGGGAAGGACAGGCTCAAACTAGTAGGTTACAGTTTTAGGGGGTTCTGGGGAAAAACCCATTTCCCCAGAGGAACACAACACTGGCTGTCCTCAGATGTCCTTCCTGATCCTGCTGGCTGCATCTGGCCCTAAATCTTCAGCTTTCTCCCCAGGTGAAGCAGCCCAGCTTGCCCTGGCATGGCCTGCTGCTTTGGATCCTCCTCATCCCCTCCCTCGTGGAAAGTGGTAAGTAAAAAGCCTCCTGCCCAGTGGAACCTCACTGCAGCAGCTTCAGAGGTCAGGGACAGCCCAGCCTGTCCTGCAGCAGCCTGTTTTGGGTTGTTTTCCCCCATTCAGAGCCCTCTGTGAACACAGACACAAAGGCACAAGGCTCACAGGGAGCCAGGCTGCTCAGTTTGCAAAGGGTTACCTCCAGAGAGGAAAGGGTTCCTTCTGTCTGGCAAAGGCTCCCAAGCACCACCACCACCACCACCCCCCTCCCGATTTATTTCTGCAATTGTAATTAAGGCCCTGACAAAGTGGTTTAGCTGCCTGAGTCTTTTGTTCAATTTATTGATTAGCTATTTCTCAGAAGTTCATTACCATCCAGAGGCTGGGAATTGGGAATTGGGTCTATGTGGTTTTTCAAGGCTTCATCTCTGCTTCAGATGATTAAATGCAGCCACAACACATCCATCCTGCATTGAACAGCTCTGCCCAAGGTCAAACATTCATGCAAAACAGGAGTGCATATCTGCATGTCTAAATATCATCTGCATGAATTTCCAAGTGGATGTTTTTAAAGCCTTCCCAGCAAGTAGGGGAGGAGGAAAAAAAAAAAAAAAAAAGAGTATTTATGGAGGTAAGGCAGGTCGTATCTTAATGCTCTTAATACAATATCCTTTAATTATAAACTAATGTATTAAAAAAATATCTCAAGATCAACTCCCTCAAAGGAGGAATGGGGGAGGTGGGAAATTGCTATTGGCACAAATTGGCAGCTCCTGCTCGGGAGCAGAGGGCTGAACGACAGGGTGGACAACCCTGCAAGGCAGAAACACCGAGGAAATGCTGGATGCCACCATCCATCTCATACTGGGGGGAACAAAAGGCTCCAGTACACAATGCTGTCCATCAGCAATCTTCATTAAGTTCACTATTTATCACAAGCACAACATTCCACACCCCCCCCCCCCCCCCCAACCTGCTGTCTTCTCCTTGAGAGATTTTTCTAGGCAAATGAGATGCAGCAGGTTTCATCCAGATTTCCATAGAGCATTTGTCATTAGCTAAGCTTGAGGAGACAGGATTTAGTAGAATCTGTGACATGGGTGAAAGTCTCAACGGCAACTGAAGGGCACGGCACGAGGAGGAAGGAAATTATTGATGGAGAAACCAAAAAACTCCACTTATTCAATGTTTTTCAGTCTTCTGACCACAGCATAGTTAAAATAAGTAGGAAACAAACACAACAAGGAAAGGTGCAAGAGGGTGCCAGGGTAGCAGGGAGCTGGAAGGGACACAGGTCACACCAGGACAGCTCAGGACCAGGGTCAGAGGTGGATAAGTGCCCAGGCAGTGGCCAAGCAGGCCAATAGCATCTTGTGGTCACAGGAGCAGGGCAGTGAGTGTCCCACAGCACTGGACACCTCACACCCAGGGTCGTGGACCCCAGCAAGAAGGACACTGAAGGGCTGGAGCATGTCCAGAGAAGAGAATGGAGCTGGAGAAGGGGCTGGAGCACAAGTTTCAAGATTGTGCTGCCCTTTCCTGAGCCTCCTATCTCCAAGGGACACAATCTCCCTCCTCCTCCTCCTCCAGGCACTTGCTCTGCCATCTCCCGGGGTCAAGACCAGACACAGAGAGGATGCACGGGGGATAAGCAGGAATTTCTGCTTCTAACTGGGGATTTCATCACTTGGAAGACCAACATGATGCCTGGAGGCATCGTTTAGCATTTCCAGTAGAGAAAGGTACATTCTGGCAACTCTCATCCCTTCTGCCCAAGAAAGTCACTTGAAGAGACACAGTCTGTGAAGGAAGGAGGGAGATTAAAGCAGTTTAAAGGGATGCAGCCATTTAAATGACAGAAGAAACTGCCAATAAATGTACTGAGGGTGTAAACCTCTGGGTGAGGAGCTAAGGAGCAATGCTGAGGGCCATTAGATGGACACAGAGATAATACAGCTCCAGTGCAGGAAATAAATGTACAGCTGGACCCTGCACATCTCTGCTCTGCAGTGAGAGGGAAGCCCAGCAGCCTCTGCCATTTGGAAATATAAACGAGATGTTTTTTTCTGGAACATGAAGAAGTTTGAGCTTGGCACACATCTGGGACCAAGTTTTAAACCATATTGGGTCTGCAGCAGCATCCAGCTCTTCAGCACCTGGCACAGGCTCCTCCTCCTGCTTGTTAACAAGGGAGGTTCCTGCTGTAGGGTTCCCTCAGTTTCTGCTGTTTCCCTTTTCAGTTGTAGAGTTTCTGCTCTGCCTTTCACAGGCCAGCCCTGGGGTGTGGTGAGAGGCACTGAAAACAAAACCAATCCCACCGAAACAAAACAAGCCAACCCGATCACTGGCACTAAGGGAGAAGGGGAAATAGTAAAAACTCTTCAAAAAGTTGCTAAAGGAACAACTTCTCATCTCAGCACTCTGCCCTTTGAAACTGTGCTCTCCCTTTTCCAAGCCTGTCCCAATGCAAGAAGCCTTTAAAAAAAAATAAAAATCATTTTTCAGCTCAAGGACAGGAGATGAGCAGTTGGCTCATTTCCTTTAAAAAAAGAAAAACTAAAAAAAAGCGCTTTGTTTTCTTCCCTGACAATTGAATTTCTCTAAAACAAATACCATTTATATTCAGACAAGACCATTTCCTGCTCCCCTTTTGAGTCAGCACCTGTGTGTGTGGCACTGCAATTATTTCCTCAGTGACACACTTGTCACCAGAGTGGCTCTGTCTTGGGTGCCAGCTGGAGCACCAGGGAGCTCAGCAAGCTTTTTTTGTGGGGACAAGGTGCTGGTTATGGGTAATGAGCGAGGAGAAAATAGGGGAGGGGATGATTCTCTACCTCCTCTACCTCCTGCATCCTCCCTTCTGAAGGTTTTTGTCTCCAATTTTCTCCCCTTGCCTTGGGGGTCCCTTTCAAGGGATGTAATTGATATAGTCACTGAAAATAATGGAATTTATAGCCCAGGCTCAACACTATAAATTCAGCTATTACATTCCTGATGGGAAAATGAAGAACAAAATGAATTGAGACAGAATATTTGTCTTAATAATTGTCTCTTTTCTGTGCCGTATGTGTTTAATACGTCTGTGCCTATATATGTGTGAATATATACATGCACACACAGAGAACTGTACTTAGAGGGTTTAATTTGATTTCTGAGGGGTTTTTTTGGTTTTTTTTTAAATTATTAAATGACCACATCAGCACATCCCATGGCCAGGCAAGCACACTAAGAAGATGTAACAGAGCAACAAGGTGAATTTCCATCCTGGAGCTGTTTGATGGGGGAAGAGTTGAACTTTGCATAATCCAGGCATCACCAATTGGCTGGTACCAGCCACTGCAAAACCTACACGGCCTCTTCTTGGGGCTTTTGGCTGTTTTTCAGATTTATTTCATTTTTAGGCAGGAAAGTCAGAGCTGAGCCAGCACTTCTCTGCTCGAAGCCATCGCCCTGAGCCTCTGATAAGGTTTCCCAGTGAAACCTTCCCTCTTCTCCACTCCTCCCTTCCATCCTGCTCCAACTCGGGAAGTTTTGAGTTGGGTTATCCCAACCTTGTCCCATCCCACTGCAAAAAAAAAAAAAAAAAAAAAAAAAAAAAAAAGGTGCATGTCCAGGCTGTGATCATTTGTCATTTAGATAGAGTCTATGATATGAACCATGGCAAACACTGTAATGACTAATTTCAAACATTTATTACAACACTTGAGAGACTTGAAAGCTCTCCCTGCTCTTGATTTTAATAAATGCAGTCTTGAAGCAGCCGCTTATCAAAGTGACACAAATTGTGTGGTAAATAGATTATGGCACAGCTGAAATAGTGGAAAATGAGATCAGAAATGCTGCTATCTCCCGTTTAAGGCCTTGGTAAGATGCTCCGATCCAGCAGGTTTTCCGGAAAAGCGGCGCGGGCAGAGCTGGTGCTGGAGGTGGGAAGGAGCCAAAATGCCAGGGGATCAACGGTGGGGCTGCTTATCACCTCCCCCCCCCACCTCTAATTTGCATATGTACGATTTCCTGCCCATTAAAGGGTTTGCAAAGAGATACCAACAGGCCTTGAAGTCAGCATTTCAGTGCCAAGCCGAGATAGGGGAGCGGCTTCGCCTGGGAAGGAGTTATCACACCAGCAGCCAGGCTTCCTCACGCTGTTCCCTGCTCATTGTCTTCCTGGAGTAAACAGAACTCTCATCAGGACTTGCCAGGGTGCTAAAAAGGGAAATATTTTGACTCGCTGTCAAACCGCTGTGGATTTTTTTTTTTTTTTTTTTTTTTTTTTTGCATGTGGATAGATGAGAAGCTGAGTTAGTGTTTGTTGTCACCAAGTTCTGAGGAGCTGAGAGCTTTACTTTTGGAATATGCTTTGACCAAGAAAATTGGTGAAAGTCTGGAAAAGGGTTATGTTATTTTATTTTATTTTTTTTTTTAAAGAAGCATTCCCAAAGGGCACAGAGAAGGGAAGTGTAACTAGACACATTTTTCAAGCAGCCACACAGGGACTCTGCGAGGCCAGCTGGTAAAGGAACATAAACACAAGAGACAGGGAAATTACCTCAGAAATGTAAGAACTTTCTCACCAAATAGGATTCATTTATAGAATCAGCTGCTGCCAACTGTTTTTAGGGTTCAAAGAGGGAAAAAAAAAAAAAAAAAAAAGCATTGGGTATTTGGTATTATGGGATTTCTCATTCAATAGCAAGCGCCATGGGTCAGATTGCTTTTATATTTAGAGCTGTCTTCTGCTGAAGCCACAAGGACAGATTGCTTGAGAGGGAAATGCACCCAGTTGAAGTGAAATGGGAAGTACCAGAATTTGGGGGCTCAGCTCAACTCAAGATGAGTGGCAGAGTTACCCTTGAAGTTACCCCCAAGAGCACAGACCCTTCATCCCAACCCAAGGCTGTTTTAAGCTAAAATTTGAAGATCCCTCTGGTCACTGAGCATTGAACTGGGAGCAGAGCTGAACACAGAGACACCAGTGGCCACCAGCAGTGACACCTGGGCTCCTAACCCAGTATCTAACTTGGACATTTCAAATCTGATAGAGAGAACACACCCACCCCCACTGATTTTGGAGGCTCTTTGCCTAAATCCCCTGGGCAATGCATCTTTGCCTCTTTGTGCCTCATTCCTTTGAAAAGATGCTGCCTAAGTATAAGGATGCAAGTTTTGAATATGCAAAGCAGGAATATTCCCTATCAGATATTCTTTTGCTTTATTCATATGATTGAAACTCCTGCTATGGTTCTTGCAAATCCAAGGAAATGTGTTTACAGTCTCATCAACTGAAAAGAATTGGATTCCCACATAGCTGTTCAGGGGATTTTCTGGGGTTTCTATCAAACACAGCAAGTCTGGCAGCACAAGGCGACTTTAATAAGAGCCTGTATTGCAGTTTCTTGTTAGAATGCACAATTAAAATCAGAAGAGGAGGAAAACACATCCTTTCTACCTCCCTTCTGGATTTCAGGAGAAACCCCAGAAATCTGGAGAGCAGGGGGAAATGGATTTATCCCAACTACCCAACGTGCTCACCTGGATTTCTTTCATCCTTGCTGCTGGGGAGCTTCCATCCCCAGCCCTGAAACACTGGTTGTGCACACCAAGGGGGAGGAGATGCTGGCAGAGGAGATGGGAGCTCTGCAGCAGCACCACTGCACCCTCACTGCCATCACTGCACCCTCACTGCCATCACTGCACCTTCATTGACATCACTGTCCCCTCATTGACATCACTGCACCCTCACTGCCAACTCTGCACTGTCACTGCCATCACTGCACCTTCACTGCCATCACTGCACCTTCACTGCCAACTCTGCACCTTCATTGACATCACTATCCCCTCACTGCCAACTCTGCACTGTCCCTGCCATCCCTGCACTGTCCCTGTCATCCCTGCTCTGTCACTGCCACCACTGCTCTTGGGTTTCCTTACAATTTCTCAGGCCAGAGGGGGAAAGTTGTGTGCTTGGCTTTTCCATAGGCTCAAGCCAGTGCCTGAAGCCTGAAAAAATCCATTTTCTGACCACTGTCAGTTCCCACACCTACTGAGCCAAAAAGGGAGAGGAGCCACATCTGGCTCTGCAGTCCCCATAGGTCAGGGTTACAGATGCCTTCCTGGGGGACAGTAATGCCCAAAGCAGCTTCTTGAAGCTCAGATTGACCATGCAAAGCCTTTCCCCTCCTGCTGCAGCACGAGCAGGGCATGTGTTAGAGACTTGGTTGGTGCAGGGCACAAGCCATGAGCTTTTCCTAGAACTGAAAGAATCTGCCTGGCAAAATGTGGGCATCTGGTGGCACACCCAGCATGGATGAGGCATGTGTGGCACAGGTACAGGGCAGTCCAAAATGCAGTCAGTAGGGTTTAACCAGGGGCAACCTGATTTTTTCCTCTGTGCACAATTCCTTTGGCCAGCATAGGAACTCGTTTTTCATTCCTAACCCATGTCCCCAAATGAGATAACACATGTTCAGTGGGGATGGCTTGGAAAAATACAAACCCTAGAACCAAAAAGGGACCAACATGGCATGGTAAACATCCTATGAAGATGCTGAGTTTTGCTTCCAGTACAGCTCTGGGGGGCTCTTGTTCTCCCCAGCCAGGAATCACCCTGGGCTTTCCAACCCTGACACCCATGCTCTGGGTCTCATGGTCTTAGAGGAAGTTTTCATGCTCAGTCAGTGGGAACTCAGCCCCCCCCAGCAGTGACATCCCCCAAACACACCCCATTACTCTGGCAGTGCTCCTCTGTTTCTGCTTTACAGCCTGTAAACACATCCAGGGGTATTTTTGTGACAGAAACCCACGACCATTGTTGCATGACAGAGGAGCAGCTCTCAGACAAGTGAAACAGCCCCAAAGGTACTTCCAGTGGCTTTCATCTCTGAATCTCCAGCTGCCTTTAGGTGGCAGGTGACTGGCACCCCTTTGGTGCAGGGGGGCTGCAGCAGGGAGAGCAGCACCAGGAAGGGCAGAGCTGCAGCTCAGGCTTCCCAGCTCCCCATGCAACCCCCTCCCTTCTGCTTTTCACTTTCTCTCTGCTCAAGCCATAAACAGAAGCAGCATTTTTGACAGGTGTTTCAAGCCCTTGCTGTGTTCATTTTTATTTTTTTTTTGCCCCCATTTAAGGAGTCACTGGCAACAACTCACCCACCTCAGATTCAGGCATGGGGTGAGTTTGTCACCCACTCCCCACTGCCCCTGTGCTGCTGTGGTGCCCAGCCCAGCACTGCCCATGCCAGGCTGGGCTTTGAGCACAGGCAGCAAGCCTGGCAGAAGAAAAGACGTTGGGGATAAGGAGAGAAATGCTCACACTGAGATGTAGCCATGGCAACATAGTTCTGCAGAGCAGGAGGCATATCTGCCAAGGCTCAGAGATTTGCCATTTGATCGCGTGGATTTCCATGCTCTGGATGCGATCACATCACACAAAATCCAGGTCAGGCTTGATGCCTTGAATAATTCTTTACCCTCAGGGGCACAGAACTGATGTAGGAAGCTGTGTCTCATGGAGGATATGGTAGGATTAAATAGATTATCTTTTTGGGCCCTGCCCACCCCCCCCAAAAAAAAAAAAAAAAAAAAAAAAAAAAAAAAAAAAAAAAAAAAAGGTGAGCTGTGCAAATGAAGAGACACCCAGTTCTGCTTTTATTGCCCAAGAGGCAGTGGGGAAGAGGCAGAAGCTCAGAGCTGTGCGTGGAATCTGTGTTTCCAGGGGAGGAGGTAAAGGAAAAGTCTCTAGAAGCAGGGTAAAACCCTTCCAGCTAAAAATCCCACCCCCTCCTCCTCTTCACCCTTCTCAGTGTTATCCAAAGATAGGAGTAAGCACATTTCCAAACTCACAGCAGTCCCAGCAGCAGCTGTTCACTCGGGGCTGCCTCTGAACAACCCATCTGGGCTGGGCAGGCATTTGTCCCACCAGGGGTTCAGACCTTCCCCTGGCCCCAGCAATCACCAGCACCATGGATGTGATGGACAGTGCCCACCCAGCAACAATCCTGCTCTGGGGAGCCAGCTCCTCTCCCTGCACCCCTCTGCAAGCACAGGGACCAGCAAGGAGCAGAGCCACGGGGTGCCAGAGGAACACATGGTGGGTCAGGAGGAACCTGGGACCCTAAGGGGCAAAGGCAAGGAGAAGGAGAGAGACCACAGACCCTTCAGGGCTTCAGGAGATTCGTGGCACAGCCTGGATTGCAAATATTTTCCCTGGGGTTCTGCCACTGGAATCAGAGCTGCGAGACTGGCAAGGGCTGTGTTTGCTCTGATCTGTGCCTGTGTAAATCATGAAAGCCAGGTCTGAAGCCCAGAAAGAGGAGGCAGCTTGAGAGCAAACAGCACAGAGGAAGATGTGCCAAGTGTCTTGATCTGAGCAAGAGCTGCTGCAAACTCCACACTCCTCCCTGGGTCGGTGGGGAGAGGACCTGGGGAAGGAAGAGGCAGAATTCCATGTGCCACTGCTCACCCTCCTTTAGTTCATGTCCCACTGCTCAGCCTCCTTTGTTCTGAAGCTGTCCCCACCCCCTGACGTGGGACAGGACTGGGACAGCAGAATCCATGGCTCCCTGGAGCTGCTTTAGCCTGACTTAACCATGTGTGCATTCAGATCTTTGTATTTGGGAGGGAGGCAGGAGTCTCACTGGAGTCAGAACTCAGCTGTGTTTAAAAAGAAAAGAAAAAAGAAAAAAAAAAAAAAAGGAAGGAAAATGAAAGAACCAAAGGTTTATTTCACATCTGGAATCTGGTTTTTTCCCTTTTATACTGGTAAACCTGAAGCCCCTAGAAATCTAGATGTTCTTCACCTGGCATGTTTTAAAGAGTGTTCCCTTCCCTCAGCAGCTCGAGGGCTTTAACCTTTTGAAAACAACAGGTTCTGAGACCTTGAAAAGCAAAGCCAGCAAGGCAGAGCTCATCCTCCACTAGAGCAGAAACAGGAGGGGAGGGGGGGTGGATTTATCCCAATGATCCGAGTCTTTTGGAGAAGTTTAATTCACTCCCTTGTCAGGTCCTTTCTGTCTTGCCCTCCCCACTCCCAGCTCCCTCTGAAGCAGCCTTCCCCGTCCCTTGCTTTTCACCTCTGCAGGCTTGAGCATGAGATAAACATGCCCTAATTATTTTCCTCTTGCACAGCTGAGCCCTGCAGCCCTTCATTTCCTTACCTGAATGCTCTCGCTTCGAGTGGGTTATATACGACAAAGCCTCTCGAGTGTATTTGTTGTGCAGCAGGACTCGGGTGTCACACAAGCAACTCAAACCCCTCTTTTCCCCTGCATGGACTAATAAAGGACATGAATTACTGGGGTCTTCTTTACAGTCTGGGAGCCAAAAGACTGAGGGAGGGGAGAAATAAGGTCACAGATCCTCTTGCCTTCAGATGAGCGGCACAGACGCTGCTCTGGCTGATGGAGGTTTAAAAAAAAAAATTGCCTTGGTTTTTGTGCTGGGTTTTGCAGAGGGTCATGGAGAGCTTGGTGGCATTGCAGCTGCCAGAATATAAACATAATGTGCTCCATGCCAGCAGGCATCTTGTTGTGAGGGTCTGCAGAGGACAGGGAGCAGTGGAATGGGGCACTGCACCTCCTGTCCCCAGGGGTGACACTGGGAGAGGCTGCTCTGAGCACAGGGCTGGGCAGTGCAGGGGGTGCTGGAGCTTTTGCTGCATTCACTGCACCATTCTCAGCACAGTTTTCCAGCTGCTGGGTTCCAAAGCCTCCCATCCCAAGTGCTGCCTCCTTGCTCCAGCACAAGGCTCCTCCCCACAAGACAGCAGCCCTGCTTCCACACCCAAACACAGGGCAGGGTGGGGGATAGGACAGGACAGGGCAGGGAGGGTCAGCACACATCCAAACCTTGCTTTATGCAACTGAACTATAGGAGGAAAAGCCATCCACTTGAATACAGGTCTCTGAAATGCTTCTGATGTCCTGGGATCATGGAGTAGTTTGGGTGGGAAGGGACTGTAAAGATCAGCTTGTTCCATATGGGCAGGGACACTTTCCACCATCCCAAGCCCTGCCCAGCCCAGCCTTGGACACTTCCAGGGAAGGGGCTGCACACCTGTATCAGCACCAGGTACAAAGCACAAAAGGACAGGACACACTAGTCAGCACAAAGCAACCCTATTTCAAACTTTTCTGCCCCCCCTGTGTGGCAGGGAACTGCCTCACCTGTTTTACACCACATAGGAACAGGGAAACCTCTCCCTGTGATGCCCCAAGCCCCTGCTTTCCTTGAAGAGTCCTGTGGCAGGGTGACTCCTCCATGAGGTCAAGGAAAGCACCCCCAAAACACATGGAAGCTGCAAAGCTCCTGCATTAGCGATGCCAATGAAAGCAACACCACTGCAGAGATGCCATCCACAGACCTCTGTGACACAGACCAAGTGACAGTGGCCATCAGGTGCCCCCAACCCTGCCCTCCAGCAGGGAGCACCTTGGTGTAGAGGTGCCTGGGGGGGGCCATGGACTCCCCAGTGCTGGCAGGAGCTGCTCAGCAGAGCCTGTGGGAGTTTGCTGGTCCCACAGCCCAGCCTGGCTTGATGCACTCCCCATCCTGTAACACAGCAGTGAGGAGAACCTGGCAGCCCCCAGTTCTGCTTCCAGAGCTCACTTTCTATTAGAAGGCACGCTGGTGGTGTCCGAGGAGAGAGATGATCTGAAGACCAGGACACTCTTTGGGACACGTGGTTTATTGGTCGTGGGGAGGCAGCCTAAGTGGGGAAGAGTCCATAGGTCTAAAGGGACAGGGATCCAGGAGCAAGCAAGAGAGCAGGAGTGCAAAGAGGGCAAGAGAGAGATTTACCTGTTACATTCCATTTTAACCCTTTCTATCGTGAATATTCTAATGAGCATCAACCAATCACCTCAAGATACAAAACCTACAGAATCTACATATAGCCTATGGGAACTACAACATTACAATACTACTCTGCATACCAAAATCCTGAAAAACCACCTTTTTCCTGCTACCTGAGAAGGTCCAACCCTTTATTCATCCTTTTGACCTGGCAAGGGCGTCACTGACTCACCCAGCCAAGTCTTTTCAGCTAACCGAATCACCTTCTTCCTGCCCAGCCTTACAGTTCAAATTTTGCCTTCAATTCTATTCCTCTTGTAGGTTTCATACTCTTAGAATCTTTTACTAATAAATCATCTCTGCAAGGCCTAGCAACTTCATCCTCTCCAACAACTTTCCACAGCCCGTTTCTCCCAATTCCATGTGGATTTTGCAGTGTGGCTTCTAAGATCAAAAAGGTTGGCTGGGCTTTGCCCCAGCCCCCCTCTCTGCTTTGAACTTCTAATTATTTTGCTAATTCTGAGCCCAGTGCTAAGATGCTCTGAGCACACCTAAAAACCTTCCCCACAAAATCAAGCTGCAAAACGTCTCCCAGGATCTAATCCCCAGTGAGAAATACACTAACCTTTCCCAATAACCACGAGCAGAGCTTGTCTAGTCATTTGCAATTAAGCTCCTGAGCTAATGAAGCTGCTTTGAAAAAAAAAAAAAAACACAGAAAAAGGAAAAGAAAAAAAAAAATCCCAACAACCTCAGGTCAGTCTAATTAAGAAATGTTGTACCTTGCAGTCCCAGTGTATCTTGTGGCACACAGCTGTGCATGCTTTCAGCTTTGACAGCAGAAAAGGTGTGATTATTTATTTATTACATGAATGCAGGGAAGCTTCAGGAGTAGGAGACGCCTGTGCTGTGAGGGAGCTGAAGTAGAGAGAAAAGAAATGACATTCAGCTGGAACCTGTAATTATGAGAGGGGATGTTGACCATAGAAAAATGCAATTGTGTAATGAATACTTATGCATTAGCTTTTCTTTGAGATTAAAAGTACACAATCGAATCAAGGCCAGAGTGGAGCTTGCCCTCAAGGAAAGGCAGTTTGGAAGACAAATGTAATTATGCCACTGTCATTTGCAATGCTGCAGAAAGTGGCTGAGGAAACTTCAACAAAAAAAAAATAAATAAAAAGTCTTGGCAAAAAAAAAAAAAAAAAAATTGGAAAGAATTGTGCTCCTGATTTGAGTGTCTCTCTTCACTCAGCAAGAGAATGGATCTTTCCTGCTGGCTGCACATAGAACAGGATCCCCCCAGCCAACATCTGCTCCCAGCGCACGTTACTGATCTTGGATCTGCAAACAGCCACCTTCCCTCTGCTTTCCTTCTGCCTGAGTAACATTTGCACAGCAAGAACCAGATCTGATCTGCAAGAGCAAAATTTTAATTAAGTGCCTCGCCAAAAAAAAAAAAAACAAAAACAACCCCCAAATCTAATTTTAGGAACTGGTCCAACATGCTGCTATTTAATCCTCACCTTCTTTTCTCCCTCTGCACTGCATTAGCCCAGAGCCCTCCAGGACTCTGCCTGCACTGCATGACAGGATCCCAAAATTCCCAAGCATCCATCAAGCCAGTGGTATGTGTCACTGGGGCCTCAAACAGTGATTCTCTGAGCTTGGTTGCTCTCTGCTCAACAAGAAGGAATGACAAGGTGTTAAGCAGCAGAAGTTGCAGTTAAGCCCATCTTTCTCTTTTAGCCAATTAGATAATTTTTACTATCTGCAGAAGGTGGCCAGGGTTAGAGGGGAGCTGCCAGCAGTGTTTGGGCACAGCTCATCTTGATGTGTTTTTAAAATTCTGCTCGTCAGCTGGCGAGAAGAGACACAGCCAAAGTCACCTCACATTGCTGAGAAACCCAGTGAATTACCTCCACGGCTGAACGGGGAGTTTGCACAGAGCCCTCCCCACCCAAACTGCACCAAAAGCACCCCCAAAACACCAAAACACACAGCAAAACCCTCCAGGTCTTTTCTGGATTGTGCCACAGGTTATCATCCATGGCTGTAGGGAGCAGAGGGGCACCCCTGGGTTCACAGCTGCAGGTGAACCCCAGGCCCTCAGCACAAGGCTGAGTTTGCCAAGCCCCCACTGCCTGGTTGTTAAAGATCACCACAACACAGACTCAGCAGGCTGACAATGACTCAGTTTATTTCTGTGAATTTCTTCCCTTTTATACTGTCCTAAAAAAGAACAACCCACTGGGTGGAAGAAAGACAAACTTCTTCAACTGCATTGGTCAAGTCAGAGGGACATCAAGAAGAAGTCCCTCCTAGGGAAAGGAATGTAAACAAAGGTTACAGATAGGAAAACGTGTCTCTTGTTGACAGAAAACTCTCTGGGAAAAGAGTTTCAGCAAACCAACAGGCAGGAACCAGGGCTACACTGCAGCACAGCACGTGCAGTGCCCAGTTCCAGTGATCCTCCCCCAAAAAAGGTGCCCTGGAACAGCACAGCCCTGAGAGCAGACCGTGCCCTGGGCTGACACCATCCAGATGCACTCCAACAGTGAGGGAAAAACCTCTTCTGACAATCAGAGCCTTCATCTCAGAGCCATCCCACAGCCCCAGAGCTCAGCAAAGCCCCTGAACCCGTGGGGTGCACAAAGGGGCTCGAGGGGGAGGGAGGGAGGGGAGGAATGACAGGGAGAAGACAGACTCCTCAAACCAGCACACGGGGATTGAGGGATGGAAGGGAAAGCAGCATTTAGACAGAAGAGATGCAGCCAAGTGTGGGAAAAAGGAGGGAAGAGTGGGGGAAAGAAAAGATCTCAAGAGCATCCACTTAAGCTTTGAATTGCCTGGCTTTGTCTCTGCTTCACACAATGGAAACTACAGTAGCAACAGACAGATGCTGAGAGCTGGTTTGCTTCTCATCTGCAATTCCAAACACCCTGTCAGGAACAAATATTTGAAAAGACATCTATCCAACCATTAATGTATCTAGTGGGGCAATTTTTTTTTTTTTTTTTTAAGAAAAATAATTCTGCATTCATCACAAAGATGATCACGCAGAGAGATGCCAACAGAAGCACTGGAGGGATAAGCGAAGTTTCAGGTCTTTCTTTAGGACTGAAGACAGCTCACTATTGAGCTGAGAAGGTGCAGCTGGTTAAGTATTTGCAGTACAGGGAAAGGGAAAAAAAAATAATCAGACAGCTGTATTTTTAACTGATCATGTGCTTGCTTCTGTTTCATAAGATTTATTCCCTCATTAATCACTGCCCTCCCTTCATTCATGTTAAATATAAAAATGATTAGGAAAGATCCTCATCATGGTTAAAAAAATAATTAGCTGCTACATCATGTTGCACACATTCAGACAGAAAGGAGTGATTAAATTAGGAATATTAAAACCCCATTAATCTGTGTTCAACTTAAGCTCTGCTTGTTCATCTCACTGTGGCACTTATTATTTCTGACACTGAAAGATATTTGAATTACTAGCTGAAACAAGGTCACTATCAGAGAGATGTCAGGTCAGCAATTAGTCAAAGGTGGGAGAAGCTACCAGAACTGAGCTGTGCTTGACATGCCACGAGCGTGGAGAGGCTCCCCTTTCCCAGGGTCCCCTGGATGAGCAGGTCAGCACTGGCACCCCAGCGGCTCACAGGTGAGGATCAGCCCTGCCAAATCCTCCCTGCAGCTCCCAAGGCTGCCCCAGATTGCTGTGTCCCAGACTTTGTGAGGAGCTGGGCCAAGGGCAGAGCCTGGAACCCTCACCTGGAGCTGCCCTGGGCTGGCCAGGGCTCCCCAGCCTCACCACAGGGCTTAAGGACAGGGTCAGGGCCAGAGGCAATGCCAGCAGAACAGAGCTTTGACTAACCCAGAGCTCTGATTTCAGCACCACAAACAGCTTTACTCCCACCCGTGGGCAGCAGCATCTCTTGGTCACCCAGCACGCACTCTGAGGTGTTTTCTCCCTTTCAAGAAGTGAAAACCTCACTTCTGTTTCGGCCCATGAAGCAAAGCAGCAAGTCCAGCATAAGAAAGATCATGACAGGTGCAGCAGAAAAACCCAGAAAAAGTGCTTTTCTCTGGGGGAACATGATGCTGTTGTGCACCACAACGGCACAGACTCCGACTTCAGAAGGGTGAAAATTACTGTGTTTATTTTTGGGAATCTCTTCCCTTTTATACTCTTCTACAGAGAATAATTGGATTGGTGAAACAAAGACAAAGCTCTTCAATCACATTGGTCAGACCAGAGGGACATCAAGAAAAAGCCCCTCCTAGGGAAAGGAATGTAAACAAAGGTTACAAATAGGAAAACATGGCTCTTGTTTCTCTGGGAAAAGAGTTTCAGAGAAACCAAAACATCTCAGGCACCAACCAGGGCTACAGGAACACGTGCAAGCACAGGAGCATTTGGTGGCAACAAGAGAAGATACCCACAGATCCCTGTGTTTCATGGACTTGGACTTGAGGAGAGGCCTGGAGGGAAGGGTACACAGCACAGAACTGGCACTCACCACACTCTGATCACCATTTGCCTGTTGCTGTGCAGTTGGGAGCATTGCATGAGCAAAATCCCCCACGGGCAGCTGGCACTGGCCTCAGGCTGAGGGGCTCCAGTGCTCCAGTTCCCCATTCCAAGAGCAAAGAACCACCTTCTGCCTAGGACAGGGCAGCCCACATCTACCACACAGCAATAATTGCCAGTTTTACCTTCAACTTCAAGATTTTTTTTTAATTATTATTTTTTCTTTAATTGAACTGCCAGCTAAACTTTTTGGAGAGCCCCAGAATTGTTGTGTAGGAACCTTTAGGCTACAACAGGAGGTCTTTGTTGCTGCATGCTGGCCAGAACCCTTTGAGATTTGTCCCTGGGAGCCAGGCATTACCTGCCACCACACAGATTAGGGAGGAATGCAAGCATAGGAGGACAAAAAGAAAGCTGGCAAGTCACTCAACATCTTACAGATGAGCTCCTGGGCTGGTTTTTTTTTCCAGCCACAGGTGGACTCAGTGCTTGGTGGTTGATGCCTTTGATATGTTTGCAATGCTTACCCTCATTCAGAGAAAAAAAACCAACAACAACAACAACAACAACAACACAACACCAAAAAAAAAAAAAAAAAACCAAACCCCACACACACAAAAAAAAAAGAAAAAAAGAAAAAAAACCCACAAAGCAGCACAGGAGACAGATCTCCCAAAGTCTTTCCTAAGCACGGTGCTCCAGTGTACAAACTATTTACTCTGTACTTCATTCAGCGCTGACAAAACCACCTCTGAGCCTCTTTAGAAGGGAAACAGATAATAAATCAGCTAACAAGCCTGCGCTCTAATTGACAACGCAGGAAGGAGGGAAAGATGCAGCTTCTCCTCATAACCGCAGGAAGAACTTCAGGAGAGCAGGACATAATTAATCGAGCTGGGATTTCACCAAGATCCCCCAGTCTTATGAAAAATGCCATAAGGCATTTAATGACCACAGGTGAGGAGAATCCTTGGGTTTACATCTCATTTGGAGCTGAGCACACAGAATATAAAAGCGAGTCGACGCCACCCCCCCCAGAGCCCCGCACGAATGATGCTCTCCGCTTTTCCATTTGCCTCTGGACGTCCCACAGAGCTCCCTCCACCAGCTGTGGGACCTCTTTTTGAGTGAGGTGAGCAGGACTGCTCCTCCTGACAACTCCAGCGATATTAGAAAACACGCTGGTTTTGTCTGACGAGAGAGATGATCTGAAGATCAGGATACTCTGGAACACGTGCTTTATTGGTCGTGGGGAGGCAGCCTGACTGGGGAAGGGTCCAGGGATCCAGTGCAAAGTTCAAGAGGGTCCATGGGAAGGTGTGCAAAGAGAGGGCGCAAAGAGGCCGAGCTCCTTGTTACATTCCATTTTAACCCTTTCTATCGTGAATATTCTAATGAGCATTAACCAATCACCTTAAGATACAAAACCTACAGAATCTACATACAGCCTATGGGAACTACAACATTACAATACTACTCTACACACCAAAACCTGTGAAACCCACCTTATCCCTGATACCTGAGAAGGTCCCACCTTTTATTCATCCTTTTGTCTTGGCAGGGGTGTCACTGATTCACTCAGCCAAGTCCTTCCAGCTGCCTAATCACCTTCTTCTTGTCCAGCAACTTACAGTTCAAACTTTGCTTTTAATTCTATTCCTCTTGTGGGTTTCATACTTTTAGAATCTTTTACTATTAAATTATCTCTGCATGGCCTAGCTACTTCATCCTCCCCAACACAGCGACAGCTCAGGGGGGAAAAAAAATCACGCTGAATATGGATCTTCTCTGCCGTTTCGCTGCTGCTTCGTTTTAGGGGAAAATGCAGCGGGCATAGGGGAGGGAAAGGAAAAGTCAAAGCAGCAAAAAGGCCTCTGCTGAAATATTTATTTGCTATCGATGGTTGGGGCTGTGTTTTGTTTAGGCAACAGCCAGGACACAGCAGCAAGACACCCGGGCTTGACCCACGGGGGGTGGGATTTTCAGCCAGACAGAACAGCAGCTCATCGCTAGCCCTGAGGGCAAGCAGAGGTTTGCCATCGACTTTCTCCAAAGGAAAGAACTGAGCCAGCAAAACACTTCCAAACCCCTCCTACAAATAACAGCCCTGGCACCACGGGGCAGCCAAGCGTTCAAAAGGCAAGGTCTGCTCTCTTTAACTTCGTTTGAAATGACTTTAGAGCTCACCTGCATGAAAAAAACACACAATTGTACATGACTGTTACACACCCACAGCAAGCCTTAATCATCAGCATCAGGGAGCTTTATTTAAGGAGTGAGGAAAACCATGAGGAAAGCCTGGGAACTCCCATGAAATCAGTGCCTGGTGGGCAGGGTGGCCAGCAGAAGTGACTTGGTGACTGAATTTACTGTCCCCACCCTTTGGCCAATGAAATCTTGTTGACAGAGCCACAGCCATGCTTAAAAGCTGGAATTGTATTAGTATTTTATCCTCAATGCTCTTTGGAGGTAAGGGAATGGGACAGAGTGACTCTGCAGGGGCCTTCATTCACGTGGCACCTCTGCATTTGGCAATTTGGTTGCAGAGTTGTGTGCACAACGTTGATTCTTTTGCACCATTAATTAAAAAAAATATATATATCCTGAAGACCAATAACTGGAAAAAAACTAAGAACACATCCAAAACCAGAAGTCATTTCTGCCACCAAGAAGCAGGCAAGCACTCCCCTGCCTCAAGTACTGTGGAATTAAGACACTCGTAAATCCTTGCCCAGCAAGCCCTGGAGAAATAAAAGAGGCTTTAAATATAATCTATCCTACCACTTCATAGAGCAAGGGGAGCAGAAGAACGGAGGGTAAGCTGAGAGGAAAGGACAAACATAATTGCTGGAGTCAAACAGAGGAAATTGCAGGTAAATACCAGCTGGATGGAACTCCAAAAACTGCCCCAACACCCGAGGTGGCTCTGGGCTGGGGTGAGGGAGGCACAGGGGTCAAGCATGGCTGTAAAAGGCAGGATAGCTCGTTAATCAGAGCTGGGCCACTGAGACTGCACTGCTGGGTGGGGTTTTTTATGCAGCTTCGACACTTAAAAATGGTGTGAGGAGATGCAGAGCTTGCCAGCTCTTCGGGCCTCCAGCCAGCTCAGTGAGTGGCACCTGCAGGACCACTTCCAACGTGCTGGCACAAGGTTTTGCCAGGCATTTGGCACGTGTGTCCCATGGCAGGAGAGTGGGGTCAAAGTGACAGGTCTGGCAGGGAAGAATTGGGCAGAGCTGGACTCATGAAAGATAACTCTAAAAATTTTTTTTTAAAAACTCCACCAACAGCAGCACCAGCTCATCCTTTTGCTGTTGGTCTGGACCAACAGCGATGTTTCCCGTGGCCTGTGGGCAGCACTCAGCCTCTCAGCAGCCCAGAGAGGGCGTTTCAGGGCAGGGAAGGGCAATCCAAGAGCAGCCAGACTGCAGGAACTTTGTGTTGCCAGGGAAACAGCTTGCTGGGTGATGGAAGCATCATTCTGGGGTTATTTTCTGCTCCCCATTGGCTTCGTGTCCCCACAGCCTCAGGAAACTGAATCAGCCCCAGAGCACAGGATAGAAAGCAAAATGCAGCAGAGCCAACGCAGAGCAAGCAAGAAGGTGAGGGTGCCCAGCAGTGCCAAGGCACCAGGCAGGGATGGGCAAGGTTTTGTCTTTAACACCTGGAGAACTGCCCAGCATTGAATGAATCCTCGTTAAGCAATAAATAAAACCAGGCTGTGACTGACCAAGCCACCAGCTGTCACAATTTGACACAAATGAACGACGCTCACCCACTGAGATGTCCAAAAAGGGGGCAGTTTATTTACAGACCTTGACATTTATAGAATTCCAGCAGTGACCATGGGTTGAAGGATTAAATTTGTCCTCTCCAACCACACTGGTCAACCCAACAGTCCCATCAATTCTCTCCTCCTCCAGAAAGGAATGCAAAACAATCATTATTTACATGAAAAGTGTGTGAGAAACTCCACCACAAAGGTAAAACATCAGAAGGCTGAAAGAACTTTAGAAAAACTTTAGAAGAACAGGGTGACAACCAGCCAAGACAGTCTCTTGCTTTTCTTCTCTTGGTTTGATAATTGAAGCAAAATAAAATATCCTAATAATATTAATGATAGAAACAACAATAAGTGTAATGAAAAGGAGGGGGAGAGGAATAAGACCCAAGAGAAACAAGTGATGCACAATAGAGTTGCTCACCACCCCCTGAATGATGTCCAGCCCATCCCTGAGGAGAAGCTGGGAGCTCCCAGGCAACTCCCCCCAGTTTATGCACTGGGCACAACTTTCCATGGCCTGGAATATCCTTTTGGCCCATTTGGGTGAGTTGTCCTGGCCATGTTTCCCCGCCCCCCCCAGCTTTTTGTGCAACTCCTCACTGGCAAAGCACAGGACACTGATAAATTCTTGAATTAGGGTAAGCACTACTGGGCAAGTGGAGTGTTATCAACACTATTCTCATGCTAAATTCAAAACACAGCACTGCACCAGCTAAAAGGGAAATCAACTTTATCCCAGTTGAAACCAGGACACACGTGATCAAGAAGTAACCCTCAGATTAAAACAAAAAAAGAAATAAATAAACAACAAATCAAAAAATCTGAGAAGGCAAGAAAACAGGTAAAATTCACCAAAGCTTTCTGCTGCATTCCCTGGTGGAGAGCATCTCCCAGTTACCATGACACACACCAAGAGCAAAGCTAATCCTCCAGGGGATCCCTTCCAAAGCAACCTCCATGCTCTGTGCTGCTGGCCCCATTCCCAGCACAGGGACTGAGTGGGGAGAGCAATGCAGCCAGAAACTTTCATTTTTAGTGATTCTGAGATTGCCAGTCTGGGTGGTGTTCAAACTGCAGTGGCTTTTTCCTGTCTGGGGGAATTCCAGAGCGTTTCAGTTGAGCCTTCTCTAAGCAAAGAAGGGATGGAAAGTTTTTACAAATACATCTTACCCACTCCTACACGTGTGGGCAAACGAGCCCAGCGTGGTACTTGGCTCATTTTAGACCCAAACCACCCCAACCAGCCCCTGTGCCCCCTGACCCTGCAGTGGGGAGCTGGGTGTGAGCCCACACAGCAGCAGGGCTGCAGCTCCCTGAGGGCTGGCAGAGCTGGGGCTCTGCAAGCAGTGGCACAAGGCTGGGTCATCCACTGTCCCCAGCTGTTTTCAGGTCACCAAATTGTAGCCCTGGTTGGTGCCTGTGATGTTTGGGTTTCTCTGAAACTCTTTCCCAGAGAGTTTTCTGTCAACAAGAGACACGTTTTCCTATCTGTAACCTTTGTTTGCTTTCCTTTCCCTAGGAGGGACTTCTTCTTGATGCCCCTCTGACTTGACCAATGTGATTGAAGAAGTTTGTCTTTCTTCCACCCCTTGGGTGGTTCTTTGTAAAATAGCATAAAGGGAAGAAATTCCCAGCTAATAAGGATTTGGAGTCATTGTCAGCCTTCTGGTGTCAGAGTCCGTGTCATTGTAACCTTGAACAATGTCACCAAATAGCTCCAGTTTCCTTGGAAGGGAGGAGGAGAAGACAGGCAGGGGTGCAGGAGGAAATCTGGGGTTTTCTTATTGCTTTTAAGTTATGTAAAATAATTTTTTGTGGGTTATTTCAGCACCATGGGTGGAGTGGCTCTCTGAGCACGAGGAGCTGCACCAGAGGGATTATTGCAGCCATCCTTTCAATCTTGGGGGCATCTCAGGATTATCAGAGCAACAAAGCTTTGGTGTTTCCATCCCCCAGGCACGGCACAGAGAGCTCAGCTCGCTGGAGGAGGGTGACCACATCCTGGCCTGCAGGGCCTGGGTGCCACCAGCGTCACTCGGAGCTGTGACAACAGGAAAGGGATGTGGGCACCAGCCCAAGTCACCCCAGCACCACGGGGTGGGATGGGGCAGGGACAGGATGGAGAGTTAGAACCACAGAATGGGGGCTGGAAAGGACCTTTAAAGCTCCCCCAGTCCAACCCCATGCCACAGGCAGGGACACCTTCCACTAGACCACGTCGCTCAAGAGCCCTGTCCAACCTGGCCTTGAATGTTTCCAGGGGTGGGGCATCCACAGCTTCTCTGGGCACCTTGTGCCAGTGTTTTGGAGAGACCTTTCTGGCTCCTTTCAGCCCCAGCAGGGACAGGCTCAGGCCACTCCTCACCTGCTCCAGTCCTTTGTGCCCCCACCCACACGAAATCCATGCTGCTGACGTGGCTCAGGTGCCTCTCTGGGCTCCCACTGGTGTCCCAGCAAAGCCCAAACACTGCAAATCTGCCCTGCCACGACAGCAGAAAGTAAATTTCTCCTCCCTGATGCATTTTATTACCTAACAGGCAGAAACCCACACTTTTGGAAATTGAATTACAGTGCCTTGAATATTAAGAGCCGAAGTTATTCCCTCTGCCCAGCTGCATTAATAACACCCCTGGTTTACAGCTGGCAGGGAGGGGACAGACTGAGTGTTCTCGGGGTGGCTTCCAGCCTTGGAGTTGAAACCCAGAGGGGCTGGCCTGCCCCTGGAGTGTTGTGGAGATTTTGGCACGCCCACATGGAAGGCTGGAAGCTGGGTAGTTTGTAAAAGCAAAGTCCTTTATTGCATGGCTAAATCAGCCTCGTGAAGGCAGAGGTTGTTACTGTTTGTGAAGTCCCCTTGCCCCAAGGAGAAGCAGCAGCACCTTAAGCAGCAGCAGCAGAGGCAGCAGCAGTGACAGCACACAGACTCTGTGACCCCTAAGTGTGAGCATTCTCAGTGCATTTTATTCTATTTTTGGCCAGTCAGGTAAATACATGAGTCCAGTGCTGCCTTGTTGGGCCTGTCCTAAACCTTAGATTGGTGTGCCACAGTGCTGGTGGCACACAAATATATATACATATATATTCTCACACAATTATATATACATATAATTATATATGTATATATAATTATACATATACATATATATATATACATATATATATCTCTGTCTGTTCTATCTAGGAATGTTAGCAAGGCCACATGTTGTTTTGTTTTTTTTTTTTTTGTTGTTATGAACAGAATTTAACTAACTTTGCAAAAGGCAATGTTACTTGAACCTTAAACTAGACTTTAGCTCTTTTTCTTGCTGACTGGTTCAGTCTCTTATTTACTAAAGCACTTAAAATCCTCTGTTTTTTTTAAAACTAAAATTGCATTTCTACCTCATGTCTGTGAGGATTTATGTCTCTTAGTTTCTCTGCAGGTTTTAATTCAGTTCTCCCATCTTTGGACACCCCTGGGCCTGTGTGGATGGGGCCCAGGGGGATTTGGACCTCAACACTTGAGCTCCAGTGTTGCTTCCAGTGGCATCATCTCACTGGCATCTCACTCTCATCACCCAGGGACTGATCACAAAAGCAACTTTCAAAGAAACAAGTAAGCAAAAAAAAAGAAAACCCCACTTTACCATCCCAATATAATTTTGATTTCTGCCAAGGGAAAAACGGTCTGCCTTTACTTGTTTGCAGAAGCTTTCACCAGGCAAACAGGTGGTGTCAAAAGGATATTCCTCGCAACAAGGACCAAAAAAAATCCCCAAACACACAGATATTTGAATGGGGAGTCCTAACCTAAATCACCTCCCAGAATTTCCACTTGATTTCAAGGATCTGTCATCTGGCAGAGGGGAACACTCACCATCTCTTGGCAATTTGGACCTTTGGACAGAGGTGTTTATCTCGTTTCCTCTTTATTTTTTAACCCTTTTTTTTTTTTTTTTTTTTCCCCAAGACCCAAATTTCTTAAATCATGACTTTTATTAAACCCCAGCATGGTGCGGATCACAGCCATAATTCTTTTTCCCCCACCTTCCCACCACAAATCCATTCAAAGTGAGTGACATTTGCAAAGTGTATTTTCACGGCCCTCCATAATCCCTTCAGAATATTAAGACTGCATTACTTTGTCTTTGGTTACATTAACTTCAATTTTCCTTATGAGTAAGTATTTGGCTAAAAATTAATATAGTGAAGTTGAAAAGAATCTTATGATAGGAAAAAGACTAATTTCATCTCTGGCTGCTCAGATACCAGAGTACACTGGGGTTAATGTAATTAACTTACAATTTTAGCCTAGGTTGTGTACATACACTGAATCTCCCTGCTGGAAACAAGATTAGATTTTATTACACTATATATCCTGGTTATCTTCACCATGCCTCCAATATTACTTCCCTCAATGACTTCAAGGCTCTCTGCTGCAATGAAAATGCAGAACCATCTGGTATTGAGCCCATGCAGTTTATTTAAGGATTTAATTAAATGCTCTAAATGGAGAGCTTCTTTGAATTAACATTTTAAATGTGACTTATTGCAGGTTTAATATTGTCTTAATGCCAACCTGGGAAACTCCATAGCCAAGTTGTTGACGTTTAAATTGAATTCATTTGGGTGGCTCCAGGGGGACTCATTAATTAATCTAAACAACTAATGGGGATTGGTTCTGACTTTTGATGAAGATTATTTACAGAGACAATTTGCAGTGAATAAAGAGTCACAGTAGGCAAATGTTTAATTGAATTTAAAAAAAAAAAAAAAAAAAAAAAAAGGACATCTCATTGTGTTCAATATCAAGGATGCATCTTGCGAGTAAGCTTTGAAATACCAAGAAAGGGACGATTGCTTGAAGCTTCCAACTGCACACTAATAACAAAGAATGGGTAATTACATTTGCCTGTGTAATTTGCAGCTCGTGAGAGGACAAGGGGTCTGGCTGGCTTACAGCACACAGAGAAAGACCCTAACAGGAAATGTTCTGTTTTATCAAGGCCAAGTTGCCCCGCTCACTTTTACTCACATACCAGAAAAATGGCATTTTCCAACCAACCACTGCTGGAAAAAAAAAAAAAAGAGTCAACTCCTCTCACTTACGTTTGCAATAACCCAGAACAACTGCAGTGAGCTCAGCAGAGCTGCTTTAATTTACAACAGCTTAACCTGTAACACCCAATTCTTCTTTTATTCTCTGATGATATCAACTTTGGGATCGGTTATTTGCGCCTCCGAGCGCGCCACCAGCACCAACAGCTCCTTACGTGGTTCTTCTTCAGTCAGCCACAGGACCAGAGCAGTTCCTGCCTCCCTGGGTAGCTGCACTCATTAAAGCAAATTTCCCTTAGTGTTTTTCCACTGTTGTCATTGTTATGCCATCTCCTCTGGAAGTCTCCAGTAATGCCAGAGGTCGCCAGCAAAGCGAAAAACCCACGGTGGACTGCTGGCTGCTCTGCCAGGGAAACACAGATCCTGCCTGCCACCCCAGCTCCTGAGGGCACCAACACCTCCAGAAGCTGTGATTTCAGGCATTTGGAATTTTGCAGCTGTGTGTTTAGCCCAAAGCTGGTGTGTTACAGGTGAGCATCGCAGGTGAGCGCGGGGCAGAGCAGGGGGGAAGGTGTCAGCAGCAGGCTGGGGCTCTCCTGCCCAACACAGCCTCTCCTGTGTGATTTCTGCTCTTGCACGTTATGGATTGTCCTTAACCTAAAGCCAGATCGATTTTAAAGACTTAAAAGCACAGCACTGAAGGGCAGGAGAGGTGAAGGACAGGAGAAAAGGGGATTGAGAAGAAAACACAGCATCAAACGCTACAAGTGCTGCTACAATTTTATGTGTGGTCTTTAACCACGCAGAGAAATTTGATGGAGAAATTACCCAGCCCCTGAATGGAATTATCTGGGCTTCAAATAGCAGATTTGGGGGACCACAGCAACCACCAATGATGTGGAACAGGGGTTGGGGCAGCACACACTGCCTCTCCCACAAAGCCTATCAGTAGCTTGGGACACTCACATCTCTTGGTCTGCTTTAATCCATGAAGGATTAAAGGATATGAAGCCATGAAGGGCCTCAGCAGTGCTCAGGACTCTCAGGGAACCTCATTCACACCCAAGAGGGACCTTTTAGCAACTGTGGGCACTGAACCTACTGATTTTATCACCCACAAGACTCAATCCAATGTTTTGATGTCCTGTGTCCAACAACCAACTGAAATAAGGATTTATCTTGGTTGGAAAAGACCTCTAAGATCTTCAAGTTCAACTGTTGGCCCAAAACTGCTCAGTCCTGTTATGAATAGATATTGTAAAGTTGGCATTCCACAAACATTAAGATGAATGCTGTATGTATGATGTTAAAACAACTTTGCTTTTATTTCTGCTGTTAACAAGACTTAAACAGAGTAGTAGTGGTAGCTGATAAAGGTATGCATAGAACTGTCTGTTTGGTCAGGATAACATCCAGTAAACCCATGATGAGGACCCTGCTGCTGATATGCCAATTATCAGCATCTGCCCACTAAAAGAAAGTATAAACCAATCCCAAATGAAAAGTAATAAAGAGAACAGACTGAAACCACAGCCAAGAAACACACAAGCTCTAAAAAGGGGGACCCAAGGAGTGGCCATGCTAAACTGATCCTGAATATGAAAATTAGATCCTGGAATATGGAAATTAGTTTATGGAAAAGTATGAATATGCATAATGGTCTATGGATATGCAGCAGGCTGATATAATAGAAAAGATATTTAAGGAATGTGTCCAAAGATAGTAGGGGTGCCAAGCACCCAGCACCCTGCCGTTTAACCCTTTGCTTTATCTCTGTCCCCTGTTGTCTTTTCATTAAAGGTTTTAAATTTTACCAGGAAAGTAAACCCCGTTTTTCACAGTCCATCCCTGAGCTGTTTCCCCAAGCACTCTCCCTTTCTCCACTGTTGTTCATGACAGGAGCCCTGCCCCACACCAGCGCTGCCCAGTGGGTTAAACCACTCCTGAGGGCTCTGAATGGGGCTCAAACCAGACAGAACCACTCTGGACCTGCTCCACCTCCTGCCAGGCTTCACCTCAGGAGAGGCAGAGCCCAGGCTGGGCTCACAGCGCCAAGGAGGGTTATCCAAGGCAAAAAAAATAATTTTCCCCACGTGCCTCGGGCTGATCATTCCCTGACCTCTTCTTGGCAGAGCTGCGTTCTATTTCCCACCATACCCCAACCTGTCTTGCCTGAATCCAGGAGGTTCCAAACTTCTTTCCAAGGCTGAACTGTTTCCCCAAGCACTCTCCCTTTCTCCACTGTTGTTCATGACAGGATCCCTTGCCCCACACCAGCACTGCCCAGTGGGTTAAACCACTCCTGAGGGCTCTGAATGGGGCTCAAACCAGACAGAGCCACTCTGGACCTGCTCCACCTCCTGCCAGGCTTAGGAGAGGCAGAGCCCAGGCTGGGCTCACAGTGCCAAGGAGGGTTATCCAAGGCAAAACCCCATCATTTTCCCCACGTGCCTTGGGCTGTGCTGCCCCAGCCCAGGGCTGATCATTCCCTGACCTCTTCTTGGCAGAGCCCCGTTTTATTTCCCACCATACCCCAACCTGTCTTGCCTGAATCCAGGAGGTTCCAAACCTTCTTTCCGAGGCTGGACGCGTTTTGCATGCTAATTTGGGAGGCAATTGAGGGGGAGGGCACATTAAGGAACGGCACTTAGCCATTAAGCCAGGGAGACTAAAGCATCCTGCCCGGCTCAGCACGGCTGGAGACTGTCTAGAGCATCGCCAGCTGCTCTCAGATACCTACAGTGGAGCTCTTTTATGCAAACACCTCCAGTAGCAGCTTTTGTGGATCTGACAGACGGAGCGGTTAAAAATTAGGCATTCGGTGGGTATCCAGTGGAGAGACATTGTACGGCACATCTGAAGAGGGGAGTCGCCCTCGGAAAGGGAATTCTGAGTTGTCTGTAAGGGGGAAAGGCTGCTCGGGCAGGCGGGCTGGATCCCGACACACGGCAAATCGAGCCGTGCTGTGAGCATCACCCATGTCAGCCCTCCCCATCTTCCCGGGGATGCGGCTCCGTAAATGTGGATTCACAGACAGAAGGCAGTCACATCCACCCCACCAAAAAAAAAAAAAAAAAAAAAAAAGGAACCGAGGCAGATATTCACTGCAAACCGGAGAGTATTTTCCCCATCAACTCTCAAAATTTCCTACCTCTCCTGCTTTTTATTTTTTTTTTTAATTTTTTTTTTAATTTTTTTTTTTTTTTTTTTAATCACAGACTCGCTCAGGGCTCTCTCAAGGTGGTGTGTGTGGCTGTTTAATGTATTTTATTTTCCCCAGGATTTGCTCGTGCTCCCGGCGTGAAGAGTGCCAGTTATTTTGGGAAACCTGAAATCAAGTGGGCGAGCGATGGAATTATTCATGAGGGCAGCGTGAGGAGGGGAGGGAGGTTACCTCCTTCACCCCGACGGGAGGCTGAGAGCTCAGCCATTGTTTCAGGCTCAGAATGAAAAGGCAAAAGTTTGTGCCCCCTTGAAGCCCGGACGAGGCATTAGGAGCTGAAATTATAGGGGAAGGCACAGCTGGTCCATCACTGGAGGAGGCAGGGGAGCTCTGGCAGTGCTTGAGGCTCCTTCCAGCCCTGTGCAGCCGAGGCTTAGGTAAAAAACAGGTAAAAACCAGGCACACACCGCAATATCCTTTAGGTCTGAGCACCCACAAGGGCGTAAAGCTGGGGTTTGCTTACCCTGCAGGGCTGTGTCCTGCTTTAAACATCTGTCTTCCCTCCCCAGAGCAGCCACCCTCCCGTTTCACCCCTGGGCACTGAGGTTTTTCCTCATGCTGGTGGGACAAAGCGACACCTGCCTTCTAAAGCTTCCCTGGGACCTGATGCTACTTTCCAGCTTTTTCTGCTCTTCTGTTTTCCTGCTTTCTCCAGGTCTGCACCTGCCTGTGCCAAAGGACAGCCCCAGGTGTGCCCTCATCAATAAACACACACAGGACAGGGGCCAAAGCTTGAAGGAAAAGCTTCTCTTTCCTAGGCCTTTAGGGAAACACTCCTTCAGCAGCACTGACTTGTAGCCCTGAGATATTTTGGGTTTCTGAAACTCTTTTCTCAGGGAATTTTCTCTAAACAAGAGACACGTTTTTGTAACTATAACTTTGTTTACATTCCTTTCCCTAGGAGGGACTTCTTCTTGCTGTCCCTCTGCTCTGACCAATGTGATTGCAGAGGTTTGTCATTGTTTCACCAATCCAATTGCTCTGTGTAGAACAGGATAAAAAGGGAGACACATCCCAGAAATAAAGGAGTCATTTTCACCCTTCTGAAGTCGGAGTCTGTGTAGTTGTGGTGTCCTCAACTCTTCCCAAATTTAAATGGAGAGCCATTAACCCCGCATTTGTGCCCTGCAACTCTGCCAAACCAGAGGGTTAGGAAGGACCACCAAGGCAGAAGCAGCTGCCCAGTGGAGACTGGTGGCTGCAGGGGGATCACTGGGGCAAAGGAAGCATTCTCTGAGCCTGAATGATGGTGGAGTGTTGTATTCCCTTTGGTATCCCCTCCCTGTGAAACCCTACCTGCCCCTTGACTCTGACTCTGACTCTCGGGGGGCTGAGGGAAGGGGAACACTTCAGTGGAGGTTGTGTTTTTGTGTCTTGTTGTTTGTTCTGGTTTGGTTTTGGAATCAAAATCCTGGGGCCGCCTCTCATTCCAGTAATGATTTCTGATATTCACTGCCTTTTCTTCTGAGCCATCTCGCTGCTGTAGGGAGCAGCAGCTGCTCTGGCTGTGCTGCTGTTGCCTAGGGACAGCCTTCAGATATCTTGTTTGATTTCTCTGCCTCATTTATCGTCAAATCAAAATCTCTTACCCAAACTTCCACTGACTCCTGTGGGCTTTTGGTACCAGCAATTAACAGCATCTGCTGAGGGGTAACCACACTGTTCCTGTCCAGGGTGGGAATGAAATAGATGGGAGGGAGAACTGAGAGATTAGGGGCTGGCATTTAGAATGCCACGAAATACACATCGAAATAACACACACTTGTATTTCATATTTTATATCTATAAATCCATCAGACATAGACATGCACATAAATACTCCTTTAAAACCCCCCAAAATCTCCCCCAAGTGGCGCTCTGAGGTGCCTTGGGAGTGCTGTTTATTTTAATTGGAGGCTGGTCAGACACAAATGCAGGGCTAGAGACAAACTTTGACAGGAGAGGTAAAGGGCCTGCTAGGGAAAGGAGATTGATTTGAAGCAGCAAACTTAATTTGGATGCGAGGTGATAGAAGCTGGCACGTGAAAATGCATTCTCTTTCTTACTCCCATTTACACTCCTCTGTTATAAATAAGGTTATTTAAAGAAAAAGGAAGGCTCAAGTTGTCGTGTTGGAAATGTTAGATGGCAAAGCCATCCCCTTTGTCCCTGTTTGGATTAAAATGTGTCTTTGCACGTGGAAGAGAAACAGTGAAATCAGAACATTTAAACAAATATTTGCAAGGGGGTTTATTTATTTTTAAATACTTGCCCTACTCCAGACAGGACTCACAGACCACACAGAGTGTCATAAAACAGCATTTCTTTTCTCCCTCTCCAAAAAAAAGGAGCAGCAATGTGTGTTACCAAAGGAGATTTGGGTGAGTGCAGGAGAACAGGAAAGATTTACACTCCCAGATGCAAAAACCAGACCATGAAAAAGGACGTTTCACCTTTTTATATTAATTGATAAGTTTAATAAAAAGAAAATAAAAATAGAATAAAAATAGACAATAAGGAGGCAGAATAAGGTAGCTCTCAGCTGAGGGTGCAAAGCAACACACCACCCATTCTAAATTTCTTGGTATTTAAAAGTCTTGGTGTTACATATTTAAATGAGCTGATGCATGATTCAAATATTCATTTTGGTTTCAAGACCCCCCTAAGCACACAGTTTATCTGTGGGACTCCACAAAGTCTAGAAGTATGTTGTAAATCTGTCTTCCAAAGATTCAAAACTCTCAAAGGCTTAATTGTTCCTTATCAGAAATCTTTAATTCAGGAATTCCAGACGCCCCTTCTGTTTCTATCTAGTTGAGGAGTTAAAAAAAAAAAAAACAACAACCTCCCATCTCTACTTTGTTAAATCTTAAAATATACCTTCGTTACCTTTTTCAATTCCACAAATAAAACAAAATACAGTACAACCTTCTTACATTATATGCATAACATTCATTTCAATATTTGCCAAAAGCCAACTCCAAAATATGCATTTATAACAAGACCATGATGCCTGTATCCCTTTCCAGGTATTGAACCAGAGCTGCACCAAGAGCCTGTCACAAGGTATGACCTCGAACACGAGTTTCAAATAAAGCTGAAACCTGTTTTGGACACATGACAAAAACATCAACTGGGTCTGGCTGCCTCCAGATCATCCCAGTAACAACATTATGAAAACATGAATTATCATTCACCACACCCCCCCTTCACCCCCGTCCTGGTGGACTTCGTGGTGACAGAATAAACTCCCTGAAAAAGGTGAATTGTTGGTAAATTGCTGTGTGATTGTCCGTGCCCGAGGATAACTTTGTCAGAACTTTGGCCAGACTCTCCTCACTTAGTTCTTCATCTAGCCTAGGAAAATGTCAACAAGCTGCTACAGCTTCCTGAGAATTTGTGTGATGCTGGTGTTACTTGTTAGGCATATTCCTCAGGCAGAGCAAGGAGAACATGAGGTAGGTTGAAAAAAAAAATAAAAAAACACATCAAAAATATTGTTTCTACAATGTGCACTGATTTTTATTTTCTTTTTTTCCCACTGTGGCTGTGTTTGGACATCCTGCCCTAGGCGCCTGTACACGCTCAGGTTTGCACAGGGGTTTTCCCCCTCCATCTCCTGGCAAATAAAGTTTAATACAGTGGAAGATATCTACTGGCTCTTTGCATTCAGGATACCCAGCAGCAAGAGAATTACGGCATGCCAAGCGAGACACCTTAAATATCAGATTATGACAGGGGCCAAGGCTTCAATGAACAAATTCTCTTTCCAAGGCCTTCGGGAAGACAGTCCTTCAGCAGCACTGACTCACCTCAACTCCTCCAAATTTAATTCCAGAGCCATTAATCCCCCATTTCTTAGAAACTCTGAATCAGATGCCGGGAGCGTAGAAGATGGGGCTGGTTCTGCTGTCCCTGGGTCGAAATTTGGGAAATTGAGCCCAGAAAGTCCCGATCCCTTCACACAAGAACTGTTCAGGCCAGGTCTGTGTTTATATTCTTGAGTAACTCAATTATCACCCACTCCCTTTTCATCCTTCTCTGCTGAACTACCCGGGGCGGTGGATTAAGGGAAAGGGAAGATGCAAAGCGGAAAGTCATCAGCATTTGTTTCTGGAGAAGACAGCTGAAAGCTGGGAAGGGCAGAATGAGGAAGAAGCAGACATGCAGACATAAAGCATTCCGAGACAAATGCCCATTACCCAGCACAATGTGCTGCTACTTTCTTAGCAACGCGCGCGTCACTTGAATTAATTTTCCGAAAGAAAACAGACTGTCTCAACAGCAGCCTGATGGTCTCAGCAATTCGCTTCACAATTACTCACTAAACTACCTTGATTTAATTATTCAAGAAGAATCTCACTGCCACCGATAACTACTTAATTAAAAACACAACTTTAGAGCAATAAGAGAGCCGAGTTATATTGCATTTGGAATAGATTTCTCGCTGTAAACATGCGCAGTTCATTTTCACCGGCTGAATGTGCCCATATATTTGGAGTCCCAAGGATTTTAAGAATGGCTGGAGCACCAGTCATCATCCAAGGGGCTGCAAACAACACTCACGAGCTTGTTCTTGCTTGGAGCAATTCCACTCAGATCAAATTAAGAAAAGCAGCGCTGCGACAGAGACGGTGCAGAGCATAAAACTTGATGCTCCGAAAAGTCAGAAGCTGAGAAAATGAGGACAAATCTGTATCTCCGCTCCGCTGTTCCTGTTGGAAATGACACGACTTCTGAAATGATTTTTTTTTTTTAAAACTAATTTTAGTCGGGGGTTTTGCTCTCCTTCGCCCAGGGGGGAGGGAAGGGAGATTGCTTTTTAAAAGACTCTGTTCCCTGGGCGAGGCTTGATGAGTTTAACATCTACTGACTGAGGGGTAGCACAGAAGATACAGAGGAGATAAGAGAAGATTTAGGAACGTCAACGCCCGGACATCCCTCCTGGTCCGGGGAAAGATCGATAAGAGAACCAAGAATGAGGACCTAATTAGAATGAGGAACTAATTAGCATCGAAGGTGAAGGGACCAATAAACCGATAGGCAACCAAATACCAAGAATTGTGTAACGTGGGACCAATGAACATTGAACCAGTGAATTCCTCTCAGTTTTGTTTGTTAGTTTGTTTGGGTTTTTTTGGGTTTTTGTGTGGGTTTTGTTTGTTTGTTTGTTTTGTTAGTTTGTTTGTGGTTTTTTTGTTTTGTTTTGTTTTTTTTCCATATGAGTATCTGGGAAGTCTGGTAAGGAACCCGCTGTCATGGAATGATTTTCTCTGCCCAACCCGGGCTGTCTGTGGATAAAATGATTTCTGTTGCACATCCTGGCCAGAACGATATCCTGGCTAGAATAAAATAATGCCTTAATTCTCCAACACTGAAAAAAAAAAAATGTTGCTGGAGGGGTTTTTGCTTTTCCACGGTGATTCAGTGACGTTCCCCAGCACCCTCACTGAGCTCTCCTGGCCTCGTAGTCCTGCCAGAGCTCCACAGGTGAAGATGCAAAACCTTGGCTGGGGCCACCCTCTCCATTCCCACCAGCAGAGAAGGACCTGCCCTGGTCCTAGGTGGGGCAAACGCTGGTGATTTGACCCTGTCCCCCCAACTCTGTCACCTCACCCTGAGAGCCCCTAGGATCTCCACCACCAACAGCCTGGGTGCATGGAGGGGACATCCAGCCCTTCCCATCCTCCAGACTGGACATCTCTGACTGAGGGCACTGCCTGGAAGCAATCCCTATTCTTTATGAATTCAGCATTTTAATGGGTATCAGGCACGGGTATCATTAGGTACTTTAAGAGTCAAGAGCAGTCTTTGGAAATTTGGTGCTTTTTAACCTGTGACAGAAGGGGTTGTGAATTAATTGGCTCCATTTCCATTGGGATAGAGATGGATAAAGCTTTGGGGGAAGGAGCTGTTGGCTGCCTGTGGCCACAGGGACCAGGGGCAAGCAGGGCTGGCTGCAGACACCAGCCTGACCCGTGAGGAACTTCCTGAGACCACTGGCTGGATTTAGGCTGTGCCAAGTGATGTAGGAAAGCCTCCCAAACCACCAGCATTCCACCTCCTATTTAGTTATTTAAAACCTCTCTCCTTCCCCCTAACAGGCAGCAGCTCCTTTGGTTTTAATGCATTTCCAGCACAGCTGAAACTATAGATGTATTTATATGTGAAAAAAAAAAAAAAAAATTAAATGACTGCCTTCTTGAATATTATCTCCCCGTTTATTGTGTGCCCCCTCTCCCCTTCTCTTCCCAGAGAGACCAACCATCACATGAAAATGCTTTTCATCATCTGCAAAATTTGATGCCCAAAATAGCCCCATGGTTGCCCTAGCAACAAGCATTTATTCCCCCTCCCCCCAGCATCCCCCCCCTTTGCATATTGCTGCATATTTCTATCATCTCTTTCCAGGCACAGTTCATAAACACGGCTGCATAATAAAGAATGTTATCACCAATGACTTACAGCCCAGCTGCTGCAAATAAGATATGAAGTGGCAAGGAAATACAATTTCATGCAGCTAGGACAACAGATTGATTGGGTGCCCTTCAAATTTGATGCCACTTCTTTAAGTCTGTCCAAATTCAGAGGGAAAAAAAAAAAAAAAAGGAAAAAAAAAAAAAGTTAGTTTCCCCACCTCCCCATCTTTCCATGGTGGCAACAGACAATAAAAGTGGGAGATAATTCACTAGGACACTCATTATGTCTGCAGCAACCTTGCCCTGAGAGATTGACAGTTTAAAGACGTGTGCTTCTTTTCCCTGCCACCTCCTCTACTTTTCCCCCAGCTGCCCTTCATCAAAAGTCTAATTCCACCAGTTTGGTTGCCTGTTTAATTCAATTATCTTCCCTTTCAAATGATTATTTCTGTTCAGATTACGAGCCAGAAGGTTGTTACTGATAGAGACAAGCAGCCCCCTTAATTTCATTACCACCATCTCCAAAACTTTGTCCTTGTTTTTATTTAGTTTTGGTAGCACGAGAGGGAAAGCCTCTGTCCCGCAGCAATCCCATCAAAGAGCACTCCCATCAAGGACAAAAAGAGGTGGGCTTGTAAATCCTTCCTCGCTGCTGTCACTTCTGATGGCTTCACTTTCAAGGCTGTGGAGATCTGCTTTGGAGGCTGGTGTGGATGTGCAGGGAGCACTTTGTGACCTCCTGGTGCCAACGGGTGGCACAGCAGGGCCAGGACCTGCACAGCTGGATGCTGCTGAGGGACCTGGGTGCTGCTGCTCGCAGGAGAGAGAACATCTCTGGGTGCAGACAACTCCCCACACAGGGTTTGTCTCCCACGTTCAGCTCTCCTTTCTGTCCCCTGCCTCCCTTCTCCTTCACTAGCAGAGTTTTATGGAATTCTTCTTCATCCTTGAGCATAAAGATTGTGGTGCCTGTCTCTGAGTCATTGTTCCTTCCTCCTTTCCTTTCCTTTCCTTTCCTTTCCTTTCCTTTCCTTTCCTTTCCTTTCCTTTCCTTTCCTTTCCTTTCCTTTCCTTTCCTTTCCTTTCCTTTCCTTTCCTTTCCTTTCCTTTCCTTTCCTTTCCTTTCCTTTCCTTTCCTTTCCTTTCCTTTCCTTTCCTTCCCTTCCCTTCCCTTCCCTTCCCTTCCCTTCCCTTCCCTTCCCTTCCCTTCCCTTCCCTTCCCTTCCCTTCCCTTCCCTTCCCTTCCCTTCCCTTCCCTTCCCTTCCCTTCCCTTCCCTTCCCTTCCCTTCCCTTCCCTTCCCTTCCCTTCCCTTCCCTTCCCTCCTTTCCCTTTCCCTTTCCCTTCCCTCCTTTCCCTTTCCCTTTCCCTTTCCCTTTCCCTTTCCCTTTCCCTTTCCCTTTTCCTTTTCCTTTTCCTTTTCCTTTTCCTTTTCCTTTTCCTTTTCCTTTTCCTTTTCCTTTTCCTTTTCCTTTTCCTTTTCCTTTTCCTTTTCCTTTTCCTTTTCCTTTTCCTTTTCCTTTTCCTCCTGGCACCCCACAGTGGCTCTTCCTCTGCATGGAAATCGTTCCTGGAGCACTGCTGGCAAGGATGGGGTCACTCTTTAAGGGGCACCTTGGTGCTGATCCCAAACCCTGCAGTTGCAGGGGGCAGAGCAAGGCTCAGGGCGTGTCGTGGGTGACACAGAGATCTCTCTGCTTGCAAATGTGCAGCCAAAGAAAATCTGGGTTTGTTCCCACCTAGCAAAGAGAAGAGAGAGCCCCATCACACGTGTTGTGCAGCCTCTGGCTCCCAAATTATCTCCAGGATTAGTTAACGCTAATCAATCTCCATCCATCAAATAAACCACAGAGGAGGAAATTGCTCCTTGCAGGAGCCGCTCTCTTCAAGCTCAACAGCAGCACCAACTGCTCCCAAATCCTCCCAGAGAGCCCTGCAGTAACTCACGTGCACGTGGGGACAGCACAGAGGCTGAGGGGAGCATTTCTCACAGCCAGGCTGAGCTGCACACAGCTCTCCCTGCCCACCAGCACACAGACACAGAGATGCTCCTTCATCTTTTCATGGATTTTTTTTTTTTTCTTTTTCCACAGAAAAGGAAGGGAAGGGAAGGGAAGGGAAGGGAAAGGGAAAGGGAAAGGGAAAGGGAAAGGGAAAGGGAAAGGGAAAGGGAAAGGGAAAGGGAAAGGGAAGGGAAAGGGAAAGGGAAAGGGAAAGGGAAAGGGAAAGGGAAAGGGAAAGGGAAAGGGAAAGGGAAAGGGAAAGGGAAAGGGAAAGGGAAAGGGAAAGGGAAAGGGAAAGGGAAAGGAGGAAGGAGGAAGGAATCTTTACCACAATCTTTACGCTCAGGGATAAAGAAGAATTCCATTTGATTGGACTGAGCAGGGAAGCAGTGCAGTCACCTTCCTTGGAAGTGTTCAAAACCCACATGGATGTGGCACTGGAGGCCACGGTTCAGTGGTGAATGTGGTGCTGGTACGGGGCTGGCAGCTGGACTTGATGGTTTTAAAGGTCTTGTCCAGCTTTAATGATCCTCTGACTCTGTGCCTGGATGTTGTCTGGGTTTTGCTGTTCTCCTCTGCATCTTTAAGAAGTTTTTCTAAAGTTCTATTTTACCTTTTGCAATGGAGTCAAGACACAATTTTACATAAACAACTTTTCTTGTTATTGTAATGGTATAACCATGTTTGCATTCCTCTCATAAGGAGGAGAGAATTGATGGACTGCTGGGTTGCCCAGTGTGGTTGAAGAGGAAGATTTTCTTCCTCCAATCCATGGTCACTGCTGGAATTCTATCAATGTTGAAGTCTGTAAATAAACTGGCTCTTTTCTTGCCTTGGACATCCCAGTAGGTGTGGGTGTCATTTCTTTGTGTCCTGTGCCACACCTGTATGCAATGCAGGATCCCATTGCCTCCCAGCTCCCCCACTCCCACCAGGACATTGCAATAATGGGTCTAGAACAAGGTTTCCAGCACAAACAGCTCTGATTTGTGCAGTGAACTGGATCTGAATCCTGGCAGCTGGCACTCGCTGGCCCTTAGGATGTTGTGACGCTTAAACGCGCAGGGCGTTTGCCAGCTCCTCAGATGGGGAGGATGAAAGCAGCTCAGAACAGGATTATTGCTATTATTGAAAATGAGAGATGAGGTTTTTATACCCAAAACTGCAGATCAGGAAACTTAAAACCGTTTTCCATCTTGAAACAGGCTCAATGATGGAGGAGTGAAGTCAGCACTGAGGCAGCGTTCATGGGTCACACAGTGGAGAGTGCTCAGAAACGGCCCTGGAAGGGACCAGCAAAGCTGGTGGATTTTTTGTATCTTTTAAAGCAGAGGTGAAGAAAAGCAGAAGGATTGTAATATGAGAAGGAAAGATTTTTACAGACTAATTTCTACCGCCTCGTTTGAGGCGTGAGCAGTTCTTTAATCTGAGAAGGGTCATTCCTGTGTCATTTTTCTGCCCTAAGTGGAGGCCAAGTTCAAGAGAACTGTTTCTTTTCATTTCCTTTGGATACAAGTACTCGGAGCCAGATGCCCATTTATCTTTCCTGACTCAAGTAAATAAATTGAAAAAAAAACCGAAAAAACAAAACAAAACAACAACAACAAAAAAACCCAACCAAACAAAAAAACCATCAAAACCCGAACAAACAAGAAACCCCAACAAAGCAAAAAACCACAAAAAACCCCACAAACACAAAAAAACTCCCAAAAAAACTACCAAAACCCCCCCTCCACTTAGTGTACTCTATAAATACCCCATAACAGAGTAAGATCCAACATAATTTTTTTTTTTTACACCTAAAAACCTTAAACCCTTCTGACACCACAAAACACCGGCGTCCCCCCATCCCATGATCGTTTCCCATAATCTAGGGGAACGTTAAAGAGAGAAAAATCTCGCTGAAAAAAAAAATGACATCTTATCTATTTCCTCCCTTCCTGCCGCCACTGGGCGCTTTTGCCGTGGCAGGTCAGACACCTGCTCCCCACATTAGGGGCTGAGGAGGTGATAAATGCTGATTACCAGCGGCCAAATTCACCGGGTGTCAATCTGGAACAGGCATCCCCGCTCGGTTGCCATTCTTTGTCCTGCCAACAAGCTCTAAAAGCAGAGGGGAAAGGCAAAATAATAATAATAATAATAATAAAAAAAAAAATTTAAAAAAATAGAGAGAGAGAAAGGCACTGACAATTTTTCTCTCCCTGGAGGGGAGAGTCACTGCTGGGATGTGACAGAAACTCTGGGGTTGGAGTGAGGATGCTGCAACCAGCACCACTCCTGCTGATGCCTTGGGAAGGCTGAGCTGGAACAGAGGCTGGACAGAGCTTAGAGAATAAAGTAGAGATTTATTGAGAGGCCTCTAGGATACATCTTGGGCAGGACAAGAGCCTGGCCAGGGCTGCACCCAAGGGGGACCCAAAATGGTCACAAAATGGACAAAGGGTCACCAGGTCTGACACTTGGATCACTTTGGGTCCATTTGCACCTTGGGGTTGAATTGCCCAATTCCAGCTGCAGGTTCTGCAGTCCCATCCTTCTTGTTCCTCCCTCCAGCCACCCTTGTTTGTGCTCTGGGGCTGAACACTTGTCCCAGCTGTGCTTGGCCTGCAGCAGGACCAGGATTTGTTTTGTGTCCGTGCTCTGTGCAGAGCTGAGTGAGCCTGAATGTGAGGCTCAGAATGACACACCTAAGCATCACAGAATCTGAAAAAACATCAAAGCTCAAACTTAAGGCATCACCACAAACTTTTTCCATGAGGTTGGATCTCCTGGGTTTGGCTATGACCCCCACATGGCTCTGGATATGTTTACCCTGGCAGGAGCCAAATTGCCACCCCCCCCAGGCAGAGCCCAGTGCAATCATCGCTGCACCAGCGATGGGCAGGGCCTGGATTTGACCTCTCCCACCTCAGGACTGCATCACATCCTCATGCAGGGAGACCTTGGGCTGCCCCAGCAGGGTTGAACAGGTCAAGGAAGAAGAGCCTCGTTTGGTTTTTCCCTGCCCTGCCAGAGCAGGCTGTGCCCTGCTTCCAAAAGGAGTGGCTGCAGCAAGTGCATCGAGCATTCCCCCTGGCACAGGCAGGGCTCTGGCATTCTGCACATTCCAGCCCTGCCACAAGCCTTCCTCCTTTCTTTTGGCACTCCTTTTTGGTGCTTGGATCAGTCAGTGGCTGTGGAGACTTGTGCTACACCTCATGGGCACATCCCAGCCTAAAGACACACTTGGAGGTACCTGGAGAACCTCAACACTGAAAAATACAGGAACTCCAGGGTGCTGATTTCACAACCACCCCTCTGCCCTCCAGGCTGGAGATGGACACTGGCATCTCCACATGGATTTGCTTCAGACAGTCATGAGTGGCATCACATCCCTGAGCACAGGCTGAGCAGAGCAAACAAGCCTCCAGCACATCCTTTTTGAATTTGAACCACTGAAGTGGGAGTGATGCCCCCAGCAGAGCATCTGCTGGTCCCCTAAGTCACCCCAGCACTTCCCAGGTGGGGAGGACACACCCCAGGAACCAGCTTTCCAGTTGTCGACTACGCTCTGGTTCCGCAGTGCAATTATTCATAAATATTTATACACACACACACACACACACTCCCTTTGTTCTGCTTCTGTGTGACATAGAGGGGAATTTGGGCTCTCTTCTCTCTCCCTCACCTGGATTTGCTCTGCCCTTTCTGCAGGATACAAGGGATTTGATTGAATTAACTTAATTGGGGAATGTATTGTTCAGACAGCTGTGACAGAAACGACTTTGTGCATTAGTCAGGAGGTTAAGTGGCTCATGGCAGCTCCCAACACCTTTTTGTGCTTTCAGCCCCCCTGTACCGACTCTGAGTCACTTTTTTTTTGTGTTTGGAAGCAGTCTTTTGGGGTTTGGAGGCAGTTTTAGGGGGCAGGCAGGTCTGCTGTGTTGTACATCATGTTTGGGTGCTGAGGGGCCAGGGTGCCAAAACCTCTGGTTCCTCACTTTATTCCCAGGCATTGGCCACATCAGGAATTGTGCCTCCATGGCATTTTTGTTGAAAAGAAGAAAACTACATGTCTGGAAAAGGCACCTGCAAGTCAACACCTCTGCCTGGTCTTTATCTCACACGCTGTGGCTGGACTTGGCGCGTCTTGCAGACCTCAAAGCCTCACAGGAAGGCTGTGAGTGCCCATGTCCTGCTCTGCTGAGGCTCTGCAGGGCTGGTACCTTCACTCCTCACCTCACCCCTGCACCCCAGGGGTGACTTGAGGTGGTTGTGACCCAGATCTCTCCATGGGAAATGGAGAAAGAACCATCTCCAGATGGACACCCAGGTCTCCAGATGGACACCCAGGTCTCCAGACAGACACCCAGGTCTCCAGATGGACACCCAGCTCTCCAGACAGACATCCAGCTCTCCAGACAGGATGACTTGTTCTTGGGCAGACCTTCCTCTCTCCCCTCTGACTCTCCAGTAGCTGAGCTGATGAGGTTCTCAACTTCAGTACCTCAGCTAAGAGCCTAAAATGGACCAGTTTTCAGCAGCCCTCCCCCTTCTCCAGTGCTGCCCATTATTTATTGCATTGTGCACAGATAACTAAGTGTTATTTTGCATAACTTTACGGCTTGGAAGTGCACTGTTTGCAGGAGACCTTCTATGAAAGTGTTCATCCTTTGGCATCCTTTGAACTCCTGCAACCAGAAGAAAAGCCAAGGAGAGGCAGGTCAGCAGCAGAGGGAAGCAGGAGAGCCTGGTTTCTGGGGGTGCTGTGGGACAAGTCAGGACACAAAACAGGAGAGACATTTCAGCCTTGTTCTCGTGGGCTGCACCACTCGGGGTGAGCCAGGCCCTGCAGTTCCACACTGCTGTGGTTGTTCAGAAGCCACTGCCACAGCCATGGCAGACAGGCTGTCACCTTGTGTCCCTGACAGCAGCAGTGGCCGTGCTACAGAGGTGCTGGACACTGCCAGCACCTGTGTAAGGCAAGCAACCCTTAGGGATGTCACCGTGCCACAGGATTCAAGTGTCCCCTTTGCTCACAGCCCACAGGGCTTCAACTCTCTCCAGAACCCAGCACATGATGGGCTTGGGACACCCCACAAACCTGACAGATTCAGAGCCCCACAGACGTGCAGTGACTTTGTGGGTGCAAAGAGAGGCAGCAGCGATAATCCTGATGTCACCTGAGAAGTGGCTCTGCCCCAGCTGTCACTGTCACTGCGCGCTGCCAACACTCAGATGGGAACAAATCCCCTCTCCTGCTTGGAGGAGGTCACCTCTGGGTGGTTGGCAAGGCAAAGTGTGGGAGAAGCTCCTATTGAGCACCTCTCTGCACCCTGATTATCCTCTGGCCAGGCACTGGTCCATCACCCAGAGGGGCAGGACAGCCCTTCCCCAGTGCCACGGGCACATGCAAAGCACATTTAAAGCTTACAGGCAGAGAGAGAATGGGAAATTTTCATAACCATTTTGATTCCTGCTAACTGAAGCCAGTGTAAATCTCTGTTTTTTATGAATCTCACTTACATTTCGTGCCTGACTTGTGCATAAAACTTCCCCAGATTTATACAAGCCAACTCCATAAGTCATCCCCTTCCCAATCGGGCCCTATATCTTGATGACCTTTTAGAAACCAATGACTGCTTTCCTGTTGTTATCCATAATTGGAAAAGCACTAGAGATAAGAAAATTTATGGCAATGAGTGATCTACCTGCAAGAGACAATAAAGAACACCGGGCGGTGGAAGAACGGGAAGGAAAAAATCCCACACATGGAGCACTCAGATGCACACACAGCTCTGGCTGAACTCTCCCTGCTTTTACTCAGTCTTTCTCCCTCTCTTTGAGCCCTCAATTCCCCTGAACTTGCAGCCTGCACCCTTCAGGATGGATGCATCCCTGCATTTTAGTTTTCTTGGATTTTTTACTGGCAAATCTTTTGGTTTAAGGTGAGTGAGGCATCATACAGGAACGGGTTCACTCCTCAGGTGGATAAACTTATCCACACCATCCCATCCCTCCAGGAGAGCGACCCAGGAGTGCAATGTTCACACAGGGGGTGGGCAGGGCAGCCCTACACATCACTTTGGGGTTGATCACAGAGACAGGAATCACCTCACCACCAGCCACAGCAAGCCCTGCCAGCAGGAATCCTTCCACACCAGCACCACTGAACTGCTCCTGGGCATCAAAAGCCCCATTCCCAGAGTGAATTTTGGTTTGCTTTGAAGCAAAGGCAGGAGTTCCCTTGCTGCCACGTCCCTTCTCTGGCCCTGCACAGCCAGATTGGGGTGTAGCAGTGCTGGGTGTAAGAAATGGGAGTTGTCTGTGAGGTACAGCTCCTAATCTTGGTTTTTCCCAAGAATCAAGAAGGGAAATGTTTCCATTCACATCCACTTTCCAGTGAGAGTAACCCAGGTGACCTTCTTGTCTCTCAGAGGTGCTGAAATAAAAAGGAGCATTTTCTAGTCCAAGGGTGAGAAAGCAGCAGTACTGAAAGGGCTGAGTGTGGAGGGGAAGACCAAGGTCTGCAAAGCAGAGGGATGAAAAATCTGCAAACTGGCAAATAATTCATCCAGCCTTACTCTAAAAGTTGCCTTCAACTCTGCTGCAAGAGCAGGAGACTCCGTGGAGAGGCAGCCAGGATTCAGGGGCACTGCAAGGAAAAAAAAAAAAAAAAAAAAAACAACAAAAAAAAAAAAAAAAACAAAACAAAACAAAAAAAACACAAAAACAACAACAAAAAAACCCCAAAAAACAAACAAAAAACCACCACAAAAACAAACAAACAAACAAACAAACAAACAAACAAAAAACCACAAGCAACAAACCAAAAAAAACCCAAAAAAACTCCCTTATTCCTGGATCAGCTGTAGCACACATCCAAGGCAGCCTTCAGGAAATCAGCCAGCCCTTTCTGTTCTCCACATCTCCTACTGAAAGGTGCTGATGAAAGAGCAATGCTAAGTTTCCTATCATGACAGCATTTTCAGGCAGCTGGATCAGAGCTGCTAAAGCAGTTCTTAAAAAGTGGCTTTCCAAGGCTCTGCTGTCACTTGAGACACACAGATACAATGACCTGCGCCCACCCTGATGGCTGAACAAGTGTTTGTGCTGCCCCAGCTCAAAATGGATTCTGGCCACAGCTCAGCTTTCTTATTTGCAGTCAGGAGGATTACACAGAACTATTTGTAATAATTAACTCCCGAGAGAGAAGTTAAAGAGAAAACAGCAAGAGCAAGCGACTCAGAACCAGAATAAAGAAAAAAAAAAAAAAAAACCAACAAAACAACAGATGACAAATTTCTGGCAGAGGCTGAGATGAGGAGAGGCAGAGAGGAGGAGTGGTTGTCATTGAGGAAACCCTGGCAGGTCTCCCCTACTAGCCCTTGTAAATAAAGATCTCTGCAGCTCCACTGAAGGTCACCAGAAATGTGCAGCCCAAGGCTCCTCCAGTCTGCACCTTTTGAACTGGCTCCCAGTGAGCTCTGCCCCCTTTTTAGGGTTTTTTTTTTTGGGGGGAGAGGGATGAGGTTGTGGCAGCTCAGGGCTGAACATCCCTCCCTTGCTGTGGTCTCCTCCAGCTGCTCTCCTCCGGCTCTGCTGAATTCAGTCTGTGCCGAGGACATCTGTATTTTTTGGATTATTCATTATGAATTGATTAGTTCATCCCACAGCCACCCTGATCATATTCTTCCTATGTACTAACATCTCAATGAATGAGCAGCCAAGTAGAAAATGAATGCATTAGTGCCTGATTGTATTACTAAGCTCTTGTATATGCTAACGAAGGCAGCAGGGCTTAATTCAGCCCAATGACAAACAGGTAGTTGCAGAGTTAAGCTGCACAAGTGTCCAAATAAAGGTAAAACATCAAAAACCACACCCTTCTTAATATCTTTTGGCATTCAAATTAGCTTTGGACACGAGTACCTGTTTGTGGAGAATCCTTTTGTCTGGGTGTAGAGACATTTTCCTGCTAGGATTTTCACAATCATGACACTGAATCAGCCACTTTCCTCCCTGGCAGGGTAGAATTGATTACAAACCACCTAGTTAATTAAAAAAGCCAGCTTGCATTCAGACCTGCTTTTTAGCAGAAACTAAGCTCGGAAAATTATTTTTTTGTAACTCCACTGGTATTGCTATTTGCAGTAAAATGTGCCAGATGAAGTTCTCTGCTGGGAACCGAGAAATGGAACTTTTTTTTTTTTTTTTTTTCCCCTCTTCCTTTTATTTTTATTTTTCATCATACTCTGTATGAGATAATTTCCTATTTCTACCCACAGCAGCTACGATGGTGCACACAGAAAAGAAAAAGCTCAGAGAAAGCACAAAAGGAACAAGGGACGTTTTCTGAGCAGGCTGGCCAGGCAGGAACTTTGTCCTTGTCCATTGACTTACTGCCTGATGCAGAGAACAGCAGCTCTCTGGATCACAATCTGTTCATCAAAACTTTATGAGGAATAGATGAAAAAGCCTGGAAAATTTCCACACAGGCTCAGGTCTGGCTGCCTTGTTGGGAGCAACCAGCACAGCTGCAGAGATGCAGGCTGCATGCCACGCAGAGCCCTGCAGGGCAAGCACACCCCTTGCTGTGGCTTTTGGGGGGCACAGAGCACACAGACCTACTTGTGCTCCCCGAATTTACAAGGATATTTACTCAGGGAGCTTCCCATAAGGATTTTTAGACAGGCTCAGATGGTTCAAACAACCAGCACCCTAACAGGTCCACATTATTATCCCTTCTACCAGCTGGTTACCATTAAAATGTAACAGGGACAGTAGGGAAAAAAAAATAAAATTAAATTCCTTCTTCTTAGCAAGAAAAGAATCACCTAAGCCACAAAAGACTCCATAGCAGCTGTCAGAACAAGGCCTGGACAGCACCTCCCTCCACAAAAGAGTGGGCATTGACCCCTCCAGAGCCCAAGAGGTGACAATTCAGAAGAGCAGCAGCTGTGCCCAGCATGACCTGAATGCAGCAGGGTGACCCAGCCGTGAGGCTGCATTTCTTAGGCAGCCTTGCTGGCTTAGGGGCTCTCACAAAAAGCCCTAAGAAATCCCTCCTGGATTGTACTCCCTTTGACTTTGCTCCTAAAAGGGGACAGCAGTAGGCAGCAGGGTTGCAGAGAGGCCCTGGGCAGGGCTGGCTGCCCCATCAGGAGGTTTTTTGGATCTGTCACAAACCAAGGCTGTCAGGGATGCTGGGTAGCCAAGCACTGGGACAGCAGCACTGACCCTGGGGCATCCTCATCCCCTGCTCCTTGTACCCAGAACCAGGCATGCCAAGAGCCACAGACCCAAATCACTCCTGAGGGATTGCCCCTAGCAGGGGAATTTGGCTGCTCCTCAGCTCTTCCTGACGTCAGCCCAGGGAGATTTTAACTTCCCCCCTCTGATGAACCTTGGCTGTGTGGAGGTGGCCAGATCCTGTGGCCAAAGACCTGTCCTCCCACGGGCAGTAGGATATTGTGGAACTGAGCACTCAAATCCACGGAGCAGAGTCTAAATTAGAGCCTGCAAGAAGTGCCTGTAACAACCTGAGTGCAGAGAACTGACTCATCCCCGTGTTTTCCCCAAGCACAGACTGTGGCTGTTTGGCAATAGACCAAAGAAAATGACAGTATAAACTGCCAGATCCCAGCAAATCTCTTCTTTTGCTGCCTCTCTTTTTCACTTCCAAGAGGCAGAGTTGGTTTTGTTGCTACCCCATAGAGAAGCCTCATTCTCAGGTCTAAATTTGGCTCTGCCATCTTCTCAGTAGGCAAAGTGACAGAGGGATTGTTCCTGCAGATTAAAAAGTCTCTCTCTCTCTGAGAATCAGTCAATCCCAGAGATGCATTTGGGGTCTCTTCAATCAGCAGGAAGACAAATGGGCTTTGAATCCTGGCCCTGGGGAGCACAGTTAAGGACTGCTGAGGTTCTGCTGGGAGGTCCCATCACCACCTTCAGCACTTGAACCACTCCACAGGTGAGAGAGAGTCCTAACACAGGCACAGGGGAGCAAGGGCTGCCACAAATGCTGCATTCATCAGCCTTTCCCTAGGTGGGGAAGAGATGTGCAGGCTTCAAAAATACATGGTAATAGTCTGGTTTGAGTGCAGGGGAAAGCTGCTGGGCCCAGCTCCCAGGAGAGCTCTGTGGGAATGGCCACAGTTGGTTCAGGCTGCCCTGAGGATTCCCAGAGATAAAATCAAAAGGATGAACCCCAGAGAAGGACTCCAGAGGTGCTGCCTTCTCAGGGCATGGGGCAGAATTGGTCCTGAACCAGGGGGTTAGCTCAGGCCAGCAGGAGAGCCAGGCACAGCCCTGGCTCCCTGCAGCATCTGCTGTGGGCCAGCAGAGATTGAGGGTTTGTAATTCGGGGGTGTTTCCTCTAAGAGCCACAGAGAGACCATTCACTCCTCTTACACAGCCCACCAAAGAGCCATTTGTGATAATGACCAAGCTTGGTTTCATCTTGGACATCTTTAATAGACTCCTGTATATTACTGAGGTTTTAATGGAGCTAGGAGAAATCCAGAAAAAACACCACAGAGCATATGAAGACTTTTTTTATTTTATTTTTGTTTTGTTTTTCTGTATTCAGAACGAACCACTATTTAAATATTTTTTGTCAATATTTTCTACACTTCCCTGTACACTCAGATAAATTTATTATTTATTATTAAATAATAATATTTAATGTTTCAGATTTTTCACCTCACCTTTTCTCTTTTCCTTCACATTTTTCCACCCCCCTCTTTCTACAGCCACAGAAGGAAAAGAATACAAGAGATAGGAAAAAGAAGGAGGGATGCCGTTTCCATTCTTCCAGGAGCAGCTGCTCCTCACAAATCAAACTTTTTGCTCTCTCCCAAGGGCAGGGAGCTGGAGGAGGCAGCATGCACCAGCCCTGGGCAGGGAGCAGGACAAAGCTCATGAGCTGTGTGACAAGGAAGTGACAGCTTTGGTTGGGACAAGATTGGGAGAATCATCTGGTCTTTCCAAAGCTGGACACGTACTGGAAGTGACACCTTGGGAAGGCTGAGCTGGAACAGAGGCTGGACAGAGCTCAGAGAATAAAGCAGATATTTATTGAAAGGCCTTTAAGGACACACCTTGGGCAGGACAAGAGCCTGGACAGGGCTGCACCCAAGGTGGACCCAAAATGGTCACAAAATGGACAAAGGGTCACCAGGTCTGACACTTGGATCACTTTGGGTCCATTTGCACCTTGGGGTTGAATTGTGCAATCCCAGCTGCAGGTTCTGCAGTCCCATCCTTCTTGTTCCTCCCTCCAGCCACCCTTGTTTGTGCTGTGGGGCTGAACACTTGTCCCAGCTGTGCTGGGTGTGCAGCAGGAACAGGATTTGTTTTGTGTCCCTGCTCTGTGCAGAGCTGAGTGACCCTGAATGTGAGGCTGAGAGCTGCACCCCTGGGCAGCACAGAGTCTGAAAAACAGCAAAACTCAAACTGAAGACATGAGAAGACGGCCACCAAACCCTTTCATTTGCCTTCCTTGGAGAGATGCCATTCTCTCTTCCTGGCTGAGGGGGGATCTCCAGGCTTCTGTGAAGGGAAGAGAAAAGGAAAGGAGGATGGGACCCTCCAAGTGCCCCTCAACATAAGCAGACAAGGGCAGCAGTGGCCTGCCCATCTTAGAAACATTCTGCTCACCCAGAGACAAACAGAACCCACCCTGGTAACTCTATAGTCCCAAGACTTGTCCTGTTACAAACAGGATAAGCTTCTCCATAGAAATTATCTCCTTGACATTAGCTGGGTGTTCCCGAGCCAGAGGAACAAACTCCCTGGAGAACAGTGATAAAACCTCTCCAACTGCCAGGTTATCAAATGTTTATGGTAATCAAAGGGAGATGGTGATTATATTTGACCCCAGTGGCTGAGCACAAGTATCAGGCAACCTGGGCACAAGTACTCATGATTATGAGCTCCTGGACTAATAAAGCCAATTAGATATAAACAAAGGCATCGGTAGCAAATGAAAGCAGGACCTCTGTTCCCAAACACAACTCTGCCATTGGAGTGTTTTGATCTGTCCAAGCAAAACTGCTTCAGATAAACAAATTTGATGAGCACATGCTTTACTCAACATGTGCAACTGGGGAGCTCTCCTGTTTTACCTCATGTCTCCCAGAGAAAGGAGGAGTTTTGAGGTCTTGGAACTGTAACTGCCTTGGAGGAGACCCTCATAGAGATTAGAAGTTTTATATAACACAGAATAGCAGTTTATAATGTAAGGAGAAAGTCTTGCTTCACCAGGAAATGAGGTACACAAGCAAACTGTCCTGTAAAATATGAAGGAATTGTCCAAGCAGTGCAGAAAAGGAACATAGGGCTGGGCAAAGTCAGACAAACAGGCCTGCAGACAGATGGTTTGGATTAACAGACAAAGAAAGAAAAAAAAAAAGAAAAAAAAAGAAAAAAGAAAAAAGAAAAAAGAAAAAAAAAAAAGAAAAAAAAAAGAAGAAAAAAAAAGGGAAAAAAGGGAAAAAACCCCCCAAGACAGTATTTGTCCAATCCCCATTGGACAAAACAATTCCCAACACTATTTTAACCTGGAAAAAGCATCTCTGCAAGCGTCCACACACACCCAGCCCTGGAGGTGTTATTTGGAACAACAGATTCTGCCACAGAGATCTCTATGGATTTTGCACCAATGCTCTTGGAGCAAAAACACTTTGCTGAGGCAAGAGCTGGAAAGCAGGAGAGAGGCAAAGTGAAAGGATAACTGATTTCCCCCAGCAGGATCAACTCACTTCATCCAAAAGAAAGAATTGGGACCTACTGTTGCACAGGACACAAAGAAATGACACCCACACACTGAGATGTCCAAGGCAGAAAAGGGACAGTTTATTTACAGACTTCAACATTTATAGAATTCCAGCAGTGACCATGGATTGGAGGAAGAAAATCTTCCTCTCCAACCACACTGGGCAACCCAAGAGTCCATCAACAGCCTCCTCCTTATGAGAAGGATGTAAACATGGTTAGACAGCGACAATAATAAGGAAGTTGTTTAGGTAAAATGGTGTTTGACTCTATTACAAAAGGTAAACACAGAAGACTGAAATAGAACTTTAGAAAAACTTCTTAAAGAGGCAGAGGAGAACAGCAAAACCCCAGACAACAACCTATTGTTGCAAGCAGGGTTCAGTCCAAAATAACCACAGGTGGGTCCAACACATGGACCTACCTCACACCCCTTCCAGGGGTGTTCCTGATGGTGCCAGCACCACACAGGACCATGTAACCCCACAGAGCACACAGCCTCTTCCCTGCTGGGTGAGCCAAAGGCCAAAGGAGCCCTTCCTTCAGGGAGGCAGCACAAAGGCCACACAAGGCTGGCCATGGCAACAGGAGAGTGGGCAGCCCAGAAAATGATGGACACACCACTCTTGTAGCAGACAGGGACTGTTGCTGCTGTTACCTTGTGCCCAAATCTGGATCTGAGGCAGCTCAGGTGCCTTCAAACTCCATTTGGCGTTCCCAGCACTCACAGCCAAACCACTCAGGTGGCAAGGGAATAAGCATGGAGGAACTTGTCCAAAATTTTACTGAGGCCCTGACCCCAGCTTACACAGGAGCCACTTCCCAGCCCTCCAGCATCTTCTTGAGCAGACTGAAATCCTCCAAAGTGTTTTCTGCCTCTCCTTAGACAAAGGCAAAACCAACAGAGGCCAACAGCGTGGGCTGTGGAAAAAGAGGACATGGGTTGTTGGTGTTCTTCTGGCATGTTGGGTTTTTATTTTTTTTCCTTCTTTTTGAGGAGCTGTAGTGTCATCTTGTTTTATTTCCTGGCACTGCAGGCTGCTGGCAGGATGACTTGGTTGCCAGGGAAACTGCTGGGAAAGTGCACAGGGCTGCTGCCCGCATCTGGGCACCAAAAACCAGGGCTGCCAGCGAGGATCCTGCTGCCTCCAGCCCTGCCAGGCCAGGCTGGAAGGAGCAGAACCAGCAGCCAGCCAAGCACCTTGCTCCCACAGTGCCCAGATGAGGGGCTGATGGAAGTCTCCAGAGCCAGGGAGCCAGCCCTGCAGAAGGGTCAGGATGTACAGCCAGCCCTGGCCCACCAGCAAGGACAGGGTTAGCCCAGGGCCTGAGGCAGGCTCTATTTTTATTGTTTTCTTTATTTTTTTAAATCACTGCCATTAGGAGGATTGTTATGGTTGGCAATTTGCAATAATCAATTTGAAACCGCCGTTTGATTAGTTAATGCACTTTCTGCCGCTCTCTGCTCTTAATTTGATTGGGAGGAGAGAGGGGGGATTTTGTTTCCTGCCCTGTGACAGCGCTGGTTCCTGCCTGTGTGGTGACACCTCCTCACTGCTCCCGTGGGGCTGTGGCAGGTCCCAGGCAGGGGCAGGACAGGCTGGGTGTCCCCTGCCTTCTCCAGGGACCATCTGTAGGAACAGGGCTGGAGGGTGATGAGAGATCTCTGGAGTCAAGGCTGGCCTTGGAGCAGTGGTTTGTTCATTGCACAGGGTGCGGGTGAAGGGGCCCTGCTGAGAGCTCAGAGCAACCCCAGAGAGAGAGAGAAGAGAGCAAGAGAGGAGCTGAAGAGAAGTAAGAGAGAGTGAAGTTCCCATTACAATCCATTAAATCTTCTTCCATACTGAATATTCTAACTGACACCAACCAATCCAGTCCAAGACACAAATCCTACAGCATTTACACACAGCCTATAAGAACCTTTACATGACCATGCTGTGTTGTATTTTAAACCCTAAAAATGACTCTTTGGACCCCTCCTGCCAAGCTGGTGGGGTCTGCTCTGACCCTTGGACTCTTGGTGAGGAGAAGGGCATTGTTTAATTAAAAGGGGATTTACCTTCAGCCAGCCACACTATTGTTCTCCTGTTGTCCAGTAACTGGGGCTTTAGATATCAAAACTTGCTTTCAATTCTATTTCACTTACAGGTCTCATATTCTCAAAAACTAAGCAGTCATATTTACAAGTCTTTCCTTTTTCATCTTCCCCAACACCATCCTTCCCCACACCCCCCTCAGGCTCAGCCACTTCCTTCTGCCTCCCCAGCTCCACACAAAGGGCTGCGGGCAGGTGGGTGGGCAAGGCAGCTCTGGAGCGAAAGGAAAGCTGAGCATCAGCTCCAGAAATGTCTGCAATACAGGATAATATCCAAAATAACCTCCAGGCAGGCACTGCTCTTCGCACTTGCCTGTGATGCATGACTACCCTGAAGGTTCTCACTTCAGTGCCCACACATTTTTCCCACCAACAGCAGAGAAGCATTTACAGGAAGGAAGTGAAGGAAATGCATTTCCCTCTCCCTTTCATGATCTATCCAGACTCCAAATGTCTTGCCACAATCCATGTTTTTTTTCCCATGGAACCTGCCCAACTTGTTAAAGCAAGGCAGGAATCACCAGTCAGCTCTTCCAGAAGCTGGCACAGGTGTGTCCATGCTAAGGCAAATCTCCTCTCCAGGGCACCCCATGGCTTTGCTGGTACTGCACACCAAGGCTGGCCCCATGGCTCAGGGCCCTCCACAAGTCCCAGGCCCCAGCAGGACGATTTTAATGCTGAATATCCAGCAGCCAACACCCAGACTCAGGAAATCCCAATCTGGAGCTGCAAAGCACCCAACAGCTGTGACTCCAAGGCTCACCTGGGCAGCCACAACCCTCCCAGCTTCAGGAGCAGCAGTGTCAGCCACTTTGGAAAGGCCTTTCCACCTAAAAATTGACAGTATTGTGACACAAGGGATCTCTACCAATCCCTCCAAACCAAGTCATGTCTGAAAAAAAAAAATGATTCCTGTTTTAGAAAACAAAATTGAGCAACAAACCAAACTCCTTTTATTTACATGTCCTAAATTGTAGAGGGGGAGAGCCCAGAATGTGCAGGGGAAACTCCAGTGCTGTGAAGGTGCCAGAGATGCTGAATCTGCATGCAGCAGTTCCAAACCCCAGAGCAGACTGGTGAGCAGGGCGGTTAGCAGAGAACCAGGGGGAATATTTCCATCAATTAACTTTTACTACATCCCCACCAAGGTGACTCAGGCACTGACAGAGCCCAGAGAATCCCAAATTGCTCCTCTCCACAGCAAACACTGTAACTTCCAAGAAGTCAGCTGGGGCCACCCAGCTCGGAGCTATTTTCTGCCTCTGTCACTCATGCTGTCTCTCAGAGCTCTTCACTGCTGCTCCTTCCTTTCCCTTCCTGCTCACACTATTCCCAATCTTGGCATCTTCCTCCACCCACCTCTCCCCGTCCCCAAATCTCTGTGTTTGATGATCTGTTCCCATCTCCTCGGTTATTCTCAGCACCCTGTACCAAAGATACACCAAGCAGAGAGGCTGTGACGCCCCACTCTGCCACCCTAAGTGAGCAAGTTTATCTCTGTGCCATAAAAGGGAAAGGAAAAACCCAACAAATCCTTTTTTTTATTTTTTTTTTAAAAAGGCTTTATACATCCCACCTGCTCGCGGAGCATCCTTGGGAGGAATCTGGATTGTTGTGACTGACGTTACCTGGTGCAGCAATTAGAAGCTGTATTTACAGCCTTGCCACCATTTTAATGCTGTTTTGCATCTGTTGTGTGCTCTCACTTAGAGAGTAAATGTAGTGGGGAACATCTGTTTCCTTCTGCTGGCTCAGGCGTGGTCCCCGGCCGGCGATTTCCCCTCCGCTGCCTTGGGCTGTCATTATTTCAATTACCACGGCAGGGACTCCTCCCTGCAGCAACAGGTGCCAGCCCTTGGCCAGAATTCCCAGCAGAGTGGAGGTTTGAGGTGACCCCACTTGGCATTTCAGCTCAAGGAGACCCCAGGACCCCTCTCAGCCCAGGGTCTGTGCACCCATGTCCCTCCCAGCCCCAACCATCACCTCACACAAAGGGGTGAAGATAAAGCACATTCCTGAAAAGCCATCCCCAGCCAGGTCTGTGTTGTGGATCTCAGTCCACAATCTCCTTTTGCTGTCTCATTCCCTGCCTGCCCCAAGTGCTCCACCTGAGGAATGTGCAAAGCAGGGAAATCTCAGTCACTGCCGGAGCTTTCACCAAGGAGCCAGGCTATTCTCTGACCTGTCCTCCAAGAGCAAAACTGCAGCCCAGGGAAGGGAAGTGGCTGATTCCTGCCCTGACCAAGCTCACCCAGCAGGTTTCCAGCAGCCTCAGAGGTCTCCCAACCCCAGCCAATGCCCAGAACCACATCTCTGTGGCAATGCCATCCAGCTCCACACTGTTCCAGGTAGCTGAGCTGGAGGCCAATGCTTTGCCCTTTATCTTCCCACCCTCCTCTCTGCACTTCCCTAGCTTAGTCCAAGAACTTGTCTGGGCTAGAAAAATGATGTAAATGCAGCCAAAGAGCATTTTAGATCCCTGCACTGATAGAGGTGTGGACACAGACCTCCTCCTCCTGGCTTCAGCTCTTCCAAGCAGCTCTGAATGGAGCTGAACCAGCACAAGAGCTCCTGCCTGCTCAGGGTGAAGCTCTCTGGGACTGGTTTTCCCAAAAAACCAGGCTGGTGAGGCACAGAGGGAGAGCTGGGTGGCTGGGGAGGGCAGAGGAGGAGGCAGCCGGGGCTTGCAGGGCCAGCAGGGAGGAGCTCTCAGATCGGAAAAGGTTTAAAGGAGCTTAAAGGTCAGCCTCGGGTCGTGCTTGGAAAACCGGGTGCTTTTCCAGCCCCTGGCCCCTCTAGCAATGGGTGTGCTCCTCCCTCGCTTCTGACAGCCCTGCAGCAGCACACGGAGCCAGGAAATCTGCCTGCACAGGGCTCTGTGGCCAGATCAAACACCCAAGCTGATGTGAAGAGACCTTCCTGCAGCTCTAGGATTTGCTTTCCACCAGCAGCCTGTAGCCAGAGCCTTTCCTGATTTAGACTCGTTGCCCTGATCTGTCCTTCCCAGTCAAATCCAGCTGTTCCAGGCTGGTGCTGCCTCCCCATCTCTGAGCACGACAGCTTCCCCAGGGCAGGGCTCTCCAGACAATTCCTCACCACAAACCACTGCTAGTAAACAGGCATGAAAATGCACCAGGAAAACCACTCTGCTCCACAGGACGTTTAAGGAGAGCCAGGGTTATGCAGGTTTGAGGTTTTTCTTTTTTTTTTTTTTTTTTTTTTTTTTTTTTTTTTTTTTTTTTTTTTTTGTACATTAAAGCCAACAGAAGGTTCTTAGCTTATTTGGGTCAATTAACTGCAGCTTTCAAATTAAGTTCTCATCTCATTTTACAGGCGAGCTGTAAGCAAAGCGCAAAAAAAAAAAAAAAAAAAAAAAAAAAAAAAGGTCAGCTGAGGAGAGCAGAGCCCCAGCGTTGTTTCCAGACAAGTAATTTAAACCCAAAGGGGTAGGAACAAAATCGAGATCAAAGGAGAGCACAGAGACCACCTAAACAACGTCTGCTGCTTCGCCCACTTGTTTTTCCTTTTTGCTCTGTGCACCAAACTGGAGCCAGGCAGAGGTGGAAGGAGAGGCAGCAGGAAGGGCTGTGCAGGGAAGCCATTTGTGGCACACACGCCACCAACATTTCATTGCTCTCCCGGAGCCAGCGAGGACGGTCCATATTCTGGAGTGCCATCTACTGGCATTTTTATCTCTTTGCTGGAAATTAAAGCCGAGCCCGGTGTCGGAAGAGAGCTCGGGTTGCAGTCAAGCACTTGAAAAATGCCAGAATCTAGATAACCCTAGCCCCAGTCCCCTTGTGCAGGTGCATCACAACACACAGTGGAATAATAAGATCATGGAGCACCTTTTTTTTTTTTTTTTTTTTTTTTTTCCCTGCAGGAAAAAGCCCCTTTCGTACACCAGATGGATAGTGCTCTCTTAATGAGCAGCTATTCAATATTTTTCTTTATCCTCATCCTTCAATATGTAGTCCTGTGTCCTGGGCATGGCATGCTATTGAAGTCCCGGGCTAAATAATGAGCTATTAATTTTCTCCTGGGCTTTCACAGCATTTATTATCGCAGCCTCCGAGTGGTTTGCAAACATTAATTTGCCTGAGAGCAGCCCTGCAAGAGAGTGGAATCATTCTTGTGCAGATGGAGAACTGAGGCACGGCCAGTTTGTAAACCAGGAGGGTACCCTGGGGTTGGGTGTTCCACCTGACCTGTACACAGCCTGTACAACCCTCTTGGATACGTGGTTCAGCTTCGAGGTTGCCCTGTTTGAAGCCAGGGATTGGAACTCTGATCCTTCCAGGGCCCTTTCAAACTCTGGACATTCCAGAATTCTCTGCTCCCATCCAGCTTAGGAGTGCATTGGCAATTCTTGGATGGCTCAGGACACCCTGGAGGAGCAGTGCCATCAGCTGTCATTGCAGAAAAGGACCCATTCATTTTTTTTTTTTTTCCAGAGCTGAACAAGGCAAAGCTTTTTAGGGCACCACATCCACAAGCTCCACCTTTGGCTGCCAGCCTCCAGCTTTCCCCACCCCATCTGGGAGCCCAGCAGCTCTGGGCTTCATCTGAGGTGAAGCTTCTCTTTGTCTGAGGCTGCTGCAGTCCTCCAGGCTGCCCCACTGTCGCTGTAGGACACAAAATCAGGACACAGACACTCAGAAGGCTGAGATGACTCCAATTCTGTGTTTATTCTCAAAGCACCTCTCTTTATACCTTTTTACAATGAGTCCACCCAATGGGGTGGGATCCTTGGACCCATTGGTCACATCAGAGGGTCATCAAGCAAAGTCCCTCCTTGAGAATGGAAAGTAGAAAACCAGGATAGTTTACAATAGCATACCCTTGTTTACCACAAGTGTGTCTGGGAAAGAATTTCCGAAAATCAAAACATTGCAGGCACGAACCGTGGCTACACCCCACGAGCTCCAGAGCCCCAGGAGCAGCACAGCCCTCTGGGATGGTCATCTTTGACCATGGCTTAAATCATCCCTTCAGCCTGGGGCAGCCAAATTTACACTGTGGATTTACTGTGGGTCTTCCCAGAGACCATCTCCTCCCCATAACACAACCCACCACAAAACATCTCCTCACACACCTCTGGCAAGCTGAAAACTTGGGTAAAAGGAGCAGAAATCACAGCAAAAGAAATGTGCCAAAGGAGGAGAGAGCAGGAGAAACACAGACAGACTGGGGCCCTGCCACCAAAGAGTAACAGACCCTGCTGGCTCAAAAGAACTCATAAATACAGCACTAGGGGAGACAGCAAAAAGCTCATCCACATTCCCTGTCCAGCAGGAAAAAGGTGTTCTCCCACCTCTAAATCCAGTGAGCAGCATGACCCATCCCATGTGAGCAGTTACACCAACCCCACACCACGAGAATGGGGCCAGGGCACGTGGTCAGAGTATCACAGCAGCTCTCCAAGCTTCAGCAGATGCAAAAGAGATCCAAAACAGAGTCAGCACATCACAGGAGAGGGAAGGGGAAAGGATATGTCCCTTCTTGACACCTATTGCTCCCTGTGCAGCCCTGACACCAGCCAGGCTGCAGCCACCACAGCCACCCAGCAGAGGAAGAGCTCAGGCTGTGACTGCCCTCGAGTGTGGAGCTCAGACCCAGCTGCCTCACATCCCCATGTTTGTGGTAGAGGCAGAGCCTGAGTTCCCCTGCTCCAGGGCTGGTGAATCTCATCATGGCCAAACCAGCCACTCACTCTGTCCTGACAGGGCATTTTCCAGCCCCTGGCCACTGTCTTCATTTCACCCAGAAGAATCATGAGACAGTTCTGGGGACTAGAAGTCAATATTTTATATTGTATTTTGAGAAGGGAGAACTACTCTCATCATGACTGTGATGTTTCCTTTTTACTTTTCATCCTTTCTGGTCCCTTACCCCTCCTAAGATCTTATTTGCATTTTTGATCAGACCCATACACCAAGAGAAAGCCCTCAGGGAGCTGGTTGTAACAGTGCCCAGGTCCTTTTCCTGGGCTGAATCAATTAATTTACACCCCTGGGAATAAAATGGATTTTTCCTGGCACTGTGTACAATTACTCCCAGTTTTCATTGGTAAGAGAAGGGGAGACTGAGGCTTTGAAATGCAAAGTCGTTTGTGCAAATCACCACCTCCAGCAGCAAAGGCTTCCCCCTGGTGCTGTGATCCCAGGTGAAGCAGCATCTTACCTGAGAGGGAGGGAGCTCTGCCTCCTCTGCTGGGACCTGCCCACACGGGGTCATCCAGGCTCATCCTTGCCCTGGGGCCCTGGGGATCAGCGATGCCTCTGCCAGAGGAGATGAAAAGGGATCCTTCAGTAAGGGACCAAACCCCCCTGTGCCTTCCCAAAACGCAGCAGCATCCCGTAAAAACGAGCAGAGGGGATCTGCCCTTGCAGGGCTCTGCCAATTTACCCCCCTCAGCTCCACTGCCCAGGTCATTTATTATTTTAAACTTCTACCTCCGAGCTCAAGGCTCTTGAACACATCCCCAGCATGAAGCCCAGCAGGAGGGAAGCCTGGCACAGGGACTGTCTGGGGGTTTTCAGCCCAATTTGCTATTTTAAGATTCTTCAGCTCAATTTCCTCCTGTATTATTACGTTTAGGCTTGTTTTCTTTTCTTTTTTTTTTCTTTTTTCTTTTTTTTTTTTCTCTTGAGTGGATAAACATGGACAAAATCCACTCTGAGCTGGCAGCTGGGAATAGATTTTCTCTCACCTCGCAGTGGAAATATTGTTGTTTGATAGGAGAAGAAAAGAAGAATAGCCTGGTGTGGTCTAACACTTCCTGCAAGTGGCAGCCAGTGCTTTATGGGCCCCAACAAGCTTCTTGGGGGGTGCCAGAGATAAAATGCTGTGCCAGGTCTTGCCTTGCATGAGAGCTGAGCCACCTTCTTGCCCCACAGCCCAAGCAAAGGCAGCAGTGCTTTTAGAAACGTCCAAATTAGCTGAAGGGTATTACACCACAGCCTTGACAATCTGCAAATGCAAATGCTGCTGATTAACCACACACACAGTGGCCCTTTCTCCCCTCATCCTGACTTTTTAGTTCCTCTCATTCCCTCATCCCTGTTCTCTCTCTCTCTCTCTCTTATTTCCATCTCTCACCGCTTTCCCCGTTTTCCTGACTCTCCTCCAGCTATCGTGGAGGGTTTTTTTGGGGGTTTTCATGTTCCCTTCCAGCTGAACAGCTCCTCTCCCAATCCTGTCCTTTCCCAGAGACACCAGCACCTTCCTCCCGTGCTTTTCTGGGCACTGGGAGCTTTTCCCAGCAGCAGCAAATCCACCAAGCTGCAGGGAGGAGCTGCCAAAGGCAAGAGCCAGCAGGAACTATCAGCCTAAAACTCACCAGGCTGGACACAGGAGAGTCCCACCATGGTTGACTTTATTTCTGGTTCCTGACCCTCACAGGAGCCAAATGGAGCTCCAGGAATCCTGTCCTGCCAAAGCACTGCCCAGGGAGCTCAGGTAACCCTGGCTGAGAAACTTTGGGGTTTTCTGGTGCAGCCAAACCCTGAGCAAATACCCCAGGGCCTTCCCTTCCCCTCCTGCTTCAAAGCTGGAAGGGGCTTTCCAGGATGTTTTAGGATTTCTGTGATTCACCACCGAGGCAGAAGAACTTTCCAGCATTAAGGGATGGAAGGGAGAGCCACAGGCTGCAGCCCTGTGTGTGTGCCTCAGTTTTCCACTCAAGACCCAGGAATGATCCCAGCCACCCCTTCAAGGGCCTGTGATGTCTCTGGGAACAGAGAGCTCCACACCAAGCTCCAGCCTCAAGTGGAACAGCTTAAAAATCAAGTTCTCCTCCTCGGACCAGCTCCCTGCACAACCCCTAGGTTGAACTCTGTGGAAAATAGTTAATTAATCTCTCTTGCTGCAGCCTAATTCTCTCTTCAACATGTGGCTGTCACTTCCCTGTCATCACAGCTGATTTACAATGGGGTTTAATTAAATCCTCCGTACATTATTCAGCATTCTCTGAAGACAACACCAAAGCAGCCAAGGGTATTTAAAATGTCACCTGCTGAGACGTATCATCTCCTCCTAAATAAATATGACAGTGATCAAACTTTGGCTAATTACAGCGACTTCGTTATTTGTTTGTATGTTTTAATATTTAATTGCTTTCGTGTTCATCCAATTACAAAGCAACAGCAAATAGAAATTAACTTTTTATCAGCGTGTTCCCAGCCCAGTTAATCAGCACTTCAAAGGCCAGACACAATAGGAGGCCATCCAACCTGAGAGCGCTTTACAATATATCCTCTGCTGAATGGACCGTTCTATTAAATTAAGGGAGAATTGTGTTTGTCAGGGCACTCCCAGCTCCCACCCGGGTTCCCTTTATGTGGCCATTTACGGCCCTCATTGCAGCATCCTTGCAGCAGGGTTGTAAATTGTTGGTGGTGCTCTGGGGCTGTTCTCTGCTCTGCCCGAGGTGACAGGGACTCCTTGGGAAGGCTGAGCTGGAACAGAGACTGGGCAGAGCTCAGAGAATAAAGTAGATATTTATTAAAAGGCCTTTAAGACACACCTTGGGCAGGACAAGGGCCTGGTCAGGGCTGCACCCAAGCTGGGCCCAAAATGGGCCCAAAATGCACAAAGGGTCACCAGGTCTCACAATTTTATAAGTTTTGGTTCATTTGCACATTGGGATTTAATTGCCCAATTCCAGCTTCAGGTTGTGAGGTCCCATCCTTCTTGTTCCTCCCTCCAGCCACCCTTGTTTGTGCTTTGGGGCCTGCACACTTGTCCCAGCTGTGCTTGGCCTGCAGCAGGAACAGGATTTGTTTTGTGTCCCTGCTCTGTGAAGAGAAGTTACTGGCACTTAATGTGAGGCTCAGAATTACACCCCTGGGCAGCAGAGAATCCGAAATACATGAAAGCTCAAACTGAAGGCATCAGCAGTGGGTGGCTCCATGTCAGCAGAAAATCAAGGAAAAATTCACTTCCCTTTGGGAGCACACCTTGCACGTGGGGAGCAGAGGCAGCATCACACCAAGTGTCCTGTCTGAAGTTACAGACCAGCTGAACCTCACTTTCCCCCCACAAAATCTGAATTTTCCAGTGCAGCCACAGCGGATGCTGGAGCTCTCCCAAGCCAGGGGGCTGCAATAACTTTAATTTCATCCCCATCCCCTTGTGCCCGTTGAAATTAAGCTCAGCTTGGCAATGGGAAGAGGTCCATGAACTCCCATCCTTGCTGAGTCTGGGACACCTGGACCTGTTTTAATGATGACCAGGGAAAAACAGCAGGAACAGCCTAGGGGGGATTCACAGCCCAGAGAAACAAAATGATTTCTGCCAGGGCAACAATCTTGCTGGCAACCAGCAAACTATTTATATTGTCAGAAACCCGATGAAGAAAACAAAAGGTTAAGTGTAGCTGCTTTCCCCCTACAAATCTCCCAGCAGAAGTGGAAGCTGAGTGCAGACAAGAGTGATTTAGGGTCACAGAAAACAGATAAATAGCACATATGCCAAACAGCAGAGGAGAAATAGCACCAGGCCAGTGCAAGCATAAGTGAACCACATTAAAGAACTGCTCTTTGCATTTCTTTGCTTTGCCCCATTATTATTGCTCCAAAATGCCAGGATTTTTAGTCACCACAGTGAAATTCCAGACGAGAGACTAAGAATTGTTCCATCAATTACCCTGATTTCAGGAAGCAGCCTACATAATGATAACAAAGCACAACCTCCTTGTTTTAAATATTCAAATATCAAGTACTCAAGCAGAAAGGCTCAGCCCTAACCCCATGCATCCATAAACCTGGGCCAGGCAGAGGTGTCTCCCTTGGAAGCACACACAAATTTGGATGTTATGGCCCAAAAGTGCCTTGTTGGGTTGTGGAGTTTATCAGAAGCCTTTCCTCCTTTGTGCACACAAAGAAAATAAAGAAAAACACGGTTGAAAAAGGGAGAAATTTTGAGGTTTCTTGCCCCTCTTGCTGCTGTTTCTGAGAGGGTTGGACCCAACCCTCCAAGCAGCAAATGAAAACCTCCAAGAGCCCAAAACACCACAGCTCCTTCACACAGATTTTGGGAGATGCCACAGCCCCTCTCTCACCTTAATTCTTCCTGTTTACCCAAATCTATTGCAGCAGCAAATAAGTTGCAGCAAAATCTGTTGCTCACATGTAAAAGAACAATTCCGAAAGAAAATCTATTTCTCTCCAAAGTCCACTGCAGTAGCAAGACTCATCTTTGTCCCTGGAGCACCAGGAGATCTGGCAGCCACAGAGGCACAAACTTTCTGCAAGGGATGCAGTGACAACCTCACATTGAAATCCTCATGTTGGAAAAAAAGAAAAAAAAATTATTCTGGGGAGGGAAAAAAACCTACTTTTACTAGATGGATTTATTTTTTCTTTAAAGCATACAAAAACAACCTCTGTTTTTTCCCCAGAGAAACAACTCTGTGTTTAATTTTAGGCTTCCCTCATAAAATATTAAATGGACAAAGAAATCTGTTTGAAATACTTTGATTTTATTGAAATTAAATATTTAATTTGACTCAAAATATTGTCTCAGAATTTTTTATTTTTTTTTCAAACCGCTTTGAGAGTGGTTTCATTTGAGAAATCAAGACTCGCAGAGGTTTTCATGCAAACAGGAGATCTGCTTTCTGCTATCTCTAGTAAAGGACTCGTTCACTTAATTTCTCCTCCACCACAGTTACATGGTTCATTAAAAAGCCACAGAAATATTGGTCTCACACCAGGGATGAAGCTGAAATAACTTTGATGGGGTCCTTTGAAACAGCTGAGCAACGGTGAGGGAGAGATTTGAGGTTGGGAGGAAGAAAACGGAGAAGAAATGCAGAAATATGCATGTGGAGAAAAAAAAAACCCAGGTATTTCCCACTTTGATGAAAAGTCTGAGCATTTTGAAGCCTGTGCACAAAGACTTCAGCAAAGTTGACTGCCAGTGACATGAGGCAGGGAAGCAAATAAAACTCTTCCCAGGTAGAAAGAGCGCAGAAAAGTAACTTGGTGTACAGAAGCAAGAGGATGGGAGGAACTGGTCTAAGGGATTAGGAACACTGAATTCCAGACAAACTCCTCCAAACAAGGAGGAAATTAGACAGAAGAAAATATCCTAATTCTCCTGGACAGTCCCAACAACACCCAAAGCTCTCATCCTGCAAATGGGGTAGAGGCTTCAAGCTCTACTGGTACCAGTGTGGAGGTTTATATTGAAAAAAACCTATCAGTTCATTCCCAGCAAAGTCCTGGTTTGAATCATTTCAATATCCTTTGCCCTGAGCAGGGAAAAAAAAAAAAAAAAAGTTGGAGAAAGTCCTGGAATCATGTTTATACTGCTTCCAACATGCAATTTATTTTCCTCCCTCAGCTTGGAGGGAATTTGTGTCCTGCAGCTTAAGCTGACTGGGTCTGTCCAACTCCAGCCAAAGCACAAACCCCAAGGCTCAGCTCCCAAACTCGGCCTGCACCAAATCAAAGGGTTCAGATGGCACAGCCTGCTCACTCTGGAACTTGCTGATATTTGGAATTATGATTTACCAGCCTCCTCTGGGCCAACAATGATACTGATATTATTATTATTTATTATTATTTCTGTATCTACATTTTTAATGTTTTCCAGGATGGCAAATACATCTCCTGCTCAGTTTTACTGCTTAGTTTCTGCATTTTTCAGCTCTGTGATAAATGGGGTGGCTGAGTACAGGGCATATCTCCAGACTTCTGAAGCTGTCATGTCATCAGAACTCAAGAAATAACTCCGTGCTGGGGACAGCACGAAGAATCCAGTCTCCCTCCCCACAGCTCCCCATTTCTCTGCTCCCAGGTTCTCATCACACAGCTGATAAGTTTTAATTTGGTCATTTCATAGGAAAAAAACAAACCAAACCAAAAAAAAACAAAGAAAAAACAAACAAACAAAAAACCCACAACAAACAACCACCCCAAAAAACCCCAAAAAGCCCAAACAAACAAACAAAACCAAAAAAACACCACCCCACCAAACAAAACCAAGAGACAGAAAATGAGAGGAGAATTTGAACTTTCCTTCCCTAAAGCCAGGCTGGACAGGGCTTGGAGCAACCTGGTTTTGTGGAGAGAGCCCTGCCCCATAGCAGAAGGTTGGAACCAAGTGAGTTTCAAGGTTCCTCCCAGCCCAAACCTTTCTCTGATTCCATGGAGAATCAAGTTTCTAACCACAGCTGCTGAGGATTTTTTTTTTTCCAAAAGGCAACATTCAAAGCTGAAAATTGAGGATATCTTTTCCATGACCCATCCCTCAGAACTCTGGGGGGGAGGAATATCTTCTGTTCATGGGCAGCTGTTAACACCTGGTGGGGCAGTGTTCTTTATCCCTTCCAGGACCCACCCTCCCTCCAGGGGTATCTGCTGTTCATGGGCCATCCAGGCTCACTGCAGGGCTGATACAATTCCATCAGCCCAGGGGGAGATGCTCCACCCAGGGGAGGAGCCCAGCATTCCCAGCTGGATCAAAGCTGGGATCCAGAGCAGCAGGGCAGCCTGTGTGCACTGCATTCCCAGAGGGAGACCAGACCCATCCCAGCACCACTGGACCCTTCTACAGGATCATCTCTGCTCCAACAGAACCACACCTGGCACTGCAGGAGGATTTAATTGCACTGCTCCCAACCCCCTGACCAACAGGGTGTCAGGTGGTGTTCTGACTCTGTCAGTGCTTTCATTTCTGTTTGCTTGTTTTTTGTACTACTACATTTTTATTTTTAATATTCCTAGTAAAGAACTAGTTATTCCTATTCCCATATCTCTGCCTGAAAACCCCTTAATTTCAAAATTATAACAATTCAGAGGGAGGGGGTTTATATTCTGCATTCCAAGGGATGCTCTGGCTTTCCCTGGCAGACACCTCTCTTTCCAAACCGAGACAAAGTGTGAAAAGCAGCTTTGTCCAGCTGCAAAAGCCCCGTGAAATTCCTCAAGATCTTTCTGCCTTCCACACCTGGGGATCCTCCTGCAGCGCATAGCTCCAGCTGCCCCAGCCCATCCTTCACCTGCCACCTGCTTCAGAAAAGGGAATCCCTGCTTCCCTCCACCTTCTGGCAGGCTCAGAGCTGCCCCTGTGTCTCCATGGGGAGATCCATCAGATGTTTTAGGGTGAGCCAAGCTTCTGGATAAAGACAAGGATGCAGAGGAAAAAAATATTGAGGCACAAGCTGTGGGTGAGATGGTGTCACATCCTGGGAGATGTGAATGACCACTGGGGATATTCCAGAACCAGCTGGACACAATCCTGTGCCTGGGGTGACCCTGCTTGAGCAGGGAGGCAGGACCAGATGATCCCAGCTTGGGGTCTCTTCCAGCCTGACCCATCCTGGGATTCTGATCTCAGCAGCAACTGCTCACAAGGAAAAGCAAAAAAGGGAATCCAAGAGCATTGGGCTGCTCCTCCAGCCCCTCCAGCATCAGGCTGTGATGGTGCCCTGTGACATTCCAAAGCTTTTGCAGAAGGAAACGCTCCCAGAAAACCCCAGACAGGAACAGACTGACTTTCAACACAAACAAAACTATATTAAAAAAAAAAAAAAAGGAGCGGGGGGGTGGAAATCAAAGCCAGCAGCTTGCACACAAGCCTTGCATTTGCAATTCTGATTCTCTAATACGAAACAGCCCCCAACTGGGGGAGGGGTAGACAGGAAATATTACAGCAACGTTATTTTGTTACACTAATTACCAATAATGGCACATACTAGACTACCAACCACAGTCAATTCATTTTGAAAGCTATATAATAATGTTTAGGATAAGGAATTAATTTTTATAGCCACTGAAGCAGATTTACTTGTACTGTAATGCTGATTTATTACAAATTAAATTTCTTAACTCCAGAAGTTTCCTTGGAGAGCCTCAGCAGGACCTGGGTGGGGGGGACATACCCAGCTGTGAGGGGGGAATTTTGGCAGCATTAAGGCTCAGGTCAGAGTGCCCAGACCATTATTAACCCTTCAGCACACATCTGTTTGGATGTACTCACCTTCATGGGCAAATTCAGCCCCAGAGTGTGCACACAACAACCCACTGGATGATTTTTCTCAAGTCAACTGATTGCGAAAGGGTAAGGTTTAATTTTTTTTTTTTTTTTTTTTGATTGCACCATTTACAAAGGTAAAATTTCAGTACTACAAGGATTTTTTTTTTCCCAGCATAGAGAATTCCATAAAAGATTCATAAAGTGAAAACTTTGAAGTACAGTCAAGAAGATATACTCATTAATTTACAAAAACATGTCTGGTGTCAATTGTTGACTGGGAAGATTTTCAGGTTGTCTCTTCCAGTTCCATGCAGGAGCTGCTGGCTCAGGCTTTGTACAGAGCTGAGGGCAAGGCTGGGCCAGGGCACAAGACCAAAGAGGGAGAGTCCTCAGCAGGACTTCAGACAGGGACAGAATGTGATAATTTCTGACTGAAATAATTCATGAAATGACCGGGACAACTTCAGTTTCTTCACTCCTGCTCATAAGCATCCATTCCTAGAGCCATGAGTGTCTGGCTAGGAAGTCTCCAGGGTCTTCTCCTGCAGGTACATTAGCTGGGCTGATCTTGAAAGAGTTTCCCTCCAGCTCTGGAGATGTGGCTGGCTGAGGGGTGGGTGGATGAGGACAGGAACCAAAGGGATGGCTGGGCTGAGCTCTGCATCCTCCAGAGAGAGGTGATGCATCCCTTCTGCCCCCAGGGAAGGAGCAGCCACTGTTCCCTGAGCGCTTGGGATGCTCAAAGCAAACACAGGGAGGGTACAGCAGATGGGGGGAACAAGAGGCTTGGGTTTGGGGATCCACCTCTTTGGGGTGTGCAGGGAATTTTGTGGTGTCTCACAGGGAACACATATGGCCAGAGAAGGAGCTACACCAAAGGACTTCTGATGGGACCCAGCCCTGGGACCTTCATCACTGAGAAAACCCAATAGAAAATGTTCCTGCTTACCCAGCCAGCCCTGAAAAAACACTCCTGCAAACCCCCCCACAGATGGGCACCCAGTAGGGAGCCTTTCAAGGCACCGCTCAAGGACTAAGCTGTGGGCAGCTCCTCCTCATCTGCACCTCGGAAAAGGACCCCAGCCTGCCTATCCAGCTCTTGACATCGCTATTCCTTTAAAAGCAGCCACTCGCTCAGCCTAAGCCTTCCAGCAGCTCCAGTGATAACTGGCAGCCCAGCCCAGCCCAGCCCAGCAGCCGGGCGGGCTTGCAGTGGTTTCTAAACATCGTCTCTGCACCATCTGATGTGTGCAGGCACCGAACAAAAACCTCCTCGAATTCCTCAGGAGAAAGAACAAGGCAGCTGGAGCTGCTCCAAATTCCCGTCCCGGCTGCCAGCAGCAGCTCCTGGCGCGCAGACGCGAAACCGCAAAAAAAAGAATTTGTTCTGATGCTATTTCCAGGTTTGGTACTGCGGGGTTGGTTTTGTTTTGGGTTTTGTTTTGGGTTTTTTTTAAATTTTTTTTTAATTTTTTTTTTAATTTTTTTTTTTCCTAATGACACTTCTAGAGATTCCCACCGCTTTTAAGTTTCGTCCTGGGAGGGAAGATGCGGAGGGAGGAGAGTCATTATTAGCTCATCCCTAGCATCCCTAGCGCCTGGCGAGGACAAGGAGAAGGGAGGAGGGCTTTTCCTCTGCTAATCCTGCTCAGGCTGCTCTCCCACCGATGCTTTCCCTGTGCTCCAGGATAAATGAGACTTCCCTAATTCTTTCCCCCGCTGCAAATAAACAGACGGGGAGCCTGCACCATGCGGCTCGCACTGCCCTATCCATCACCGCGTCCCGACTGTAGGTAGCGGTGATTACAGCTCATTATCGGCAATTACCGCCGCCGAGCTCGTAGGTGTTTTCCCCCAAGAACTTTTCAGCAGCTCCAAAGCTCTTTGAAGGCTTCTCTGTGAAGAACGGCGGTAGGAAATCCCTCCCCCTATGCCCAATAGTCAGATCTTCCCTTCCAAAAGCAAATGCCATCAGACACCACAGCGCAATCACGAAAAATAAATGGGGAAAATAAAAATAAAAAATAAAAATCTCCAACCCCGTGAGCCCAAAGGATCGGTGATGCACCAGGTCTGTCCTCTGGGCACAGCTGCTTGGTGGGGAACGCGTCTGCTTGGAATGACTCTTTTTATTTTATTTTTTTTCCCCTCTCTTTTGCTCCTCAAGAAGCTTCTCCCGTGAGCAAGCCGGCCTCCTCCCGCCCCTCCTCCAAACCCACAGTGTAATTCCCAGAAAAACCCCCACACAAGAGAAAAAAAAAAAAAAAAAAAAAAAAAAAAAAAAAAAAAAAAAAAGCACATGTTCAGTGGGTGCCTTTTCCGCATACAAAGTACCACGGCCGCGGACTGAGGGATGGACCCTTTGAGAAATTCATATGCCAGCCTTCCCACTATAGCAATTTCATTCTGTCTTTGTAATTGTCTGATATTACATTGTTCCCTGCCAGAAGATTAATTAGCTAGTCTTACCCTCCAACATACCATCCCTCTGCAACCCTCAAGGAAGCTGGAGTGGTGCCAAGTCGCACGGATTTGCTATTCTGGCTGGCAGCTGCTACTGTCGCTGCAGAAAAAAAAAAAAAAAAATAGAAAGGAGAAAAAAAAAAAAAAAGTCTCCTTTTGTCCCCAAGCAGCAATTGCTGTGCCAACTGACCCCCACATCCCCAGCCCTCTTGAAGCCACCACCAACGAGGAGGCCAAGTTTCGACGCCGTGGGCTGGGCAGTGCGGAAAAAAATAAAAGAGCGGCAGGAAACGGAAATTAAAGATCAAAAAAAAAAAAAAATCAAACAAAAAAACCCCACCCCTCCAGCCAATGCCGAGCACTCCCCACACCCCAAGCCCCCTCCTGGTGTCAGTACTCACGTTGGCCGAGCAGGGCTGTGCCATGAGGGATGCCGTGGGAAGGGCACGGGTGAGGTGACATCCCAGCATCGACACCAACATCAGCATCCCCACATCACCAGCCCTCATCCCAGCCCAGAGCCACCTTCGCAGCCCAGCCCACCCTCAGCCCCTGCCCCAGAGGAGAGGGCAGCAGGGAACATCTCCAGCTGTGCTGGCAGCAGGGAGCCACCACCCCGGCCGGAGCTGCTGCTGCAGACACTCTTGGCAAAGAGCCCGGCCCGGCACCCGCCGTGGATCTGCTGCTTTTGTTCCATCTCCATCTTCTGTCCTCACACTCTCACACACACACACACGCTCTGGATCTCACCATCTTACCCTAAATGTGGTGCCCAGGCAGGTGGGAGCGGTGTGGGTATGAACACAACACACCTGTGGTCACCATCCCAACGAGCCACGGGGGCACAAAGGGCTTTTCCTCTTCATAGAGGGGAGGAGAGCTCAAAGACTGGGAGGTAAAAGCCTGAACAAGACAGCCAGCCATCTAAACTGATGCACACCCCAAAGCCAACTGCCAAGCACATCCTCTTTCCTTCCAGGCAGTCCTGTTCTGCTGAAGCCACCCCAGCAGTTGATGTCTGCTGGTTGATTTGCTGGTTTGCCCCATGAGCACCACGGGGCTCTCCAGCCTTGTCCCAGCAGGGCTGCAGCACGGTGTAGCTAGGTGTTCTCAGCAGGGGAGGCAGCCCAAGTGCCACCAAGTTGTGCTTAAGGTAAAACAATGAAGAAAAGGAGAGCAGGACCCCTGCAACACCAACAGACACAGCTACAAGCAGTGAGGTGTAGTCACTGCTGGTCATGTTTGGGTTTTCTGAAGTTCTTTCCCAGGGACCTAAACTGGTAAACAAGGTCACACTTTTTAAACTCTCTTGTTTTTCACATTTCTCTCCTAAAGAGGGGCTTTGCTTGTTGACCCTTGGTGTGACAAATGGTTCAAAAGATCCCACCTCTTAGGTGGGCACACTGTAAAAAGGTATAAAAACAGGTTCTGAGAATAAACCAGCCCCTGTTTTTGGAGCATCAGCCTTCTGAACCACGAGTCCGTGTCTTTCTTTCGTGTCCAACAGCGACAGTGAGGGGTGTCCAGGACCCCGTACAACCCAAGGGGATCTGGTCCCCAAAACCACCGAGGCAGCTTTGCCTCTTATCCCAGCTCCAATTTGTGATTAGTTCGTTGTTTTGGTTTTTTTTTTTTTTTTTTTTTTTTTTTTTGTTTTTTTTTTAAATTTGGGCAGCTGTTGCAGAAGATCACCCTTCCTCCCCAGCACACACAGCCCAGCTGCCTGGGGGACTGGCAGGGGACAGGGAGCTGCATTTGCTGGGCACCAGGAGCCACTGGAAGCCACCCATCCCTGGGCTGTGGAAGAGGAGCCCATATTGTCACGGGGGCTAATTAAAGCTCCTCCACTAAGACAGCAGCTCCAGACTGCCTCAGCACCCGCCTGAGCTGGCAGCCCCCCTCCCCGGGTGCTACGGAAACGGGAATTAAGCGGTGATGAATGCAGTATTAATTAATTAAGAGAAGATGCACACGAAAAGGGGGCGGGTGGGAGGCAGGGGGGGTCTTCGCGCCGTGGAAATTACCCAAGGAGGGGCCGCCGTAAATTTGGGTTTTTATTGGTTTGTTTTTTCGCTCGGGAGAAGGCGCCGGGGAGCGAGGGGGGGAACCTGAGTTCCACTGGGTGGGAGTGAACCTCTGGCACCAGACATGCCCGTCCTCCATGGCCCAGGAAGAGAGGATAACCCAAAAAAAAAATCGAGGAGGGAGGGAAGAGGTAGCTACAGCTCCACACCGCCATCTTCTCCCGCTGCGGAGGGCGAGTGCAGAATGGATTTTGCACACCCTGAAATGGCTGTTGGGGAAGGGGTCTGTGCTCTGGAGGGGTTAACGGGCTGCTGGCGCTGCTGGGGGACGGATGCCACTTTCCAGTTTGCCACCACATCAGCAGCTCAGCTGCTCCTCTCTCCCTCACGTTTCCCCCCCCAGCTCTCCCCACCCAGGGTGCGTTATTTATACATCTCTTAACATTGGCTTCTTCCACACAACTTTTCTTTTAATTACTTGCATTAAAAATAAAAATTGAAAATTAAAAATACACACACACACACACGTGTGATTAGCTGATGTGTTAAGCTTCTTAAAGAAGAAGAAGGGGGGAAAAGGAAATGGCAAAGCGCGTGGTTGGGTTTTGATTTGTCATTCCTCACCCGCTCTCTCTTCACCCAGAGAAGAGCAAGGGCTTGGCCATCGCTGCCAACAGCTGGCTTTGGGAGAAGGGGAGCAAATGGTTAAAATTCCATCAATGACTGCGGGAGTCCAGTGGGATTCAGCACATCCAGCTCTACATCACAGCACAGCAGGGAAGTGCAAACTGGGGCAGCTCAGCCTGCTCAGAGGTGAGGTTTGGGTGGGTGCCCAGCAGCACGGGGTGGCTGGACCCTGACCTCCATGGGAAGGACAAGATCCCTGTGGGAAGCCTGCTCTGCCAAGCCTTGGCCAGTGGCAGCAGGGTGCAGGGACAGGTGAGTGCAGGCTGCAGAGCCCCCATGCAATGGGAAATGCTCAGCGCTGCAGCTTTTCCTCTGCATGGCTCTGCTCCTGGGGGCTGGGTGTGGTTTCAAGGCTCTTTTCTGTCTCAAGGCTGGCGACAAACACCCTGGAGATAACGAAGGCTTTTGTTTCATCACCAGCAGGGGCAGAGAAACTCAGCTGCAGATGCAGCTGGCACTTCCCTGGGCTAACCGGACAGAGACCATCATTCCCTGATCCAGAGACCTTCTGGGCATCTCCAGGGCACCTCTGCCAGTATCTCAAATGCAGACCTGGCTGTTTTATCACCCCTCACATCACACACACTCCAGGCAGCACAAACCAAAGGTGTGGCTGTGCTTTCAGCAGCTCCACAGATCCATCCCTGTCTCCCAGGCTATGCCAGTGTTTAACTGGTTTCACTCAGGACTTCTCCATGCAAACTTCTCCCTGAACGATCTCAGCAGGATGACTGGCTGGGAAATATTTTAGGGGACCACTTTTTTAAACACCAGGCTGCATACTCAGAAAGTTGTGCTGCTCCTCCAACCCAGAGCCTATGCTGCAGACCCTGTTCCTGCATCCCTGCTGCTTGGGGCAGCTTTTTGGGATCCTCCAAACACGATGCCCTTGTGCATTTCCAAACACGGTGGCAAAGCTCTTCCAACTCACCATCCTTTTCCTCTGATTTGATTTAAAACCACACTTGTCCCTTTCTCCTTTATTTCCATGCTACAGGGGTAATCCCTCCTGCCACAGCCAGGCATCACAGCAGCCACCACATCAGCAGCTCAGCTGCTCCTCTCTCCCTCACGTTCCCCCCCAGCTCTCCCCACCCAGGGTGTGTTATTTATACATCTCTTAACATTGGCTTCTTCCACACAACTTTTCCTTTAATTACTTGCATTAAAAATAAAAATGCCAACCTATGCGAGCAACTGCTCTCATTACAGTATCAGTCCTCCAGCTAATTAATATCTGTTAGCTTTGGCTTATGCACCACGATGCCTAAATCCAAAATACACAAGGCTGCCAAGTTACTTTGCAAACAGGAGCATTTGCCTTGAAGAAAGAATCACATTATCCAACTTCTGTGCTGTCTCACCATAACCTTTACTTTCAAGGTCTTAGAAGAGAGAAGGAAAGCTCAGCCAGTTCAAAAGAGATTGCAGTGAAACCAAAGGGGAGACCTGGAGGAAAGGAAAGAGAGAAAGAGAAAGAGAAAGAGAAAGAGAAAGAGAAAGAGAAAGAGAAAGAGAAAGAGAAAGAGAAAGAGAAAGAGAAAGAGAAAGAGAAAGAGAAAGAGAAAGAGAAAGAGAAAGAGAAAGAGAAAGAGAAAGAGAAAGAGAAAGAGAAGCAGCTCTCCAGAAGAAAGGGAAACACCATCTTTGTACCCACTCTGCTAGACTCATACAGCCCACGTGGGAAAGACTTGAGTCTGAGAAAAAAAAACCCCAGCAGCTCCCAAGCCTCTCCCAGAGCACACACACTTCTCCAGCCTGTGGAGAAGGAAAGGGAGCTGAGTACAGCCCAGCTCAATCACGGCAGAATCTTGGGACACACTGATGTCTTGGGAGGGCTGAGCTGGAACAGAGATTGGATAGAGCTCAGAGAATAAAGCAGATATTTATTGAAAGGCCTTTAGGGTACACCTTGGGCAGGACAACAGCCTGGCCAGGGCTGCACCCAAGGGGAACCCAAAATGGGCACAAAATGGACAAAGGGTCACCAGGTCTGACACTTGGATCACTTTGGGTCCATTTGCACCTTGGGGTTGAATTGTCCAGTTCCAGCTGCAGGTTCTGCAGTCCCATCCTTCTTGTTCCTCCCTCCAGCCACCCTTGTTTGTGCTTTGGGGCTGAACACTTGTCCCAGCTGTGCAGCAGGAACAGGATTTGTTTTGTGTCCCTGCTCTGTGAGGAGAGCTGAGTGACCCAGAATGTGAGGCTGAGAGCTGCACCCCTGGGCAGCACAGAACCTGAAAACCATGAAAGCTCAAGCTGAAGGCATCACAATCACCTCCCTGCACGGTGCTGTGTGACTGCAGCCGCTGTCAGAGATGCTGTGCCAGGTGACAACACAGCCAGAAGTCTCAGGAGTGTTGTGCAGCCTGGTGACAAACAGAGGAGCCACCCCAGGGGGCAGATAAGAGCTGGCAGGGTGGGAGGGTGGGTGCAGCCCCCCTGCAAGCCCCCCGATGGCTGAGGAGTGCTGGCACAGCCCAAGGCGGCGGGTTGGGAACTGATTAAAAAGGGAAAAGCCTTATGTAAACTTAATGCATAATTAACCTGAGCAACGCACTCACAGGAGACATTATTGAGGTCAGGGAAGCATTAGAGCCACAAAAACAACTCCGCCAGCAGATGAGGGATGAGAACATCCATCCACTGTTAAATTATTTGGATACTCCTCTAATGCATAGGAAAAAAACCTGCTGGATCCTAACTGGGACAAGCCTCTCCTCCAGGCAGATTAGAGCAGGTCTCTGGGATCCTACTCCAAAACACGGGATGGGAGAGGCCAGAAAGGAGAGCCTGAGGTGGACAAGCCCTTCTGAGATTTTTTCAGTCCATGTCAGGTCTCCAGCAGAGACTGCAGGGGTGATTCCTGCCCTGTTGTGTGTGTGTGTCCATGAGTGGGACACAGAGGTGTGCAGGAGCCACCCTTGGCTGTCCTTGCAGCCCACACAGGAAAGATTCATCTGGTCCCAAGTGCAATCCTTGGGGAGGGGTGCCTGTCCCAGGGTGACCCAGCCCCAGAGGTGCCCTGGACACCAGTGGAGGTGGGAGATGCCTTGGGGTGCTCACCAAGCTGTGCTGGTGACACACCCCTGAATCCAGTGGGCCCCAGGAAGGCTTTGAGTATTTTTAAGCCTTTACCAATCTGGGTAAGTGTGGAAATACGACACGAAAGAACAACACTAAGGTGTCCAAGGCAAAAAAAAAAACACCCCAAAAATGGGCAGTTTATTTACAGACCTTGACATTTATAGAATTCCAACAGTGACCATGGGTTGGAGGAAGAAAATCTTCCTCTCCAACCACACTGGGCAACCCAACAGCCCATCAATTCTCTCCTTCTACAGAAAGGAATGCAAAACAGGCATTATTGACATGAAAAGTGTCTGAGAAACTCCACCACAAAAGTAAAACATCAGAAGACTCCAGCCTTCTGAACTTCAGAAGAACAGGGTGACAAGTAAGGATGGATGGAAGTTCTCCTGCTCTTTTCACTTCCTGCACTTTCCTTTGCCCCTTCCCTGTCTCCACCCCACTGTCACAGTTCCACGGTGCAGAGGCACCTTCCAGACCCTCCCAAGTGGTGTTTGGGGTCCCACTGATCTTCCTGATGCCAATTAAAACAACAGGAAAGCCTCCCATTTGCCAGGGTCCGTGACCAAACACCCACAGGCATTGCCCTCCCTCCACTCCCGGCTTGCTTACAGCCACAGCAGCTGTTCCACAATTCCCACTTTCTAAAACCTCACCTTAAATCAAGGTCCCTTTTGCCAAAATCCAGTAAAACGGACCTCATGAAGCATTCCATGAAGACCAAGGGCTGCCTTTCTCAGGCTGCCCCTCTCTCAGAAGATCATGAGTAAATACTCCAGGCTCCCTCTGGAGAGAGCCAAGGGCTTCATTGGCAGCTCTGCTCCCAAACATCCCACAGGCACAGCACCTGCTTGGGATTACCACAGCACCCCAGAGGGCTTTGTGGCAATGGATTCACCTGGGAAGAGCCCCCTCACCCCTTCCTGCCCTTGGGCATCATCTCTGATGCTTTCAGCACACACAGACTGGGGGCAGTGCCAGCAGCTCCGTGGGACAGTGCCAGGCTGCCTTCCTTTTCCAAACAATCTGAAATAATAAACCAGAATGTCCAAACAGTTCATTTTGCAGCTAATTTAATGATAATTGGATACAATAAGCTTGGAGTCCTTCACAGAAAACAAATATTTTAAGTGTGCCAGGCTTCACTTGCTGAAGTGCCTCCCTGCCCCTCTGAGGGCTGGAAAGGCTCACTTGGGGAGGAGGGATGCTCTCAGCCCACCAGACTCCAGGAGAAATGCAAACACCAGCTGTCCCCAACTCCTGATAGAGCAGCAATGACAGGGCAGAGCACACTCAGGCACAGGGTGATCCAAACCCAGCTCATCCCACCACATGCCTGTTCCCACAGGACAGGGCAGGTGGAAGCCTGGAGCCCAAGGGCCCAGGGGCTGGATCATTCCAGCTGTTCCACAGCTAAACCCTCAGCCCCAGGAGGAGGGCAGGCCCACCAGCAAGGTGATGGACCACGCCTGGGAGGGCAGCTCAAAGGGGGGCACTGGGGGCAGCCCAGGGAGCCCAGAGAGCTGCAGTGATTGTGGCAGTCAGGGCAGGTCCTTAACAGCCTCCAGAAATGCCAGGTTCCCATCTGTTCCCGTTAATGCTTGGACTCTGCACTCCCATTGCAGGAACTGAGAGCCTGGAGCAACCTGGTCCTTCAAATTGGCCAAAGCCCTGCAAAAGCAGGACACTCGGCACACATTTCATCCTTGTTTCCTTCATCCTCTTGCCCAGGGCCTCCCATTACACTTCAGGAGGGTTTGTGGTGTGGCTGTCCTCCAGATATCCATTGTAAACTCCATGGAAGAGCCTTGGCAAGCACAGCACCCTTGGCTCTGTGGTATTGAAAGGGAAATCTGGCTGCCGGTGGCAGCACAGGACTTCTGGGACGCAGCTCCCCCACCTATCAAGTAACAAGCTCAAACAGCCCTTCCTCAGTTCACAGAGGTGCTGTAATTCATACCTGACACGTGCAGCATTCCTTGGCAACCCCTGGAAAAGCCATTAGCACCAGAGGGGAGGTGAGGCCACACTCTGCCTCCTCTCTCTGTCCATGTGCAGCAGGTGGCTGCCAGCAACTCGCCCAAGACGTGAGACTGAAAATGAAACAACTCTCATTTGCTTTCTGTTGCTTTCCAAGTGACACCTTGCACACTTGCTGGAGGGGCCACTGTCACCAGGTCACCATGAATATCTGACTGCCTGGAGGGACATGGACTCACTTTTTTTTTTTTTAAAAAAAAAAGAGGTAATAATGCAAAGACACTCGGTGACATTTTCCCTTGTTCACAAGGAGAAAAAAACCTTGCAATCTCAGGTCTATTGCATGACACAGGAATTTCACTAATCTGAGAGTCTGGAAGCAAGCAAGGGAAAAGAGAAAGAGCAGTATTTTATGTTTTGAGTATGGCTCAAGGTGGCCTCACACAGGAGGACTCATTTCCCAGAGCTCAGCTTTAGCATCTCCCCATGAGATGGTGTCACCCAGCCCTGCCAAGCCCTCACCAGCCTGCTCCAGGATGGTTTCAGCACATTTAACACATCTTTAACAGCTGAAATCCTCTTTGAATCTCCAGTCATTTCCCTGCTTTCAGCTCTGCTGGTGGATCCTTTGGTGTGGATCTTTGCTTCCCTCTCTCAGACCTTTTCTTCAGCCCTGGCAGAGGTGCTGAAGGTACCTGAGACACCCCATCAGCAAAAGCCCTTCCTCTCCAGGGCTGCAGTCCTGCAGGGTGTGGAGCTCATCCCCACAGGGTGTGGGGTTGCCAAAGCAAACTGGCAGCCCAGCTTCTTTGGAGAGCTGCCAAAAATCAAGTGCTGCCAACCTGAAGGAACGCCAGGACCACGGGAATCTCATCCAAATCACCAACATCCATTTTCCTGTCTCAGTTTCAGCACTCCAGGCTGCTTCTCAGCGTCAGACCAGCCCCTCTGAAACCCCTCTGACCTTCTGCCCTTCTTTATTGTTGAGTACATGGAGCTTGCCCATCTTTTGCAGAGAAATTTCCCTGGACGTGTTGATTCCTCGCCCATCAAATTTGAATTTACCTTATCCAGGTTGCAGCCAAGGCTCTGTGCCAGTGACTGCCCATGCTGGTGGCAGATAATTTGTTTTAGTAACCCCCATGCTGCTGGCCCTACACTGAATCTCCTTCCAGTTCAGCACAGAAGAAAAAAAAACCCAAAAAACAAAAAACCCAACATCCTGCATCCCAAAGAGATTTTGCTGGGTGACCCAAGCACATGAAAGTCCCACAGGATGGCAGAGATGGGATATCAGCAGCTGGATTCAGGCCTTGGCAAAGATGAAGATGTTTTGTGCTCCCCTGAGCCATTCTTATTTACACCCCCAAACCTGGCACTTGCTCTCCTGAAAACCTGCAGCCTCTGCAAATGAAGAGCCAGGCTGTTCCAGCTCCCAGCCATGCTGCTGCTGCTCCTCTTCCAGAGGAATTTTACACCCAAAAGCTTTGGCAAAAACCTGCTGCTGGGCCCACCCAGTCCTCCTGTCAGCCACCACACGATGGGGGGAAGTTGGGCCAGGATCCCTCCTCCCTGTGAAACAGGATCACTGCTCCAGCAACCTCCCATCACAAGGGAACCTGCCAACCCACTGGGTCCCTGTTCCCTCATCACAGGGTCTTAAACTCACCAAGATCAAGGGCTCTTTCCTTGCTCGCCCCTGAAGAGCAGGAGGAAGCTGCAGATATACTACCAGCACTTAGGAGGAAAAACATTACAGCATCTAAAGGTACTTTAAATGATTTAGATACAAACTTGCCTGTAATAAGACATCTATTTTGGTTAATCTCTTAGTTGCAAATCTTGAAACTCTTGAACCTGCCTCAGGCTACTGTCAGCAGCACTTCATTTAACACTGCTTATTGGGAATAACTGCTATTTCCCACTGTAACCTCCAAACCTCTTAAAGTCTCTCTTATTGCTCTGCCCAAATATACTTGCCTTCAGGATACAGGGAGTTTTTTTCTTGCTAAGAAGTGTTAAGATGATTTGAACAAGCTGAATCAGAAGAGACTGTTTCTCAGGCAAAGCAGCCAAGACTCCAAACACCATCCCTGTGATATTTTGGGAGTGACTCCTTTTTTTTTTTTTTTTTTTTTCTTTCTTTTTGAGCGTTTGTTCTGGTTATGAAATCTAACAGCTGCACTTTGATCACTCTTCCCAAAGAGCAAAGGAGTGGAAGGCAGGGAGGGGTGTGTGTTCATCCTCCAGGAGAGTCACCTGGGGGGAGTGTCTTGGGTTATGGAACCAAAAATGTGTATTCTATTTCATTTGCTGAAAGCAGTTGGGGAATTGTTCTTTACTCTGGGAGGAGGTGGGTGGGTGGCCTTCTGATAATGGGCCAACTCTCAAAACCAGATGGGGCAGAAAGATCTCTTTCATCACCTGTCCTCCCTCCAGGGGAATATTTTCTGCTAATGGACCATTAAGACACCCCTAAAAGCACACAAAAGAGACCATCCACATTCCATCATCCTATCGTGAGATGCTCCACCCAGTGGGGGGAGCCAACCATTCCTACCTGGATAAAAACTGAGCCACAGGAGCACAAAGGCACCTAGCTCCATTTATAACATCAGACATCCACGGCCTCTCTTCTCCTCCACTCAGGGCTCAGGTTGGGATTGGTGCCTCCTCCTGCACAAGCCAGTGGAAAAAAGCCATTGCAGCCTGGCCTGGGGGAGGAGCACAGAGGGTGCCAGCAGGACAAGGGGGTGTTTTTAGGGCACAGAAGACCCCTCCAAAGTATCACCCCTCGTCGCTGTTGGACACGAAATCAGGACACAGACTCCCAGAAGGCTGATGACTCCAAATCCCGATTTATTCTCAGAGCACCTGTCTTTATACCTTTTTACAATGAGCCCACCTAAGAGGTGGGATCCTTGGACCCATTGGTCACATCAAAGGGTCGTCAAGCAAACTCCCTCCTCTGGGAAAGAATGTAGAAAACCAGGATAGTTTACAATAACATGCTCTTGTTCACCACAAGTGTGCCTGGGAAAGAATTTTCCAAGAATTAAAACATTGCAAGTACAAACTACAAGTGGCTACAACCCCTGGTCTTACCCTGGCCCTGAGATGGGTCCCTCAGAGCTGTGCTGAACATCAATAAATCTTTGTGGTGGGACAGGTGGTCATTAGAGATGCTCCTTCCCAATCCTTTGTGTCTTCATCCATCCATCAGTCAGCGCTCTCTCTGCTGGAGAAGATCCCTTCCATCCTGGAGAGCTTCAGGAGTAATTTGCAGACATCTCAGCTTGCCCAGTAATTTTCTTCCTTATTAAATATTGCTAATGACAGGGTTTTAGACTCTTGGCCATACATCCACTTTCTGTTCTAGTATAAATTTTAATCTGTCTTCCCTCTTCCTTCTAGACGAGTCTTTAAAAAAAAAAATTACTGGAATAAAAAGGAAAGCACCGAGTAATTGAAAAGAGCTGCTAAAAACAGAAAGGAAGGAAAGCTGAGGAAAGTTATGATGATTGAAAAGTTCAATAAAATTGGAGGAAAGCAGAAAAAATCCCAATTTTTAATGAAATGGATGGTGAGGTGTCACTGGTACGTGGCAGCAGATCCCTGGAAGGTGAGCTCTGTTTTCCCAGCCCAGCTCAGGCTCCCACCTCTGTGGGCCACTTCAAAACCATCACCCCATTCCCTTCCCCTGTTTTAACCAGAGCTGCATTTTCTCCTCTCCATTCACCCTCAAGCTAAATCTTTTCATCTGGTGCTTTCAAAGCCTAACCAATAAAAATGTTGAAGCCAATAAAACTGTTGGTGGGGGAAAAGTTTTTTTCTGAAGAAAGCAAACACCAAAGATGGTGTGTTCACCAAAAGCTACGGGCAGAAAACGGGAGGCTGGAGTTGAAAAGCTCATGCAGATGAATCCTGAACAGTCTATTCTCACCACCATAATGAGCCCATACATGATTAATGAAAATATTTATCCTCATAACCCACTGCAGCGAGTTAATATTTAATCCAAAGTCCACGCTGAAAAGCCCAGCCTCTCCTGGTTCCTCACCTACCTTCTTGTTTCCTTGGAAATCTCTGAACTCTGCCAACTGACCTGAGGTTTGGCTCTTTTGGGGCTGGCTTTCCCTGGCTTTCTGCATAAGTCCCACACCTTTTGATCCCGAAAGCGCCGCCACTTGGGACCTACAAGGTTTCTCAGATAATCCCGCGGAGCCGCTGCTTTGTAACGTGCCTGACTTTGATATCCGAGGCAAAGCCGGACAGCCCACACATGAAAAGACATCCTTCCCTTTCTTCCCGGGCTTAATTTCATCTGCAAATTAAACATATCGAGAGAGATATTTATAGAGGAGTGCCCTGATCCTCCCGGGAGGGCCACCGAGTCTCCAATGTGTAATTTTGCTTTAGGAATACGATTTTAATCTTGACTTTTGTTTTTTTTTTTTTTTTTCCCCCCACCCTTGAGCTTGCTGTGGGCGTGAAAGAAAAGGGTTTTGCTGGGGTTGTGAGAAAGAGCAGGAGGGTGGGGAGCAGCACCTCGTGTGATGGAGGCAGCGTGAGGAGCTGGAGGGACAAATCCTCCTTTCTGCTAGATGATCAAACCTTCTCCAATTTTGCTTTAGGAATACGATTTTAATCTTGACTTTTATTTTTTTTTTTCTCCCCTCGAGGCTGGTGGCAGGAGAGGAGAAGGGCAGGGAAGGGGGAATGCTGGAGGTGGGGCTCTCCTCTGCTCCCCCATATTTTGAGTCTTGGGGTGGCTGGGTGTACACAGGGGGTTCAGGCTCTTTCTGCTTCCCTGTCCTTGTCCTCTGCAAAGCTGTTTCAGGACATGGGCCTTAAAAGGTTGATGCCTTAGACTTTAGCTGTCATAGTTTCAGATTTTGTGCCACCTAAGGATGCAGTTCCCAGCCTCATATTAAGTGCCAGTCAGCTCTCTTCACAGAACAAGCAGACAAAACAAATCCTTTCCTGCTGAGGACCAAGGACAACTTTCAGGCCCAAAAACACAAACAAGGGTGGACTGAAGGGAGGAACAAGAAGGATGGGACCTCACAACCTGCAGCTGTAATTGGACAATTAAACCCCAATATGCAAATGGACCAAAACTTATAAAAATATAAAATCTCCTGATGGAGCAGCCATTTTGTGTGACCATTCCTAACCCACCCTGGGTGCAGCCTTGGTCAGGCTCCTGTAATGCCCAGGGTGGGTCCTGGAAGCCTTTTAATAAATCTCTACTTTATTCTCTGGCTCTGTCCAGCCTCTGCTTCAGGTCAGCCTTCCTGAGGCATCAAGGTGACAATTTTTACTTTTGAAAGAACGGGGTCTGTGAGCTTTGCCAGCAAGAGCTTTCAGCTGTGACTTACAGAAAAGACCCAAACCAAACCCACCTCCTTTAAAAATGGTGCACAGACTGAAATAACTGCTTAGCCCTGGGTCCTGATGGCCCTTTGTGACAAGGAGCTCTCAGAGTCACCCACCTCCCTGTATCCCAGTCCTCCATCCCACATTTTCACTGTGGGCAACCCCCAGCACTGAAAAAAAAAAAACAAACCAAAAACCAAAAACCAAAAAACAAACAACCAAAAAAAAACCAAACCAAAACAACAACAACAAAAAAAACCAAAACCAAAACCAAAACCAAAACCAAAACCAAAACCAAAAAAAACCAAAAAACCCCCAAAAAAACAAACCAAAAAAAAAAAAAAAACAAAAAAACAAACAAACAAAAACAAAAAAAAACAAAAAAACAAACAAAAAAAAACAAACAAAAAAAACCAAAAAAACCAAAAAAAAAACACAAACAAACACCAAGCCACAAAAAGGGAAAATTTTGGCTTATGTCATTCCCAGATATCCCCTAGAGCAGAGGATAAAGGACACTTATTTTGTTTTCCAGTTAAATATTTTCACTTTATCTTCTTGTTAAAGAGTAGCTCAGTGCTATTCTCTCGCCCAGCATCACTCATTTAAACATCCTCCTGATGGGAAGAGTTCAGGGGAGGGAAACTTGCAGGAAAGATGGGTTTTTTTCAGTAGTAATAAGGAGGGGGACTTTGGCACGTTTCTGCTATGCTATGAGGTATGTCTTTAAGCTTCAGTAAACTTTTGGAGTCCCTGGGAAGCTGGTAATGCGCCTTTGAAGGAAGTATGACTTATGAAATTGCAGTTTTTAGCTTAGCTGGGTAATGTTAATGAGAAAATATCATGGGCTGCGGGTGGAAGTCTCCTGAATCCCATAAGTCAGGGATAAATTATTCTGTTTTCCTAAACGAAGCAGCGCCGGGCAATGCTGCTCCTAAATCAGGCTGATGGTGAGGATTATTTATTAATTTGGGAAGGTCCAGAGAGAAGCTCTCAGGCAAATAAATACAGAACTAAACAGAGTGAGAGAGGTACAAACTCGAGCTTGCTGTGGGCGTGGAAGAAAAGGGTTTTGCTGGGGTTGGGGAGGATGGGGAGCAGCACCTCGTGTGATGGAGGCAGCGTGAGGAGCTGGAGGGACAAATCCTCCTTTCTGCTGGAGCCACGGTGAGGATGATCAAACCCTCCCCAAGCTTTTCAGCTGCAGTGCAGCAGCTTCCCCTGTAATTAAAGCTTGAGCTCTGCAGCTCTGCTGGCTTGCACATCAAAGGGAGATGTTTCCCAGAGGACAGCTCCCACATCATCGGGGCGTTCAGGGCTTGATGCACGCTCCGGTGTGTAAGTGGTGGCCCAGCCAAGTCCCTGAAGGTGATGCCACATCCCCCTGGGGCTCCCGGTGCTCCCTGGTGCCCTGGTTTTGGGCAGCACAGCTCAACCCCAAGGCTCCATCCCTGGGGTAGGTAGCTCCCAGCTCCTCTGGGCTCTGCAGGTAGCACACAGCTCAGCTTCCCCTCCTGCCCAGAGAGGATTTATTCCTCCCTGAGCAGGTCTCCAACGAGGGCATTAATCAGGGAGATGTGAGTACAAGCCCGTTTATTGTGCGCTGTGGGTGAGTGATAAGTCTGTGCCGGTGCCTGGGATAGCAATCAGGAGAAGGGAGAGCAGGGAAGAGGAGGGAAGAGCAGCATTGTGGGTAAATATGTGCGCTTCTGGTGGTGATTACCCTCCAAGTAATTAGTTTTTAAATCAGGCAGACGTTTCGGGAACTACTGGCTATGAGCTGCTTTAATTATTTATACTCCCTTTTTATTCTTGTTATTTATAGTCCTCCTCTTTGGATGGAGGTGCTCTTTGGAACCTGACCCATCTCCAGCCCTCCCTGGCCCTGCAGCTGCCTCCTCCCAGGGCTGCCAGGCACCCCCAGAGCCCGGCTGTGCTGGGGGGGGTCCCCTCTCCCTCTCCCTCTCCCTCCCGGAGCCAGGCAGGGCCCATCCGTGCTGTGGATGGAAAGCCCTGCTCAGATCGGTAATTAAACTCTCACTCATCTTCATTTCCCTCCTTTGTTAAAGTGAGGCCACTCAATAAGCCATTAGTGCAAGGTCCTTTCTGTCAGCCAAGGCATCCTTAGGCACATTTTCCCTGGGAGACAGCTGGGGAGGGGGAGCAGGGGCTTGCCTGCCCCCTCCTCTGCCCACACCCTCCCCATCCAGCCCCTGCCAGGTCTCTCCTGCCCTTTGGCCAAGGCTCTGGGGAGAGCAAGGGGGGAATTTTGCAATGGCCAACCCTTCCCCCAGCTGGGATTTTTTTCCCACAGAGCCACACAAGCCCCTGTTCCATCAGAGCATCTGGTGTTGTTGCTCTGCCTTCGCCAACCCCACCTCTCCGGAGCTTCCTAACATCTGGAAGCCATTCCCTGCACCATTCCCATGAAGGGACCTCCGACCCCTTGAGCTCCTCCTCTGGGCTAAACAAAAGCTGCCCTTACTGCTGAGCTGGGGAATTTTGCCTGTTTTCCCCTCTCTCCATCCACAAACCATTCCTCAATGTGTCATCAGGGCAGCATCTGCCTGGAGAGCCCTGGAGCATCCTCTGTCCCCTCTCCCTGCACGGACACACTCAGATTCCAGCATCTGCCCTGTGAGCCCTGCAGCACCCTCTGTCCCATCTCCCTCACATGCTCAGACACCAACAATGAGGAAAACTGCAAAAACCCCCCAAATCTCAGCACAAGAAAAACCAAAATATGGGCAAATCCTGCTGTAGATTCCTGCAGGAGCAAGGCCTGTGTTTGTAGTTACTACAAATACACTTTGGTTTTCCCCTGCTCCCTCCCCAGGAGCTTTTATTCTGAGTCTTGCTCTGGTTCCAGCAGTGAGGACACCCTGACTTTGCTGCTTCTCACCCATTTGTGGGGGGGATTTGGGCTGAAGCAACCACAGAACTACTGTGCAGCTCAAAGAATGAAAAGGAATTGATAGGGATGGGTTTGGCACTGGGGCAAAGTGGGGCCCAGCACTGCACACCTCACTGGGTGCCACCTGAGATGAGGCAATTCACTGCACCAAAGCCCAGGTGGCAGCAGAAAAGCAGATTTTAAATGTACCTAAGCCTGTCCTGTGCTCTAGAGCCCCACAGGAACCTGCCCTGAGTGCTGTCCTGCTGGGTTTGTTTTCCTCCAGTCCCACAGAATTCCTGAGGGGCTGAGGCTGGAAAGGGGCCTCAGGAAGTCACTTGCTCCAGCTCCAGCTTAGGGCAGGGTCACTTAGAGCTGCTCACCCAGGAGCGTGTCCAGGTGGCTTCTGAGTTCCACTGCTTGGGGGGAAAAGCACAATAAACACTTCAGAGAGAGATGAAACCAGCAGAGGGGCCAGTGTCAGATCTGTGACACCAGGGAAAAACGTGGTTTTCGGGATGGCCAGTCTTCCAAGGGAAACCAGCTTCCAAGGGCATCCCAAGGCCAAACCTGAAGGGTCCTGAAGACCATCTGCCTGTGGAGCCAAAGCCACATTCCTGTGAAAGACCAGCTCCAGCCTGCCCTTGGACTAGGGGCAACCCACCTGCCCACAAAAACACCAGGAAGCACAGTGGAAACAGCTTCACCACGGGAGCAGAGGGACGGGATCCACCTGCCTCCCTCAGGATCAGGCTGGCTCCATCCCAAAGGTGCTCAGCAGAATCAGCTCCAGCATTTTGTAGGGTACCTGGGGCAGGTAGGGATGAGTCAAGGGGGTCAGGAATTATCTTTCACCCTTCAGGGTCCATGCAGCAACGATTACACCACGGCTGGGAACAGACATTTCCAAACAAGCCTCCTTCTATTGGCATTCGAAACATTTATTTCGGGAAATACATATTAAACACTATTATTTATACAAAAAATGGACTAAATTTTCATAATGCTTATAACCCCCAAAAGGCCATTTTTAATAGATCTGGATGAAGGTGTTTTTTTTTATTGTATTATTTTCTTTTTTTTTTTTCCTTCCAAAAAAAAAAAAAAAAAAAAAAAAAAAAAAAGGTCAGGTTACAAAGGAGAAAGCGGCGTGTCTTGCTTGGCCCAGCTTGAGATACCAACTAGAGGGGAAAAAAAATTTAATATGGCATTTGCAGAAGTGCCTCACACAAGAGATTCTTCTCCCCTTTTCAGTCTTTTTTTTCAACACTTGAAATATATATATATATTTTTTTTTTTCAGTTAATACATTTTTTGTTGTTGTGGGTTTTTTTGTTTTGTTTTTTTTTGCTAAAATATAGCAAGTCAGCAAGTAGAGAGTTGCTGTTCCCCAACAGCTCCGTGGGGCTGCTGTGGAAGGGGAATAGGAGAAGGGATTCTCACCATGAACCCCCCCTGCCCACACCCCTTTGGCTGCTGGGGAGGGGACGTGTGGGGAGCCCCTGAAGCTCTGGGGCATCCCCAGCAAGGGGAGAGCAACCTCCTCCCTCCTCTTGCTCACCTGTGCTGAGCCAGGCTCTGCCCCCCTGTGGGCTCTGCAGGTGCCTTCCAGTGCTAGAGGATGGGACACGCTGCCACTTCAGTGTGTGCCCCCCAAAAATGGGCCATTTGCAGGAAGTTTGGTTTGGTTGTTTTTTTTTTTTTTTTTTTCCCTTAGGATTGAGAGACTGGTGGACACCAGAAAGGCAAAGGGAGCTGGGGAGAGGGGCAGGGCTGCAGAGCTCTGCTCCTGTGTCACAGTGCTACCTAAGGCTGGCAGGGTCTGGTTTACTGGAGACACACAGAAAGAGGAGGGGTGTGGGGGCAGAGCAGGGGGAGCAGCAGCCACAAACACCCCCCCAGACCCTCCCCTTACAGCTGCAGGGCTTGGTCAGCACATGCACAGACCCCCTGCACAAGGAGCAGCACAACAACAGGAGCGTTTTCCCTGGACACACACACACCACACAGGGGAGAGACCCAGGAAACGAAAAAGGAATTAACAGATTAACCCAAGAGCCTCCTCTGATGTAGGGAAAAAGCCCAAGAAAAGCCACAAGGGTCAGACAGGACAAACCCTCTGCCTCCCACCACTGCTTTGCAGAGACAAAGTTCCACGCTCAGCTCCCCTCAGGACAGACACACTCCGAGCCTGCAGCGGACAGACACCCACCCAAGAGAATGACAAATAAATACACCAGCCTCCCCAGGGCATCAGCCACAGCTCTGGCCCACTGGGAGAGGGAAGCAGAGTCTCTCCACGGAGGTTCACAGCCTTTTTTGCAGGCTGCCCAGACAGAGGAGGCAGAGCCTCCCTCCCCTCTCCCACGCTATTGCAAGGTCACAGTCTGAAAAAGGCACTTCTCCCAAAGCAGGTCGCTCTGCCTGGCCGGGGGTCGGTGACAGGCGAGGTGACACCTCAACACTCCCAGTTTATTGCATGTAGACAAGGGTGCAGGGGCCGGGTTGGGGGGCTGGCAGGGCCCCAGAAGGGCTGCAGAGGGCTCGGAGGAGGCGGCAGGAGACAAGGGTGGCACTGCCTTGCTCTCTTCACCCCGCCGTACCTTGCTGCCGAAGGCTGCGTTCGCCCGGAGGAACCCTCGCCTTCAATGGACGGAGAAAAACCCCTGCAGGGAGGGGCTGGAAGGGCTCCCAGGGCACCCCAAACCCCTGCTGGCCCCACAGATCTGCTCCCCTGGGGCCAGAGCTGGGGGCAAGCGAGAGCCCCGGCCCCCACAGCGGGACGGTGCCCGGCCCCAGGGTGGGCTGAGCACAAAACTCACGGCACAAAGCGGGGGGAGAGCGGCCACCCCGCTCCACCTGGGGTTATTTGGTCAGTTAACATGGCAAGGGGGGGGTCAGGGAGCAGGGCAGGAGGGAGAGTGGCAGAGGATTTATATAAAAATAAAGGGGGGGGTGGGAAAGGGGAGGGGAGGGGAGAAAGAGCGAGCGTGAGCGAGCGAGGTCCCGGCGGCGGGGCGGTTACATCTCGTTGGCCACCAGCTCCCTGTCGGCCACGCCGTTGGACAGGGAGCTCTGGCCCTCGTTCAGCCTCTTCACCCTGTAGGCTTCAAAGTGGATGTTGCTGGTGATGTCCTTGATGTTCTGCATGTGTGTCCTGCAGGGGAAGGGAGATGGAGCAATCACACGATGCCGAGCCAGCCCCCCAAACACGCCCCAGGGGAAATGTCCCCTCCTGCCCTGCTGCTTCATGGTGGCCCCAGGGGAAATGTCCCCTCCTGCCCTGCTGCTTCATGGTGGCCCCAGAGGTCCCCTCCTGCCCTGCTGGTTCATGGTGGTCCCAGGGGCAATGTCCCTTCCTGCCCTGCTGGTTCATGGTGGCCCCAGGGGAAATGTCCCCTCCTGCCCTGCTGGTTCATGGTGGCCCCAGGGGTCCCCTCCTGCCCTGCTGGTTCATGGTTGCCTTTAGGGCACAGAGGGGGAGTAAAGGCAATAATGGGCAGCATTGTTGGGCAGCAGGAGCCTTCAGTTGTGCTTGGGGACACAGGACCTGTGGCTGCAGGACACCCACCCAGGGAGATCCCCACCCTGGCAGGCCTGGAGCCTTTGCAGCCCCACACAACCCTGCCAGCAAGAAACAGATCACGTGTGCAGAGCTGGAGAGTTTGCCTTGCAGCCAAACTGGGGAGGAGCTGAATGCCCCCTCCCCAGCCAGCCCAGGGGGCTCAGCCTCCCTCTCCCCCACAGCAGGGACACCTCAAGAGGGACCAAGCATCACCCAGACCCCACAAGGACAGCCCAGGGGAGGGTGATGTCTTTGAACTGAGGGTGAGATCTGACACTGGTGAGGGACCACGAAGGCCAAGAGCTGCTTGCAGGTGAGCTGGAGCCACCCTGCCAGCAGTCCTGCAGTGTGTCCTGGCCCCTCCACTGCTCCTCTCCCCTTTGAACTCAGTCCCCAGGGAGTGGGGGCACCCCTTGCAGAGGGGCTGCAGAGTGGGCTGGGAGGCAAGGCAGGGGTGGAGGGATGGAGCAGCAGAGCAAAGCAGCAGCTGCTTCAGGCCATGCTGGGCTGTCCCCTTTTCCCTGGAAGCCACCTGGTGACCAAAGGCTCTGGGGACAGGACAGGCACTGACCTGATGAGGAGGTCCCGCAGGTAGGCGAACTCACAGTGTGTCGTGTTCTCCACTGGCAAGAGAGACAGAAACCCATCCATCAGCACCCATGGCCACCCACCAGGGGCAAGCAGGACCTGGGGGCTTCCCCAGCCTGTGGGGGGCTCAGCTGGGCACTCACAGCCCGGGGTACAAGTGCAGGGCTCAGGAGTCCTCTCTGGTGCTGTAAAGGTGGCAAAAGCTTTCAGACTTCGCCTGCCCCAGCTCAGCCCTGCTGAGGTCTGACTGAGCAGCCACAGCCCCTTGCCAGTGCCCCACCAACAAGGGAGCTCCCAGCAGCACCCCCAGCACGATTCTGGGACCCCCAGAACCCCAGACAAGACAGGGGAAGGGCCATGGTGAGCTGTGCAGTGAGCACCAGGGTGTCTCCACAGGGGTTTCATCTGTGGCTTGGCCACCAGCATCCTGCAGCATCCCAGGCACGCTGCTGAGGGCTGTGCAAGGACAGGAGCTCCTGCTGGCAGAAGGAGGAGTGCTTGCAACAGGGAAAAATCAAGGAGGGCTGCTCCACCACAATCAGGCTGACAGCTGCTGTTTTACCCCTGATTTTACTCAATTTAGTGGAAGAACTCCTTTTAATTTATTTTTTTTTGTACCCAAACAATCCTGCACATAGCATAGCAGAATCCTTTATGTTGGGGAAGACCTCTAAGATCATCGAGTCCAACCATTAAACATCATCAAAACAAAAACAACACTGCTGTGCAAAGGCTGCCTGTGGCCATGGCTGTGTCCTGGGAGTCTCCCTGTGCTGAATGCAGATGCCACAAGTACAAGGGGAGGGTTTAAGGAATCCCAGTGAACTCAGAATGTTCAGGGACGCAGCACGAGAGGGCAGCAGAGCTTCAAAATGCACTGATTCTCCTGGCAGCTTTGTTAAACCATCCCTCAACGCAGGGTTCCTATTAAAAGGACTCGTAAATGAGAGGAACCTGTGAAGTGAAGGGGAGGAAGATGAGAGGGGTGGCACTGGAGATGAGCCAGCTGGCTGCCAGAAACCATGAGCAGGGAAATGTGTAGATGAGCCAGGAGCTTCCACCCAGCCTTTAAACCATGACTGTAAAATGGGGGAGAAAAAAGGGAGATCCCAAGGGGAACTGGAGGAGGGAAGAGATCCCAAAAAGGCACCAACCAAGGGCATGGTGGAGGGTACAGGTGCCAGGGGAAGGTTCTAACAGGGGCTTGAGACACGAGGATGTCACTGGTGTGCCCTCAGATCCTGCCACCAGGCAGTCAACTGTGCAAGAAGCACAAGCCAGGCCATGAGACCCCCCAGAAATGTCCCCTCCAGCACTCAGCAGCCCCCCCAGACACACCAAGGAAACCCAGCACAGGAGCATTGGCCAAGGTGTTTCCAGTCCTCAAACATCAGGAAAATTATCTTTTTTTTGGAGGGGCAGGGAAGCAGCACATCCACCTCAACTTCTGCTGCTGGTTTTGGACTTTATTGCCTTCTGCCAGGGCAGGGAGATGGGCTCAGGTGGGGAAGCAGGGATGAGGTACCTTCAATGGTGCCCCACTTGGTCTTCCTCCCAAGGATTCTTCTTCCATTCACCTGGTACTCCTGGTCACTGCCCACCACTGCAAATGGGATCATTTCCTGTGGAAAGAGGAAAACAAAGTTGTGATTTCATCCTGAGAATTGGTCAGGAAACCAATCCAGTGAGCAAAGTCCTACACCAAGCTGTTTCCAGGAGGGTTTCATGGGATGAGCTGGGTTTGCCCCTGATGTTCCTGAGCAGTGCTGCCTGCCAGGGCCCACAGGCAGCCCAGGGCTGGCTACCAGCATCTCTTCTTGCAGCCTAAAACCAGCCCAAACCCAGCCTAATCCAGCCCCTCACTGACAGGCCCCAGCTGCAGCTGGAGCAAAGCTATCCCAAAGCTCCCCTGGGAATTGCCCCCAGCATCTGGCAGCCTGTGGCCAACTCATTTCCTGATCCAGGCTGGTCTCTTTGAACTTCAGAGTCCCTAAAAGAAGTTTTTTCCTTCCTTGAACTTGTCCAGTCCACTTTACTATGCCAAAAAAATCGCTGGCTGACTCCTGCAGCATGGAACTGCCAGTTGCAGGTGAAATTCCATCCCAAAGCTGGGAAGGCTGCTGCCCTAGCCAGGGGTGGGCAGGCACCTGTGTTCCCTGAGCCTGGGGCAGGGGAAGGGGCCCTCTGCAGGAGATGGGGAATGGACAGGACACCTTCCCCACGAGCCTTTCTCACCCCCTTCCCACCCCTGCTCCGAGCTCTGGCAGGGATCCCTGCTGCTGGGCAGGCCCCATGGACAGGGCACAGCAGCTTTGGGAGGAACCCAGAGGCCTTTTGGAAGGGAAGGCCCAGGAGATGGGCAGCCCCTGGAGCTGCAGGGCTGCACTGACCCGGAATTTCTCGTTCACCAGCCGATCTTCGGAGTCCTCATCAAACTCCTTCTGGGGATACACGTCGATCCCGTTGGCCAGCAGGTCAGCCATGATCTAGGAGGGAAGGGCAGAGGGGCAGGTGAAGGACAGGCAGGCACAGGAGCTGCCCTCCCACCACCCAGAAGGGTCTCTGAGTGACAAGCAAGGTCTGGCAGCAGCATCCTCCCCCTCCCTCCCAAAGACTGCCCAGCTGGGGCACAGAGACCTGTGCTCACCTGCCACACACCCACCCAGAGCCTCCCCAGGAACCTCTGCAGGAACACAAACCCTGTGAGGAAAGACTAAGGGAGCTGGGGTTGTTTAGCCTGGAGAAAAGGAGACTTAGAGGTGATCTTATCACTCTCTACAACTCCCTGAAGGGTGGTTGTGGTCAGTTGGGGGTTGGTCTCTTTTTCCAGGCAGCACTGACAGAACCAGAGGACACAGCCTCAAGCTGCATCAAGGGAAATACAGGTTGGATATTAGGAAAAAGATTTTCACAGAAAGAGTGATAAAGTATTGGAATGGCCTGCCCAGGGAAGTGGTGGAGTCACCATCCCTGGATGTGTTTAAGACAAGACTGGATGTGGCACTTGGTGCCGTGGTTTAGTTGAGATGTTAGAGCATGGGTTGGACTTGATGATCTTGAAGGTCTCTTCCAACCTAAAAATTCTGTGATTCTGTGAACCTGGGGCCAAGAGACAGCTTGGGCAGAGAAGTGAGAGGAAGCTCCATGAGCTGGATGTTGTTTGGGGATTGGAAAAGAGAACAGGAGAACCCAGGCTGGCCAAGCAAAGGGGAACACAGCTGCCAGGCTTGTGACACAAAGGTGGAAAGCTGCTCTCTGGGGTTTGTTCACACTCCTTGGAAAAGGAACTTGATCTGAGGGGACAAGGACACAGCTTGGAAGGGCAGACTCTAAGGACTTTGCTTCTGTGCAAGGCCAAGAGATGCTGAAATCTGATTCCTGAGCGAAGGCTCAGCTCACGGGGAGCTTGAAGGATCAACCTTCTCCTACAAAGGCTGCAAACCCCAACCCAGGCTGGCAGCAGCTCCCAGCACTTCCTATGGCAATAACTGCCCATCAGTCCTGCAGTGCAGGCTGGCACAGCAGTGGATCCAGCCAGCCTTCACTTTTACTTTGTTAGCCAGAAGTGCTGCAGATCTCACAGCAGGTGAGACTGTGACATGGATAAGGATTGATAAACACCCGAGCCCAAACACAAAACACCATCACTGCTCATTTAATCCCAACCCTGGCAAAAAAAAGAAGCCAAAAGCAGCAGCTGGGAGCCTGGGGGGGAGGCAGCAGCCCCGTACCCGTTGTTTGAAGTAGTCCCTCTCCTCCAGCGTTAGCGTGTCGGCTTTGGCGATCACCGGCACGATGTTGACCACTTTGCTCAGGCGCTTCATGAACTCGATGTCCAACGGCCTGAGCCTGGAAAACAGCAGGAAAAAGGGGATTGGCACTCTCCAGGCTGCTGCTGTCAGAGAGCAGGCAGAGAGGGAATCGCTTCCCTTCAGATAGGACAGGCAAAGAGGTTTTTTCTTGAAAGCACGACAGGGTTTGAGAACACTTTAAACATTTCCCTTTCAAAGCCAGCGTTTGAAAACACTTTAAACATTTCTGTTTCAAAGCCGTTATCGCCTGTGAACCCTGACAAAGCCCCGTGAAGTGGCTGAGAGCTTTTTATCTCTGCACGGCCACAGAGGACTGCAGGAACTCGCCCAGAGCTACTGGTGTCCTTGGTGGAGCTGGGATGGGAGCAGGGCCATGCTGGCTGCAGGGACAAATGATGGACAAATCAAAACCTGCTCCAGCCCCATCCCAGCTGTCACCAAACCATGCAGGGCCAGCACAACATGGACATGGTCACAGGTGACCGTCCCTGCTCACCCTCCCCGCTGGGCTGAGTGGTTCTGCACAGGCTGGGAGTGCTTCTCACATTCATCAGCTGGGATCAAAAAATAAATATAAAAGCTCTGGGAATTCTCCAGGGGCTCACAGAGCACAGAGGAGATGCTGCTCCTTCCAGAGGGCGAGGACGTCGGGAAATCTCTACAACCAAAGTCTCAGCAGAGGGAAGCTGCAGGGATTGCACAACCCCAGTAACCAGTGCCTCGGGAAATCCCTCCCTGCTCCACATCCACAGCCTGCAGGCAGCAATGAAGGCACCTGGCCATGATCCCCCGCTGCTCCTCAGCCCTCCCTGAAGGTGTTTTAACTGCTGAGAGTCCCAAACCAGGAGAAAACCCTCCCTGGGACACCTCCAGGTGCCCCTCAGTGGCTCTGAAGGTGATGGGGACGTGCAGCACAGTGTGTCACACACATGAGCAGGCGTTGCCTTGAAAAGGAAACCTGGAGGTCCCCAGGGTGCAGGATCACTTTTGGGGCAGGAGCCTGTTTGAAATGAGCCCTCACTGAAGGGCCTGCAGCCCCAGGCACAGGAGTGCAGAGGGGAAGGGGCTGATCCTGCCCCTCAAGCAGCCACCAGGCAGTGCCTCCATCCCAGGGGGACACACCTCTGCCTGGCTCCAGTGCTGAGGGAGGGACATTCAGCCCCAGAGAGTCCCACTCAGCTCCAGCTGATCTGCAAACAGCAGCTCAGGGCTGCCCCAGAGCAGCCAGCACTGGTGACCCAGCTGAACCTTCCCCTGGTCATCCCCTCTGCCAGGGATGGAGCTGGACTGTGCCAGGTGGATCTTGTCCCCACACACCAACAAAACACACAGAGCCCCCAGCACGTCATTAGCACAGGGATAAACGAGGTCCTAACACAAACACTGGGTGACAGATCACTCTGGGCCCCAAGGAAGAGAGATTTTGGCTATCAAAGGGAAAAAAGAATAGAAAAAAACACAAGGAACCCCCCATGGACACATCTAAGCTGACTTGCTGCTGGCAAACATTGTTTGGAGCTCTGCATAATGTATTTCCCAGACCTCCAAGGAAGTAATGCAGTAATGCTCCTTTCCCAGCAGAATTCTTTCCCCTCCTCTCTGCTATTTTCCAAACAATTTTTCTCCTCTAAAAGCTTCTTCCCCACTGAGCCTGTGTTCCTGCCTCTTTCATCAGCTTTTCCTTTAAAGACCAGGATGCACACAGAGCAAAGGCAGAGGAATCCACAATCAGGCAGACATTCAGCTCAATCTACATGTTAAAAGCCTCAATCTACATGTTAAAAGCTCAGTTCCCATCCCTCAGATCCCTCACACATCCGGAGGATGCCGAGGATGCCACAGTGGAGAGGAGGCAGAGGCAGAGCCTGCCCACACCCCTGCTGTGTCCATCTGCACCCCAGGCACCTCTGACACAACTTTCTGCTCCCATGGGCTCCTGCAAGTGCCTCATCCACAGAGGTCACCTCCCTGCACCACCCTGAGATCCCCAGCAGTGCAAACTGTGTTTTTAAGGTTTTCTGCAAGTTTCTAGATATTCTATCAACTCCTGCTAGGTAGGCAGCTTCCCCAAAACCTTTAATCATGTAAAAGAAAGCGAACCTTTCCACTAAGGACAATGCCTGCCTGTAGCTAAATATCACATTCATGTGAAGACACCAAAGAAAAACAGGTCACATTTGGGCTTCACAAGAGAGCAGAAAGGAACCCCCAATGCCTGCTTGAGCTCTCAGAGGAGCAGAATTTCCCATCAGCTTCCCCCTGGCAGTGGGGTTTGTCCCCTCAGGTGGCAGGAGGGGACAGGTAAGGCGGTGACAGCAGGGACAGCCCCAGCCTGGGCTGCAGGGAAAGAGGATCAGCACAGGGCTCAGCAACAACGGCCCCCCCAAAGGCCAGGCTGGCTGGGATATTGGAAACACATGTTCACTGGAGAGAAGGGAAAAAAAGCAGCTGAAAAGGCACACAATTGCCTGCTGGCCGGCGGGTGAGGGAAACCAGAGCGCGGCTGGAGAGGCTCCACTGGGGGGGACACAGCCCTGCCTGCACCCCACCCTCCGAGCAGCAGAGGAGCTTTTCAGGAGTTAAAACAGCCAGAGAGGTGAGGAAGAGCAAGTCAGACCTGCCAGGGCAAGGGGCTGCAGATCCAGGCTGAGATTAGCGGGACTGACACACGGTTAGGTTGGCCTAAAAATGTCATTTCCCTTTGAAACCTGCTCTGTTTTATTGTGTTCAGCCATCAGTGTTTCCTCAGCCCCTCTGCTCCTGATCAGTTACACAACAGGGGCATAACTGGCCCATGCAGTCATTTTTATTCCAGTGAAGGATGCATTTTTTGGTCTACCCAACTGACAGAAGGGAAACAAAGCCTTTTTCTATTGGAATAAATCTCCTCACGGGGAAGTGGGAAAGGCTGACATGAATGCAGTGCTGGAGGCTTAAGTTTGCTTTTGAAAACAGACCCAAAAACATCCCCAGTGCAGACAGAGCCAGAAGTGGAAGGAATTGACACAAATCAAAAAGGAAACTTAGGTCTCGTTTTGTGCTGTGATACTTTAAGTCACATTTTTTTTCAAGACATTTTAAGCGCCCCAGATTTTCAGGGTGGGCTGTGTGCCTAGGAGGAAAAAAAAAAAAAAAAAAAAAAACAGAAAAGGGAAAAAAAAAATAGAGTGAGATCTGGGCCTTTTGATGTTGTCACTTGAGAAGTGCCAGAGCCAGGAGAACTCTGGGCTGAATAAACAGCATCCCACTTGCAGGCTAGTCAAACAACCTACAAAATACCCTTCTGGGGTGAGGGTGTTCGCTGCCTTGGAAGCACAAACCTGGCCTCTCCCCTTACAATGTCAGGGGCAAAGAAAAAAAAAGAAAAAAAATTAATGTTCTGCTTGCAAAAGCAGCCTCTCCATCTAATTTGAAACCTGTGTCCATCCTTGGTCAAGCAAGCCAGGTGGCCACAGCAGAGCTCCCTGGAGTGCAGAGAGGATTTCATGGCCCTTCCCAAGAGGAAATGCCACATTTCTCTGGGGTACAGCAGCTCTGCTGTGTTACTGCAGATGATACAGCCCTAAGGATGGCTTCAAGCTGCCCTCAAGCTCCTCAAACCCCCAAAAACGTGTGAGGATCCCAGGCAGGAGTGTTCTGATGGCCGAGCTGGTGGCACATGGAAAGGGAATGCCCACTGAGGGGTGGCAGGGACAGCAGGGTACATGGAGTGGCCCGTGGCTGGGATGAAATAAATAAACACAGCCCCCTGGGCTGGGGTCCAAGTGCCCTGATGGCACCTGGGGAGGGAAAGGCTCACTGAGGGGTGGCAGGGACACAAGGGTACGTACGAGTGGCCCGTGGCTGGGATGAAATAAATACAGCAGTGCACCCGCGTGTCGGGGATCTGCTTCTTGCGGTTAATGTTGATCTCCTCCTGCAGGTACTTCTCGTACTGGTCGTTGATGAACTTCATGATGGGCTGCCAGCTGCAGAGAGAGGGGAACACAGGATGGTCTGAGGGGATGCCTGCAGTTTGAGCTTTCGTGTTTTTCAGGTTCTGTGCTGCCCAGGGGTGCAGCTCTGAGCTCACATTCAGGGTCACTCAGCTCTGCACAGAGCAGGGACACAAAACAAATCCTGTTCCTGCTGCACACCCAGCACAGCTGGGACAAGTGTTCAGCCCCAAAGCACAAACAAGGGTGGCTGGAGGGAGGAACAAGAAGGATGGGACCTCACAACCTGAAGCTGAAATTGGGCAATTAAACCCCAATGTGTAAATGGACCCAAACTGATCAAAGTGTGAGACCTGATGACTATTTGTCCATTTTGGGACCATTCTTAGTTCACCTTGGGTCACCAGGCTCTTGTCCTGCCCAAAGTGTACCCTAAAGGCCTTTTAATAAATATCTATTTTATTCTCTTAGCTCTGTCCAGTCTCTGTTCCAGCTCAGCCTGCCCAAAGGCATCAGAGGGACCTGGACCATCCTGACCCTCCCACCTGGCCTGACTGTGTGAATCAGAGCCTGCAGAGCCCGGGGATGCTCAGCATCTCCTAAATCACGAACCTCAGCTGTTCACTCTGTGCAGGAGGGGATGAGGGGCTATACTGGCTGGTTCAGACATCCAAGTGCCTAAAGAGTGCTCCCTTCTCTCCTCCTGGAGCTGCCTGTGGAGCAGCACAGTGCTGGGGCCATGCCCTGGCTCAGGAGCATGAGCAGAACCAAAGGCCACAAGCCCAGCCCAGCTGGTAGTGGGGACAAGGTTCCTGCTCTGGGCCATCCCACAGAGCCAGACACTGTGCCAGGGTTCCTGGGCACAGTTCAGCCTCCAGAGCCACATGAGCAGGGCCTGGGGACCGGCCCTGCTGGCACAACAGCTGCTCCCAGCCACAAACAAAGGTTGTCTCATGCCTGGAACAGCAGGATGCTTGTGGCTCTAACGGGGAGCGTGGCACTGCTCTGCCACCACAACAACCTCCTTCCTTCTGCCCAGGGGAGCAGGGGGGGCACAGTGCCAGGCTACAGCCCTGGGCACGGGCTCAGGGTGTGCTGGGGCTCTGCTGCTGCCCTCCCCCTCAGCCAGGGCCCAGGGGCAGCTCACCAGTTCTCGTTGTTGATGTGGTCCCCAAAGCCCGGCGTGTCGATGACTGTCAGCTTCATGCGCACCCCCTTCTCCTCAATCTCTGCAAGAGAGGACAGCTGCTCTGTGAGGAGACTGCTGATGGGTGCTCTGGCCAAGCCCAAACCCTCCCCAAAATCAGCTGCAGGGCTGGAGCTTCTCCCCAGGGGAGAAATGCAGCTTCACAGCTCCTCAGAGGCACAAATCAGCCCTCCAAAGGGATCCAGCCCCATATCCACCCTGAAATGCCACCCTCACTGCTCCCTGCCAACATAATTAACTCAGTGGTGATGTATAAATAAAAATTAGAGGTTTGCTCAGCCCTGCAAGCATCTCTAGATGGTAAAAGCCCATTCAGAGAGATGAGAGTGGAGGTTTATGGAGGTCCACAGCTCTGTGAGTCCCCAGAGACACAAGGCAGGGCAGGAGCTAAAGCCAAGGCAGCAGGTGGGGCCTGCAGAGCCTCACCGTGAGTGATGGATTTGATTTCAATGGTCTTGGGGATCCTCTCCTCAGCAGCTGGCTGTACAGATTTCCGGCTGATCTTGGATTTGAAGAGGGTGTTGATTAACGTGGATTTCCCCAAGCCACTCTGACCTGGAAGAGAGCAGGATAACCCAGAGTCAGCACTCCCTGTTCTGTCAGGGGCCAGGGGATGGGGCTGCTGACAGCCTCAGCCTGCACCAAATCTGCCAGAGGGATGGATGGAGGGAGGGACAAGGAACAGCTGCTCCCCTGCAGCTCCCCCAAGCCAAGGAGCTTGAGTCCAGCCCAGCCAGGAGGATGCTGCAGGCAGCAAAGCCCTTCCCTGGCTCCAAAGCAGCAAACCAAGAGCTGGTTCCCTGCATCCAGGCAAAATCCCAGCAACCCCAAGGACAGGCAGACAGTGCTGGGGGTGTTTGAAGGGCTGTGGTGGGATCAGCAGGGACCAGGGAACCCCAGGAAAAAGCATCCCAACTGTGCCTTCAGCCTTCTGCAGTCTGCTCTGTCTAGTTCCACAGGGAAGGCTTTGGAGCAGCTTGGCAAGCTTTTATCTGGACAGGGCTAACAGCATTAACAATCCTACAAACCTCAGCCCTGCTGCATCTGCTGCTGCTTCCCTGACAGATTTGCTGTTGCAATCGGCCCAGCTGGCTGCACAGACACAGGTCCACGCCAGGGGCTTCTCTCAATCCCACAAACAACAGCCCAAGAAGCACATGAGATTCCACAACTTTAGAAAAACAGCTTTTAGAAAAGCATTTTCATGCTTAACATCCCAGAGCTGATGCTGATCTGTGTGGAAAGGACACCGGCAGTTCCTGACTCTCCAGGAACAGCTGTCCCATGAGCTTGGAGAACAATTTTTCCGGAGCAAAGAGAACAGAATTAACTCCTCAAAACCCAGGCAGCAGATGTTCTGGGCCCCCTGCAAACAGTGCAGAGATCCTGCAGACACCATGGGGAGCCAATGGCCCCGTTCTGCCAAGACACATTGCAGCCAGGCACCATGGCACTGCCACCAGCAGGTCCCCTGTCCCACAGAGTGTCCCTAAGCAGAGTCAGCAAGGGTTTCACCCACATCCCTCAGGGTCCTGGCCCATCAAGGCTGCCAAAGCCAGGTAGGGCTAACCAGCCCTGGGCATCACCTCCTGGCATAATTCCCTGATCAAACAGCCATTTTAGAGCAGAGTTTGCAACATCACCAATGGCTGCAATCCAGCACAGAAAAACTGCCTTTGACAGCCACTGTCACTGCTGGGCTGTGAGAAACACATGGACCAGGCTGGGAGGAAATGCTCCCAGTCCTCTGCTGCCTAAAAATGCAGGGCCAAGCACTGAGAGGCCTGGAGCTGGGCATGCAGAGCTGAAACAGAGCTCTCACTGTGCACCAGTGCTCACCATTACATGGAGCACCTGGGGAGAGGGAAAGGCTGTGGGACACACTGGGGACAGGTGAAATCAGGTGACACACTGGGGACAGGTGAAATCAGGTGATTTCAGTGCCAGAGCTCCAGGCAGTGGGTCTCTGCATTCTTGTCTGTCCAAGCTGCCTGGAAAGGGAGCAGAGGTGAGAGCCACCAGCAGCCAGGATGTGATGTCCCACAGCACCACAGCCACAGGCTGACCTCACCAAGCCACAGTGGGGTCAGCTGGGGACCCTAAGGTTGTGACACAGGCAGCTGAGCACAGGGCAGAGCCCCCTTCCAACAGCCCTGGTGTGCAGCCCACTGCCTTTCCCACAGCTGAAACCCAGTGGGGAAAAAAAAAAATGCAGCTGAGCCTGGCCACCTCTGCTCTCCTTCCAGCTGCTTTGCACGGAAAACTGCATGCAAAAAAATGTGCTTTGGGGTTGGGATTTTTTAAAGTTTAGACATTTCTCTTCATCTCTGCAACTTTAGAGGACAAGGGACTAAGCTGACCACAGCCTGCAGGCCCTCTCAGCTCTGGCTGGGGTTGTGAAACCCTTTTGAATGAGGACTTTGCTGCAGTGGGGAAAGGGTTGAGGAGTGATCCCGCATGGCAGCGATGTCCCGTTCCCACCTCCCTTGCAGGACAAGCCACCTCCCTCCTCCCTGCCCTCATCTCCCTCCTCTAAGACAGAGATGGCAGCAATTTCAGCTCAAGGACTGGCAACTTGGGCTGGCTGGGTGGGAGTAGTGGAGCTCAGGCCATCCCCAGGGAGGCAGAGCAGGGTGAGGGGCTGGCTACTGCCCCTTCCCCGAGGCGCTGCTGCTCCTCCTGCATCTCCTGGCAGGGCCAGAGCTCCAACTTGTTTATGCTGCCCTGAGTTCCCAGCCTGTAAACAGCCAGCCCAGCTCCTGCCAAGGGCAGGACAATGTTTTCCAGGCACGGGCCTCCATACCACACACAGTGCTGCCAAGGCAGAGCCGCTCCTGAACATCCCTCCCTGTCTGCACAGCGCATTGCTGAGGGGCTGAGGCAGCACAGCCTGCTCCTGGAGGGATGGGAGTCTGCTCCTGCAGGGATGGGAGCCTCCTCCAGCAGGGAAATGGGAGCTCAGCACAGGTAATCTCTCTTTTAGGCTCCCAAGTTCCAGGGGAAAAAGAGGCAGAACAAGGAAGAACAGGACTTTATCTAGTCTCCTGCTCAGGAAAAGATAGCTGGACCTCAGCCAATTGGGTCAAGAAAGGAAAGAAGGGTCAAACTACATGGGTACAGGCTTCAGGGGGTACTGGGAGAAAAACCATGCCCCTGTGGGATACAACAAGCAGGGATGAGGGTTCTGGAATACCAGCAGCAGTGTCAGCTCCTTCTGGCTGCTCAAACCAGAGCAGGACTCCCAGAGGAGCTGCCAAGGGAGCCCTTGTGAGCCCTGAGGTGCTTTCCTCCGGGATGTGCCTATGGATAACACACCCCAAGGTATCAAGAGGATGAGGAAGACCAGGGACCACATCACATGGGCACCTTTAACTGCAGCTGATGCCAGGCCAGCTCCTGGGGGAGCAGGGTTTGCTGGTTGCCAAGGCTGGTCCCGAGAAGGCTCCAAAGAGGACAACGACAACACCCAGCTGTGGGTGCTGCGGGAGGGGAACAACTCACCCACGACCATGATGTTGAACTCGAAGCCCTGCTTCATGGCTTTCCTCCTCAGCTGCTCCAGGATGGCGTCGATGCCCACGTAGCCGAAGTCGGCGGCCGGCTTGTCCGGCCGGGCCGGCGCCGCCTGCTTGGGGCCGGCATCCCGCGGAGCGTCCGTCATGCCGGGAGCGTGGCTGGGCACGGCCTCGGGACCTGTGGGGGCAAACACAGCCTGCTCAGGGGTGCTGATCCTCGGGACCTGCAGGGCAAACACAGCCTGCTCAGGGGTGCTGCTCCTCACAACCTGCAGGGGCAAACACAGCCTGTTCAGGGGTGCTGCTCCTCAGGACCTGCGGGGGCAAACACAGCCTGCTCAGGGGTGCTGCTCCTCAGGACTGGTGGGGGCAAACAGAGCCTGCTCAGGGGTGCTGCTCCTCACAACCTGCGGGGGCAAACACAGCCTGCTCAGAGCTGCTGCTCCTCAGGACTGTTAGGGGCAAACACAGCCTGCTCAGGGGTGCTGCTCCTCAGCACCTGCAGGGGCAAACACAGCCTGCTCAGGGGTGCTGCTCCTCAGCACCTGCAGGGGCAAACACAGCCTGCTCAGGGGTGCTGCTCCTTGGGACTGGTGGGGTCAAACACAGCCTGCTCAGGGGTGCTGCTCCTCAGGACCTGCAGGGGCAAACACAGCCTGCTCAGAGCTGCTGCTCCTCAGGACTGGTGGGGTCAAACACAGCCTGCTCAGGGGTGCTGCTCCTGCCAGGGAAAGCACAGGAGCTCTGCCTGCTGCGTCCAAAGTGGGATGAAAACACGTGCAGAGACTCAGGGTGTCTCAGGTTGCAATATGTAACCAAAAGTGTCTGTTCTATTTGCTGTCTGGTGAAACCATTTGGGGAGGTGTTTTCTTTATCTCTTGTGTAACCCACCCCTCAGAACTCCAGGGGGAGGGGGTGGGTGCCTTCTGTCCCTGGGCAGCTGTTAACACCTGGTGGGGCAGTGTTCTTTGTCCCTTCCAGGACCCATCCTCCCTCCAGGGGGTATCTGCTGTTCATGGGCCATCCAGGCTCACTGCAGGGCTGATACAATTCCATCAGCCCAGGGGGAGAGGCTCCACCCAGGGGAGGAGCCCAGCATTCCCAGCTGGATCAAAGCTGGGATCCAGAGCACCAGGGCAGCCTGTGTGCACTGCATTCCCACAGGGAGACCAGACCCATCTCAGCACCACTGGACCCTTCTACAGGATCATCTCTGCTCCAACAGAACCACATCTGTCACTGCAGGAGGATTTAATTGCACTGCTCCCAACCCCCTGACCAACAGGGTGTCAGGTTGTGTTCTGACTCTGTCAGTGTTTCTAGGATTTTTTTGTTTGCTTGGTGGTTTTTTTTTGTACTACTGCATTTGTATTTTTAATATTCCTAGTAAAGAACTCTTATTCCTATTCCCATCTTTGCCTGAAAGCCCCTTAATTGCAAAATTATAATAACTTGGAGGGAGGGGGGTTATATTCTGCATTCCAAGGGATGCTCTGACTTTCCCTGGCAGACACCTGTCTTTCCAAACCAAGACACAGGGGTACCAGCAGGCTGGGAGGGGGGAGGACTGTGGGATCTTCCTCCGCAATAATTACATCAAATTTGGGATTTTCATTCTCTATTTACTGTGTTCACTTGATCTCTGCCCGCTCCACCCAAAGGGATGCTGCTGTGGGGCTGTGAGTGCACCAGGTGCAGATGATCTGCTGCCACAGAGCAGGACCCAGCAGCCAGAAACTCCCCAGCCCACATCTGGGAGGGGCTGTTAGCCCCCATGCCCTTTAACTGCTGCCAAAGCCTGGCAGACCTGCACACCCCACTCCTCCACACCTCTGGAATCACAGCACTGCCCACACTGCTGGTGTGAACAGCTCAGCCACCTTCTGGGATGGCTTTGCAGACACAGGGAGCCCTTGGCACGCACTGCCACGTGCCCTCCTCGAGCTCCAGCTGAGGCAGATCAGAGGCTGCCGGCCCTGGCTTGTGGAAAACCCAACACATTTGCATCAAGGCAAGTGCCAGACAGCACCCACGCAGCTTCCTGTGATCTCGCTCTGATTCTGTCCCTATCTGCTCAGAAACCCTTCAGCTGCCCTCAGAGACAGGGCGCCTGCCTCCCCTGCAAGATGCTCCAGCCTAGCCAGGTTCTTCAGAAGCAGCAAATGTAAAACTACTGCCTCAGCCAATCTCAGCTTTTTTAAGAAAAACCAGGGAATTATCTACTCCCCCCAGGCACCAGGCTGGAGCCGGGAAGGACAAAGTGCCCCAAGTGTCCTGGAGTGATGTGGCCTTGTCTCCTGCCAGCCCCAGCTGCTCTGCATCACCCACAGGGCAGATACAGCAAATATCCCAAAGGCAGAAAGTGCACAAAAGATCAGCCCAGTCCCCTGCAAGCTCCTGGAGGCTTCAGCCACATGCAGCACGCTCCTCTGATGCAGGCACAGAGAGGGAAGTTTTAGGAAAACACACTTCTAAGAGCCCTCCCCACCCCAGGCTGCTGCTGCTCAGTGCCTGGGTCCCTGCAGCCACCAGCCTCAGTGAGCATTTTGTTGTTGCTCGGTGTTTTGCAACCATTATTTATTATTTTTTAATCATTTATTATTATTATTAATAAAAACATTGCTGTTTGCAAAGTCCTCACCCCTCCAGACAGCACCACAGCTCTCAGCTCATCTCAGCCCAGTTATTCCTGGCCTTTGATGATGTGCTGCCTGCTTTCCTCTCCCTCCCTCTCTCTGCAGGAGTGTGGCTGGGCCAAAGGGGCTCCTCCAAACACAAGCCCATCATCCCTTTTCCTCTGGCCGTCTCAGACTGGACCCTGCTGGGGTCTGTGAGGTGGAACCACGCTCTTCCTGCAAGCACAGCACACTTCCACGTGCTTAATATAGGCCAAGCAGGAAAAAAAAAAAAAGAAAATAAAGAAAGAAAAAACAAACCTAGAACTAATCCCAAAGTCTGTTGGGTCACTGTGAATGCTTTTTTCCAAGCCTGAGTCCCAGGGAGTGTGCATTACTCACAGAGCTGCTAGAGAGCAAACATGCTGTCCCTGAGAGACATGGGAGCATCCCACTCCTCCCAGGAACCCTGCAGAGCTGGAACTGCACTGGGATGGGAGCACAAACCCTGCACAGCTGGAACTGCACTGGGATGGGAGCAGGAACCCTGCACAGCTGGGACTGCACTGGGATGGGAGCAGGAACCCTGCAGAGCTGGAACTGCACTGGGATGGGAGCACAAATCCTGCAGAGCTGGAACTGCACTGGGATGGCAGCAGGAACCCTGCAGAGCTGGAGCTGCACTGGGATGGGAGCACAAATCTTACAGAGCTGGAATTGCACTGGGATGGCAGCAGGAACCCTGCACAGCTGGAGCTGCACTGGGATGGGAGCAGGAACCCTGCACAGCTGGGGCTGCACTGGCATGCTGCCCCTCACAAAGTCAACCAGCCCATCGTGCCCGAGGCCTCACCACAAATCCCAAATTAGCCCCGTTCCAAAATGGCAAGGCCAAAAGTAGAAAAAAAAAATAAAAAAATCCCTGCATGACATTAAAAAAAAAAAAAATACCACCCCAACAAAATGACAACTAAATCATGTGGAAAATATGCTGCCACCAGCAGCAATGCTGTTATGCAATGGGTTTAACTCCTCCACTTGTGTGCATGGGACAGCCCCAAGGATGGGACAGCAAACTGGGACACTGGGGTAGGTAAGGTGCAGAGAAATTAAGAAATTAAATAGAGCAGAAAGCCACCCTCCACTTGATCAAGGCCAGGAGCATCTCCAGCACCTCAAGGAGCAGTTGGCAGCATGCAGAGGGGCTGAGCTGTCCCTGGGCAGGGAGATGTGCAGGCAAACTGTCCCCAGCTCAGGGAGCAGACACTCCTGACCAAACTGCCCTCAGGGGGAGGAGGAGGGCTCAGGGCTCACCAGGCTCCAGCCAGACCAAAGCCAGGAAGAGCAGCACCCCTGTCAGGGCAGCCCATGTGCTTCAGCTGCTCTGAGGGGAACTTGTGATTGAAAGCACCTGGGTCCTGACTGGGGAAAAATGGAACAAAATCAGTACATTGCAGCTAGGAGTGTCTGCAGGACAGCAGGGATGCAAAGTCACCAATGCCCCAGCAGCACCAGCAAACTCCCAAGGGAAATGCCACAACTCAAACGTGCAAATTTATTTTTTTTTCCAGCTTCCCAGCACTGAGATGGTCTTCTCTTAGCCAAGATTCCAGTGTCACACTCGGCTCCAAGGGGCTTGTGGCAGCAGAAGGAGGGTGCAGCCCAAGCATTGGTGGCACACAGGGATGCTGTGCCAGGTGGCAGGGAGCACTCCCAGGAGTCACTTGTCTAAAAAATTAAAGATCTTGGAAACAAGCTGGACCAGAGCAGTGGATGCCTGGGATGCATCATGGGCACAGCCTGGATTTGCCTGACCTGCTGTGCTCTCTGAGGGGACGATGTCAAACCTGTGCTGCTGTCGGAGGCAGTGTCACTGAGCTGACCCTTCTGGAGGGATGGGTTAATAAACACCCCATTACTGCCTGAAATCCCTGACTGCCACCAAGTCCCAGGCAAAAGCAGCACCAGACCTCTCATGATTCACCACTGTCACCCTAACCCAACTGCTGTCCCTCACAGAACGAGCCCATAGCCCATTGCTGACGGGGCAGAGAGCTCAGAGCCTGCAGCTCTCTCCCACTAAAGCACTCCTGGATAAACATCAAGCACACTGGAACAAGTACTTGTGCCATATTTAGACCTTCCCTGCCAGGGAAACCCTGCCCACGTGGGCACAGGAGATGTGGGGATGGTCAGGGCAGCGCTGCACCAAGCAGGGGCAGAGCCAGAGCTCCGGCTCGGGCACGGCTGACTCAGGACAGCTGCTCCAAAGCTGATTTTGCCAAAGGCTCGGGGCTGTTGCTCTGTAATTGATGCATGTCAGACACGAGCCAAAGCCAACATCTGTGAAGCAGCAGATGAAAGGCACCCCCTGGGGAGGGAAGCCCCTGGGAGCCCCCCGGGGACCCTCCTGCTCCTTCAGCCAGCTGGACACCATGTGCTGTGGGCTGGGCTTGGCCAGGAGCTGCTGGAGCTGCTGTGCTGGTGCCACAAGGCTGCCACAGCCCAGGACACTGAGGGCAGGGAGGCAAGGACAGCCATGGGCTCCCCCAAAACCCTGAAGTCAGGGGCTGGTAATCCTCCCTGAGGATCTGGGACAGGGATTTGCAGGAGGCTGGGGCTTCACTGCAGACACACAAAGGTTAAAGCAGCCTGGCAGAGGCTAAGCTGGCAATGTCTCACCCACCCCTGGCTACACCCAGCAGCTCCATGCTCTGCTGGTGATTTGGGAGAGCAGAGCTGCTCCTGGAGCGGGGTTGGTCACAGACCTGGTGCTCAGTGGCTGCACAGAGGAACCAGAGAGAGGCCAGGAGGCTGCACCTCTGCCATGGCCACCTGTCAACAGAGCCAAACCACTCTGTGGATGCACACACAGCCAATGCCAAAATGGCAATGTTTGGGGAGCAAACCCAAAAAACACCTTTTGGATGCTGAAAACACCAAGCACTGATCACCTTTTCATGATGCTGCAACCAGTTCTGCAGAGCTACAAGCACCCAGAAGACCAGGACACTGTGGATGACTTCCCTTCCCTCCACACAACAGACACTGGAAACACCACGGGCTTCCAGATTTGTGGGATGGGTTTGTGCAAACACAGGGAGCAGGTTCAGAGCAGTGAACAGAGCTGTATCAGGGGGTGAAGGCACAGCCTAGGCAGCTGAGAACCCACGGATGTTTTCACAGGAGAAGTGTGAACCACCTAACCCTTCGAGTTTTGGGGGCAGCTCTCTTGGGAGAATTGTGCCAGCAGGGTGTCCCAGAGACACTTTTAGCTCCAAAGAGAGGATCTCCAGCTCCTGGTTAAGAGCAGGGGGCTGTGGGGACTGCAGCCTCCAGGGCCTCTCCCCTTGGCACAGTGAGCCAGTGACCACAGGCCATGGAAATGGCTCCAACCTGCGGAGGAGGTGGCACAGGCACAGCTCTCCCTTCCCAGGGCACAGGAGGAGTCTCAGCAAAGCCAGGACTGGATGCACTCCCAGCATGGCCCAGGCACCGCTGGCTTTTTCAGCTGCCACAGGATCCCCTGGCGCTGAAGGCAGCAGGTCCCTTCTGGGCGTGTGGGTGCCAGGGAATGTGAGGCACAGCTCACTCCAAAGCTGAGGTGGCTCAGCCTGGCACACAGAGCCAGTGCCATGGACCCTGCAGCACCAAATTGTAACCAAGGGATGTTCCTGATATCAGCTGCAATCACCAGCACCTGGCTGGCACTGCCAGCCCCAAGCTGAGTCTGTCCCTTGCATCCCTGAGCATCAGGCTACAGTACCATGCTGACCACCAGCCCAGGCCCACCTACCAACCAGTTATGTTTCCTTCTCAGCTTGCATTTCCACCCGGGCGCCAACAGACATGACCCAGAAATAGCAGAGTGTGCTTAACTCAGCTTCATCAGGCCAAATCCACCCAAGAGCTGCCAGAGAGGTCGCCAGGTGCCTCCTGAGCAGGCAAGCTGCTCCAGGCTGGGAGCCTTTTTACTCACAGGGGGAACAAACCCCACATTTGCAGAGTTTAGAAAGAGAGGCAGTGATTCTGATTCCTGCTTCCACAGGTGACCAGCCAGGGCCACAGCCCCGAGGCAGGAGCCATGGGCACACATCAGGGGCACACATCATGGGCACACATCATGGGCACTCATTATGGGCACACATCATGGGCACACATCATGGGCACTCATTATGGGCACACATCAGGGGCACACAGCACGGGCACACACCATGGATACACATCATGGACACACATCATGGACACACATCATGGGCACACATCACAGGCACACATCACGGGCATACATCAGGGGCACACATCATGTACACATATCATGGGCACACATCAGGGGCACACATTATGGGCACACATCAGGGGCACACATCACGGGCACACATCACGGGCACACATCATGGCACACATCACAGGCACACATCACAGGCACACATCATGGGCACACATTATGGGCACACATCACGGGCACACATCAGGGGCACACATCATGTACACACATCACGGACACACATCATGGGCACACATCAGGGGCACACACCATGGGCACACATCATGGGCACACACCATGGACACACATCATGGACACACATCATGGGCACACATCACAGGCACACATCACGGGCACACATCACGGGCACACATCAGGGGCACACATCATGGGCACACACCATGGGCACACATCAGGGGCACACATCACGGACACATATCATGGGCACACATCATGGGCACACATCAGGGGCACACATTATGGGCACACATCACGGGCACACATCATGGGCACACATCAGGGGCACACATCACGGACACACATCATGTACACACATCATGTACACACATCACGGGCACACATCACGTGCAGGTCGAGCTGTGCCCGCCAGCCACGTGCGCTTCCGCCCTCCCTCACTGTGTGCTTCCCCTCCCGCTCCGGAAGCCCAGCAGTCCCCTGCCCTCTGCAGCTCAACCCTCCTGCCTCTTTTGCTTACAAAACCCTGGATCCTTCAGGGCTCCTCATCGCTGCTTCCCTTCCCATCCTAAACCCTCCAGCTGCTGCAGGCTCTGGTCACCAGCGTTTCTGGGCTGGGGTGCAGGAGCCCATCCCAGGGGTCCAACTGTCGTGCCAGCTCCACAGCCTCAAGCTCTTGCCTGTGGCTCCTGGATATGGTGTGAGGCTGACCACCAGGCTGACCACCAGGCTGACCACCAGGCTGACCACCACCCTGCCCCGGTCAGACATGTGTAGCCCTGGCAGCACAATCCACAGCCTGACATTCTCCTTTCTCCAACCACGTGAGACAGCAGCTCTAAACCACTTGCAAAAACCTGCAAAGGGTTGTTAGGCTGTTTTCCTCCACGTTGTGATCATGAACAACCCCAAGTCATGCAGAGATCTCTGGCCATGTGACCCCTCTGATCACCCACCCCTCTGTGAGGAGCTTCTTCCCCTGGAGATGGAGCAAGGCTGACCCCAGAGCAGCCCTCCCTCACTGGGAACACCCCATTGAGAGGAACCTTCCTGCACACAGATCTCAGCAGAAGCTGCTCCATCAGCAGGCCCCACGCAGCCAGAACAGCCCTTGCCCCCCACAGACAGTGCCCAGGAGGGTCCAAAGACACCCACAAAACTGATTCCATGGGGCTCTGAGCATGGGATCCACTGCCACCCCTGCCCACCCAGCCTGGACAATGGTACTCAGCACAGGAGGGACACGGGGGTCACTCCCCAGCCCCCAGCCAAGGGGAAAGCACCCTTCACCCCTGTCACCACTGCTCTGCAGAGCTCTGTGCTGTGAAAACAAAGAGCCAGGCAGTGCTCCCCAAACTCAGCTTGTCCAGACAACACTGCAGAAGGAACGAGCCGGGCCAAGCCCCAGGAAGGGGCACCGGGCACGGCCGAGCGTGCTGACTGCAGCCAGGGCAAAAACCTGAGCGAGCCAGAGGGATTCACATCCCGGGGGTGGCAGTTCGCCTTTCCCTTTCCACCCACCCCCTTCCCTAGTTTTTTTTTTTTTCCTCCCCTTTTAAAATTTCTTTTTCCCGCTTGGTTTTGTTCTTCGGCGGGTAGGGTAGTACGGGGTTTTTATTCAATTTCTTCGTTTGTTTCTGTTGTTTTCTCCCTTTACCAAAGGCGGCTGCTCCCCAGCCGCCCCGCCAGCCCTTTAGCGGGGGCAGCAGCCGGAGCAGGGCGGGCAGGGGACATGGGGGTACCCAGGGGGACAGGGCTGGAGACATGGGGGTGCCCCCAGGCAGGGCTGGGGACATGGGGGTACCCAGGGGGACAGGGCTGGGGACATGGGGGTGTCCCCAGGCAGGGCTGGGGACATGGGGGTACCCAGGGGGACAGGGCTGGGGACATGGGGGTGCCCCCAGGCAGGGCAGGGCTTGATCTACCGATCTCCATTGATCCCGGACAATGCCGGCAGCGCGGCCAGGCGCTGCCGAACAGCCGCCCCTCCTGTGGGGCACCAGCGGCGGCAGAAGGGGCCGAACCCCCCCCCCCGCAGCACCCGGTGCCCCCCGCCCCGGGGGATGCTCTGCCCCGGCCGGGAACCCCCGGCACTGCCCCGCTGCTCTCCGTGGGAACGGCGGAACCACCCTCCCCACCACCCCCAGCTCTCTCAGGCCCTTCCCCAGTTTCATTCACCCCCCAAAAAAAGCCCTTCCCCACCACCGCGATCCCCCCGGCGCTGCCCCGCGGAGCCCCCGCCCCCGGGCACCGGAGACTCACCCGCGGCGGCGGCGGCGGCGGCGGCTCCGGCAGCCGCTGGCTCCCGCCTCCTCCCGCGCTGTCCTCCGCCTCCTCCCCCATCGCCCTTCCTCCTCCTCCTCCTCCTCCTCCTCCCCCATCACCCTGCCTCCTCCCCCCTCCAGCCCGGCCCGGGGGGATGGAGCCTCTTCCCGGGAAGTTGCATCGCCCCCGGGCGGTTTCCATCCCCCCGCCGCTCCCGGCCCGGCCCGGCGCAGGGGGGCCCGCAAGGGGTGAGAGGAAGAAGAGTTTGGGGGCGCGTCCCACCCCGGCTCCGCGCTGGAGGGAGGTGGGGGAAACTCCCGCGGGATAAACGGGGCAGCCCCATCGCAAGAGGAGCTCAGTTCCCCCGCTGCTCCGGGGTCGAGGGCATCCACATCCCTGTCCATGAGCCCAGGGGAGCTTTCTTGCTTCCCAGCATCCCGAAATTCTCCAGCAGAGCGCCAGAGCAGTCGCGGGTGGGTGTGAGTGCTGGGAGCTCACTTTGCAGCTGGTTGAAGATGTCTGGGCTGCATCTCACATCTGCCAGGACAAGATGTCAACCAACCCCCACGGGCACGGCTGCGCTCTAAAGTGATGTCGGTGAAGCTGAATGGAAGATATCAGCTGTCTGCACAACTCCTTCCTGCCTTATTATACCTCGATCCCAGAAGGTCCCCACCTCTCTCCCAGCAGCGGAGGGAAGGGCCAGGGAAGCTGGGCTGCACCACCTGGCCCTGCTCCCTCCAACACACCCTGGTGTGGGGTGAAGCCCCCTCTGTGATGCCCAGCAGTGCTGGTGGTGGGACTCTGTCCTGTCACAGCCCAGGTGAAGCCAACCTCCTCCTTTTGGGCTCCTGGCTCTGACACTTTGACCTACCCTATGACCTCGGGACTTTTCCCCCTGCATTCCCAGAGAAAGGCCTGCAGGTGATGAAAGGGTTAAGACAGCTGTGCACATCTGCAATCTTCAACACCCAGAGGACTCCCTTTCCCACGAACAGCCCCTGCACAGCCTGCAAGCCCAGGGCTGGTATTTGTACTCCCTTCTGGATCTCTCACCAGCACCACCAGCCTCTGCCACGCTCCTGCACTGGATGCAAGCCCTGCCACCCCTGCTCTGTGCCTTCCATCTCCACTTCCAGGCCACCAGGAGTGGCAGATCTCCCTCCACCCAGCACAGCCACCCCAGGCCAGGCTGGCAGCAGCCCCTCCCCACCACGCTGGGCTGGCGTGCTCCTCCCGTGCTGCCCAGCAGGGCTGGCTGAGGCTGCTCTGCAAACGATGGGTGCTGGGGGGCAGAGGGGGGGGGGCAAGACCCACATCCTTCCACCTCAGCAAGTGCCACAAATACCAGTTTCTGAGAAAGCTCCACGCAGCACCCAGGCAGGAAACCCAGCTTCAATCTGCTTATGCTGCAGCTGCGTGCAGATTTCTGCCCGATTACACCACTTTTTTTTATGACTTATTAAAGCTTTAACCCCTATCAATGGGCATTAGTGTTTTAATCTCTCTAATCTCCAGGAAAATCCAATGCTAGATGCCAAACCGGGCTTGCCCAAGCAGTAGCTCTGTTTGCAAGTCACTCCAGCCTTGTTTTAGCTGGAGAAAGGCAGGGAAAGGCTGTGCTGGGCTCACTTGGGTGCTGTGCTTGCACAAAGAGCCAAGGGAGGCTCTCAGGTGATCTGGGCTTCCTGTCCCTGCTATCAAGTTGAACACACCTGTGGCTGTGCAGGAGTCAAGCACCAGCACAGGCTTGATGTGCCCAAACTGAGACCAAAGAGGTGAACACGGCGTGCTCAGCCCCAGGAACCAACTGCTCACTCCCAGAGTTAGCTTTCTCAGATGGAAATCATGGGCATACTTCAGTCTTGCCTGTGAGGGAATACAAACAAACCACAGAGAAGTTCTCCCCACGATCACTGAAGCTCTGCAAAGATGTTTCACAGAAACACAGACTGGTTTGGTTGAAAGAACCTCAAAGACCATTTAATTCCAGTCATGGGCAGGGACACCTTCCCCTAGACCAGGTTCAAGCTGGCCTTGGACACTTCCAGGGATGTGGCAGCCACAGTTTCTCTGGACACCCCCTGCCAGGGCCTCACCACCCTCAGAGAAAAAATTAGGGTACATGGGAACTCAACGCTGTGTACAAGTTGTTTCCCAGATTAATTAACAGAAAATATTTTGTTTCAACTCGTATCTCCTCCTTCCCAGGAGCAGCAGGTGGTGAGCCAGCAGCTCAGAAGGACAACAAAGTGTCGTCCTTGGCCTCACTGCAAGTGCAGCAGGGCTTTGGGAGCACTGCTGGTCCCCAGGGTGGCTCTTGGGGACTTTGGGGTGTTTGCACACAGGAGGCACTCGCAGAGTGACAAACAGCTCAGGCAAACTCTGGGATTTGATCTTGCAGGAGCATCTCCTTTCCCATGAGGAGAGCAGGGCCCTGCCTGTGCCTCTCCCACTGCTCATTCCTGGCTCTGAGCACAGGCAGGACAGACAGGCAGAGGAAGGAAACAGCTTCACCCCTACAGTGCAGATGAACTGGAGAGGGAAGAAGTGACTTGCCCAGGGTCACACAGAAATCCTACACCAGAGCCAAGAATTGGATCCAAATCCCCTAATTAAGGGTTTTAAAATCACAGGCTCATTGTTCTTCTCTTAGCAAAACCTAATAATCAGAGTTAGGAGCAACTCTAACAAGGCCTATTGCTGCTGTAAATTGTATCAGGGGATTTCAACTAACTACAGATCCAGCTTTTAGTCTCGCAACTAATCTGAAATACTCAGGAAGGTTCCAGCCTGGCTCACACAATCCAAGCTGTGGTGCTCTATGGGACATCCCTGCAGGTGAAAGCAGGTCCCCCTGTCACAGCCACAGGGTGCAAGGCTGGTGGGGCTCACTGCAGAACGTGCTCCAGCTCTCAGGGTTACACCAACGAGGCCTTCAACAGCCCCTGAGTTTTGGGGAACAATCCCAACCACAGAGAACTGCCCAGCATTGGGGTTTTTCCCCAGCAGTGGGGCTGTCCCCCAGCAGCACTGCAGCCCTCCCCTGTCCCAGGCAATGCTCTGCCCTTGGCCAGCTCCAAGCACAAAGCCCCAGCTTTGAGGAGCAACCAAGATCTGCAAACCAAGGCAGCTTCACCAGCACCACCCAGGCCGTGGGCAGACCTGCCAACAAACTCACTTCCATCCCAAGCTGCCCAGCTCTTAAGGAAACATCAAATCCCTTGGGCAGCACGAGCAGGACGTGTTCTCTCGCAGGAATGCTGAAGGGACATTTCCAATTTTACTGCACCTCAGCAATCCCCAGTTAAAAGTGCACCGTTAGGGCTCAGGAAATAATTTTTATTCTTTCAATGTTGCTGCAATGCTGACTACCTGCCAGTCCCCAGCGACTTTGACAGACAGATGGAAATCCTGCCAGCTATATTTATAATCTCAGATCAATAGCAGAATGAAAAGCACATCCAGAGACCTTGGTAGAGCACCAGCAAATTCAGTGGAAAGTAGCATGACCGAGAGAAGGACACCAGCTTGCAGATCACAAGACCAAAATTTAATATTTTTTTTTAGCACTAGAAGAGACACCATCACCTCTAGCAGGAACAGAAAAGATCCCCCAATGCCAGGAACAGCAAAAACCAACCCCAAAACTTTTCTAAGAGCCCGAGTGCAGGTCTGCAAAGTGTTACCACCCAGGGAGGGCTCTGGCAGGCAGAGCCTTCTCCCTTCAGCATGTGCAGGGTAGCTCCCCAGAACATCTCTAAGAGCCACAGATCAATGACATTTCCCCCCCACTGGCTGTAGTGAACTCCCAAGTCCATAGATGATGCAGTTTTTTGGGTTTTTTTTCTTTTAAGCTACCTGGTTTCTGGCACTGAACAGCTCCTCTGAGCAGCCCACATCAGACACACCTCTGCAGGCATCCCACCAGCTCCTTCATAGAAGCAGTTTTTTGGTGGCTTAAATCTCCCTGGAGAGAGGGCAGTGGAGCAGCAGTAAAATGGGGTGCAGGCATTGCCAGGAGCATCCCAGAGCCCTCCAGAGCTCAGGGACATCCTGAGCCAGCACAGGGAGCAGCCTCCCCTCCATGCCTTGCCCAGGAGCAGGATCCAGAATCCTCCAGCATCGCTGCACCCTGGCTGTTCTGCTGAACCTGGGTCTGTCCCAGCTTCCACCACCCCAAAACCCAGAGTTTCCTCCAGCTGGACATCTCCAGGCTGCTCCCACTCTCCAGGAAGGAAGGAAGGAAGGAAGGAAGGAATGATTTCACACGCTGTCACCGGCCATCACGCGCAGCTGGCACCGCGTCCTCGGCGTGAGTCACCCACCTCCCTGGGGAGGCCGTGCCTCGGTGCCTGGTGTCACATCCCAGCAGTGTCCCCTGCAGCAGCCTCCCTTCCTCTGGCACATTCCTGCTGCAGAGGGTCTGCAGTGCCTGGAGCAGGGCAGGCAGGAGGCACCTCGCAATCCCAAAGGGAACAGGCTTTGCTAGGAAGGCACTCCGCAGTCACAAATATTTGGAAAAAGGCAAGAAGGAGCCCCATTCCTCCCAAATTCCTTTTCCCTCGCAGGGGGCACTGGTTGGGGTGCTGGTTTGGACAGACACCAGGCATGCTCAGCAGCTCCCAGGCACTGCCACAGCTCTGAGCACAGGTTTTGCCCAGCAGGGACAGGTCTGGCTTGGCACCAAAACCTGCTGTTCAAATGCCTGGGCCAGCTCTGCAGATGGCACAGCCCAGTCATGCCCAAAGAAACACGCTTGGCTCCTTGGCAATCCTCACCCCTCCTCCTCAAGGGCATGATCTGCTCCCCCGGACACTGCCACAGATTATCACAAAGGACAAATTATCCCCCAAAAGGAGTGCAGGTATTGCCAGGAGCATCCCAGAGCCCTCCAGAGCTCAGGGACATCCTGAGCCAGCACAAGGCACAAATTATCCCTCAAAAGGGGCAAAGCAGAACTCTGCACCTCACCCCAGCAGCATCCCTGAGCCCCACTCCACCAAACCCCTGTTTCCTGCCCTGTGGAGAGAGGGGAGCAGACGGAGCTGACACCGAGCTCACACACCAAGGAGCACCTCAGAGAGCCCCACATCCTCCACCACCACCTCTGCTCCTCTCACCACCAGCAGCACAGTCAAAGCAGACCCAGCAGCAGGGGCAGAGGGTGAGTTTGGTAAAAATAAATCACCTTGGCAAGGGAGAACAGCAGGGAGAGAAAAATTCCACCGCCTGAGGCACCCCAAACTTGTTCAAGCGGGTTAAATCCTTTCACCCCAAAGTGGCACCTCCTTTCTAGATGGGGAGATGCCCAGGCAGTGACATCCCTGGGGGTCACAGCAAACCCCTGGTACAAACCAAGCTGCAAAGAAGTTTGCTGGGGTGTCTAACAGTCCCTGCAGGCCACGTGCAGCAATACACGTCCCTGCAAGCTGCACATAATGGGCCCCTCTCCCTTCCTTTGTCTGCTGCCCCTTTTAAAACTATAAACGCCGTTTTGGAGGTAAAGAAGCGAGTATTTAGGGCATCCTAACCCTGAAAAGAAGGAAAACTCCATTCAGGCTGCCGGGCTGTCTCCTGCAGCTTAATTAATAACAACGCATCCCCAGCAAGCTGCTGCAGCGCCAGCTGTCTCCTCGCATGGAGGTGCCTTGCCCCGAATAATAGAGCTTTGTGTTTTGATGGGAAAAGGTCAGGGGGATGGGGGGGGAGGAGGAGGAGCACGGGTGGGAGGGAAATGTGTTGCTTCCCTGCAGTTCCTGACGCTGGGAGTGAGTCCTGCTCGGTGCCCATCTGCTGCTGGCTCAGATCTGGGAGATGGTGGCACCCCTCTGCCAGCCCTGGGGTGATCACGTCCTGAAACTCAGCAGAGAGAGGGACACAAAGGGAATTCAGGCCTGTGGGCTGCACTCTCCCCACTGCTGGGAGGCCTGGGGAGCTCCTGATGCCACTTTGACACGGTCCAGGACCCCCTCTGGGGAAATCCCTGCTCTGCTCTTATCAGGAGGCTGCCTGATAACAGCACAGGGTCAGTGCTGCAGGGAGCCAGCACCCTGTGCCTCTGGCAGCTTTTCCAGGCCACCAGAAAGGGACCTTTCCTGCTACCATTTGGCTTTTGCATAAACAAACAAGCCAAGCCAGGCTCGAAGCAGCAGTGGATGGATCCAAGGTGATGCAACAACACAGCACAGCAGGGGAAAAAAGTCAAAGGGACCCAAGCTCTGAGTGTGAGATGCCCACAGCCACCAGACTCCAGGCACAGCCATGAAATCATCTCTATTTCTGCTTGGCCACAGATCTCACCAAGTACCAAACCAAGAAATCTCCTTGGATGCTGGGCACCACAGCCGAGGATTCCTGGAATTGCCATGATGGCTGGTGAGGGGCTTGGAGCACAAACCCTGTGAGGAAGGGCTGAGGGAGCTGGGGTTGTTCAGCCTGGAGAAAAGGAGACTCAGAGGTGACCTGATCACTCTCTACAACTCCCTGAGAGGTGGCTGTGGGCAGCTGGGGTTGGTCTCTGTCTCCAGGCAGCACTGACAGAACCAGAGGACACAGCCTCAAGCTGCACCAAGGGAAATACAGGTTGGATATCAGGAAAAAGTTTTTCACAGAAAAAATAATAAAGTACTGGAATGGTCTGCCTGGGGAGGTGGTGGAGTCACCATCCTTGGAGGTGTTTAAAACAAGACTGGATGTGGCACTCAGTGGTTTAATTGAGGTGTTGGGGCTGGGTTGGACTCGATGCTCTTGGAGGTCTCTTCCAACCTGGGGATTCTGTGATTCTGTGGCTGCTCTCTGCCTGCCATCACCCTGCTCCTGGCTGGTTATCCAGCCCTCCAACTCTCCTGGGAAAATGATGCTCCTGCCCCAGCCCAGCACCACACCAGGCTGGGCACCAGGGACCCCACTGACATGGTCACTGCCCTGTGAGGAGCACACAGGTTCTGCCAACTGGCCTGGCCTCTGTTCTCACTGTCACTTTTGCCCCTCCTTCTCCCAGCCACGTCCCTCTGTGCCATCCAGGCAGCCTGGGTCTGCCCCAGCATGAAGACCCCTCTGGTGCCAGTGCAAGGCTGGGGTGCAAAGTCCCATCCATTTATCTTGGGGAGTAAAGAGAGACTAAAAATGGCAAAGAAAGGCAGCAGGAAGCAGCATTAGGGCAGGTCCCTGTCCCACAGACACATCCCCTAGCCAGGCACCAAGGCTTTGCACTTCATCCCCCAGCTGTGCAGGGGGGGGGATGCACAGCCCACAGGGCCCCCACAGTGTCTCCACCCCAGGAAAAGGTCCCTGTTGCTCAGCAAAGGGCCATTCATCACCAGGGCTGTGTGGGATGACAAAGGGTTAACCCACTGCAGCTGGGCCAGAAATACCATCCAGGACAAAGAGAGACTTCATGTCACCCATGCTGCATCCGCCCAGCACGAAGAAAAAGGGGCCTTAATCCCATTCCCAAAGAAAATGTGGCTTTTACAGCCCCGCCTGACCAGGGCCCTCCAGCAAGCTTTGCATCTGCAGCAAGAGTTAACCCAGTCTGTGTTTGAGAAGGTGCCAGAAAATAGGAAGGGAAATCACTTTTCCACAAGTTTGTGAGAAGGGAGAGCTGGGTGGAGGCAGCTGGGCCCAGGCAGCATCCCTGCAGCAGGACCACAGGGACAGGGATGCCTTAGCCTGGAAAATCTGGTGGCCCCAAAGCATTCCTAGAGCAGCCAGACCTGGGAGGTGATTTTGAGGGCATTTATCAGGGGCTGGAAAAAGCAGCACTGCTGATTTCCCACTGGTAGCATCCCATCCTAAAGATCAGCAGTGAGTACCCCAGCCCTGCCCGGTGTTTTGAGGATGACCAGGACAAGCCTGCAATTTTCAGAGCGTTAATGGCAGGACTCTTGTGAGGACAGAGACCCCAGGGAAGGAAGCCAGTGAGGCAGAGAGTGCCCACACCCACTGGATGTGGCTGTGGGCAGCTCCCAGCTGCCAGCCAGGCACTCAGCCCGCAGTGCCACGTCCCTGCCCCAGCCACAGCCCCGTCCCTGCCGTGAGTGGGGTTTGCCAGCCTGGCCCCTCCACCTCTTTACCTTGAAGTGCCACGTGCCCACTGCCCCCCTGATTTTTGGGCAGATGCTTCCAGGCTGCCACCGAGCTGTGCTTGCAAGATTAACTCTTTCACTCCCATTTTGGTGATTGTTTTCTAACAGACGAGGTCGCTTTACTGTGCTCTACTGCGCAAAGCCTGACAACCCTATGAGGAAAGACTAAGGGAGCTGGGGTTGTTTAGCCTGGAGAAAAGGAGACTTAGAGGTGATCTTATCACTCTCTACAACTCTCTGAAGGGTGGTTGTGGTCAGTTGGGGGTTGGTCTCTTTTTCCAGGCAGCAGCTGACAGAACGAGAGGACACAGCCTCAAGCTGCCCCAAGGGAAATACAGGTTGGATATTAGGAAAAAGTTTTTCACAGAAAGAGTGATAAAGTATTGGAATGGCCTGCCTGGGGAGGTGGTGGAGTCACCATCCCTGGATGTGTTTAAGAAAAGACTGGATGTGGCACTTGGTGTCATGGTTTAGTTGAGGTGTTAGAGCATGGCTTGGACTTGATGACCTTGAAGGTCTCTTCCAACCTAAAAATTCTGTGATTCTGTGATTCTGTGACTCTGTGACTCTGGGGATCAATGGAATAAAGCGCAGCTGAATCCAGCCACAAGATCACAGCAGCCAGGAGAGCCAGCCTTCCCTCTCCCAGCCCAGCTTTTCCCCTGCACTGGAGCAAAGCTGACCCAAGGAGCAGCAGCTCCCCAGCCCGTGTTTCACCCAGCCCCAGCGCAGCTTTGACAGGGCCGCATGCTGCATCGGGGCCATGAGGAAATCACAGCATTTAAAACCACAGGCTATAAAAATTCCACCCTGCTCAGAGAAGGGAAGTCTGGATTCCCCGTGGAGAGGCGTCCAGGAACCGCTGCCGCTGGCTTATTGGCCACCAAGCCATTAGACCCTGCCACATGTGCATACCTCAGCACAGCCTGGGGAGAGGGTATGTGCTGAGGGGCTCTGGGGTCAAACACATTCAAACCCCACCACAGAGCTGCCCACCAGCCCCACGGCCACACAGGGATCTTGATTTCAGCAGGGGAAATCATGGATGGCAACTACAGCAGCATGGGAGAGGTCACAGCTCCCAGGGCCGGCCAGTCCTCGGTGTGTCCCAAACTTATTTTATCTGTCCTGACGTGTTCTGTCTGCACTCAGGATGCCCTTACAGCAGAGCACACACCCTGGACAGCTGTGCTCCTCCTGGATGCTGGATCCTACAGCCTGGAATCACACCTGGACGAGGCAGCAGCACTGAGGGGTTCACACATAATCGCGATTCTTGCTTTTTTTGCGTTTTTCCCTCGTCTCAAAACCAAATCTCAGCCTGCACACACAAATGCCCCATTGCCTGGCTCACCTATCTCCCAGGGGAATTTAGTCCAACCAACAGTCACTAATTAGCACCAGCAAACCCAGGGCTCTCAGCCAGCACACGTCCAACAGCCGTGCAGAATCCCCTCCCACCCCAGAGCTGCACCACCAGCCTGCTCCCTCCAACGCCGCACCCACCATCCACAGCAGCAGGAATTCAACAAAATCAAGCAGCTTTAACCCCAAACTTGCCTGGTGCTCTGGGAGGCTGTTCCTGCACTCCTCTGCTCCGTGTGTTGCTGTGAGCTGACCCTGGGGAGCAGCAGCAGCAGCAGCAGCAAGCCCGGTGTGCCGTGCAGGGCACACAGCTGCTCAGCTGGTGGATGGCTGGATACCCCTGGTTCCAAAGCAGGCTTTAGGGGAGAGATGGAAGGAGCTGATATTTACAGAAGGGCCGGTAAAAGACTGGTGAAATCGCCAAGAAATCCAAGGCACACAGCTCGGTGTGTGCTGGAAGTCAGAGCACAGGGCAGCAGCACCGGCCCCATCGGATCCCAGCTGCTCCCCTGGCCCAGATCTGCTCTGGCAGAGCCGAGATAGTCTCAGCCCCGAACACGTCAGCCCAGATCCATCCCGGATGCTCCTTCCCTAAATGAAGTGTGGCCACACTGGGATGGATATAAAAAGCCTAGCCTGAAATCCTCTGGCGTGAAGCCTTTCCTGTAGCCCCTGCTGCTTCCAAGGGCTGTTTGACAGGGAGACACTGGGATACAGAGGGGAAGAGCAGTTCCTGGGGCTTCACACTGACACAGCTGCCATGCCCAGCACCTCCAGCCTCTGCCAGACTAAGGCAGGAGGGAAAAACCTCTGTGCTTGGCAAGTCCAGGGGGTCCCACGGCATCACCCAAGCAGTCACTGGGCAAACAGCCCTCAGGAGTGGCAAGACAAGGATGCAGAGGGGCCGTTCGAATTACTAAAAAAAAAAGAAAAAGGAAAAAAAAACCAACCAAAAGTGAGGCTTGGGGCTGGGCCGGTTTGCAGAGCTCCAGGGCTGCAAGACAGCACAGAACAAACTGTGGGGGCGTAGTGGGACTGGAGCATGGTGTGACCTGGCTGCCACCCCCGGGACCACCGAGCCTCTGTGTCCCCAGGGCTCTGGGTGATCCCAGTGCATCCCAGACAGGGGCTGTGTGCCCTGGGCACAGGGCTGCAGCTCAGGGGGCTGCTGCAAGTGATGGGGGCAGGATGGGTAAGAGAAGGGGAGAGCAGGAGGCTGTTTTTGGGGAGCAGTTCCCATAGAGGCACTGAGAGCCACGGAAAGGGCTGGGCTCAGGAGCCCTGCAGCCACCAGAGCACACAGGGATGCTCAGGAGGTGGGGAAATTTTCTCCAGTGCCCATCAGGACAAGGGGCCATCAAACACCAGGGAGTTCCTTTTCTACATCAGTTCAGAGCCAACTTCCAGAGCAGAAACCAAGGAGTGAGGCCACCCTGGGCTGCCTTACGTCACCAGAAACGCTCCCCTCCATGTCACAGGAATGCATTCACCAAAAGTAACATGAGAGCATCTCCAGTGCAGCCCACAGAGCCCCCCCCAGCCACACACCTGCCAGGCTGGTGAGGCTGTGGCAGCCCCTTCCCACCACCTGCACAATGCAAACCACACCTGGCCCCCTCCAGGGCCCCCAAACTCAGCACAGAGCCCAGCACAGGCAGCACCCCCCCTCCCCTGGCACTGCCAGCAGCCAGGGCTCCTTTCCACCACGGGGCTGCAGGAGCTGGGTGAGGATAGCCCACCTGCATCAGGGTTTCATTCTGCTGGCAGCCCCCACCCCCTGGATCACGTCAGGGTTGCTGCCACCCCGTGTCACCCCCAGAAGCTGATGCCACCTTCTGTGACACCCCTGTGCCACTCTGCTGCTCAGCAGAGTTCAGCCCCACACATCCCATCCCACAGGGAGCCTGAGCAGTGGCAGAGCTGGCTCTGCCTCCTCCCTCAGCACAAGCCCTGACAAATCACTCCCCTGTGACAATGCCTGCATCACGTCCCTGGTATTTCCCCCCTGCTAAGGCGCTGCTCTGCTTCTCCCCTCCTCACCCTTCAAACCCCCCCCCAACCCCACACTCACTGCACGGCTTCCCCACTCCACAAACCCCCACGGGCACGGGCTGTGGAGACCCCAGCACAGGCCCTTGCCACAGATTTTTTTTCCTCCCTGAGGCTGGAGAGAGCTCAAGCAGAGACTTACTCAGCCAAGGATGACACGAGGACAACGCACGCTGCCCGGAGCCCGCGAGAGCCAAGGATGCTTCAGCACCTACTTCAGCTGCTGCCCCAGAGAGCCTCCCCCCAGCTTCTGAAAAGTTCTGCTCAATTCCCTTCGAGAAGGTCTCACAAAGCAGATCCCTCCTGGCTCTCTGCCTCCCTCACCACCAGACATGAAAAGCACTCGAGTTTCTCCCCGGGTAACGCGGGTAACAGGCTCCAACATCAAAGGCACCACAGCAGAGCTCTGGCCCCCCCATTCCTCCCAGGCACCAGTGCTGGGGCTGCCTCCCTTGAAAGCTCAGCAACCTCAGTGGTTGAGGCACCAACTGAGCTGAAAACATAGCTGTGATTTTTTTTCTGTGTATTTTTTTTCTCTGTATTTTTTTTTTTCTTGTCCTTTTTAAATTTTTTTTTAAAATTTTTTTTATTTTTTAATCAGCCACAAACTGGGGAATTTGTGGACAAATCTGGGCCAGGCTTTCCTTGGAGGACAACACGACCAGTGTGGTCTGGTGGGGTTTTGCCCACTGTCTGCTGCGTGGTGACCCCAGAAAAAAGGGGAGCAAAAACATCCCTTGTGCCACTCCTGCCTGCTCATTGCCCAACACCAAAGGAAGCCACTAAGTGTCCTGAAGCAAAAACCACAGGCACCCTCCAAGCCAGCAGATTCCCATGGATTTCTCAGCAGCCTCTGCAGCTCCTCTCCCCCACCAATAAAAAAGAAACAACATCTCCCCCCTTGCTTGGGGAAGCACTTTGATATCTGCACGGCAAAGCGGGGCGAGGGAGGGCTGTTTACCTTCCTGGAAACAGGGAGCAGCATTTACACCCAAAACAACCCAGCCTCAGCAACAAAATTCCCGGGCAGAGGGAGCAGTTGCAGAGCTCAGCAGGATCCAGAAAACGAAGAGGGCTAGCAAACAGCTTCAAACACCGCAGGGATTTCAAAAAAAAGTCCTCGGAGCACATGGTTTCTTGGCCCGTTTCAGAGCGTTCCTCATCCCTCCCATCCCACACAGCAGTTGTTCCTGCCAGATCACGGCCTGCCCCGGGAATGCTGGGTTCATTTTTATTGCTGGAGCATGGAAACAGCCCTGGTTTGCAGGGTGGGAGGGGGAGGTGGGAGGGCTCTGCTGTTCCACTCTTGGCCGCGCTCAGGCTGCGATGAGTATCACCCAGATCGCAGATGTGCTCGGGGCAGGCCGCGGCGGATCCTGAATTGCACCAAGATGGAATTTTTCTGGGCAAATTTTTCAGAAGCCTGGGTAAAATTCAGAAGCAGAGATTGAAGCAGATAGGCAAGAAAAAAAAAAAGAGTTCTTGTGGGGTTGTGGAACTGGTCATAACCCCTGGGCCAGCGGCAACGCCATGGGCTGGGCTTATCATCAGCACCTTGTCATTTTGGGGGGCAATTACTCCAATTCTTGTTCCATCTGTGGGTCTGATTTCCACATGCTTGCAGCAAAAATAATTCAGTTTTGTCCCTGTTTCTGCTGATCTGACAGAACTTTAGCTCCAGGAAGGGATTGCTGGTTCAGGACCAGCAAACACTGGTAAGGTTGGACCTCTCCATGCTGCTTCCCCAGGGTGCCACTGCAAGCCTGCTCCTAAGCAAATCCATCAGCAGCTTCTCCCCACCCCTATAGGGAGGAGTGCCCCGGGGTCACCTACATGGGTGTCCCTTTAATTAGAACCAAATCCTGGAGCAGCACTGAAGACTCATTCCAGCTTTTTGGAGGCCACACACTGCCCTGATGGACAGCTGACCTCTGGCTCATTGCTGGGTGATGTGGGGCTTTGGCTTTGGGTTCTTGTCCAGGGTGACACAACCCAACACTTGCTCCAGGATGGGGAGCCCCTCGCTGTGCCAAGCAGCCACGCAGCAGCAAAGTCCCCTCTGGAGCTCACTGCAGCTCCACTGAGGGAGCCAACCAGCAAACACAGAGGCCCAGGTCAGGATAGGATCTGCTGGAACACTTTCAGCATGTCAGAACTGTGTGGTGCCCCAAACCCTCAGCACAAGATTTCAGAGACCTCTCTTCTCTCTGTGCAGGGTTCCCTCTTGCTGATCTCACCCATGGGACATGGCTGATGGCCTCCAAAAATGAGTTCAGGCCGTGCCTGGACCTGCTGGGTTTTTTTCACTTTTCTTCTTTGCCCAGATTTGGGAGCTGAGCTTTGGGTCATTCTCAGCTCCCCCTGACCAGGTCAGCCCCACACAGAGGTGCCCAGCTGTGGTTCACACCCCGTTGTAGTAGCTCTGGGTGCTGCTGATGACATGACTGGTGGCAACCACCAGCACCAGTGTCACCAGGGCTGTCCCACAGGACACAAACCAGAGAACAAAAAGAGGGTCCAGGACAGGGCAAAACAGTGCTAGCTGTGTCTTCTGCTGTAAGCATGAAAAGAAGCAACAAAAAGGAGCATTTCTCCTCCCTGAAACTCCATGGATGTGCTTGCTGCCAACAGGGAAAACGTGGGAGCCTGTCTGTCTGTCTGTCCAGGCAGGACCTGCAGCGACTCCGGGCGTGAGAAATCCCAAATTCCGCACCCCACGGGGCTGCCTTTGTGCTTCTGCTGAAATGGTGAGGTCTGGCTGGCACCTAAAGCCTGGTTTGGGGGTTCAAAGCAGGGCAGGAGGGAGGGGCAATTCTCTGCAGGCTCCCAGCTATGGTACAGAGGACTTCACCCAAGCAAAGTCTCTCTCTGTCCCTCCTCCGTTTTTTTCCCACCGTGGGTCCGTGCTGCGCATGCAAAACCAGGGCTGAGCTGTGAATTTACACCCAGAAACCAAAAGTAAAAGATCTCCATTATTCACTTCTATGAGCAAAGGTTAAACCCTACCAAATACATCAGCTTTTGTGGACAGGACAAGCGTTTGGCAGCCAGCAGGAAGGAACAGGAACGTGGGAATTCCTCCTACGACTTGGCAACAGACTCTTCCCCCAGCACGGGAGCTCTCTGGGGTCTGCTCAGCCTCTGCCAAGCTCAGAAAGCCCCTCATTCAAGCACTCAGTCATCTCACAGGACATCCTGTAGCTCAAGGAGGAGTTTAAATGAGCGGTTGGATGGATTCAAGCTGCCTAATTGTTGGAGAGAGCAATAGGAGAGGTGGGGTGGCAGGCCTGGAGCTGCCATGTCCTGACCTGCTCTTTGGAGGAACACCTCATCCCACTGAACACAGAAGGTGCCTACAGCAAATCAGCTCCTGAGCTGTCACACAGTGCTTGCAATGGGCTCCAAAGGAGCTGTGTTAGTATTTCCTGGGAGGTCTAAGAGGGCCATCCTTCCTCTTCCTCCCTCACCCTCAGCTGCTTCCATCATCCCTCTCCCCACAGCAGAGCACATCTTGGGGTTTGATGCCCTTCCAGCACCAGGGTGAGGGGGCACTGCTGGGTTCAGAGGCACAGGAGAGCCAAGACCTACATCCTAAAAGGTATTTAGGCACCTAATTCCAGTTAGGCTGTAATATTCCTCGAGAGATTGCAGAAGATAGATGGATAGATAGATAGATAGATAGGACAGATACATAAGACAAATAGACAGATGGGATGGATAGATGGATAGATGGATAGATGGATAGATAGATGGATAGATAGATAGATAGATAGATAGATGATAGATAGACAGCCAGCCCTGCTCAGAGCCTCCTCCCTGGCCCTGATAAAGGGCAGAGATAAAGGCAGAGGCTCTGCTCTGTGACTCCTGAAAGGTCACAGTGGGGTTTGAGGTTTTCAGTTCTGCAGGATACAGCTCTGGTGTCTGACACCCTCCTGAAGCTGAGAGCACAGAGTGCTGCTGACTTCAGGTTATTCTTGGGGAGTCAGGTCCCCCCACAACCCCATGAGAACACCTGGGGATCTGTCAACCATCAGTGATGTTTTTGAACATGAAGAAAAAGCATTGAGGGCTTTAAGACCCTGGATCCAGAGTTTGGGACCATTCAAGCAAAGGCTGTGGTGGAAACTTATTTTCTAGATGAAGAGCAACAGGGAAAATCAACTTTTAAGGCAAAGACTGGGTGCTGGATCCATCCCTTGAGGGATGCAGGCAGGTCCAGCACACATCCTCTATGTCCCTGCCCCTCCCATCCCAATCCATGCTCCTCCAGAGCACATCAGGGCAAGGCAGAACCCCAATTTCACAGAGACTGGCTAAAACTCACTCCCTGGGCTCCAGAACAGCCATTTATCTCAGATTTAAGACAAGCTTTACGAAAGATGTAAGACAAACTTTGGCCTCCCTGCAGGCCTGTGGTTCAGCAAGACCAGCACTGCCCCCTGCCCTTGCACAGAGCTTTCCAAGGAGCCTTTTCCAAAGCTCTTCCCAAACCTTTCTGTGCCTCTCCCAGAGCTGCAGCCCCAGGGCTCCCTCTGTGGGAGCCGTGGGAAGGAGGGCACGTCCCACACAGGGACCCCCTGACCCGCAGTGACACCGAGGGAAGGGCTGGCAGGGGCACAGCCAGGGTCAGCCAGACAGCCAGGAGAAGAAAAATAAATCCCCCATGCAGGGATTTCACTGCAGCTCCTTTCCTGCAGCCCCACAGCTCCACCACAGCTGCTCTGCACACCCTGGGGCTGCTGAGCTGCCTGAAGGGCACCAGGACACTCCTGGGGAAGGATGTTCCCCTTCCCCATGAGTTCCCCCCCGTTCCCCCACCCCACCTGGAGCCCTGTGGATGCAAGGATGCTGCATGAACATCTTCTTAACCAGCTGATGGGGCAGGGAGGGTACAAGCAGCCCTAAACCCAAGCACCTTTTGGGGCAGCAAAGCCTCTTGATGCACATCGCTTGCCCCAGCCACTCTGCTGGTGCTGCACAGTGTGGCAGACACAGGGATGACTCTGGGGCAAACAACTGCCTGTTTGGGGTTTGTTCTGCCTCCAAACAGCCTCAGCCTCTGCCCTGGTGCAGCCCACCCCCCCTCTCCTGCCCCCACACCCTGCAGTGGCAGCCCCAGGACTGGCTCCCAGCTCCACCAGCCCTGGCACCTTATCCAAGAGCACTGGGCAACCTCTGATGTGCTGCAGGCTGCAGAGGCAGCTTTCAGCCAGCTGTGACTACTTCTGGGATTTAAATCAGCCTCATCTTCCCCTCCCCCAGGTCTGCTGGCCAAAGCTTTCCCAGGAAATGCACCCCATGGAAAAAGCTGGGAAAACAAGCAGGGTGTGCCTTGCCAAATCCCGAGCCCTGCGCTGCTCAGGGTTTAGGGGGTTATGTGCCACTGGGAAAGCTGGGCATCAAACCCTGAGCTCCCCAGGCCCAGAGCTGCCTCTGAGGATGGGACTCACCCCTCTGGATCCGTGCTCTGGCAGAGCAGCCAGAGCTGCCACCACCCCACATGGAAGGGCGCAGGGAAGGAAGGGGTCAGGGTGGAAAGCCGGGGAGGAGGGTGCTTGGAGCAGAGCATAATGCTCCATTCATGGTGCACCCGCCCCAAAATGCCCCCACACACCCTGCTGCTGCTGCTCCTGGGGCTGGAACACGCCTCCCAAAGGGACACAGCTCCCAGCACGGGTGCAGTTTTTCCTCCACTATAAGCAATTTTAGGATTCTCGGTGACTGCTGGAGGAAGTGAGTGTGAGTGAGCCCAGAGCAGCCCAAGCTCTGACCCACACTTCTCCTCCTGCTCTGCCCACAGCCTCCACCTCACTCCTCCTGCACCTCCAGACTCCCAGACACCACTCAGATATTTTTTTTTTAACCCAACTGATAACATTCTGAACGAAATTCCCTAAATCTCCACGCTCCAGCCAGCAAAGCAGGGCTTGGAGAAGCTTTCCATACCAGAACAGTAATCCCCAGGGAGAGGAAGATGTGACAGAGATCCAGTGAAGTCCTCCCTGCCCACAGAACCCCATCCCTGCCTGCCCTTCCCCACGCCCCAGCACACGCACATCCCCATTTCTGTCCCGGTCCTGTCCGTCTGTCCTGGCCCTGTCTGTCTGTCTGTCTGTCCCGGACACACGGCAGCTGCTGTTCCCTGCCTAGCCAGGTAGATGGTGCTCAGTCGGCACCAAGCGGGGATTCACCCACGCTGGGAGGGCTCCCCTGCCCCTGGTGAAGCCAAAAATTCAGTGATTTCCATGGGCGGGTGCCCCTGGTGAAGCAAAAAATTCAGTGATTTCCACGGGGGGGGTGCCCCTGGTGAAACCAAAAATTCAGTGATTTCCATGGGTGGGTGCCCCTGGTGAAACCGAAAATTCAGTGATTTCCACGGGGGGGGTGCCCCTGGTGAAACCAAAAATTCAGTGATTTCCACGGGCAGGTGCCCTTGGTGAAGCCGAAAATTCAGTGAGGAAAATTCCACGGTGAGGAAGGACCCGAACAAACGGGCCCAGCTCAGACCCAGCTATCCCAGAACTTCACCTCTCACTTCAGGCTGGGACAGGGTGGATAAACTGCTACCAAACATTGCATCAGAACTTCTGCATTCCCAGCTCCTGCTGGAAACTCACTCTGATGACATTTTACCCAACACCTTTGACCAGTTCTCCCTGCACATCTCCCACAAAACCCAAAGGCAGCGAAGCCCAGAGGAACAGGAAACGATTTCCCCATTTTTCCCCCTTTTTCCCCCACAAAGTCAGGGGGATGGGGGCCAGGGGGACCCACAGGGCCCCTCATCCTGCAGGAAGCTGCAGGGGGAGGGGGTGTCCAGGCTTTCCATCCCATCACCCCAGGGTCACCCAGCCCAGCCAGGCCGGATGTAGGATGTCTAATATTTCTCCAGTTCTGTTTTAACACTCACACCATCTCAGGGAGCAGGAAGCTTAAGCCATTTCCTGCAAGGCATTGCTCTGCCCCTTCAAATATTTCCAGCCTCGGTGCAAACTGTTTTTTAAAAACCCAGCCTGGCAGCTTGGAAGTGTGAAATCAGAGGAGGGGCTTGTCCAGGGAAAATTCAGTTTGTGAAGCCTATCCAGCCCCCCCCCACCCCTGCTGCTGCTGCAGAGCAGCAAAATAAATATTGCTGAGGACAATAAAAGAGAGCAATTAATCTTGCATGTCTGAAAAATGAGAAGGAAAAGCAGAAACTCCAAACAATGTTCTCTGTGCCTCTCCCAAGGGGCACAACACTGGTCCCCAGCAGAAAGCCACAGCCATGTCCCCCCTTGTCTCTGCAGCCAGGATTTGAAGCTTTCCCAGCTTTGCTCTTTCAGCGGAGCCCAAATCGTGGCTTTGGTTTGCCTGCCCCTCAAATGACTGCCCCATGAACAATCTGTCCCACACAGGGGCTGAAATAACCCCCAGAGAGACCTTTCCCACTCCTCCAAGTGGAGGAGAAGACAGATGCTCCTTCCCTGAAGCTCTGCAGGAGAATTTGGGACAGTGCCAGGGCAGAGCTGGAAACCCCACAGGCCCGAGAGGTCAGCAGTGCTCAGCCCCACGTCCCCCTCAGCCCCATCCCCACCCCACCCTTAGCCAAGGATGGGGACAGATGGATGGCAGCTCACCTCCTGCTGCTGTCCCTGGCTGCTCCAGCCCACGTGTCACCTGTGAGCACTCGTTATCCCTGCTCAGTTCCTCTCCAGGTGACAGGCAGGGACACGGGGCCGTGAACGGGGACACAAGGCCATGCCCCAAAACCCCAGCAGCAAAGGGCTCTGCCTCCCCTGAGCTCCCACACGCAGGGCTGCTCCTTCCCAAGACTTCTCTGTCCAGGAACCGAAGCCACGAAGCAGAAAGGAAACCCCAGAGCTCCCTCCAGGGCCCTGCAGGAACCCTTCACCTCCCAACCTCAGGGCGTGTGCACTCCTGGGCTGCAAATAAACTTTTATTTACTACACAAAGTAGGGCAAGGAGGACTGTTTCCCTGAGGAACGGTGGGAGGAACATCAGTGTTACTGCAGGATCTCAGATTTCATCTGACTCCACAAAGCAGCTCCTGGAGGGCTCGGCAGGAGCCACAACACCTCTGCAGCAGCCACATCCCACCCAAAGCCTTCCCCATCATTGCCAGGTCGAACAGGAATCTCTCAGGGGCACAGATCTGTCCAGCCACCCTGCACCCAGCCCTGCCAGGCCTGGAGAGAACAGGGTTGGAGCAAATTCACCTCCTGCATCCCACAGAGCAACTACACAGAGTTGTAGTTGCTCCTGCAACCTCCTGCACCTCCTGCATCCCACAGAGCAACACTGAGACGAGGCCCAGCCTCTGCAGCTGCCCCCCAGGATTCACTGCTGCCCCCCCAGGACCACCCACAGCCCTGATGTGCTGCCTGACCAAGGTTCCCATCACACCTCGGAGCACTGAGCTACCCAAAGCCAGGGCATCATCCTCAGCACTACTCAACTGCACCCTCTCATCTTCTCCAAGGCCACCAAAAGGGGTGGACAGGGGGTCTCGGGGGCAGTGTGACCCCAGTGAGGGCCCCAGCAGTGAACTTGGCCTCCCACTTCCACCCCATTTATCTGCATGCTGGGATGCAGGAGGAAGCAAGTTCAGCCAGAGTTTGTCTAAACAATTATGTTTTATCAGAAAAGCTGCTCGGATCTACTCCTTTTTTTTTTTTCTTTTTTTTTTTTTTTTTTCCCTCAGGACGTATCTGGACAATTCCAAGGTAATCTCCATTCTCCATCCAGCCTGCACCAGATGGCAAAGAGCATCCAAATACCCCTGCTCTTCCCCCAGTGCCAGCAGCCTCCAAGATTCATCAAGCAGGAGGCACAATCCACCCCACATCTGCTCCTGGCACATCCAAATCTCCATTTCCTCTTCAGATTGTGGGGTTTTCAAATTTAGGAGTGAGCAACGTAGACTGGCAAGGTTTTGATACAGAAAACACCTGATATATCCCTCTCCTCCTGGACAGCTCAGCACCTCCAGGGACCTGGGCAGTGGCTTCTCCCACCCTGCACAACCCCACAGCACCTCTGGAAGCAGGGCCACCTAATTCCCAATCCCCAGCTGAACCTGGAAGAAGAAAGAACCCAATGCAAGGAGTGAAGCTCAGGCACCTTGCCACGTTCACCAGCTCCCTGCTACAAAAGGAGAAGCTGGGGTGGGTGGAGGGATTCCTCCAAGACAAGGGGGGAGTGGGCAGCAAAGGCAGGCTGCTGACCAGGCTCTCCTGCCATACAAACTTCTGCCATCTCCTCAGTGTTTGTCTGGCTCTTGGTCCATGGACTGATTTCCACTGCAGATGGGAGGGGGGGAGTTGCCAGGGAGTGCCCTGAGTGCACCTCACATCAGCTGGAGCATGAGCCTGCACATCCTCAGAGACTGGATCCAGGAACTCACCCTGTACACCTCCATGTGCAGAGCTTCAGAGAAGGGTCCAGAGCACACCAACTGCTCAGTGCACCAGCAGAGAACGGCACAAGCTCCCAGGTCAGAGCAAATGCTGAGCAGAGTGAGCAAAATTCCCCAGCCAGAGTCACAACACACAGAGGAAGCAAAGACAGGCAGGGGCTGCAGCCCCAGCTGGGTAGGGCAGTTCCTGTGATGTCCCTCCAGATCTACCCAGCCCACAAGAAACATGCCCCAGGTGCATTTGAGCTGGAGTTGAAAGCAATGCCCTACAACTCAAGACTTGTGAGTTACCACACAGCTGTGCCTGAGGAAAGCTCCTTTCAGGAGCTTACATATCATTAATTTTATCACTGCCCTCTCCTCCCAGGCACCTCCCAGGCACATCCTTTTGGGTTCCCATCTAATCTTCTTACTCTGAGACCTCCCCAAGCTGAGCTTTCCTTTGGAAGGGGGGAGGAATGTCTGTCTCACTCCGTGTGCAGCAGGAGAGGAGGAAAGGGGGGAAGGCAGAGCCACCATAAAAAGTTAATGCACTGTGGATAAGCTTGACACACACACACTTCAGCAAATGAACAAGGCACCCAGGCTGGCTGGCTGGGGGGCTGTCAAGCCCTCAGGATAAAGGGTTAATGCCCTACCCAGTTCTGTGCTGCTGCAAATCCCTTTTCACCTCCATCTCTGCCTCTGGGAATAATACAGGAGAACATCTGGTAAGACCACCTGGCTCAGACAAACCCTGGACATCTTCTCAGGGGTTGAAAAGCTGAACACAAACCCAAGGTTATGCTCATATTTGCCAGAGCATCATCAGCCTCTGAACTTCAAGGTGCTGAAAAATGCTTCATTTCAGCCATCCTTCCCTCCTGTTGGACAAACCCTCCTTTGCCATGCCAAAACCAGCCTACAGCTTCCACACACAGAACAAGCTGCAAGTGATACAAATCCAGCAACCCCAAATGCCCATGCTGTCACTCCTGGGCTGGCACAGCAACCTTAGGTGGTTTGTTAAAAATATTTGCTCTTCACAGATGCATCAACATCTTGATTGCAAAAAACTTACATGTAAAGTTGTTTTTTTTTGTTTACAAAATATTCTGGACCAGACCCTTGGGTCCAGCTTTGTTTCCCAGACTGTCTGGTGCCACCTTCATGCCAAGGTAAACCAAAATGATTCAAGGGGGTGAAGTATTGATGGATGTGACCCTACAGAAACCATGGGAACTTCTGTGCAGTTCAGCAGATCAATGAAATGAGTGACCCAGATTCACCCAACCCAAAGGAAAGCAGCAGCTCTCTCCCCACATCCCTCCTTTAAAACCTCTAACAGATGTAAGAAAAGCTGGGCCCAAAGAAGTCTGAGCACAGGCTGCAATCCAAGACCAGCTGCTTTTTCCATTTATAGCCACATTCACTTCAGCTTCACCACAGCATTTTGGACAATGCAGAAGTGTCTGTGGGTCTGTTTGTTTGCTGGAGGAGTGTAAAGAACACAACTGGCTTGCTGTCAACTTATCTTTTTTTTTTTTTTTTTTTTGCTCACAACAACGTTTGATCTTCTGCAAACAAAGTTATTTCTCCATAATCTCAGCTCAGTCCTCTGACAGAGTTTATGGAGTTGGCATTGCACCCAGCCTATGGTGTCCCTTCAACCACTGGCCAACAGAAACATCTCAGGCAGGGACAGCAGTCTAGAAATAGCTTAAAAGAGAAGGATTCCTTAATTACAGAAGGTTCATCACCACTGCCATCGTCTCCCTCCCCCAGCAGACAGCAGAGAAGCCACAAAACCAGCGGCCAGGCCTTGCTGCAGGAGATCAAAGCAAAGCCTTTGTTTTATCTTGGCCAAGATAACGGATTTTATTTGCCTTATCAGTCTGCAGGATGATTAACCTAAATGTGAGAAAGCTGGAGGATCCAAGGGAGCTGATGGGTGGGGAGGGAGCATGTTCCCCAGCACGACTGCCATGGGCTGCAGACATGCAAATACCACAGGATAAACAGAGGAACTCTTGGGTCTGGTCCCTGCATGCCCCCCTCAGCCAGGGCTGGGTCTCCCTTTGCCTTTCAGCACCACTTGGATGAACACAAATCCCATGGCAGGCAGGAGCACTCGCCCCTTTCTCAGCCAGCAAAGGCACCTCTGTCCAGGGTTTCATCACAGAGAGGAGTTTTCATCAAGAGAGGAGCAAGTTTTCACCACAGAGGGGACTCAGGGGGTCCTGAGGGTGCTCAGGGCTCACACCCCAGCTGGAGCACAGACCTCATGAGCCACAGCCAGGTGGCCCTGCAGTTGGTCACCTTCAGCCTGGAACAGGAGGCTCTGACCTCTACAGACACACCTTCCCCCCTGGATCAGGAGTGAGGAGATGCCATGGATGCACAGCCTCACCCACAGAGCCAGCCCAGCCATGGGAGAGGCTTGCCAGGTCACTAAGGCCAGGGCCAGGGTCACTCTGCAGCTCAGCACGGAGTCACAGCCTGGTTTGGGAAGGAAGAGACCTTAGAGACCACACAGTGCCACCCCTGCCATGGGCAGGGACACCTTCCACTACCCCAGGCTGCTCCAAGCCCCATCCAACCTGGCCTTGGACTCTTCCAGGGATTCAGGGGCAGCCACAGCTGCTCTGGGCACCCTGTGCCAGGACTTCACTGCTCTCACAGGGAAGAATTTAATCCCAATATCCCATCCATCCCTGCCCTCTGGCAGTGAGAAGCCATTCCCTGTGTCCTGTCCCACCATCCCTTGTCCCCAGTCCTTCTCCAGCTCTCCTGGAGCCCCTTTAGGCCCTGGAAGGGGCTCTGAGCTCTCCCTGGAGCTTTTCCTCTCCAGGTGAGCACCCCCAGCTCTCCCAGCCCAGCCAGAGCAGAGGGGCTCCAGCCCTTGGAGCACTTCTATGGCCTCCTCTGGGCTCTCTCCAGCAGCTCCACATCCTTCTGCTGCTGGGTGCAGCATCCCCAGCTTCGCCCTCTCCTGGTCTCAGACAGGTGGCAGGGAAAGGGAGTGGGAACCGTGGTGTTTCCTATGGGAAACTGTCCCTTTGCATAACGAGGCTCCACTGGGGAGGTGGCTGCTTCTCCTAGGGGCCCTCAGGGAGGCAAACAAACCCTCCTGGGCCTGGCTGGCTGCAGTGGGCAGCTGTCACTTCCTGGGGTGTGTCCTGCCCAGCTGGAGCTCCCAGGTGGGACAGCAGCCACGCAGGCTGTGCCTGGGCAGAGAGGGGACACCACGTGCACGGCGGTGTGGCCGGAGATGGACACGACACAGTGTCCTAGGTTACAATGTAAAATTGTGCCCAAGGTATGTATTCTATCCCCATGAGCCCTTGGAGCCAAGGTGGGGCAGTGTTTTCCTGATCTTCTGTTAACGAGCCCAACAATGCCTTCGGAAGAAGTTATCTCTGGTTAATGGGCCATCAAGGACCCATTTGCATGACTGATAGGATGAAATCATCCCATTGTGAGATGCTCTGCCCAGGGGGAGGAGCCAAGCATTCCCACCTGGATATAATCCAGGGGTTGAGACATCACAAGCAGCTTTTATCCACTGGACTCCTAGAGGAGACAAGAGCTACCAGACGGAATCACTGCTTTGACAAGAACATCTCATCTGGTTCCACTGGATTCCTGGAGGAAGATTGGACCCTTCTCACCATCACTGGACCCTTCTCACCATCACTGGACCCTTCTCTCTCAGGATCATCTCTACTCCAAGAGAACCACATCTGCCACTCCAGGAGAACTTACTTTTGGACTGCTTCAAACACCCTGACCAACAGGGTGTCAGGTTGTATTGTTCCATTTATTTTATTTTACCTTTTTTTTTTTTTTTTTTTTTTTTTTTTTTTTTTTTTTTTTTCCCCTCTCTTCTCCTATTAAATTTTATCTCTGACTGGGAGTCTCACTGGTTTTGCTTTCAAACCAGCACACACAGGGACCCTGGGGACAGCGTTCCTGGGGGACAGAGACGTGAAGCACCAGCAGCAGCAAGGACACGTCACACAGCCTCCTCCTGGCATCCTCAGTGCCCACATTACACCCCAAAACACACCCCAAAACAGACCTCAAAATGCACCCCAGAACACAACCCAAAACACATCCCGAAACACATCCCAATTCAATGGCCCAATTCAATGTTACACCAGCACAAATGAAGCAAATGCTCCACAGGGGAGTGCAGGAGAGCACAAAGACTCAGAGAGGGAGAACGTGGATGGGAAGGAATGTTTCTTGCCCCATTAAACACCTCCTGCTCCCCTCCCACCTCGGGGAGCCCAGCTCTGGAACGGGCTCAGCCCACACCGCCAGCCACGCTGCCCTAATGAAGCTCAGCACTGAAATTACTCCTTTCCTCTGTGGTTTGCTCTGAACTGCCAAGCTCCCTGTGACTGTTATTCTCCTCTGACTGGCCTCTTCCTGCACAACACGCTCTCCTGCATACCTCCAGCAGCAGGGCAAGGCAGCTGGGCCTGGCAGCTGGGGAAGGCAAGTCCCAGCACAGGAGTGAGGGCAGCTGGAGGCAGCTGCCTGCACCCCCTGCTCAGCTCTTTGTGCTGGAGAGCCAACCAGCAACGGGATCCAGGAGTGTCCAGTACCCCAGGAGCACCTCCTGCTGACCCAAACCCTGCAGCAGGAGCTGCCACACCTTTGTCTCTGCTGCAGACATCAGAGAGGCAGCATCTTCACTTGGGGGGTTGTGGTGGGGCCAAAGGTGCAGTGGAGCTGGTGAGCAATGTGCCTGCACCCATCTGTGGGACATCCTGAGGGTCCCTGTGCAGCCCCTGCCCCCAAATCTCTCTGTGCTCTTGCACCAGCAGCAAGGAGAGAGGCCCTGCCCAGCATCACCTTGGGGTGGGTGTTGTGGACCAAGGGGAGGAGCACCCCAAAACGGGGTCCTGTGTGAGAGCAAAGCAGGGCAAGTGATGGCAATGGAGGAGGAGATGATCAGGAAGGGGACATGTGCTCTGGCAGTGACCCTGGGCTGCACCCTTGTGCTGACACACAGGGAAAAGGAGACAGAGCCCTCACCCCCCCTCCAGCTTTGTCTTCTGGCTCTTCGTAGCAGTGGGGTTGGACCCAGATGATCTTTAGGGTTCCTTCCGAGCCAAACCATTCTATGATGATTCTTGGAGACATTTGGACTGAAAGCCCCTTTTGTACCAGCCCCAGGCTGGCTCGTGCTGCAAGGCAGACTCCAGACAGCTGGGCTCAGGGGTAACACTCATCCCAGCAGCTGTCCCCCCTCTCTCCCCACCCCGGGCAGCTGGAGGATTCAGCAGCTCAGACAGCCTTCTGCTCTTAAAGTGCCCAGCCATCCTTGGGCTTCAGAGCTTGGGACACTCAGAGCAGCCCAGACCCAGCAGGACAAGGCTCAGCACCCACCCCAGGGGCAGGATGGGCCTCCTGGACACCACACACAGCAGCTAGGGACAGATTGGGGGGCTCACACAAACCCCATCCTTGAAGATGGAGATGCCCCAACCTGTCCAAAAGCCCAGCTCAGAAGAGCCATGCCTACACCACACACAGTCAGAAAAATCCACTTGAGTCCTGCAGGTTTGACATCCCCTGACTTGGTTTTACACCAGCACAACACCACAGCCTGGCCTCTCTGCACGTCAGTGTGAGCACAGGGCTGCACCCAGGAGAGGGGATGGAAGCTCTGGTCCAGCTCCAGGGCCAGGCATGGACCTCCCAGGTCCTGGCTCAGCCACCCCACCCCATCCCACAGCCCCCAGAGACAGGCACAGGGTGGGGAGGGAGGGGATGCTCTCCAGCTCTCCACCCGGCCACTGGATCCCTCACAGGAGAGAGCTCACGGGCAATGGAGAATGGAAAAGTAATTAACAGGTCTGAAAGGAAAATCTCCAAAACATTATGGAGAATAAACGACAGCTGGCAAGGGAGGGAAGCTGGCTTTAATATGGAATTAACTGAAAACAAGATAGGGCTAATATAAGTCAGGTCTCCAGTTTAATAGTGGCTCTGGTCCATGTTGTTATTAGACTCTGTCTCCAAGGTCAAAAAAACCCTGACTTCTGCTAATGAAGAGGCTGTTCCTGCCCCACAACCATAAACAACAACACCAAACAACGATATCCCAACAACACTTCCAGAGCCAGCACCTCTCCCACACCTCGGAGCCTTTCCAGGGTTCTGTGGGGTCTGCACACAGGGCCTGAGCTGGCAGAACTGTCATTGCCCAGCACCCAGACTTTTGGCATTTTCTTTTTTTTTTCTCCCTTCTAGACTCGACAGAATTTCTTATTGAACCCGACAGCTCTTTCAGGCAGGATAAACCCAAGGCTAACAGCTCTGCGTGTGGACACCTCTGAGCACAGACCCCAGAGCAGCCTCGGGAGGTGTCACCACAGGAGCTGAGAGAGCAGCACTCAGCACTCAGCATCTCCTGCGTGACACCTTGCTGCCTTCAGGCTTTAACTTTCATGTTTTTCAGATTCCGTGCTGCCCAGGGCTGTAGTTCTGAGCCTCATATCAAGTGCTAGGCAACTCTCTTCACAGAGCAGGGAGACAAAACAAATCCTGTCCCTGCTGGAGACCAAGGACAACTTTCAGGCCCAAATGCACAAACAAGGGTGGCTGAAGGGAGGAACAAGAAGGATGGGACTTCACAACCTGAAGCTGTAATTGGGCAATTAAACCCCAACATGCAAATGGACCCAAACTGATCAAAATGTGAGACCTGGTGACTGACCATCCATTTTGTGACAATTTTTAGTCCACCTTGGACTAAGGCTCTTGTCCTGCCCAAGGTGTACCCTGAAGGCCTTTCAATAAATATCTTTATTCTCTAGCTCTGACCAGTCTCTGTTTCAGGTGTATCCTTTCCATAAATATCTACTCCATTCTCCAGCTCTGACCAGTCTGTTTCATGTGTACCCTTTCAATAAATATCTACTCCATTCTCTAGCTCTGACCAGTCCCTGTTTCAGGTGTACCCTTTCAATAAATATCTACTCCATTCTCCACCTCTGATCAGTCTGTTTCAGGTGTATCCTTTCCATAAATATCTACTCCATTCTCCAGCTCTGACCAGTCTGTTTCATGTGTACCTTTTCAATAAATATCTACTCCACTCTCCACCTCTGATCAGTCTGTTTCAGGTGTACCCTTTCAATAAATATCTACTCCACTCTCCACCTCTGATCAGTCTGTTTCAGGTGTACCCTTTCAATAAATATCTACTCCATTCTCCACCTCTGATCAGTCTGTTTCAGGTGTACCCTTTCAATAAATATCTACTCCATTCTCTACCTCTGACCAGTCCCTGTTTCAGGTGTACCCTTTCAATAAATATCTACTCCATTCCCTAGCTCTGACCAGTCTGTTTCAGGTGTACCTTTTCAATAAATATCTACTCCATTCTCCACCTCTGACCAGTCTGTTTCAGGTGTACCCTTTCAATAAATATCTACTCCATTCCCTAACTCTGACCAGTCCCTGTTTCAGGTGTACCCTTTCAATAAATACCTACTCCACTCTCCAGCTCTGACCAGCCTCTGTTTCAGCTCAGCCTCCCCAAGTCACCAACCCGAGGCAGCGCCCAGCCCAGGGCCGCACTCACCTTCCTCTCTCTTGGGCAGGATCTCCACGGGCACCTGCTGTGGCTTTGGCTCTGCCTGGTGCTGCTGGCCGGGCAGGGCGGGCTCTGAGCTCTCTGCCGGCCGTGGGGCCGGTGCCTCGGCTGCCTTGCCCACCTGGATGTCCAGGCGGCGTGGGGCGGCGTCAGGCCCGGCGGCGTTGGCAGGCCCGGCCGGCTCGGCCCGGCGCTGCGGCGGCTCGGGGATCTTGGAGGCCGGCGCCTCGGCCCGGCGCAGCTCCTGGGGCTTGCCCAGGGTGATCTCAGTCCTCCTGGCCGCCGGCTCGGGGGGTTTGTGCCCCGCATCCGCCCGTTTGAGGCCGAAGCGCGACAAGGCCGAGGTGGAGTTCTCCACCTGCTTGGATGAGATGTCGATGGAGATTTCCGTTCTTCTGGACACCGGCTCGGGCAGTTTGGGTCCAGAGAGCTCCACTCTCCTCAGGGGGGGTTTGGGGGACCTTTGGACTGTGGGCTCCGCATGTCGGGCGGATGGCTCCGAGTTCCTGGCGCCGAGTTCCTGAAACTTCTGCGTGGAGCTGGAGACAGTGGACCTGAGGAGGGTGTTTGGGGCCCGTCTTTGTGGGGTGGAGGAATTCGAAGACTGATCTACCTCCTCGACCTCAAAGGATCTTTTCAGAGCTGAAAAACAGGAAAAGTAGTTCAGGATTTAGTTAGGATCCACCTGGGTGTCTCCAGAGATGCTTACAGACACTGCAGAAGGCCCAGAACTCCATTTCTGCTCCTTCGTTCCAGGGCTTACAATCCATTTAAGAAGCTGGGGATTAAAGGCCCTGCCTCTTCAGACAAGTTAAAAACCTAGCAATAAAACAAATCAGGGCCAGGAAATTCAGCCCCAGAGCAGAAATCATCCCCACACTGCCCTCCATCCCACACTCAGAGCAGAGCAGAGGGTCCCACCATGGTATGGCAGAGCAGAGCAGGGCACTGGATTTGAGGGAAGACAGAGATTCAGTTTCCAACACCTCACTTTCCCTCTCACATCTAAAGGATGCACAGATAAACACAGGTTTCCGTGTGAGCACTGCCAGCAAAATCCAATCTGGGGACAGGAAAACAATCCCAGGAGAGCACCAAATCCATATAAATCCATATAAACGATCCAAACCAAAGGTGGCAGCCACAGAGGCTCATACCCTTAAAAACAAACCTAGAGACCACATGAACCAAAGACTGTTTTGAGCACAAGGACTTGAGACCCCGAGGCAAGGAAAGGGACAACTGATCCCTGCTCCTCACAGGACCCAGCCAGGTAGAAACAAAAGGCTGAACTCCACAGGAAGGGAACCACTGCTGGATCTCACTGAAAAGCCATGGGCTGTAAACATCCTCCTCCAGCACCCCCTGCCCTGCAGTCTGCACTTCACACAGCTCATGCACTGCAGGTCTGTGTCCAAGTTACAGCTCTCGGCATCCCCAGAACAATTAATCCAAAAAAAAGGCCCCACACTGGAAAGCTGTTTCAACACATTCCAACTCTCTCAGGTCTCCACCTCTGAGCTGGAGCTCTGACCCTTCAGCACAAACATTCTAGCTTCCCTTCTCCATCACACACTTTATCCAGAAACTAACATTTTAGCTGTTTTGTTGGGGTTTTTTTTTTTCCCCAAACCCCCACGTTTAAAACAATGCCCTAGCCAAGCCCAGCTTGCATTTTGCTGGAAACAAAGCGAGCGGAAGGGACGACGCAACGGGGAGCCCCTGCCTGGCCTTGAGCAAAGCTGGGTGGGCAAGGAGCAGCAGAGGGCAGGGCACTGGCAGCTCCCTGAGGCACAGAATCACAGTTCTATCCACATCTGGCTCTTCAAACCTGCCTGTCCCTCCTCCAGCCAGCTCAGTCTCCACCTCCTCCACTCAACAAGCAGCCCTTACAACCCCCTGAGAGACGTGTCTGGAGGAGCGGGGTAAACGCTCTCAAGGAACCCAGCAGCAAAGGAAATGCTGAGGAGTACCTTTCCTAAATGAATACTGCCCTGGAGATCCCTCAGCACCAAGTGGTCTGGGTTCTGAACACTGCCCTGGAGATCCCTCAGCACCAAGTGGTTCTGGGGATCTCTTTCTGAACACTGCCCTGGAGATCCCTCAGCACCAAGTGATTCTGGGGATTTCTTTCTGACCTGCTAATGAGCTCTGGATACAAACAGCCCTGCTGACCTTCCTCATGTGAGCCACATCCATCATCTCCGCCTCCTCGGAGCCCTGCTGCCACTTCCTAAAGGAACTGTGGATAACCCCACTGCAGTGCTGACCCACAGGGCCCTTTTCTTTTGACTTTAAACCCCACAAAGTGCCCCAAGCCCAAGGTAAAACCTGCTCAATGCCACTCGCGTGGTCTTTCTGGAGCACAGCCAGCCCCTGTCCTTATCAAAGGGCTGGACTGAATTACAACACCCAAAAATGGCTTTTTTCCAGGTCCTTCTGGGCCCTGTTGCAGAAGAGAGAAAAAGGTCAAAGCCCAGACACAAAGGGGTTCAAAAAGCCCGAGGCAGAGCTGCAGAACCATGATTAGAGTCTCAGGACAACCAGGCTCTCCAGATAACTCCTCCCTTGTGCTGTGGTGCCAGTGGGCAGGAAGGGGGTGCTGAGGGGCTGGGCAATGAACCTGCACCCCAAAGAGGGGCAGAAATGGCTCAGTACAGCTTCTGACAGCAAAATCATGAGGAGCCCCAGGTCCCAGTGGCATTCCCCCCCAAGCAGGGTCACTGACTTGCCTGGGGACAACCCAGGAGCTTTCTCATTTCTGCAGGATGGGGTGTCCATCTCATGGTTTCACAGGGATTTCAGTACCCAGCTGGTCCTGCTGGCACATTTGGCCACTGCCCTGAATTCAGCAGTGTCTGGAGAAGCTCAGACATCCCAGGCACGAGAAAGGAGAAGGACTGTGACCATGAGGGTTTGTGTTTCCCCCTCTGACCAGAGCCCCACTGCCACGAAGACGCTCCTGGGGAATGTCACCTTCAGCAATGGGACCATGGCTGGAGTTCCCTGCTCAGCATTGCCTCTCTCCTCCTTGCATGAGAAGAGAGAAGGACTTCAGGAAGCACACGAGCTCTCAAAAAAAAGAGAAAAAAACCCTTATAAATAGTGTGTCCTGCCCAGAGTCAGGAAAGGAAAGTAAACAGCCTCTGCTCCAGATGACCCTCCTCCCAGCTTCCTGCAGGGAAGTGTCCCTGCTCCTCACAAAAACAGGAGCTGAAGGCAAGGCAGAGCTCTAGGGCCCCACACCCCACTCCCACCCGCCGTGCCAGGGTCCCACATGGGCAGTTGTGGAGAATTCTCTGTGTCCCCAAGGGCTCCAGGTCCCTGTCCTATCCCTGACAGCACCAAACAAGGTGTCCCTGCCCTGAGCAGGGCCTGGGCTGGCCATGCTGCAGGACTGTCCCCATGACTGTGGTTTCCAGGGGGATTTGGGCACAAGCAGGGCTTCCCCAGCCCCACCTGCAGCTTTCCATTGACCAGCTGGCAGGGAAAGTGGCAGAAGTGTTGAGCACCACCCTTCCTTCTCTTCCCCTGGAAGTGCACGTGGGGCTGAATCTGCCTTGCCTTTGGCTTGTGCTTCCTTTCAACCAGTTCCAGACCCATTCAGACATCTCTGGTTCAACCCACCGCTGCTGAGGGCAGCGGCTTTTGGGCAGGGAAAGCCCAAAATCCTCTAAAATGAGATTTCCAAGTGCTTACTATTGGATGCAACCTCTGCAGCAGCCCACCACCATCACGGTCTGGGCTGGGAACTGCTCACTGCCGTCTCCCTTTGGGGACCAGACCTTTGCAAACCTCTCAAGGTCACAGTGTTTTGCTCAGCACCACCCAGCTCTGCAGGGCTGGCTTCAAAAATACCACAGCTAATCCTCCTGTTGGGTGAGGGAGGCACGGGGCTGTCCGAGGTGGCTCTGCTGGCTGTGCACAAGGACGTTCCCTCCTGAAAACCCCAACCCAGACAGGCATGTGGGTGTTGTACTCCTCTGGGGAATTGGTTTTTCCCCAGAAACTCCACCAGAGACTGGAATCATTAGTTTAACCCTACCTTCCCCTTATCTCTGACCTTATCTCTGTGCCAGCTACCCCATCCCAAGACAGAGACCAGATAAAAACCCCTGTTCCTCCTTGTTCTCCCTCTCTGCCCCTTGGACTCTTTCAAGAATAAAGCCTTGGAACATCCCCTTGAGGTAGGAGCCTCTTTTGAATCTTTCACCCTATCCTTGAAGCCTACTCCCCCAATGCTCCCCAGAATCTGAGCTAGCACAGCAGCCAGGGGGGTGGGCAAGGGGGTAGTGCTTCACGTGGGGGCAAGGATTGGGTGCATTTCATCCTGCTGAAACGCTCCCCCAAGCAGGCCCAGGGGATGAAAAGCAGAGAACATGGATTTCTCTTTCCATTTGACTCAGCAGTGTTGAGGGTGGCTGCAGAGTGAGGCCGCTGTGTCCTCCCCGTCACCCCCCAGCCAGGCACCAGCAGGTCACACGCCATCAGCTACAGCTGCTCTGCAGGGATCCTCTCAAATGGGGAGGGAGGGCAGAGGTCTGGTTCAAACCCCAGCAGCTCAAGCAACAGCCAAGAGCCTTCCAGAGATGTCACAGGCGAGTGCCACTGGGGACTCCCACATAGCAGAAGCAGAGCCCCTCCTCAGGAGCTCCAGGCAAGCTCAAGGGTGCCCAGATGCCACCAAGGGATGTGGTTCCTGCAGAAGGACTCCACAGATCCCAGCTGGAAGCTCTGGAGCACACAGCACGCTGCCACCAGGCTCCGGGCACCACGGGGGGGTCAGCCAGGGAACATCTGCCACATCTGCTCCTCCTCTCTTCCTTTTTTCACCAGAACATCCCACCAACAGGCCAAGGGAGGCTTCATACAAGGAAACATCTATGCACAGAGTGTGGGAGGAGACCAAAATAAACAGCCCAGGGATGCTGACTCCTCCGGGACCCGCTTCCCAGCCGGAGCCTCCAGCCCTGCCACGGCTGCAGCTCCCAACTGCTTCCCATTAAACATCCCGTGCCCCTGGCGTGGTCTCTGTAACCCTGGGGTTACATTTGCTTGCTTGCTTAAGCACGGAGAGCTTTCCTTGGGTTTTGGGACACGTAAGAGCCCGATGGGGCCGGGGCAGGCGGCGCCCCGTTATTTCCCACCGCACAATGGCACCGTTTGAGAGGCAGGGCTCGCTCTAAACTGCTACCAGATGGTCACCTCCTGTTCCCAGGCAGGAAAAGGGGGGGAGGCTGCAGCTCTCATCTTTCAAGGAACCCTTGGAAACCCAACACAGCATTCCCTGCTCACGGCCCTTAAAGCTTCCCAGAGCCCTGGCACGGGCAGCAGGGCGCTCGCGGCGCTTTTCCCGGCCCAGGCTGAGGGCAAAGAGTGTTTGCTCACGTTTGCCACAGGGCCACCTGGGTCTGGTTCATCCAAACCTCCCCTGAGTGCTGCCACTGAAGAGCTGACACCACCCATTCCAGAGATGGGTGCACTGGAGTGAACTGGGGGCTCGGTTACAGGGTCAGGCAGGGCGTACTGCATGTACCTATAGGGTGTGTCCACTGTGCATTACACCTAAAGGTCCCACAGCAGAAAGGGAAGGGAGCTGCACCCCTGCTGTAGGGCCAGAGCAGGATATCTCTACCCCATCCTCAACAACAAGGTGCTCCCAGCTCCCCTGAGCCCCTCAGTGGGGTCAAAATCACGGCTCTGAGGTGGAAAATCCCTGGCAGCGCAGGCTGCAAGCGATGCTCGCACAAGCTGGCAGGATTTTGTGAGTACACACAGCTTCAAAACAGCCTGGGAAACTCAGATCCCCCCTTACACCCACAGAAACCAAGGCAGGAAATTTTAAAAGCACCTTTCCCAAAGCTTCTGGTGATCTAACAAAAGAAAGAAGAGAAGTTAGGGCTGCTGGGGCCCCTCTCTGTGCTTGTGCCAGGAGGTTTCACACTTTTCCTCTACCAATAAACCAACCTTGCTGCACTACCTATATAAAATATATATCTATATCTACCTGTATCTCTCTCTATATATATATATATCTAGCAACACTCTGCTGTTGTACCCTGACACTCACACTGTCCTGGGTCAGGTTATGAACAGTTTATGCCCAAATAAATCCTTTCTCTGACTTCACAGACAGCCTTCAGAAGAAGTTGCACTAGATTGCAACTTGTACATGAATCACATGTACAAGAAAAGGCTGGCAATGTGCTGTCACCTTGCAGGGCGTCCCTGAATGGTGTAAACAGTACCAAGAGGTGAGTTCTGGTGGAAATTTGGGGATAAATGCAAGTTCTGGGCTCATCAATCAAAGCAGCATTTCTCTCACTCACAGCAAGGTATAAAACAGCTTGAGGCTGATGCAGCAAACTGCTCCTCTCCCAGAAATGAACATGCAAAAGCAAAGTCAGGACTAAGAATAGAAAAAAATCAAATAAAATCCACACTCAGATTAATACAAAATCCCAGCTTTCCAGTCCTTATAATGCAGTTCTCAAAAGATTTTAGCCTGACTCTCTATTACACTTGGGTTTATATAACCATTAACTCGCAGCAGAATGCTTCCAGATCAGACCAGTGTATTTTACATCCCTTATATTCATTTCATACTTGTACAGAAAATTACATAAAACACAGGCTATCCAGCCCAGCAGATTGCATTACTGGCTCACTCCAGCTCCTGCCTCCGGCCTGTGCTCCAGTTTCCTTTCATAGGGGGAGGAGGAAGGAGAGAGATAAATCTTTTCTGTGCCTCCCATGGGGCTGTAGATTCGGTTTGGTTCACTAACATTTCGAAAATGCCTCGAAACGATTACCCAGAGACAAAAAAGTATGATGCAGATGGTCCTGCAAAGCCTAGCCTGCCCCATGCTGGTGCCACAGATGCCAGCCCCAGGTGTCATGAATCCCAGTGCCCACGCAAGGGACACAGAGAGTGACTCAGGTGGGTGATCAGCCCCCTGGAGGGTGACCCAGGTTGGTGACCAGCCCCTTGGAGGGTGACCCAGCCTGGGTAGCAAGGGCCTGGGTGATTAAATCAGTGAAGTCTCCCTTGGAGAAGATGCTTTGATGGGCGGTGTTGCAACAGGCTGGTTAAAAAGCTACAGAAAAGGGGTAAATTGGGTGAAAGGGGCAAAGGAGGGACCCAGAAGCCCTTCAGTCCTGCAGAGCTGCCCAATCCTGCTGATTGCTGCTGTCCCTGCAGCTCGGATGGCTCTCTTGGAGGGGACACCCAGCACTGCAGTGGGAGCTGTTGTCCAAACAAACGTCCTGAGGGCTGGCAGAGAGCAGAGCCCTCCTCCTTCCTCCCCCCTGGGAGACGTGCTTTGAATAATAAAACAAAATCCATCCTTTTCTCACTTCTCTGTACTTTTACTTCCAATGGCCAAAGTGAAAGAAGGACTGAGTCCCAGCCCCAGTCCTCACCACAATCCCTGTCTCCCAAACCAGTGCAGCTGGCCAGTGCTAATCCCTGCCACCACCCCCAGGGCTGGGAGAGGCTGCAGAGCACCCACCTCACCCTAGCAAGGGGGGGCTGCACAGTTTCATGATGCTTGGGTCCCAAACTGCCACCTCTACTGCCAGGATAGTGGCACAGACTGATGTCACAGTGTCCCCTGCACAGGAGGCTGGCTGACACCGACTGTGCCTACACCTGGGCTGGCACCCCACCCAAAACTGCCCTGGCCTGGGTGCCAGCAGCACTGGGAGGGTGCAGGGTCACACACCACCCATGGCATCTCCCCTTTTGGCACAGAAACCAACCAAGAGCCAGCTTGGATGGACACTGCCCCAGGGCCAGGGCTCTGGAGGTGTCCCCAGGAGACCCAAGGGCTGAGCTCCATCCAGCAGCCTGACAGAAGCAATCAGGGTAAAAGCCTGAGTCACAGCCATCAGGAGATGAGAGCTGCTCAGAACTGGAGCTGGAGCCAGCAACAAACCCCTTCTTGCCCAAGGGTGACTCCTCACCTGCACTGCTTGTGGCAGGGAAGGAAGTGAGGAGGGGTCTCCTGCACCCAGGAGGGCTCTCCCCACGATGGCACCAGCACAGCACAGCCATGGGTACAAACTGCTGGTGCCACCAGAGGGGTGCCAGCACCGAACAACACCCAGGTGTGAAATGGGAGGTGGCCAGGACACAACCTCATCCTTGTGAAGGGCATGACAGCCCACAAAGAGCTCCCCTGATGGACCCTGACCCCCAACAACCAGGCACAGCCCCACCAGGGACTGAACTCAGACCCACTGACTCATTTTACAGGTTTCAAACAAGCTGAACCAGGATTTAGGGTCACTTGGCTCGTTGCCTCCACAGCCCATCTCTAAAGACCAAAGAGGTGCCAGAGCTCACTGCAGCAGGAGGGGACAGGGAGCTTGGGAGATGGAAAGAGCCCACGTGATATTCTTGCAGAAAAATGCTGCCTTAAATATCCAAGTCAGAAATGTGAATGTCTGGAGGGATTATGGGCTCTGAACTCTCCCTTTTTGTCTTTGGATTTATGACACGTCCCTGTGCAGGTTCTTGTGGCTGCTGTCTCAGTCCTGCCTCCCGGGAAAAAGGGCTGAGCAGCAAGGAAGGGCAGCAAACCAGAAATTAAACCAGCACCCAGTGAGGCCATGGGGCACCCAGAGGTGCCAGGTTAATGCCTGGCAGTCATTTAGCCCCAAGTTTGCTGGTGGGGATTGGCCAAGAGCCATGGTTGCTCAGAGCTCTCAGAGCTGACCCAACATGCTCCAGAGGTGCTTCCTACTCACTCCACTGCCCTAATCCACCAAGAGGCAATGAGCAAAGAGTGCAGCATTTTAGGCGAGTCCCTTACTGAAGGAAAGGTGAAAAACAGGTGAGCTGAAGAGGTGAACAGGTTCAGGTGAAACTGAAACCCTGCCAAAACCCCAGAGACTGGCAAGAGCCAGCACAGTGTACGTGCTCCAGCCCCTGACTCACCTCCAGGCACCAGCACCATGCCTGCAAAACCAAAGCAGCTGCCCTGGCTCTGGTGTAAAGAGCCATCCTCTCCCTGTCCCTTCCCACCCATCCTCTCCCTGTCCCTTCCCACCCATCCTCTCCCTGTCCCTTCCCAGCCAGGCTCCCCTGGAAGGTCTCTCTATGGTGAGCACAGTGCTGTGCTCACTTTGCCCACTGCTGGTCCCACCTCTGCCAGCACTGGGAGCCCTCCCTGCTGTCACACAGCCAGGGACACTGCTTGGTGTCACAGAGCCAGGGACTCTGCTTGGTGCCACAGAATCAGGGACACTGCTCGGTGTCACAGAGCCAGGGACACTGCAGTGTCACACAGTCAGTGACACTGCTCAGTGCCACAGAGACAGTGACACTGCTCAGTGTCACACAGCCAGGGACACTGCTCGGTGCCACACAGCCAGGGACACTGCTCGGTGTCACAGAGACAGGGACACTGCTCAGTGCCACAGACCCAGGGACACTGCTCAGTGCCACACAGCCAGTGACACTGCTCGGTGTTACAGAGCCAGTGGCACTGCTCCGTGTCACACAGCCAGGGACACTGCTTGGTGTCACAGACAGGGACACTGCTCAGTGCCACAGAGACAGGGACACTGCTCAGTGCCACAGTGGCTGCCTGGCCCCAGGGACACACAGCCCAGCCCACCCTGCACACAACAACCCCTGCAGGATCCTACATCCCAGCCAGGGCCAGAGCTGATCCCCAGAGCCCAGCTCATGTGGACAGAGAGATCACCTGCTCTTCCCTTTCCCACTCCCTCACCACCTTTTTATTCCCAAAGAATTACATCTACACAGGGAAAATCCCAACCTCCAACAGCAGGTACCCACTGCTGTGACGAGTTTTTTGGCTTTGTGGCTTGGAGGCAGGTTCTGCAGGGAAGATACAAACTTCTGCTGGGGAAGACACAAAACTTCCCTTCCCACAGGCACCTTCCTCTGGCTCCTTCCTCTCCCACCACGTAAGGATTTGGCAGAAAACTCCCACCCAGCCCATCCTTTTGTCTCGGGTTGAGAAACGTAGATGTGGAATAAAAGAGAGAAAAAGCACTCTGAAGTGGCTGTAAAGCCCAGCTTTGAGGGTATCAGAGGTGACTTTGCTGTCTGGGAGCACCAGTTACATCAGGGAGCAGCTCTGGCTCTGCCCACAGCGAGCTGGTGATGAAGAACTCCAGAGGAGAACCAGTCACAGCACGACCTTCTGTGGACAGCCCAGGAAATCCAACAATTGAGGAGCTTTGCTTCACTCCTAAGGCTCGGGATGATCCAAGGCGCGGATCGGAAAGATCTTTTTGCGTTTCCTTTTCCAGGCATTGAGCCCTGGCACACGAGGGACCTTTAGTCACACGCTCAGCTCCTAGCCCTGCCTGCCAGCAATAAGGAGGTTGAAGAACTGGTAATTGCTAAGATCTTTCCAGTCACTCTTTGCTAACTTATTTATTTTAATCTCCTTGCAGAAACCTTTGTCAAGACAATTTTGCTGGTCACCTCCACGAGTCTGATGTGTCCTAATGGAACCAAAAAGCAGAATGCATAAAGCAAACAGAAAATCCATCTGTTCAATGGTTTCCTATTCCTCTTCTAGCACTTCCACTCCAGAAGAGCTTCTCCTTACACCCTTTCCCCCACAGTTCCTAGGAATCAAACAAAACTGAAAATACCACCAAAATGAGTCTGATGTGTCCTCACAGAACCGAAAAGCAGAATGCATAAAGCAAACAGAAAATCCATTTGTTCGATGGTTTCCTATTCCTTTTCTGGCACTTCCACTCCAGAAGAGCTTCTCCTTACACCCTTTCCCCCTCCAGTTCCTAGGAATCAAACAAAACTGAAAATACCACCAAAATTTCAGGCAATTCATGTTCTGATTTGTGACTCCCTCCTCCCCCACAGGACACACACCTTGGACCTGGAGTGAGGCACTCACACGAGGCACATCCCACCTCCAGGGCTTTCCACTCTGCCCAGTTCAAGGCACCATCACCCACGTTCCTGCTAATATTAGCCCGGGGCTGAGCCCCAGCATCCACAGCAGGCAGCTGCAGCTGCTCCCCAGGGGCAGCAGGAACGCTGGCTCTGCACAGCCCGGGGATGCACCACGGCCACGTGTCCCCCAGACACGCCAGGCATGTGCTCCAGGAAATTTTCAGGACGAGTCCCTGAGTTTTGTGCACGTGGAGAAGCCTATTTATAATGCAGCACCCTCCTGAAAAAAAAATGAGCTGGGTGATGTTTTTTTTTTTGGTGGCCGTGACATAACTCAGCAGGAGTTTGTACCTCAGTCTGCTGGTGAAGTACTAAAAATACCCCACACTGGGTGGTGAGAGAAGTGTCTGGAAAGCGTGCAGTAGTAAGCAAGAGTAAGTAAATAAATAAAATAGCCAGAGAAACCTTCTGATCAGCAGTGTCATGTGCTGGCAGGGCTGGAGGCTCCCCACCCAGCTCCACAGCACTGCCCAGGCTCACCCACCAGGCAGCACAAGCTTCCCAAGGGAGCTGGGCTCTGAGCAACGGGAAAATCAAGGATTAAGATCCATCAACAAATGCTGTCTCATGGTATTCTGTGATTCCGTGGGACACAGCCCCAAGCTGCACCAAGGGAAATACAGGTTGGATATCAGGAAAAAGTTTTTCACAGGAAGAGTGATAAAGTGTTGGAATGGCCTGCCCAGGGAAGTGGTGGAGTCACCATCCCTGGATGTGTTTAAGAAAAGACTGGATGTGGCACTTGGTGCCCTGGTTTAGTTGAGGTGTTAGAGCATGGGTTGGATTTTATGATCTTGAAGGTCTCTTCCAACCTAGAAATTCTGTGAAATTCTCTTTCTGCCAGAGCAAAGCTGCCAGCCTGTGCCCCCACCAAGCTACGCCCCCAGATAGCACACAGAGCTCCCGGGCACCCTCCTGCCTCTCCACAGGCTTACAGCCCTGCTCAGCATTGCCACCAGGCACAGTTTACACCCACGGTGACAATTTGTGTTTCAACATTACAGGGAAACCAATCTGGTGCTGACTGACAGCACTGGCAAAGGCAAGGAGAGCCTGGCATCAGTTCTGCCAACTCACCACCAGCAAAGGCCAGCAAAAACACACCTCAGTTACCCTGGGGCTCTGCTCAGTAGCAGCCACATCCCACCAGGATGAGGGACTGGAGCAGATCTCCCCTGCCTCACTGCCAGGCAGCAGATACTGAGTGCACAGTGCTTTACCCCTCGGGCAGGAAGAGGAGTACCACGCTGTGGAATGATCTTTGTGCAGCACCACAACCAGCCCAAGCCTTGAGCAGGAACATCCAGCCCCTCCTCAGTGGAGCCCCGTGGACACCAGCACCCCCACACCACCCAGCCTGGGCTGCATCAGGAGGTCTGGGGGTGCACAGGTTGTTAACACACTGCACAGGCACCTCAGCAGGCTGATTGAGCACTGCAGCCTCCCTTCCCTGTGTCTGAGACCCCAGGGAGCTGAGGGACCCTCAGCCCCCTCTGAGGCAGAGGTGAGCTTGGGAAGCACTGCTGCAACCACAGCTGAACCAGCCACGCTCCTGAAAAGCTGCCAGAATCTATAAACCCAGGGGCAGAGCTATTATGCTCTGTAAATCCTGGCAAACCACAGACCTAATGATGCTCTGCCCCATTAGAGAAGCTTTTGTCAGTCAAACAAGGGGGATTAGAATCACAGAATGGGTTTGGTTGGAAGAGACCTTACAAATCATCCATTTCCAACCCCTCTGCCACTGGCAGAGAGCACCTTCCTCTAGACAAGGCTGCTCGTAGTCCCATCCAACCTGACCTTGAACACTTCCAGGGATGGGGCAGCCACAGTTCCTCTGGGGCAGAAGCCCCTGGACTTTTCTAGTGCCCTCCTGCTGGACCTACCCATCTAGACCTCAGTGCTAGATGGGCACTGTGGGCGTCCCCATCACAGCACAGGGCACAAGGAAGAACACACTCTGCTGTGGTCTGCTTTCTTCTCAAAAGCTGCTAACTAAACTGGAAACTAAACTGGAGCCAAATGCCTGGTACTGCACCCCTCTCCCCAAGGGCCTTTGCATCCTCCTCAGGCTCACTGAGGCCAGCAGCTCCACAGCCAAGGCTGCAGCTCCCTGCCTGCTGCAGCACAGCAGGGACAAGGAGCCAGGCAGGGCTGCTGGCAGGAAAACTGGCAGGGATGCTGCGAAGGGAACAGGCAGGAGCAGCCAGGGTGCCCGGGGAAGGAGGGAGGGAGGGAGGGAGGGCAGGCAGTGTGTGACTGGCAGGAACAAAGGGAGCTCTGGATGGCTCTGGTGTTTCTGCCCCATGGTGTTTTTGGCAGATCTTTCCCCACTTGGCCAGGGGCTGCGTGGGGTTGAGGTACCCACCCAGCAGACAGGAACACTGCATCTCCTGCCCTACGGGCCGGAGATTAATTGCCTGCTTTTTTTGGGAAGCTGCTGTGCAACCCTGAGAGCTAATTAACTCGTGAAACAGTAGCCCAGATCCCTGCTCAAGGGCAAGGCCAGACCTTTTGGCTTCAGATGCACGGAGCTTTCCCCAGCCTCTCCCTCTGCACAGGCAGGAACTATTAAGCGCTCAATAGACTGAAAATAAAGGCAACACAGAGCAGCTCGGTGCCACGAAGGAACACACACACACAGAGCCCAAACAGGCAGCCCTGGGGCCCACAGCAGAGCCCTGATCGTATCCGAGCAGGGAATTAGTCATTCTTCAGAGACTGAAATGCAACTGGGGCGGCGAGAGGGGAGCTGTGATTACATCAGAGCCCTGCGGTGGGGCAGCTCAGCGTCCCTCAAGGACAGCCACAAAGGCGCCCTTGGACCCCCAGCACCAAAGGGGCGCTGGATTCGGGCCGCTCTCTGTGTCTTCGATGCCTTAGGGCATCGACAGCCCTGGGGATGCTGCTCTGGGGCATCCCGCTCCTTCCAGCCCTCCCTACCCGCGGGGTGCCACCCCGGCCTCGGCCAGGACTCCCCCCCCGGGGCACCACCGGTGTGGGGAGACTCTGTCACTTGTTTGCTCCAATCTTCCCGAGGGACGTGACTTTCCCTCAGCCTCCTGCCGTGCCCTCCACTGCCAGCCGCAGCCCACAGCTTGGGAATAGGAGAGGTGACCGTGTCTAAACCCCACGGCAAGGAGCGCAGAGCCCCCAGCTTTGCCACCAGTTTCCTGCCTGACCTGGAAGAGGAACCCCCGTGCCCTGAGCTTCCTCGGCTCCCCAGCAGGAAAAACAGCGGAGCTCTGCTTCCCGAAAGCCAGGCTGGGCTCTCCAGGAGGCGGCGGAGGCTCAGCCCATAGCGGTGCACACGCAGCCCATGGATAAGCTTTCACCGCGGCCCCAACATCTCCGCTATTTCTTGTGGGTTGGTTTTTTTTTTGTTGTTAGTTTTCTTTTTCCTTTTTTTTTTTTTTTTTTTTTTTTTTTTTTTTTTTTTTCTAGAAACCGCTGCACAAAGCTCCGCTTGGGTCGCTGCCAGGAGTGCGCAGGGATGGAGCTGCTCTTCCAAAACTCTGCTCGGGAAGATGAGCTCCCCGGAGCCGATCTCTCAACGCCCGCGTCAGGCACAGCCCCCCCTCCCCAGCCCTCTCCTGCCTGTCTCTCGCTCCCAGACCCATCTGGCAGCAGCACGCTCCCCGCCAGCTTATTTTCTTGCCTGAAAAAAGCCGAGAGTAGCAGGCAAGAAGGGAGAAGGCAGCTCGGTCCGCAAGCCGAGCGGGCTGCACGGAGATCCCGTTGCTGGAGCTCTGCCACGGGACAACTGCAGAGCTCTGCAGGGCAGGCAGCTCCCGCTACGGGGACACGGGAAACTTGGGATCCTTATCCACACCCCAGCTAGTCCAGGGCTGTGCTCGCACCCCAGAGCTGGGAGTCAACAGAAGGGCCTCTGCCTGGCTTTGCTTTCTTTTTTTCTTTTTTTTTTTTTTCAGACTTTCAGTCTGGTCAGGCGGGTGTTTTCAGCTGAAAAAAAACCAAACAAACCCAAAAACCTACATAAACGAACTCGGGAAGGGCAGGAAAGGAGAAACATCCCGTAAGAGCCTGCCTTGGACAAAAGGCATCGACAGCCCTGGGGATGCCGCCCTGGGGCATCCCGCTCCTTCCAGCCCTCCCTACCCGCGGGGTGCCACCCCGGCCTCGGCCAGGACCCCCCCTCCGGGTACCACCGGGGCACCAGCGGCGCGGGGAGACTGCGGCAGCCGAGCCCGGGGCGGGGGGGAAGCGGAGCCCAGCTCAACCCTCTCCGCCGCGGCTGCGGTTCCTCCCCGCCGAGCCCCAAAAAGCGGCCGCTCCCACCCCCACCAAGCGTGGGGTGCCCCTTTCCAACCCGCAGCGCTCTCCACCCGCGGGGCCAACCCACCTTCGAAGTCGGAGATGATGCCCTCCAGGTGGGCGCTGACGGCCGGATCGGCCATGGCGGGGCGCGGGGCGCTGCCCCCCGGCTCGGCGGTGCGGGCTGCGGCCTCGCGAATGGCGGAGGGCGAGCGGCTGCGGCCGCCCCCCGCCCCGCCGGGCAGCCAGCCATGCCCCCGGCCCGGCCCAGCTCGGCCCGGCCCGGCACGGCCCCTCGCAGCGCACTGGCTGCTCCCCACGCCCGTCACGCCGCCCCCTCCGCCGTGCCGGCCCCTCTGCGGGGCGGCGGCCGGGACCCCCCCCGCCCCGCCCCGATGGGTGTGCGGGGTGCCAGGGACACCCCCAGAGGCCGGGACCCCCGCCCCGATGGGTGTGCGGGGTGCCAGGGACACCCCCGGCCTCGGGGACCCCCGCCCCGATGGATGTGCGGGGTGTCAGGAGCACCCCCAGAGGCCGGGACCTCCCTCCCCGATGGGTGTGCAGGGTGTCAGGGGCACCCCCGGCCTCCGGGAGCCCCCGCCCCGATGGGTGTGCAGGGTGTCAGGGGCACCCGCGGCGGCCGGGACCCCCTGCCCCGCCCCGACGGGTGTGCGGAGTGCCAGGGGCACCCCCGGCCTCCGGGAGCCCCCACCTCGATGGGTGTGCAGGGTGTCAGGAGCACCCCCAGAGGCCGGGCCCCCGCCCCGATGGGTATGCGGGCTACCAGGGGCACCCCCGGCCGCGGGGACCCCAGCCCCGATGGGTGTGCGGGGTGCCAGGGACACTCCCGGCAGCCGAGACCCTCCGCCTCGCCCCCATGGGTGCCCCCGGCGGCCAGGACCCCCCTGCCCCGCCCCGATGGGTGTGCGGGGTGCCAGGAGCACCCCCGGCTGCCGGCGGGTCCCACATGCCCCGACCCCGCTGTGCCCCCCTCGGCTCGGAGCCGCGGTGAGGGGGGACAGGCTGCAGCGCTGCCCCGCGGAGGCTTTGGAAGCGGCCCCCGCACGGGTGGGTCGCTTCTCCCCCACGATGTTCCCCGGCGCTGATGAGCCTTTCCCTTCTCGGTTTAGCCTTGTTTGGAAAGGGGCATCTCGGCCACGCTCCGTTTTTTGTAAATTCCTCAAAATCAAGCCGGCGCTGTGCTGACCCCAGCGCTGCCGAATCCGAGCAGCCTGCTGCTCTGGAAAATCGTCGCTGCGGGAGCGGCAGAGGGGATGCAAAACTTGCCCCGATGCTGAGCCCAGCGCTGAGCACTCAGTGCTCCCTCCGCTCCAGCCCGAGGCAGCGAGGAAAACGTTCTGGCATCCACACCAGCCCCTTCCATGACACAGCCGCCCCTTCCCCACCTCTCACACCCTCTCAGGTTGAGCATCTCCCTATCTGATGCTTCTCCCTTCCGGTGTTGATTCAGATCCTGCCCTCTTGACCCTCTTTTTATCCTCCCCACCCTGTGTTTTAATAGCATCATTTTAAAAGTGATGATACCCTCTGAAATGTGTCCAGGCACATCAACAGGAAAGGAAAAATGAATGGGTTGGGCTTTTAGTCCCCTTTGGGTGAACCATAAAGGAAAATTATGCAAAACAGCAGTACAGCTACTGCCTGTTACTGCAGAAAGCAGGAGCTTCACCACAGATGTCACCCTTTTAATTTCACGTATTTGAAAGTCTGCAAGCACCACAGACTTGCCCAGAGTGTACACGAAGCAGAAAATGAAACCAACAGTGCCAACTTCCCAGACTCAAAAAGCTCCAGGTTTTCTTCACAGTCCAAGGAAAGGCATCACTTAAAAGCAATGTTTAAATAATCTCAAGAGCACGCCTTTACAACAGAAGTATGGCATTTTAAGGCAGGTACAGTGGGTTTCCTCTCCTCTGGCAGGCAGCAGTGCTCAGCCCTTTCATTTTTTTTTTTTTTTTTTTTTTTTTCTCTCCTCGTGGTGTCAGAAACCACGGCAGCAGAGCAGTGCGGGGAGGAGCAGCTCTGCACCTCTCTGCATCACAACTGGAACCAAAAAAAAAAGCCTTTCCACGCCACACAGTGCCTGCAAAGCTCCTTGGTGCCATCCTGGCTGAACACCTGGAGGAGAACAGCAACGACCACGGACCTGTGGCTGCTGTGACACTGAGCTCATCATCCCACTGCCAGGTCCCTGCTGTCCCCACCCTGCCGGCCGGCCTCACTGGCATTGATTTTTTTTTTTTTTGAAAGAAAGTGTCTTTATTTTTCTCCTCCCAAGCGCTCTTGGGCGGGTCACATCCGCAGTCCGTTTCCAGCAGGTAAAAATGTAGCTGTCAATAATTAACTTTGTTACTGAGAGAGGAAAAAAAAAGTCCCACTTTGTTAAAAGATTTGTTAAAAAATCATGGGTGACTGCTGGAAGAGCAGAACCTGGGTCAGCCTTTTACAAAAATCTGTTAAACATCCCTGACTACGCCCTCATCACAAAACCTGTAGAATGGGTTTAAAGCAGGGGAAAAAAAAAATGAACTAAGCAAGGCAAACTAAAAATCCTTATTGTAAAGAAGATTTTGAAAGAGCAACACAAGCAATCCAAGCACGTTTTTTGACGTTCAGAGCCTTCCCCCTTGCAAATCCCATACGTGAGAGAGCCCCTGCTTGGAGTTTGGTGGGGCTCTCTGAACCAGGTCACACAGGGCTTGGTTGGTGTGATGCTGTGATGGGCACCCTCTTTTGGAGGTCAACAGGAGGCCAGAAGAAGTAAACCACTAGAGAAAAAAAAAAAAAAAAAAAAAAGAAAAAAAAGGCAAAACATTCTCGACAGACCGTGGTAGGGAGCGTCACAATGACGTCTGCTGGCCTCGTGGGGCTGGTGAAGGAGCCCAAAGCACTTCAGCAGGAAAGGTTGAGGCAGTTTGGGTCAGTCCCAGCTCCCTGGGCCACTCTGCAACTTTCCCAAGCCAAGGCAGTGCTATCATCCTGGATCTAATAAGAGTTTAGCGAATCGAGCAGCCAAGAGGAGAGCCCCGAGAAGTGTGAAATAAAATATCCGGGCTAGAAGCAGGAGTTCCTTTTCATTAAAACCAGCTGGGTCATATTGCACCCATGTGCACCTATAAGGCGCTGAGAGGGGGAGAGAGAGATGGAAAATTACAGCAACCAAAGAATAACAAGAATATCCAGAGCTCTAACAGTAAATATTTTAAGCAGCAAGGTATGTAAACAGCTCACCCCTTAGCACATACCCCAAGTGCCTGCTCCTAGAAGAGGAGCAAGCTTTCCTCCAGGGAGATAAGCCCATCCTTCTCTCTCTTGGAGGCTTTCTTGCCTTTTTATCCCATTGAGCCATGTCAGAAGCACAGCTTTACAAGAGCATCAGGCCAGAAAAATCATCCCCTTGACCAAGCTGCATGTAATCAAACTCCACTTCATCTGGTTTTCTACCTGCATCCTCTCAACCCAAAAGTTTATGTTTAGCTAAATCTTTCTCCTAGAAAGGCAGGCAACCCTGGGAAGCTGAGCCCCTATCCCAGAGGGATGGAGAACCTGCCTCCTCCCCTGGAACTGGTTTTTGGGGTTCCCTGGCAGCACAGCACCAGTGTGTGTTGTAGTGCTCAGCCAAAGGCAGTTTCAGCACAGCCCCTGCTTTGCCCTTTCCAGGCAGATCGAGGGGATTGAGGACCCTGAGACTCCCCCTGATGAAAGATCTCCCGCAGTGATCACATCACCTACACTGCCTTTGATAAAGCAATCAGGTTCTGCTCCTCCTGTCCTTGTGGCAGGGATTTCCTTCAGTCACTTATCTGGTTTTCCTGCTCCTTTCTCCCCACATATCACAGGTGTTTGCAATTACATTTCCCTTTTTATCTTAAAAGAGAAAGAACTCCCTTTTCAAAAGGAAGAGAGCAGATCACATCTCTTCTGTCACTTGCTGCTCCCCTTGCTCACACAACTGAGGGTCTCACTCCCTGTTTTTACTGTACCAGGAGCCTCACCTCAAGCTCCTGCTTTGATAAGACCTTTGGGATCCTCTACACAGCATCTACAGCCCAAGATAAAATTCCTGTTCTCCAAAGCACCGGCTGCAGGAGAATTTTAGGTAAATATTTTCCTTGCTGTGTTACATTACAGTAGAAATATTTCTTGTTTCCTTACTGTGCTAGGCCACCGCTGACTGCCCAGCCCTTTCTCCTTCACTCTGCTCTTCAGATGAGCAAGAAACTTCCTGCAAAGTGGTTTTATTGGCCTAGAAGTGATTTCCTGCCCCCAGAAAGGCAGTCTGTGAAATCTGCTGATCACTCAGTTACAGGTACCGAGCTAAAAATGGATTGGTGCCACAAGAGCTGGCAGGTGCAAGAAACTTTAATCCTTTTTCTCTGGGTGCTTCAGCCCTGGGCTCTCCTGCCCTGCAGCAGGGATGTGCCTCCAGGGCTTCTCCAGATCTCAGCTCAATCTCCTCCAGAAGCAGCCAGTGCTGGTCACAGCCTCTGTCCTGGCATGGGTATGGGGGACCACAAAGCAACCACACTTAGAAAGTCACTTGAAGGAGAAAAAAACCCAAAAAACAACTAAACAAGGAGATGGCTTTAGAATATCCTTTAACAGGCTAAGGCAGAGAAAGGACTTTCCTAGCCAAACCCATCTCAGACAGCACTGTGCACTTTCCTTGTTACAGGCTGCTAAGAATGCAGTTTTTCAGGCAGATTTTCTTCCTCCCACAAGTCAAAAGTTTTTCTGAACCCAGCAGCTCTTATCGGGCTCTGGATCTGCTGCAGTCATGAGCATCAGGCTGGGTGAGCCGTGAGTCATTGTGGCTACCTGAGCCTTAAAGGATCTCCCACACAAAAGTCGGCAATTCACCCACAGGATCTTCCCCTTCCTCCTCGTATTTTAATTAGAAAAAAAACCCAAAAACCTCTTTATTGATTATGGTCTCTTCCATCAAATGTTTTGAGGCTTACAGACCAAAAGTACCGTGTAGGAGCAGCTCAGTATCATTATTATTAACCCCTCAGTGTTCCTTTGAGAGCCCAAATGCCTTTCCTTGCTGCTGGTCATGGGTGAAACCTCCTTCCCACCTTTACAGGAAGGTGCAGGGGATGGGTGGAGGCGCCTGCAGCGTGAGGCACCAACCCCAGTGTGCTCAGGGCATCACTTCCAGCTCGGTACCGGGCAGCTCTGGCTGCACCATCCCCTGGGCAGCACCAGCTCGGGGTCACAGGGAGAGGCAGATTTATCATCACCCACACCAGGCAGATTTGAAAGGTGAAGGAATGGTCTCCATGGAAGCCTAGGGGCCTGAGATACCCTTTTAGATCAAGGTGAAAAATTAGGTCTTGGTTTCTCCAGCCTGTTTCAGACCAGCTACAGCCAGATATGGACCCAGACAACCCCAACAGACAGAGCCTGGCCAGTCACAGCCCTTCAGGATTATTGGAGGGAGCAAGTCCCTGCACTGCTGTGGAGGCCCAGGGGCTTGTCCCCAAGGCACCTGTGCCTCAACCCTCGAGGGACCAGGGCAAATAGGGAAAGACACCCTTTTGGGTCCTGGTGAGGGAAACCTTCCTCCCAGGGGCCTTTGCAGCCATAGGTTAATATTTCTTGGGTTTCGTTGTTTCATTGGTTTGTTAAGTTTATCACCCTCTTCAGCCCCCATTCACCATATATGCACCCCTCTAGAATGTTCCTCCTTCCCTTGGACCCCACTGGGTTATTTTGGCCGCAGTACCCCACCCCTGAGACCCCATTAGCCCCCCTGGGTCCTGCCCACCCCTTTGCACCATTTCCCCCCATCCCTATGGGACCCTGACCCTCAGGACCACCCCTCTGCCTGCTGGATCACCCTGGATCCTTGGCCATGGCTGGCTCTGGTCCCTGGCACAGCTGGAGGTTGTACCCACGGTGCAGACAGCAAATAGCTGGGGTTTCCAAACAGGACCCTGTGTCCTCACCTTTGCCATCAGCCCTTGGTGAGCAGAGTGCTCTGGGCCCCCAGGCACAGGCTGCTGCTCTCAGGGACTCGCTGTGGCACGATGAAACATCTCCCCAAGCCACAAATAAAGGCTGCTGCCACTACCTTCCCCTCCTTCCCTCTGCCCCTGCCAGCTGCTGAGTCCCTGCCTGCATCTGCCCCAAGACCATCCCTGCGTCCCAACCCACCTGGAAGAGCTGCAGTCATCTCCACGTGTCAGGCGGGGGAAACTGAGGCACGGAAGGGCTGTCACTCAGCAGCAGGGAGCTGGCAAGTCATCAGAGCAGAGCTGGCCGTGGCAGGGAGCTGTGCTGGGAGCCCCCCACTCCTTGGGGAGTGCTGCTGTCACCGCCTGGGGACGAGGGGGACTCCGGAAGGAAAGCCAGGCACGGCTCCTGTCCCCTCCGTGGAGATGACGGCGTCAACCCAGCCCTGATTACGCAGGAACTGTCACCAAAAGAGGTTCCTTCCCAAGGCTCCAGGACCTTCCTGCTTCCCAAGGGGAGGAAGCACGGGGAGGACGGAGGCACTCCAGGGCTAGTCACACTTCCCTTCCTCCGCAAGGAAACCGAGAGCATGGGAAAAGCTAAAACGGTTCAAAATAGGTTTGCTAATTTGAGATTTATGGATAATGAGCTGGGGGGGTTTGGTTTGTTGGTTGGTTGGGTTTTGTTTAGGTTTTTTGTTTGTTTCTTTGTGTGTGTTTTTGGTTTTTGTTTTTGAAGAAAATGCTGCCGGATCTCATCCATTACTGCCACAGAGCCAGGGACCTGCACAAGAATGGGTCAGGTAATTTTGAAAGGCTGGGTAACAGGAAAAGGACAAAATCTGGGAGAACGGCAGAAGGGCAGCACTTAAAGGGCTTTTAAGAAAGTCTTTGCTCGTGAAAAGAGCCTCAGCACAAGGGACCTCACTGCCCCAGAAGGTCCCAGCACGACCACAAGCCACCAGTGTCACAAAATTATGGTGAGTAACTCCTAAAATGTATGAAATGAGAGACCTTTAGCAGCAAAGCAGGAACCATTAGAGCTCCATTGTGAGTCATCCCAGCATCACTGACACCCCACAGGAAGGTGGAGAGGGGATGGGGCTGCCAGAAGCATCACCCACAGAGGCACCTCAGGGAAGAGCTGATGTGGGCAAAGCTCACTGTCACCAGGGGAACAAAAAAAAAACCCCAATCCAACCCCAAATATGGTTATGGTATAAACAGATCGATAAGAGCGGGGCTGAGAAGATTTTAAAGGGATAAGGTGTAAAGGGGCTGATGTGCAATCAAGGGAGCAAAAGGCCAAAGAGGCTTCTGCTCATAGGAAATTAAATGTGACACAAGGAAGGAGAAGGCCCCTGAACCTACAGCTTCTCAGATATTCAGTGTACAAACAGGGCACACAGCAAGCTTGGTGTTCTGGGACAGCCTGGAGCTGAGATCCCCCATGGGAGCTGGCTGGGTGAGGAACAAGCACAGACAACCACAGCCCCTTCTCCCCACCCCGGCAGGGACAGAGCTGTGGAGATCAAGGTTTGCCTTCTTGTCAGGTTTAACCCCATTAGATCAGCACACACAGGAGGCACCAGCCTGTTCTTGCACAGGGCAAGGGATGCATCACGTGTGGTTACACTGAGCAGGGCAGGGGGAGCACCAACATCCCTTCCCTCACCCTCCTAACCTGGAAACAGCTGGATCTGTCCTGGTCCCAACTGTGCTCATCCTTGGTGGTCCCAAACACCTCTCTGGGGATTGATGGGGTCACCCAGAGCTACCCCAGTGCTAAGGTGGGACTCAAGCCAGGGACCTGATCCCACTGCTCGCCCGCAGGGAGGATGTTGTGGGTCAGCACCCTCTGTGCTGGGCTCCAGGGGCACATGGCCGGGCTGGGGGGCACAGATCTGCCCCCTCCAACACCCTCCCATGGACTCTGAGCCTCCTCCCCTCCCAGGAGCAATCAGCCAGCTCACTGAGCTGGAGATCTGCATGCACAGGCTGAGCTCACTGCAGTCCCATCACCTCACCCAGCACCACGGCCCAGCTCGAAGCATTTCATGCCAAGGCAGTGATTCCTGCTATTGTGTGTGCTGAGAGCCTGGAAAGGGAAATGCTGCCCTGAGCCTGGGCCAGGCACATCATCCCAGCCACCCTGGGCTCCAGGAGTGTTGCTTTTTATCTGCTTTTTCTGCCAGGGTTGGGATTAAATGCTCGATTCCGTATTTTGTGTTCGGACTCGGATGTTTATTAATTCTTATTTCTATTACAGTCTCACAAGCCATGAGCACTTCTAGCTAACAAACTAAAAATGGAGCCCTATCCATCCCCCTACAAGGCCTTTTAAGGATAAACCATCCAATTAAGAAATGACACCTGAATTATCTTTACTTTTAACCCAATGACCAACCACCCCTGGCCCGCAGTGCGGATTTTTCTATCCAATTACAAAACACCACCCAGACCTGTCCCTCGTTCTTTTAAAGTTTTTCTAAAGTTCCTTCAGCCTTCTGATGTTTTACCTTTTAAGATGGAGTTTCTCATGCACTTTTCATATAAATAATGATTGTTTTGCATTCCTTTCTGGAGGAGGAGAGAATTGATGGACTGTTGGGTTGCCCAGTGTGGTTGGAGAGGAAGATTTCCATCCTCCAATCCATGGTCACTGTTGGAATTCTATAAATGTCGTGGTCTGTATATAAACTGCCCCCTTTTTTGCCTTGGACATCTCAGTGTGTGAGCGTTGTTCTTTTGTGTCAAATTGTGACACAGACCCATGGAGGAGAAGGTGAAATAGAAGGACTCAGCCTACACCCTAAAGCCTCCATCTTGCCTTATATACATTTCTATATTCTAAACCCTTAAACTCTAAGTTTTCCAGCCTGTGCTATCACACACCTTCCATTCAAACCACACACCCACAGTCCCAGTGCTGTCACTCAATTTTGGGAGCCTTCCCCACGGCCTCAGGTCAAACTCAGGGTTTTCCTGGGGGTCAGTGCCTGTCAGCACAGTCACTCTGAAATTCCCAGTGCCCAGGGCTCCAGCACTGGTGTCCCCATGGCACTGGTGGAGCAGGCTGGCAGCCCACGTGCCTGGGAGGGGAAAAAGGGGAAAAAGGGGAGGGAAGGGAAGCACAGCTCCCTGGTGTTGATTAAACAGCAGGGGAGACTTGCAGAGGAAGGAAATGGAAAGAGGATCAGGAACTGCATCTGCCTGAACCTCAGGCAGTTAAAACAAACTCAGTCTCCAGCTCTTGCTCTTCGCAGTTTCAGGTCAGACTTTTCTAAGAGCCTGGGAGGTGTAATTTAGGATCCAAGCAGAAAACTGACATAATTACTTTAATTATTTAAAAAAAAAAAAAATTAATCATTAATTACTGCTTTTTAACATTGAGGCCAAACAGGCAGAGAACTCAGTGTCTCATGACAGCACAGATGTTTTAATAGAAACAAGAGGCTTCAGAAACCTTGCTCATCCTTAATGAGTTTAACACACACAGGGCTCAGCACGTTTCCTTTGGAAAACCTTCCTGAGTGGTTGGCTCCAGAAGGAATTGCAGTGCCTGGGCCTTGGGGTAGAGAACACCTTTTCACTGCTTGCACCCTTCTGCTGGTTGCAGGGTGGGGGGAAGAGAAGGAGAGGGTCAGTCAGAACATCGAACCCCTTGGAAACAAGCCCCTTCCAGCACTGTCAACTTCCCAGCAGCCCTTAATTAGGGGAGAATTTGCAGGAATAAATAAACTGGCAGCCCTACGTGGGTGCACTCCGCTTCCAGATGTGCACGTCTCATTCTCACGTGGTGTCCCAGGCAGGGCTGGGAACTCCAGCCCCACGGGTACAAACCCCACACCACCCTGCCTCCCCCACACATCCCTGTGTGCCTGGGCACTGCCCTTCACCCCTCCAGTGCTCCCCATCCCTCTCCAGTCACACCAGACCCCCTCCTCTGGGACCCTCCCAACCCCACTGCAGGGCTGGGAAATCTCCTCTTGCGGCCCCTGCTGCTCCCTCAGCCGCCTGCTCGCGACCTTTTCAACCCAAAACTTTCCACTCATAAATATACCAGCCTCGTGGCAGGAAACTTGCTTTTCTTATGCCTCTCCCCTGCTTCTCAGAGAGACATTTCCAGCAGCTCGTGCTCCCTGAGCCAGCCCCCAGTTGCTTCTCCCTGTTCCTCTGAGATATTCCAGGCACGCAGCAAAATCTGCTGCAGCACAAAGACCCTAAAACCCCTTGTAAAGGCTCAGGAAGCACCACAAGCTGCAGGTCAGGCCTCAGGAGCAGCTGTACCTCCTGATCCCCCTGCTTACCATCAAAGATTTTATTTTTATTATTATTATTATTATTATTATTATTATTATTATTATTATTCCTTTTTGACATAAAGCAGTTTGATAAGAACAATTCCCAGATGGAGCCGCAGCCCCACGCCCACTCAGCTTCCTCTGGGCAGCACAGACACAGTGTGGGAGCTCACTGCCCAGCAGGAGGGGGACACCAGGGCAGGGGGAGAGGAAGGAGAGGAAGAATGAGCACAATTTTCCTTTCCTTTTAAAGGTTTTGGCAGACAGCAGCGAAATCAGCAGCGGGGATGCTGAGGTGTGATCACCAGCACCCACACAGCACCACTGGCAGCTTGCCTTTGCTCCAGCTCCACCACACAGGGCTGGGAAAGGTGCACAAGTGGACAGGAATTGCTGTTGAAGTCCATGGGGTGTCTCCATGCAGATGGGGATGTGGATGCCCTGCAATGGTCTGGCCAGGGGAATCATCCTCAGCTCCACCACTGCTGCCTGGGAGAGCTTGGTGGGTCTGACGTGGGCACACAGAGAGCTGGGCAGGACTGGTGGAGTTAAACTGCTGAGCTCCAGGAGTGCAAATGGGAGAGAGATGAACCACCCAGGGTCTGCCTTGGCTGTTACATCTCATTAAACCATGCTCTTGGAAAGTCTATTACTGCCCTCTGAGACTGGCACAAAACACATCCAAGGTAACGCCCACCAAGCAGATCCCAGGAAAATCCCTGAAACATCCAAGTTAACTCCCACCAAGCAGATCCCAGGATAATCCCAGAAACATCCAAGGTAACTCCCACCAACCAGATCCCAGGATAATCCCAACAGGATCCAGTGATGGATGGAGCCAAGCTGTGCTGGGCACCACTAAAGGAACCACCCTGGGCTGTGGGTTCAAGGGATCTACCCCAAATACAGGGAGCTCAGCCTCCAGCTGCCTCTCCTGCTGGGAAAGCGTGGCAAGGGGAATGACAGAGCCCCTTCCAGCCAGTTCTCCCACAGCACACCAGCTTTTGTTCCCCAATCCATCTTGCAGATACCCAGCACTGCCTACTCAGCATCGTTTACAGATGCAGAAGTTTCACAGCTGATTTAAATTCCGGAGTTAAAAAAAAAAAAAAAAAAAAAAAAAAAAAAAAAAAAAGCAATGATTCAATGTTTTTAGGGGAATTTCCCTCAGCTCCCTCTCCCTTTCCCCTGCTCAGCCCTGCTGCCTGCCCCAGACCCTGCCTGAGGCTTCCCTGCTGCAGGGCACTTGTTCCTGCTGAGGTTAAATCATTGCTGCAGGAGAGAACTGATGCTGTCACCACCCCCTCCAGGCTCACCCTGCCTGCTGGAACAGACTGTCAAACACCCAGCCTCACCCTGAGCAGGACAACACCTGGGCTTCCCCCTCCAGCCTGCCCCAGCATTCTAAGAGCCACAGCTGGCACACATGGCTGGATGCTGGGGATTTCAGCCTCCTGAGACAAAAGAGGATGAAAAAAAAAAATAGAAAAAGAAAAATCATCTGGGAGATGTGCTGCAAGCAGGCCAAAAGCAGGGGCCATGCAGCGTTTCCCTAAATGGGAAAGAGGCCCGTGAGCACATTGGGGGCAGAGCACCAGGCACGGAGAGAGGGCACCAAGCCAGGAGGGAGAGGGGGAGATTTCCAGCAAGGGGAGAAGAGAAATTCCCCACTGGCAACCCCCCAACAAGCAGCAAAACCCTGGGGATGGGCTGAGTTTGGGGGTCTGGAGCAGGGCACAGCTCAGCACCTGAGCTGCCCCTGGCTGTGGTGGGGCACAGCCCTTCCTGGGGCAGTGCACAGCTGCTGGGCAGTCAGCTCTGACCCTCGTGTTTCCAAATGAGCACAGCAGGGTTTAAATGTCCTGCAGGAGCAGAGCTGGCCCAGGGCTGGGCTCTCTCTCACTGCCCATCCTTTTTGTGCCCATAAATCCCCGTGGCCAAGCCCAGCAGGGGAAGGGGAGCAGGGCAAATTCTCCTTTCCAAAGAGATGTGATCAGTGCCACCACACCAAGCCCTGCCACAGGCAGGGGGTGTGTAATCCCTCCTCTGCCATCTCCAGGCTGCAGGCACCACTTGCCACCCCAGAACCTGTTCCTCCTGTGAAAACTCAGCATTACCAGGCTGACTTTTTTTTATTACTTCATCCTACCAAGTGCCCACAATAACCACACCAGGTCAGGGAGGATTGGACTTGATGTTCCACCAAAAGAATTGCACTGCCCTCTTTTACGAGAAGTTAAAATAAGGTAGAAGCAAAGTCCGAAATGTTTTTTCCTTATAAAGGAATGACAGGAGGAAAGAGCTGGATGCATTAAGCATCAGCCTTTCTCGTTCAGCAGGGACTGGCAGAGTCTATAAACTCAGGGGATTTTGTTATTCCCAGACAAGTAATCACAGACAGACCAACACAGCCAGGTGTTGGTCACAAGGGAATAAACTCGTGTCAGGGTAAACACAGCCAGACCTGGGCTCTGGTTGAACACCTTCCTTCTCCTCACACCTCCAGAAAAAAAAAGCCCTGCAGCACAGAACCCCTGCTTTGGTTGGTTCAACAACCAGAAGACGTTCCTGAGTGACAAATAAAACTGCCCTGCTGCCTCCTTCCAGCTCTGGGGGCCCTGGGGAGCACCCTCCTGCAGACACACCTGCCTTGGCTTATCAGCAACACCCTCCTGCAGGAAGGACCTGACCCACTGCAGGGACACTGTGCCCCCCAGCTCCAGCCACAGGTGTGCACCTCCCAGCCAAGAGCATCTCCTCCACTTCAGGAGCTGCTTTCCTTCCAAACAAACCTTCTCCACATAATTTGTAGATGTTTGTAGCTTGGGAAAGCATCTCCTGCCAGCTGGAGGCCAGACAGCAATCCCTGCACTGCAGACAAGTGCTAACAGCCCAGAGCAGCCCTGGGCACTCGCTCAGAGCCAGCGAGGGTGACCCCAGGCAGGAGCAGGGCTGTCCCCGTTGTCACCACCCCCAGGCACTCAACAAGGATGATCTCCTGCAGCTCTAGTGAGCCAGGCCTGCTGGAAGCAGCCAGAGGCCAATTTGCACACAAACAGCCAATTAGTTGGAGAAGGAGATGCCCACTTGGTCCCCTGCCATTCTGGAGACAGATTTAAGACAGGCGGGGATTCAATCTCCGGCCCAGATATCGCTGTGGCCAAACAGGCCACCTCCTTCTCTGGCCTCTGGGAGAGCCTCTGGCAGCACAATAAAAGGAGCATTTAGCAAAGCTACAGGCTGGCTTGAGAAAACTGGAGGCCGCTGAGGCCTTTTGCAGCCAAGCTCGGTACAAACACATTGATAATGCTGTTAGCACGGGGCTGGGGGGAGCGGGGCCTGCACGGCAACAGCAGGCCTCTGTCCGCCTCAAGAAAGCCCCTTTCTTGCCATGCACATCTTTAATCCATGATCTGTGCCTGCTGCCAGCCACAGCCATCCCAAAAAAACCTGCTCAGCTCATCTGTCTCCGACAGAGGTGAGCGGGGCAGAGCAGCAGGGCTGGCTCCCAAAGCCCTCTCTGCTCACTTGTTTTGCAGATGTAATTGTGTCCAGAGAAGAGCAGAATGAGAATATGTGAGAGAAACAACTCTGCAGACACCAGGGTCAGTGGAGAAGCAGGAGGAGCTGCTCCTGGCAGCAGAGATCAGATTGCCCTGCAGCCTGTGGTGCAGACCATGCTCTGCCCTGAAACCCCCAGCCTGTCCTCCTCAAACACCTTCCTCAGGGTTTGACACACAGGGGGGAGGCCCATGGTGTGCAGCAGCCTCAGCACGCTCACGTCAGAGGTGGGGAAAAGCTCCTGTGTCAGCAGCTTTGGTGGGGCTCACCTCCAACAAACCCTTGGACAAGGAAACCCTTTTCTGTGCCCTGTCATGGGATCATGGAATGGTGGGGGTTGGAAGGGACCTTTGAAGGCCATCTAGTCCAGCTCTCTGCAAACAGGCTGGTCTTCAACTAGAGAATGTTGCTCAGAGACCTGTACAGCCCATCCAGGGGACACATCTGTGCCCTGCTGCCTGGCAGCCTGGGGGACAATCCAGCACCAAAACTCAGCGTCACCTCTTGCTCACAGAAACTTTCCAGTCCCCTCTGCACTTCTCAGAGAGGGGCTGTCCCAGCCCTGTGGGCAGGAAACAGCCTCACCAGGCACAGGATCAGAGCATCCTCTGTCTGGTGGGGATTTGGGACACTCGGATTTGCCTTTGGTGCAGCCCCAGAATAAAGCCTGCCTGCCCATCCCTGGCAGATCTGCCTTGATGTGGCTGTCACTCTGATTCCTGTGGCTCAGCAGCTTTGCTGATTGCTTGAGAAAACACAGGTTTGTGCAGCTCCTGGTCCCTGAGCTCAGCCAGCCGTGCACTGCCTGCGGTCCTCTCCCTGCTGCTGCAGGGGACAGAGACACAAAACTCCCTTCCTGGCACGGGGAGACAATGGCATCACGAGTCAAACTCCTGGAAATGCACTCATCAAGACATTCCTGAAGCTCAAACAGCCCTTCCCCCTCTGCTCCTGCTGCCAGCCTGCATCCCTGACACCTGCTGACCTGCTGCCACCACCCCAGAGTCATCCCCGTGTCACCATTGTCATTACAGCCATGGAGCAAGCACTTCAGGCACAATGAATATTCATGCTGCCTCCCACAGCAGTGGACTTGGGGTCCCAGCACAGCACAAGCTCAGCAAAGCCTTCCCTACCCTCTCACAAGGCACTAAAGCGTGGGAGTTGAACAAGGATCACTATTATCCACTAAAGCACAGGATGAGCTTTGCAGGGACTGGGCAGGCTGGATGGTTTCCAGTTGCTGAAGAAGGCAAATAGTCCAGCCCCAGATCTCTCGTGCCAGATGTGTGGAGCATTTGCAGGCTTGAGAATGTGAAGACACCTTGTCCCCATCCTGAGAGGCAGGCAGTGCTTCTCACACACCCCCAGCAATGCCTCTTCCTCAGAGGCAGAGTGGCACTCTCAAACAATTCTCTTTATTTTCCTGAATTAGGCATTAAAAAAAGGCATTCTGAAGACAGTGCTTTCCTGCTAGGCCTTGCAGGCTGATAGAGAGAGAAGAGCTGGCAAAACTCAAGGAAGGCTGTCAAAAGGAATAAAGCAAAATAAACCCCTCACCTTAGAAGGAAACAGCCACAGCCTGGAACAAAGGAATAAAGTAAAATAAACCCCTCATCTTATAAGGAGTCAGCCACAGGCTCTCCACAGAGCAGCACAGACAGGGCTTTGCCTGGGGAGGGCTGACTGGAGTTCACAGAATCACAGAATCACAGAATTTCTAGGTTGGAAGAGACCTTCAAGGTCATCAAGTCCAACCCATGCTCTAACACCTCAACTAGACCACGGCACCAAGTGCCACATCCAGTCTTGTCTTAAACACATCCAGGGATGGTGACTCCACCACTTCCCTGGGCAGGCCATTCCAATACTTTATCACTCTTTCTGTGAAAAACTTTTTCCTAATATCCAACCTGTATTTACCTTGATGCAGCTTAAGGCTGTGTCCTCTCATTCTGTCAGTTGTTGCCTGGAGAAAGAGACCAACCCCCAGCTGACTGCAACCACCCTTCGGGGAGTTTTAGAGAGTGATAAGATCACCTTATGGTTCCCATTATGGAACAGAAGGGTGGTTACTGGGGATGAACTGGGCATCTTCCAGGGAGAAACATCCCAAGCCAGACACAATTCTGGGTGTTCCACATGGTCTGGAGCTTCCAGAAAAGTTTCCCACCCCAAAGACAAGGACCTCTTTGCATCTTATCACCACTCCTGATCTTCTACCTGACGATAACTCTTCTCTTCCAACCACATCCAAAGACAGACTGCATGTCTGTATCTTTGCTCTATCACAAGGGCTCCCCCAGCCCATCCCAGTCACACAAGCATGAATTTCCAGACCCAGCAGATTTTCAGCATTTACAGGATCTCCTTGGCCTGGGTTTCCTTTTGGTGCATCTCCTGAGGGAGCCTGTGCAGCTCTTCTGGAGTAGCACTGGAAGATCCCACAAGGAACAGCTACCAAGCTACCCAGACCTCAGTTTTGGGGACAACAAAATCTTCCAGGCTGGCAATGAAAGGGCCCCACTACGTCTTTACTGTGCCATTGCTTCCTGTGCCTCTGACCCTCACACCCAGAGCTGAGAGCTCCTCACAGCCAAGCCCGCTCACAGTGAGAGCTGCCTCAGCTCCAGAGCCAAGGAAACCCCTGTGGATCACAGCCTGTTGCTTCATGTGCTGTCAGAAAGGCACAGAGTGTCAGAAACCACCCAAAGGGCCAGGCCCTTGTCACGAACGATCCAGATTTATTGCTGCTCTCCTTCCCCAAGGGAGCTGGAAATCTCTCCGAGTGCCCTGGCTTCAGGGCAAGCCCATGAACTGCAGCTCCTCAAAGCCCACGTCCTGCTGCTCCACTTTCCAGCTCCACCCAGCCCCAGGAGCTCCCAGAGGTGTGGCATCCTCCTTTGCCTGCCAGTTCGGAGATAAACCTCCCCTCCTACGCCTTCCTTGGGAGAAAAAAAACCCGATTGTGGTGGAGGGGGAGAGCAGCATCCCCAGCTGCTGGGAGGCCACACCTGCAGGAGGGCACTGGAGAGGCACAGGGTGGGGTGAGAGGCTCGGGTGGAAAACCCAAGCTCCTCAAGATGACCCTGCTGGCCTCTCGCTGAGTGTGGCTCAGCTCCCAACACCTCCAACACAGCAGCATGGGGCCTGGAGCCACCTCACAGCCCCACAGCAGGATCCCCACGGCCTTGCTCTGCCCAGCGTGGCTCCTGTCCCTTCCCAAAGCTTCTGGGGCAGCTCTGCTGTTGTATTCCTCTGGGGAATGGTTTTCCCCCCAGAACCCCCTGAAGCCTGTGACCATGTAGTTTGAGCCTTCCTTCCTATCTTGACCCTATTGGCTCAGGTGCAGTTATCTTTCCTGAGTCAGAGACTAGATAAAGTCCTGTTCTTCCTTGTTCTCTCTCTCTCTTTCTCCCCTGGAACCCTTCGAGAATAAAGCCTTGGGCTGATCCCAGGGGGTGAGAGCCTCTTTTGGAATATTTACCCTGTTTCCATGAGATATTCCTCCAAAGCCCCTCAAGGAAAACTGAGCTAGCCACAGGGGCTCTGCCTCTTGCAAGGGGCTGTCAGCAGTTTGCAGATGGCGTGTCCCAGCCTGGGATCTGCAGGAAGGATGTTTATGTAACCCTCGGAAAACGCCGAGCGCAGCAGGACTGCCCGGGAATCCGCGCTCGGCCGCGGGAGCTGCTGGAGCTCTGGCAGCCACCTCAGCCCAGAGCTCTGCCCTTATAACTCACAATCACAAAAGGGCAAATTTCCTATTTGGTGGGAAACAGCAGAGCCCTCGCCATGCAAGATGTTCTTGTCCCTGGCAGATGCAGCTGATGAGCACGGTGCTCAATCCAAGCGGCCACTTCCAGCGCTTCCTGAGAGAGACCAGCTCCCCACAGAGGCAACTCTGCACCTCTGCTGGAAAACACCAGGTTTGCTCCTTGTTGCTGGTTTCCCTTTAATTCTTTTAAAGCCCAGTTTGCTTTCTGAGCCAGCAACAGGACTGAAACCCAGCCTGGCTTTTTTTTTTTTTTGCTTAAGTCCATGCAATACAAATGAGAGGGCTATGAAGGGAATGTTTTGGATGGGTTGTTTTTGATGGTGGATCTGACACATCTGCTTGAAAAAAGGAAATCTCATTTGTGAGCAGCAGCCTGCCTTGGAAAGCAGCTTTACAAATATCAGCAGCTCCTGATGTTAATTAACTTTGCTAACAATGAGAAAAGTACTAAAAGCACCCAAAAAAGCAGCAAAGAGCAAGTCAGGCAGCTGGGAGCCAACACCTAAAGAACCTGGAGGGAAACATGTGAGAGTCACTGGGAGCTGAGGGCCTCGGACAGGCAGAGGTGGGGATGGCAGAGGTACCTGGGTTTCTGATGGAGGTGATGCCTCCACACCTCATCTTCACCATCCTCACACAGATTTATCACACTCTGCACGTCCCCAGGCACTGCTGCCCTCCACCGTTCAATGCAATTCCTATTTAATATTTCAGCAGAGAAGGAAGCGTGAGAGACAGTTCAATGAACTCCAACAGCTTCTCCCAGGTGGCCAGAGGCAATTAGGGAACAGTCCTGCCTCTGCTGGTCCTTCCCAGCTGCAAAAGGTTGTGCATCACCAGCTGAAGGGATGCAGGGAGAAGCAGCAACACGAATTTCAGCTCAAAACACAGCAGGAACTTCTGGCAAAGTCCAGGCAACCTCTCCCCCCCGAAGCTATCCTGGGGTTCACACAAATCCTGGGGATTTGAAGCCAGCACGGTGGAGTTTGACAGGAAAAGCTGACACTTCAGAGGCACTCCTACATCAACAGCTCCAGCTTTTTCCTTCATGGGGAAATCTGTCAGCAGAATGTCCCATCACTGCCAAGGTGCCTTTGAACAGTGTGTCCAACACAGAGCAGGGTTCCCCACACAGTTCATGTCAGGCAGTGCTCCCTGCTGCTGGGGCACAGAGGGGCTCCCAGCAGGAAGAGAGCACTGACAGCCACCAAAACAACCTGCAGCCTTGCCCGAGAGGGAGCTGGCAAAGGGAAGGAGTGGGTGCTGGGGTTTGATGGATAATTAGTGCTGGAGGGTGAATCCTTCAGTGCAGAAAGGTGGGTGCCCTGCTGTCGGCCCATTGTTGGGGTTCACATCTCTCTGTCAGCAGCAAGCAGCAAAATTAAACCTTCCCTTGCTGTCACAGAATCACAAGTGGTTTGGGTTGAGGGGACCTTAAAGATCATTTCATATCAGCCCCTCTGCCATGGGCAGGGACACCTTCCACTATCCCAAGCCCCATCCAGCCTGGCCTTGGACACTTCTAGGGATGGAGCACACACAGGCTCTTGACAGAGGAGCAAATCCTGGGTGAGCAGGCAAACCTGAGCTTCACCAGAGACAGAGCAGGGGCTCTGCCAGCCTACACCGGGAAACTGCACACAGAGAGAGGAGGGGGAGGAAGGCAAGGAGCCAAGAGAGGGAGGGCTCAGGCTGAGACCCCACCCTTGCTGCTCAAACCCTCCTGATACCCCCCTCCTGCTGCCTCCGAGGCCCTTTTCTCCAAAATACCTTTTCTTCCTGCTGGCCTGCAGCACTTGTGTGATTCCCACAGCTCTGTGGCAGCCCTTCAGCCCCCACAACCAAATCACCCACTGTCAAATATCCCCTTCCTCCACCCCCTGTGCCTCTGGCTGTCACCCTCTGCCCTTGTGCTGGGCAAGATAAAGTTTCCTCTCCAGCTGCAGACAAAGGGCCAGTCTGAGCAGCCTTGAGATGAAGAGGGAGCTGTGGAGCTGCCACAGAGGTGAGCAGAGGACACCAGAGGTGGGTTTTACTCAATCTGGGGACCAGCCATGAGATGGAGAGCAGTGTGAGCACCCCAGCTGCTGCACAGCCCTGCTGCACAGGTGTGCCCACAGCAAGGCAAGACCAGTGCCTCGGCACAACCTCCTGCTGTGTCATTTTAGGGCAAGGCCAGGAGCAGGAACCAAAGCACACAGCTCCACCAGTGCTCAGGGAACATCCTCCCCTGGCCTCACAGCACAGCCAGCACAGAGCCCAGCACCACCAGGAACACCAGTTACTGGAGTAACTGGAGTAACAACAGTCACTGGAACACCAGTAACACCAGTAACACCAGTAATACCAGTTACTGCAGCAAACAGTCACTGGAACACCAGGAACACCAGGAACACCAGTAACACCAGTTACTGCAGCAAACAGTCACTGGAACACCAATTACTGCAAAAAAACAGTCACTGGAGCACCAGTAACACCAGTTACTGGAGTAACTGGAGTAACAACAGTCACTGGAGCACCAGTAAGACCAGTAACACCAGTTAATGCAGCAGCCACTGGAACATCAGGAACACCAGTTAATGCAGCAAAAAGTCACTGGAGCACCAGTAACACCAGTAACACCAGTTACTGCAGCAAACAGTTACTGGAGCACCAGTAAGACCAGTGAGACCAGTAACATCAGTTTCTGCAACAAACAGTCACTGGAGCACCAGTGACACCAGTAACACCAGTTACTGGAACAAACGGATGAGCAAAGGGAAGAGAGCCCCAGAGGACAACCAGCTTCTCCAGGCTTCCAGAGGCTTCTCCAGGGTGTCTCAGGGGCTGAGGAGGCCCAGGAGCAGGATCCAGGAGCAGCCCCTCTGGATGGAAACACCGCCCACAGCACCGGGCTCTGCTGCCGAGGGGAGCGGGGAGGGAAGGGTTTCCTGGTCCGTGGCCAGCACTGCTGTTTATGGAGGATATGCCTTCCCCAGGGTGTGTTTCAACAGAGAGCACGGGACTCACAATTTCATAGCTCACTTTCCCTCTCCACCCACTGGGAACTTCTCATATTTTCTGGGGGGAAAAAAAAAAATCACACCCCAAAACAACCAACAGCTCGCCAACCTCGGTGGTTTTCCAACCAGGCTCCCTCCCCTGAGGAGCAGCTGTCAATACAGAGATCAGCAAGGGCTTTTCAGGCAGCTAAAGTCAGGTTTGACCAGTTCTCCACTTGAATGGATCAAAGAATGCAAGAAAGGGGAGAACTGGGAAATAGTTTAGGTGCTGAAGCCCTCTTCATGGCCCAACAGCTTATCTGCTCTCGAGGTAGGCTGCTTTGCCTCTATCTTGATAAATCTGTGAACAATTAAACACAAACTCTCTTGGTGAGTGTTCCTGGAGTGGCAGCTCCAGCCTTGTCACTTTACAGAGCCAAGAAAAGCCACAGGGGGAAGGGGAACAATTAAGCAAAACGAAATGTTTCAGGGATGGGCAGAGAGAACTGGGGGAAATGGTAGGACCATCCTGATTTCCAGGGAAAGAGAGGGCCAAGTTTAAATACTTCAGCAGAAAACAGCAGGGAAGGGATGACCAGATTTTTGTGCTCTTCCATCTCCCCAGGGAACACAGGAGATCAGATGGCTCTTGCTGATGAGAAGGGCAGGCAAGGGACACATCAGCCAGTGCTGTGGCTGTGAATCTGGCCCTGGCAGCACCAGCATCTCTCCAGAGGAAGTTCTGCCTGTGCCAGCCACGCCTTCAATGCCTGAGGAATGGGCACTGCCAGCAGAGAATAAACCCCATGCTCTTGCTCTTTGGCCCACACCTCCCAGCACAGACAGATCCAGTGAGAACAACTCCAGCCTGATGTCCACCTACACCCCAGCTCCACATCTCCAATCAGCACCAGCTGTTGTATTGCACTGAGTAGTTTTGTTATGTTTGCACTGGGTGTTTTGGGTTATGTATATATATGTATAAACCCACACAAAATGTTGTACAGCACTGCCTTTCCCAGAAATCCCTGCACACCCCTCACCTGACACCACCTGTGCCTCACCTCCCCCTGGGTCAGTCCCCATTGACCCCTCACTTCCCCCATCCTCTTCCCAAATTGCACAAAACCGCTCCCAGCCACCTGCTTGGGCTCTTACTCTGGTCAGGACCCCAAGGTGCAGGTTCTGCATTAAACTGTGGGACTGCTCCTGAGACTAAGAACTCCTTTTGTCTTTTGTCTTTGTCCTGGCCTCAGTTTCCCCTCTGAGGATTCAGTGCCAGCCTGCCAGGGCACTCAGGGCTGCAGGAACCGAGGCAACCAGCTACTACTGCCCACAGCCCGAGGGAGCCCCATCCCAGCCCTGCCTGGGGTGCTGACAATGCCAGGGTCCCACCACCAGCCCTGCCACCACAAACCCCTGGCAGCTGCCTTGCAGGGGATCCTCAAGTGCCAAGGGAAAGCAGGAGGCATCCACCTCATTTTCACAGAATTTTTAGGTTGGAAGAGACCTTCAAGATCATCAAGTCCAACCCATGCTCTAACACCTCAACTGGACCATGGCACCAAGTTCCAGATCCAATCTTTCCTTAAACACATCCAGGGATGGTGACTCCACCACTTCCCCAGGCAGGCCATTCCAACACTTTATCACTCTTTCTGCGAAAAACTTCTTCCTGATATCCAACCTGTATTTCCCTTGGTGCAGCTTAAGACTGTGTCCTCTCCTTCTGTCAGTTGTTGCCTTTTTTTTCTTTTTTCCACCGGGGAAGTGAGAGCACACGTGGTGAATGATTCACAACAAGGGACTCGGTGCAAGAGCAGGAAGAGGAGCTCCGACGGCCCCGCTTCAAAGTGCCACGAGATCATTCCCTCCTGCTGCTGCTCAAATCCTGACTCACCAGTAAATAAAAGCCGTGCCAAAAAGCAAATCTGTTCAGGAGAGGAGAACCCTGATGCTTTTAGGAGAGGGGCACCCCTATGCTTTATGCATTTTTTTTTTTAATATTTATCACTGCTGTGCCCTGTGCACCGTAGTGATAAACGTTGTCCATTCTAATAAATAAACCCCCTCCCTGTAAGGACATAAATCAGAATTTACTGTCTTGGGTTCTAAACCTCGGCAGTTATTTGCTTTTACAGCCAGACAGAACCTTTCAGAGGTGAAATCCAAGCAGGACACCGAGGGTGAAGGGAGGTCCCTGGGGCGGGGGAGAAGCGCTGCAGATGGCAGGGGGAGGCTGGAAGGCGGCTGGAGCAGGGATTGCAGGCAGCCCTGGCAGCTCCGGGGGCTGGGCAGGGAAGGTGGCAGTGCCCACCTCATCCCTGCAGCCCCCGGGTGGGGTGAGCCAGGGGCGTCTGCATTCCCCCGAGCGCCTCAGCACCGCTCCCCGCGGCCGCGCATCCCTGTCCCGCACTGGCGACAGTGACACGAACTCAGCAGCCGTGTTCTGCTCTCAGTACCCGTGTCACACACTCGGGACCCGTGTCACATACTCGGGACCCGTGTCACATACTCGGGACTCGTGTTCTGCTCTCGAGATCCATGTCACACACTCGGGATTGGTGTTCTGCTCTTGGGACCCGTGTCACACACTCAGGACCCGTGTAAGACACTCACGACCCCTGTCACACACTGGAGACCCGTGTCACACACTCGAGACCCGTGTCACACACTCGGGACCCGTGTCACACACTCTGGACCCGTGTTACACACTCGGCACCCGTGTCACACACTCAGGACCCGTCTCACACACTCGGGACCCGTGTCACACACTGGGGACCCGTGTCACACACTCAGGACACGTCTCACACACTCAGGACCCGTGTCACACACTCAGGACCCGTGTCACACACTCGGCACCCGTGTCAGACACTCAGGACCCGTGTCACACACTCAGGACCCGTGTCACACACTCGGGACCCGTGTCAGACACTCAGGACCCGTGTCACACAGTCAGGACCCGTGTCACACACTCAGGACCCGTGTCACACACTCGGGACCCGTGTCAGACACTCAGGACCCGTGTCACACACTCGGGACCTGTCTCACACACTCGGGACCCGTCTCACACACTCGGGACCCGTGTCACACAGTCAGGACCCGTGTCACACACTCAGGACCCGTGTCCCCGGAGCTGTCGCCCCCGCCCGGCCCCCGGCATCCCGCTCCCAGCCCCGGCACATCCCTGGGGATGGGGATGGGGATGAGTCAGCGGCAGTGACAGACCCGTGAGTCAAAGGGATGACGGCCGCAGCCTCCGGGCATGCTGACACATCCGCCCTTCGCTGGAAAGCAGCGCCCAGGACGGTGGGATGCAGCTGCTGAAGGGCAGAGTGACCCTGATGCTTTGGGGTGGCTACCTAGACCAGAGGCTAGACAGGGGATGGAGGATAAAGTGGGTATTTCTTAAAGTGGGTATTTATTAAATTGGGTATTTATTAAAGTGGACATTTATTAAAGTGAGTATTTATTAAAGTGAGTATTTATTAAAGTGGGTATTTATTAAAGTGAGTATTTATTAAAGTGAGTATTTATTAAAGTGGGCATTTATTAAAGTGAGTATTCATTAAAGTGAGTATTCATTAAAGGCCTTCAGCAGATTCACCTTTAGCAGTCAGAAACCTCCCAGAGGCTACACCCAAGATGGACAATGGTCACTGCCAGGGATCAGGCACCCAGAAAACACCCAGAAAACACCCACCAAGCACACCTCCCTGCCCCCCAGACCCCTCATATCAGCTTCTCTTATCAGCAAAGCCTGTGACACCAAGGCCCCTCCATCCCCATGAGCAAGACATGGAAGCACAAAACCCTGGAAAGAAAAAAAAAAAAAAGCATCTGAAACTAATAAAACTAATAGAGAACCCACATCCTGCAGCCTTGGGGAGGGAAGGAGGAAGTGCTACATGCAGGCAGGCAGTGCCAGCTGGCAGGGCTGGGCTGCTGCCATCAACAGATGCTGGCCCAGGTTGGGATGCTGTGAAATCAGGGAGAGAATATGTAATTTCAGAATCTATGGACCAATTCCTTCACAAGCAGCCACACCAGAGGGTGCCCACACCTCTGTGCCTTGCCCCAGTGGGATTCTGAGAAAGATCAGACAACAAAAGGATCGAATTATGAGTATTTGTCTGCTCCAAAGTGCCAGAGACCAAACTTGCATTGTCCTGATAATATGGTTGGATTTTTCTGTGAAATGCAACCCCACCATTATTTCCACAGCCTTGAGTTACAGCATGGCCAAAGCTGCAAGCTGGAGATGCTGCAGTGCCAATGGCAGGCTCCCCCTGCATCCAACTGGCCTCACTGGAAACCAGAATTTCCTTCACTGGAAACCAGAATTTTGCTTCAAAAACTACTTTGTAACTGCTTTGTAACAACTTCAGTTTGTAAGCTACCTGGTAATGATGCAATCACAAAATTAATGCAGATCTGTTCGTGCAGCACCGACTTCACACGGGGGAAAAAAAAAAATCTTTGTTTTGATACAAGAAAGACATTTTTTACAGGGAGGACAGTCAGTCACTGGAACAAGCTCCCCAGGGACATGGTGGAGTCCCCACTGCTAGAGGTTTTCAGGATGTGATTGAGCACTGAGCTAGGTAATCTTATTTAGGTTCCCTTTCCCACAAAAGGCTGGGCCAGGTGATTTTTGGCATCCTTTCCAACTTGGGCTGTCATTCCACGAAAAAAAAAAAAACCAACACACTCTGGGATTTATTGTGTGATTATTTGCTTGTAAAACTAATGCATTTTATTCACCTGTAAACCCCTGCCCATTCTCCCCCCAAGCCACAACCCAGAGCTGTTTATAAGTCTCTAAGAACACTCTTGGCATCAGCCACCCAGAACTCTGTTAAACCTCACACTGAAGGGCTCTTTCACTTCACCTGCCCTCAAACAGCAGCTCCATCCTGCAGCACAGGCTCACAGTTGCCCCATGGCAGGGAAGCAGCACCTGGCTACAGCATAAATCAATTTAAATCAATGCAGAGATTTGTCCTGGGTACAGGATAAATCAATTTAAATCAATGCACAGATTTGTCCTGGCTACAGGATAAATCCATTTAAATCAATGCACAGGTTTGTCCTGGGTACAGGATAATTCCATTTAAATCAATGCACAGGTTTGTCCTGGGTACAGGATAAATCAATTTAAATCAATGTACAGGTTTGTCCTGGGTACAAGATGAATCAATTTAAGCCTGAAGTGCTGCAGGACAGGGTGGGCCATGCCCTGCTCAGCCATGGGGAAATCAAGTTTTCAGTGCTGGTCCTTAGGAAGGGAGAAGCTGCCTTTGCAAACAGACACTGCTGGGAAGAAGCCCCAAGAACAGAGCCCAAGAAACTTCTTTCAAATGGGTCAGGATCCATGGGCAGTGGTTAAACAGGCACACAAAGGATGCTGTCTCTATCAGCTGTCCAGAGCAGGCACCAAGCACTGAACAGCCCAGGTGGAACAGCTCCAGGTCCCACTCACAACCGTGTTTTAGGGACTCTCCTCACTGCAGTGCCAGAAACAGCTCCGAGCTCCCAGCTGCAGTTCTGCAACTCCTCCAACTAGCAGGGAGCTTCAGCAGAGACCCAAACAGCAGATCCTCACCCCCAAATCAAAGGGGAACAGCAGCACAAACACTTTTTTCCCCCAGAACTTACAGAGCATCAGAGGCAGAGCAGGGGATTTCCCCTACATTTTCTCATGGGGCTTGCTGCCCATGGGATGCCAGGGAGCCCTGAGCCCAACACAGCACAGGGCACCCACTGCTCTCTAGCAAATCCCTCTGTCCACGAGCTGCAGCTGTGTGGAAAAGCCAACAGGACTCAGAGATTGTGCTTCTGAGCTCATCAAGGCAACACGAGACATGTGTTGACCCAGACATACTTCCCTAACTACGTACTCGCCTCTGCTCAGCATTATGGTATGCTGGACCTTGGAAGAGCCCTGACTCGCATGAGAAATGTCCTCCCTCACCCCAGCAGCATGGGAATTGCCTCGCTGGGAGGCTCTGAGCCATCCAGCAAAAGTCAAAAATCTGCAAAGCAGCTCCAGGATCTGCAAAGCAGCTCCAGCCCCCGGGCTTGGCCGGGTTCAGCAGAGCGGCCTGGAGCAGCGTCACCTGGGCTGTCAGGCCAGAGATGAGTTGTGCCCCACAACGGGGCTGTATTTAAGGGAGATGAGCAGAAACTTCCAGCAGATTTAAAGAGCAGACATCAGGAAATGGATAATGCTTCATACCTTGACATGCCTCAGACAGCCCCGGGAATGCGTCCGCCGGCCAGGCGGGAGCGGCGGCCAAAGGGGCTGGGAGCAGCACGGGGCTCTCTGCAGGCACAGAGCCTGCAGAGGCAGCTCCAGAGCCCCCCAAAAAACCCAGAGCCTTCCCTGAGGGACACAGCAGGGAGCTCCTGTTCGCTGAGACAGAAGCTGCAGCCGCAACAGGCTGCTGCAGAAGACGTGCAATGGAGGCGCAGGTGGTTTTTACAGGGCAGCAGGAGATGGGGTCAGCACCAGGCAGTGGGACACTGAGAACACACAGAGGGCTGAGGACACACAGGGGAAGGTGTCCCTGAGAGCCAGGGCTGGCTGAGTGCACTGGGATGTGACAGGAGGTGGAACCGTGCAGGCTGTAAACACACAGCCCCGGTGTCCCACGTGTGGTGTGTTGTAAGCCAGAGGAAAAAGGAAAATGCCTGGCAAATAAGTTGTGTAGCTGGGAGAAAGCACTGCAAAGAGGCATGTCAGGCTTTTATCTGCCGTTTCCTAGGAGTAACAGGGAAACCTGAGACAGGAAAGATAGCTGAAGTCATCAGAAGCAACCTCAGCCCCTCTGTCCTGACACACACCTTTAGAAGATTAACTTTTATTCAAAAAATGAAGAAACATGTACGTCCCCTCACACCTCCAGCAATCACAAACAGCACCCCTGCTTTCCCTTCCTCTTCCTCAGTCCAGGCATGTGGTGCTCCCCAGGCAGGACTGAGAACACCAAAGATATTCTGTTGTGACCACACAGCCCCTGCAAACCACACACTGCGGTCAGGGGCTGTGTCCCTGCTGCTCAGGATGGATAAAACCATGTCAGACTAAGGATATTACACACAGGCAGACCTGTAGTGGGTGTAACTGAAGGATCCAGAGTGATCCCCAATGGGTTAATTAACCCTTTCTCTTCCCTCGATGCACCTACAGCCCCCATGCCTGGCTCTGCCCCTCACTGCAGCCAGGGGTCATGATCACACCTTCATCATCATCATCTGTTAACTCTTCCAAATGAGCTTTCCCGGTGCAACTTCAGAGGTGACATGAATCATTTCCCTGGGAGATCAGCCATCCTTTCCCATCACGGCTGCACCCATCCTCTCACCCCACCACGGCAGGAACCAAATCCTCTCTGCTCAGGGAGTTGCAGACCCTTCCTTTTCTATTAGGAAGAGGCCAGAGGCCCCGCGGCGTTCACAATTAAAGGTTTGTAGAGCGACCCGAGCTAGTCAAAGGGACCGGCCGCTAGGGAAAGACAGGAGAGCCATCTCCAGGCCACTGCCACCAGCGCAGCCAGGCACGGAGGGACAGAGCCCCCAGCACAGCTCCCAGCCCCAAAACCAGAGCAGAGGCACGCCCGGAAACAAATCCATTCAGACTCAGTGCTTTTCATGCTTTCGTAGCTTTCAGAAATGTGTGAGAAATGAGTTAACTGGGTTAGAAGGGACACACAGGTTCTGTGAGGTGGTGTTCCTCCTGCCAGCAGACACGGGCATCACCCGAGGTTGGCACCTTGTTGCAGAGCAGGCAGCTCCTCGCTGCCCCACAGCTGGCAGTCAGCCTGGCACAGACCTGCAGCCTCACCTCACACCTTCTGTGCCTTCCCCTGAAGCTCGAGGTGTTTGTCACCCCCTGGGAAGGGACCCCAGGTCAGGGACACGGCTCTGGGAGGAAAGCCCGAGCTCTCTCCGGGCAGAGGACAAGGCCAGGGGACATGCCCAGCCCAGCAGCTGTGGGAAAGCAGACCTCAAAGAGGAGGCCAGGCCCAGTTCCCACCCACCCTGGAGTGCCCTCATCCCATCCAGCAGCCCTACACACAGCTCAGGAGTCAGCTCTTCCCACCCACAGCCAAGATTAATTAAAAGCATGTTTAGGGCCAGAGCAGTGGCTGGGACGTGGCCCCCAGCGTGGCACGGATCTGCTTTCATCCAAAGCATCTCTCAGTCAGTCAGCAAAGCCAGGGCCCAGCCCTCCTGCTGGCTGTGACTGAGCCCTGCTCCCTGCTCCTCTCCTCCACCAGTGCAGCAGTGCCAGAGCCCCCTTGGGACCCTCAGAGCACATCAGCAGGAGCAGGGTGAGCTGAGCTCCTCTCCCTGTGCACCCACACTGGGCCGTGGATCTGGGAGTCAGCAGCACAGCCTGGTGATGTCAGAATCACAGAACCACCTAGGCTGGAAAAGACACCTCCAATCATCCATTCCAACTATGATTTGTCACTTCTGTGCCCAGAATCCTTTCAAGAACAGTTTTGCCACAGGTGGTTTATCATTCCCTCCACTGATAAACCCAGCTGAGCAGCTTTCCCTGCCTGTGCTGACCCCTTCAAGCAGGGGCCTGTGGAGCAGACCAGAGACCAGACTTCCAGGCCATCCATCCTGTACTTCATGCCAAAGTCAGGTGTAACAAACACCACTGGGATGGTCTGCACCTTTCCAAGGTCCCACACAGCGTGTGAGTGAGGGCAGAGAGGTTCTGTTCTCCTCAGCTGAAGGCACACACCACATTTATTACACCTGGCCCAGGGCACCAGGCACAGCCAGGTGCCCTGCCTGCACCCCAGGCTCAGCCACCCATGGAAAAGGCAGTTCCAGCTCAGTGAAACACAGATGCACTTGGACATCTGTTTGTAAACGTTGCTCCAGGGCATCAGCAGGAGCTCCTGCACCTTTGCACAAAGATGCTCTGGGGTTCCTGTGTGCTGCACACCCCGGGGGCAGTGACAGCCAGCCCGGGCACCAGGGCTCTGTGCTCCGTGCACAGCCCGAGGGTGGAGAGATCCCCACCTTTGGTGCTCCTTCAGAACAAGAAGCCCTGGGTCACATCACCTTTCTCCCCAGCCACCTTCTGCAGAGCTGCCCAGCACCTCTGTGAGGAGGGAGTGGACCCAGCACTGCACCACGGATGGGACCAAAGCTCCCTGTCACCCCCTTCTGTCCCACATGTCCCTGCCCTGGTGGCACAAGCTCTGAAACACCCACCCGGCCCTGAGTTACAAGCAGCTCTCAGGAATGCTTTGAAGTGGCTCAGACCAGAGGAGAAAGCACAAGCCAGAGAGATCTGGGACAGAGGGATGGGAAGAAGAAGGAATGCAGGATGCTGCCGCAGGTAAATCCTCATCCAGGGGCACCGGGATGTGCTCCCAGCACATCCCTGCACGGGGCACGGTGGGTCTGGAACAGGCCAGCCGTGGGAGCAGCCTTCCCCGGCCACAGCCTCGCTCCACCCTGGCTTGAGCGCTTCCTCTGCTCCCTGTGGTTTCCCTCCCAGCGCCGATGCCCGGCGGCCGCACGGGAACGCCCAGGACAAGAGGCCTGGAGCCGCAGGAGGGTGAGCTGAGCTGAGCTGAGCTGAGCTGAGCTGAGCTGAGCTGTGCCATGGGAGGAGGGAGAGACCCACTGGACCCACCAGTTTGGGTGCAGACACCCAAATCTCCCTGCTTGTCTTATCCTGCTCACCCTGCTCATGCACAGAGGGGACACATCCTGTCCCCTGCTCACACACAGAGAGGGGACACAGCCTGTCCCCTGTTCATGCACACAGAGGGGACACAGCCTGTCCCCTGCTCCCCCTGCTCACACACAGAGAGGGGACACAGGCTGTCCCCTGCTCATGCACACAGAGGGGACACAGGCTGTCCCCTGCTCCCCCTGCTCACACACACAGAGGGGACACAGGCTGTCCCCTGCTCATGCACACAGAGGGGACACAGGCTGTCCCCTGCTCCCCCTGTTTATGCACAGAGGGGACACAGGCTGTCCCCTGCTCACCCTGCTCACCCTGTTCACCCTGCTCACACACACAGAGGGGACACATCCTGTCTCCTGCTCACCCTGCTCACCCTGCTCCCCCTGTTCATGCACACAGAGGGGACACAGCCTGTCCCCTGCTCCCCCTGCTCCTCCTGCTCCCCCTGCTCATGCACTCAGAGGGGACACAGCCTGTCCCCTGCTCCCCCTGCTCCTCCTGCTCCCCCTGCTCATGCACACAGAGGGGACACAGCCTGTCCCCTGCTCTCCCTGTTTATGCACAGAGGGGACACAGCTTGTCCCCTGCTCACCCTGCTCACCCTGCTCACACACACAGAGGGGACACATCCTGTCCCCTGTCCCTGTCCCCTGTCCCAGCCGCAGCCACCCCCACCCCAGCAGCTCCACGGACCCTGGAGCAGCTCTTGGAACCGCTCAGCCCCGCGCCACTGGGCGGGAATTGCGGGGGAATTCAATGGAATCATTCCCTGCTCTGCCTTGCCCTCCCTCCAGCCTCTCCCCCCAGGCACGGCCAGCAAGGTGAAGCCCAGCAGAAAGCCGGGACCAGCCATGGAACAAACACGCAGGCAGCTCCAGCCCAGCCAGGAGAGATGGGAGGGCAAAAACAACCCAGGGAAGAGAGTTTGGGCAAGCGGGAAAAGCTCCGCCACAACACACAGACACAGCACACACACACACACACACACACACACACACACACACACACACAGAGCACACACACACACGCAGCCAGGAGCCAACCTTCAGAGCAGAACCGCGTCTCCATGCCAAGAGCTCGGCGATTTTCCTGCCTCCCTCTCTCTCCCCGGCTCGCAGCTCTGAGCTAACAGGCTCAGCATTCATCCCCCCGCGCCGTGCGGCACATGGGAGCCCAGGGGGGGAGAGAGGGGCTCAAATGAAATCCAGACCTGGAAAGCAGTTCCTTCTTTCCGCCCCCCCCCCCCACTCCCCTCCCTCTGCTTCCCCCCTTTCGCCCCCCTCCCGGCTTCTGCTGGAATCACCGTCTGTCTCCAGGGGCTCAGGAGGATGGGAAAAAAAAAAAAAAAAAAAAGGAAGGAAAAAAAAAAAAAAAAGAAATGCAGAAGGGAATCACTGCAGAAAAAAAAAATAATAATAATTAAAAAAAGGGAAATAAATAAAGGAATCGGCTGAAATCCACCCGGAGCGGGGCTGTTCCTTTTCTCAAAGTGCAGAAGCTGCTGCAATGGCAGGAGGGCAGGGGCGGAATATAACATGTTAAAAGATCAATAGCCTACCTGAAATCCGGTCCCTCTCCATTACTACGGGATATATTTAGCATCCGCGTGTCACGGCCGTCCCTTTTTTCGGTGGCGTCCCCTTCTTTCCCCCACTCTCCCTCCCTCCTTGCCTTGCCTCCTCCTCCTCTTCTTCCAAAAAAAGCTCTTTGTCTGGTCTAATTTCTTCAATCTGTTGCAATCATGAATGCATCCAAATTACCACATTTCCATGTGCTGATCATATGTTTGTGCTCCAAACTGAAGTAGCTTTGTCTCTTTGAAACGAAAAAGAAGAGCAAGAGAGAAAGAGAAAGGAGGAAGGAGAAAGGAAAAGGGGGTACATGACCCGAAAAATCCTGTAACTCCCTGAAATACTCCAGCAGGCGCAGGAAAAACTGGAAATCCCGAGTCCTCTGTAAAACAGTCTTAAAGCTACAGCATGCGAGTGTCCGGGGGAACGCTCCAGCCTCCACAGCTCCCTCTTAATATCCACCAGGAGATGCTTAAGGAACTTGGCTCCTCACAACAACAGAGCGAACAACTCATCCAGCTTCTCAAATCTCTCTCTCCCCACTTCCCCGGCCCGATTTTCCTGCTATTTCCTCTGTCCCCTCCTCCTTCCTTGGCTCCAGCGTTTTAAAAGAGCGCAGATCCCGCACGCTCCCCTCCCTTTTTGCCAGGTCTGAAGTTTCGATTCATGCATAAACTATTCGGCTGATGAAGGCTGACTTCATTCCAGGCTCAGCATCACGGGCTGCTGCTGCTGCTGCCGCTGCCGCTGCTCCCAGCCCGGCACACGCTGCCCGCTCCTGCGCAGCCCCTCGGGGGCTTCCCCGCCGGCCCTGGCACCGCTTCTCCCTCCTCCCCACCGCAAAGCAGCCAGCAGCACGATTCCCGAGCCTGCCAGGAGCCAGAGTGAAAAAGTCTCTGCCCCGGGCAGGAACTCTGGGTCTTCTCCCCGGTGCGGCGGTGGAGTTGAAGGTGGGGTTTGGTTGGAGAGATTTTTTGGGTTTTTTTTCCCTCCGTGTGATGCCCGGACAGGGAGCAGAGGGAGGAGAGGAGCCCTGCAGAGAGCCTGGTGCCCGATGCTGCTGTGCCCGGAGGGATGGATGTGCGGAGATGGGCTGGCGCACACGGAAACTTCCACTTGGCCGCCGGCCCGGGCAGGCAGCGGGGACACGGCGTTAGCACCTCCAGCAGGGGCTGCCCGCTGCCCCAACACCCTGCACCACCCTCCCGAGTCACCCGGCACCGATTCCTGTCCGTAATCACCCAGGCAGATGCAAGGGCACAGCCTCCATCCCCGGAGCTGGCAAAGAAATTGCTCGGCCCCCCCTGGCAAGGCGAGGCGAGGAGGGAAGGCAGAGCTGTTCCACAAGCCAGGTGTGCTGACACCACCCCCGTGTGACCAGCACGGCCCAAGGGACAGGTTTTGCCCCAAAAAAAGCTCACAAGTTCACACGGAAAAATCCGAGAGTGGCGGCTGTGACACAGCCTGGCACTGCTGTCACGCCACGGGGCAGGAGGACAGGTCACTGCCCAGCTGGATGAATAAACCAACAAGGAAAGGCTGCAGGCGCTGCAGAAACCTTTGGGCAGCCTGGGCTTACATCCTGCCACCCTTCAGCACTGAGGGTTCCTCCTGCTCAGCAGCCGATGCAGCTGAGGCATCCTCAGAGCAGAGGGAGGAGCACAGCCAGCACCCAGCTGTGGGGCCAGCACCCAGTTGTGGGGCCAGCACCCAGTTATGGGGCCAGCCCAGTTGTGGGGCCAGCACCCAGTTGTGGGGCCAGCTCAGCCCCAGGGCCAGCACCCAGCTGTGGGGCCAGCATCTAGTTGTGGGGCCAGCCCATCCCCAGGGCCACCACCCAGCTATGGGGCCAGCACCCAGCTGTGGGGCCAGCCCCCAGCTGTGGGGCCAGCCCAGCTGTGGGGCCAGCATCCAGCTGTGGCGCCAACACCCAGCCCCAGGGCCAGCATCCAGCTGTGGGGCCAGCACTCAGCCCTAGGGCCAGTACCCAGCTGTGGGGCCAGCCCAGCCCCAGGGCCAGCCCTGCACACCCCAGCAGGCAGCAGGGAGCCGGAGGTACACAACCCCAGGACATCCCAGCCCTTGGGGAAGTTTCTCTCCAATGCCTTTCTCTCCCCCAGCACGTTTTTCCCTGGGCAGAGGAGCTCAGATCCCTTCCCAAATCCCCTTCATTCACCGTTTGCTAGCTGGGCTCTGCTGCTGCCACAGCCCAAGGCGCTGGAGGGGACAATAAGCGACGTTTTCCCATTAACAGGCTCAGACCACGCTTCCTGCTCGGGACCTCAAAGGTGCTGAACACAAAACAAGGGCGCGGGGGAGCTGCACAGGCCGGTGGAGCACAAACCCCACTGCACTGCCTCCAGCAAGCCTCATGGCCAAGCTCCAGAGGCTGGAGAGGAAGGGAAAAACCCCTCCAGGGGAAGTGTGGAGAAAGGAAGAAGGTGAATGGAAAGGAAGAAGGGATGGGGGCAGCATGCATTTTAGCCTCCAGACTTTAACCCATCAAGACCCAGGTGGCTGGAGAGGCAGGAAAAATGGGGATTCAGCTGGTTCTTTTACAGGTTATCTCAGCTATCAGCACCACTGGGTATCCGGGAGGAGAGCACAGAGGGAGGACAGTGCAGCAGAGCGCAGCATTCCTAAATCAAATTATGTTTAGTGAAGCATTTTCACATCAGGAAACGCAGGTCCAATCAAGTGGTCCAACTCAATCAAGTGTCACTCCACTACATTCCTCAGCTGTGCACTCAAGGCACCCACGCTCGCTCCTTCCCCTGTGAGCAACACGCAGCTCTGCTGGGAGCACGTGGGAGCCCCTCAGCCCCGTGCCAGGCTGCCCAGAGCCCACATGACAGCGTTACACAAGTGCCCTGTGTGTGTGTGTGTGTGTGTGTGTGTCCCTGCAGGAATCAGGCACCTGAGCTGGGAGCAGCCCTCCTGCTTTAACTTCTCGCTGCCCAGAGTGGGATCACGGAGCTGTGCTGGCAGAGGGTGTTGGAGAGGATGAAGTTGCTAGGCCCTGCAGAGATGATTTATTAGTAAAAGATTCTAAGAGTATGAAACCTACAAGAGGAATAGAATTAAAAGCAAAATTTGAACTGTAAGAGGCTGGGCAGGAAGAAGGTGATTCGGTTAGCTGAAAAGACTTGGCTGGGTGAGTCAACGACACCCCTGCCAGGACAAAAGGATGAATAAAGGGTTGGACCTTCTCAGGTATCAGGGAAAAGGTGGTTTTTCAGGATTTTGGGATGCAGAGTAGTATTGTAATGTTGTAGTTCCCATAGGCTGTATGTAGATTCTGTAGGTTTTGTATTTTGAGGTGATTGGTCAATGCTCATTAGAATACTCACGATAGAAAGGGTTAAAATGGAATGTAACAGGTAAAATCTCTCTCTTGCCCTCTTTGCACTCCTGCTCTCTTGCTTGCTCCTGGATCCCTGTCCCTTTAGACCTATGGACTCTTCCCCAGTTAGGCTGCCTCCCCACGACCAATAAACCACGACCAATAAACCACGGCCAATAAACCACGTGTCCCAAAGAGCATCCTGGTCTTCAGATCATCTCTCTCGTTGGACACCACCAGCGTGCTTTCTAATAGAGGGGACTCTCCAAGCTGGCTGGTGACCTAGAGCTGCACCCTCTGCTGCTTTGCCCTGCTGAGGAAAAGGGCCCTGTGTGATGAAGGGACACGTGTGGAGCGAGGGTTTGTCCCCAGGGGAGGCTCTGGCAGGAGAGCTGCACAGCTGGGGTGAGCAGTTCGGTGCCTCAGACAAAGGGGAACAGAGGGCTGCCCGAAGAAATCCCTGTGACCTCATCTCAGGACACATCCAGAGCCATGAGGCCGCAACCACGGGCTCCAGTTAACCCCTCCACAGCTGCTCCACCGCAGTGAAAGGCACCTCTGTGCTCCAAACACAGAATGCCAGCAGAATTAGGGTTGGGGAAGAGCTCCAAGAGTTCATTGAGTCCAAGCATTAGCTGCTCACCACCAAACCACGGCCTTGGGTGCCACACCCACATGACTTCTGAGCATTTCCAGGGATGGTAATTCCACACCTCCTTGGGCAGCCTGTTCCAATGCCAGACCACCTTCCCAGTGAAGAAATTTTCCCTGATATCCAATCTAAGCCAGCCCTGGTCCCTTGAGGACATTTCACCACACACCGAAGGGATGCTGACACGGCAGTGCACGTTGTGCATCCCCCTCACTGTGGGAATACACAGGACAGAGAGTAAATAATATGCTGTTTTAGCTAAATCAGTCAACTCTACCCCCTCATGGACCCTCTCCTTGTGTTCCCCTTGCCAGGGAAGTTCCTTCCTCTTTAGCAAAAACTGAGTTGTAGGCTGGAAATTAATCAAAGCACAGAGCACAGACTTATAAGTTGTCTGTATGATCTTTAACCAGATTATTGTAATGAAAAATTATTCACCTTCCTGAAATAGGATATAAGCTTTTGAAAAATCTAAATAAAATCGAATTCTGATCACCGAATCAGTCTTGTCCATCGTCAATGGAGACTTCCAGCTGGGCCTGGAGTGCTGCCCTCCCAGCCTGGATCCCAGGAGGCTACAGAGAGGTGCAGGACAAGCTGAAGGGCTGGAGCAAGGTTTACAGGAGCTTCCCAGCCTCGGTTTGCTCAGATGCCACAGGGACACGTGGAGGGCTGTGCTGTGAGTGGCAGTGCCCACGTCTGAGCTGCAGCTGTGTGACAGTTCTGACAGCACTCCCCTGAGGAAAAAAAAAAACCCCTCACACACCTAATGGTTTTTGTAGCACTCTGGATTTGCTTATGTAACAGGCATCATGCACGCTCCACTGGGGAGCCCCCGGCTCCTGCCATTCCTTTTGTTTATCTCCACTGCTCTGGTTAACCCAGAGCCTCACAGAAACCAGCTTCTAGGCTGGTCCTCTCACAGACTGCGGGCACAAAGAGAGGAGATGGTCCTCAGGGCAAGGTACTAAGTCAAGGGAGGGAAACAGCAAGGTCTGTTGTCATATCTACCATTCCAAATTAGTGAAGCCTGCTGAAAGCCTGCTGTCCCTGCTGAAGCCATGATGCCAATTTAAACCATGCCCACAGCTATGTGTGTTCAGCTCTTCCACCCACCTTGGCCTCACATCTTCCCATTTCAGTGCCCCTGGGGAAGGGGAAGGATCCCTGGACTCACAGGCAGTGCTCCAGGCACAGCTTTCAGGTTCTCTGCTGCTCTTTTCCCAAGCTATGAAGTAGGAACATCCATAACTATTAAAGGGAAAATGCAAGGCTTGATCAGGGGAGGACCAAATAAGACAAGAATTGTCTCGTTGAAATTTTCATGTAAGACTGTAATATTTTTATTTTTGTTAATCCCAGGCACCAGAGACCTCTGGGGTGCCCTGGGCAGTGTGGCAGTGCAGTGACATCAGGGTAAGCTCACAGGCTCAAACCACAATCTGTGGCTTTGAACCACCTCCCTTCTCCTGCATCTTCATCTCCCTCCTCCTGCATCCCTAGCCCACACTGGTCCACCTACTGTGGTTCCTGGCCCAGCTACCACCATCAACATGATGGGTGAACAAGGGGCTTGAGCAGCTGCAAACAACATCTGGATAGGAGTCCCCCCCACCCAAGAGAAGCATTTGGACAGTACAAGACAAGCTGTCCCTGCAAAGGTCCCAGTGAGTGCCCCTTCCTAACACAGCCCAGAGAGCTGGCCTTGACTTCCTGCCTCTCCAAATTATGCCCTGCACTTCCAAAAAGCACCGAGACAAGTTGTGGCTGATCCTCAGCCAGCTGCTGACGAGGCAGAAGCGGGGCCGCTGCGCTCTCGCTTTTTTGGATGGAAAAGCCCTGCCTGCCCTGGCCCTGGCAGGCTGCCCCTGCTCCAGGCAGCCTCACAGCCACACAAAGGCTCAAACAGGAAAGCTGAGGCACCTGCTCCCCTCCCAGCCCTTTGGGACCTCTCGTGAACAAAGCACCTGAGCCACAAATAGCACCGGGCCAGAGCGGTGCTGCCGAAGCGCAGCTGGAAGGCATCGTCCTCCCTGCCTTCACCTACCCAGGGAAAATATGCTGTTTTAGCTAAATCAGTCAACTCTACCTCCTCATGGACCCTCTCCTTGTGTTCCCCTTGCCAGGGAAGTTCCTTCCTCTTTAGCAAAAAACTGAGTTGTAGGCTGGAAACGAATCAAAGCACAGAGCACAGCTGGCTGCCCGAGAGGAACACGATCTCGATTCCTTCCACTCCAACTGCTCTGGGGCTGTTTTCTGGCTGAGCTGTGAACACAGCACTGCTCCACATGGCAAATGTCAGCAAATATTTCTCTCCTCCAAATTCATCAGGTACAGTTGTAGGAAAATGAAGTGGGAGTTAACTTCCCTGACACGCCGTTCCTAACCGGCGCAGCAGACACGCTGCAGGGGTGGGATCATCCAGAGGGCCCTGGACAGGCTGGATGGGCCCATGTGACCCCCAGAAAGTTCAGCAGGGCCAAGGGCAACATCCTGCACCTGGGTCAGGGCAATCCCAAGCACAGGCTGGGTAGAGAAGGGATCAGGACTGCTCCTGGTGGTGTTGGTTGATGAGAAGCTCCACAGAACCCAGCAAGGTGCACTGCTGGCCCAGAGAGCTAAATGTGACCTGGGCTGCAGTGCAAGAATTGTGAGCAGCAGGTCAAGGGAGGGGATTCTGCCCTTCTGTTCCACTCTCCTGAGACCCCTTCCTACAGAGCTGCCTCCAGCTCTGGGGCCATGAACACAGGAAGGATGTGGAGTGCAGGAGAGAGTCCAGAGGAGACCAGGAGATGCTCCAAGGGCTGCTCCCTCTGCTCTGGTTGGTAATCCCAGGCACCAGAGACCTCTGGGGTGCCCTGGGCAGTGTGGCAGTGCAGTGACATCAGGGGAAGTGGGGTGCTAGAGCTTGTGCCCTGAGCAGAAGCTCACAGGCTTGCATCACAGTCTGCAGCTTTGGACCATCTTCCTTCTCCTGCATCTCCTTCCTCCTGCATCCCCAGCCCACACTGGTCCATCTGCTGTGGCTTCTGGGAGAGCTGGGGATGACCTGGAGAAGGCTCCAGGGAGATCTCAGGGTCCCCTTCCAATCCCTGAAAGGGCTCCAGGAGAGCTGGGGAGGGATTTGTCAATCCCACCCCAGGGGCTTACCTGGGACTACCCAGCAGGTCTGAACAAATCCATCCCCACAGCCCCAAATCCCTGGAACTGCTGCTCACCCAGCACTGCTGGATGCCAGTGCCACACCACCACTTCCAGAGGGACAAGAAACTGAAGCTTCCAAGAGAGGCCAGCATCAGTTCTGCAGGTTCCTACCCTCCCTGCAGACCCCAAGGCAACACGTGGAGCTCTCTGGATCCCAGGAGTTGGTGGCTATGGAAATTCACGTCACCCCTTCCTTTGTTTAGGGTGGCAAAGAGCCCAAAGCAACCGAGGCCCTTCTGCAATGCTTCACTTGCAACCACTGCTCAGTCATCCCAACCCCAATTTATCTCTTACAGGAATAAAAGCTTCTGGGTGCAAGGCCAGATGTGCAGAGGGGAAAATTTGGACCCGAAACAAGGGGAAATTGAGCTGCAGTTATATGGAGTCATAAATATTTACTGCAATGTAAACTGAAGGGACTGAACTGCTCGTTTGATTTTTTTTTTTTTTTTAACTCGAAAAAAAAAAAAAAAAAATTAAAAATTTGCAAGGTCTCTCACCAGAAAAGTGGAAAAGTATATAATTAGAGCCGAAGGAAAACAAGCTTGAACAAATGTGCTGTGTCTGTCAGTGTGGATGATTCCCTACAGCCCAGCTCCCCTTGGAGCTGCACCAATTCCCCCTTCTGTCCTCGGGTGTCTGTAGACGAGAGCAGGCGGTGCCAGGGCTGAGGCAGCAGCTTTGTTTGTGCACATGCACAGCACAAACACACACACTGCAGCTCAGAACTGCCAGCTCTGCGCTGCTGGAAGACTTTCCAAGCATCAGCTCCAAAGTGCAGCCCAGCCCACGGCCTCTTGCTGTCGTGAAGCTTCGACGCTCACACCCACACCAGGGCTCCCCAGTAATTATCACTCAAAAGCCATTTTTGCTGCCACTTGACATCAGTTTGGGGTGCACTGGCCTGCTCTGGCCATAATTCCATCCTCACACTGATGATGCTGCTGCAAGGCTGTGGAGCTCCAGATGCCAGCAGCTGTTGTATTCTTCTGGGGAAAAACCATTTCCCCCAAAAACCCGTGCTCCTCCTTGTTCGGTCTCTTTGCCCCCTTTGGGAATAAAGCCTTGGAAATACACCCTTATTAGAAAGCAGGCTGGTTGTCCAGCGAGAGAGATGATCTGAAGATCAGGATACTCTTTGGAACACGTGCTTTATTGGTCGTGGAGAGGCAGCCTGACTGGGGAAGGGTCCAGGGATCCAGTGCAAAGTCCAAGAGGATCCAAGGGAAGGCGCGCAAAGAGTGGGGCGAAAAGAGAGGGTGCAAAGAGAGGGTGCAAAGAGAGGGTGCAAAGAGGCCGAGCTCCTTGTTACATTCCACTTTAACCCTTTCTATCGTGAATATTCTAATGAGCATTAACCAATGACCTTAAGATACAAAACCTACAGAATCTACATACAGCCTATGGGAACTACAACATTACAATACTACTCTACATACCAAAACCTGTGAAACCCACCTTATCCCTGATACCTGAGAAGGTCCAACCCTTTATTCATCCTTTTGTCTTGGCAGGGGTGTTACTGATTCACTCAGCCAAGTCCTTCCAGCTGCCTAATCACCTTCTTCTTGTCCAGCAACTTACAGTTCAAACTTTGCTTTTAATTCTATTCCTCTTGTGGGTTTCATACTTTTAGAATCTTTTACTAATAAATCATCTCTGCAGGGCCTAGCTACTTCATCCTCTCCAACACACCCTGAGGTAAAAGCCTCTTTTGAATCTTTTACCCTATCCCCTGAAGTATTTCCCCCCCAAAAGCTCCCCAGAAACTGAGCCAGCACAGCAGCCCAGTGGGGTGGGCAGGGTGTGTGTGACACCGTACTTCAAGCAGCAGGACGGTGTCACAGCCTGCCAGCCTCACCTGTGCCACAACCAGCTGTCCCTGTTGCTGCTGAGCAGTGCTAGGAAGGGCCAGGCAGGCAATGTCCCAGCTCCCAGGGCCTTTGAGTGCACATCCAAGCAGAACATCCGTGACTAATCCTTGTCCCACACGTGCTGCTGGCTGCCCCCAGCGCGGCACTGAAGTCACTGCTCCAGGAAGGCACCCCCGGGGTGGCTTTCTGCTGCCACCCACGCCGAGGGAAAAGCTGAAAAGCACTGTTTTGATAAGCCCATCTGGGAGCTGAGGCAGGATATGAGGGCTGAGGAGGAGATGGGTTGAAACAGCAAACCGAGCCCGGAGGGAGCAGCTGAGTGACAGAGAGAGAGCAAGGGGACAGGAGAGGACAAAACCTGAGCTAAGGGTGGTCAGAGCAGGGTGCTGAGGAGGTGAGTGGGGTTTGGTGGAGGGGGGACAGGCAGCAGAGAAAATGAGGCAGCAGTGGTTTCTCATGTACTTTTCACATGTACTGCTTCCTTTCTCCAGCATAGAGAGCTCTGCATTTACCAGCAGCAAGCTTTGCCTTTCAAACCATGGCAGAACATGTCATCTCTGAGTGTCACCTCCTGCATTCCCTCTATTTTTTTTCCCATTTCTTTTTATTTTTTTTTATTTGGGAGGGCATCCAGGCTGGAATTAGCTGATCTTTAAGGTCCCTTCCAACCCGAACCGTTCCAGGATTCTGTGATACCAGAGAAGGAAACACCCTGGAAGGAAGATTTCAGTGGCAACAAAGCACCTGCTAATGGAGAACAATGTCTGGGCTGCCCAGAGCACCTCGATATGGAGACACAGAGCTTCCCACAGGGGTTTGAACCAAGGAGCAGCAGAGGGAGTAGCCAGCAAAAAGGGGCTACCAGAAGGAAAAGCCCAGACCTGGCCTGCCTCAGCTTCCCTTGGAGTATTTTAGATGGGAACAGTGACATCTTTCACTTGCAGACAACCAGCAGGGACAGTCCCTGGGCAGCCCCAGCACGTGCCACACACAGACAAACAGAGCACACGGCCCCAGGAGCTCACAAGCACTGGGAATTCTGCTACTGCTTTCCTCAGGCTGGGAAACACCTTTTGCAAAAAAAAACAAACCCTCCCACACGCTTCCTTCTGAATCAGAAGCAGCTTCCAAAACATTAAGCTGCAATTAGGGCTGTAAATTTAGCTGCAAGCACTTATAATCCATAAATCTGCACATCCAATAAAAAGTAATAGCTAAGGAGAGTCCTAAAGAGCTACTAAGGACTAAAGTGGATTTCAACCACAGGCCGCTCCTGCTTTCTGTTGCCCTGTGTTGGATTGGAGCTGGCTAATTGTTGTCTCTGGACCTATTATTCAGTGAGGAATATTTTATAATCTCTCTCTTTTCATAGTTTGTTGGGGCTTTAAAAGAAAAATATATATATATATATATACACCTCTGTTTTTTTACATGTACTGCTTCCTTTCTCCAGCATAGAGAGCTCTGCATTTACCAGCAGCAAGCTTTGCCTTTCAAACCATGGCAGAACACGTGATCTCTTGAGTGTCACCCCCTGCATTCTCTCCATTTTTTCCATCTTTATTTATTTATTTATTTATTTATTTATTTTTTAATTGGATGAGGAGGTTTCAGAGAGGGGAAGTTCACTTACTCGGGCTTGTCTGGTCGCTGAGCCTCCGAAGTCTCCCGCTGGAGGTCCGGGTGATCCCTAAAGCAAGAAGAAGGTTGGAGTAAGGAGTCCACGTGCATGTGTGGTGTGTGGAGTCACTTCCCTGCCATCCCTCTGCATCTGGCAAGGCACAGTTCTGTTGGGAATCTGCTTGGTACAACCATCTCTCAAACCTAGGGAGAGCTGCACCTTGTTTTAACACCTGAGGAGAGACCTCCACCTTTCCTTTCCCTGAGGCTGTCAAACATTATTATCCCAACACACCAAACCCACAAATGTGTTTAAGGGTTTCCAGAAATGCCTGAGGGGACTTTAGAAATCGTTAGGTGGGACACTCACATTCACCTCTTGCTCCAGGATGTTTTATCCCAGAGAGAAGTGCAGCACTTCCTGAGGCAGATTTCCTTGCTGGGAGAGGAGAGCGCAGGAATTTAAGGATGTGAGTGAGTCCTGCACTCACAGAGACTCCTCTCTGGGTGGACTGCACCCACATGCTGGGAACACCTCACGTGTGGGGTCAGGGCAGTGGAACAGGGGATGCACCTCCCCTTCCCACACCCACTTCAGAGAAATTCCCAGGTTGAATTCCCAGCCTGCTTCCCAGACTCCAGGCAAGCCAGTGGCACCTGCTGACTACAACAGCATTTCTAATCCATCATCCACTTGTTTGATTCCTCTGCCATCCCAGCTGCCTATTTGTAAAATGATGATTGCCACAGCACTCGCTTCCCACTCAGCAAGAACCTGAATTCTCCTCAAAATCCCCAGAAATCCCATTTAGTTAAAACACAGCCATATGGAGCTGTACATGGATTTGCCCCTCAGTTTCTGGCTTTTCACCTCAACAAAAGTGGCCACAACAAATAAAGTGAACCACGTCAGGTGGGATGCTGTAACCTGGAATCCCCCCCAAACGTTATGATGTCCTGGTATGGACATTCCCAGAAGGTCTGGTAGCTCCCCAGTCTCTGGGGTGTCCTGCTGGAGGAGCAGGGTGGTGTCCAGGAGGGACACCAGCTCCAGGGCAGTGTCCAGGATGGACACCAGCTCCAGGGCAGTGTCCAGGATGGACACACCAGCTCCAGGAGAGTGTCCATCATCTTGGGAACCAGTTCCAGGAGAGTGTCCAGGATAGACACCAGCTCCAGGAGAGTGTCCATCATTTTGGGAACCAGCTCCAGGCCAGTGTCCATCATCTTGGGAACCAGTTCCAGGGCAGTGTCCAGGATAGACACCAGCTCCAGGGCAGTGTCCATCATCTTGGGAACCAGCTCCAGGCCAGTGTCCATCATCTTGGGAACCAGCTCCAGGGCAGTGTCCAGGAGGGACACCAGCTCCAGGGCAGTGTCCATCATCTCAGGCACCAGAAACTGGAGCTGCCAAACCACGGGAGCTCCTCAGCTCATTCCAAACCCTGCCTCAGCACACAAAAACCTCAGGTAAGGGCTTCCCACCTGCAAACAGGCAAGAAACCCCCAGGATTTGAGGGTGGTGATGTCATTCAACTGTGTTATTTAAACTGTCTTCTCACCATCTACCAGATCTGTTGGACAAGAAGCAAAAGGATTCAAACAGCATCAATTTAAGATGCAGAAGAGCTCTAAACTGTGATTTGTAACGGAGTCTCAACCTTACTAAACCTTGTCAGATGGAAGAGTGCATTGTACAAGGGAAATAAAATGCATTAAAAAAGAAATAGATATATGTAGAAAAAAAGGCAGGAAAACTTTCATACCAGTAAGGGATAGAGGGGGGGAAGGGAAAAGAGCTGCCTGGCAGCTGGAGATGGAAAAAGTGTTTCATGCTCAGAACCCTGTGCTTGTGTGTATATATTTATATATATATATATATATATGTATGTGTATGTATATATGCATGTGTGTGTTTGCTCTCTCCCTTTCCTTTTCTAGCATAAAAAGCCTCTGTGCCTACAACGTGATGTGGTTGAACCACAGGGCTGGTCCTGGGAAAGGGTGACCCAGGCAGAACCCATGGGCAGCACCACCCAGAGCCATCCCCTCGCCTCGGCTCTGCCCCCAGAGAGCCAAAAATAGAGCCAGGACTGTCCACCCACACACAGGAACAGCCAGCCTGTCTGCTCAAGAGCTTTACCTGCATTGCAACAGGACAGGTTGGTGCTGCACCCATCACCCAGCCTCACTTTTCATCACTGACTGCAGGACAAGGGCCTGAAGCTTCCGGGAACTCGTGCCTTATAAGCAGCATTTTGAATTTTAAACATATTTTTGCTATTAAACCCAGTCCCTGAATCTTTTTTTTTTTTTTTTTTTTTCTTAATTCTTTTCTCCTCTCTAAACGCCTTAGTGTTCCTTTGGACACCAGCAAGAATGAAAAGCCATATTTCCTCTGCTGAACAGATTTTTTTGAACAGCTCTTCTTGAGCCAGGAGCAGCCCCATCCCAGCCCTGCTCCGTGCAGAGAGACAGCACCTCTGAGTTCCCTGTGTGCAGGCAAGGTGCAGTGTTGAAATCCAGCTTTTAGAATGGCTTAAAAAAGAAAAAGAAAAAAGAAAAGCCCAGAGAAAGCCATCCCTGATGGGTGGCAGGCTGAGGAATGCAGATCTGCAGCCATGCTGAGCTGGTTAGAACAGCCTTTTCATGTTCAAAGCCTCCATTCAGTCTGCGGCCAGGCAGGACGGAAGCCGAGCGAGGAGCTTACAAGCTTGGACAGGATCACACGTAGGAAATGGGCTTTATTCCCCTCAGCAACCACTGCAGTGGAAAAACACACACAGCACTCACTTGGAGCATCCAGCACAGCCATGGGAGCATCCCTGCCCTGGCTGAGCCTGTGCAAACCTTTCTGAGGATTTGGTTGTTGTCTTGGTTTGGAAAGACAGGTACCTGCCAGGGAGAAACTGGGGTTTCCCTTAGAATGGGGAATGTAAGCCCCTCACCCCCTGCCAAATTATAATTTTGCAATCAAGGGCTTTCAGGCAAAGATTTGGGAATAGGAATAACAGTGCTTTACTAGGGAATATTAATACAAATGTAGCAGAAAACAAAACCACCTAACCAAGCCAGCAACAATTTTGGAAAACCCTGACGGAATCAGAGGGAATAACCTGACACCCTGTTGGTCAGGATGTTGGAAACAGTCTAAAAGTGAGTCCTCCTGGAGTGGCAGAGGTGGTTCTGGTGGAGCAGAGATGATCCTGTAGCAAAAGGGTCCAGGGGTGGTGAGAAGGGATCCAGTCTTCCTCCCAAACATCGGGTGAAGCTGGATCCTTTCTTGTTCCTGTGTCTCAGATTTTATCCAGGTAGGAATGGTTGGCTCCCCCCACTGGGTGGAGCATCTCACAATGGGATGATGGAATGTGGATGTGTTCATTTGGGGAGGTGTTAATGGCCCAGCAGCAGAAAAAGATCCCCCTGGAGGGAGGATGGTGGTGACAGAGATAAGAAACACTGCCCTACCTGGTTTAAACAGCTGGCCCATTATCAGAAGGCATCCGCCCCTCTCCCCTCAAAGTTACAAGAGATAAAGAAAAAAACATCTCCCCAGCTGCTTTTAACAAATGAAATAGAACACACACCCCTGGCTCCACAACCCAAGACAGTTGTGTCTCCCAGGTTTCCTCTGGGGAGCTGGAATTACCATTCACACCCTCTCTGCAAAGGGGTGGACGAGCTGAGTTGGTTTGCTCTGTGTTGGGAAGCAGCATTTAGGAGGAGGTTTTTCTGACAGTGAAGCTGTTGCTTCACTGCCTGTTAACAACATTAATAATACATAATAATGCTGTTCATCCCCTCTCAGACAAAGGGAAAATGAGGAGCAAACCAGGAAATGGTATGATCTTGCAAAAGCAGGGCCCACAGCAAGATACAGACTTGCTGACTTAACTTCAGTCCTTAGAAATGGTGGAGTTAATTATCAAAAAAGCCTTTTCCTAAATAGATAACATGGTGATAAATAACAATCAATGGAGACCTGTAAAGAACAAATAGCAAATTGGGCAAACATAATTTTTTATGTTTTGACCAGGCAGCCTGATACCTTTAACAGAAAATCTACAAAGAGGAGGAAGAGCTGCAGAGCCCCAGCCAAGCTTTCTATCTGTGATGCCCCACTGGCCCCTCCACAGAGGGAAGATCCAGACACAGTCCTGGAAAGCAGATAAACAGCAGGGAAAGCTGGCAGCCTGGCAAGGCAAGGAGAGAAGATCTGGCAAAAAAAAAAAAAAAAAAAAAAAAGAAAATAAATAACGAGGAAGCAACAGCTAAAAATATGCTGCTGTGATCACACTGCCAGGAAGCCAGCGGAGGGGGCAGGACCAGGGAGCATCAGCTGCTGAGCTTGTGCTGGGGTTACCTCTATTTATAGCCTGGGAGCAGCAGCTTGAGCCCCACGTTTGAGCTGTGAAATGAAAATCAAACCTTTCCAGCACAGACACAGTGCCTGTGAGCCTGCCCTCCAGCCACGCTGGAAATGCACTGCAGCACTCTGCACTAAGAGCCACACTGCAGTGTGCTTTATTTAGCTGAAATTGGGAATTCTCCCCCCTTGCTGCCACCAGAAGGAATCCAGAACGGGAGAGCCCAAGAGTTAAAAGTCAGCCAGCCCAGGAGCGGCTCACTCAGCAGGATGTGCCTCAGCAGGACAAAGCCCAGCTCAGCCTCACCTTGGCTCACAGGCTGAGCAAGGTTTTTTCACATTTTATAATCAATGACTAATTCCCTCCAGATCCACGGGCTGGAGCCACGTGGCCCAGCAGAAAAGCAGCAGCACCCAAAACCTCTGGACTTCTCTGGGATCTCCCTCACAACTGACAAAGCCCAGAAATGCCCCTGTGATTGTGTCAGTGCCAGGCTCACATTTACATTGCTCCCTCCAGACAATACTGGGCCAGGTTTGCCACTGCTTCGTGCTCCTTGCAGCTGCTGATGTAACACAAGGGAGGTGAAGCATCTCAGTATTGAAATGGGAGCACCTCCTGGGTAATCACCCTGCTGCAGGGGGTGCACCCAGGGCAGGGCAGCAGGGGGATGGAGAGATGGCCAGTGTGACTTTTCTGGCTGAGTTGGCCGAATCTGAACCTAGAGCTCACCAGGGGATTGCCAGAGATGTTCACCTCCAACGAAGCCAGTGCATACATTCTCCAAAACACACCAGAGTTTTTGGATGATGCACTCCAGACCTTCTGGATGCAGTGAAGAGAGAGCCCACGTGAGATGGATTTTCTCCTCACACACAGTGAGCCATCCACGCTGCTGCACTCACGTGATGTCAAACCCAAAAAGGACAACGAGCACTTCCCCATTATCAACAGAAACCACGCAGCGAGGACAAACAATGGAGGATGCAACTCAGGAACTCGCTCTCTCTAGGCAGCCCAGTAAAAACCAGAAAACAAACAAACAGAAGAACCAGAAGCCAAACAAAGGTGGTGATGGAAAGGGGTGGGCCAGACCCAGCAGGAGCCGTCCCACACTGTGCTGGAGTCAGCAAAGAGGCACCAGCTCATCTCAGCAGCCAGCGTGAGCCTTGCTTCTGTTCCATGCGTTGGCTGCAGGGTCTGGGATCAGATAATGCAGCTTCCTTCTTCACCCAGCACAGCACAGCAAGGTGTCCAGACAGCACTGGAGGTGTCTCCATCCAGGAAGTTTCCTGCTCTGGAGATTTCCACACTCCTGGCTGCCTGGGCTGTCCAGCTCCCAGCCAAAGCAGGGAGCCACCTCTGGATGGTTCCAGCCCTGAGGTGCTGGGGGCTCCTCAGCAGAACAACCTTTCAGAGGGCTCACAGCACCTACACACCACCAGCAGCTTGCAAAGCAAAGGCTGGCAGGGCTGACTCCCCCCAGGGCAGGATCTGCAGCCCCTGGGTGCTGCACACACCCAGCCCCACCTCCTCCAGCTCTCTGCCACCCCCTCAGGCCCTCCTGCTGTCACCTAGGAGCATGTAAAGGACAGCCAGGATGTCACTGCCCTGCTCAGGTGCCAGTGCAGACTGCTGGGACAGGGTTCTGCACTCCTTGTTCACTGTGCAAGTCCATCCCAACGCTCCTGTGAATGCTCAGGGTGTGAAATCTCTCCTTGTACTCGTGTCACAGGCACCATCCAGAGAGTGGGCAGGTGAATTACCTTCACTGACAGCTGCATTTCACTCTGCTTCACCTAGACAGGCTCTGAAAACTCCAGGGACAAAAAAGAGTGGCTGGAGAAGACCTCAGCAGTAGCAAGGCCTGGAGCTGTTACCAGGAGGGAAGCCCAGACATGGTTTGATCCACAGTGCACAATCACTGCCTCCAAGGCTTCTCCAGCTCAAATACTGACCCAGGACATCACCTCTGGAGGCAGGGCCTGCACCTGGTGGTGTCACTGGAGACAGCTGGGGACACAGAGGAGCCAGAGACTGCAAGGGAGGGAACATCTCTGTGCAGATTAGCAAAGGAAGCAGAATCTCTATTGCTCCGAGCCCAGTGAACCACACAATTACAGCTTCCCTTCCATCAGCTTGAAATCCACTTGCAACATTAACCTCAAAAGGAGCACAGTTAAAAAAAAAAAAATCATGTTCATTTCCAGTCCTAATCAGAAACATGCACTGAAGAATAAAAGATACTTTTCCAGATCCTGCGGAACAGAAACTCTTTACAAAGAAGCTGAGCACAGCTAGAAAAATCAAAAACTTCAACCCCAGTGCATGGTTTCATTCTGGATCAAATATCTCTGGCAGCAGACTGAGCTTTCACCAGCATGGGGAGATGCTGGCGGGGTGGAGGGATGCTGGAGGGATGGAGGGAGGCTGTGGCCAAGGGGCACTGACTGCAGAGTGCCCCAATACCTTCTCCAACACAGCCTAGATGCACCAACAAGCTGTGTCCAACTCAAAGGCTGAGCACAGACAGCCTAAACCACCACCAAGTTTCCCTCCCATGGGAGCTGGAGCCACACAACACTGCTCACCAGCACGTGGAGCCATGAATTCACACTCAGAAAGAACCCAGCCCTGAGGCTGGAGCTCAAATCACCCTCAAGGAAACCACAGGAAAATTGGCATTAGCAAGATGCATCTATTCCCACCACAACACTCCACTTTAGCAGGTGCCAAAAGCATTCTAACACTAAAAAAAAAATGTTCCAGAAGCTTGTGCTGATGATCAGAGGCAGCAAGACTCAAATTTGGCAAAGTTAGAAAGGCTTCCCCAAGGCCAGCAGTGGTCTGCACAAGCAAAGGGCTGTGTCAGGTAGAAGGACCAGCCCTGCACATGGTGGTAGAGGGTGACAGGGGGACACAGCACTTTAACCTTGGCTCAAATTTAGGCTTTGATGCAAATTGTTGACTCAAATTAAACTGCAGTAATTCTCAGGAAATCAATGGCTGCATCCATAAAGCTTAAGGCCAGAAAATTGCCTTGGCTGACCCACAAAACCCACAGCACACACTTCTGTCTGGTCAACGTGGATTCAAGCTCGTGCTTGAACTAAGTCTTGGCTTTTTGGAGACATTCAATCTCAGTGTCAAGACTAAAACATTGCAGTGATCTCAAGTGCTTTGGCAAGTCATTCAAGAACTAAAAGGGCCTTCAAACAATTCAGAGACTCTCCCTTTTCCCCATGAGTTTATTCTGAGGTGAGCAAGCTCAGCCCTCAGTTATTCACTCCACAGAAACAACGAGATCATTTCACCACCCCTCCTGATCATCTGTTCTTCACTGACCACAAATTCCTCACAGCTGACACTCGTTCAGAGATACGCTGGACAATCATGAAAGCAGTAAAAAAAAAAAAAAAAAAAAATTAGCACAAGCAGTTTTTCTCATGAAAAAAAAAAAGAAAGTGTGTTAGTCATCATCTGTGATCCTTCTGGCTGGAGGGTTCCAGCAACCCGGCCGGGCAGCGGCGACGGTGCCACATCACCACGGCAATGACTTGTGCAGATGCAGGTTCACACCACCAGTGTCCACACAAACTGGAAGGGACTGCAAAAACGGGCCTTTTTGTAGGTGTTGTCAGCTCTGCTGGCTCGGGGGATTCTTTTCCTTAGCAGCAGGAGGCAAGGGGAGAGGGTTTATGTGGGAATAGGAAACGGCTCCTGTGAAGCTCTGCTGGTTGGGGATGGACATGGTGACCACTGTCAAGTCTAAAATCCCTCCAAGTTCACTGTTGATGCTAACCAGATTTCCTCAAAATTTTCCCTGTCTTCACCACGCTCCTTACTTGCTCACAGTCCTTACCTGCCAAAATCCAAGAGAGAGAAGCAGGATACAAGAACTGGAGTTCAAGGAACAGGTGCCTCGTGGCATTTTCCCTACATGAGGGGGTTTTGAGCTTGTAAAGTCTTGGCAAGAGCAGCTTGGATCTGGTCCCATTTGTTCCTGGAGAGCCTGCAGCATCCCAGCAGAGGTGGGAAGGCATCTGAACCCATCCAAGCTGCAGCCTTGCTCAAAGAAGGAAATAATTCTTCCATTAATAACCAAAGTCTTACATTAACCAGCTGCCACAAGAGTTCCAGCAAGCTAGAAACGTGTTAGTTAATTAACATTTCATAACACAAGCATCCCCAGGAGCCTGAGTGGACAAGGGATAAGGCTCAGCACTCAGAGCACTATGGAAACAAAGGAAAAGCAAATAATCACTGCTCATCCTCCACTTTCCAAAATCCCCCAGCATTTACAGCTTCCAGCCTCATGAGTTCACCTCACTTCCTTGGGTTCATCTGGCAGTGGCCATGGGTTAGCTGGAGAAAACCAGGGGCAGATTTGAAGGAGGGGAAAGGAATTTTAAAACTCCAGTGTGGTATTTCCATATGGATCAAATACTCCCGAGCCACCTCTGCTCCCCACTCCCACAGGCCTGGCTGTGACCACACAGGAGAAGTCCTGCTGCAAACTTCCCAGCCCAGCATCTGCCTCTCTGCTCTGCCCCAGCACTCTGTGCACTTCCAGCAGCAACGTGGTATTTCAGATTAAAAACAAAATAAAATTAAAAAGCCATCCTTATTTAGATTTTAAATCGATTTCTTGCCACCTTCTCACAGCCTCGATGCAATCACCTTTTTTCCCCCAGCCCTCAGTGAGGGCTCACAGCTTCCCTGCTCGTGTCACACACACACACAGAGAACTCCCAAACTCATGTTTCAGAGGGTCCCCCTGGCAACAAACACCACAGGATTTATCATGGGAGTCCTGCAGGCCTGGGGCTGCCACCGAGATGGAACACAGACCCCTTCTGTTTGCCAGGCTCTGCAAGGCAAATGTTGATTTTTTTTCCCAGTGAGGGGTGGGGATGTGCAAAGGAGAAAAGCCCAGAACAAAGAGGCAGCAGCCCAAGGGCAGCAGATGACAAAGGGCAGGGGTTAAGGGCTCTCCTGAGCCTGGGTGACCCATGGGCTGACCCACCAGGGCCCTTGTCACGGACTGCCAGGACCTGGAGCAAACAGGACACCCAGAGCAGACCCTTAAGTTTTCTCTTTGATGTTTTTCAGGTTCTGTGCTGCCCAGGGGTGCAGCCCAGCCTCACATTCAGGGTCACTCAGCTCTGCACAGAGCAGGGACACAAAACAAATCCTGTTCCTGCTGCACACCCAGCACAGCTGGGACAAGTGTTCAGCCCCAGAGCACAAACAAGGGTGGCTGGAGGGAGGAACAAGAAGGATGGGACTGCAGAACCTGCAGCTGGGATTGGACAATTCAACCCCAATGTGCAAATGGACCCAAACTGATCAAAGTGTCAGACCTGGTGACCCTTTGTCCATTTTGTGACCATTTTGGGTTCCCCTTGGGTGCAGCCCTGGCCAGGCTCTTGTCCTGCCCAAGGTGTGTCCTTAAAGGCCTTTTAATAAATATCTACTTTATTCTCTGAGCTATATTCTATATATATATATTCTTGTCAGAGTCCAGGGCATCCTTTTGGTCACCCTGGAAGGTTAGAAACCTTGGCAGAGATGTCTAGGACCTGAGCAATAGAGTTTAATACCTGTACAGGGGGATCTGGGATTTGTACAGGGGGGTTGCAGACCCTGGCACAGAGCCCAGGAGGACACTGGCCTTGATTTCAGTCCATGGGAAAAGCTTCCAACACTGAGAGAGGAATTGCAAGCCCCAAAAGTGTGAAAGACAGTAGTGTAGTTTATCACAGGGTGGAAAATTCTGTAGGTTTGGGTTTTTGGAATGGAGGTGGGTGGGGATAAGTTGGAGGATTCTGGGTGGTGCCCTGAGTTCTTCTTCTTTGTCTCCATCTTCTGCTGTGACGGTGGCACAAAGCAGTTCAAGGAGATTGGGTCAGAGTAGAGATGACCTGTTTAGTACAGATGGTAGATACTGGTAATTGTAAATAACAGATAGGTAATAATTGGTATAAGAGGTGACAAGCCCCATCAGGGGAGGAGTCTCCTGTCACCCCAGCTGCTGCAAAGACCTTGGCCAGGCACAGAGCAAATGGAAAGATAAGAAATAATAAACAGAGCAAGAAACCTTGAGAAACAAGAACCTGAAGATTCCACTTATGGCTCGGGGCCTTTCAGAGGCCAAAAGACTCTCAACCACCTGAATCTCACGAAATAAAAATCCCGAGATATTCCAAATGTGCTTCAGGCCGCAAACACTACCAGAGCCCTTCCACCTGAGCAGCCCCAGGGCAGCAGCAGCCTGAACACACACACTCAGCACCACACACACACACAGCTCATGCAGTGATGTGCCTGCACTGCTTGGGCAGATCCCCTGGGGTCCCCTGAATTGCCTGAAGGTCAGAAAGCCCAAGCTCTGAGCTGTGGGTCAGCAAACAGCTCCCTGCATCGCCCTGCACGATAAAACCCAGCTCAGAATGGCAGCTTCTCCCTTGGGACATCACACATGCACATTCCTCACTGACCCCAAGCTCAGTCACTCCTTGATTCTCTGCTCCTGTGAGGCTGGGTGCTGCCCTGGGCAGATGCTGAGGTGGGCAGGCAGGGAGGCTGCAAGCAGAGGAGTCAGAACTGCCCAGAAACCATCAGGACTCCAACATGACTCTCTGCACGTAATTTTCCTCCTCCACACACTCTTCCCTGCCTGTGAAATGAGGTGTCAAACACTTCCCCTGGTCAGAGGAGCTGCAGGGACATATTATTTAATGTTTTTACATTTTAGCTGTACTTTAGAGAATGACTCAGTCACTATCTATAGATTCCTGAGATAATGTCCGCTGTCCTTAAACGGGAGAGAAGGGAAATTACAATTTGAGACTACAATGAAGCCCTGGCCTCATACAATTGAGGGTTTTCTCCTATTAATTCTACCACAGAAGTAGCCAAGGCAACCCAGTTTCATAAACTGCAACATTCTTTGGTGCTTTTCCTTGTATCTTACAATTATATTTAATAGTGGCCGCAGCAGGGGAAGTTGGAAGAGAACTTCAGCCAGACTTGGGACATATTTGAGTGCCTAATGCTGCAGATCAGCTTTCACTGGAGTTTGCAGAAGTGCCTCTACAAACTTCAGCATAATTCCATCTGGATTTTACAAAGTGACCCTCAAGGCACTCGTGGAGCTGGTTTTTGGGACCATGGTTGGTCTTTCTGTGGGTGTCTGACTTGGAGATGGAAGAGAGAGCTCTGGATATGAGGAGCCAGTCAGCTCCAAGATTAAATTTCTTGTGTGCTCCCCCTTCTGCCCCCCAGACTGTCTCTATAAACCATTTAAAGGCATTTAATGAAGGGCTAGGTTGTCACAAGCCCCCATGGCCCATGCTGTGGCCTGGAATCCATCAGAGATACCCAGCACAGAAGCGGTGATTTCATTTAAATCAACAAATATTAATTTAATTAACCAATATGTAAGTGCCAATATCCTATTGGGTTGTCCTTTAAGATCTTTGTAAGGGACAAGGGGCAGGCACTGATCTTTCATCTCTGGTGACCAGTGAGAGGACTCAAAGAAACAGCAAAACGCTGTGCCAGGGGAGGCTTAGGCTGGAGATTAGAAAAAGGCTTTTCATCCAGAGGGTGGTGGGGCACTAGACAGGCTCCCCAGGGCAGTGGTCACTGCCTCAACCCAGCTAGAGCTCAAGAAGTGTTTGGACAATGCCCTCAGGCACAGGTTGGGATTTTGGGGCTGCCCTGTGCAGGGTCAGGAGTTGGACTTGATGAACCTGGTGTGTCCCATCTCAAAACATTTTTTGATTCCATGAATAAAATAATTCTAGACCCAGCACCTCCCTTTCTGCCCAGCCATGCTCTCCCAACAGCCAGCTCTGGAGCAGAACAGCAAGAAAATTAGGAATGGGTTCATTCAAATAAAGCCCAGATATAAAAACCACTTCTGGATGCTATTCCATGATTGCACACACCCCTCTCCAGGTACCAAGTGGTCCCAATGCAACTCCTTCTTCTAATGGGCTCCTCCAGCTGCCAGCAAGGGACAAGCAAAGCACCTGGCACCACCAAACAGCCCAGCCCTGGCAAAAGGCAGAGTGAAATCACTCCTGGCACAGGTGACAGCCATTCCAAGTCATGCAGCAGTGCCTGCAGCCTCTGAGGAAGCCTTTACAGAGAGAAAGAGGCTCACACAGGGAGGCACAAAGCCTGTTCTGTGGGTGTGGTGAAAGGCAGCATTGTCCAGGGGACGTGGCACGCTCGGTGTAACAGAGCCCTGGGTCCCATCCAGAACTTCCCCCTCCGAGTCACTCACCCCAACAATCCAGATGTTCAGCCTCCACTATGCAAATCCTTGCCACAGAAAAGGGCAGTTTTTGCTGCTCCTGAGCCACCCAAACCCCGGTGCCCCGAGCCGGGCGCTGCGGAGCCCCCGCGCTGTGCCCAGCGGGGATTCCAGCAGGGTGCAGCTCCTGAGCAGGCCCCCTGTGCCATGAGGAATGACCAGGACCTGCCCTGGGGCATGCACAGCCTGCTGCCAGCCAGGCCTGAAAGGCATTTATTTCCCTGTCTGGAGGCTCAGGTCACTTCAGGTCAGAGTTCATTAGACGAGCTGAGCTTTCACAAACAGCATCTTCCAGCACCTCCTGTCCAGAGGGAATCGATGGCACTGCCACATCCCTCCAAGCCCAAACCCACCTCCACCTTCACCTCCACTCCTGGCAGGAGCATCACCCAGGCAGGAACCTCCCTCCCCTGTCCAGAGCTGCAGGACTGACTGACATGGGGCCAAGGCAGGATGCTCTGGGAGGGGGGGTGTCAAAATTCCAGCCTTATCTCCAGGGGCTGAGATCATGAGTAGAAAATGTTTCTGTGTTGTCTCAACCAGCTTCCTGTTGGCAACCCTCTTCCTCCACTGAAACACCTCTCTGTGAGCAGCTTCAGAGCCAGGGAAGAACGTTCACTGGTACAGAATGAATGTATTTGCCACGCCTGAGACATCAGATTTGTGACAGTGCCTGGGCTTGGCATGACCCAGCTGCTCCTCAAGCAGCTGTGAGGCTGGAGCAGCAGCCCCAGCTGCAGGGGCCATCCTGCTGCCACTGCTTTTGGAACCTGCTGCCACACCAAGCACCTGCTTTAGTGCCTGAAGGAGGGATGGGATCATGGCCTGAGATCTCCAGGGGGTTTGGCTCCTCACCCCACCACTACATGGAACCCACAGCCACCAGGAGCTGGGCTCTGCAGCACTGAGTCACCCCCAGCCCCAGATGGAGGGGGGAGATAGGCTGAATCATCTGCTGGAGAGAGCCTGCAGGGACCAGCTCTGATTCAGAGATGCTTTGAGATGGCTCAGCTCAGGCAAAATCAAATTCCACCTCGTTTTTTTCCAGGCCTCGGTCCTCAGCAATACAGGATATCAGCTCCCTCAGCTTTAAGATCACTGTCTGGCTGAGTTGCCAGAACAGGAAGCACTGGGGTTATCTGCAATCACCAGAGAAGGAGCAGGGCTCAGGGCACCTGCTGGTGCCCCAGGCTGGCCACACCACCCAAATGAGGCAGTGTGTTCCTCTGCTTCCCAGGCAAAAGGCCACATTCACCCACAGAGGGCATCCCCAAGCCCTTCTGCAGGCTCTGCCCAGGTGATACAAGCACAGAGAAGGTCACTGCCACACAGCCCCACCAGAAGGTGACATCCATGTCCCTCTCCAGGGGCAACTGTCACCCTTCACTGCCTGAGTTCCCTCTGTATAAACAAAGCACTGACCTCCAGGGCTCCTGGGCATCTGTCACCATCAGTTTATTCCATGAGAAAGTGAAATTAAAAAAAAAAAAAAAAAAACAAAAACCCAAACAACCCTCCAGCTGAAACAGTGCTTAATCTTGCATTAAACAAGATTGAGATTATGATGACATGATTTGAAAAGCAGAGGAGGCTGTTAAGCCCCCAAAGAAGAGGTCTCTGCTTGGTTTATAGTCTTATTTTGCCCATAATCTATAGGCAACAGGGCTTGGATGCTTCCAGGGGGTTCTTAGGGGCTATGCCAAGGCAGCTTTTAATCCAAAGTCTGACCTCCCAGCTGTGTTTTGACCTAAGGATCCACCATCCATTATCCACCAGAAATGGGGAGAGGTTATTAAAGACGATGGCCATCCCAAGTGAGGATGAAATGTTAGAGATGATTACAATTCAAATTAATCCAAATGCTCTGGAAAAGGACAACAACCAACCAAACAAAAAAAAAGCAGGCTGAGGGGAGATCTCGCTGTGGTCTTTAACATCCTCATGAGGGGCATCAAAGGGGCAGGAACTGATCTCTTCACTCTGGGAACAAGTGACAGGACTCAAGGAAATGGCTGGAGCTGAGTCAGGGCTGGTTTAGGTTGGATATGAGGAAAAGTTTTTCACCCAGGGGGTGGCTGAGCACTGGAACAGGCTCCTCAGGGAGGTGGGCACAGCACTGAGCCTCTTTGAGATCAAGGAGCATTTGGAGAATGCTCTCAGGCACAGGGTGGGACTCTTGAGGTGTCCTGTGCAGGGCCAGGAGTTGGACATAATGATCCTGACGGGTTATTTCCAACTGTGCATATTCCATGAATCTGTGCAAAAACCCAAACAGGACACAGTGTGACCAGGCAAGGACCAGCACAAAGGTCCAACTTCCACACCAGGCCCAAGTCAGTGTCTGTGGGAGGTTCCTACAGAAGATCCATATCCCACATGGGCTGAGCTGCCAGGCTGTGTCATCATCCACTGAAGGAGCAGCTGAGGGTGACAACTACTCCAGGCAGGTGCCTGTACATGTGGGATGGAGCTGACTGCAGGGTGAGGGGTGGGAGGCAGGCTGTCAGAACGGTGTAAACGAGACCAGGAGATGCTCTCCATCAGAGCTGCTCTCTTTGCAAAGCCCTGCTGCTGTGCCCTGGCTCCCCAGCGGGGACAGAGAGGCTCCGAGTCAAACATTTAATTTTGATGTTCTGTGTGGCTGCACACGAAGCAACCTGCAGAACACAGTTCACTCCCTCCTTCAGCTGTGGCAGCAGGTGTGTGAACACTCTGGTTCTCACATGTTGTATTCCTCTGGGGAATGGTTTTTCCCCCCAGAACCCCTAAAGCCTGTGACCATGTACTTTCACCCTTTTTTCCTATCTTGACCCTATTGGCTCAGATCCAGCTATCTTTCCTGAGACAGAGACTAGATAAATTCCTGTTCTTCCTTGTTCCCTCTCTCTCTCTGCCCTGGAACCCTTCAAGAATAAAGCCTTGGACTGAACATAGGGGGTGAGAGCCTCTTCGGGAATCTTTTACCCTGTTTCCCTGAGATATTCCTCCAAAGCAAAACTGAGCTAGGCACAGGAGGGGGACAGTGGGGGAGTACCTCAGTGTCTCACTCCCAGGTGTTCCTCCCTTCTCTGTTTCCAGCAGGGAGCTGCAGCGGGCGCCAGGCAGAGCAGCCCCGGTCCAAGGGTTTGTTTGCACTGAACCAGCTCCTCTCTCTGGGGCTCTGCTCCAGCCTCCTCCTGCAAACACCCCGAGCAGGGCTGGAGCTCCTGCAGGAAACCAGGGGACTCTTAATTAAAGTGGGAAGCTGGTCAGAGCAACACACGTATGACCAACATGGTTAGATCATGCTTTATTCTCCTGAGGAGGGGGGTTAAATACAGTTTCAGATAGTTTACAGTTACAGGTGTTTTCTAATTGGCATTCAGTGTAAAAAAGAATGTCAACAATTTCACCTTTAAGGAAGTCACTGTAACCACACTGTAACTATGCTATCTAATGCTTAAACACACCTTAAAGTGAATTTCTAACTGCGCCACAGGCCTGGCTACTCCTAGACAGGCCTGAGACTGAGGCCCAGTTCGGGGTGGTTCAAATCTCATCCCAAAATACCTCATGCCCACGTTCCCTAAGGAATTCTGCTACACCTGCAGGCTGTGTGTGTGCACAAGCCAAGGGCTTTGCCACTCTGAGTCCCCTCAGGAGGGGACAAAGTGCCAGCTGCCAGCCCCGTGTGACAAGGGCGGGCGTTTGCTCGGAGAGCAGGGCCAACAAACACGCCCCGTGCTCCCCTGGAAACACGGACAAGGTGTGGGAAAAGGTCTGCTGATTTTAATTAAAATTTAAAATTAATTTTTAAAATTAATTTAATTGATTTTAATTCGTTAATTAACATTAATAAAATCAACAGGAGACGGAAATAAAGGGCTAAAGTGGCTGGGTGCTTGGCATTCAGCCAAGAGCACCCTTACTATCTTGGAGAAATTCTTTAAATATTTTTTATTATTATTATTACATTTATTATAATTATATATATTATATATATTATAATTATAATTACATATTTATAGACTATTATGTGTATTTATGCTTTTCTATAAGCCAGTTTATATCTTTCTAGGAATTATTTTGCATGTTCTCTCCCTTGGGTCTGCCTTTTTAGAGCGTGCAGGTTTCTTGGCAGTGGTTTTGGTCTGTTTTTTTTTTTTTATTACTTTTAGTTTAGGCTTTGATCTGTACTTTGTTCAGAATGGCAGATGCTGATAGTCGGCATATCAACAGCAGGGTCTTCATTACATGTTTTTTGGATGTTACCTTGATTAAACAGACAGTTCATGCATAACTATATTAGCTATTATTACTACTATGTCTAAGTTCTTGTTAATGACAGAAATAAAAGTAAAGTTGTTTTACCATTTTACATACAGCATTCATCTTAATATTTGTGAAAAGCCAACTTTATAACATGTATTTATAACAAAGGTCATCTGCAGATGGGAGCAGGAGAGCATGAACAGCCCTGGGGAGAGCAGGGCCTGTTTGGGCAGCCCCCAGCCAGCACAGAGAAGGGAGGAGAAAAGCCACAACTCCTGGGTACCTGGGGACATCTCTGCCAGCACACACCTGGACAAGGCCAGGGGCTCCCCATCAGCCAGGGTGGGTGACATTTGCTCTTCTGCAGTCTTTCCTGCAGGCAAAGCAGAGTCTCCAACCTCCCTAACTCCCTGCAACAACCCCCTGCCACCTCCCTGGGCTGTCCTGTGCGAGTCCTCTGCCCTTTCCCACCCACTGGCCCACACTCCTCTGTGCACCTGACCTGTGGGAGGCAGTTCTAAGCCCTGTGTACCTCCCAGGAGCAGCCTGTCCATCACTTGGAGGGGCTCTGGACACAGAAATCCTGCCACAGGGCTAGGAATGAGGGCACTGCTTATTTTTACCCAGGACCAAGGTGAGGGTTTGCTCCTTGGCTCAGCAGGAGCTCTGTGACAATACCCTGTACCAATCTTCCAGATCTTTCTCCTGTGTTACAACCTCTGCCAGCAGCAGCCCAAAAATCCTCCACCAAGGAAGAGGCACAGTCTGTAAAAGGGTTTGATGCAAAACCCTGCAATCATCAGCACCCAGCACATTGGCAAAGGAGGCTTTTCTGCCTCATATCCATTCCCATGCTTTAGTCAGGGCCCAAAAGACATTCCCATGCTTGTATTCAGGCCTCAAAGGAGATGAAAGGCTCAGTAAGATCTGAACATTAATCCACACACATTATGAAACATCTTTTTACTATTCCCTCTCCATCACGGCTCAAGCACAGGGCTCTTGCTTTTCCCACAATGATCTCTAAAAACAAAGCCAAGCACACAAAATGCAGCCACAGACACTCCTCCCCTCCTCCCCTCTCCCCTCCACATGTATTTTGAAAGAGATGTGTTTCAAAACACTGATGCAGGATGATGATGATGATGATGATTTCCTGGAGAGAGGCTGGTCCATGGAGGACCATGCACAGCAGAGGAAGGTCTGAAACCTCCACAGATGGACCAAGCTCCCAAGGGCTGAGCTCATCCTTCCCCGGATTAACTCATTGCTCCCAACACTAACTGCAGGAATCAGCTGTCAGACCATTTCACATCACTGCTGGGAGGTTTATCTGACAAAAACCCACCACGGGAAATAACTCACAGCCTCTTGCTCCAGCTGCCAAGCAGGATGAGGAGACCACCCAAGCCATGACATCCCCAAGAAGCCACAGCAGCAAGAGCCTCCCCCAGCTCTCAGATGTGAGGCTCCACAACTGGGGCATCTCACTTGTCAGAACAGCAATTTGGGAAAGCATTCACAGATGCAGATGGAGCTGAATGGAAATTAATGTCAGAGGGTAATGAGCTGCAGTAATGGCAGTCCTTCAGGTTGTATCTGAGCTGTTCAGTAGATACTCAACAGCTCTGAGAGTCATAACTACTAACCTGCTAAAAAAAAAAAAATCAATAAATTTTTAAAAAAGCACTTAAAACCCCATGGTGTGGTGGTTCTGGGACAGTTTGGGCACAACCCAAACCCACATTTCTCAGCATTGTAACCCATTTTATAAAACATGCTCTGAAACACGTGAAGGCAGGGGACCAGAGGGGAAAAAGCCCTTCGTGTGGCAGAGTGGGCTGCAAGAACACACGACAGAGGTCTGGATTGAAGGATTTCACTGTGTTTCCAGCAACTGACCTCAGATAAGGACACTGCAGCACACGTGACTTCTCTCACCAGAACACTGAAAGTCAGTGAGCTTGAAAACCTTCCCCAGAGCAAAGAGGACGAGGAGAATTAGGCTTGGACTGGGGACATCATCAACTCCAATGCTTCAAATTAAATTCTGCGCTGGCAAAGAATTGTGTTCCAGCCTCATTCCTACCGATTAAAATGTACCTAAACTTTGCTTTTAAGTTTAAAAGTTAATTGAAAGCCACCTTGGGAGAATGATGGAAGCTGAAAATGCAGAGAGCAAAGCCTTTCTAGGGTGCTGGTGGCTGAGTCCCCCATCACAGACCTGGGCAGGCTGGGGTGGGTGACAGCCAGGGTGGGTGACATTTGCTGTTCTGCAGCCTTTCCTGCAGGCAAAGCAGAGCCTCCAGCCTCTTTAACTCCCTGCAACAACCCCCTGCCACCTCCCTGGGCTGTCCTGAGCAAGCCCCTTGTCCTGACTTGTCCTGCTCCAAGACCTGCTGTTCTCCTCAGCAGCTTTTCTCTGTACGTGCCCAGGCACTCAGAGCTCAGCACTGAGTCACCCCACAGCGGCTGAGGGCATCTCATCCTGCCTTCCTTTGTTTATTCTCTCCATCACACAAAGCTGCAGGCAATCCCCACTTCCCTGGAGAACATCAGGCCAAAGCAAACGTGCCCCTGGGGCTGCTCCCGAGAGATTCCCTGGCTTGGCCACCATGGGACGTGACTCTGGATGAGCTGAGGGAACAAGGCAGTGTCAGGGACCCTCTGTCCCCAGCAGCTGCTCTGGGTTCAGCCCCACGAGGCCAAGTTCATCCCAAAGGGAGCCAGTTCATCCCTCAGCACGCTCTCCCCCAGGAGCTGGAGCCCAAGCTCCACTATTCCCTCAGCCCCCAGAATAGCAATACTCCCACTCCAGGAAATTATGGATTTTCTTCAGCATTACTGTGACCTTTTTAATTTCCATTCTGCCTTTAGCTGTCTCCTCCCCTACACTCCTTCTCTAAACAAATCTCGAAGCTGTACAAAGTGTTTCCTGTAAATAATACTCATCTGGCATGGACAAAGGGAAGGAAAAAAAAACCCCTTTGGCTGCTAGTTCCAACTTGCAATCAATCCTGCAGTTTAACTTCCATCTGCTTGACCGGGGAGCAACGAAGGCAGCACAGTGTTTGAGGGAAATGGAGGGGACAGTGACATGCTCTGGCCATCAGATCTGAACCTGAAATGAGAAGTTCAGGTCATGGAAGTGACTGATATTGTGCTTCAGAGTGTGCAGTGCAGTCATCAAGGTTGAAACTCAAGCAAGAATTTCCCAAGGAGCCCCTTCCTGCCCAGCACAGCCAGCTGTTCTCACAAGTGTCTGGACAAAAACTTCCCTTTCCCAGTCATCCCTGGAGATGACTGAATCCTTCTGAGCCCCCTGAGAGGCTCACCTGAGCAGTGACACAGCAGCAAACAGCTTCCCAGGCAGCTGTGAGCCTCCCTCCTGAGCACAAGCCTTGAAAGGGTGCCTTGGGCTGTCCTTGTCACCAGTCAGTCACCGAGGCCACTGTGGGAACGGGCTGAGTCACCAGTGGCTGTGCTGCCTCTCCCACCACACCACTGCCTGGGAGATTCCAAAGGGAACCAGGGCTGCACAAGCACAGCTGCCTCTCCTGAGCATGCCAGGAGCTGGCAGCAAGGGGCACTCCCTGGTGTGGTGTTGAACACACTGGCTGTGTCACCCCAAGGGGCTGGGGTCCCCTGCAGGTCACCTCTGCCTGCTCTCTGTGAGCTCCCTGGCCTCACGCTACTGTCCCACAGGTTAAACCCTCACAAATGGCTGCAGCACAAAGCCCTCTCCTCTCCCACAGGCTTCTCCTTGGATTTGGGTCACACCTTGTGCAGCAAACCCCAGGACAGCCCTCTAAGGGGGTGTCTAAGAGGTCCAGGCTGGCCCCACACAAAGCACCCCGCTCGCTGTCAGCGTTGCTTTTTGGGATGTCCCTGCAGCATCTCCCTGTTCCACGTGCCACCACTTCTCCTGCTCAGCCCAGGTGGCCACGGGAAGAGGATGTGTGTTTTGGGGAATCACAAATCACCCCACAGGACCTTCCATTATGTTCTGCAAAGTCTGCGTGTTGTGGTTTGTTATTTGTCTTTCTCCACAGACAGGATTTCCTCGCTTCTCCAAACTGTTTTCTAACAGATGTGGGGATGTTTTTCCTACCTGCAGCAAAGCTCTACCCCTGCCCACACATTGCCAGCAAGCCTGGGAAGGGCAGAACACCCAACCAAACCCACCACACCCCCCAGAGTCTGGCCACCCCAGCACAGCATGATGCTTTGCCACAGGAGGGTTTTTTTCCATAACAAGGCTCCATCAATCATCCCCCAGCCATCAGAAACGTGTGGTGGCACATTGCATCTCCATCTGTGGCAATCTGTCCTGTCAGCACGGGAGCAGCAGCAAACAATTGTGCCTTTTGATTGGGCTTCTCACCGTCCCACCTCGGGCTCTGCAGCAAGGAAACACCGAGGAGAGCTTGGCAGGGCTGGTGCCAAGTGCCATCAACAGCTCTTGATATCTGCTCAGCCACAGAAACCAACTGTGAGGCCCTGAAGGCAGCTGAGCACAGTCTGTCCAGGGATCAAGGTGCTTCCATCCAACAGAGGCCACAACAGCCTGTAACACTCAGGAAAATGACAGGCTTCACAAGAGAGGACAGGCGTGTCAGAAAGCTAATCCTCTGGAGAATAGGACTTTCTCTTTTTAAAAGCAATTAAATTTCTTTTAAAGAGGAGAGGAGAGGAGAGGAGAGGAGAGGAGAGGAGAGGAGAGGAGAGGAGAGGAGAGGAGAGGAGAGGAGAGGAGAGGAGAGGAGAGGAGAGGAGAGGAGAGGAGAGGAGAGGAGAGGAGAGGAGAGGAGAGGAGAGGAGAGGAGAGGAGAGGAGAGGAGGATTGTTCATTGTTTTAGGTATTAACTACGCAGTGCAGACCTGGGCAATGCTGCCTCGTGGTCACAGTGTTGGTTTGGGAGCAGCACTGCCCTTTTCTTCTGCTTTTTCCTCTGCCACCCACCACACACCAGTCATTCAGGGATGTGGGGTGGGAAGGATGTGCCTGCTTTTCCCTGGATCCCCCAGCACTCTGGACAAAGGTAGCTGCTCTCTCTGAGTGTCTCTGAATGTTGTTACAGCTCAAACAATAATTCCAGGGCACCAGGCAGTGGGAACATCAAAAGTCACTGTCCCACCCACGTGTAGCAATGGGGCAGTGGCAGAGCAGGGAACAGCACCATGTGATGGATCAAGTGGTTAAAAACAGCAAATAAATTAAGGGACTTGGGGGTGGAAACCCATCAGAGAAATGTGTGAATGTTGTGAATGTAAACAGGCACCATGGCTGCTCCTCTCGGGTTCAAAAATGTGAGAGATGGGCATGGACAAGCTGGAGATGTGGTTGTCCAAAACAGAGCAAGGGTTTGCTATGCAGCATTTTGTTTGTTAAGGGGGTTAAAAGCAAGGATGAGGAGCCATGGATGTTTGGTATCAACCAGCTTTCACGTGGATCTGAGTGATGCAGATCGTTCCTGGCAGCTGACCCAGCCAACCTGCAGAGCCTTCAGCATCCTGAAAATCATGCCAAAGCCCTTTGTCTGTGCAGAAGCCTCCTGCTGTTCTGGGATTATCAAAAAACAAGTTCATTTTGTAGGCCTTGGTGTTTTCCTTCCTGCTCTTTCAGCAACACCAGGTAACACAGCACAAACCCACACCAAGAACACCCTCCACAGCCTCAGGTGAGGGATTGATGTTCCTGGGGAATCACACTCCAGGATGGCATTGCCAGCACCACCATCCTTCCCTCTACTCCTGGCCTCCAAATCTCTCTCCTCACTCTTTTTTTTTTTTTTCCCTTTCACATCCCCCTCAGTCTCACTGGCCCAGCAAGTTTTGGGGAGTAAGAGCTGGCTGAGAGTTTGAGCTGAAAAACAATGGCTTTTTTTTTTTTTTCCCTTAATGTATTTCAAAACAAACTATTTTGAATTTCTGTTGCAAATGACAATCTAAAATTAAATGAATGTTTTGGTTGGATCCGAGCAGTATTTTTTCCTTGATATCGCAGCTTGGCCAGCCAACTAGAGAAAGAAAAAAAAATACAAAAAAAAAAAAAAAAAATACAAAAAAAAAAAAAAAAATCAGGTCTGAACAACCCTTTTCATTTTCCCCCAGCTCAGACACAGACGGTGCCAGTGCAGTGCTGGGGGATGGGGTCGGGTTCGGGAGCAAACAATGGGCTCTGCAGACACCACCCCACCCAGCAGCTTTTATGGCAGGGTGGTTAAAAGCCTTTGAGGGAATCACACCAGGTCTCCCTGGCTCGGTATCAGCTTGAAAAAGATCAAGTCTTAGTTTTTCCAGCCTGTTTCAGACCAGCCACAGCCAGATATGGACCCAGATAACCCCAACAGACAGAGCCTGGCCAGTCACAGCCCTTGAGGATTATTTGGGGGGAGCAAGTCCCTGCACTGCTGTGGAGGCCCAGGGGCTTATCCCCAAGGCACCTGTGCCTCAAACCTCGAGGGACCAAGGCAAATAGGGAAAGACACCCTTTTGGGTCCTGGTGAGGGAAACCTCCCTCCCAGGGGCCTGTGTAGCCACAGGTTAATATTTCTTGGGTTTCGTTGTTTCATTGGTTTGTTAAGTTTATCACCCTGCTGCATGTCCACACTGTAGTCTATAGTAATTAGCTGACTTGAGTTTATTGTGCCTTAAAACTATGCAAACTGATAACCAGCTAATTACTAAAAAAAAAGGCCTAACTTTTGCAATAAAATTTACTATTAATGCTTACCACCTTCTTCACCACCAGGCTTGTGTGTCCCATCAATGGACTTTAAAGATTGCCTCATTCCAATCCCTGCCATGGGACACCTTCCCCAAGACCAGCTTGCCCAGAGCCCCATCCAACCTGGCTTGAGCACTTCCAGGGATGGGACAGCCACAAATTCTCTAGGCAGCACCAGCAAATCCAATTTGGCTTCTATTCTTATTTCCCATGTTTTATAGGGGATCATTTTACGAGTCACGATATGGGAAAATCCTCATCCAGTGATGGAATCACTGTTATTCCTGTAATTTTTCCTATAGCTTCAGCTCATATCTGAAGAGTGATGTTTCCCTGAGTGCCTAAGCAATAAATCAGGAGTCTGCAGTTCAGGTAAGGGTGGGTGCCACATAACCACTACCAGTCATTCTGGAGGTGCTGTAATTCTGGTGATCCTTATTTTAGTGAGTGCCAGCATCTCACACAAACCTGAAACTGAAACTACCCTTGGCCAAAACCACTCACACCATCCTTGAAAATACCTATAAATCGTCGTGTCATTTATCACAAATCCTGTCTATTGCTGCTTTGGCCATGCAATTGGGCTTGAGTAATGGAAAGTGAGATTTAAAAAAAAAAAAAAAAAATCCTTAAAAAGTAGCATTCCAGGGCAAAAATTGCCTTCAGCAACTGAAATAACAGACATCCCCAAGGCACACATGTAAGAGCTGGCTTCAGTGGAAGTAAAATCCCTGTTTCAAGCTCTCCCCTCCTCCTGCTGCTGCTGCTGCCAGGAGTTCCAGGAACAAAAGCAGTGCTGGGATGAGCCACACGTGCCCGTGGCTACGGCACAAAGGTCTCACTGAGCCTCTCTGCTCCTGAGAGGTGAGGCACCCCCAAGGCAAACTCTTCACCTCGACCACACCTATGTGTGCTCAGAAGTGGCAGCAGATGGGCTGGCATCGCCCTTGAGGTGCTTTAGGGAAGGTAAATCTTGCCTGGGGCGGGGAACAGCCCAACAGGAGAGCACTGCTGTGCCCGTGGAAGGAGGATGGAGCCGGAGGTTCAGCTCTGGGAAGTCAAGCAAGATACTCCAGCCGGGTTCAGGGGGACCCAGTCCACAAAACAGATCCAAAACATGCCAGAGAGGGACAAATCAGGCCAGGCATAACAAGTACCTAGCCTCACAAAGCGTTTAGATGTTCATGGGGTTTTTTTTCCCCTTTGCCATCATTTTCGGGAGTTTCTCAACCAGGCACCGCATTTCCAGCCTGCCAGGGGCTGTCAGCATCAGCTTTTGCAGCTGAGAAGTCACTTTGTCACATCACCAGCTCCTCTGGCAGACAGCAGAGAGCCCAGAGGGCTCTGCAGCACCCTGCACATCGATGTCTTGGAGAAGCCGTCTGGGTTCCCCAAGTGGAATTCCCCAAAGCCATTGGGGACCATTGCTGTGCCCTGATCTGTGACCACACCAGCCACAGAGCGCTGGCTCCATCTCACAGGCAGAGGTGGCAGCTCTCCAAGGTGGCCTTCCCCGTGCCACAGGTGATTCCTCCACCTTCTGCCCAATAAGTCAGGGAGATTTATTGGGTGCAGCACCCAAAAGTGAAGTCTTTGCAACCCAGGGCAGCTCAGCAGCGCTGCCTGTGCTCTTTGCAAGGTGTGAGGTGGTTGTAGGGAGTGCAGCTTCCCAGCAGTGTGTTCTGGGCACGGCAGTTCAGTGCTTTTTCTTTACGTAGCTGCACCAGGGGAATCTCACGGCAGTGTTTCCAAAACACAGCCACAGCCCCTTTGAAACAAAGGTGCTGCCCCAGATGTCAGCTCAGCTGAGTGTAGGAGGGTTTGGGCACCCAGCAGAGGCACATCAGGGGCTTTGCAGTGCCCCAGCACCACTCCAGCACAACGCACCCCAAACAAGCAAAGCACCCTTGGCCTCATCTGCACGGAGTCACAAGAGCAGGTCACAAAGCCAGCAGCTTTTCTGTGTGACAGCCAGCTGTACCCAGAGCTGTCCTTGCACTGCTCCTCCCTGCTCCAACCACCTCAGGAGGCCACAACAAATAACAGGTTTCCCTGCACGGAGCGCACAACCATTAATACCCGATTTAATCCATTACAACGTGCTAATCACCACACTCCAGACTGTCCGAGGTTCCCGGCATACAAGCCCTAATAAACCCTCCCGGCAGCCCATTCAGCAACGCTAATGAGAGAAGAAAAATGTGCAAGAGAGAAACGTTGCTAATTGATTTTTAACCATAAACAGGCAGCAGCATCACAGAGTGGATTTTCTGAGTGAAGCCAAGCCCCCAGCACCTATGGCTCATGAGCTCAGGCAGAGTCCAGTGGCCACGACATGGCCCAAGTGACTGGCAGCTGCCACCAGCACCCCTAAGGGGTGGCCAAACCCATGGCTTGAGGTGTTAGGAGAACGCTGGCATGATGACACCACATCCCCACGGTGGCCAAGGCGAAGCCAGGGCAGAACTTGGCTTGCAGAGCATGGAGCCACAGAGAGGGATCAGCTGCAGAGCAAAGTCCAGCAGCTGGAGGAGCTACCAGAGGCACCTGAGCTTTCCGGGCACCTCTGAGAGGAGATTTGTCCACTCCGTGGTGCTCCAGGCACTTCCTGGGGCAGGATTTCACGGGGAATTCAGAGGAAAGGCACCAGGCATGGTTGCACACTCAGCGTTAGCCGGGGAGAAGGAGCAGAGGGCAGAACGCACAGGGCAAGCCTGGCAGAGCCAGGAGGGGGAGCAGAGAGAACAGACTCCGGCAGAGTGAGGGGATCCCGTCTCTTACACCCCATTCAGAAATTCCTGCGGCCCCGAGGGCAGCCAGTGTCACACACACACACAGACACACACACACAGACACACACACACACACAGAGACACAGACGCCGCTGTCCTGCTCCGCTGTCACGCCGCCCCTCGGCGCTGATCTCACCCCGTGCTGGCACACGGGTGCCTTCCGATAACAAAGTCCGTGCCCCCAGTGCCGGCTCCTGCCTGGAACAAGCCGCCTCGCTGCCTTTGCTTTGCCTTTTCAGCCTTTACCACTTGTTCACTACACAGTCAAACAGCCGCTCGCTCCTCCGCACGGCGCTCGGGAAGGATCGTGCTTGGGGGAGGGCGGGTTTGAAACCTTTTTCTTTTCCCAGCGCAGACACAAAGGGAGAGAGGCGAGGGAGGCTCACCTGAATACGAGGATTTCTTCATGCCGTCGCTGCGGGCTGTGGCATGGGAGCCGGGGCGAGGCTGTGCCGTGCCGGGGCTGCCGCGATCCTTCCGTAGGCAGGGCCGGGGAGGGGACGCGCACGGTGCTGCCACCGCATCCGTGCCCGGCTCCGGCCCCAGGGGCAAACCCAGCTCTCCCAGCTGTCAGCACACACCTTTTCCCAGCCCGCACACACCGGGTTCTGCGGGCTGTTCCAAGTCTCCTGGCACTGGCAGGGGAAGAGCGGGGCTCAGCCTCCCCCCGCGGCTGCACCTTTACCCCCGCGGCACGCAAAGCATCCCCGGGGCTCGGCCCTGCCAGCTCCCCGCCCTGCAAAACCCCGGGGCCTTCAGCCGCCTCAGCCAAGGGAAAGGGATGGAATTTCACGCCTCCAGCCCGGCGCACCCCACGGATTTGATTCAGCCCTTGGCCGGCTGGAGCAGCTCAGGTCAGCGCTGCTCTCCCCCGTCTCCAGTTCAAAGTGCATTGGTGACCCGTGAAAACGCCTCTTTCCGCTCCAAACCCGGGGCTCATTCAAGGCTGCGAACCGAGCTAAAAGTTTGTGCGGGCTCACACCTCGCTTACTCGCTGCTGCGGGGGGGACGGAGAGCCACGGACCCCAAAACAGCCCCCAGACATCGGCCCAGGGCTGGGGAAAAGGATTTTACTCTTCCTCCTGTGCCAGGAGAGCGAACGCGCTCCGGATCGCTCCCCTGCGAGATGCAGGTTGGGCAATTAATTACACAAACGCAATCAGCCGGGGGCATTGCAAAGGCAGACAGGAAGAAAGTCACAGCGACTCTTTAATTTGCTCCAAGGGCACAGGGAAGTGCAGGAGCCTGAGCTGCTGGAGGAAGGGCCAGGCTGTTCCCTTGGAAAGATTGCCACAGCCCCTCTGGTGGGTCACCCACACACGGCGGTGCAGAGCACAGGTCCTGTTCACGTGGGAGAATTCCACCAGCTCCAAGGAAGGCGTGGATTCCACGGGAAGGGCTTTCTGCTTGCTTGCAGACTCTTCCAGAGTAGGGGAAAAAGGTTTTCTGTCCCCAGCCCTATCCCTGGCACAGGGACAGAGAAAGGCAGTAGATGAGCTGGATTAAGAGGATATGGCCCTATCAGCGTTTCTTACCATTTCTCAGCCATAGATTATCTCCTCTGCAACAGATCTGAGAAAAAGGATTGTCTGAGTCTCTCTCTGGCTTTACTGCAAAACTGGAAGAGCTGGCTGAAGTCACTGGGGGATTCAGTGCTAAGCAGCCAGACTTTGCACTGGAACAGCTCAGGAGCACTCCACATTCCCAGGGTTGTAGCAACAACAACTACCCGGGGCTGCAGGACAGAACACATCACTCTAGTGCCGGGGTCTGCAGGGGGGAGATGTTTGCAAAAACTGTCATCAATAAAACTTCCATAAAAAAAACAAAACCCTCTTGAACCACCAAAGGTTTGTTGCTTAATTGAGCACGTGTTTAAGGCAATAGTAATGATATATTGCCATTTCCACAGGTGCTTTTGAAATCATTACAGAATCACAGAATCACAGGATTTCTAGGTTGGAAGAGACCTTCAAGATCATCAAGTCCAACCCATCTCTAACACTTCAACTAGACCACAGCACCAAGTGCCACATCCAGTCTTGTTTTAAACACATCCAGGGATGGTGACTCCACCACCTCCCCGGGCAGGCCATTCCAATACTTTATCACTCTTGATTAGTCACAAGTCATGGAGGAGAAACCACAGTGCAGCCACCTCAAAGTAAGGGCAAAGCCAGGAGCAGAAGCTGGTCCTGGGCACTGCTCCCACTGCTCTGCTCCTCCACACTCCTGGGCAGGACTCTTTGGCCCTCAGCCCTCACAGGGATGCACCTCACAGGAGTACAAAACGCAGCTTTCCCTCCTTGATTACGGGGATGTGTGCAATTCCACGTGCACACGTGTGCCCAGCCCTGTGTCAGGGTGCTCACTCGTGCAGGGGGTGTCTGTGCCATCCCCCCAGGGCTGCTGGGCTGGGAGCAGCTTGCTGGGAGCCGTGGCCGTTGGATCAGCTCCACTGCACAAACACAAACAGCAAATTGTGGGGCAGGCATCCTGCTGCAGGGCCAAACAAACACGATGAGACAGAAAATGGCTGAAGGGTTACTTTTTCTGAAATACCCTCTGACAAAGAATCCTTTTCTTTGCCTGCCCAGCCTCAGAATTGCCCAGAGAATCAGTTGCTTGGCTCAGAAGGGCAGGTTAATGTTTAATGCAATGCAGAGCCCACAGGTTTCCAACAGGTAAGTCGTTTAGAGCTTTTTTTTTTTTTTTTTTTCTTTTTTTCTTTTTTTCCCCTGCTTTTTTCTAAGTCAGTGAGAGAATTTACTGCTCCTGAAAATGAGGGATTTGGGCTGCAGGCTCAGCCTGGCTGCAGCTCTGGCAGGTACTGTGTGAGCTTCACACATCCAGCCCTGGCACCCAGACCCATCCTGCCCCAGCCCTGAGCATCCCCCTGCCCAACACATCCCACCCTGGCACTGGGGTGCCAGCACAGCGCTGGCAGAGGCACAGAGCTGGCCATCTGTCCTGGTTTAGGGCAAATTCGGGAGGGAACCTCCAAATGGGGTCCCTCTGGGAAGCAAACCCAAACAGTCCTTCCTCCAATCAGCCCAGGAAAAAAAAAAAATCTCCTTAGAGAAAAGTGGAAAAAACTATTTATTAGCAAACAAACTGCCCAGAAGCACAAAAAAATGGACAATAGGAAACAACAAAACCTCTCGCTGTTCGAAGAGATGGCGAAATTGAGAAAGTCCTTGCTGTGGGTGCAGCTCAGCTCTCCCAGTCTCTTATCAGCCCCTCCTGTGCTGGAAAACACCGAGGCCAAGGCCCAGGTGGGCCACAGGTGAGAGCTCCTGGTGTTTTTCTGGGTTTTCAGTTCAGAGTAGGTTTGAATAGTCGGAAGAAAAATGAAAAAAAAACCAAAACAGTCCAGGGAGCTTCTGTGCCTCAGCTAGCTAAAACTAACTAAACCCAAAGAGAGCTCTGTCCTGCTGTCTGTCCGTGCTGCAGACAGCACAGCCCAGAAGCAGGATGTGGAGGAGTGAGAGCAGCTTCTGAAAACAAACTCCCTGCTTCTTCCTTCTCCCTGCTTTGCTCTCAGAACCAGTCTGAACGGTGTAGAACTTAATACACAGCATACACAGGACAACTGGGGGTACAAGCATCAAAACCATCACCCCAGGACAGCACCCTTCAGAGAGGCTGTGTCCCCACCTCGGGGTGCCCAGCCCCACACACAGCAGTGACCTGAGAGGGATGGGCAGGCTGCTCTGAGCCCAGTGGCACCTGCAGCCAACTGGGGCTGCAGATGTTGCACCTCCTGCAGCAGCTGCTGAGCCTGGCCCAGCTGTGGTGCCCTCAGCAGCTGCTGCTTCCTGCAGCACGTGTGTCAGAGCTGTTGCAGGCATGAAAAGCGTTGGCTGTGATGCCTTGGAGTGGCTGCCTACAACAGGGGCTAGACAAGGCTGAGGGAATGAAGTGGGTATTTATTGAAGGCCTTCAACAGATGCATCTTGGGCAGTCAAAAGCCTCGCAGAGACTGCACCCAAGATGGTCACGAGTTTTTCAGACAGGTATCAGTTTGGTCCATGTGCATATCAGGGGTTAATCCTCCAATTACAGCTTCAGGTAATGAAGTCACATTTCCCCAGTTTGCCCCCCACAATTCGCTTTTGTTTGTACTTTTTGGGGCCTGAGGGTGTCCACCCTATAGGGTATCCTTGAGTTTCAGGCCCAGAGGGATTGCTTTGTCTGACCAAAATGTGAAGACAGCAACTAACATTGTATATGGAGTTATGCACTAATGCAGCCCAGGATTTGAAAAATATAAAGGCTGAAATCTCAAGGCATCAGCTGCAAGGGGTCTGTGCTGTCTCTCCCCCAGCATCCTCCTCCAGGGAGCCACGTTCCCCAGCATGTGGGGGTCCTGCTTGCAGAAACACAATCTCCCAAACTAAACACAGCAGTGGTCGGAGGAGGGAGAGACAAGCACTGCCAGCTCCACACCGTGGGCTGAGGTCAGCAGCCAGAGGCCCAGGAAAGGGTCAGAGGGAGAGAGAGAGAACAGCAGAGGCAGCAGCACCCAGAAATGCACGTTGGAGTGAGGAGGAAAGGGTACAAGTAAAGAAAGGATGAGCCCCATGGAAAAAAAAAAACTGATTACAAGGACTGACACAAATGTCCTGAGACATTTGAGAATGCTGGGCTGTGTCACTGCCTCTCTGACTGACTCATTCAATCTCTCTGACCAAGCTTCTCTTGCAAAAGAGGAGGGGGATGGACTTTTCCCAGGGAGAGGTGTGGCGAGGCTCAGGGTTCCTGAGGTTCCAAGGCATTGACTGGTGGGCAGAAGTGGCTGTCATGGAGAGAACAGAACTCCCTGGGTGTCCAGCAACAAGAAGAAGCAGGAATTTACACTGCAAAGACGTGTCCATGTGCATCAGAGCAGATCTGAGCTCGAGGAACACCATCTCTGACTGACACAGGGGTAGAACCTCAGGTGTCAGGACTATAAATCCCCACACCCCCATCTCCCTCTCCAGCTCTGTTTGTTTTACAAATGATCTTCCAAGCTCCTTTCCTGACCAATCACTCTTTTGTGGCTGTAGTGCTGGAGAGGAGATGCAGAGGACTTTTCCATCCTGCTCTGCCCCAGCAGCCCAGGGCCCAGTGCTGGCAGGCAGCTGCCAAACTGAGCAGGAGGGGAATGGTGACACTGCACTCTGGCCTGGGCATCCCTGCAAAACCCAGCATGGAGAGCCCCTGGGTTCAAGGGAAAGGCAACAGGAGACCAGCACACAGGAGCTAAAACCTTGTGGGGTTTGGCTAAGACAGGGCTGCCCTGGCAGGTACCAAGGAGGGTTTTGGGCACTGCTGCCTGTGCAGTGGGACCTGACTCACCCCAGAGTCCAAAAGCTGGGATTTACTGAGCCAGCAGGAAGGGCCAGGAGTTCAGCCATCCCACTGGAGGAGCTCTGTGCCAGCAGAGTGGCTGCTGGTGGCACAGCTCAGCCCGTGCTCTGTGCCCTTTGCAGGGCTCCATTCCCACTGCCCCTGCCCAATGCCTGTTGTTGGTGTCCAAGACAGTGAGATGCTTGTGAGAAAGGACAAAAGCACTGGACACTGGCAGAATCTGCCCTTCTCTCTGCCACCTTCTTGAGGAAATTAAACTCATTAACCTCTGATGGCTCTCCCTTTCCCCTGCAGCCCCTAGCAGAGCATTCACTCACACAATGCACCTCTTGTGCCAGTCAGTTAATCCACACAGTGCACTGCTTACTTACATTCATTATCCTCATTTAGTTATTAAAAAAAAAGCAAACACATATTTTCATTTTTAGCAGCTCTGAGAAAGGGTTATCCAAACTGGGATTAAAACCCTGGGCTGTCTGGCTCGTTACTGCCTAACTTTTTCAGCTGCAGGAATGTTGGCTGCTCCAAGCTCAGCAGAGCCTTGTGAAAACATACCTGCCCAGATCTTGGAGAGGGAGATAGGAATCAGCTCGATGATCAAAGTCCCTGATAGCATTCCTGGATCATACAGGCTGTTCATGCAGAGGTCTGCAGGACTGATTGGCAGTGACCTGGAACTGCTTCCCGCAGCATTTGGGGATGATTCAGTGGAATTCGCATCCAAAAAAATCCTCCAAGCCCTGACTTCATCTGTAGGCACATATGAATCATGAGGCAGCAGCCTGACCCTCAAGCTTGCAGCCAGGAAATCAGGGCTAGGTTTATGGAGTGCATTTGGGGTGACCTGGTATTCACAAGCACCAAAGCCACTGAGCCACGGAGATGGGGTGGTGGGATGTGTGTGAGAGCAGCTCAGGTCCACATGGATGGGGAATAATCTCCTACTGGAAATCATGGCTGAGATCTCAGCTAAATCTGTGTGATTTAACCCATGAACAGGCCTATTTCCCTGTCCTCAGGGTCACTGGGGACAGTGTGGCCACCTGTAAGTCCCTGTGTCCCCAAATACCTCACCTGAGTGCAAACCCAGGATACTGAACACAGACAGCAATGGCACAAGCCACCACCACTGCTGAAACTTGCCCTAGCCCAGTCCTGAACCACATTTGCTTGCCACTGGCCAGGATTTCATGCAGCTCTTTCCCCTTCTTGCTCCACAGCAGGAAAACACAGATGTCCAGCCTGTCAGCATCAATCCACAATGCTCAGATGCAGGAGGCCAGGCAGCTGTGGTGACCTAAAGCCTCATCACTCCCTCTCTGCTTTTTCCAGAGGTTGATTCATTTGCTTAGGACACAGCACAGCCAGGCCCTCTGTGGTCTTAACTGCCTATGGTTAAGAGGTGAATAATTTAGCTGTGTGTTTCCTGACTTTTTTTCCCTGTGATTCCCTCTGACAACAAAGCACCAAAACCCCACAGCACTAAAGGATCATCACGTATGATCTGATGCTGCTCCCATTGGGGTGATGGTTATGGTAAGGAAGCAAATAACTTAATGAAGCAATTACTCCTATCAAATCAGCAGGTTTTGTTCTCTTCTGCTGCCTTAATTACGAGGAACCAGGAAGAATGTCCAATTACTCAGGGCAGAATTTCATTGCCAAACAAGATAACATCTGCTCAACCACAAGGTACATCAGATGGCCATTTTCGTGGAATGGTCAGGGGAGAGAACACTTCAACCTGAAATTAAAGTTGAAGAGGGCAGGCAACAAAATAAAAAAAAAATTAAAGGCACTACTCAATGCCCATTCAATAGAAGGAAAATCCCTGAATGTAAGGGAAGTCTGAATGGAAGGTCATAAGTGTTTTCCATTTTCAATAGCTCCAGTTTCTGAAAACAAAACTCTTCAAGGTGGCTCATGAGCTGGCCCACATGAATACACCCCCCACCCCCCTCCAAGAATCATTGTAAAATCCCTGAGCTGCTTTCAGAACTGCCAGCTAAGCAATTCAGAATCTAACTGCAGGTTTGAAAAACAAAAGCAGGTCAAAGTCAAACTCTCAAACTCCTCACAGCTTAATCCATTTTTCACAAATAAAGAACCCTGGTTTATGGCTTTTATGGTCTGATTTTGAGTTGAAGCTACAGGAATTAAGCACCAACCTCAGCTTTGTGTCAGCTGTTTCCTTCCAAAATGGTACAGAAGGGATCTGGATCTTACTTGCCACCAAGTGAGAGGATCCCTAATTTTCATGAGCATCACACCTAACCCTTCCCCAGCCAAACAGCCGTGCCTGGCTGCTCCTGTGCAGAGACATCCCTGGGTAGGCAGGGAGTGGCACAGTCATGCTGCAAGCTCTGCTTAGCTGTGCCTGCCATGATTTCCAAATCGTGCCCTGTGTCTTAGTTTGGAAAGACAGGTGTCTGCCAGGGAAAAGCTGGAGCTTCCCTTGGAATGGAGAAGGGAAACCCCCTCCCTCTGAGTTATTATAATTTTGAAATTAAGGAACGTTCAGGCAAAGATATGGGAATAGGAATAACAGTTCTTTACTGGGAATATTAAAAATGTAGTAGTACAAAAAAGCTAATGGACAAAAAAAAAAAAAAAAAAGAAAAAACACTGACAAGTCAGAATAGGACCTGACACTCTGTTGGTCAGGGTGTTGGGAGCAGTGCAATTAAATCCTCCTGCAGTGACAGATGTGGTTCTGTTGGAGCAATGATCCTGTAGGAGAGTGCAGTTTCCCTCTGAAGCTCCAGTGGTGCTGAGATGGGTCTGGTCTCCCTCTGGGAATGCAGAGCACACAGGCTGCCCTGCTGCTCTGGATCCCAGCTTTGATCCAGCTGGGAATGCTGGGCTCCTCCCCTGGGTGGAGCATCTCCCCCTGGGCTGATGGAATTGTATCAGCCCTGCAGTGAGCCTGGATGGCCCATGAACAGCAGATACCCCCTGGAGGGAGGGTCGGTCAAAGAACACTGCCCCAGTTTTAACAGCTGCCCATGGACAGAAAGACACCCATCCCCTTCCCCCCAGAGTTATGAGATAAACACCTCTCCAGCTGGTTTCAACAGATGAGAATAGAATACATCTTGCATTGCAGCCCAAGACACCCTGGGAGAGTGATTCAGAGCATATTCCTACCTGCATGACCTTACACGTTTGCCTCCCCTGTCTGCAAGCCAGAGGCATGAGGTGCCCCTGACAGCTCGTGATGGAAAAGCAGCCCCAAATGCAGAGGGGGCTCTGCCTTGTCCCTCTGGACTGGAGCCATGGGGCCTGCTAGAAGTGGAAGAGGGGAGCGAGGAACTGGAAAATGGAATCAACAATTAAAGAGCCCACTGAAAATTTGGGTAAAGGAAAACCACTGAGGGATCAACCAGAGTCTGCCTATAATCACCAGCGAAGCAATTACAGAATTAGGGATGATTTATAACAGACTGAAGAGCTGGATACTTGGCACGTGCTATGGAAAAGCTGTAAGGAGGGAATTCTGTATGCTGGCACCGGGCTCAGGAGCCACAAGTGATGCAGCCTCAGCAGTTCTGTCCTTTACAGAGCAAACTGAGCAGCATTTGGATGTCTTTCCTTATAGCTCTCAGCTTCCAGCTATAATTTGGTCCAGCCATGGATTCCAAGTTTTAAAAAATCAAAACAAACAAAATTTAGTTATGCAGAAGGTTGGAAAAATAGGAGGGATGATTAATAATAGCCACTGTTTCCTCAGTGCTGCAACACACAGCAGCTCCCAGCCAGCACTGGCAGCTCTTTTGGGAGGAAATTACTATTGTCCAACTTTACAGGTGGGGAAACTGAGACACAAAAGGGCTGCAGAAAGCAGCTGGTTTAGCCCAGCTTTACAGTTGTAGTCCTAGACTTTTATTATACATAAAACTCTGAATATTCCTGGAAACTGGGGCAGGTTAATCTGTGATACACTGTCACCCAGCATCAGCCTTCACTTCTGTCTCTGCCTTGCTTGCTAAGGACATAATTCCACTGTTATTTTCTCTTCTCTTGCACTGGCACAGCTTCATTTCTCCTTGCTCTTTATCTTCCATCTATGTCATTTACTCCAGAATTTCAAAGGATGATTTTACCACCAACCAGCAGCAGCTAAATTACCTGCCCAAGATTTAGGGGAGTGGAGAAACAAAACCCAAATTCATTTCCCATCAACTCACACATGAGCAACAAGCCCCAAGCTGAGAAGTCCAAGACTTCCAAATTAGTTGGGTACAAATTCCTTCGGAAAGCTCCAGAAACCTCCAGGGGATTCTCCCACTGACAGTGAAAGGAGCAAATCTAAAAGACAGAGGAGTTTCAACAGGCAGTGGCTTTAAGGGTAAAAGCTTTATTTGAAGCTCTGCTGTGCCAGTAAGGAAGCAACCAGAGCTGCCTTCACACCCAGCTCGGAGTGATCAATCACCGTGAATCATCCCTTGAGAGAGGAGCAGGGAGGTGATTTAAACACTGAAACATGCCTGCTGCTGTTCAGCAGGTACCTGCATGACTGGGCTGACATACCCACCTCAGAGGGACTTCAAACAGCCTGGGGAGGCAGGCAGGGAGGGTGCAGCAGCACACCTCAAATCCCTATTCCTGCCCTGACCCTCTGAGCCCCCACTGGGGACAATCCCAGTCTTGCTACTGGAGAAGCACCTTGGAGCCTGAATATGTATTTTCATCTGAATATGTATTTTCATCTGATTAAATATTAGGATATGAAAATATCCTCAGCTTTACAAACTGTGGGGTTTTGGGGTTTGTTTTTTTGTTGTTTTTTTTTTTTTTTGTGCTGACACTCACATGGTGGTGCAGACAGGCCCTATAAGGCAGCACCAGAGATGAAGAGAGAAAATACAGCCACACACGAAAAAAAAAAAAAAAAAAGCAAATCTGCCTCTCTCCTCACTGAGGGAGGGACAAGCACAGCTTTAAGGGCAACTGAGCAAACAGAGCTGGGGTTTGAGTCCAGTGCTGGACAAACTGGCAGGGACTGCAAAGTGATGCAGGGAAACTACTGCCCAAGAACAACAGAGGGCCGTGGTGTCAGCCCAGCCCCTCAGCCCTGCCAAGACAAGCCGAGCAGCATCAGAGGCTGCTGGCAGTGTTTTGGGGGGCTTTGAGGAGTCAGCTGGGGCTCAGGCTGGGGCATGAATGGTTTCCCAACAGAAATGATTCAGAGTCTGGAGCGGTTTCAGGAGGAGCTGGCTGGTGCCAGGAGCTTTGTGAATGTAGCAGCAAGGAATGCTTCCTCCCTCCTCATCCCCCGGCCTCCGGCTGCTCCCGGCACCAGGCTGTGCAGAACCACTCAGAAAAAAAGTGGGTTGTGATCCAGAAACCCCCGGGGGGAGCTGGCCTCCACTTCCACACGGGCTGTGAAGGGAAGCTCCATGGAGTAGCTGCAGAAAGAGTCACCTGCTGGGAGGGTCGAGGCCCCAAAAAACCCTCACCTCACCCGTGGCCAAAGGCAAACAGCTCTGCTCCGAGGAGGGGGGAAGACAAGAACTATAAAAGGGGTATTACAAGCCCTAGTGCAAAAGCCTTCCTGCTGTTGCTGTGTTTAACAACTCATATTCCCAAGAGGAGCAGGGACTGAGAGCAGTCAGATCCCACAGAGGGTTCCCATCCACTGCCAGCTCCCAGCCTGGCACAGCTGCTGCCCTCACCCCCCTGTGGCCCGGTCTGATGGATTAATTTTCCTGATTGGATTAATCCTGATGGATTAATTTTCACTCAGGTGGTTGTTCCTGCCTTGCCCTCCCCTGTGGCTGTCCCGCTGCCACAGCCCCTGCTCGGTGTTGTAGTGGTTGTCCAAGAGCTTTAACCCATTAAAGTCTGCCCCCAACATCACAGGCAGCTCCTTTTCCAGTGAGGTCCTGGTGTGCCCTGAAGTCGACTACAAACATCATCTTTTCCCTTTTCTTTCCCTCTAAGATTGAAACTACAGAAAGTAACTCGAGGTGCATCCACCTGGCCATGGCTTTTAGCCATCATCTGTGCACAGAGAACATCAGAATTCTGAGGATAAACACTCCCTGTAAACACTGCCTTGGAGAGGAGAAAGGCAGTGGAAAGTAACAGTTTAACTAAACTGCTCTGAGATGCAGCTTCAGGGTTGTGTTACAGCAAAAACACCTCACATTTCAATATTTGCTCACTGATCTGGGCACTGGTGGATTCAACTCTCCTACTTCCCTCTTCAGGCAGCTCATGAATAGGAAAAAATGGATAAAAATATGGATGCTTCAGGTAAATAATTCTTCCTGAAGCGTTCAGCAGGTTCTGATCTCCCCAGGACATCTCCACAGCCACCTGCAGGACCAAACCCTCCAAGCCTTACTTGTACTGCTTGGTCTTCGTGGCCCTAGGAGTTTTCCCAAGGAGTTTTCCCAAGGAGTCAGACCTGAGGTTGCTCATTTTGACAGAAAACACGAGCTTTTGTGCAGAAATTGGAGCAGTCACCAGGTGGTGCTGTCCCCGATTGTATTTTCCTTTTCTACAGGCTTTTCTGTCACGGAGAGCTACAGGGAAGACAGCCAGCAGCGTGGTGCCTGCCTTTGGAGAGGTCGAGCATAAATCAGTCTGATCACGGTCTGAGCAGAGCCATTCTCCAGCCGCTGCTTCCAAGGAGAAGAACACACAACTATCGACAGATTTCTCCTTCCATTAAAGCCAAAGCCATGTTTATAATAATTATTCCTAGCAGCACACGACCAGTGCCTCAGAGCCCACCGTTCTGATTGAAGAATTGGAGGCTGTTGATACCCACAGCCCCTCAGCAACGTGGTTCCAACCCGGAGGTTTCCCAGGAGGAAATCTGTCATGCTGCTGAGCCGTGCCCATTTCATTGGCACTTCAACTTATCTAACCACAAGAGCAGCTTGGCCAATGACAAATTACACTGTTTATACAATTAACAGCCCTGGATGAGCGTATCTCTTCCAAGAAACCATGAGCACTTACAAAGCTGTCTTTTTACAGCAAGGAAGAAAGCCAACGCAAAAGCGGAGCATGTGGCTGCCAGTTATAATTGAAATCATTTTAATAATTCATGCCTCATTACCTTGCCACATGGCAGTTCAAAGACCATCTCCTAATCCTTTAACCCTTCTCTCCTGCGTCCTTTGGTTTGGTTTCTTAGTTTAATCAGTGAAGAAACAAAATGGGGAACGCTCATCAGCGCTTGCCCATGGGGACAAAACCCGATGGGGGCTGGTGAGCCTAAGCTCTTAATCCCCTTCCTCCTGCCCTCCTCGGTTTCCTGATTTGATCTCTCACTGCCAGCTGAATCAGTAAAGAAATTAATAAACTATCTGTTAGATATGCCAAGCTGTTGGCTGAAGCTGGAATTGCTTTATGGTGTGTCTTGGTACATACAGCACATTGGACAAGGGGAGCTCCTGTTATTTATCAGCTTTTTATGGCCAGGTAAGAGCTGCTGGAAGCATCTGTGTCCTTTATCCTCTGACATCTGCCAGGATTTTTTCCAGCTTTGAGTTGTCCTCTGGGTAGTCAGTCCCACAGCCATGCCCTTCCTCCTCAGCAGCACAGCAATTTGAAACTCAGGATGCCAGAACATGATATTTTTTAATGGTTTTGAAGCTTTCTTGTTGCCCCCTTGGCCCTCGAGGGAGAGAACACCTGATATCTATTTACTCTTCCAGTACTACGTGGGCAGATTGCAAACAATAAAGTAAGATCTAATGTTATTTATGGCTGCAAGTATGGTCCTGTTCTCTCATGAAAAGGAAATAACCTTGTAAAAACACATTCATTTTGAGCACAGTGTGTATTTACACACAGGAAGGGTCCCTCCTTCACCAGTTTAACTCAGTGTGGATGAGGGAAACCAAGCCACGTACACACAAGCATGCACCAACATGTGCAAAACAAGAGTGCTAGCAGGAGATTTCAGCAGCAGAGACTATCATTCTATCATTTATAAGTTATTACTCAATATGTTCCAGCAGGCAGGTACACAGAGCTGGAGATAAACCCAGCCTAGTGAAAGCTGTAGCTGTCACCTCTCCTCCAGCACCCAGAGCTGAGCCCTCAGCCTCCAGCAGGGCACAAACCCCATCACCTGAGCAGCAGAAACAAACCCTTCCTGAGCCCCCAGAACAGCACAAACCCCATCTCCTGAGCAGCAGAAACAAACCCTTCCTGAGCCCCCAGAACAGCACAAAGCCCATCTCCTCAGCAGCAGAAACAAACCCCATCTTCTGAGCCTCCAGCAGGGCACAGACCCCATCTCCTCAGCAGCAGAAACAAACCCTTCCATGCTCCAGCTCCCACCTGCATCTCCAAACAGGGAGGAGCTGCTGGCAGGGCTGGAGGGAGCCCTCAGGCTCCAGCTGCAGCAAGTTCGTGTGCCCACTGCTTTTGAGCTGCTGTGCTGGGGAGCAGATCTGGGTCCCCACCCCCGGCAGCAGAACCAGCACAGGGTCACCCTGGGGAGCGTTTCAAACACACACAGGAGTCAAGCCTCAGGGGATGGAAACCTGCCCAGCTCCAGTGGCATTAGAAGAGGAGATTTATCCTGTTTTTTAAGTCTATCTCAAAGGTTTTTCTGTTGAACACAGAGCCATTCCCTCCTTCCCTGCACCAGGGAGAGGGGATGACTCACCTGCTCCCTGCATGAAGTGCTTATCAGAGGAGTTGCTGTGCCTGTGGATGGTCTGGATTAGAGTGTGGGGAGTCCCCCCGTGCCTTTTCCCAGGCTGGATGAATGCCTAGCAAGAAAAGGGATCTTTGCAGGGAATTTATTAGGCACTCCAGAAGCTGCATGTTGCCTTTGAAGCCCTAAAATAAAATCTATTGACAGATCACTCTACCTGCGGGAGAGGACAAAGGTGCTCAAAGACAGGTTTCTTTCATGGATAAGCTCTGAGCCAAAGCTCTCTCCATTTAACAGGGAAAAGAGTACAATGAGTGTGACTCATGGCAGAGCTGTGTGGGTGATGTACTGCCCACAGGCAGGATGCTCAGCTGATGAGGCCATTCCAACCATTAGACCCCATCCAAGGTCTCATGCTGCTCCTAAATGCTGCAGAACCGAGGTGCCCAGGTGGGTTTTTGTCCTCAGAATGCCGATGAGAATTCTTAATCCCCCTTTTCTATCACTGCTTACATTAACAAGCACTGCCCAGTGACAAAAAAAGGTTCAGGTTTTCAAGTACCATCAAATTGGATTTTCCAGTTTGTAGGAGAGGAAAAGTAAAGGTCACAGTGATCATTACAGCTGTCTTCTTATTCAAAGCAGAGCACTTTAGAGAAGAGTTTGGCCTCACTTCTAATCAGCATTCAGTACTGGAGAGCTTGGGGCTCTTCTGGTCTGGGCAAAGGGCCAGGGAGTGACACTGAACAGAAAAAGTAAGCAAAGTCTACTCTAACATCACTGAGCAAACCAGGTGAAATACAAAGAAAATAAGTCCATTAAAGCACAAAGCTCTAATTCAGTTTCCTGAATTTCAGTTTCTTTCCCCGTAACAAGATTAGGAGTTACAGTAAAACAGGCAAGACACTGATCTTGAGTTTGATGTTTGAGGAGGATAAAAATGGTGCCTTGAAGCAAACATTGCCAGCATGCAGCAGAACTCAAAGGATCAGAACAGAGCTGTGGGTCACGGAAGGAATCAGAGCAGAAGTCCAAGAATTTGCCACAGCCGTGTTCTGGACTGCTCTGAAAGATTGCCTGCTCCCAAATTCATCCTCTCTGAGAGCTGGCTGCTGATCCCTTCTCAATTCCCAGGCACACTGCACCCTCCAGTCTCCATCCAGCTTTTTCCAGCTGAATCTCCTCCAGCTCTTCCCTTCCAAGCCCATGTTAAAGTCTTTTAAGGGGTCCCAAGCATTATCCAGTTGAACACAAAGGAAGAAAGCTGACCATGCCTCTCCCCCCTCCCTGGCCATCCCTCCCAGCCACGCTGCCAACTTCCAGCACATCCTGACCATATATTTAGTCTGCAGTAATTTGCTTTGCATTGTCTTGTGCGGGCTCCAAGCGCAGGAATTACATATCCAGTGAGGCATCCAGCACTCTGGGAAACCCTGGAGTTCTGGAGACTCAACTCCTCATGCTGCTGCCAGAGGTTGAGAGACCTCCAGAGCACCACAGCGACTCAGGGGGGCTGAAGGGCAGCTCAGGGAGACAATCCCAAATCCCTGTCTGTGTGTGCTGGCAGAGTGTGCGGAGTAGAGTGAGGATTGCCATTGATTCAGGGAATGGATCAGTGCTGTGGGCACTGGGTGAGGGTCCTTGGCAGTCCTGCCTGCCAGAGCACAGTCATGGGCTCTTCATGGCAGAGAGGCTGAGGCACAAGAGCCACCACAGCATCCTTAGAATGGCAAAGAAACTCCAAGTGGCAAAAAACCCCCCCATTTCCAACTCAGGCTCCTTCACTTTGTTCATAAGGAAAGATTGGGTAGGGGAACTTGGTTGGATAGAAAACATTTGGAGGCCAATGGCTGTTCCTTCTCCTGAGGAACCCAAAGCTTCTCATTTGTCTGCCTTTAAAGGAGACAAAGCTCAGCTGTGACTGAACATCTGGGCCAAGCAGTGTCACCTGTCTAAGCCTGGAGCTAAACCTGTCAGACCAAAGCAGATCAAGAGCCTTGAGGAAGCACCTCAGTGGCCCAGCAGAGCACAAGGATGCACTGAGGCTCCAGACCAGCCCAGGGAGATGGGAGAGGCTGGCACATCAGGGTGATGGCACTCACCTCCTGGGCACCCCCCTGCAGCAGGTCAGATTTAACCAACAGCTCCAGAGCTGAGCAGAAGTCACTTCCTAAAACGTGGTGGTTCAGGGGCTGTTTAGACTGGCCCATGTCCTCATTCCAGGCTGGAGGTACAAACAGGGTGGAAGTGAGAAGCAGAACCATCACTGCCCCCAGCCCCTGAAGCAGCACCCTGCAGGTGAGTCCAGCTTGGGCAGAGTAAGATGTGATGTACAGGAGCAGGATGCTCATCCTGGAGAGAGCTCCTTTTCTCAATCATCAGGAATCCCAGTCCCTGCCTGGGGCAGAAACAGCTCCTTTTGGTCTGTTTTCATCAACCCCTTAATGGTGGCACCATCACCACCAGGACTCCAGGTGTTGGTGCCCCACAGGGGGAAGATGAGCTGGAGGAATTTTTGGAACCCACCACAGACAGGGCACCTGCTTGGATCCCTGAAAACACCTCAGCCAGGGGGCCTTCACGAGGGTGTTGGAGATGCTGGGAAGAGCTGTGACAATTGCTGGTGGTCAGATGAAATGTTTTGTGTCTGCCTGTCCTCGTGCCCTGTCGTTGTCAGGGTAGAAACGACACAGAGTGACACAATAGACTCTCTTCAGAAGGCTCTTTATTATGGCAGCACACTGTCTTTTATACAGTTTTTACAAACCTCGAGGGCAAGTTGGTTAATAGCTTTCTTGTTAATTGTTCTATTGGTTAGTGAAAGGTATTTTACTCGTCCATCAAATCTACCTGTTCTCGGATTGTTTGCATATTTCCTTTACCAGTTCTCATGGGAGTCATCCCTTGTTACTACAGGTACACTTATTTTTCACGCTCAGAATAGACTGTTGTGTTAAAGGAACTCCTCATCCTCAAAAAATGGGAACTCAACAGATTGCTTGTTAGCTGCACTTAAAAATTACAGGCTAGCTCTTAATTTCATAGAGCAGGCCTGATTTTATGACGCCTTTCTTTTCTAATTCTTTTACCAATGTCACAACATTGCCCACCCAGCTCCAGTCCCCGGCCGAGCAGGAGCGAGGATAACCTTGCCATGGAAGGGGAAACTAAACACGGTCATTTTCTCTCTACAGCACGTTCCCCTGCGAGCCTGTTCCCTCTCCAACATACACGAATTCCTGAGGAAATGTCACCCTCTTGTGTCAGAAGTGAAGCGAGCAAGAAATGCTCCAGAAGTGGAAAATAAAGGCACCCAGCTCACCAGAGCTGGGTGGAGACTGGAGGGTGCAGTGTGCCCAGGGATCAGCAGCCAGCTCTCCGAGAGGATGAATTTGGGAGCAGGCAATCTTTCAGAGCATCCCAGAACACGGCTTCTGTGGCAAATTCTTGGACTTCTGCTCTGATTCCTTCTATGACTCACGGCTCTGTTCTGATCTTATGAGTTCTGCCTTTCTGCCTTTGAGTTCTGTCACCCCCGGTGGCCATCGGGGGTGACAATTCTCGAGTTTAGGGAAGTGGTCTCCAGGCTGAGGGCAGGGATGGGGGAGCTGCCAACCAGAGCTCCTGCAGAGAGAGCTGTGCTCTGCTGTTGCTGTTTAAATGCCATCATCAAGGGTCTCACAAGTCACTCAGCATCCTACAAGCTGTGAAAGGTGTGAAAAGCAGAGATTCCATGCACGCACAAGGCAAATGACGTGGATGCTAAATAACCTCGCAGGCTAGCTTAGCTCTGAGAGACCTTCATGGCTCTCCTGGCATCGGCCTGCCCAGCTGGAACCACGGATCAGGGAGGGATCAGTGCAGAGCTGTTCAATATTCATAAATATTTGTTGCTGTTATAATATTCAGAGCCAGTGCTCTGCTGCAAACGGTTAAACTTTTACCAAAATTTTGCTGTGCCACCCACCTGGGACATTCCTGGGCTTCAAGAACCCTGTGCTCCTAGGGCTGTGGGATGGGGTGGGAGCTGAGAAAGGGGGATTGGCCAAGGTGCAGTCCTTTGCAGCTAAACTGGGCTTTCACTTTTAACTGGGATGGTAATCTGCCACTCAGATCCCACTTCGGACACCAGCTGTCACTACCAGCCACAATTTCATGTTCTTTCTCGTGCTTACTTCATCCTTGGCATTTGGTTTGGTCTGCTCACTTGCAGCCAGGGTAAAAATATTTCCCACTTGCTCACTCCGGGGTGCACAAGGTGCCATCTCCCATTTCACTCCCCCTGCATATTTCTATCCATTTCCTACATCCTCTTGAAAAGCCACAAGCACACAAGCAATTTAGCTTGGGGGGGGAAAAAAATAAGTGATAAACAGCAATAAAATAGCCAACAGCAGACATGAGATCCACAATGTGTTTGTCATTTAGATTTAATCAAAATGTTAATAGGCATTCAATGTTATTTGAGAATTTCAGATGTATTTAATACGAGAGGATTTGCATATCTACCACTGAGTTTTTAATCCTTGATAAATGTGTAGAATAATCAATTATTCAATGAACATACAAGAGCTGGCTGATTAAATCTCAATTATAAAGGCAAGTCTTACCCACTCTATTTATTATGACTGTTCTCTCAGCATTGCCTAATTAAGCCATATTTGATTATGGGGTGAAAAACATTTATTGCAGATATTGTGGCTCTGTAATTGATGCATATCTGTGGCCTGGCTGTTAAGCCCTAATAAATACATTTTAAACAGCTAATTATTTAATTAACAACACACTTCCAAGCTCAGTGTAAACCATTCTGCAGCCCTGCCATGAAAGCCCTGATAGGAACAAAAGCTCTGGAAGCTGCTGGAAGGTTTTCACCCCTCTCTCCACGTGCCAGACTTGCTGGGATGCTCCCAACTCTGCCTCCAGTGCTTAGAAAAGAGACTCCACACAAGGGTTGGGATCCACCAGTCCAAACTGGTCTCTGCAGTGTGGACATTGACACTGAACTGGTGTTTATCTGTCACAGCCCAGGGAGAGGAACAGGCACAGCAGCACAGGATGCTCTGCTTTTCTTTGTAGGACACATCCAGCCTCTTTTATTTATCACTTTTCTCCTTTAATCTTATGCTGCCAACATCCTGCTCCTCCAGCAGGTTTTAGAAGCAGCTTCACAGGTCCCCTCCCACCTTGAAGACAGCTGAAGGTCAGCAAGGTGGAAGTACAGTTTCATGATATAACATGCTCAGCCACATCTTCTGAACTTTATTTTCTCGCCCATTTCTTGAAAGGCTGACAAGACCTTTCAAATTGAGCTATTCCCAGTCACTGCCTGGCCCAAGAGGCAGCTCTGTGCTGGTGCCCACTTCAATTAACTCCAATTAGCAAGAAAGAATTTCAGAGAGTCAGAAAGAATCACTCAAAAGAGAATACTCCCCTATTTTTATCTTGGGGGAGCGTGTGGAAGCTATTTCACACTGAGGCTAAATGTAGACCCTTTGGGGTAAGGCATATATTGAACAGAAATACAGCTACCTGCACCCTCCACCCAGAGCTGCAGGGATTCCTCTGGAGTGGGATCATCTGTTTGCAGCTCTGAGCTGCTTTTTCCTGGGAGGAAGAGTCAAAGCTGAGGCTCCATCATTAGGACTTATCTTCAAAAGAATTTTAATGAAGCAGAAATCCTAAATGTAGAAAATTAAAGAGCCTCCTGTTTTATCCCTGGTATCTAAATCCTGTAGGCAACATGAAAGTCGCTGAAACGTTCCTGAGCCTGAATAAAAACGTACAGATGAGAATCTTCCTCTGATGAATATTTGATAGGAATAGGCTCAGCATGGAATGTGGAGAGCACCTTCACTCCCACACACATCTGTGTGTACAAGCAGAAAGCTCTAGAGGCTGAGACACTACCCAAGAGACTAAAATCAAGATTTTTTTTTTTTTTTTTTTTTGCCATGAAAAAGCACAACCATCAGCTTCTGTGTTCCTTTGCCAGCCAGGGAGCACAGGCTGCTCCTCACTTGTGAGGTCCCTCAGTTTCTCCCTTCACCCTGTTCCCCATTCAAGCCCCTCCACACGATGCATTTCCCAGTTCTATCACAAGAAAACATCGTTCCTAAAGCATTTCATTCAGCACAAATTGACATCCAAGATATCTCCCCCACAACTCCTTAGTGTGGCTGTGTCAGCTCCACACCAGGTTTGCTGCCAGTCCCAATACAACACAAAAGAAACAACACTCACACACTGAGATGTCCAAGGCAAAAAAGGGGCAGTTTATTTACAGACCTCTACATTGATCGAATTCCAACAGTGACCATGGATTGGAGGAAGAAAATTGTCCTCTCCAACCACACTGGTCAACCCAACAGCCCATCAATTCTCTCCTCCTGCAGAAAGGAATGCAAAACAATCATTATTGACATGAAAAGTCATGAGAAACTCAATCTCAAAAAGAAAAACAACAGAAGGCTGAAAGAACTTTAGAAAAACTTTAGAAGAACAGGGTGACAGCTGCCAGTCCCTCTCCTCGGGCAGCAGCTCCTCAAGGTCCCTGCCCTGGGCCAAGCCCCAGTGCTGAGATCAGCCAAGGAAAAGGAGCAGCTTTGTTTTCCTGGCTCTCCCAGGAATTCTCCTAGGGAATTAAACTCGAGCACAGACTGTGAATGGTGCCACCAGCAGGAGGCTTCGGGGACAGAGCAGGCAGACACTTCACTCCTGGGATGGGCTGGACCCAGACATGGGGAATGCTTTTGTGTGCTAGAGTTGTGCAAGTCCTTTCTCGACCTTGCTGGCCCTAGTCCATGACTCTGTTTTAGCATCCTTCCTGGTGCCTCTTCCCACACTTTAGGAACAGTCTGTGTCTGTCTTCATTCTTCTAAAATGTCCTATTTTTAACAATCCAGGGAGTTCCCTCCCTCATTAATGGGCATGCACAGAGGTGTGGCAAGTGGTGTCGAACCTAAGCACAGGAACAGACTTTAACAAAAGCTTTTACACTATTACACCCTTAAGCACCACTATGTGATCACATGTTTTCCTGTTACGCATTGATGCCAACTCCTGCTGCAGTATTCACCATTAAAAGTCTTTTAACTGTGTTTTCACTGATGAGGAAAAAAAAAATAAGTTTGAGGCCACAGAGTATTAAGTATGGATTTCCTTCTTGTAGACTGGTATTTCCTTTTTCTTTAGCTGAAAAGAGTGTCAGAGTCACAACCCTTCCCCTCCTTTCCCCTCAATCAGCCAGGCTGTTTGACAGAGCTAAAGGCAAATTTAACCATAATCTGATGTAGTAAACTGAAGCACCTCACAGGCCACACTTGTATTATGTGGTTTTTGAAGACACATCCTGTTTGGATGCAAAGGAAACGAAGAGACACAGAAGCAGGGAGGAAGAGCCCAAAAATAAAAATGCAGCTTCCAGTTCTTACAAACTGAACTTACTCCTGAGGAAAGACGCTGCCAGCACAAATATTAAGGAAAACTTCACCAGGATGGGTTGAGTTTCTGAGGCATTGCATGTGCCTGCCTTTTTATTTAAAGTCTTTCAAGGTGGATGAAAAGGCCACAGTTGTCCTGGGGGCTTGATTCAGGCCCCTGTTAGACAAAGGGCAGCCACAGAGACAAATGCTGCCTGGGGGAGGATGTCAGCTGATGTACAAGGTGCAGCTAAACCACAGCAGAGCTGCAGAAGGTTGTGACACCCCCTCCTTCACTTGAGAGCACCTCCAGAGTGAGCACAACGCCAGCTCAGGGCTGCTGGGCCTCCTGGGGACACTGGGAACATCCAGCACCTTCTTCCCCAAAACTGCAGCTCCCTCAGAGCAGGGAAACACCTGCACTCCCTGCTTTTTGCAGGGATGCAGCTGGGAGCATCTTCCACTCTCTCCAGGATGTCTGACAATTACAATTCACTCCACTGAGTGACAGAGGGGCCACAGGCAGCTGTGGCACAGGGCAAAGGGGCCAGTTGTAATGATGCCTTAAGATTTTAGCCTTTACATTTTTCAGATCCTGTACTGCATTGGTGCATAACTCTAAACTCCATATGAAGTGTTGGCTGACTGTCTTCACGTTTTGGTGAGACAAAGCAATCCTTCCAGGCTTTTACTCTTTTAACTTTATCTGGCCTCTGTTTCTAGGTAAGCACAAAAAAAGCATGAGTAACACAGAGCATGGTGTGACAGTGACAGTGACAGTGACAGTGACGGAGCTGAGGGGCCACAGGCTGCTGTAATGTCTTAAGATTTTAGTCTTTACATATTTCAGATCCTGTACTGTTTGGTGCATAACTCTGAACTCCATAGGAAGTGTTGGCTGACTGTCTTCACGTTTTGGTGAGACAAAGCAATCCTTCCAGGCCTGAGACCCAAGGGCACCCTCTGCCTCAGGCCCTGAAAAGTGTAAACAAAAGTGAAACGGAGCAGGGAGCAAACTGGGGAAATGTGTCTTCATTACCTGAAGCTGTAATTGGGGAAATCACCCCGGATATGTAAGTGGACCAAACTTACATCTGCCTGAAAAACTCGTGAGCATTGTCCACATTGGGTGTAGGCCCTTGGGGAGGCTCCGCCTGCCCTCAGTGTGCCAGAAGGCCCCGCATTAAACAGATCTGCTTTTATCCTTTTAACTGGGCCTGGCCTCTGTCTCTAGGTAAGCCTGAAAAAGGCATCAGTAACAGAGAGTGTGACAGTGACAGTGACAGTGACAGTGAGGGAGATGAGGGGCCACAGCTGTAGCACAGAGCACAGTGTGGCAGTGGCAGTGACAGTGACAGCAAAAGAACTGAGGGGCCACAGGAAGCTGTAGCACAGAGCATGGTGTGACAGTGACACTGATAGTGACAGTGACATTGAGGGAGCCCAGGGGACACAGCTGTGGCACAGAGCACAGTGTGGCAGTGACAACGACAGTGCTGAGGGGACACAGCTGTGGCACAGAGCACAGTGTGGCAGTGACACTGACAGTGCTGAGGGCACACAGCTGTAGCACAGAGCACAGTGTGGCAGTGACACTGATAGTGACAGTGACATTGAGGGAGCCCAGGGGACACAGCTGTGGCACAGAGCATGGTGTGACAGTGACACTGATAGTGACAGTGACATTGAGGGAGCCCAGGGGACACAGCTGTGGCACAGAGCACAGTGTGGCAGTGACAACGACAGTGCTGAGGGGACACAGCTCTGGCACAGAGCACAGTGTGGCAGTGACAGTGGCAGTGACAGTGGCAGTGATGGAGCCGAGGGGACACAGCTGTAACACAGGGCACGGTGTGACAGTGACAGTGCCAGCGGGGACCCCGGGGCAGTGGCAGGTGGCAGCCCAGAGGAGCAGGGCCAGGCTGGTTTCGGGGCTGATGCTCTGCAGCAGAGCTGCTGTAACCCTGCCAAGCACACAGCAAGCACAGCCTCCTCTCGGGTCCCTGTGCCAGGATGGGGCCGGACCAGACCACAGCGTAGCCTCCTGCAGCACTTCTGAGAATAAATAATACACCCCAGGCCTCCTGCTTTGCTGTCTTCACCACAAAACCACAATTCTGTCTTGAGACACGAGAGCAGCCCAAGAGGAGTGAGCTGCAGTGTCACAATTTGACACAAATGAATGACACTCCCACACTGAGATGTCCAAGGAAAAAAAGGGGCAGTTTATTTACAGACCTCAACATTTATAGAATTCCAGCAGTGACCATGGATTGGAGGAAGAAAATTGTCCTCTCCAACCACACTGGTCAAACCAACAGTCCATCAATCCTCTCCTCCTCCAGAAAGGAATGCAAAACAATCATTGTTTACGTGAAAAACACCTGAGAAACTCCACCTCAAAAAGTAAAACATCAGAAGGCTGAAAGGACTTTAGAAAAACTTTAGAAGAACAGGGCGACACTGCAGAAAGCACAGTGTTTTTATTATGGATATTTCTGCCTCCCTTTTTGTTCCACCCAAGTGCTGCCCCCAGGTCTGAGCATTAGTGCTTGCCATGGAGTAGGAGGCACGGGAAGCACTGCACTTCTCTGCCTTCAGCCAAGCCCACTCAGACAATCTGCAAGCTCACCATGACCAGCACGCTGAGATTTACCAACAATTTACTAACAAAAGCACCAGGAGGACAACAGCCATCCTTTCAGTGATGGATCCCTCCTGTTCACCTAATCCTGGACAAGTTCAGTTTGCTCATTTGAGATTCTCTGAGTTCTAAACCTGGTAGGAATTCTCCTCTATTTCCTCTTTTGGCTAGGACAGAAATATAATGATCTATTTTTTCCATGCTACAACTTTATTTCCAAAAGATCCTTGCAAGAAGGAGCACATGGCTCTCTCTGTGGAAGGAATGTTTTTAATTTTAGCCTTGAAAGTCATTAGGAACTGTAATTTCTTTACCTGCAGTGTGTACATACACATGCTTGATTTCTTTTTTGAAACCTTGAACTATTTAGGGTTTGTTGGGTTTTTTTTCTTTAATTAAATAAAGAGTTTTGAGTCCAAAAGCTGTTAGAGTTTAGGCACCAACTGCCATCACTTTGAAGAGACTTCCTAGAAAAGCTTCCACGGTGAGCATTAGAAAGTATGAGGGTGAGAGCAACAGAGAAATCCACAACAATGCTACAGAGCTTCTTCAATAATCTTAATTTCTCAGAAATCATGAGCATTTGTGCAAAATGTCACCTCTATGTTGGGACTTTAAATATCACTCATCCACAAGCTCTGCCAGTTGTCTCTGGGCAGAGATAACACAACACAAGTGGAAACCACAAGCAGCAAAGTGCCCTAAGTGATTTCTCAGAAGACTTGCCATTGAGTTGTAAGGCAATAATGTGTGGGGAAAGAGACCCCACAAACCAAGTGTCTCTTTTTTTCTGTCCTACCACATCAGAGTAATAAATTCCACCACGTGAGGATGAAATTATTAATGCCATTGGTAAAGCATCCCTTGCACAGTGACCCCCAGGATAAGCTTTTACAACTTGTGTGATTCTGCTCACAGCAGATGGACCAAATTCTCAGGGTGTCACAAACTGCAGAGAGGGGTGAACTTAAAGGCTTTCCCAGAGAGCTACTAATTACTAATTACTGATACTAATTCACAGAAGGATTGAGAGATCATCTTCCACTTGGCACGTGCAGTTAGACATTATTCCCGTTGCAGACAGAAGGCACAGGAGTGTAGCAGAGCATTTCTGATATCCCAGGAGGAAATCTCTGGGGCTGTGGATATGTTCTCCAGGGGAAGTTTCAGACACATGCCAGCCAAAAGCAAAAGAATGGTTCTTGTGAAGTAGTTACACAGGAATTAGCACCATCCACAGAGTCCATCCAGCCCTCCCAACAGTTAATTACACAGAACAGAAACCTCCCATCCACAGCTGGACAGATAATCTGCTTGTACCAGACAGATTTTGACAACACTGTAAAATTTTAGCATTGGGACAAAATGGTTTATTCCCTTTAGTCAGTGTTTAGGCTGATTGCTTTATTTCTGCTTCTTAAATGAGAAAATTTATGTGAGATTCTTGTAGACAAGGCAGGGCTATGTGAGAGGGTAATTACGATGAGTAATGTATTGATTTTCTAAAAAGTAAGTTAAAACCTGTTGAGACTCCAAATGAAATTGGAAACATTTCTTGCATGTTGCACAAAGCCAGTAACCAGTCACTCCTGAAGGATTTGAAACAGTGTTAAAAACCATGCGAAACAACATAAACACTGTTAAATTTATACGACAAGCAGTAAAAGAATTCATTAACTAGTGGAGGAACACATTAACAAAACATGTCAGATTAAAGAAGTGGCACCAATGAAGCATTTTCAGCACCTCGAAGCTGTGAGAAAACCAAATCTGTGAACCAGAAAAAAAAATCCCTGCACGTTTTCAAATTGACTGCAAGCTGACTGCTAATATATTGCAAGTTGAGGGTTATGAAGCATTCAAAAAGAAACTAAATGCTTTGGAAAACAAGCACTTACAAAAGCTTGCATACCATGAGTGGAAATAGGTTTTTTTACTAACACAGGGACCTTGTGAAATCAGCAGTCAGTAGCTTGTCCTCAGCAGAGCCAGCAGCCCTGGACGTATTTTTGTCAGATCCTCTGAATTCCATAACAGGATGCCTCCTGCATGAGTTATTGGATGGAAAAGGAGCCACAAGAAGCCACCAGGAAGAGACAGGTGGGAGAAACTGGCTCCAGAGCTCTCTGGCTCCAGAGCTCTTTGGCTCCAGAGCTCTCTCCCAGTGTGGGTGTCAGACATGGATCATGTAGCACTTACAGCTGCTAGGAGCACATAAACACTGGATTGCAGGAGTCACTGGAGACATTCCAATGTCCTGCAATATGTCACCAGCCACAAGAGCAGAACCTGCCTCTCTCCTGCCCTCCTGCAAAACGTTTTGTGGCTCAACTCAGCTTATCAGCCTCCTTGGCACCTGAGTTCAGGCACGTCCTTGTCACACACACCTGAGTCAAGGGGTTGAAATGCTTTTTCCAGCTAAATTTTCATGATCTACAGGCTCCATCAGCACTGATCCACATGTGCTGGCTGATTTCTTCAGTTTTGCAAATAACCAAAAGTATTCTTGATGAGCCTTCCCCTTCCCAGGCACTCAGCCCAGGCCACGGAGACCTGGCCTCTGAGTCATTTCAGACACCCTTTGTACTTTGCCTGTTGTGTTTTCTCTGCTTCTGACCTTGCTCAGCTGCCTTGGCTCGCTCCATCTCTGTTCCACAAACTCTGGCACTGGAGCTGCAGCCCTGCTTTGCTCCCAGCTGCAATTCCTGTCCTTTATCCCATGCATGGGGCTGGGGGCATCACCAACACCCCAATACTGTTCTCACTGCAGCCTCAGAACTGCACTTCCCACCTCTCCTTGAAAATCATTTCCCTCTCCAGAGGCTGAGGTGAGAGACAGAAAAAGAAGAAAAGGCAACAGAATTAGCCCAGAGCAATTCTGTCTGAAACCCTGAGGAGATTTTCTGCTTTCCAGGGAAGTTCTGAGACAACTCTGCATCTTCAGAACTGCTCCAACCCTCTCGGGCAGCCAAATCCCCAATTATTCCCTGACTCTCTGCAGCTAAATTCCCCAGCAGTTCATTCACCACTGCATGGGTTAATTGTGGTGCTGATTCTCTCTACACATGAAATGTACAACCCGTGAAATGGCTCAGTGTATAATTTCCTCAGCAAGATGTTACTTCTTTTTTTAAAAAAATGTGTTTACATCAAGGCAAATAAACCACCTCCACTACTGTTTCCATCCACAGGGGTTTTTGTTTGTGGGTTTTTTTGGTGGTTTTTTCTTTTGGTTTGGTTCTTTTTTTTCAGTTCACCATCGTAGTCATGTTTGTGCAGCAGTGCTGCTACAGAAAGCTGATCTCAAATGCCACTTGGTTCATTGTGAACCTCCCTGTGCTGGCTCTCAGGGGTTTTGCCCTTTCTGACTAAACCTGCACCTTGTGCCAAAAATGAAAATGTGATGAAAGGTGACTGACTGTGGACACCTCAATTGGTACCTAATTTGTTGGTTTTCTCCCAGTTCTTCACCCACCCCTGGGCTGGGCTTTTCCAGGGACAAAGTCAGAATTGGTCCCAGCACCAACTCTAGCAGAAAAGTTTGGTCAAAGAGACGTGGAATACACAGGGTCTGAGGGGTTCTTTTCTATTTTCTTCTGTGACTGGTTAAAAAAAAAAACCACAAAAACCTCACCTGCAGATTTTTTAATTAAAGTGAAAAGCAGTTACTGTGTTGTCTAGTGGGATGCTGTTAAGAGCAGCTTATAAGGAAATTTCAAAAAGCCTTGAATCACTGTTAAAAAAAAAAAACAACAACAACAAAAAAAAGACACACAACAAACTACTAAAAGAAAAATCTATTTATTTGCAAGATATATAAAATAGCTTTTAATGTTTGTATGAGAATATCAAGGAATTGTACAAAACACTGACACAAACACAATTTATCCAGGGCTGGCCATGTGAAGACAGCACCTATTTCCTCACAAGGTGGACCTGCACCATCCACCCCTCACAGGGAGGGGATTTCTCCCTCAGGTCTGGTGCACAGCATTTCATGAGCAATATCTGGAGGGAAATGTGCTCTCCTGAGGGGCAGGATTGCCTTGGCAAGCTGGGATCTTGTCAGAGCTCAGCTCTGGAGAGGAATTATCCTTGTGCCTGGCTCTGCTCCAGCTATGCACTCATCAAACTGACCCTAATCCCTCAAAAAAATAAATATTACATCAATGGAGAGAAACTCCAGTCTCAGCCTGTCCTCAGCAAGCAGAGGTCACCCCCATCAATCCTGCCCCTTAACAAGGCAATCCAGTGTGGAAGATTGTTGACTTTCCACAGTGGCCCCAACACTGCAAAACCAAAACACCCCTGGAGGAGGCCGAGCCCTTCCTTGGCCCAGCTCCCCACAGCCACCTAATCTAGAAGCTGTTACTAAACCCAATTTAGCCTCCCTTTCCCTGATGTGAGTTTTGACAAATCCCTCTGAGAAGAAGGGGATTTAGATCAGCCCCACCCGTGCCCAGATTGGAATGCAGGCATTGGCTTTACCCCGGGTCATTTCACCTTGTGTGTTGTACAGGGTGGAGTCACTGGGTTGGAGAAACTCATCCTGCTGAGACAACACCAGCACAGCACCAACATTCCTGCTGTCCCAGGAAGCCATCAGGATCCAGGTTTAGTCACTTTGCTGGTCAGCCACGTCAAGACCCCGGTCAGTCCTGTGAGTAGCTCTGGCAGAGGCAGCAAACTAAAATCTGGACTTGATTGTGTTTCTGTGGGTCTGTCACGACCCCGGAGTAGGATCCAAACATTTCACCCTGAAGTTCCTGAAGTTTCTTCAAAATAGATTTCCCTGCTGTAACTCTTGAGTAGTTTGAGCTGCCTGAGCTCTTGGGCAGAGGATCCATGAGAGAACTGGAATCTGTGCCCGTGTGGATCCATTGCAAATTATTGAACAGACCTGTGTGCTCTTCCTGAGCACTTAGCAAAGCTCAGAACCCCATCCATCCCACCTTCCCAGAAAGGGTTATTTAGCCAAGAAACGAGCCCATAAGTTGCATTTAGCCCCAAAATGCTGCTTTTTCACACTGAACTTCACACGCGTGTCCAGGGTACCTGAATTTCACTGCATTACAAAAAAAAAAAATCATTAAAAAAAGTAGAAACCACCTTGGAAATGAATTTTTCCTTTCAACTGAGGAAGTACTGATCAAGGGTTAAAGAGCAGCTCTCAGAGCTGCTTGCAAGGGAATGGTCAATGCACACAGGGTCCCAGCTGGCAGAAGTTCATTCAGATCTGGAATAGGTGTTGGTTCTGACCAGTGTGCTCCGTCTGGAGTTGTAGGACATGTCTTCATATACCTGATTGGGCTGCTTCTTCTTCTTCTGGAAAAATTTCTTCACCTGCAAAACAAAGAGAACAGCCATTCAAAGCAGAGCCTGGAAAGACACCAGCCAAGGAGTCATTTTCCATCTTAGGAGTGCATCTACATCATCTGTTGGAAGAGAAAACATACTTTTAAAATTCCTCTCACGACCCAGCGAGGTCTTAGAGGACCAAGTGGAAATTATCAGCTTATTTATTTAACTTGATTTTATGAGTCTGATGCAATTTCCTTCAAGAGTTGGATGCAACTGTAGCTTTGACACAGATAATAAATGGCAATAATAGCAATAATAAATGATGCTCATTCTTAGACTGCTACTGGTAACACAGGACACCAGGTCCCACTGGGCTTTGGCAGAATGATGTTACACTACTGGTTTTTAGCAGTGCTGGATCCACATTTGGAGGGATGAGACAGGAGCCTGTGAATCACACTTAATTTTCAGTAATCTTTATGGAGCAGAAGGATGTATCAGAGACAATTTCTGGGCACTTTCTGCAGTATATGTATAGAAATAATACCAGTGAAAGGGAAAAAAAAATATTATTTTTTTTCTGGAAATGGGCAATTTTTTTCTCCCAGCACTACTTTCAGACATCAGGCTATTTTAGGAGTTTTTGTTGCCCTTGTGTCCCCCTCTCAGCATTCTCTTACAAGCTTGCTATATACAGCTCCAGTCCCAATTCACAAAAAAAAAAAAAAAAAAAAAAAAAGAATTAAAAAAGAAAGCAAAGCAGAACAGCGAGGGGCTTTGTTCAGGGATACACACACAACACATGGCTGTGTCAACCACACGGTTCACTCGAGGTTCGTTATCAAAAGGCAAACAATACCTCATTTACAAAGGGTTAGCTGCCAAGAGCTTACAGCTGGAAGGCATCAAACAAGGGCAAAGAGGAGAGCAACGGGGAGCCACACCTCCTTAGGTTTGTCAGATGTTTGCTTGACTCAGGCACTGTTTAGAAAGAGTGTCAGTTTGTTCCACCTGCCCCGGTTTTGCCGTGGTGGCAGGGTACTTACATCCACACGGGACACGGTGCAGCACAGCAGGGCGCAGAGCAGCAGAGCCACCGTCGTGAGAAGGGCGTACAAACCCCAGGAGCATATCCCACATGCCTGCTCCACTCCTGCATGTCAAATTACAGCAGTATTAGCATCACTGAGAATACTTAAAATTGACAGATTGCACACAGTGAAGTGTTTGTTACCTTGTTTTGGCCTTTTTTTCTTTTGCTAAACTGCAGGATTATGGCAAGGTCTGAATTCCCCTCTGGTTGTACCAGGCAGGTGGACACACAGAGTCTCTTTCTGTGTCTGAGCCCAACGGGGCACAAAGGAGCCTGAGCCCACTCTCCAAACTTTCCTGTGTTTGCCTGTCCTGACTAAAGATCCAAAAGCTTTCTCTCCAGAGCACAACAACAGATATTTATGATTAAACAAGGAAAAGGGTTATACCTTTAACCAGCACCATGGTGCCCCTCGCTGAGAGCAGAGGGGAGTCCATCACGTGCTCAGCACAGATGTAGTGATCACTGTCCTTTCCCTGTAGGTTGTGTAGAGTTATCACAATTCTGTTTCCTTCCCTTGAATGCTCCAAGCGATCCTCAAAAGCAGGAGAAACCTTTGACTTGTTCAGATGGAACACAGACAGGACTGTGCCAGGCTGCACTTGAGTCCTGAGCAAGTAGAACTCCTCATCCTCAGGTGAGCTTTTCAACACACAGGTGATGCTGACAGACTGGCCTTCCTCAGGGTTGGCATAGAGAGGTGACTGCTCCAGAGCCCTGCTGGATTTAGCTAAAAAACAGAGATATTAATGATTAACACAGTGTATTTTAACTGGGGAGCAAGAGCACAGAACAGAAAGAAGGAACAGACCATAGAAATGCAAATGAAACCAATTTTTAAACATGCTTCACACAGGCTTTGAGAAGAAGGATGTATTTTAGTGCTCCCTGGTATATCTTCCTGCCTCAGGATCTGAAAGTAGATCTGACCAACAGGTTTAGCTGTTTGTAAAGGGTCTGCATCTACCTAAAAAAAATTATAACTACTGACCTTGTCTAAGGGAATACAGCCTGGTCAGCACATCCTGGAGCCATGCATCATTGCCTGCTCTTTTCAAGTGAGATGAAGCCATAGGGAGATCTGGGGGCTATTGGTCTGGATCAAATCACACAGAGTGTGTCCCATCAGTGTTGGAAATGGTCCATGAGAATGGAGTGGTTATTAATGACTCACTGTCCAGCTGGGAAGACATTTCATTGAGTTCTTCTGAGGACAGGATTTGTTCCTTTTAACAGTGTCATTAAGGTGGATAAGGGAGTGAGGACAGAATTTATCATGTTTGTAAAAGGAAGGCTGTAAGCATTTCAGAGAAGAGGATCATAATCAAACAGAGATATAGAGCAATTTAATAAAATAATTTGGAGAGATAATACACAATAAACAAGATGTGATTCATTTGAGAAAACACAGCCAAGAAGTTTGAAAGGAGAAGCCCAAGGGAGGAGATGACAATCCCTCATGGATATAAATTGCTATTGCTGATCAGCAATCAATTAGATTTCACGTGCCTTGGGGACAGGAAAGGAAGAAAACTCTGTAAGCTTTGGGAAAGATATTTCAGGTTAGAAGGTCTTATTGGAAGGACAGGTACATGGAGGAATAGACTGCCAAAGAAGAGTGTGGACTCAACCCTCTTCTAATGGGAAAAAAAAAAAAAAGACAGAGAAAGTTTTCTCCCAACCAGAAACAGCTGCCAAAAGAAGCACTTCTGCCCATTCAGCAACTCCTCACTAACAAGAGAAAAAACCCTTTACCCACTCATGCCCAGCTTGCAGACCCTGCCTAGCACCAGCTTCCCAATTATTACCAATTTGTCATTTAAGACAAATTAGTAAAAACAAAAGAGCTTTGCAAAAACAACTGCTACCAAAAAAAACCCTCTTTGCTGTGCTAGTTGTTTAAAAAGGTTTGACAGGTTGTTTTGGAAAGAGCTGTGGGACTTTACTGTTTCCAAACTGCTGCAGCAACCTGTGACTAATGTGAAAATCTGTAGCTGGAATTATTAATGAGTTACAAATTAATCTTCTAGGATGGTGTGGGGTTTTTTGGTACCATATTATCTCATGTGTTTTATTCATTGTTTCAGGGAGCAAACCCACACATTCCTTCAAATCTGTACATGACCTGAGCAGACACAGAAATACTGTCAGGCTTGCCCTCCCATTGTGTCTTCTTCCAATCTGTGATTTAAAATATAGATTTGTATTTACCTTTATTCAAAGGTGGAATTTCAGTACTTTTGACCACTACTATGGTTTTCTTCCCCTGCAGATATTTGGGATGGCCATTGATGTTAACAATCTCATAGCACACATAGATTTCAGAATCAGATTCCTGTAGCCTGTGCAGGGTTATCCTGAGATTCTCCCCTTCCTTTGAATACTCAGTGCGATTAGCAAATTCAGGGTTGATGTATAGAGGTCCTTCCTTGGAAAAATTTATCACATTGAGATTCTGTCTGACAGCCTTCAAGTACATCATCACTCGATTTTGTGAACCATTCATTGGGCAAGTTATGCTGATGGAGTCTCCTTCCCAAGCACTGATAACGTCTGTTGACTGTTCATTTCCTCCACCTAAAAATAAGAAATGCAGTTGAAATTGTAATATCAGAGTTCCTCTTGGTCTGTTCATGTCAAAGTAGGTTTCAAAACCAACTCCTCCATCAACAGAGCTGCACTGTAAGAGTGGACCTCAGTCTCCTTATGCTGGACATGTCATTTCTTGGCTGCCCTGACACCTGTAGTGCCTTTCATGCCCATTGACCTGAGCATCTCAGCACCTTCCCAAGCTTCAAAAGCCTTGGCAAAAAAAGTGGCTTCTGTCATTCACACAGAAAATTTAGTTCTCTAAATTTTTTAGTTCTCTAGATTCCCAAGATGATCCTATTGTGATTCTCAAAATACAAGCTGCAGTAAAGCCAGCGTGATAATTTGGTTTGGATCTAAATCAGGAATTTAAAAGTAAGAAAAAAGTGGCAGAAAATGGAAGAAAAGAGACTTGTCTTTTTAAAGTGGAATTTAATAACATTGGGGAGCTGGATAATACAGATTGTCAGATTCAATACAGGAAGAGGGCTGCAGAAGGTGTAAGTCCAATCTATTTTAAGAAACAAAGGCAAATGCAGAGTGAGACCCTTGGAGCTCTCCAATGACCCCAATATCCAAAGAAACTGAACAGGAAGCACCTGTGCAATGAATGGCGAGGAACAGAGAGATCAAAAGGGAAACACCCGAGAGAAGTTACATCAGAAGCAAGGGAAGAAAAATTAAATAGAGAGCATTGCATGCCTAAGACAAACATAGTTTAGAAAAGGTTGGAAAAAAGGAAAGAAAATATTGAAATGTGAGCAGTGTAAGAGCATTGATGTTGTACGTACCGTCCTGGGCAGGGAAGCACGGGAGAAGGAGAAGAAAGAGGGATGCATTTGGGAGACACAACATCCACAGCATTTCCAAAGGTCTTTTTAGCTGCTCCCTCAATCTGAGCAATGAGTTAAAGTCCTGAGGAAAGAGATGTAAGCCCCAGGTGTGGCTGTTGCCTGCCAGTTACTGGAGCTGTCTACTGAAAGAAGTCATAGGTGATTTGCTTTTGCCTTGGTATCACAATGATTGTGATAGGTGGGGGTGAAAAGAACCACTGGGTTTCTTCACACTTACACACCCCTGTTTTCCTGCTGCTAAGCAACCCCCAGCCCCCAGTATAAAGCTGTCTATGGGGAGCGCCTACTTCCCCTCTGAAGACAACTGACAAAAGGGAGGCTCAAATTTGCTCTTCCCAGTGCCAAAGTCAAGCAGCTGTTCCCCAGTTGTGGCCCCCCTGGAAGTGCAGGGGCTTGGTAGAATCAGTTCAGTTTGTCAAGACTCCCACAGGCTTAGATTGGTGGCTGCAGATGCAAAAGTCTTGGCTTTGTAAGCAGAAAGGAGATGAGAGATGCTCCATTACTTCAGGAAAACCCTCAATTACTATACAAGCCCTGCACACAGATCAGCAGATTTGATCTGCATCTTGGTAATGACAATGTGAGTAATTCCCAAGCAAAGGAGCTGGAGTTCTTTCAGCAAACACCAGCCACTCACACCCAGCTTCCCCCAGGGCAGACCTGCCTCACAAACCAACCCACCTGGCATCACCAGCAGAAAGAGGATTTAACAGGAAATCTGTAGAACCCTAACAAAATTCTTCTGATCTTGTTGCTAAAAGGATCTATTTGAGGAAACTTCATTATCTGAAACTTTCAGGCTTTTCCTTCTTCCTTAACTTCATTGCAAAGCCAAGACAACAAATAATTCCAGTCTTTACCAAGACAATAAAACCTTTTGCACCACAGCAAAATACTCCCTCAAAGTGAGAATGAAAATTGCAACCCAGAAAGCCAATTATATTCTACACATCTACTGAACAACTAGAAAGAGCAACAATTTCTAAGAGAAGAGATTGGCTCTGAGACAGGAGCACTTAGAGAAGGCACTGTGAGCACCTTGTTGGCATTTCTCCCATGGCAAAGCATCTGCACACAGATAATAAAGAGTCAGTGCAAGGTACCTGTGAGAAATTCTGCTTGTCTTAGGCTGCAATGCAGGATGTAAGCAGCAGTGTGTATTCTATCACCAGCTGTTCAAACCAGCTGGGGCAGTGTTCTTTATCCCTTCCAGGACCCACCCTCCCTCCAGGGGGTATCTGCTGTTCATGGGCCACCCAGGCTCACTGCAGGGCTGATGCAATTCCATCAGCCCATGGGGAGAGGCTCCACCCAGGGGAGGAGCCCAGCATTCCCAGCTGGATCAAAGCTGGGATCCAGAGCAGCAGGGCAGCCTGTGTGCACTGCATTCCCAGAGGGAGACCAGACCCAGCTCAGCATCACTGGAACTTCAGAGGGAAACTACACCCTGCTACAGGATCATTGCTCACCAGAACCACATCTGTCACTGCAGGAGGACTTGACTGCACTGCTCCCAACACCCTGACCAACAAGATGTCAGGTTTTATTCTGACTGTCTATGTTTTCTTTCTGTCCGTTTGGTTTTTGTACTTCTACCTTTTTACTTTTGTTTTCCTTGTAAAAAGCTGTTATTCTTATTCCCATATCTTTGCCTGAGAGCCCCTTAATTTCAAAATGATAACAAGTTGGAGGGAGGGGGTTTACATCTTCAAGGGAGGCTCCTGCCTTCCTTAGCAGACACCTGTCTTTCCAAACCAAGACACTGCTGGAGAGCAGGGAAATGCTGCCTCTGGATGCTTTTGTGTCTCCCCAAGGGGTGAAGGGTTGAGCCTCGAGCAGTGGGGGGATCAGCCCAGGATCCACCGTTGTTTGGGGATCCACCAAGAGCAGCAAACGGGAGAGACCCCAGATCAGAAACCCCATTCAGAAGAAGGTCACTAGTGCAGGAGAGCTCCAAGGGTCTGGTTTTTCACTGCTGTTTATAGGGTCACAAGAGGGGCTTCAGTTTCTCAGCGTTTCGTCCTGGCCCCACTTCGGACTGGCAGACGTTCTTTGGAAGTGTGAGAACGGGGATGTTGTGCCATTCAGGCAAGAAAAATCATTTCCAAGGCTGCTCCTAAGGAAAGCAGGAGCTCGTTGGACAGCAGCAGTGCCTGGGAGCAGACAGTGCTTCTGATAAACTCCAGAGGAGCAGAGCCAGGGACTGCTCATCAAGGCCCAGGTGGAATGAGCGTTTCTCAGATCAAAGCATGGCCTGGAAAGGGAGGATGCAGCATCACACAGTGAACAGCCAGTGTTTAAGATGATGTTTTATTGTGATTATCATGACACCTCAAATGATAAAACAGCTATCAAATTATGGGTTTTGATAGAAGGTGATCTTACAAAATATGATCTTTTAGGTCCGTTCCAACACAAACCATTCCGTGGTCCTATGATTAAAAATATTTGCCTCTATGTGTACATTTAACAGCAAAATGCACTTGCTGAGGACAAACACTGTAGATTTTTAAAGCAGCTTCTCACTGCTTTTCCTGAGATGTGGCATCTTTGGTGTGCACCAGCACAACACAGCTCCAAAGAGGCAAAGTGTAACAGTTGGTAGGGATGTCCCCAAATAGCACAATCTGCATAATCACCCATAAGAATAAGAGATGTGAAGGAAACAGCGTTTGAGTGAGACATAAAAATCAGTCTGTGACTTGTGGTTTCCTGACTGATCTCCCTGAGGTGTCTGTATAACTTCTCCTCTCAAAACACGTCCAGCTCTCTGGCCCCAGCTGATGTTACAGGGTAGAAATTAAATCTGCACATCATTGAACCTGAACTCCTCAAGTTAATACAATGCAATTTCCAAAGTTTCCAATTCCTCACTCCTTTTACACAGCTCTACGCTGTCAAAAGCTTCCAGCAGATTTGTTGAGGGGGAAAAAATGGAATTGCACTAGTAATAAGGTGCTACATAAAGAGGAGAAGTCTATTTCTTAGTTCATCCACAATCCAACCCTTTTACAGGCAACCTTAGTTTTGATGTATTGAGTAAATGTAACATTCCTCAGGATAAATGATAAATTTATGATTTTATATAATTGTGAATATATGATTTTATATAATTTATGATAAAATATAAAATAAAGAAAAATGATAAATTCCTCATTCCTCATGATAACACACGCCAAACTCAGTAAATACCTAGAAGCCTTGGAATACCTGGATTGTCAACCCTTCAGGAATGTTTGACTGCATTCCACCACATTAAAATTGAAAATGTGCATCAAATCAGCTGAGGACTGAGTTAAAGGTGTGAGTGTAAAGCCCTGACTGGGGAAAAAATCCCCTCCAACCCAAAAAATCATTGGTCTCATTTGCCAAACAAAAAGTAAATTTAAGAGGAAATCAGAGGTCCTTTTATCTTTCTAAAAGTTAATTATTAAAATTATTTGGATCTTTTACATTAAGAATTTTTCCTTTTAAATTTGACTGTAGCAAAGTTCAAGAGGGATACAATGTCCTACATCCTTTGGGATTTCCTGCTGGAAGTTTCAGGTTTATGGGGAACTAAACCACGGAAAAATGCAGCAAACATTGACACTGCTTCAGGGATATGCTTTTCCAAAGATTTTCCTTATGCTGCCACTGATCTTCGCTCAACAGTCCTGATACTAAATCAGATCCAATGCAAAAGTTGAGGATTTATTCAAAACAAGTGGGAACGGGGAATGTTTTAAAGATACCAAGTACCCAGTGGGATTCCTGGGGAGTTGTATTCATCGTACATTAGGCTCTCTAAACTTACCTAATTCATCAGGAAGACTGATAGCAGAGCTCTGTTCAGCCAGGGGGGAGGCCAAGGCCTCTGTGACCCAATGCCATTCCAATGCCACCCACCCGTGACCAGGAGCAAACACACAGACATGTCCTCAGTCTGTGGCTGGGGGCAAAATCAAATCTCTATTAAAAAAACCCCAAACTCTTCCAGCTGAACCAGCCAGCTGTGCAAAAGGCTTTGTTGAATCCAGAGATGGCCTGAGAATTAAAAAAATACAGACCTGGGTGGTGCTGTGGCATTACCACGTGAAAGCCATGCAGAGGGCATGGGAAGCATTTCAGAGCAGTTCCCACTTTCAGTCACAGAGAGAATTCAGCCTGTGCTGATCAGCCAGCTACACACCTTGGGGTGCCTGCTGTCGGCAGCCAAGGAGAGGATTTGGGCTCCTGCCCCATCTCACAAAGGCCTGGAGAAGAGTCACAATGCTGGGGAAGGTGTGGATGTGCTGAAGGCGCATTAGTGAAAACAGGGCTATTTGTGAATACAAGAGTAGGTGTTCTCATGGAAAAATCAGTCTGTGTTCAGCTGGTTGCTGTACATCATGAGAGAGAGGGAGGATGCTGCTGGTGGAGAGATTTTCCCCCTTGTAGATGCTTATCAAGGATGTGCGAGGATTTCTGTGTCAGGAAACTGTCTGCCTTGCCTAAAACCTGCAGAATTGAAGAAGAAAAAAAAAAAAAAAAAGGGAAAAAAAAGTGAGGCTACAAAAGAAACTGGTAGATTCCAGTTAGAATTATAAACAAAATGCCTGTATTTGTGAAACTCTCCAGACATCTCCTTTCTCCCATCTGCTACTGGGCCACCCCTTGCTCCACAATGGGGGCAGCAGCTTCACTGCTATGAACGTGGGTTCAAAGCTCTGCTGTGACCCATCAGCCTCTGCCTTAGAGGGGCTCTAGGACAGACCTGAGACATCACTGGACATTGCACCTCAGGGCAGTCATTACTGGTAATTTTTTTACCCCCCACACCAATATATCCATTAATCTATTGATGTAACAACAACAGCGAGACTGGCTTTGTGCTCCCTTTGCAAGCCCTTGTGCAACTCCTCCTGAAACCAATTCAGACTTGGAAATTCAATCCTTTGACTTTTAGAAAGAAAGAGTTCAAGGGATGGACTAGCTCAGTAACTGAGAGGAGTCTCAGCCTCAGGCATACACAAGGTGCCAAAAACACTGGAGCCAAGTGGACACAGGATGGAGGGGGAAAGCTCCGTGGCAGGTTCAAGAAGTGTCTGTAGAAGTCTCCACAGAGCCCATCCCACCTCTCTCCATGCATCTTGGTTTGCAAAACAAACTTCCCTCTTGGATGCAATTTGGGAAATATTCATTCTTAAATTAAAGCTGCCTCTGTAGTGGGCAGGGCTGAGCGAGGGAACCGCTCTCCTGAAGGCCCTGTCAGCCCATGCCCGGATGTCCATCAGATCCTGGCTGGGACACACCTCTGCCAGGGAAGCTGCACAGCAATGCTGCAGTCTGGAGCTGCTCCAAGGAACAGGATCCCATGGAGGGAAGGCTGAGCCCCGTGATTTCTTGGCCCTGCCAGTGCTTCCCCCTTGTTTCAGGAGGAAGCAGCGAGGCAATTCCTTCTGTGCTAATTTTTCACAACAAAGCCACCGGACGAGCACCGTCACGGGAGGAGAGTTCATTCCAGCTGCCAGCCCAGTGAAGATCATTAAGAACTGCACGAACAACACAATGGAGATGAGATCCAGGAGGAAAACCCTTCGTGCTTTTTCCACTTCCATGTGGGCCACACACAGCTGGTCAGACTTTACCTTGGCGCCGCCGCCGCCGCCAGATGTAATACGTGATGGCACATCCTGTGCAAAGCACAACAGCCAGGAGTGCAAACAAGATGCCAAAGCTGTTATTGTTGCTGGTGAGAAATTCAGGATTACCTGCAGAGTAGAAGAAAACAGAGCACCCAAGTGAAGCAAGCAGGAGTGCCAAGATGTGAGCTGCTTTGTAAGTACCACACAGAGGAACTGGCCCCATCTGATAAAGAGAGAAGGGACCAGTGAACGAGAGAACAAAGAGTCTCTGGCTCCTCATATCTTACAGAAAGTACCTGGCATAATGCTCACTTTATCAACATTCAAAGCAAATTCTTGTCAGCCCACCACAACAGATTCCTTTGAACATCAATCTTGTCTGAAATAACCAACAGGTGGTGTGAGACCCATCTATGATGAAGTGTTCAAATAAGGAAATCCACTTTGCCTGGTTTTTAAAAACCTCTTTGTCCATGACCTAAGGAAGATGACCAAGGGGGTTTCTACCATGAAAGAAATTTGAATATATAAATGTCACCTTTAGTTGACAAATGTCCTCTCATTCTGGAGGCAAAGTCTCATTTAGCACTTAGAGATAAGGTCAGTTCTTGGGAACTTTTTGCATGCCCATCATGTACCCCCTTCCCTCAGCATCCCTGTGTCTGTCACTGTATAATTGCAGGAACCTGAGCCTTTGGACGTCTCTGTCCAGGACTGGGCATGTCCCTTTGCCAAGGCTAAGTCTCTGAGACTGGATGGCTGCAGCAGGTGTGGATTCAAGTTACAAATGTACAGGATATCACCCAGCCCATGTAAAACTCTGCTCACATCAAGCTGTCTGGACAAGCAAAAGGCAAACAAACAGGAGAAGAGACTAACCTAGAATTTCCTCAGGAATGCCAACTGGCAGTGTGGTAGGTTTTGGACGTGACTTTTGAGTGTAGCACTTCAGGGTGGGGTTGTGTCTCCAGATATCTGTCTCTGCTTCACAGCAAATAGTCTTCTCAGTACTGATGCTACCTCTTCCATTTTCTGAGAAAGATGAAAGGTAAAAAAAGTTTTGAGTATAAATATGGATCACGTAGAAAAGCTTCAGTGAAGGGCTAAAGATGTTGTTAGAGGTTAATAGATTTAAAAAGTGGATCATGTTGCATAGAACGTTGGAGATTGCTATGATTGCTATGAATTATTGATGTTTCATTCCCTAATAGTCCAAATCAACCATTGTCATTAGACTTCCTTCTCACTAAAGCTGATGAGTTGTTCTGGGAATCAAGAATGGAAATATTTGAGGATGGTAAGAAAGTTTTCGCATGCAATTTGAGAATAACAAGACATCTATGAAAAGCTTATCATTACCTTTATGCAATAAAAATCTATTCAAAAATGTTGCAGCTGCCTTTTACCCACAGGAACCAAAGACAAGGAACAAGCAAGTCCAGTAGCTGAGTAAATCTCTAGAGTGCATCTCCTATCAACCCTGCATCCCACTGGGCCATTGTAGAGCTTATTCTTCTTCTAAGAGAATCTGGAAAACTCCCTCCTTCCTTCACCTCCCCTTCCCATCTCAAGGGACACAGGCATCCCTGTCTACAGCAATTTCCAAATTTCACTCTGAGTGTTTTAGTGTCACCAAAGCTTTACAAAGTAGTGACAGCGTGTAGATATTTTGCAGTGGTGAGCATAAATACAGGAGAGAAATGGTTTATGGTGGCCAGAAGTTAAACACAGGAAGACTTGTTAGGCTAAATAAAGGCACACAAAGGGGAGAACTCTTTTTCTTTGTTTTCTTCTGTCAGCAAGAAAATTAGCAAGGATGCTCTAACTCCAACAGGAGAGGTGATAAAAGCTGCTGTCAGAGAACCAGGACAGAGAGAAATGTCACTGACTTGCAGGGAGCTCAACTAAGTCACACCCCTGCAACCTGAGCCACCATGAAGTTTTGCCCTCGTGGAGCCACTTAGTCCATGTACTGACAGGTGTTTGAATCCCTGATTTTGGCAGTTTTGCGAGGAAGCTGGAAAGATGCTCCTGGGTGTTTATTCAATTGGATGGAAGAGCAGCACAGAGCAGCTCTTGAGGCTGGACCTGGGTCTGGGTGTGTTCTGCCAGAAGCAGGTGAGACTCACACATTGCAACATGGCACAGAATTCCACCATGGGAATTGGTGTTGCCAAAAAACACCTTAAAATAAAAACCTATCTTTAAAAATCAGAATAACATGTATTTATCTGAATCTCTCCTAGTGTAGTTTTAAGCAGTGTTTGACCTGGAAGAGCTGAATTTACTTTTGTGAATTACTTTATGACTTTTTTCACAGAAGAAACTCATTCATTCCAGTTTGTTCACTCATAAGCCTTGCTGTCTGCCCAAAAATATGTTTTCCATCAGTTAATAACCAGGCTCCCAGCACAGCATACCTCCAGAATTCAGGATGCCACACGAGAGTCCTGCTCCCCCAGCTTTCTTCCAGAAGACACCATAAATTCCTTCCAGACAGGAATTTGCCTGCTTAAAGCAAACAGTGATGTGTGTTTCGTTGGTCACCAGCTCAATTGCTACGTCTGAAAATGCCTGGTTTTGTGTTTCAGCAATTTTTTGGAAGTTTTCAAAACTGCTTGCCCTGGACTTGCATGTGCTGCTCTTACAGTCCTTACAGTGGTAGACTGCCACAGTTGTGCTGCCAGAGGAAAAGTCTTCTGTCCATTCATCAGGGCCAGCATTGGACATGGCAATATCTAAATCAGAAAACAGAGAAAAAAACATTTTCTACCCATTTTTTACCCAGGAGTTTAGCATCAGAGAACAGGATGGGTTTTGGTGGACAAGCTCAGTCATGGCTTTGGAGACATTGTCTGCCAATGGGCAAGTTTTATACAGTATTGGGGCCAGTTCACAGGATCATTTTTGGGGTAGAAACATGATAGAATTCCCCCACTGCTTCCACTGTTTTATTAACTGGGAAGCTGGCAGCTTGGGAAGTGAGTGGAAAGATGTTTCTCTTGCTGAGCTCATCTGTCCTCTCTCCTTCCCAAACTCCTTGGCACAATCCCACCAGGTGTCCCTCCTGCCAGATTCCAAGACCACTGAAGTTCAGAGCTGAGCTGCCAGACTGCCCACTCTGGGTGCAGTGTCCCAGGTTTCCTCCCTCAGACTCTCCTGGGAAAGAGTCAGTCCTTTCTTTGGGAGAGGATTCACCTCATGTGACATCAGACAGACCCAAACAGTCACCCCTCCCAGAAGAGGTGATTGTGACAGGTCAAACTCATCTGCAATTTCTCTTCTCACCTTGGAGGTTTTGTGGTCTTGGTTTTAACTGGGCACAGCTGAGCTTTGTCCTAACAGTTCAGAGGTTTTGAGCTATGGAAGTGCAGGGAAAAGCACCGAGGTCAAACAGAGACTCACTTGGACGGGGAGCAGCAAAAGCCAGGAGCAGGAAACCCAAGTGCAGCAGATGGGGCGAGTCCATGGGGCTGCCCAGGGGGCTCAGCTCCAGCAGGGCTGGGGCTCTCCCAGATCCTCCACGGTGCCAGGGCAGGCTCAGCAGGCTCCTCACTCACTCTTCTCCCTGTTGAGAATTAAAGGCAGTGCTTAGCACCCGGTGTGTCTGTTCTCCTTGTCCAGACAAAGAGATAACAGCTCGCAGACCAAATGCCAGGCAGCTGCCTCCAGCCCAGGTCACAGGGGTGGGAGCAAGGCAGAGCAACCCTCACACTGCTCAGGGCTACTGCACTCTACAAGGGCTTTTGCAAGGGCCAGACTCACAGCCCTTTCCACCTCTGGCTCAACCACAGCAGTAGGAGACACAAGGTCCTTCTGCAGGGAGAGGGAAATCCCTCCTGAGCCTGTTGGACAGGAGACCCCATGTCCACGTCCTCCAGGCATACGTCCTCTTCCCATACATCAAAAATTTGATCCTGTTTTTTAAATTTATTTTTCCTTCATATTGCACACATTATTTTATCCCATTTCCTGATTCGCATTTAACAACGCCTGCAGATGAGCAGAGTTCCAAGGGATTGACATCAATCTTGGAATCACAGAACCAGAAGTTTGGAAAAGATCCTCAAGACCATCGAGTCCAGCTGCTAACACAACACTGCCAAATCCACCACTTGGATCGTGTCCCTAAGTGCCACCTCTTCTTGTCTTTTTAATGCCTCCAGAGGATTTATACCCCAGGGCATGTTCACTGCACAGAACAGCTGCAGCACATCTGGCAGAGTTATTTACCCAGAGGTTAAGGGTTTGGGTTCTCCCCAGTAGTTTTCAGCCTGAGGTCTGTATCTTGTATCCTCATTCATTTGGTCCACTCTTGTGTGGTTTTCTTGCCCCTCAATTCATTCTGGTCAAAGGACATCTCCCTTCCTCTTCTCTCTGGTGACATTCCCTCCTTCTCCCCCCTCTTCTCTTCAGTTTCAACAGCCAGAACAACATCCACCAAATCTCTGTTCCCCTCCACTGATCTGTCTTAAAATCTGGAGACTCTCCAGCTGTCCTGGCCAGCTCCTGCCATCAGTTTTAAATTTAATTCAATAAAATACTCAAATCTAAAGTGAAACACATTCTTTGGACAGAAAATATTTTTCATTTTCATTTTCAGGGGGGGTTTTTCACCCGTTTTCCTTTGTTTTTCAAAGCAAATTTTCACTTTTCAGAGCTACTGGAGTTGTCTGCAGAGCTGCAACACAGCAAAGCCAGACCATAAAAGCAGTAGGTGAATAAAGGAACAAACAGGAAGAGCTGGAATTCCTTCAGCAAATGCCAGCCATTCACACTCAGCTTCCTCCCAGGTCAGACCTGACCCACAAACCAGCCCACCTGAGATGACCAGCAGGAGAAAGAGGATTTGACAGGAAATCTGCAGAGCCCCAACAAGGTCCCTTTGGTTTTGTTTTCAAAAGGATCTGTTTGAAGAAACATTACTACCTGAAACTCTCGGGCTTTTTCTTCTCCCATAACAAACACAAGACAATAAATAAGTCCAGTGTTTTCCTTCCAAGAGAAGAAGGAAATTCAGTCTCCAGTGCAGTGGCATCATTTCCAGTAGAGCAAAGGTTCTCTCTCAAAGTTAAAATCTAATGACCTAGAATACTCTGACCCATGTTTTCTCCTACTCCAGCAGAAGTTAAACCAGCTCACTGTCTTTCCAGTGTGTGTCCTCAGGCTTTCTGCCTCTGCACAGGTTCAGTGGGGATCTCCAAAGTGACCAAAGCAGAGTCCCCCCAACACCCCACAGGAACCAGCAGAGCAGAGCTGCTGCCCCAGGGTTTCCATGTCCTCCCTTCTCCAAATAATTATTAAGCACAATCATGGACACACAAAATCCAATGCTCTTTTCCAGCTGTAAACACTGCATTTTCTCACCCCTTCTCCCTCTTCCAGCCACATGCCCTGGGCTCTATAGCTTTAGGAACAATTTAGTCTATGGGTTTTATAGTCAGAAGCAGCTTGGTGGAACAAGCCACCACAATCTCTCACAAAAAAAAGATTTGTCTGGCACTCTAAGGGTTCCATGGAGAAGGCTGAAGTTGCAGACAGTTTGAAGAAAATAATACTGCTGAAGGAAATATGGCAGCAAACAGAATAAAACTCAAGGAACTTCAGAAGATCCTACAGATTTTATTTTCTACTTCAAGTTCTTTCCCAGTAAAGGAGAAGTATTTACATAAGATAATTTTGATATCGCTTTCTTTATCCCTTTTCCCTCACTAGTCTGCTTTATACAACTCTTAACAGCCCTTTGCGATAAAAACAAATAAAGCGAAATCACGCGAGGAGATAAAGCAGCTCTTTCCTGAGTGATTGTATGACTGCAGTTTATCTACAGATCCAACAAGCCATTGCAGAGAGAGCAAGCAGCAGGACATTGTGGCTGAGCTGAGAAATCTCTGCAAAGTATCTTAAGTGTAACGCACACTTTGGATTTCCTCCACCTGCTCTGGAAAAAAAAAAAAAAAAAATTCCACAGCAACCACTATAAAACATTGGCAACACTTCTTTACTGCCTGAAGTGCATTAGGTAGAACGAAACATTTCCCTGGTTTAACTTCTTCTATTTTAAAACCACTGTCCTTAGTTACTAATGCTTTGTGTTTCGGTTCTGTTTGGTTTCATTCTGAACCCAGAGGCGCCAGGTTGGATTGTTCATTAATCAGTCTGGATGTGGGTGAATGCACAATCAGCACCAGCTTCAAGTGGCAGCTTCTCCTTGGAAAGGAGGAGAGCTGCAGGGGTTTCTCCTGCAACCCTTCTGACAAATTCTCCCTTACTTGCAAACATGACAGGATGGCACTTTTGGAAAAGAAGACATTAGCAAGATATGCTAAGGAGCCATGAGGAAAAAAAAATGGTTAATGGACATGGGAAAAATTATTCAGGAATTACATGAACAGGAAAATGCTCGTAATACACTTACTCTATTATTTCTGAGGTCACTCACACTTCTATATAAATGCACCAACAGGAAGCTGTTGGGTTTCTGCATTCACGCAATCTGTGTGAGTTCACACAGAGCTCTCTGGAAGCTGCCAGTCTGGGCTACAGATGTGGCATAATTTAGTTACAAAGATCACCAGCACCAGTTACACATGTTCCTCCCCATGGAGAAAATGTGCAGCACACTGATAATATCCCTCCTGCCACAGACATTTCAGTGCCTGCTTCTGAATGTCTGCTTCAAAGCAAGAAAGCAAGAATTTGTCAGAGAACAGGGTGGAAAACAGGACCCTCTAAAGAAAAAGACAGTACCTCAGAAGCTGTGTCCAAGGAAGACTTCATGCCTCTTCCCTTCTCCAAGCTGCCTGCACAGAATTTCCAAATCCCAATTCATTCAGCTCTTCCAGAGGAAATGCAGAATCCAGTGAGGTCTGAGAAAAGGCACTTGCTTCCCCGGCTCCTCCTCTTCTAGAAATTCCACTTTCACTTTTGGTGTGCCTTAGCAGAACAATGCAAACAAGGCAAGGTCCTGGAACTGCAGGAACTGCAGTTGGAAAACATGAAAAAAAAAAAAAAAAACAAACCCAAAAACAACAAAACACACACACACACACACAAAAAAAAAACCCATCACCCAAAAAAAACCCAAAAAACCAACCAAAAAGAAAACACACCAAAAAAAAAAAAAAAAAAAACAAAAAAAAACCAAAAAACAAACAAACAAACAAACAAACAAAAACAAAAACAAAAAAAAACAAAAAAAAAAAAACACCAAAAAAAACACACACACACAAAAAAAAAAAAACCTCCCAAAAACTTCCCAGGAGCCTGCTTAGAAGTACCTGGGCAGTCACCCTGTCCCCCTTTAGGTACAGCAACAGCCATGGGAAGTGACTGGATTGACAAGGGTAAGATCTGCTGCTTTCTTCTCTCTTTTTTAGATGAGGTTGTTGTTTTTTTTTTTGGGGGGGGGTGGGGTTGGCATCAAGCAAATCAAACTATCAAAGCAGATTTTAATTCTCAGCAAATGCAGCACAAGGTTACAACAGGAAGGTGAGCTGGAGAGTGCCTGACCCTCTCCTTCCCCCTCGTCCCTACAGCTCCAGATCTTTCCACAGAGCCATAAGATTTTTTTGCCTTGACTTGGCCCCTGCCTTTGACATACAAAACAACCTCTGGGATGGTTTTGGGGGTTTTTTGGGTTTTTTTTTTTTTTTTTTTGGTTGGTTGGTTTTTGTTGTTTGTTTGTTTTTTTGTTTTGTTTTTGTTTGTTTGTTGTTTTGTTTTTGTTTTTTGTTTTTTGCTGCCTTGCATAAGCTGTCCCCCAGCCAGTCACAAGCAGAAGTCCCACCCTGGGCTGCCACAAACTGTAGCTTTTTAAGAATAGCAGTCCACAGTTCACCTTTTCAGCAAACCTCTGTTTTAAATGCACTTTGTCCCCTGTTTGTATCATGATCCTCATGAGCTCAGAAAGCTCAAACAAGGAGTTTCTGCTTGCAAATTTTGCTCCGGGAGCAAATGAGTATTCCTGGAAGCATTATCATGCTTGGTTTATGCTGAGCACTGCAGCACCAGTGCCCTTGTAGTGGAAGATGTGGAAGCTGAGCCTTGAACCTGAACAGTTTCAGGGGTTTATTTAGCAGCCGTCATACAGAACTGATCAGCCTTCAATTTAATCACTGTGCTGCTCACCCACACTGCCCCTCCAGGGAGTGTGGGTGGCTTGCTTTGCTCTCACAGTCCCAGCTCAGAGCAGCTGTGTGCTAAAAAAATGCTCCAAAACTGGGACATTTGTCTACCATTTCACTCTCACGTTTCAGGCTCAGGACAATAAATTGGAGCCATTTCCTCGAAAAGAAACTCAAATCATCACAACAACAAACACACCCAAAACCCAAACAAGCCAACAACAAAACCCACAATAAACCCCCTTGTTTCCCTCATCTTATGACCTTCCTTCAGGCAGGGACTGCCCTGGCTGGTAAGGAACACCTCCAGAAACCTTAAAAATAAGGTTTCTATATCCCCAGAGAGGTTAAATACAGACAAGAGTAAGTTGTGAGGTGGGTAACCATTTCCAGGAATGAAGTGCAAGGTGATGTAGCCACTCCTGCAGTAAGTCCCAGATCTGCAGGTTCTTCCTCTCCAGTCCCCTGGCTCCCAGCACAGCCTGGCAGTGATTTCACAGTACAGTCATGCTCCAAACAAACGTGTGTGCCACTCCCAGCCAGTCCCCAGTGACGCCCAACACCAAACTCACACCCTGAAACAACCCCTGGCATCACTGGGTGCCATGGCTTGGGCTGAGCTGCTCAGCCAGGACTGCCTTAACCTGTTGTAACGTGTCAATTAGGAGCTGCAGCTCTGGAGCACAGCAGGAAAAAAATGCACTTTGTGGTCTTGGGGGCTTCCAGAAGATTGCTTGGTTTGAGGAATTGCTGACAGGACTGAACCCTTCACTCCAACCCAGCCAACCTAAATAGCAGCTGTTCTAGTGCAAGCTGGCAGAACTAAAGATATCAATATTTTGGGAATATGACACAAAATTTTATTTTTTCTTTTGTCTCGTTTCATTTCCCTCAGAAAGAGTTAATCTCCAAGAACAGGATTTGGTAATACCAAACCACACAAGAGTTGTTTCAGATTCACCTCTTCCTCAGAGACACAGCACTGAGTTCCCCTGGCCATGCCATAGTGTGATTTTCCATTTTCAGTTTTCCCTCTGAGTGATACCAAATTCCTCAAACATCTGCTTTCTGCAAGCATAGGGCAGAAATTCAGGGGTAACGTTAGGGGCTGCCTAATTTAGGATTACCAGGACCAGGCAAAGATCTTTACCCAAAAAACTGCTTGGAGAAGTTTTAGTTTTCCCAGAGTTTGCACTGCATCCCTTGACTACAAACTGTGTGATAAATAGAAAAAAATCCTTAGTAATTCATGTCTTCAGTAAGGAGTTTCTCCTTCTCATTAATTAAATTGTATTTATATTGCAATAATTCCAGAAACTCCACTCCTGAACAAGGCTTCATTTCGACTTCCAAGAGGGAGAACCTCTGACATGAACTTTCTGCTCTGGCCAAGGAATCTTATACTTTGATCCATCCTGACAGCACAAAATCCCTTCTAGCCAAATTCACAGTTACCAGCCCTTAACTTTAACACTGTTAACTTTAACCAGAATTTTACCCAGAAACTCAACATGATAAATGAACCAGAAGGTACGAAAGTCAAATACTATGAACATAGAAGAACCTGTTTTTCTTAGCCATGTGCATGATTACAAGAAGTGTTTTGGGCTTTTACTGCTTTTTATTTCAAGCAACTCTAATGTCTTGTACATCTTATTTCGTGTTCTGGGAAATTGAAGGGATTAATGCAGCACAGGGATTTTTTCCCCAGTCTCAGCATTATCAGTGTAATAACCCCTTTATCCAAATAGACTGTTGGTCTCAGTGTGTTTCATCACTGATTTTGTCTTCAAGATCTCACTTATCTCCACTTTTACGTTGGTGAGTAATTCCCCTGCTAATCTGGTGCATGGAGAAAACAGAGCATGACGTTGGAAGATAAAAAGTTTTATGGTTGGACTAATAAAAAGGGTAATCCCAAATGGTTTATGACAGCCCATTATAGGGGCAGAAAACACTTTTATTGCCAAGAGTTCTCCAGTTAGGCGCCACAAGAGAAGGAAAAAAAAAATTAAAAAAAAAAAAAAAAAAAAAAAAAAGCTGCTTTCTGGCTTTGATTAAAAAGTTACCCTACATATTTGAGCATACACTTTAAGCTTTGCTCAGAAGAGTGAGAAGAGAGGCTACTGTGAAAAACCACATCTCATGTGGCACTGGTGAGTGAATGACTGCAAAAGGAATCAACAGCGACCCGAGACGCTGCAGGCAGAAAGAGCCCGTGCTAAGCCCCTGTGGACACCTCTTGAGGAAGTCTCTACTTCCAGGAGCTGCTGTGGAGGCAGAAGAGTGACCAAGGGCAGGAATGAGAAGAGATTAACTTCTTAACCCCAAGGACAGAATGGACTGTAGACAATTTTGATCTTTTGCTTAGAATCGTAGATTCATTCAAGGTTGGAAAAGCCCTGCAAAATAATGAAGTCCAACCTTTGACCTAACTTCTTTGACTTCAAGGCCGTGGTCAGTAACAGAGATGCAGCCACAGGGGTGAGCCTCCTCTGCTACAGGAGCTGCTCTTCAGTGTCCCATGGGGTAGCACAGCTCAGGGATCCCCTCGTGCTCTGGCCACAATGTAAATTCTAGAATCACAGAATGGTTTGGGTTGGAAGGGAACTTGGAGGTGTTGTTAAAGATCTAGTCCCACCCCCTGGGGACACGTTCCACTAGCCCAGGCTGTCCAAAATCCCTGTCCAGAATCTCATCCAGCCTGGCCTTGGACACTTCAGGGATGGGGCAGCCACAGCTTCTCTGGGAAACCTGTACCAGGGCCTCACCACCCTCAGAGCAGAACAACTTCCTCCTAATCTCTCATCTAAAGCTACTCCATGAGTCTGATGCCGTTCCCCTTGCCCTGTCGCTGCATGTACTTGTAGAAGGTCCCTCTCCATCTCCCCTGTAGGCTCCCTTTAGGTCTGGAATCCTCAGCCTCTTTAGTTCCCAGGGCTGCAGGGCCACGCAGGGCAGCTGTGCTGGCCAGGACCCCATTGCCAGGGCACCAACATTTCACCAGCTTTTCTTCTTTCAGGACATTAAATTGGAGACATTTCCTCGAAAAGAAACCCAAACCACCACAACAACAACCACAGTCAAAACCCAAAGAAGCCAACAATAAAACCCACAATAAGCCCCCTTGTTTCCCTCATCTGATGACCGTGGAAATGGTCTGATGTCCCCCATGTGCTGTCCCCTGCCCCAGAAATCCACGGGGTGCTGGATGAGTCAGCATCATCTTGACACCATAACACTTCCTCCAGCACAACCACCTGACAGCACAGACAAATGGATGGATGGAGCAAATGAAGGTGATCTTGAACATCACAAGGCAGCAAGGCCCAACACAGCAAGGCCCAACCAGGCCTGTGCTGTGGCTTGTGCCAGGCCCAGCAGCTGTGTAGCCACCCAAAACTCCCCCATTCGTTCCCTGCAGGATGATCCAATCCCCTTCACAAGTATTAGGCAGCTTCTCTTATGATTTTTTTTTTTTTTTTAATTTTATTTAAGTGGTGGGAGAGTTACTTTGAGGCCTACCAAGAAGCTGCTCTTCCTGCAAGACAGGATCAGGCACTATTTGTGTTTGTTTTCTGTTTCACTCTTGACCTGTTTAGGTCGACACCTAATCACCCTGAAACAGTAATCTTGGCTGGGGAGACACCAATGTGAAATAAATTACCTGTCTTCCACAGCTGAGCCTTGGTTTTCTATTGTTTCCAATACCAGAGTTTGGAAAATTACTGCATGGAAAGCAACCAAGGTTGTCTTGCAAAAAATACACATTGGCAGCTCCAGTGTCTGTGGCAATGCTCCAAAGCCTCTACAAAAGCTGAAAATGAGCTTCCTCTAAAAGGCAGGCCATTTCCTAGAACAGTCTCTTCCAAGAGTGCCAAACCAGAACCGTGTCTGCTGTTGTGACCCTCTGAAATCAAAATGCTTTGATCCCTTTTCAGGAGAAACAGCACCTTTTCCAAGCATTTGGGCACCCACTGTGCGTGTCCAAGGGAGCTGGTTTGGGCTGCTGTGGCACAGTTGGTACCCAACAGCATCACAGAGATCAGAATGCACAGAAGCAGAGATCCAAAACCTCTCTGGTTTTGCAGAGACACAACCTGAGATCAGCTGAGCTGTCAGAGCAGGTGCTAATAATGCCAAAGTTCGGGGTTTGATCCCAAATGGGCCATTCACTTTAGAGCTGGACTTGATGATCCTTGATGATCCTTCTGGGTCCCTTCCCACTCAGGCTATTCTGTGATTCTGTTGATGACTTAGATTTTAGCTTTCATAGTTTCAGATTCTGTGCTACCTAAGGATGTAGTTCTCAGCTTCATATTAAGTGCCAGTAAGCTCTCTTCACAGAACAAGTAGACAAATCCTTTTCCTGCTGCAGACCAAGGACAACTTTCAGCCCAAAAAGGACAAACAAGGGTGGACTGAAGGGAGGAACAAGAAGGATGGGACCTCACAACCTGCAGCTGTAATTGGACAATTAAACCCCAATATGCAAATGGACCAAAACTGATAAAAATATAAAATCTCCTGATTGGGCAGGCATTTTGTGTGGCCATTCCCAACCCACCCTGGATGCAGCCTTGGTCAGGCTCCTGTAATGCCCAGGGTGGGTGCTGGAAACCTTTTAATCAATATCTACTTTATTCTCTAGCTCTGTCCAGCCTCTGTTTCAGGTCAGCCTTCCTAAGGCATCACTGTGAATCAGCAATATTTTAAACAAAGTAGTTCCACCACAGTCTAAAACAAGATTCAAAGCCTTCTGTGAAAGGAAACTAAAAGTACTTATCAGAATAAATTGTTTACTTATTGTATCATACCAAAGCTAGCTGTTACAACTGTTCCTTTAATAAAAGAAAGGAAGGATCATAAACGAAAGAGAGAGAAAGCTGCAAATTAAATCCAAGATGGGACCCACATTTTCTTTGATTCCTTCCTGAAAATAAACACCGTGGTGATTTTAGTAAGTCTTTGTTTCTCAGCAGCTAAGGAAGACATAAGGAAATTTCAGTTTTCCTGAAATACCAGTTTCTGAGCCCATGAGATAAAGCATACAAGTGTTTGGTTTCATGGCTGAAAATTATGAGGGCCATAAACTTTTATAAGTATCACGAAAATGATTTTATATTTCAACTGATCTAGTAACTCAGCAGTCGAACACCTGTGGTACCACCAGACAGCTGCTCACACAAGAAAGAAAGCTGTTGTCAGGCATGGTTTTCCCCGATGCACCAGGTGCAGTCCCCTGAGGTTTCTGTATCACCAGATCAATAATCTGGCTGCAGAGTTCAGGGCTGCAGCTTCTCTCCTACAGCAATGCTGCAGCCAACCCCAGGACATTTGGCTGCCATTACACTCATGTGCCAGGCCCATCAAAGACAGAACAGTTGAGACCTCAGTAATAATCACACTCAGAGCTGAATGAACATCACTCCCCAGTACATTCTTACATCTTCTTCCCCCCACCTACCCTGAGCTTTACTCCAGGTGCTGCCTTCTTTCCAACATTCCAAGAGGTTTTGGCTCAGGCTTTTCTACTTCCTACCCCATTCCCTCTCCCTTCAGATCAAAAATCTGCCAAGCATGACCCAAAGGCAGGTGGAGGAAGCTGCCTTCTGCAAATGGATGTTGGAGAGTTATAAACTTTTTAGGGCAGCCAGCAGCATCTCATGGATGCAGAGCACGCTGCCTGCTTCCCCAGCCCCATCCAGCCAGGGATCCCCACTGGCAGACTTGGTTTCTGACTGACAGACAAACATCCAACCCTCATCTAAATTTCCTTTCAGGTAACAGCTTGGTAGGTGATCCTATAAATGTTCTTCAGTGGTGACATAAATGTGTAAGTTTTAGTGGATCATTTCCCTGCCCTTTCCCCTCACCCCTAAAAACACTGTGGTTTAACATCTTACAAGCCTCAGTGTAGCCCTGCTTGGTGCCTGGGATGTTTTGGTTTTTCTGAAACTCTTTTCCCAGAGAGTTTTTTGTCAACAAGAGACATGTTTTCCTAACTGTAACTTCGTTTACATTCTTTCCCTAAGAGAGACTTCTTCTTGATGTCCTTCTAGTTTGACCAATGTGATTTAAAAAGTTTGTCTCACCAATTGAGTTGTTCTCTGTAAAATAGTATTAAAAAAATCCTGAAAATAAACATAATAATTTTCAGCCTTCTAAAGTCAAAGTCTGTGTCATTGTACTGTACAACAACGCCACCCCAGTGGCATGCTGGGCTATACAGTGGGCTGTAAAACACCTCCTCAGCTGAAAAGCTGCTGCTGCATTAAATTTTTCAACTGCCAGCACTCTGACTTCTTTATAACAACACAATGACATGCCTTGTCTTGCATTAACTAATCATCTTCAGACTTTCAAAAGTGGGTCCTCTGAGCAGCCTGTAAAAGGAGACACACAGCTTCTTTCAAAATCGTCTTAAAGGAATTTGCTATTTCCCTGGCCACCTTGTCCTGGAGACACAGGGATGTGTAGAGGGGGCCTAATGCCCTTTGGGATAAGCTACTCCTGCTGGCAGATTTGCCCTACAGCCAGCAAATCCACAGGAGTTTCTGGAGCCCAAAGCAGCCATCCTGCAGTGCAGTCAGACAGACAGACAGACAGAGAGGCAGCCTACCCAGGGGCTCACTGGCAGGAGTGAGCCAGGAATGACAGTGTGCCAAGAATGGCACAGAGCTGCTGGTAACGGGGTACCAGGCACCACTGGGGTGTCCCAGCACCTCCTGGCACCTCTGACTCTCTCGGGGCCAAGGAGCTCCAGAAAAAAACCAATGAATTTTCTCTTCCTCTTCAATCAGTCCTGTTGTTTTTCTTCTCAGTGTGTTTGCTTTCTGTTGAAACCTAAGCCCAAGGTGATCTTTGAGTTTATGGCTACAGGGGAGATTCACAGCCTGGGTCATTGCCACATCATCTGATAGTGAGGACACAGCTCTCTCCTCGTGCCAGCACCAGGAGCTGTGTCTTGACACATCCTGACTCGCCCCTTTCCAACCCACCCTGCCCACTCAATTCTGTAATTTTATTTCCAAGCCCAGCCTTGTTCCTACTTCCACCAACCTGCTCACTCTGACAAGAGGAAAATTTAATCTCTCTGCTTTTTCTTAGGGCCCATGGCAGTCAATAGCCTAATCTGAGCACTCCTTTGACGCTGCTGTACACCACAACAACAGAGACTATCACTTCAGAAGGCTGAAAATGGCTATATTTATTTCTAGAGATGTCTTCCCTTTTATCCTGTTCTACACAGAGCAATTGGATTGGTGAAACAAAGACAAACCTCTGCAATCACATTGGTCAGAGCAGAGGGACATGCTCAGAAGAAGTCCCTCCTAGGGACAGGAATGTAAACCAAGTTATAGTTACAAAAACGTGTCTCTTGTTTACAGAAAATCCCCTGGGAAAAGAATTTCAGAAAACCAAAATATCTCAGGCACAAACCAGGGCTACACTCCTTGGAAAAGTCACTGCTGAGGAATATTTGTAACCAGCCTCATCCTCCTTCATGTCCTTGTTGTACTCTGAACTGCACAGAAAGGTTTAGTGCAGAGCACACGTGTTGCTTTCTTTGCTTTACCATTGTCCCATGACTGGATGTGATCCATGCAGACACACCAGAGCTGAACCCCAGCCAACTAACAACAGAGATGACCCAAATACAAGTGTATTGCTGCCACAGCCTGCCCCAGCTCATAAAAATCACTCATGTAGCGATGTTTCACACAAAAACAGCCTAGAGGTAACTTCTCAGTCTCTGGGAAGGTTGGGGTTGCACATTTGGGACCATAATTGAAAGCACTTCCAGCTTGAAGTGAGTCACAGGCAGCTGTCTATGGGAGAAAGAGCAATGAGCAAATAATTTCAGTTCTCGAAAGCAGAGGCCTCTGCAATGTGAGACAGGATGGGGCTCAGGAGGAGGCAGCTCCAAATGACTGATACCCCAACTTCAGATTTATTTGTTTTTAGAACACCATCGCCTGGTTTCTGTGATTCACAGGTCTGAGAAAACAGTGCTGCAGTCCCTTCAAGCCCAGCACAAAGGGATTAATTCACCTTCTGCCAGCTAAAAGTCACTGCTTTTCTGCTCATGGGATGGCACTGCCTCCAGGTGATCAGGAAATCATCCCTTTACAGCTGCTGAGAACCAGTCCACAGCTGAGCACCACAAACTTGAGTTGCAAAGGATTAAATCATTCCCAGGATGAAAAGCCCTTGGTCTCAGGCACCAGCCTGCCTCTTGAGAAAGTTACCTTTGACTGTAGATGGCCACAGAACTGTTCTGCAACAGCTCAAACTGGCCATTGCAACATGAGAAATATCATTGTTTTCTTTTGCTGAAAGGTTTCCATTTTTAGTGTAGGGATGGAGGAGAAAAAAAAAATCAAGCAGCCAAAAAACCCCATCAGTTCCAAAATGTTCAATGTCTGCTTTTAGGCATGTAAAAGATCACCTGGGAGAGCTCTGATCCCTGCTGAGGAAGCTGATTGTTGTTATAGCAATAAAATAGGAAACCCATGGAATAGATGACAAAATAGATGAATAGATATAGGACATAACCTCAGCATCAACACAGCTTGTCGATGCCATTAATGTTAAAATAATAAAAGCAGAGAGAAATCAATCATGCTGACATCATAAAATAGTGAGTAAAGATTTTTGACATGATGTGATAAGATCTCTAAAATTGCACGTGAGCACGCAGCTCCCTGAATTTTCAAGGGACACTTTCCTTCCATTCTGTCAGGGAATTAGCCTGATTTCCCGTAAAAAAAGCCTGGACCTTTGCCACCTCCCCTGCTGGAGCTCCAGGAAAAGAAACTGGAGTGAAAGTTCTAGATCTGTATCTGCTCCTGGTGGCCTCCCAGTGCCCATAGATAAGAAGAAGGGAATGTGACAGAGTCCACAGATAAGAGGAAGAATGAAGAGTAGATGTTGATTGTGCAAGATGAAACTCCCAGGACAGCTGAGGGAGAAGTCACTGCTGTTCCTCCAGAGCTGAGTTTCAGATTTCTTTCATACATGTTCAGAGTATTCACTTATTTCCTCAATCTCCAGCTGTTTAACTCACATTTCTCAAACCTCCATTTCCTTCTATTGTGTTGACTCCTGGGCAGACAAAAGCTCTACAGTGGATGTTTATTCTCAGAGTCCAAAATAATCTACAATTACCATCCTGGTGCAGATCTACCCTTCAAAAACTTGTCCTTCCAATATTTTATTATTTTAAAATTATGTTTATGACCAAGCACAAGCTCTAAGAGGAAAAACTCATTAAAAACCCCGACAGCACATGCACTGAAGCTTTTTAAGTCTGAGAGGTCACCTTCGAAAAGCAACCCCCAATCTGGGCATGTCTGCCCCAGAATTCCAGCAGTAATTACAGCAGAGAAGGAAAACTTCAGGAGCTCAACACCCTACAGGTGCCAGAGCCCCAGAGGGGTCCTGGCCTGGTGTAGCCCATGTGTCACTGTCACACAGAGGGAGGCTGAGCTGGGGGCTGTGACTCACAACCAACCACAGAGGGAGGGTAGTGGAGATGGGGCTGCTCCAAAAAGCCCTGGAAAGAGCTCCACCAACAGTTCCCAGGTTATCAGGCAGACAAGAGACATGATATGTGCTTTGGAAAATATTATCAATCCCTTCATCTTTAATGAAGATATGAAATAGCACTGGTCCCAACACAGACCTCTGAGGGACACCACTGGTCACTGATGTCTGTAGCCCTGGTTCTTGCCTGAGATATTTTGGGTTTCTGAAACTCTTTTCCCAAGGAATTTTCTGTCAACAAGAGACACGTTTTCCTAACTGTAACCTTTGTTTACATTCCTTTCCCTAGGAGGGACTTCTTCTTGATGTCCCTCTGGTCTGACCAATGTGATTGAAGAGGTTTGTCATTGTTTCACCAATCCAATTGCTCTGTGTAGAACAGGATAAAAAGGGAGACACATCCCAAGAAATAAAGGAGTCATTTTCAGCCTTCTGGAGTCAGAGTCTGTGTCCTTGTGGTGTACAACAGGGTCAGATGTCCATCAGGACTCTGAGCCATTGGCCATAGTCCCTGTGGAAGTGACCATCCAACCTCTTCCTTATCCATCTTACAGTCCACCCATCCAATCCATCTCTGTCCAATTTAGAGTCACTTTAGGGTCCAGCATCCCTAGCAGCAGGAGGTCCTTTGAGAACCCTGTGCTCCCCCTTGCAGGTTATTTTTTTAGTGTTGCTCTCTAACAGCTGCTTTCCTGCAAGCCTGGAGAAGCCTGGAGGGCAAAGCATCAGACTCCATTAGTGTGAGATTTGGTTTGGGGTTTTTTAAAGATTAAAATGTGGTCTCTTTTCTCACAGAGAAAATAAAAAAAAAAAAAAAAAAAAAAAATAAAAAAACTGGAGCAAACTCAGTGCACAGCTCTCTGTCCAGGCACGTGTCCATTGGCATGGCTGGGCCCTGTGTCACAGCTGGCACAGACAGGGCGTGAGGTTCCCTGGGGTGGCAGAGGAGCCATGGCAGAGCTGCTGGGCACCTCCTGCCTGCCAAATGTGTCCTCTGGTGCTCTGCCACCTCACAGAGATCGTTCATTGGTCACACAGCCTTGGGCAGAGGGTCAGGACATGTGTATTCCTCCCAGGGGCAGGCAAAAGGATAAATCCACATATTGCAAAATCTGTGTCAATAAGAACCATCTGCAGCCTCACAATGCCCTCAGAGCCCAAGCATCGCAGCCTGTGGGTCTGTGTTCCTCATCCTGGCATGAAAGAAATGCTTTTTCTGAGAGCAGATTAGCACCAGAAGGTGTCATTGTCACCAGTGTGGAGCAGACACTCCTTCAGGACCAGCAGAGTTCTTGTGGCTGTCTGCAGCTTTTGGGTACTCTCACCCCCAGCCAGCTCACAGGAATAATTCACCAAGTGTCAGACCCCTGTCAGATTTGCCCTGGTGATTGATAACATGAGGTGACCAGAGAAAAAGGAAAAGCAAAGCAGGTGAGTTCCTCTGGCAGAGAAAAAACAGGAACTTATTTCTTCTTTCCTAGAACAAAATTAAACCAACAAATGTCCGTTTCCTGCAGGGTAAGATAATACAATTCATAAAAAACAATATCAACATTCATCAAGAGCCTAGGGTGTCTGTACAATGCCTGACATTTCCCAGAGAGAGTCTGTAAACTGATTGTTTTAGAGAAAGGCAAGGCAAAGCTTGTGTTTTCCTTCCCAGGGAGTAAGTGCCCTTCACAACAGTTTTCTCACAACAGAAGCTTCTTTAATGTAAACAGAAGCAGCAACACTTCCAAAGCTGAGAAACAAGTCAGCTGAAGGACTGAAATAAAACCTCCCACCCCTGAGACATCAGAGCTGCTGACCAAGTCCCCAGACAGGACCATTTCTGTTCTTTGTAGAGACAGCCCAGAGCCTAAGAATCATAACATGCCCATGTCCTAGATCCAAACACCTAATTCAGGCAGAGCAGGAGCAAAGCTGTGGCTTTGGACTTCAGCCATCACTAGAAACTCACTTTCAAACCCTCCCACTCCTTTTTTCCCCTCACCCCCAAGCTCTCACTCCCTAGCCAGGAGGGAACAGAGAGAAGCTGCCTTCCCCAAATTGTGCCACAAGTGGATTTCCTTCCTCCAGTTGCTGGTTTGCAGCCTTTTCCCCCACCCCTCCCCACCCTTGCATTCCCCTGCTGCACTCACTGAGATGTTTCACAGTCCAGAGGGTTACACCAGGCTCTTGAGCTGCAGCTTCCCTGTGTCCCTGCAATCCAAACTCCAGCCAGCAACTTGCCCAGTGGCTTTGTACCTTCCATGCCCTCACCCTGTGGCATAAGGAGTGTCTTCTTCTAGAGGAGATCCTCGGCTTGAAGACAGAAACATGGTTGTAGGTTATGTTACTACCATGTGTAAACAGCATGCTCAAAGCATATTCCTTCCCTGGGCAGCCAGACATCAGCCTGCTCCATGTAGCAGCCCAGCATCTGCTCCAAAGCCACTGGCAGATGTGTTTGTGGGCTGCTGTTTGGAGGCATGATTGCCTTAGGAAGGGCCCTAAGCTCTTCCTGAAGCTTCCTTCCTGTTCTGCTTGTGGTTGGCCTGAAAAAAAACCAGTAATGCTTAAAAAAAAAAAACAAACCCAAAACATTAAATTGTTCCGGTGAAAATATTCAGAAGAATGAACCTGTCCAGCATAAGAGCTTTACACAAGTCATTCTGTTCTTGTTGCAGAGCATGGTGGCTCAGCTTTAAAGAGCCATTAAAATGAAAAATGCTTTTGCAGGCAAACAGAGAGGAATGGCAAGGTTCACTGATCAGGCCACTGCCCAAACAGGGCACCCAGGCACAGATCCCAACAGAAAGACACAGGACAGGGCACTGAAAGAAATGAATAATACCAAGCAAATATTTGTTAAGGTTTTTTAGATAGATAGATAGATAGATAGATAGATAGATATATGCAGATATGAATCAATTTTTTCAGCTGACAGAAATCCCTAGCAGCTCAGCTCCAACACAGCTGACCTCCAGAGCAGGCAATATGCTCAGGGCAGGGATTGTTCTCCCTTTGCTTTGCCCCTGGAGCAGCAGCTTTCCTGGGCAAGCACAGGAGAGGAAAAACCCGATGAACCCTCAGCTACCCAAGTGAGTTTGGCCCAGTGATTGGGACAGAAGCAGCTCTTGGCTGGCCTGGCACTGCTGCCACCCCTACAGAACAGGACTGGGATTTTGCATGTTCTCCTGGAGCAGCTTGGGATAAAAAGCTGCTGTGCCAGTCCCGGCAGCAGCCACTTGATGGCCATCCTGCTCTGCTGGAGAGGGACACGGTGGACAGAGCAGAACCCCGGGGCTGGGGACCTGCCAGGGACCCCTGAGCTGACCAGCCGGGAGCAGAGGGGTCCCCTGACACCCCCGAGCAGCTGCTGTCCCTCACCTGGGTGCTACGAACCAGAGATTCGAGATCACTGAAAAAATCACTGGCAAGGATATGAGCTAAAGTCAGATTTAATATTCAGTGACAAAGCATGACAACTCTACTACTTCCAGGACAGCTGAGGCACAGCAAGGGAAAACAAGAAGAAGATATAGAGGAGATGAAGGCCTGGAAAGTTGGAGAACTTTCCCCATCCAAGAAAAAGATGATAAAAGGATGAAAAAATATGCTGCAAAGTAGCATGAAGAGTGAGAAATCAGTAACCAGTAGAGGATAGAATACTAATTAATTAAATGAATGATGTAACTTAGAACCAATGAACATTAATTTTTTTGTTTGCTGAAAATGTATAAATAAGTGGGAAAGTTCTGTATTGGCATCAATGTGGAAGCCAGAATTTGTCAGCCACCTCTCTTGGCCAAAAATGAAGCAACACCTTACTGTCTAACATTCAAAAACTGTGTTAGGGGGAGACTTTATCCCGACGATTTCGGAGGTTTTCAGTGACAGCATCACTGGTGAAAAGACCCCAAACCCCGCAGCAAGCACAGGTTCTGTCCCTCTACACAAAATCAGGGCAGAGTACGCTGGTTCCTCCCCCGGTGCCCCGGCTGCTCGTTCCTTCTCGCTCTTCAAACCCTGGTGCTGTTTTTCCCAGCGCCTGGGGATGGCATCGCCTCCTCATCGTTCGGGGTACATGGTGGGGAGCTTCCTTAGAGCGTGTGGAGGAAGCTTGTTTGGGGTGGAAAAAACAGAAGTGATGCCACCTTGAAAACAGAGTGCTTCACTCGTTTCCAGCTCCAAGCCTCTGGCACTCCCCGGGGAGCTCTGGGAGCCGCTGGGATCCACTCAGGGCTGAGCATTCCCTCGTGGTTCCGTACTTGGTGGGGCTGCCAGAGCCCCTTTTTGGGGTCCCACAGGACTCAGTGGGGCATTTTGCTGTATGTGGAATGAAATTTGGAGTCTGTCTGTGGGACTCTGCAGAGACAAGGCCCATTTTGGGGAACATTTTGGGGTAGCGGGGGGTGCAATTTGAGGCCCTCTGAACAAAATCTGCCTGCAATTTGAGGCCAAGTGAGGCATTTTGGGATGCAGGGGTGTGAGGAGGAAGCACCCTGCTGCCTGCGGGACAGGCCAGGAAGGACAGAGTCTGCTCAGCACACTCAGGGCACCGCACATCTGAAGGCTGGGTGTGTTTCTCCACCTTTATTAATCCGCAGAAGGCCGCAGCTCTTGCTGAGCTCACCGGCGGCAGCAGCGCAGCACTTGCAGAACGATCCACGACCTCCGCCGCACCCTCGGAGCCCTCAGGATGGAGCCCGTGTGGGCTGCCAGGGAACTGACCGAGATATCCGTGTCTGCCTCCAAGGGCTTAAGCGCTGCGACCAAAAGAAAACAGAGCCGAGATGAAGCCCCGTGTCTGCAGAGCCCCGTCCGGCCTCCCCGCAGGCCACTCACCACTGAGGATGTGAGGCGGAGTCTCCAAATGCTGCTCCCTCATGTGCCTGGTGGCGACCCCTGGGCACAGAGCTCTGTCATTCCCTGCTCCCAGGGTGCTCCCAGCAGGGTGATCCCCCCCTCCTCCCGGCCCTGCTGCCCTCCCAGCGCTCAGGGCTGACCCAGGGGCCACCAGCAGCCACGGGGAGTGGGACTGAGCAAGGCAGCCAGCTTGTGGCAGGGGGCAGGGGGAGGCTGAGGTGGTTGGGGTAGCCACAGGGTTGCTGCCAGGGCAGGGCAGGGATGTGGCCAGGCTGGCCCAAAAGCGGCCAGGGGCTGTGACTCACCGATGAACCTGACGGCCGCCAGGCGCACCGAGGACTGAGAGTCCTTCAGGTAGGGCAGGCTCTGTTGTATGTACTCTTCAGCCCTGCTCCTCTTCTTCATCAACTGCAGGGAGCACCAGGGATGTCTCCAGAGCTTGTCACAGAGCCCCCCTATTTGGCTGGAGCTGTCCCTCCTGCCAGCACCCCTCACTGCTGAGCCCTCCCTCCTGCTGGATACAGCAAGGGGAGCGGGGCCTGGAGAGGAGCCTCTGGGGCTCTGTTCTCGAGGACAGGAACAAAGTCCTCCAGGTCCTGCCAGCAGCACTCAGTGCAGCCTCTGGGGCTGTCCTGGGGGACAGACACAGGGCAGGGACAGTCCTCACCCAGTCTGGGCCCTGTGGCTTGTCCTTACCAAGCATTCTCCAAGCTCCCACATCCGCTCTTTCTGCAGCAGGTGCTTGAGCTGCTTCCATTTGAGAAGCTCTGCAGCAGCAAAAAGGGCTTCCCTGGAAGCCTGCAGAACAGCATTAGCTCAGAGGTGGTACCAGGGCTTGAGGAAAGAGACTTCTTAGCTTTATTCCTGTGGTGATCCCACCCTTAGGAAGCTATGACTTGTCCTAGCCTGAATGTCTTGGAGTCTCTTGGGGACAGCCCTGGGTGACTGACTGAGGCTTGAAACCCTGGCCCCCGACACTTGTGGGGAAGCTGAGAAGCCTCTGAGCTTCTGAAGCACACATGTTCAGGCCTCAGGAGCTGCCTCAGAGCTGCTGCCAAGCCCGGCTGGAGCAGGACAGGGGTTGAAAATGGCCAAGCCACCTTGTCCACCCCTGCTTGTGCTGCTTCCACACAGACCCTCCCCAGGGGCTGCACTGGGGGAGCCCTGCCCAGTGCCAGCAGCCCTTGTCCCAGTGCCTGCAATCCCTGGCAAGGGTCAGTCCCTCCCATGTCAGTGCTCAGCCTTCAAATCCCTACCTTGGCCACGCTGGGGTAGTGGTCATTCATGCGGAAGAGGAGCGGGATCAGTGCACTCTGCACCTCCCTCCTCATCTTCTTCTTGTGCCTAGTCACCACAGACCTCAGCAGGTCTCTGAGGAGACAGAGGGAGAGCTTTCGCAGCTGTCTGCAGTCCTGCTGGGAAGGAGGGAAGGTGAGCTTTGGAAACTCCCTGCCCGTGGCTGCACTGAGGGCGATGCTCCGGGCTCAGATCCCAGAACGGGCACAAAGCAGCGTTGGGCTGCAAAGCCCAGAATCCATTCCTGGAGGGCTGAGCCTGCCCTGAGCGCTGCTTTCAGGGCAGACCTGGGGGGCAGTGCCTGTCTGAGGGGCTCAGGCTCCCTCATCAGCCTCACCGAGTCAAAGAGGGGCACGATCCTCCCCAGCAGTGCCGCAGCCAGGGAGCTGATCTTTGACTTTTTCAGCTGACCCAGGATGTTCCGTAAGACCAAAAGAATCTTCAGCTTTTCGTCTTCACTGCCAACTTCCAGTATCATCATCATGCTTGGCAGGAAGTCTTCAATTTTTTTTGCCTTTATGAAGAAGAGAGTTTCCATTGTCTGACAAGGTGATGTGTGGACACCTCCCAGGGCAGCCACCCCAAGGCCCCACCACAGCAGGGAGGGTTTTTGGAGCAGTCACCCCACATCCTGACTCCCAGCCCAAACCAAGCCACTGCCTTGCACTCAGCCCCAGGCCCTGGCTGCCAGAGTGGCTGCCCCAATAGCACCCTGCTCACCATCTCAGCTCTCTCTGACAGCTGAACGAGGATTTCCAGCATCAGGAAAGATGTCACCACGTCGGGATGCCCCCGATGCCTCCAGATCTTGTGCTCACCACCAAGCTCCTGCTGGTCAGTCTCCCCCAGGGATGACTGGAGGAACAAACACAGCTACGAGGTGCTGGCAGAGGGCTCATGGAAAGGGATTGGGGCCTTTTCTGGTAACTCACAGCTCTGTGAAAGGTTGGGGTGCCTCCTCTGGGAGGGCTGCACCACTGGTTCAGGAGCAAGGTAGCAAACTCTGTTATGACCTTGTCCAAAATCATGGGTGTGAAGGACAGAGTGTCACACAGCTCCTGCATGGTGCTGGAAGCCAGGGGGCTGCCTCAGCCACAGTGCCATGGCCAGGACCAGCCCCAAAGAGCAGAGCCTGTGATGGGGGTCCCCAGGGCCCTGCAGGAGCCAGGAGAGGGCTGAGGAGGAGTTCTCTACAGGGCTGGGAGCACCAAGCTGGCTCTGGACTGGCTTGGTTGGCTTTGGCTGCTGCGGGCCCAGCCAACGTGCCAGAGAGCTGGAAAGGTTTGTGGGATGGAGAGCCTGGCTCCATGGGATGTCCTGCAGCATTCCTTGGATCTGGCAGCCACAGAGTCCCTCTCCCCACCTGGAGCAAGCCCTTCAGATGGTCAGGGCCTGTACCTGTTTCCTTGAAACGCTGTCTCACACACGCCGATGACCACTGCTGAGGTGTACTCGTTGGTCATCAGGAGAAACAGTGACTCCACTTTCCTACAGCCTGACTCTGTGGTGATGCATGGCAGGTTTTCAAGAATGCAGTTCACTATCTTGGGCACCTGGAGAGGATACAGGTGAGGATGGCACTGCCACTGAAGTGCAGCCGTGTCCTCAGCTGCCCTTCCCATTCCTCTCTGCTGCCTTTGGAGGGCCTCTGGTGCCCAAATCACCTGGATTTGTGAGGAAGGGATGGAGGGAGGAACAAGGCCTGACAGGGCTGAAAAATCAGGGCAATCCAGCCCCAGGGCACTTACATCTGTCAGCCAGAAGTCTGGGTCATCTATGACCACATCCAGTATGCTGCTGGGCACCTCCTTGCTAAGGATGCTGTCATCTCTCATCGCCTTGATGGCCTCAAGGATGACGTCTGTCCTCTCGCTGGAGTGGAGGTATTTTCCAAAGGCCTGCAGCAGGAAGGAAGGAAGACATGCCCTGATGGTGCTGCTTGGCTGGGCAGAGGTTCCTGGCAGTGCTGGCAGCAGACCCCACAGGAAAGCTGGCAGCAGTGCCTGCAGTCCCTGTGCTGGAGAGGATGAGGAGAGAGGGCCCTTCACATCAGGGAGGAGGGCTCATGGGCATGGGGTGCTTGTCCTACAGAGAACCAGGGGCTTGCTGTGGGGCCAGGAGGGCTGGAGCTCCTGCTAGGGCTGGAGCTGCTGCCAGGACACCAGAGTGCAGCCCATGTGTTTTCCCTGCTCAGGGATGGCAGGAACTTCCTTGCCAGGGCAGTGAGGCCCCACCAGCCCCACTGACTCTGGGTTCCTTTGCTCACACAAGTGCCCTGCTGGTGACAAGAGTCCCAGCAAGGAGGGGGATCATTACCTGGGTACAGTCTCTGGTGCTCAGGGAGCACAGCGAGGAGGTGGTCACAACTTCCCAAGTGACTTCACCTGACCGATCCCTTGGCCTTGACTTGTCTAAACAGCAGAGCAAACAGACAAGTCAGTAAGACAGAGCTGCTTTGCCAGCAAGGTCATCACACCACCCTGAGATCTGCTTGCAGACAGCAGGACAGAATCAGTTGAGGTTTCTGGAGGGTGTCAGGAACAGCTTCTTGCTGTAGGCAAGAGGCACCAGCCAGGGTGGTGGATCTGCTCTTCTCCAACAGGGAGGACTCGGCTTTGGGACCTGGGAGTCAATTGGAGCATTGGCTGTGGGGGCCACAAGCCAACGGGGTTCAAGGTCCTGAAAGGAAGGGGGGAAGGAGAGCAGAAACAAACAGATCCTGGACTTGAGGTGAGCACTCAGCTTCTGCAGCAAAGTGACAGCTGGATGCTGCAAAGATGCCACGGGAAGCAGCTGGAGAGGGGCAAAGGAGGTCAGGAAGCAGGCCTGTCAAGAGAGGTCTGTGTGCACGGGGATGAAGGCCACAGCTGCTCTTGCTTTTTGACTTACGGAGGAATTCAGCAAGGGAAAAAAGAGCGTGGAAAGCTGTATAGCTTGTTTGTTCCTTGCAATATCGGAAAAGAATGAGACGTCCCACCAGCCTTCCCATGATTGGGACTGAGAGGTCTTCAGGGCAGACAGGTCCAGAATTGTCTCTTCCAAAACTGACAGAGGCCTGGTTGAGGGAGGTATGAGAAGAAGGGCTAAGAGAAGGAAGTTGGTGCTGAAGAGTGTGCCCAGGGCTGCATTCCTGGTGAATCTGGGCTTTGCAGGGCTCTATGGCCCCATCTCTTGGGACAACCAGCTGGGCAGCAGCCCTGGCATGGAGAGTGGCAGGGAGAGGGGCCTGGGCTGGCTGGAGGATGCCTGGTCCTTACCTTCAGAGTGGAATAGTTGGACAGCAGATCAGTCAGGGCACCAATCCTCCCCACAGCCCTCTCCTGCACAACTTCTCTCTTGCATCTGGTGAAGTCCAGCAGCATCTGGGATGAGAGAAGCCACTGGTGAGCACCAAGAGCAAATACAGCTCCACTCCTGGGCCAGACATGGACCATCCCTCACACAAAGCCTGCAGTGGGGTGCCTGTCCCTGGGGTCCCTCACAGGCCTGGACAAAGGTCCCGGGACAACCTTTTGGCCAGGCAGGTGGACCCTCTGCAGCCACTGTGCTTCAGAGGAGCCTGGTGCCAGCCCCTGCTTCCCCACAGGAGGTGAACACCCTCCCCACATCACTCTCAGCCTGCTCAGCACTGGACTGGGCAACTCCTCCTCTCCAGGGTGAGGAACAGCCCTGGGACCCCCACTCTGCTTGTGCCACACCTCAAAGATGTCCTGCAGCTCCTTGCTGACACTGGAGACAGGAAAGCTGAGCACCACTGTCCTCAGCATTGTGTCCATGGCTTTCAGGGTCTGCAAATACAACACAGAGCAGTGCCTGTCATTCTTGTCCTCTTTCCCCATGCCCAGGAGACTGAGCTGAACTCTCAGGCCTGAGGAGAACACCTGAACTGCCCAGGAGAGACACGGGGATACACAAACTGCTGGGGACAGAGCAGCCAGGCCCATGTTGGAAGGGAAAGCAACACCAAGACCTCAGCCTGCCTCAGATCTCTGGTCATGGGGCAGCACAGGGTGACCAGGGAGCAGCCCAGAGGGACTGGAGCTCACCCAGCTCTTACCTTGGTTAAGAGTGAGGCGCCCTGGTATGGCATTTCCTTTTCTGAGGGAAGCAAGAGGACACTTGAGAAACATGCAGAGAGGAGGTTTCTGGTTTTGCCCTCCAGCACATTCTCCACCAAGCTGCAAGGACAGAGGAGGGACAGTTGGGCACCCGGTGCTGGGAGCAGCCCCCAAGGCCTTGTGCAGGTGGCCTCAGAGCTCTGGGGCAGGGGGCCCACCATAACTCGTCGATGGTAATCATGGCCAGGTACCGGATCTGGGAGGTCATGCGGTCCCTTGGCTCCTTCTCCAGGAGGTCCTGCAGGACACAACCAGGATGGCAACCGGTGCCTCCAGCCCCTGCCCCACCCCAGCACTGCCCACACTGGGTGCCAGTGCCAGGGGTGCCTGTCCCCACCCCCAGAACACCAGGTGTCCCCTCACCGTGATATTCTCTACCACTTCACAGGTTTGGCAGAATATATCCAGGCCCTGGGTCGAGCCACTTTTCAAGGCAGTTTTGCACAGGACGTAGATGCTCTTCAGAAATGTGAACTTGTGGGAGTCCTGGCAGCCAGGGGAGAGAGACACAAGCAGGGAGTGTGGCAGGATGGACACAGCCAGCAGGAGTGGAGCACTGGGGGTGCAGTGCCCTGTGAGAAAGGCAGCTCTGCCAAGCCAGCACCCTCCACAGCCCAGCAAAGCCCTTGGCAGCAGGTGCCAGCAGCACAGCCACTGTTCAGCTGGCCACAGTTACCTTGTCAAGGTTGCTGACAAAGGCCACAATGAAATCCACAGCATCCCCTGACACTTCGTATATAGGCAACCAGCTGGCATCTGCCAGAGGGGAAGAGCAGGGAGGGCTGCAGAGGCTCTGGCCACAGCACAGAGCCAAGGACACCCACTCTCCACCCAGCCCTGTGCCCACACCCCTGGCACAGCCTTTCTCCTGAGCAGCTCGTGGCTGGAGGTGTTTGGCAGAGGAGCTGCTCTGCTGGAGCCGGGAAGGCCCCCATGCCCTGGGCTGAGGAACACGTTGGGATACAGACAGGAAAGGTCCAGAGTCCCACTGCTCCTCACTGCCCACACCCTGGAGCCCCTCTGCTGTTTCTTTCTTGGGAGAGGCTGTGCTGGCTGGCCTCCAGCCCCGAGCTGCTCCGGCATCCAGGCGACACGGTGCCTGTCCCCCAGGACAGCTGTTGTCATCGTGCCAGGAAAACACCACCCTGGCATCCTGCAGGGTGTGCTGGGGGGCCCCAGCCCTGCCCAGCCCCACGGGGCCCCTCGCTCACCAAGCTGCAGTGACTGCATCGTGGTTTTGTCGTAGAAGGAGAAGGGCTGGGGAGAAGGGCTGCTCCCCTGGGAAGAGCTTTCCTCCTCCCAGGCCTCCTTGGAGGAGGCAGAGGGTATCTTCTCCATCCTGTGGGACAGACAATATGGGAGATCCTGGGCTGGCGTCGTGGGAAGATTTGGCAGAAGACTTCAGCCCCACGGGGCTGCCAGGGGTGGTGGGGCAAGACATGGGCTGCACTGGGGGGCTCCTTCTCTGTTCCAGGCTCCTGCCTGTCACCATCCACCGTGGGCAGCAGCCATGCTGCAGTGGGGTGTCACAAAGGGCCCCACCGTGACACAGCACCTGCCTCTAGCAATGGGTCCCACTGTTTGTTGACATGGGACCTGTCCCCAGCAACAGAATTTTTTCTAGGTTGGAAGAGACCTTCAAGATCATCAAGTCCAAGCCGTGCTCTAACACCTCAACTAAACTACGGCACCCAGTGCCACATCCAGTCTTTTCTTAAACACATCCAGGGATAGTGACTCCATCACCTCCCCAGCAGACCATTCCAGTACTTTATCACTCTTTGTGTGAAAAACTTTTTCCTAATATCCAACCTGTATTTACCTTGGTGCAGCTTAAGGCTGTGTCCTCTGGTTCTGTCAGTGCTACCTGGAGAAAGAGACCAACCCCAGCTGGCTGCAACCACCCTTCAGAGAGTTGTAGAGAGTGATAAGGCCACCTCTGAGTCTCCTTTTCTCCAGGCTAAACAACCCCAGCTCCCTTAATCTTTCCTCATAGGGTTTGTGTTCCAAGCCCCTCACCAGCCTTGTTGCCCTCCTCTGGACACCCTCAAGCATCTCAATGTCCTTCCTAAGCTGAGGGGCCCAAAACTGGACACAATACTCGAGGTGCAGCCTCATCAGTGCCAAGTACAGGGGCAGAATGATCTCCCTGCTCCTGCTGGCCACACCATTCCTGATACAGGCCAGGATGCCATTGTCCTTCTTGGCCACCATGGGTCCAAGTCACCCAGAACCCTGGCAGGGAAGGGCAGGGTGTCCCCCTGGGTGCTCTCAGGTGCCAGGTGAGAGCACCTGGGTGCTCTCAGGGTGCCTCCAGACCCCTCTTTACCCTCATGTCCCCTGAGGACATCCCTGGTGGCCTGCAGTGCATCCCAGAGCCCTGTGATCGGACACTCTCATGTGCCTTCAGGACATCCCTTTCCTTTCAGGGTACTGCAGACTTTTTTCATGCAGAAGTATTTTTGAATACTTTTGAAAAATACATATTGAAATACATTGAAAATACATTTTTCAATACATATTGAAAAAAAAAATTTGGAGGAGAAAAGCACCTTTGTCTCTCAGCCCTCCTCAATCCCATTGCCTGCTCCTGGAGAGGTTTGGATGTTTGATAGTGATGACCTCAAGTGTATCATCAACTTTTGCTCTACTGCAAAGCCAGATTGGGCTGTAGAGCTGATTTACTCTGGGGGAGGTTGGGCAGCAGAACCCATGGCACCTCTGCATGAGAGCATTAAAATCACAGGCAGTGATTCAGGGGTCAGAAAAGCCACAGCTCACTTTAGGGTCTCAACCCAGACATGGTGTGGGGTACATACAGGAGAAAATTTTACTGCTACCACTAATGAGAGCAGCTTTATTAAACCCATAAAAAACAATTACTGTTTGTGTTGGAAAATAATGAAGTAGGCAAATAATTCACAGGGTGGGGGAGAGGGCCTGTTTAAAACCCCATCAACTGTGACTGCTCTGAAGCAGCCTCCAGAGCCTGCAGCAGTCTTCAGTTAGGTGCACATTATTTAATTGGTTTCAAGTGATTTTCTGGACTGCTAATCACCATGATGTAATTAAAAACCTGGGCAGCATGCTGAGTGCTATAGCACATTAGAGATGTTAAACTCCTGAGAGTTCCTGTACCAGGGGTGGCTGTACCAGAGAGGAGACATCTGCAGGTGGGTGAAGCTGAGGAATGCAGGGCAAATGGCCACCAGGAACTGCTGAGGAGTCAAGGTGAAATATTGATACAGATTCTGAAAAATATCCACTGCTCATGAAAATATTAATACAGGGGAACCACCTGTGTTTGCAGTTCTTTATTGCAGAGCATCACCACGTCTGTACTGACTCATGTACAAGGAAAAAAATTAAAAATTATTCAGCACATTAGTCACTAGAGATCAAAATCACTTCCCCACACTATGACTTTGTAAGCATTACTCTGCAAATCTTCTGCAAGAAATGAGGTAATAAGAAAAGAATAGTCTTTATAGTCTTTATCAGATCACTCTGAAAAACATAATAATAGAATCACAACTTCAGTCCTTAGCAAGCAAACAGGAGAAAAGGTCATGACGACAGCAAACACAAACAATGTAGGCAGAGCGGTAACTTCACTTCCCAGAACCTGCTCCCATTTTCTGCTAGGTTTTTTGTCACTGTAGGACATGAAAGAAAGATGAGAGACTCCAAATATTTCAGAAGGCAAAGAGCATAGAAAAAAAGCTTTATTGTCTAATTCTTACTACTTTTATAAGGTGTTCCCATACAGGCTTAGCATGGTTGGTGAATAGGAATGACACCTCTCTAATCCCATGGGTTAAACTGGAGAAACAGCAAAACACCACCTGGAGAAAGATTGTTTTGAGAAAGGATAGTTGTTTACCGAGGTTGCTTTGAGAAGAAGCTTTCTTGAGAAATTTTTTTCCTTGGGAAAAGCTGGCAGCTGCTAGCAGGCTAAAAATCTCTCAGAGCCAGAAATACCAGGCCCACAGTTTTTGCTCACTCATGTCCAATCACAGGGGGAAGACTCTTCCAGCAGATTTCCCCCTTGTTTGGCCTTTCCCAACAAGGTCACCTCTCCATGGTCACATATCCTTTTAGTGCCACATCCCAGCTCAAACCTGTCCCCAGGCTTTCATGGGGAGCCATGGGCCAGCTCAATCAATGCACCAGCAGGGGACACAAATAAAGTGAAGGACCTAAATGCAGGTGACAGCTGTCCCAGAGTGCCACAAATCAAAATCACAGCCAGTGAAGAGGTGACAGCAGCTGAGACCTGTTCAGCCCATGCCTGGGGTGCCACAGGCAGTTGTTTATCAGCAGGATGTGTCCTCTGCAGCAAAGCTGTGGTTTTACAAGAGCAGGTGAATCTGTGGAGACCAACTCGTTTTCCCAACCACATAATATTGGGAAGACTTGTTTCATCCCAAATTCAGAGGCTGAAGAAAAAGAGAGATTAAGGACAGGACAGCAAATCAGCAAAAGCACAGGTGGCACAATGCAACACCCCTATGAGGGGCAGAAATATGAAAAATATTTTAAAGGAGATTAAATTTATTAAGGACATTCAGCTGGAAAAAATAGGGTGACATGCTCTGAGGACGGAGTAATGAATCCAAAAGGATAACAAGGATAACATCCTCTCAGGATGGAGCACTTTCTCACTGATGACCTCACTTCATCAGGCCACCAGGATTTCTGTAAAAGGTAAGAATGCATCTGATCTCTCCTCAAAACTCAAGCAGGAGCTCAGGCTGATGACTCAAACGTGAGTCACAGGGGCACAAAACTACCAAAGGGTTTTACACACATGCCAACTCAGAGCTGCACAAGCCTTTGTAGAAATACTTGTCATGGAGGAGCAGCATTTCAAGCACCCTAAATCTTGAGTGGTCCTCAGGAATGTTTCAAGAATTGATTATATATTGAACATGGACACTTTAATCTTCTCCAGCCAAGTGTAGAGTTCCCTCCATGATAAATGCAACTTATTTTTGTATTGAAACTATTTTAATAACTTGCACTCATAATCATTCCAATCACAGATCACGAGTGCTGTAGCTCATGGTAGAAGACCAAATGCCTTGCAATTAATTTTGTGTTTTTTATTCTCCAGCAGCCTTTTCCCTCTGGCCTACAGAAATACTCCAAGTAGTTCCCCAAATGTGAAAATGATGTTTACACCATTCTGCTAATGAGAGCTCTTCCTTTACAATGTCACTGCTGAATAACTTTCTCCTGGCCGGTGCACACACTCCTACCCATGTGCTAATTCACTCTGGAATATTAATGCCGTGACTCAGTGGGATGTTGAGTCACCAGTGATGCAAGACCTGTCCCCACAGCCCAGCTCATCCCAACCCAGCAGCAGGAGGGAACAGAAATCCCAGAGCTGCCATACCAGGAGCAGGGGTGGATGTGGCACTGCAGGGATGTTATAAATGCACGTTTTGGAGTTGGCTTTTGGCATATAGCAAGCTGATTGCTTCATGTATGATATGGGAAGGTTGTATTGTATGTTCTTTTATTAATAGAACTTGAAAAAATGTGATAGATGAATATTCTTAGATTGTAACAAAGTAGAGATGGGATTGTCCTTTTTTTTTTGTAACTCCTCAACTAGATAGAAGACAGGAGGGGCATCTGAACTAAAGATAAGGAACAATTGAGCCTTTTTGAGGAAGACAGATTTACCACATCCATCCATGGGGCATAGAGCCCCATAAATAAACTGTGTACTTAAGGGGGCGGGTCTTGAAACCAAAATGAATATTTGAATCATGCATTAGCTCATTTAAATATGTAACACAGAAGTCCTTAAAACAAAGGATCTGAAAAGAGACGACGTGCTGATCTTGTTGGTATCAGCACCTCGGCCGAAAAAGCTTTGTTTTTTGTCTCCTAATTGTCTATTTTATTTTACTTTTATTAAACTTATAAATTACACATAAAAGTTTTTCACAAGGGACATCCTCCCAGCCCTCCCTGTGCTCTTGCAGTGCCACAGAAAGCAAAGGGAGACAGGACCTGGTCCCTGTGCAGGGGAAGCTCTGGTTGCTCTGCAGAGGGCAAGGCAAGGACAGATTTATTTGTGGCTAAGGGAAGGCACCCCATTTCCAGTTATCCCCATTACTGCCTCCACCCACATTCTCCTCCTTTCTGCTCTCTGCCTTGCACCACAGGGCAGGTATGGTTGGTAAGAACCTAATGGCTCCTGCTGGGACAGGATTCCAGGTGTCTCCATCCCACTGGGAAGTCACCCACAGGCAGAGTGCAGCCCAGAGGGAGCACCACCACAGCTGAGACAAGGAGGTGACTCAAACCCTGGAAGAGACCCAGTTCCTTCCTCCAGGAACCAGCAGATACAGGAATAGCCTCACACACAATCTGGACCTTGCTTCCCTTTCCCTTTGGCAGCTCTTGGGAAGGCTGACAGCCCATTTGGCTCAGCTCTCGAAGTTCTTGTCCCTCATTCACGGTGAGAGCTGCAGAGAGGGCATCCAAGGTGCTCCTCCTTCCCCCTAGGGATGAGCAGGGCTGCTCTGGGGATTCCTCTCAGCTGGGGGAAACTCCAAGTGCCCAAAGGGCTCCTGCACAGCCCCAGTGAACAGCCAATGACTTTGGCAGGGAGGAGGAATCTAAGTAGCCCTCACCTTCCTGTGAAAAGGAAATGAGAACCTGTAGAGTTTACTCACCGAGCAGATTGGATTGCTTCCTGCTGAGAAGGTCCTTACTCCATTTCTCACGAGATCTTATTTATTGCTGCAACTCTCCTGCTGAATCTCCCAATTTCAACTCCTGTTTAAGCACTCACCCAGCTCCCCAGTGACTCTGCTCCAGCTCTTTGCCAGACAGAGCAGCCACCCCTTTGAGCAACACCCCCAGAAAAAACAGAAATCATCACCATGTGGGTCTACCAGAGCTTTTTGGGGGGCTGCAGATATGGGAACAGCAGTGTGAGGACTGAGGTGTCAGTCAGTCAGTCACCACCCCCGAGTGACGCTTTTCCCAGGGAGATGCAAGTCCCACATTTCCTCAGTGTGAAAAACACGATTCACTTTTTATGTAAAATTTATAAGTTTAATAAAAGTAAAATAAAATAGACAATAAGGAGAAGAAAAACAAAGCTCTTTTCGGCCGAGGTGCTGATACCAACAAGATCAGCACGTCGTCTCTTTTCAGATCTTTTAAAGACTTCTGTGTTACATATTTAAATGAGTTAATACATGATTCAAATATTCATTTTGGTTTCAAGACCCCCCTTAAATACACAGTTTATTTATGGGGCTTCATAGAGTCTGGATGGATGTGGTAAATCTGTCTTTTAAAAGGCTCAATTGTTCCTTATCTTCAGGAATTCCAGATGCCCCTCCTGTCTTCTATCTATTTGAGGAGTTACAAAAAAAAACCCCACCAACAATCCCATCCTTACTTTGTTACAACCTAAGAATAGTCATCTATCGCATTTTTCCAATTCTATTAACAAAAGAACATACAATACAAACCTTCCCATATCATACATAAAGCAATCATCTTGCTATATGCCAAAAGCCAACTCCAAAACGTGCATTTATAACACTCAGGGAATGCTTGGCTGCCTCCCAGCCAGGTATTTGCAGCCTGCAGAGCTCCCTGCTTTCCCCAGTTAGGTGCAAAACTCTCCTTTCTCTGAGCATCAGCTCACCAGATAAAGCCTGGAGGCTCCAGCTCTGCCCGGAGCTTTTGCAAAGGCAGTTTAAAGGAGCTGAATCCTTTTCAGTAAGGCTTACAGAAGGATTAAAGGAGCTGGAAAACCAACACAGACCTCCCGAATCTCAGCTCGTTCACGACGTCAGCCTCTTGTGTTCTGTGCGGCAAAAATAATAAAAAAAAAAAGTAAAAACAGTGATACCAAGAGTGCCAGCATCCTGAATGAAGAACTAATGCACAAGGATTTAGTTATGGATTACTTTGCCATTGTCAACCCGCTGTCGAACAACAGCTAAGAAATTTCTGTCAATCAAATTGAACCCATTTTAGCAGATGGAAACAATTAGCAGTGTTGCATGGGAAACGTTGAATTCGAGGCTTTGTTTCACTCCAGCACAGAGCCACATAAATTGCCCTCTGCAAGAGAAAAAACAGTCTCTCCTGAACAAGTGTTTCCTATACTAAAAAAAAACAAAACAAAACAAAAAAAAAAACCACAAAAAAAAAAACCCAAAAAAAAAAAAAAAAAAACAAAAAAAAAAAAAAAAAAAAAAAAAAAAACCAAAACCAAAACAAAACAAAAAGGATAAAATAAGATAATCCAGTTTTAAAATTTTCCCTCCCTCCCGGATGCTGGGTTAATTGATAGAAGGGAACTGCAGGAGAGGGAGGGTGAGAGTCACAGAGCACCACTGAGAGCAGGAGCACTGAAACTGAGCTCCAGCAGGGTAGGGCTGCTAGATGGAGTAAACCAAAATTGGCAGAGTCACTAATCAAATCCATTCTCTTCACCTCTGGCTATTTAGGAATATCATAGAATCACAAAAGGGTTTGGGTTGGAAGGGACCTTGAAGCTCACCCAGTGCCACCCCCTGCCATGGGCAGGGACACCTCCTAATATCCCAGGTGGCTCCAAGCCCCTTCCAGTCTGGCCTTGGCCACTTCCAGGGATGAGGCAACCAAAATTTCTGTTGATAACCTGTGCCAAGGCCTCACCACCCTCACAGGGAAGAATTTTTTTCCTAATATCCCATCTCTAGATAACGATTGTTGTTACAGCACCCAGAGCTGCTGTTGAGGTAAATCCCAATCCCCCGAGAGCTGCCTGCCAGTGACTGAACCTGCATTCACACAGAAGTGAGAGATTTCAGAGCACCAGGTTTGGATTCTGGCAGCTCTGAGCTGGGAGCCGTGATCCAACAAAAAACTCTGGCACCCAAACCTCCTGCCTGAAGCACAGCAAAGCCCGTGCCCCAGCAGGTGGATGTGCAGGAGGTGGATGTGCAGTCCTGCCCTTCCCCTGCAGCCCTCAAATCCCCCACCTTAAGAGCCAGCTGCCCCTGCAGGGTCCTACAAAGCTCAGTGAGCAGCAGCCACTGCAAAGCACTGAAAAATATCAAAAGAAAGCAAATACTTCAAAAACTAGGGGATCAGTTTCCATCTCTCCTTACAATCCTTGGCTAGTCAAAGTCACAGAGCCTTGGCCAACAGTGCAGCATCCCAAGGGTGGCTCTAACACCAACAGCCCCATGGGGTCTTTGTTTTTATCCCACAAACATTTGCCCAGGTGAGATGAAGTACCACAGCCTGTTCCCTGGGATGTTGCCCAGGGTGCAAGGCTGGGGATGGTTCCAGGCTGGCAGCACAGCTGCTTTGCCTCTTGATGCTGACAAAAGCATCAAAAAAAAGCAGCCTGGTTTGCATTTCTTGAGGTTGCTGACAACCAGTGCATAACTGCATAGAAATAGGGGAATTAATGTCTTGGTGCCTTCAGTCTGCTGCTCCAAATTCAGCATCCTCCAAAGTGAAGCTGGCGATAACATACTGGCAGGGCTTTTTAAAGCAGAGACAGATCTACCAAAGAGGAGGAAAAAAAAAAAAAAAAAAAAGAATTAGTGTAAATCCTGACCTTGGAAGAAGTGGCAGAGATAAAGAAAGAATTGATTATACCATAATCCTGACTATCAGGTCCACCAATATAAAGGATGATTTTTTTTTCCACTGCTGCTGCCTCTCATATGTCAGAGGAAATATCTAATGGCAGTATTGAGATGCTGGGCAGGTTTACACTGGAAGGAATGAGGAAATTATAGCTGCTCAAGCAAGTACCACTTGCTGGGCATGTGCTGATAACACAGAAAGGCCTGAGGGGAAAAAAAAAAAACCCAAACAAAAAACAGCCAGCCCACCAAACAAACCCCAAAGGTCCCCACCCTCACATTCCTCTCCCTGCTACACTCCTCTGCCCTGTTGGATTAAGGTTTCCCAGTTTAGGATGGGAATTACTCAGTCAAGCATGCCAAGACTCAGAGCCAGAGAGGAGCTCCAGATGAAGAGATGTCTCCAAACTCTTTTGGAGCTCTGAGAAAGGAGCAACCACAGATGTTGCCCCCAGTGCCAGGGCTGGGTCTGGCTCTGGGCGCTGCTGATGCTGCTGGGATGGCAATTCCGGGGCAGGGAAATGATCTGTGGTGTGACACAGGGCAGAGAGTACCAACCCCAGGCTGCTCTCATTTGCAGCCCTGTGGTTCCTCCCAGCCAGGAGCTCTCCCTGATCCAAAACGCTCCCAGGATCTGCAGCAGGAAAATGCAGCAACTTCTTCAGAACTCACAGAGTGAAGCATCCCAGCCCAGCTGCTGCCTGCAGAGATCAGGATGTCACAGCCCCTGCTCAGCAGAATGCAGGCCCTTGGAAGCTGCTGGTGAGCCAGGACACAGCACTTGACACATCTGCAAGGACCTGGCAGACACCTCTGGCCAAGCCAAAGCCCCCTTGGTGGGCAGCTCCACCCAGCAGGTCTGGTGGGGCACTGCTGCAGTGGGAACAAGTGCTGCTGTGAATCCATCAACCTCAGTCATTGGCACAGCTCCCACAGGTCCCTACAGCCTCCTCTGGGCAGGGCTCTGGGGGCAGGAATGTCCCAGGGACCCTTAAACTGTCTCCTACTCATACACTGATCAACTCACTTGGTCTCTCTGTTCATATTTCTCCATTCCCTGCCCTCACCTCCCTGCCATGTGCACCAGCAGCTCCCAGCCCTCCTTCCAGTCTCTGCTCCACAGGCAGCCCAAGCACAGGGAAGCTGCCCTAATCCCCTCCAGGGAGATGGCCACGCTTCACCCACCCTCCACCTGCTCAGGTTGCAGATTCTCACTCTAAAGAGTCAGCTCTTATTCCCAAAATCGTTTAAGGCACAGCTGCAGCTAAACCCCCAGCATAATATTGAAAAATCTTTCTCTTTTCCAAGTCAAAGAGACATCCCCTGTTCAAGAGCTTTCCCAGAAGAGGCAGAACAGGAAATACTTCCAGGTCCTTCACCCTGAGAAGGTTTCAGTGAGCCAGTTCAGGGTGCAGAGATTTCCATTTCCATTCTGATTCTGCAGTCAGGAGAGAGAAGGGCTGGCTTTGCAGTAATCTCCTCTCCTGTCTGTGCATCCAAATGAACTGTGAAATTGGAAAGGAAGGAGTCTGAGCATCCTCACCTGTGCCTGGCTCCTGAGCCAGCCTTGCAGCCCCCTCAGCAGCAGGAACAGCTGCCACACAGGATGCTCAGCCTCTCCCCAGCTACTCCTTGCTCTGCCAGCCCAAGTGTCATGAGAAATTGGGGAGGGGAAACAGAAAAACAATGAACCTAAGGCAAAGCCCATCTTCCCCTTCCCTGCTTATTCCCATTAGAACAATAAACTCAAATCCCAGCAGCTGGTACCAAAGCTGGCAGGTCTGCAAGGGACCAGAGCAACGCTCTTGCAATGCAGTGTGGCCTTTTTTGGAGAGGACAAATTTGCCTCATGACCAAGCCCATGAGGTGCTGCTGTTGGACTGATGCAAGCTAGCAATGACTCTGTTTTGAAAGACTGTTGAGAGAGATGACAAAATTTGAATTCTGGGCTGCTTGCAGTGAGGCAGAGGGGATGCAGATCCCTTAGTGACATGGCCTGACTGCTCTCTGGTACTGCCACCTGCACTGGCACCCAGGAAAAGCCTTTGGGAAGCTCCCAGGGCTGCTCCCCAGGGCACTGGCAGCAGAACCACAGCCCCTCAGGTCTCCTGCCTTCCCAGCTCTTGGCCAAGCAGGGCAACACCTCCAGAAGGGAAAGACAAAATGCTTCACCCTCAGAGGGAGAGGACAGATAGAAATCTTGGCTGTTCAAAGCAGTTGCAGTTTCCAGAACACGGACACAGAGACAAGATCTGGGGGAGCTGAGCAACACAGAAGCTTAAAACTTCTGTCAGACAACAATTCTTCATGAGTTGCTTGGAGCAACAGCAAGGTCCAACAGCTGTTTATTCCCTAAAGCAGAAAATTATAGTGGGAGAATTTTTCAGTCTCATTTTTTTCCCTTCTTTCTCTGCTAGTAGGAGCCTGGAGAGCACAAACTTTTGTCATCTCTCCACGTTCCCTTGGATATGGATCAGTGCAGAGATGTTTTCCTTATAGGAGCCAGACAAAACCTCACTTGGTCATGGTCTCATCTCTTCTCCAAAGAGAAAAGTGGCTGGACAGAGCCCAGCCCAACACAGCAGAGTGGGCAGGGAGCCCATCCAGCTGCCAGGAAATAATCACCCAACACATCCACAGAGCAAAGCAGAGACTCAGAGCACCTGGATTCAGGGAGCTGTTCCCAGAAGTCAGGTCCCCACAGAACCAGTCTGCTTGGCCAGGCAGGTGATGCCTCCAGGAATGAACGCTGAGCACACCGAGAGCTGGGAGGAGAGAATTCCTGATGGGAAAGGGAAATCATGCCTGCAGATCTGAATGCAATACCAGGGTGTTGGAGAGGATGAAGTAGCTAGGCCCTGCAGAGATGATTTATTAGTAAAAGATTCTAAGAGTATGAAACCTACAAGAGGAATAGAATTGAAAGCAAGATTTGAACTGTAGGGTGCTGGGCAGGAAGAGGGTGATTAAGTTAGCTGAAAAGACTTGGCTGGGTGAGTCAGTGACACCCTTGCCAGGACAAAAGGATGAATAATGGGTTGGACCTTCTCAGGTATCAGGGATAAGGTAGATTTTCAAGATTTTAGTATGTAGAGTAGCATTGTAATGTTGTAGTTCCCATAAGCTATATGTAAATTCTGTAGTTTTTGTATCTTGAGGTGATTGGTTGATGCTCATTAGAATATTCACGATAGAAAGGGTTAAAATGGAATGTAAGAAGTAAATCTCTCTCTTGCTCTGCTGGATCCCTGTCCCTTTAGACCTTTGGACTCTTCCCCAGTCAGGCTGCCTTCCCACAACCAATAAACCACGTGTCCCAAAGAGTGTCCTGGTCTGCAGATCATCTCTCTCATCGGACACCACCAGCGCGTTTCCAATGCCAGGGGACTGGATTGCTGTCAGTGCTGCCACAGGCAGGCTCTGACTGCAGACCACAGCTATTCTCCAGCATTTCAGGTACCATCCATCAGCCAGGCTCCAGCTGCAGGGGGAAGAGGAAAGCTGTGCTTGACAGCGTTTGTATTTCTCTCTCTACACACAAAAAAAAATATGATTAAGGCTATTAAATAAACCGATTTGTTTTTATGGGATATGTTTCCTTAGTTAGAGCTGATGCTGAGAAAACCATGAGCCTCACACACAATTCAGAAGCACGAGGCAGAAGCTGGTGCTGGGTGAAGTTAAAGGGTAAAAGGAAGAGCATTAATTTTCTTGTAGATGCTGGTTTTCTTTAGGTTAATGCTTTAGGGAAAGGCTTGCACACACTCACCAGGAAAAACCAAGCAGAAAAGAGAATAGAAAACCTTCAGGAGGAAAATCATCACTTAGCCCCAAAAAGGATTTTAAACCAGGAGTTTAGACATTTGAAATTACTTTCATTTCCAAACAAGAATGGAAAGCTGGAATGCTGAGGTCTCTCGTGAGCTGGAAAACGAGACATTAGGGAGCCCTGGATGAAAAAGCTTGAAATTAAATGTTTCTTTTCAACAGAAGCACAGTATTTTGCTAAATACTAACACCCTTGGGCTTGAGGTGAAGCAATAGGGGAAAAAAAAGCTTTTAAAATTCTTGTCTCAATGAATATTTGCCATGGAAAATATCAGTGGGAGCACATTTTTTAATTACAGAAGTCTCTTTTCTCTAACATTACTCATCTGTGGTTTAAAGATGCTTTGGAGAAGGCTGGGATTTTGCAGGAGGTGTATGAATTACTGATTAACTCCACAGGAGAGCTGCGAGCTGTGAAATCTCAGGGCTGGAAAGCAGCATCTCAACAGGGCACTTGTGTCATCTTTACATCATCTACAGGCAGGAATTACAGCAAGAAGACAAGTGGAGATGTGTGGACTGCTCTGCTGAAGGGATTTCAGTGGAACCACAGGAAGGATTTCAGGCTGAGGGAACATGGACAGCACAGATAGCTGTGGGCTGGTAAGTCAATACCACTGGGACAAGGGCTTGTCTTTTGAAGTCAAAGTCTTATTAGCTACATTTTTATCTCTTCATATTTTGGCTTTTTTTTTTTATTTTTTTTTTTTAGCTAACTTTACTGGAAAGAGGAGCTGGAAAGAAGAGATACCTGAGTAGAGGCTGCTGCCAGACAGAAGTTGCATGACCTGCTGACTGCCAAGTGTCCACATGTTTCCCTCATGGACAGGGTGTTACTCCTCATCCATAAATAATGCAGGAGAACTGTCTGCAAAGAATTAGCTCTGTGGTTATTCTGTTATTCAGTGCACAGAGGGCTGAGACCTGGATTCATTAACCTGAGCAATGGGAGAATGGGGTGTGGGATGTCAGCACAGCTGTCACTGCCACGGTGTGGCCAAAGGAGAAGCGACAGGAGGATTTGGGCAAATGATGCTTCCCACAGCTGGGAGATCGGGCTGATAACACCAGAGTGGAGCTGTGGGATGAAGGGACAGGCCAGCTCCTAATTTACAGTGCCTAAGCTGTTATTGCCAAGGTATCACATTGTCCAGCCTGTCAGTTTTTCCCTCCATGGGCAGCCTGCCCATCCCAGCAGCGCAGCAGCTCCAGGGCAATGCTGGGACGTGTCTGTTCAATGCTGTTTCATTTCTCCACACAAACCACATCGAACCCAACCACTCCTCCCTCCAAGGGACTGCTCCAAGGGGTCCTTTCCTTTCCATATCCCCCCTCATTTCTGTACATAAAGTCCCCAGCCCCCTGCTCTGCGGAATGGCTGCGATGCCACACCAGCCAGCCTGGGGAGCAGAAGCAGCATAATCACATCAGGCCTGCACCCAAATGAAGCAGCTGTAGGCAGCTGCAGGGGCTAATTGGCACCACACAGCTCTGCTGTGCCTGCCCTGCCTCAGGGGCTGGAGCCTGGCAGGGTCAGACACAGCTCAGAGCTCCCTGCTGCTGCTCCTCAGGCCCCGCAGCCACGCCAAGGGCAGAGGTGCATCCCACAGACACCTCGGTAAGAAACAGCACAGAATTTCCCTCCCTTCCAGCCCCCTGCAGGAACAGCCCAGGACAGACACTAACTGGCCCAGCTGGTTCAGACCAGGGTCTCTTCTCCTCCCCTCAAGCTGGAAGCACCAGGTGGGTCCATGTACCCCCAACATCAGGCTCCAGAACCCCTCTGTCCAGCTTATCCTCAGTTGTGTGAGCAGAACATTCCAAGGTTTCACCAAGGTCTAGGTGGGCTTTAATGACCTTTAAAGATGCCATTTGAGGAGCTTGAGTAACCTCTAGGGAACCCAGTAGACATTTGAGCATTCCTCTGTCATTCCTCACTGCATAACTTCATGGTTCCTCTTCACTCTCATTTTTCCATGCTCTCCCACAAGCCATTCAGTCCTACTTCCCATCTACCAAGGCACCAGATTTTTGCTGCTTCCTGAGCTGTCACAGACACTGGGACCATTAGATCAGCACAGGTTTGGGAACAGCAGTTCTTGACAAGGTTAAGTCTCAAAGTGATGCCTTGAGATATCAGCCTTTATATTTTTCAAATCCTGTACTGCGTTAGTGCGTAACTCCAAGCTACATATGAAGTGTTAGTTACTGTTTTCACATTTTGCTCAGACAAAGCAATCCCTCTGGGCCTGAAACTCAAGGACACCCTCTGCCTCAGGCTCTGAAAAGTATTAAAAAAAAAGTGAATTGGGGAAATGTGAATTCATTTCTTGAAGCTGTCATTGGAGGATTAACCCCTGATATGCAAACAGACCAAACTGATATCTGTCTGAAAAACTTTTGACCAACATCTACACCAGATGTAGCCTCTGGGAGGCTTTTGACTGCCCAAGGTGCATCTATTCAAGGCCTTCAATAAATACACACTTCTATTCTCTTAATCTTGTCCAGCCTCTGTTCTAGGCAGCCACTCTGTGGCATCAAAAGCAACCCACAAAACCACAGAAAGCTGCCCGAAGGGGCACACAAAGGGTGGCCTGGGAGGCTCAGAGACTCTGTGTGTGCTGCAGTTACTGAATACATTTGGGGTTTGCTCACCAGGAGCACAGGGAGAAAAGGAGCAGTGACAGAGATGGAGAAGTTTGGCACAAGGCAAGGGCTGTGCAGGATGAGAGATAAGAGGTGAGAGGGGAATCTGGCACAGGGGAGAGGAAAGAGGGATACAGATGAGAGAGTTTGAGAGGTGCTGCCTGCCAGGTGCTGGCACACACCAGCAGAAACCAAATCAAAACTCATCAAGTGTCCTGACAAGAAGCTTTGTCAAGGAGGGCTGACCAGTGAGAGCTGGGATATTTTTGCACAACATGCTGCCAAGTTTGGAGAGAGAAGGCAGGAGCTCTCGTCAGAATGTGAGAAAAGCCATTTCTTTATGCTTCTCCCCCCCTTTATGTTTTCAAAGTCTTGAAAAATCATCCTGATGGAAAAGGTCTGTGCTGTTCAGCAGTGAGTTCCAGCTCCAGGGAACATCCAGTGCAACTCTTGGGAAAGGCTCCAAGAGTGAAGTTTACTCGTTCCTCTGGCAGACTGTTCCCATAGGATGCTCCTGTGGGGAAGGGACACGGATCTGTGCATGTCTCTTGTTCCAGCCTCATCTGGCTGGAAGCAGGGGAGGGCATCAGCTGCAGTTTGGGAGGGGATGGCTGGTTTTCACCCAGCTGCAGTTTGGGAGGGGATGGGTTTTCACCCAGCCCTTTCACTCACTCCATTCAGGAGCAGTCACAGGAGCCTTCCCCACCCTGGCATCTCCCAGGTGTGGAGGAAGCTGAGCCAGCAGAGGCACAGCTGGTTTGCTGTCAGACCCAGGGCAGGGACAGCTTGCCAGCTTCAAATGCCAAATCCAGGCACCCCTGACACAACCAGCACCCCCTGCATTTTGATCTGCTCTGTCACAGTCTGAGCCAAGGCAGCAGGAGATGAAGGGCTGAATTTTTACATGAGATGGATCAAAAGGAAAAAAAAAAAAAAACACAACCCAAGGGGTCTTTATCTTACTTATCTTTCTATTTAACTTTACCTATCTACTCTTACCTATCTAACTTTATCTTAGCCTGGAAAGAAGAGAATGAGAAAATACTGAGGAGCAGAAATGACAAATGCAGAACATCTAAAGCAGAAAGATGACTCAGAAGAGACAGGCTGAATCACTTCAGCATTCAGAAGGCTGCACATAACCACCTGGAAACAGGTAGAGACTGTGCAAGGAAAAAAGAGGATTTGGTTCTTTGTGCAAAACTGAACTTCCCTGCAGGGACAAAAGGAAGAAAGGGTTTCCCAGCACAGGGACCTGCTGAAGGGCCAGGCTGGAGCTGCAGACACCTGCCTCCCACCCAGCTGCATGCTGCTAAAGAGGAGAGAAGGGGCAGCTTGGCCACCCTGGTGGGACACTGGATGCCCTTAGGTCTGAGCAAACAGCTCCCCAAGCTCAAACACACCAATTTTGCATTAACATACCCTGTGGGGACTTATTTCCCAGACTCATGTGTGCAAGATTGACAGAAAATGCCTCTAGGGATGTGTAAAAACACTGAAGCCCTCAGATTCATGACAAGATCTGTGATTAGAGGGAGCTGTGAAGGCAGTCTGGAACAGTGAGAGCCTGGGCACAACCATGGAAGAATTTGTTCTGTACCACAGAAAGATTATTTTTATTATTATTTCTCTTCCAGATCATTGTTCTTTTTCTTTCTAAAGCCCTTCAGAAAACACCAGGGGTTATGTATTAAGGGCTGCAGATGTCAAAGAATGCTCTCTGGTGCATTTAACAGCTTCTTTATCACTTCTGAAAGGACCTGGGGTCAGCAGTCCAGACTTGATGCCTTCAAATGGTTTTTTAAAAGCACCATTTTTTTCAGTCCAAGTATTCTTAACTCAGTGTAAGCCCCACGTGCCTTAAAACATGGATTTCTTTTTATACAGTGAGTTAAAAGCCAGAAAAAATCGATGAAATAAAATAAATACACCTGACTATGATCTCCCCTGCTGGATGAGCTTATTTCAAGGATGCCAGAACTGTATTCACCCAAAAGCTGTGACAAAGCCCAGGGATGAAACAGCTTCAGCTTTAACTCTGGAGTGTTGCTTCTTGCCTCTTCTGTGTAGTGAATCACTGGAAAGTGGTGAATGTGATGTCAGTTTTCCAAAGAAGGTTTCAGTGATGAGTAGAGGGACTGTGGAGGAGTAAGGAGGGTGAATTAGGAGAAACTGGAGTAAAGAGAGTGAACAGGCACTTGAAGAAGCAGAGAAGGCAGCTCTGGTTCTTGAAAGAGAAGCTCTGCCTCAGGAATAGATTGGAGCTGCCTCAAGGAGCCCATGAGGGTACAGAAATATAATCCCAGCAGTTTGTTTGGATCGTCAGAAAGCAGTCAGCAAGGTCCTCCAACAGCTAATCTTCCACAAGCCAAGAGCAGAGGTCGTCAGACAAATATAATTGGTTAAAAGTTAAGAAACAAAGTGTGTGAAAATGGCCAATTTTCAGAGGAGAGAATCACCTGTGGTGTCCAACCACCCAGCACCTTCCTTAGTGAGCAGGGGAAAAAGGAGTGAAGGGGAAAATGACAACATTTGCAGATGATGCAGAGAGATTCTGGAGAGGAAGGTCCAACTGAGACATTAAACTCGTTTGCTTCTTGACCCTGAGAATATCTGAGACTCCCAGCTAGGGCTGCACTCACAGCAGCAGCAAATGCTCCTCTGTGCTGACACAGACCATGACAAGCCCTTGCAGTGGAATTAATGTGCTTACAGAGGCCAGGAGAAGCCCTTGCAATGGAATCAAGTGCCATGAAAACAGCCAAGTGGGTCCCTGCACTGTGCCCTGGCCGTGGCTGTGGGGCTGCCAAGCCAGGAGCAGCACAGGGGGGAAGGTCTGGCAATGAAAGTTTGAAGGGAAAACGCTTCAAACTGCTGGGCAGAGGTGGCACAGGTAGCAAAAGGCAAAATTCTGCCCTTCCCTGCTGCCCCAGTGAAGTTCTGTCAGCCCCCAGTGCTTTCTGTGCACAACCCAGGGATTTCTGTTCGCTGTGCCGTGAGGAGGAGGCAGAGGCAGATGTTGCACTGGCACAGAATCCTGCAGCACCACTTGGATAATGTCCCAAGGGGACAGGAACTCAGCCAAGGCCAGCACAGGTCACCCAGAGCCTCTTTGCAAAAAGTTGTGGGCTAATTGCAGTCATTACCAGATTGAGTCACGCACTGCTAGCGCAGGCTGCCAAAAGGAGCTTCAAGAACTCAGCAGAAAGAAGGAGATATTTGCAGTGAGTCCAACCAGGGCAAGGTGCTGTGTCCACACGCAGAGTGAGGTGAGAGGAGCTTTCAAAGTTACCAAGTGCTTGAGGAACAAGAGAGAAACGATCTCAGGGTGCCAAGAGGGCACTGTCAGAGTGTTGAAATACAACACAAAAGGAACGACGCTCACACACTGAGATGTCCAAGGCAAAAAAAGGGGCAGTTTCTTTACAGACCTCGACATTTATAGAATTCCAGCAGTGACCATGGATTGGAGGAAGAAAATCTTCCTCTCCAACCACACTGGTCAACCCAACAGCCCATCAACAGCCTCCTCCTTATGAGAAGAATGTAAACGTGAAAGGACATTTACAACAACAATGGGCTGTTTACGTGAAAATCGTGAGAAACTCCATTACAAAAAGTGAATACAAAAAGCTAAAAATAGAACTTCAGAAAAACTTTAAAAAAAAACACAGAAAAGAACAGAGAAAAACCCCGAACAAGTGGATGAGAGAGCAGGAGGGGAGGCAGGGTGGGAGCAGCAGAGCTGGGGCAGGTCAGGCATTTGCCTCAGTGTGGCTTTGGCCACCACAGTGCTGTAAACTCAACATAAACTGAGTTTATTTTGCACCAGACCAGTCAGTCTAACAGGGGCAGAGGGGCATTGCCTGGGCTGCCAGTGGGCAGTTTCATGGGCTTGTCTGCCCACTGCTCACACCAGTCCTGGGGTGAGCCCTCAGCAGCCCCCAGCCCACCCTCAGCCCCCTCCCATTGAGTGGAGCAGCACCTGGAAACAAAAAAAAAAGCAAAGTATTACTTCAAAGTATTACTCTGTCAAGCAAAATGTTACTTTGGACCAAACCAAGGCAAAGGAAAGCATTTTTAGACAATCAAACACGCTTTCCAACTGTGGAACCAGGCACCTGCTCAGTCTCCCCACTGCTTTTGACCGGGGAATTAAGCCACTTACTCTACATTACAGCCATTTCCAGAGGAATTTCCCTCTGGCACAAAATTCCTGCCGGCCACTTCCCTCTGGAGGAGGGTTTTCAAAATGCAGGAGCAAACAATGGTGGGAAGGGACAGCGGGCAGGGGTGTGCTGCACCCTGGGAGAAGGGAAATGAAAGAAGAAACCACAGGAGAGTGTGGCACAGGTGGAGTGCCACAGCCACTGCTCACCTCAGCCACGATCCCCCAGCTTGTTCCTACATCAAAAGTGCCAACAGAGGAACAAACACGGCACAGCCACCTCCCCTGTGCCCTGCAGGCTCCTCTGCTGCTGCCCAGGCCTTGTGCTGGTGACACAGATGTCCCTGCAGAGAGGGACCATCTGACTGCCTCACAGGAGGCATCTGCTCCCTGTTCTCCATCCCAGGAGGCAACCCATGGAGGGCAAAATGTTTTATTTAAAAACTGGCACATACTTTTGAGCCTTTTAACTAGCACCTGTCGTTTTTTGGCAGTGCTTTTAGCTCCAAGTCTTTATTTTTTTTTCAAGGCTCCTGCACAGAGCTGTTCCCACCTGCCTCGGCAGGCAGCTCACAGCATTGCAAGGGGCACAGGAGGTTCATGAGCAAATCTCTGAGGAGAGAGACTCAGCTGCTGGATTTTTGAGGAGAGGAAAGAGTTTACCTCACTCAAATCACCCAGCCAGGCTGCCCATGGCCTGGGACATCCACTCTGCACAGCCCAGCCATGCTGGGGTGGCTTTTGGAGGGGGGCACAGCCCTGCCCCTGCTCAGTGACCCCCCAAACTGCCCCTGGCACCATGTGCTGGCAGGGGCTGGATGCTTGGGATGCCCTGAAAGACTCGAGGGAGCTCAGTGCAGAGCAGAGAGGGGCTGCAGCCCCAGAGGGGCTGACACAGCATCAGGAGGACTCTGGCTCACTTTGGTGATGCTGCCACAAGGGGAAAAAAAAAGGACTTTACTGTTTCCTTTACTGTCTCCTCAGGGAAGTGAAGACAGGCACTGGAAGTCAGCACTGAGCCACCACCACTGGGAATGGAAGTTACCCATCAGAGTGAGCAAGGACATGAATTATGTGGGAGTGTGATTTCTTGAAGAAAAGCAGCTTTTTAAAGGAGCATTTGAATCAGCATCTGCTGCCCCAGGGAGGTGACCCACAGCAGCAGCAGCAGCTGTCACCATCCCCAGCCCCACCCCACTGTGTGCAGGATGGCAAATGCCACCACGGGTCCACAGTGGCACGAACTCAGCGTGGTGACATTTGCTGCTCTTTATGCACTGCCAAGACAACTTTTCACACTTCATCTCTTGTCTCCTGTGAGAGGGTTTTGAGAGCTCCAGCAGAAATCTTTGCTGCCAGGCTGAGGATGTGTGCTGCCCTCCATGCTGAGAAAACACCTGAGATCAGCAGCAGGAGCTTTAGCTGGAAATTATGGAGCCTGAATTTTTCCTAGCAGTCTTCTGGCCCCAAGGCACTTTCTTAAATCTTCTCATTCCCAGCTGTGAGGAATCAGGCTGAGAAATACAGAATGGTGTCCCAGGAGGGAACAGGGCAGCAGATGGAATAACATCCACTCCTAATGTGGTTTGTCTGTCAAGAGTATCCGGCCTAACCACAGCCTGGAGTGATGCCTTGGGAAGGCTGAGCTGGAACAGAGGCTGGGCAGAGCTCAGAGAATAAAGTAGATATTTATTGAAAGGCCTTTAGGGTACACCTTGGGCAGGGCAAGAGCCCACCAGCTGCCCCTTTGTGGGGGACAGGCACAGCCAGAGCTCACCAAGCTGTCCAGGTGCTACCAGAGCCTCCCTGGGCAGCTGGAGCCAAACTGGGCTCCCACTGCAGGAGGACAGGACCTTAGACACAAGATGCACCTGCAGGCACCCAGACTGCAGAGTGCAGAAGGTTGGGAACACAGAAGCAATAATATGAGTGTCCAGGTGTGGGAATACACAAGACAGAGAGTAAAACAGACTTAATTAGCATAGTTGGTTTGATAACCAAGATGCCATGGCAGAAACAAACAGAACTCTGAAGATTACAAAAAATGAGATTAAACCTGCTTACGGGAAGAGAGGGGATCCAACCAAACTCTGCAAGCAAAAAAAAATGTTGTAAAATGTATAAGCTGTCTGTATGATCTTTAACCAGATTATTGTAATAAAAAAAATATTAACCTTCCTGAAACAGCATATAAGCTTTTCAAAAATCTGAATAAAATAGAATTCTGATCACCAAACCAATCTTCCCATCTCTCTATCAATCGTCAGTATCCAGGGAAAGAGGCAGAGGAGGGAAGAGCACTCAGGCTGCAGGATGGATGGATGTGCCAGGGCCAAGTGCTGGTTTCTCCCAGGAGCCCAGTGCTGGGAAGCATCACCTGCCCTCTCTCTGTGGGTGCCCGGTGTGAGGCAGTGCAGCAGGCAATGGGCAATCTTGGAATGGGCTGCTTGGAATAACGAGCTCTCTATTGTGCGTGCATGTGTGTGAGTGTTTGTGTACGAGAACAGCAATGATGGGAACTTGAAAACGATGCAAGGGCTCCTCATTTGGCTTCATTTTCCTCTTCTAGCTCTGTCTGGACGTGGGCAAAGTGTCTGAATGGAATCAGACAATCAGGCATCTCCCACACACCTGTGTCCTGCAGGTGAGGGCTCCTCACCTCCCCCTGGAGCCACTCCCTGCAGTCCACAGAGACAAAGCAGGAAACTGGGAGCAAAAGCAATCCCATCCTCTGCAAGCAACCAGCACAAGGTTCAGCTGCCTGCAAAACACCCCAGAGTTCAGCTTCAGCATTTCCCAGCACCAAACGCTGCTCTGTTTCAAGGAGCTGGGTTGATCTCACTCTGTGTTGGAGTATCACTGGGGAAAGGGAACCACCCAACCCCCAAACAACTCAGGTAATATTTTGTTTCTGACAGCTGTGGTGTGCGATCCCACCGCACAGATTCATCTGTTAACACGCCATCCAACCCCAGTGAACTTGGGAATTGATCTCCAAACCAAGGAGCTCTGCTGTTTCCCCGGGGCAGCCCACCCACCCTCCCGCAGGAATCTGAGCCTCCCGCAGGATTTTAACCCTCCCTGGCCCATTCTCCTTCCCCAGCCAGGCTGGCTTTGCCCAGGCAGCCTTAGGGATTTGGGGATTCGCCCTCTCCCGTGCGATGGATGCACGGAGAGCGCTTTGCCTTTCACCGCTGCTGGGATGGAACAACCCGAGCCTTTCTCATCCCCAGCAGGGCAGGGGGGATGCAGCTGAACGAGCCGTGCTTATCAAACCCTGCTGCTTTAAAAACAGGCTCTTGGCTGGCTGCAGTCAAAGCCACGCTATGCCTAACGTCACCGGCGAGCAAAAAATAGCCGGCACGAGTGGAGGGAGGGGAATGTGAGTATTAAGAGCGCCCAGATTTCAAACATACTTGGCTCTGGCAGCACGCTCCCTTCCTGCCCCTGCCGCTCTCCAGATGCGACGGAGCCACCGGGATCTCTCACTCTCTGCCCGTGAAGAAGGAGTCTCTTCTTTCTATTTATTTTTTTTTTTCCCCTCTTTTTCAGTTTTTCTTTCTTTAAGTTTCACCTTTGATACTACTGCTAGGTAGAATTTTTTTTTTTTTTTTTTTTAAATCTTCTTTCTTGTAGGAAACTTCACCCGCCGGATTTAAAAGCAAGGTTTGAGCAGGAGAAATTAATTTCTGTTTACAGCTGTAAATATGCATGGTGCTCCTGTGGGATGATACCGTAGAGGGAAAGGCAAGACTGGCTGGGAAAATCGCCTGGACCGTAAGATGCTTGAATGGCTGCTTGGAATAACGAGCTCTCTATTGTGTGTGCATGTGTGTGAGTGTTTGTGTACGAGAGCAGCAATGATGGGAACTTGAAAACGATGCAAGGGCTCCCCATTTGGCTTCATTTTCCTCTTCTAGCTCTGTCTGGACGTGGGCAAAGTGTCTGAATGGAATCAGTGCCGTAGGAATTTTATGAATGGAGCAGAAGGCAGGTTCAGCAGAAGAGGAGCAGAGCAGGGAGATGCAGTGGGCTCGGCTGTCTCCAGCAGGAGCTGTCACTCCAAGGAACTGCACAGACAGGCACCAGCATGGCACAAACCTGCTCTAAGTCCCTGGGACACCGAGTGAGACAGCTGCAAGGACGCAGCACCTGAGCCATGGAAACGTGCTCCTGAAAATGAGCTGTCACCAGCACACCCAGAGCTGTGTGTGGGACCAGCTCCGGGCTCAGCTGGTGCATCCCATGCAGAGCTTTCATTTCTGACCGAGGCTGCTGCTGGGTGAGAGGCAGAGGAGCAGCCACAGCTCCCAGAGCAGCCCTGTCTCCTTCACGGGAGCACTTTCACTGCCAGCACAGCTGGGACACCAACATCGATAAGAGGGACAATGAGGGAGCAGGACAGACTGGCTGCACCTGCCCTAGACCAGGAGGGCACAGCACAGCAGGAGCAGGGTGAGGCAGATTTAGGGCTGCAAGGTCCAAGAAATGCATCTTGGAGGTGGTGAAGCTGCTGGGGACCAGCCCAGAGCAGCACTGTCCTGAAGGAGCACTGAGCACTGCAGAGCCATGCTCATCTCTCACCTGTACTCGAGGGACTGGGGTGGGAGATGGGCTCTGTGTGTTTCTCTGGTTTTTTTTTTTTTTTTTTGCACTTCTATCCCAATTGCTAAGTGAGGGGAAACCTCCCTCTGCACTGGATTGTCCTCTCTTATACAGAGTTTTTTGGGATATTTCTGTAGCATCTGTCATTCTCAGCAGTTGGTAATGGGGAGAAGGTGAGGGGAAGTCACGAAGAGGATGAAAACTGGACCAAACTCAGGTGGCACAGAGGTCACTGACAGGGTGACACAAGGGCAGCAGGGGAGCACCTGGGACTGTAATCCTCCTTCCAAGGAGACAGTGAGAGGAAAGAGGCAAAGGAGCCAGAGCTGGTGAGGATGGAAAGGGACACTGAACTCACTGGGAAAAGCTGCAAATTCCTAGGATTAAACAAATCCAACCTGCCCAGTGGAACAAGGCAGAGGGGAGTCTTTGCCTGCTGAGCCCTACAAGGACAAGGCAGCCCAGCACCCCTCCCCCTCAGCATTTCCCAAAGAAAAAGAGACAGTCTGAGTGCTGTATAACATTTGTACAGTGCAAATGTACTTCAGCAAGCAGTGACCTTTAGGATGGTACAGGCTCTTGTTATGCCTTAAAACCTAGGCATTTTAGCTACTTCTTCAGCATTTCTCTGAGGTAGGTTTGCTCTGCATTTGCCTACACCCAGAATGAATTCAGAGCAACACAGTCCTGATTTGTGCAGCACGGAGTCTGAGCTAAGCAGAGGCTCCCACCTACAGAGTTGCCTCACATGTTGCCTCACACCTCGCTGCTCAAGGCTGTTCACACCCCGCTCTGGCTGGAATAGATGTGTTTTACAGGCACATGGACACCTCTGGTATCACACTGGACAGACAGCATGAAAAACCCTGCGTTTACAGACACAGAAATCCCCCAGGGAAACTACACTTTGCTTTATGAAGTGCTTTTTTTCTCCATCACTCGAATAGTGTTTGAAACTGCAGGACAGAGGAGGAGCTTCTCATTCAAGGGAAGCTGCTCTGTGAAAACACTGCAAGAATGCTGGACAGGACTTTGAATGCATCCCTAACACAGAACAGACAATTTGGCTGCAAATGATAAATCTAAAGTTTGTTTTCCCTTTCTAGGGTTCTTCCGCTCCTTTCAGAGTTAAGAATTTAGCAAAGAGGTTTAAGCAATCATGCTGACAACTCTGTAAATCGTTGTTATGAATTCAGGAAGGATGTTTTTTTTTTCCTCCAGCCCCAAACTAAGTAAGTGGTTCCAGTGATCCACACAACCTTTTTTGTCTCTTTTCCACAGACACACCTCCCAGCTGGGCTCTTGTAATGAGAGCATGAGCCCCACAAGAGTGGCCTCGGTGCCAAAGACCTTTGCTACATTTAGGCAGTGCAGATACAGACAGGTAAATGATCTTTTGTGTTGCTCTGGCAGATTTCTAATATGCTGGTTTTGATATCTTTCCTCTAGTGGAGAATGCAGACGGTCCTTGGATGAGACACCGCTAAGAAATGGTTCTGCAGCTCCCAGCAGCCCAGCATTCCTCGGAGCAGAAAGGACCTGTGACATGAGCAAAGCTTCTGGCATTTAAACCCAGGAGGATGTCCCTCACTGACGAGCTGGAGAGCCACTTCCCTGCCACCCCTTACATGGTGACAGACACAGGTGAGGACAACGTGTTCAGAGTCAGACCCAACGTCTCCTCCGCCAACGCCACCGGGGATGGCGCCTGGGCGGCGGGTTCCACGGAGGACATGGTTGCCATCTGCACCATCGGGGCCATCCTGTCCCTCATGTGCGTGGTCGGGGTGACGGGCAACGTCTACACCCTGCTGGTGATGTGCCACTACCTGCGCTCCTCTGCCTCCATGTACATTTACATCATCAACCTGGCGCTGGCCGACCTGCTCTACCTCCTCACCATCCCCTTCATCGTCGGGACCTACTTCATCCAGAAGTGGTACTTTGGGGACATTGGCTGTCGCATCCTCTTCAGCCTGGACTTCCTCACCATGCACGCCAGCATCTTCACCCTCACGGTCATGAGCACGGAGCGTTACTTTGCCGTGCTGAAGCCCCTGGACACGGTGAAGAGGTCCAAGAGCTACCGCAAGGCCATCGCCGTGGCCATCTGGCTGGTCTCCCTGCTGCTCACCCTCCCCATGCTCATCATGATCCAGCTGGTGCAAAGGGACAACAAAAGCATCTGCCTGCCCACCTGGAGCAAGCTGTCCTACAAAGTCTATCTCACCATCCTTTTTGGCACCAGCATCGTGGGCCCGGGGGTGGTCATTGGCTACCTTTACATCCGCCTGGCCAGGATTTACTGGGTGTCACAGACTGCCTCCTTCAAGCAGACCAAGCGCCTGCCCAACCAGAAGGTACTCTATTTAATCTTCACCATAGTGCTGGTCTTCTGGGCTTGCTTCTTGCCTTTCTGGATATGGCAGCTCCTCTTCCAGTATTATGAGTCCTTCCCTTTGTCTCCCAAGGTGATGAAGAACGTTAATTACTTGACGACCTGCCTGACCTACAGCAACAGCTGCATCAACCCCTTCCTCTACACCCTGCTCACCAAAAACTACCGGGAGTACCTGAAGAACAGGCAGAGGTCCCTCAGCAGCAGCAGTGGGTACTTCCAGAGGAGGAACCGTTTCCACAGGATTTCAGGGAGATCCCTGTCCACGAGCAGCCAGCACTGCACAGAGACTTACGTCCTTGCTCACGCTCCTCTGGGAAACAGCAGTGCCTGAAGGTAAAATATATCTCCAAGAACAATCAATACTGACTCCACGTTGCTTTGATTTAAAGTGCACGTTGTACAGGCGAAGCCTTGGCAGGCCCAGAAGGTGCACACATTTAGTCCAGAGGCTGTGCCGTGTGTCTGTTCTCATTTCTCCAGTGCCACTGATTTGATGCTAGCAGCACTCAGCTGAAGATCTATCTAAATAGCCTTTCACTTTTTATCTTTATATTTTATAGTGTATGTCTCCTCGAGTAGCCATCAATAATGAAAGCCCATAACAGGGCCATGATTTTTAATAGTATCAGCTGTCTCACAACGTTTAAAATTATGTTACCCCATGAATGGCTGTAGTTTGCTCTTTTTTTTTTTTTTCTTTTTCTTTAGCAGCAGTGCTAAATTTGTAGTTGTATGAGGACTGAGGACAACGAAATAAAGAAAAAGCAGCTGATGTTTGTGACACGCCATGCAGTTTGCATTTGGGATAGGACTGGACAACGTGGATGAGGCATATCCAGGCTTGCTTGTCCTGGTTTGGGTCATGCTCACATTTTCTGCACTCCTGTGTATGCACTGGGCTGGATTCTCCAGTCACACAGGTGTGTGCAGTGGAGTTACACCATGGTCCTTGTCAGCAGCACAGGTTCCCCCTGACAGTGCCACAGGCAGGGAACACTCAGCATCTCCTGCTGCACTGACCCCAAACATCCATGTGGAGCAGCAGCATCTGTCTTGGGCAAGCATATCCACCCTCTGCCCTCCTCCAAGGAGGAACTGGGAGCCTCAGATGTTGCTGTCCTCAGGGTATCTACTGGCAAACTGCAACATCCCTCCTGAAGCACCAGACCTCCACCACCAAGTCCAGGAGGAAAGGACAGGAAAGGGTTGAGGAGATGTGATTTTCCCCAGGCAATGTTCTCTGAAGTGCTTAATACTCCCAATTATAAGAGTGCTAGTTCTTAGTTAGGGAGACAATTTGTTCCCTTCACTGGAAGTGATTTTGCCTTTCTGCTACAAAAACACAGTCCTGCCTACACCAAGAATACATTGCCTGTCCTGGCTCTCACCAGTGATAAGGCATCATTAGTAGAAATATATAATCTGTGATGTCTGGCACTTCCCCAGTGAGTCTAAAAGTACCTTCTCTGGGCTGCTGCCAACATCCCTACAGGAGAGCCCTGCTTGCAGCAGCCCTGCTGCCTCCTTTGCAGGGATGGGAGGATGCAATGCCAACACAGCCAAGGTACAGAATTAGAACCAAATGGATGCTGAGCAGCAAACTCAGAACTGCAGGGTGAAATCCCTCTGGCAGTGAGCTTTGTTTGCTTAGACTGAGCCTGAATTCAGGATTTAACCATCTATTCCCCTTCAAGGTGTTTAAATGGTCACTGCTTATGGGGACAGGGCAAGATCTGCATGCAGCCTCTCTGGGGAATGCACTTGGACAAGTCATTGTCTCTTCCACACATGGGCTTGAAGTTTTTTATGAATGTGGGAAGATTCACACCATGAGAGAGGGCTCTGGTGCATGCAGTTCTGCTGGTGATCTGCTGCAGGAACTGGAAGGGCCTGGCTGTATTGCCAGCCCCCTCCAGCAGCAGTGGTCCTGGGGGGCAGGCTGCTTGCCCTGCACCCTGCTTGCAGTGCAGTGTGCCAGCAAGGGCCACTCCAGGATCAGCCCCTTCCTGATCCCAGAGGGGCAGGAATACCACGAGTTTGGCCATTGCCTGTGTGACAGTACTTGTGAGCTTTCAGACTCTCTCAGCTTGGAGGAATTAGTGAAAGCCCATTAGGGAGAGTAAAGCAGCTTCAACCCTCTGTGAGGGAGTGGGAGCCCATGGATGGGGGTGAAGAGGTTTGTTATGGAATCATAAAGATTGGAAGAGACCTTCAAGACCAAGTCCAGCCATTCCCCCAGCACCACCTCGTTCACCACTTGTCCCCCAGTGCCACACACACACATTTTGAACACACATTCCAAGGATGGTGATTCCACACCTCCTTGGGCAGCCTGTTCCAATGCCTGACCACCCCTTCATGGAAGAATTTTTCTACTATCCAATCTAATTTCCTGAATTTCCACTTATATAGTCAGGTGTTTTATCATGAGTCAGAATGTAAAGTTTAGCCTCCTTTTTTTTTTTTTTTTTTCTTTCAAATGGCAATTTTAGCTTCTCTTGCTCAGGAAGAACCAGACAAGCTGAGGACGAGCAGTTCCCATGGTTGTGAAGGAAAGCTCCTGCAGCCTGAGCCTTTGGAAAGCACTATCCATCTTGCCTAAAATCAGTCAAAATGACAGGAGGGTTGCAAATCTCAATCCATCCAGGCATCACACACCCATGCAGAGAGTGCAGAAGCTACTGAAAGACATTGGAGCAGATCTGCCTTCAATTATTCAGTCTGACCCCCTTCACCCTCAGCAGCTCTGCTCTGATTCTCCTCTCCAAACCCTCTCCCCAAGCAATCCATCTCACAGAAAAGCATTGCAAAAGGCCTTTCATGGCTCTGTCAGTGAAAGAAGCAGTGTTGAAGGCACCCTGGTGCCATGCCAGATGTCCAGGGAAAAGAGCTGGGATTCCCTGTTTCCCTGGAAGGACACACAGCCTCAGCCCTGGGCTGCACAGTCACCCAGTGCTCGTTTGAAGCTTGTGCTGTCTCAGCAGGGGCTGGTGATGTGTTTGTCAAATCAGCACAACAAAGCCAAGAGAAAAGACACCCCTGGGTCAGGGCCTGGCTGTGGGTGATGCTTCTGTCAGTACTGGGTCATCTCTGAATGATGAGATGTTTCATTCAAGCCTTTCCCTTCCCACCTCAGCCTGGAGTTGGTTTTTGCTCCTTCAAACACTCACATCCCTCAGCACTCAGCTCATGCAACAGTAAAGGAAGATTTTTCCAAGCCTGCAGGTACAAGCAAGGCTCTGAGCACTTCCCAGGCAGCTGAGTCCCAGCCCTGCATCCCAAACTGACTTTACAAGGCACCATCCACGCTCAAATAACATCAGGGAGCTGCTCTCTGCCTGAAGCCAAACAGCAGCTCAGCCCTGAGAGCCTGCTGAATATTAACAGGGGAGCAGGAGCAGCAGTGAGAGCCAAAGAGGGAACTGCCTCCTCCAAGATAGAGATTAATTGTGTGTTTAATGATAGCTACAAAATTATTGTGCCCTATTTATTCCTCCTTGCACAAACCTATCATCAGTCAAAGAGCCAAGAGCAGTTCTTTGCATAAATAAAATCTGAAATTGGTGTGAAAGAGAAGTGTGTATACATGTGGGCTTGCATAGCTCAGGCATGACTCCATTTGTTAGTTTTCCCCTGTGGGGTAAGGCCAGGAGTTCTTTCATGATCCCAAATCCTTAAATCCCCCCATCTCTGAGATGTTTGATGCCCCACAGACTGCAATCACCAGCTGAACTCCAGACAGTAAAAGCCAAAACACCAAATTTTTTTGCCCATTTAAGCCAGGAAGCATTAACAGTGTCTCAAAACTCATAGCAAGTACAGTTGTAAATACCCCAAAGTTTTCCAAAAGGGCCAGGGCAAGGCTCAGTGCTCCTACAGCTAGGAAAGGTCAGGTACCCACTCTGGTGGCTGAAACAGGCAGCAAAGTACAGCTGGGGCCAGGCAGTGCTCTCAGCTGGATATGGTCTTTGCCAGAAGAGGATGACGTCTGTGTTTACCCAAATGATTCGCAAATCCACCCAGAAATTTAAGAATCCTTCTGGAAATTCTTTTATTTCTTCTTTTTCCAAATTCTGAATTGTCTCGTTTCAGCCTTTAGGAGGCAAAACAGCACAATTTCTCACTTTGGGATGAAGCTTTACCCATCACTTTGCTTACACTCCATTTTAAAAAAAGCCTTTTTCCATTTTGTTCGAACCCCAGGGCTCTCACAAAAGTCCTGTGGTCCAAGTAGGAAAGCAGAGAGCAGCTGTGCATCCCTGTGTCCAAACCCTGCTTGGACAGGGTGGTACCCACCAAACTGCCAAGCCCTGCCCAATTCCCACAGGCACAAAGCTCCCTCCTCCCCTGCTGATGGAGCCTGGTTGAAGCTCAAACCCACACAGCCCAGTTTGAGTCCCCTCCCTGTTCCTGCAGCCCAGTGACTGCAAGGCCACCCTCCCCTCTTATTGATAGAGAGATGGGAAGACTGATTCAGTGATCAGACTTCAATTTTACTCAGATTTTCCAACAGCTTATATCCCATTTCAGGAAGGTTAATAATTTTCTATTAGAATGATCTGGTTAAAGATCACACAGACAATTTATACGTTTTACAACCTCTTTTGTTTGCAGAGTCTGATTGAATCTCCTCTCTTCCCCTAAGCAGGTTTAACCCCACCTTCTGTAATCTTCAGAGTTCTGTTTGTTCCTGCCATGGCATCTTGATTATCAAACCCTATGCTAATTAAGTCTGTTTTACTCTCTGTCTTGTGTATTCCCACATCCTCCTGTGAGTTGCTTTCTGGGACACAGCCAGTCCAGGAGCTCTTCAGCCTCCAAACACCTCAGCACAAGCTCCCAGAGAGGATCTGGGCAATATTATGTACATTTTTGGTTCACTTACAGCTCAAGATGGGCCAGGCTGGCTGGGTGAGAAGGTGGGATTTAAGGAGCACTTCAGCTCTTGGTCACCAGCTCAATGATCACCTCACAGGGCCAGGGGGTGATGATTTCCAGATTGTCAGGTGATTCTTTTCATTTCTCTGGGGTGTGTGCTCAGAAACTCCTCAATCCAGTGTTTGCTTCAGGACATTAAAAGGAAAGGCCAGAGGCTGAGCAGAGCTTGGAGAGCAAATCCAGCCCTTGGCAGAGCTGCCTAGAAAAAAAACATTCTTCCTGCCAGGGCTGCCCCACTGGCATCTGCTGTGGCTGCCACACCAGGATGTCTCCAGTGAAATTGTCTGCCCCAGCCATGTCTGAGCAGCCCAGACTGACTGGTCTGGGGATTTTTCTTCCTCAAAATGCACAATTAAATCCTGAGACCTCCACACAGCCACAACTCCTTCTCCAGATCAAACTCCAGCTGTCTCTCCTGTGCAACAGTGAAGAGTTCATTGAAAAAAAAAATACCAGACCCTGTCTTGTGCTTGGCAGTTTTGCTTTAAAGTGACATTGAATATTGTCCTGTGCACCCAGGCCAGCTCTGCATGGGGACCTTTGCCATCTATTTACTGCATAGGCTGGCATATCCTGGAAAACAGTGTCAGTTCTGACCACTTTTGCACCTCCAAAATCAATATCATGTCTGCAAGTCCTGCTTTGAGCTGATTTTCAGCTGAGGGTGCTGATCCAGGCACATCAGAAATGTTGTGGAATCAAGGTAATCAAGGAGACACAACAAGAGCAGAGAATAAATAATGCTGTCAGAATACAGAGGAATATTTGAAAATGGGCTGGAAATGGCAAGGCAGAGCAAAACCAGGTGATTTTTTTGCTGACCCCCATTTTTTCAGTGCAATAAAAACGACAATTCATTACACACATTGCAGAAAAAAAAAACCAAAATCCCATCCCACATCTCTGAGTGAAAGCTGAGCAGCAGATAAATCCATTGCTGGTAGTAACAAAGCAGCTCACTTTTATTCTGGTTTCCCAGGAACAAACGCCCCACCAATGTACCCAAAGATCAGGGAATCCACCTGCCAAAAAGCCAGAGTTTTCTCTGCACGCTGAAGGCTTGCTGCTAAATCCACTCTTCCCAAACATTTATCACCTGTGAAGCCATCTGTCTGCGAGGAAAGCACGTGTTTTTGCCAAAAGAGAAAGCGTAAATATCACAATTTGTGTTTCAAAGACCAAGCCACTCAAGCATGCATAATTTCAACTGTTCCTAGCTTTAATTACATGTCAAGTAGCTGCTGTTATTAGTTTAAAGCCGTCTAGGAAGATGATAAAATAGCACAATAAGAGCAAATAGATGACAAAAATCAGTGAAACACCCTGCCTCAGTGATAGAGTGGAACATCCCCTGGCACAGGAGCAGACAGGACAGGATTTGCCACACCAGCTCTGGCTTTTACAACCATCCCTGGCCAATTCTGGCATCTCTCTTTCACAGACATCCTGGAAGTCCCATAACAGAGTTAATTCATTGGCATCAGCTGCAGTTCCAGCCACAAAACATCCAAGACCTTTTTTTTATTTTTCCAATTGGGCCAAAGGCAGCACAGGGGGTGCACCCACCAATGGACAGATCCTCAAAATAAATGAATCCTTGTGGGAAAGAAAGGCAATGCCAGGAGTGAGGTGAGAGCATCAGTAAGGAAATTCTTTGAGCCCTATGAACATGAGAATCAAATATTATGACAAAGGTTTCTAATTCTTAATCTCTATTTCACAAAGGGGGAAAAAAAATCTTAAAAGGAGGGAGGTTTCATCCATACCCCAATGGCAACAGGTACCCACATGCTTTGGGAATTAAAGTAGCCACACTCCTTCCCAGGCTTTCCTTTCCACACTGAATTTGGTGCCCAAATCTGAGCACGCTGGGCAGCAGAAGTGCACTTTGGCTTTTTCTGTGTTTGTGTTTATTTGAAACACAACAGGAAACACAGGCAGCAGAGCCTCCTGCTGATTGCTTAGCTTGGTTTATGGCTTGCTGCTCAAAGGAGAGTGTAACATAATTAATTCAATAACTGCAAACGTTCTACAAACTGAATTGCTCCATGTTTATGTGAACTGCAAAATGTTTATGTGGCTCTCTGAGTCACTGGCCCTCTCTGGTATCCTCAGAGGAGAGATTCCTTCAGGATCCAGAGCTGGGACTGTAGAGAGCTCAGTTCTGAGCACAAAGCACAGGGTGCCACCAGCCCCAGCAATCCCTGACCCAGCTGCCCTGCCAGGACCCCCTCCCTGGGGGTCAGAGGTTCCCCATTCCAGCCTATCCACCTGGGAGATGCTGGATCCCAGCTCCTCACAGCAGCATCGGCGCTGAAGTCTAGTGAGGAAAAAATTCTCAGGTTGTTTGGCAACACTTTGCAAAACCTGGAGAGGAGCAAGGCAGGAGCAGAGCAGCAGGTGGGACCCACCTGGCACTGGCTGAAACGTGCAGGTAGGCCAAGGAAAAGAAAGTCTGAATGTGAGGCCAAACCACACAGGGAGCCCAGGACTGACACATTCAGGCTGAGATTTCTGCAAGAAATACATGTTTGATCTTGCACAGAGCCTGCCTATCCTACATTTTCAGCTGAGGCTATTAATTTCTTATTTCATGCAAATTAAGCTTTCCAAGGAAAAGCTACAAGTCTCTAAACAATAAAAGTAGGTTTGTTTCCACTGGAGTCAATGCAGTTGTACCAGTTTATGCTAAAAACAAACCCCAAACTCAAAACCAGAAAGACCCCAACCATTTTTGACCCTCTGAGTCCAGGAAAACTGCATTTCAGCTGCCCACATGAATAACAGTGAAGATATCAAGTGATTCCACAAATGACAAGGTACTCCATTTAGTAGGACTTGAAGTGTTCAAGAGTGAGACCTACTCCCTCACACCAGAATCTGTGCAAAACCATGTGAAGTGAGGTGGAATTTTCAAAAGTTTCCAGGTCCCTGGAGTATCAGAGAATGGTAAATTTTCTCTTTTTGAGGGCAGCTTGTGCTGTTCCAGCCTCCTCCTCCTCCTCCATGGCTGGGTTTCAGTACAGCAGCTTTGGCCATCTGGCTTCATTAGAAGATCATCCCTGGCTTCTTCGGGATGGGCCAAAAATAGTAAAAAGCAGTTTCCCTTTGGGCATTTATCAAGATAACTGGTGGTCTGATTAAGATTTAGTTTAGCTAATTAAGGAAGAAAACATCTTTGTAAGCTGCTGGGACTTGATTTGCTTTCTGCTGCCTAAAACTTCTTCCTTGCTTTGAAACCTGTGTCTGGAAAAAAAACCTGCTGTTGGGCCAACCTGCCCCAGAACAAACCCTGAGGCAAACACCAAATGCTGCCACACTCCTGCTCTGCAGCAAGGGAGGAGCTTTAATTTGTGCCATCCTCGATCAATGGATGGAGCAGAAACTTTATCACCCCTAAGAGAAAACAACCAGTGCCAGCAGGTTGTTTTGGACACTCTATGCAGAGCCCACTGAAGTTGTTTTTATGGTTTTCTGTGCCCAGCTGGGCTCCATCCCAGCCTCAGACTCCCTGTCCAGGTTGAAGGACAGAATGGCTGCAGTGCATGGAGCTGCTGTGCTCAGCCAGCAGAGACCTAAAAGCTCTTTCTCCCACTCTGCAGGAACACCAGAATGTTAAAATCCTTGACCAAAAAGAGAAACCCACAGGCACCCAAACCCAGGTTTGCAGTGATAGAGGATGATCTTGTATCACTTAAGAATCACAAATACCTGCTTTAGAGGTTTCCTTGGAGGAAAAGAACCTTCTCAAAGGTGATGAAGAGCAAAAGCCTAAATTATATCCCAACACCTGAAGAACAAGACAGCCTTCTCAGGAGCAGGAGGTGGTTATTGTACCCTTCCCACATGAAGAAATCCTCATCCCCATGGCATGGAGGGCAGCAATGGAGATGTGCTGAAGACACTTGGCTGAAACTGAAGAAATTTTGGTGAAACTGGCTCCAACACAGCCTTTCATGAGAACCCAGGCCAGCCAATCAGCTTTTCTGTGTTTGAGATTCTCATCACTAACCTGCCTTTTCTCTCCTCCAGTTTTTGTCCCTCTCCTCTGTTTAGAACACAAATTCCTCAGGACACTGAGTACTCCTTGCAAAGCCTGTGCAGATGCCCTCAGTATGGTGGGGCCACAAATATAACCAGTGACTTCAAAAGCAGCGTGACACAAACAACAAATTTCAGCTGCTAATGGTGAAAGCAGAGGTATTCACTAGAGAGAGGCTTTAATCCTGGACAAAGCTGGTGCCCTGCAGTCAGATGCCCACATCCATGTTCCTAAGCAAGGAAGGGACAGGACATGTCCCTGCAGCAGAACAGACTGCTCTTATTATCCCCTCTCTGAGATGGCCCTGCCCTGCCTGAGCCAGGTTATGCAGCTGCCTCCAGAGTCATTGCAGCAAATATCCTTTTTTTTTTTTTTTCCATTGAGTAATAAAGCAGCTTTTCTGCCCTGCTGTGAAAAGAATGGCTATCTCTGGATATGTGCTTATGGAAGAGCTGCACTGGCATACTTAGAGCTTCTCTGACTGGTCAGGTAAATCCATCAGTGACACATAAAAATGCTGCCCAAAGGGAGCAGCTCTCACTTTGCAGGAAAGGCATAAGTCAGGAAAGCAAGCTACCCAGATGACCCAGGATTGGATTCTCCTTAGAGAAGCTGCTGAATTTGCAGCTTTGGGAGCCTGAGTTATGCACAGCACTCCCCAGGGCTGCACTGACACCCACTGCAGCTGCCCACAGCCCATCCAGCAAGCTGCACCTGACAACTGGCTTTGCAGGATGAAAAAAAACTGCAGAAATTGTCTTTTCTGGGGCTTCTCCACACAAACCTGTGAGCTCCTGGGTGTGCTGTGCTGAAGCTCAGCAAATTGCAAAATACCTGGGAACCTCAGAGCCACCAGATATCCCTACACACCTGGGAAACAGAGCAACAAGTGGGTGTGCACAGAGGGAAGGGGTTTTGCAGCTCGGGGTAACAGTCTGCCAGACCAGGATGGAGAAGGGCTGGGGATGTGTCCCCTGGGGGCTTGGCAAACTCCTCCAGAACAGCTCCACTCTTAAACAGCTTAGCTCCAAACAGGGATGTGGCAGGGTGTCCCCTCTGCTTCTCCTGAGGGAAGGTGAGCTCCATTCCCAGGTCTGGGACTTGAACCAGTACTGCTGCACTCCTGTTGACAAAGAAAAGCTCAAAAAAAAAATTTGTTTTTCCATCCTACAGTCCAATGCATGAAACAACAGTATGCCCTATACCTCTTGGATCTTCTCTCTGGCATACACTATCACACAGCTCTGTGTTTTCCTTATTTCTGAGCAAAATAATCTCCAAGAAGAGAGAGGATCTGCCAGGCTGGTTGGGAAAGGGAGCAAGAAACATTTGGGTACAAGCAGGGAGACCTCAGAGCTCTGCCCAAGGCCACATGAACCCAAATCATCTGCCTGGCATGAGAGCTTCATCCCCCAGAGATTTGGCTTCTCCTGGCTGTGGGGCCTGGGTGAGGCTGAGGAAAGGCCTGTCCTGGGAGGAGTGCTAGAATGGGAATTCTGCTAAAATGGGAATGCTGCTGAAAGGGAATGCTGCTGAAATGGGAATGCTGCTGAAAGGGAACACTGCTGGAATAGGAATGCTGCTGGAATGGGAATGCTGCTGGAAGGGAATGCTGCTGGAAGGGAATGCTGCTAGAATGGGAATTCTGTTGGAATGGGAATGCTGCTGGAATGGGAATTCTGCTGGAAAGGAACACTGCTGAAATGGGAATGCTGCTGGAATGGGAATGCTGCTGAAAGGGAATGCTGCTAAAATGGGAACACTTCTGAAATGGGAATGATGCTGAAATGGGAATGCTGCTGAAAGGGAATGCTGCTAAAATGGGAACACTTCTGAAATGGGGATGCTGCTGAAATGGGAACAAACTGAGAGCTGCTCAGCCCTCTGCCGCTCCCATAACTCAGACAGTGCTGAGTTATCCTTGGCACATCTCCCCCAAGCTGGAGTGATGTTTGTAAGGGTGCCTTTTTAAACAGAAGAAAAATATACCCCAGCTGAATTAAATGGCAGACATCTCTTTAGAGTGAAGTTTGGCAGGGGGTGCGGAACAGGATTGTTCTGGCACCGTCCAAGGCAGCTCCACTCTTGGGGAGGTTTCTCTGTCTCCATTCCATTTATTTATGTACTTCTTGTGAATGTGTGGTTCTCATCCAGGGCTTGGCATGGCATAGGGTGAAAGGGCTCACAGTGTCCACTGAGGGGGAATCCAAAACCCCCTGTGGACAGCAGCGTAACCTGTGGGAGAGCAGATGCAGAGCTGTGGGCGTATGAATGTGGTCATGTCAGCATGGAAGTGTTTGGAAGAACAACTGGATGGGCCTTTTGTGCTTGACAGAGGCAGATGAGTGGGGTGTTCATGGCTGTGCATGTCAGCAAAAGCACCATATTCCTCCTAAGCACTGTGTTAACATTCCATATGGATCAGCCACTGAGATAACAGAGCTGTCTTCCACTCCTGGAAAGAGTAAGTGTATTCTTTGGGTAAAGGGTAACTGGAGATATTCAAAACCCACCAGCCCTGACTTTCACTCACAGAATTTTCCAAGACTCTCCCAGAGATCTGTATCACATCTGCTGAGCATCACCCCCACACCTCTAAGCACCTCCTGTGCCAAACCAGCCCAGCCAAGCCAGGGGAACACAAGAGCCTGGTAATAACAGCACCTAAAACCCCCACAGGGAGGAACAATTTGCCCTTCATCACCACTGAAACAGAAAGATGTATTGGGCTACAGTGAATTTCTATTTTCTCTGCACCCATTTAATTAGAAAAACCTCAACAGGAGCAGTTTGTCAGGAGCACGTTACAAGCAGCAAACCCAGCTTGTGCAAGAAGGGGACAAGGCCTGGCTTCTGCAAACACCAGAGGGGGAAAGCAGCCCTTGCAAGCACTTTATTTTAATGCACAAATGGATGTAAAGACTGCCCAGTGACAGATCCAGGGTGGCCCAGAAGCTCAGTCTCTTAACAGCCAGAGACCCCCATCCCAGATTCAAGCAGGTGACCTCAGTGTCCATCCCCTCCTACAGCCTCCACAGGTCTCTCCATCCTGGGGGGATTTCCCTCTCAGCAGGGGCTAGACCGAATGGGAATCCCCACACAGAGCTCTGGGCTAGATCTGCATCCCATCAGAGCATCAACACATCTGAGCCTTGCACTTGATTCATAATTTTGTGGCTAGCACAGAAGTCAGAGACGTGGCTGGCTCAGCACACCAGCATTGCAGGAGCTCCCACAGCCTCTGTGACTGGTGGGGCCTGAATGCTGTTAGTCACTGCGTGGCAGCTGCAGAAAATCAATGTAATTGGCACGGTAAGGCATGTGGTTATCCTGCAGAAAATTGTACCTTGCTGCACCAAACCACAATCAAAGAGCTTCACATAACTCTGCAGCTGAGTGCTCTGAGGCCCCACAGCAAATCACTGTTATTTGCAGCTCTATAAAATAAATATGGCACCAGTTCAAAGGCTGCTGCAGATGGGCACGAGCACCCTGCTGACCCTATGCTGCTCCTGTGGGACTGAGCACTGCTGCCTCCAGCCCTTGCCCACCTCCTGCAGCACAGGGGGACATCTCTCAGAGCCCCACTTCAGCTGATGCCTTCAGTTTGAGCTTTCATGTATTTCAGACTCTGTGCTGCCCAGGGGTGCAGCTCTGAGCCTCACAATCAGTGTCAACAACTTCACAGAGCAGGGACACAAACCAAATCCTGTTCCTGCTGCAGGCCAGGGATAACTGTTACAAGTTTTCAGGCCCAAAAACACAAACAAGGGTGGCTGAAGAGAAAAAACGAGAAGGATGGGACTGCATAACCTGCAGTTGTATTTGACAATTAAACCTCAATGTGCAAATGGACCAAAACTGATCAAAGTGTGAGACCTGGTGACTGGGCAGGGACACAAAACAAATCCTGTTCCTGCTGCAGGCCAAGGATAACTGTTACAAGTTTTCAGGCCCAAAAGCACAAACGAGGGTGGCTGAAGAGAAACAACAAGAAGGATGGGACTGCATAACCTGAAGCTTTAATTGGACAAATAAATTCCAATGTGCAAATGGACCAAAACTTGTCAAAGTGTCAGACCTGGTGACTGGGCAGCCATTTTGTGACCACTTTAAGTCCACCTTGGGTGCAGCCCTGTCCAGGCTCTTGTCCTGCCCAAGGTGTGTCCTTAAAGGCCTTTTAATAAATATCTACTTTATTCTCTGAGCTCTGTCCAGTCTCTGTTCCAGCTCAGCCTTCCCCAAGGCATCACAGGCACCACGCTGCCCCTGCACAAACCACTGCCAGCATGGCTGGTGCCAGCAGGATGGCAGACTGCAGAGCCTGGCATTGCTTTTCCCCACCACGAGAGCTGGTTTTAATTGATGGAGTGGGACCACTGACAGGGCTGGGAATGCTGGGAGAGAGTGTCCTGCAGGATAAGAGCACTCCTACTCCTGCTAGTCCACAGCTCTACCAGTGCATAAGCCTTGTTATTCTCAGCAGGTAAAACTCAACCTGTGCTGACAGCAGGCAAAAGGCATCTGAATCACAGCCTGCAAATGGAGGAAATTAAACCTGGAGAAAAGGGCCCTGCACCATTCTGCCTGGGATATTCAACAGGCACACACCTCATACCAGGTTTCCAAAAGAGCATGTGCCACTGGTGCCACAGGTTTGGAAGAGACAAATTGCTAAAGTTGTAAATCTGAAGGGGGAACAGGGAAAATCCTGTGGCCAAAACCAAAATCATGAATGGGAGTGTACTGGAGAAACCTTTGGTATGAGGACAGGGATCCCTATTCTGTGGCTGCCCCAGCCAAACCCAGACATTTGGTCATTCCAAAGTAATTCCCTCCATGTATGTGAAGGACTTGGAAAGCACACACATCATCCTCCAAGCTCAGGACATAAATACAACTAGGAGCAGCTATATTCTTTTATCCAGTATTTATTTATTGATATTTATTTTTTACCCAGTCATTTATTAAAGATCAGCTTTTCCTCTGCTGGTCCCAGTTGAAACAGATCAGTCTCATAGGAATGAGTAACTCTAGAGATAATCAAAACATAAAGAGAAGTCAGCAGCTGTATTTCTCACTATAATCTTAGCTGCCTGGCTGTAGGATTTACTTCCCTTGGATGGATGGGAGGAATTGTATTTTATGCCCAAGTACTAAAGCCACAAGTACACTTTTCCCTCTCATGGCCTTCTCTAAATCAGTTGTTCTGTGCTATGGAACAGAAGCCAAAGACTCATTAAACTGCCAGCATCATGTATTTGCCCCACATCACTTTTTGCTCCCCAGTTAATGAGTATGGGGAAGAAGAAAAGGGCAAATATGGGAACAGTTTGCAGGCACCACTATGGATACAGCAATCACCTTCATGCTCTGGGCAACTGATGTATTAGCAGTGTATTAGAAGTGACAAGTTCCAAGGACTCAGGCAATGGAGATGGTCCTCATTTGCCATAATAAAACAGACCATGAAAGTACCTGTCATGGTCCCATTAACTGCTTCCTGAGCCCAACTGTGCACCCTGTGGCATGGCTTCTTTGCATCCAGAAGAGATTTCTTTACACTCCTTTGATGTCCACATAAGTAATCAGCAAGTGCAAGGTGGCCAGAGCCATGTCTCAGAGTGAAGCAAAGACAATAATTTCTTATACTTTCCCTCTTCCTCCTTCTTCTCCTCTCCTATTTAAAAAGGCCCCATAATCATTTAATCAACTGGATTCATTTCCAGCAGGTATTTTTCCAGAAAATGCTCTGATTTTTTGCCACTCAGTTTGGATTGGGCACCAGTGTCAGATGAGACTTCGACAGACTCACAGACCTGGGTTCCTGATGAAAATTTTCACACTTGCAAATTGACACATTTGCTTCCTGCAAATCACTCACAGTGACTTTTCCCAAAGGCAATCCTGACAGCAAATGCATTAGCTCAGGTTATTTGGAGATTTCCCCACAAACAAGGGTACAAAAACCAGCAGAAGCAAACGCAACATTCAATTTGACAAATATTTACCAAAAAAAAACCCCAGCACCCATCCCCTGTGGCAGCCATCCCCCTGAAATTATACTGCCTATCTAATTTAGAAAGCCTGAATGAAAGCAAATCATCAGTATTCTTTGAGGGAAACTAAATTTACCTTGAGTAAAATCTTAGCTTATACAACCGGCCACCAAAAGCCTTGCCAAACTCCCAGGCAGGTCTTAAGGACAAATTTTGCCAGCTGTAGGCTACAGAAGTCTGTGTTTAATGAAGGTTGACCCATCAGTAAGTCTCTGGCAGGAGCCTGAAGGGAGAGCAGAGCAGGTTTTGAAAGGCACTAGGCTGAGGGAGCTCATAGATTTACTCGTCACAGATGACAGTGAGAAACCTCTCAAAAGGCAGTCTGAGAAAATTGGTTTATGTAATTACAGAGATTTATGTTCTGTTACAGTTCCAGAAGTTTCACTGTATCCTGGGGATCTCAGCACGCAGGAGTCAAAAAAAGAGAAATGTAATGTTGCCTTTGGACGGAGACTGTAGGATCAACACCCACTGGGTAAATAAAGTGTTTGGTTAGGATGGGACACAGCAATCCCTCCCTTGGAGGAGACAGAGGTGGCAGAAGAGCCTCGCTGCACCAAACCACCCTGGTGAGCAGGAAAAGCCATCGGAGCTGGGAACCAGCAGCCACATTTTGATTTATTCCCATGGGGCAGAGAGAAGCAGCTCATTATCGAAGGCACTGGGTGTGCCAGCACTTCTCATTAGCAGAGCACAGTTGTGTGGTCAGCCTGAGATGATTTTCAGGGCTGGAATGTACTAAAGTCAGAGTGTTGAGGTCTCATTTAGGGCTAGGGTGTCTAGAGTAAACACCTACAGCTCTAAACCACAAGAGCCTTTGCCGCAGCCCTGAATTTCCCCAGTGTTGTGTAACAGTAAATTCATCACTTAAATAGCACCCTGGCTGAGATTTCAGTGAACCAAATATATGAAAAATAATTGCCCAAGCCAATCTATGTTTTTCAGTGTACATGCAAGGCAGAAATAATGACTCCACAGAGATGGATATCAAGGACTTCTAAAACCAGATTTGTCATTGCCCTATCAAGCTTACAACAGGATATTGTGCCACCAGCTCCAGTTTTCTGTTAAGTCTCCAATGCAAAGTGGTTTTGTTTTAAACCCTTTGGTTCCTGAAATCCCTGGACTGTTGGAAAACGTGGCCTTACTTAAAAAAAAAATACATACGGTGTAGTTTCTATCCCTCAGATTAGCTCACAGGTGTGACAAAGAAGATCAAGAAAAACCCAGGTCTATTTTTTCATCCTGTCCTGTGCTACCTGAGTCAGTCCCAGCCAGAATTCTGCCTCAGCTCAAGGCTGATGCTCCTGCTGCCCAGCACCCATGGATTCACTGCCCTGACCTGGCACATACATCCTGGGAAAGTCATGTGCTAAAGACAAGGGCAGGAGAAAGATAGAAAATAAGAACAAACTAAAAAGGCTTTTTGGGGTCTTTCTGATGCAGCATTTCCTCAGAATTTCTGGAGTAAAGACCACCATAAAGGACCCAACCCAAAATCTCACCATGGGAGGCTCACAGGCTGCAAAGAATTTGGAAAGTTGGCTTTCTGACTGCACTTATATGTTGATGACAACATAGCTTTGAGTGAATAACTCTTTGAATTGAATGTCTGAGCTCCTGGCCAGGGCAGCAGCCCCTTCCCAGGACAGGAAAGCTCGCTCTGGCCACGGACCCTGCTCGCTGAGGCAGAGGACAGGAAAGGCTTCACGTCAGCACAGTGCTGAGGTTTTCTCTGCCTGGAAACGTTCCTTCTGTTATTCTGAACAGTCTGTCCACACTTCACGGCATAAACTGCTTTAGAAATTACAGCCTGGAATGTAAACCCAGGCTAGGCTGGCTGGGTGCCCTGGCTGCTCCTCCAGGCCTCTCTGCCAAAGGGTATCTGGTGTCAGCAAGAGGGACAGAAGCATAAAAAAGCAAACACCTGGCTCCAGCAGCCATCCACCCTACTAACCAGCACTGTTTGCTTTGTGCCACAAGAGAAGGGAGAATAGAAGCCACATTTTGGACTGTCAACAGCCAAAACCAGCACATGGACAAAACACATCCTCCAGCAATTACACTCCCCTCATGTGGTTTCCATCCACATCTGGATTTTGCCCCAATACCATAGAACTGAGCCTCTCGAAATGGCTCCTTGATCCACCGGCATCGGTGTGGAAATCAAGCAAGTTCTTTGGGTGAGAAATGCTCAGAACTGCTGCTCTGAGTGGTTTGGGAAAGCCTGGAACTCTTTATCTCCCCAGCAGCTGAGGGCAGGGCAGTGCAGGACCATGAGTGTGCCTGCCCCAGCCCCAGCAGCAGGAGCAAGCAGGATACGTGTCAATCCACCCCAAACGCAGCCAGTGCATGGGAATGCAGCCAAGGGGAGCAGTCTGGTCCAAGGTCCAGATGTTGCCAGGTAAGATAAACAGCTTTGCACCGCAGCAATCAGACTTTTCCTCCCCTCTGTTAACTCCTAACTTATCAAGGGTTAAGAGGGCTAAAGTTCACACACGTTAGCGAGGTTCAGACAGAGTGATCCACCCCATATTAAATCAAAAACCCCCAAAGCACAGCCCAGCTAAATCAAGCTGAAGGGTTGCATTCCTCAGCCTCTGTGATGGCTCCTGTTTTGTCAACACACCAGCCAGAAAAGGGTTTCTGGCCCCAGATGACGTGTAATAATTATATCTTAACAGCAGTACTTGAAGGACACATCTTCTCCATTACTCCTGTGTTTTTTAATGTTAAACTCTCTACCATCATATTTAAAACCAAAGAGGGTTTACAGGGCAAAAGCCAAATATGTCAAGGAGGTCTCATCACATGAAATTCCATCTTAGGCACCAAAGAGAACAAATGAGAAACTGGGTGAAGGCAGAAACCAGAGTGATGAAGCTAATGCTGGAACTCTTTATCTCACAGAAAAATGACTGGGTAGCTGCTCATTTGATGTGCAGCAATTAAAGACTAATTTACACAGTGCCACTTAGTGACAAGTATAATTATGTCCTACTCAGGGTACATATCAGATAATAATTGCCTCCAGCTGAGCTGGAGGTTGTAACCACTAAAAGGGACTTTAATGATGTGACCAAAGATGGATTTCAGCTGGAAAGTTTGTGACTGACCACAAGAGCAGAGGAGTTGCTCACAGCTTTTTTAGGAAAACTGCAATAGAAGCTTGATCTCCTCTGTATAAATAATTGCACTGATCTATGCACAGAAAGATAACAAAGGTAAGAAGGTACAAAACAAAATAAATTTCTTGGGCAGATCACACAGGAATTTGTTCAATTCACAAGGCTCTGGTGCCAAAATCTTTTAAAAAAAAAGTACTCTGCAGTGTCTTATCTGGCTGTTATATAAAAATAACCATATTGATGCTAAAATCCCATGATTTGGGGTGTACTTCACTTGGTAGCTGAGTTGCACTGAGCAGCAAGGAGCACAAAAATAAAGCAGGACAACAGCACAGGTCATAAAAATTGAGCTCAGTAATAATTTGTGCTGAAAACTAAGCAGCCTTAGGGCTTCTTGTAGATTTTATCAACCTGTTCAGGGGAACAGCGTTAGTAGTAGAGGTAGTTTTGATTAACTGCCATAACATGACTCAAATGTGCAAGTGTAGAAATGCATCAGAATAGGATATCAGCTCAATGGAACAATCAAAGTCACTTTAAATGAAAGCTCAAGGCATTTTCTTACATGTATTTGTCTTCCTCCTCCTCTGATACCAAGACCTGAGGTATCACCTGGCACTTCAACTTCACTTGTCCTTGGATGTAAAGGTTTGCTAAGGTTAGCCTGGTGTGAGGGATTCCTGTGTGATGATCACCATGATTTTGGGAGGAGGCCAATGACTGTGATCATTGGACTAAAATTGGCTTTAGCAAGGCTGGGTATAATGTCCTGTGACCCTTCCTGCACTGTCCCCACTGTAAAAATAACTTCACGTGGGCTCATACTTCCAGGCAGCAGCACGGGCAACACACCCAGCTCAGGCAGTTCTGTCCCCAGGCTCAGCAGGGATGAACACCCTGTTCCTGCTGTTCACCATCCTCTCTGCTATCCCTGCTTCCCTCACCCACTGGATTCTCTCTCAGCTGCTGGGAGATAACCAGGCTTCCCAGGCCATCTCTGATCACCCCTGATACAGCCCCAACAGCCCTCCTGTTCCCAAACCCTTCAGCACTCACCATCCCAGATTTTATGCCAATTCTTGCTGGATTAGGGAGTTTGCAGCACCCAGCACAGGCTCTGGGATGGGTGTGTTTGCTCATACAGACACATCCAGATAAAGCACCTTGTTAACTGTGTTGATAATGGACCAAAAGGTGACCCAGGCTGTCTCCACAGAGCTTTGGTAATTAATGCCTTACACTTCCCTAGCTTCACAAAAAGCATTTATAATTAACCTCTTCTTCTTTCCTGCCGTATGGTGCAAAAAAAATAACTGTTACTCTATCAAGAGCTCAGGAATATCTATTAAGCCATCTCAGTCAAATCGGGGCAGAAGCAATTTAAAAGACAATTACAGACAGGAGATGTGAGCTTCATTCTCAACTCCAGACACAGCACTGAAGAATAAAATGCCTCAGCTCCTAGGCTCTATGCCAAGGGTAAGCAGCATGTGAAAACCTCCCGAGCTCACAGCACAACTCAAAAGGCCTTGAATTGGAAAGGAAGGAGCAAAACCACTAAAAACCCCAATTATCTGGGACTGATTGTTCTTATAATTGCTTCTTTCCAGGTTTACAGCAAAAGCATCAAGTTCTTCACGCTTTAATCTTGGTATCTAAAGTCTGAACGTGTTCTCCTGTGAACCTCATCTCACATTTAGGAATACCTAATGAGTGGAGGCAGAATTGCTGAGCGTGCTGAGCACCATCTCAGGACAATGGGAAGCACAAGGATAATGGGAAGTGCTGCTGGAGGGCAGCAGGGACTGCAGCTGGGGCTGGAAAAACACCAGTGCCAGCCTGAGAAAGTTCTGGCTGTCTGTAGAGCTCTGAGGGGGAATGTGTGTGACCTGCAGGACACACACAGATCGCTTCTCGTGGAGGGGATGTGGCAGTGAAGCTATCCCCACATCCAGCCCTGACTCCTGAGTGATCACAGGAGGGTATGGCAGAGCAGACATCTGCAGTAGGTGAGAAAACACACTTTACCTCCAGATAAATCACCAGGTAAGGACATGCAGCAGCAGTGTGAGCAGCAGGGTCAATACAGGGCTGAAAGTCACGTAGAGAACCCCGCCGAGCAAACCAATGCACTCCGTCAGTAACAGCACTAACATCCCAGATCAAAAATGACCAGCATGCTCAGGAAATGTGCTCAGCTGCAGGGCATTGTATCTCCTCAACCCTTGTTCCAATTGTACCAAAAAAAAAAAAAAAAAAAAAAAAAAAAAGGGTATTTTTTAGTAATTCTGCTTCTTCTAATTGATTCAAAATTGCATGTTCATTTTCAAAGCTGCCAGGCCAACACCCCACCACAAACAAGGCAGTGTGATATTGCTCCTGTGTTGCTGAGCTCTCTGCTGGCACTTGCTGATTCTGCCGTGGTCTTACGGAGTATGAAAAGGTCCAGCAGCTGCATGAGTCATAAATACTATCTTCTTTTATGTCTTACAAAGGGGGGAGGTTTTATTCAGAAGGAATTGAGGAGTTAAAGAAAATATTACTGTGGTGTTGAAGATGTTAATCACACAGAACAGTAGTGAGAGGTGCACTGAAGGAAACCCTGAAAATAAATCAGGAAAAGCAAGGCTGCCTTGCTGTCTCAGGATGGGCTTTGTCATCCTACACCCCAGGTTTTCCTGGCTGTGACTTGATGCTCATTCCTCAGAGCCCTCCTCCTGCTCTGAAATCAGGTCCTGCTTTGCATATTCCAGTCTACCGGAGGAAGAAAACAAATCCAAACACTGGAAAACAAGAGCGGAGGCAAAGAGAACAATGAAACCAGCAGGAATATTTCCCCAAATGAAGCTGCAGTAGCTCCCAACAACCCTGAGGATGTTTCCAGAGCCAGAGCACCTGGGAATAACCATGTTACAGAGGGCTCTGCACCTGTTCCCAGAACAAACCTTTGCTGTGTTTTCCCACTGCCAAAGCAATCCCCTGCAGGCGGTAGCACAGACACAGGAAGGGGAAAGCAACTTCTCCACACTCACTCAACAGAACAGTGGCAAAGCTGAAACATGTTCCAAATCCCAAATCCCCGAGTTCTGGTCCAACATTCCAGGTATCAAGCCACATGTTCATCCAGATGCCAGATGGCAACAGGAACGGCCAGCACAGGATGTGCCCTCGCTGGGAGGGGAAGAGCATCGAGTGGTAAAAGGGTTCAATATTTCATTATCACATCATTCCCTGCCACTCCTAATGTTAAATTAATCCCTGTCTGTCCAGATCAGCTAAACTCATCCTTGAGATAAATTGGGTCAGCAATAGCCTGAATTTAAAAAGCGGAAAAAAATCTGATTGAATGTTGTAAGTTCCTTCCACGGCTGATTTCCCCGTGAATTATTCATCCCAGCAGCAGCCCTGCATTGCTCAACAGAAGCATTCTTAGAGCAAAGAAAGCACTTCACCAGCAGGGCAGGGCAGAATAAGCCAAACTCCCCCAAAATATGGTGGCAGGGCACACTCTGGCCCACTGTAAATCATCCTTCACCGAGCTGCATCCCTGCCCACCACCTTTGCCTTCCTTGTTCAGCAAGCACAAAAGCATTTGCCCTTGAAGATTTGGCCTCAGGGTCAAAAACAGCCAAGAAATTCCAGTGGGGCATTATTTTTTTTCACACTCTGCCAAGAGCAGATTGCTGCAACAGTCATTGATAAAGTGACTCAGAGCCTCTATGAGCTACAGAGGAAAAAGGGAACAGCAAAAAACCTTGGCTATTCCAAAGCTGTTGCAAAAACCTGTGTCAGATCATTTATTGGCTGTACTTACATGCACTTCAGTTGGTCCTACAAGATTTTTAAAAGCCTCCTAATGTAGTGATGGCCCAGATTATCTCTTTACCTTGTATAAATGAATTTAAATCTGTTTCAGATGCATAGAAAATTCTCTGCTTGCCAATGAATGGGCTTCTATCACAGAGAAACCTAAAAATGTTCTCTAACATTAAAAAACCACCTTTTCTGAATAACAGACCTGGTTGTTTTAGAGCCATGCAGCTTTTACTTTAAGTATTAAACTGTTCTCTAGGGCTTAAATCCTGTAAGTTTTAAGATAAAAGATGCTCTCAAAGATCTATTTAATTGTTATTAGATGGAAGATTTTAAGATACTGGATGGGAGATAAGCCTGTACAGAGACAGAAGCTGTTTTCTAGTTCTAGGAGACAATAAATCATGCTATTGGTCTGTCTCTGGCCTTGGCTGGTAATAGATCACAGACATTTTCATACCCAAGTTCCAAAAACACACAGAAAACCAGCCACAAAATAGTCACATTGCCAAAACACATCTTAAATAACACACAAAAAAATGTCCACAAACCAGTCAGGGCGCCAAAATGCATCAAATGTTAAGCAGCCTGTGGTCTTCAGGATGTCAGGGTGAGACAGGCTGGTTGATGATGGCTTTTCAAGAGAAATTTTGGGGGTTTGCAGGCCATTCCTGACAAAGTCACGCCGCCGCAAAAGGAAAACTCAGTTATTAGAGATCACGATTTGTGGAGCCATTTTATGAAACTCCCTCTGAGATGGCTGTCTCAGAAAGGGTGGAAAGTGGTGTAAAACATTTGGAGCTGTTAGCATCTCAAAGATGAAGTGTACAAACAAAAGGCTGCCAGGAGCAGAAGGTGGCTTCAGCCGCTGCCCTGACCTCTCCTCACGGGGACATCAGGAGGAGCCACAGTAAAAAAAGGCAAAGGGAGAAAATGGTGAAAATTAACATGTTGGGATGAAAAATTCAGCATCTCTGAGCAGAGAGTCATCTTCTCAGGCAAGGAAAGCAGAGAAGGGAGGTGGTGTCATGGTCAGGACTCAGGGATGTGGCTGTGAGGAGCATGGTGGGGACATCCTCACACCTTGAGATAAACACCAGAGAGTGAGCTGGTCCTCAGAGTCCTTCACACACAAACCCTCTGCCCCTGTGAGTGCAAAACTGCAGCACACCCAAGTGGCACCCAACAGGAAAGCCACCACCTACCTCAGTGTGACACATGGGACACAGGCCACGCATGTCACCAAGTGCCACCCCACCAGGGCACAGCGTGCAACACATTCTGTAACCACAGAAGGGAAGGGAGCATGAGGAAGATCTTGTCTGGAAGATAATTCAAAGGAAAGCAGCAGGATCCAGCTTCAAAGAACACCAGTGAGTCAACCTTCCAGGAAGAGAGCTGCTGCCTCCGCGCCCCCTCAGCCCTGAGCCATCAGCGGTGATTGCAGCTGGGAGAAAGGGAACTGGGCTGGCATCACAGCGCTGACCTTTGTGAAAATTGTGATGCAGACAGAGCTGAGGGAACAGTCCGTGCCTCCACCCGCTCATTCCAGCCCTTCCACGGCTCCAGAGCAGGAACTTGGTACCCAGCCCACCAGCACATAAGAGGGCTCTGCTGGCGCTCGGAAGGACTCGTGTTACTGTGATTCTTCTGTGTTGAGAAGAGATGGAAAATAAAGCTCCATTTTCCTGAAATGATCCTCACTCTCCATGCCTGCACGGTATCCGTGGCATGTGGGCACCACACCAGCTGCAGCGGCGTCAAGGATCCAGACACTGACTTGGGGAGCCTTCCCTCCTCCTGGTAAATCCATCCAGCTCGGCCTGCTAGGAGCAGTGAGCAGGCACAAACACACTGAGCACTGAGGGGTGGGGGTGAGGGCAGACAGGAGATCAGACACAGACTGCTTCCCATGGCCCGGATGCACCAGCAGACACCAGATGCTGTCCCATCACTTCTCATTTTTACTCCTGTCATACCTGGAATTTTTCAGCAGAGCAAGAATGAAGGGAAAGCAGCAGTCCAGGGATCCCTCTGCTGGCCTCTGCTGCTTAGACCGACCACGGTGTGCTCCTCTGCACATCCCTCCTGCTCAAATGAGCATCCCCTTTGGAAATTCAGGCTCCATTAAAAGCAGCAGGCAGTATGTGATCATTTATCCTGCTTCAACGTGGATGCTCAGTTAACAAATGTGCTGGAACTGTCACGTGTTGTATTCCTCAGCTCTGTTGTTGGCCCTTTTCACCAGGTTTAATATTCCCTGGAATTTGTGAAGTCTGAAAAATACCATTGCTCATAGGTTCTGATTGGGGACTGGGAGTAGGATTAGCTGACTTCTCTCAGGAGGTGCCAAGCACCATGGAATCGATGTGACAAACAGCAGGACAAACAGAGAGGCTGAGGCAGAGCTACAGCACAAGCATGACACTGAGATGAGAGAGAAAAAGAGCAAGATTCAAATGGAGAAAATATGAGACAGTCAGAGGGCAAGGAAAATATAAAGAAAATGCCTTCAAAAGTGACTAGAAAATAAAGGTTCCTTACCACATGACCAACTCTCAGAGGCTGCTGCAGCCCTGCCATGAAGGGATACAGCAGGAATGGAGTTGGTCCTGTACATTTACAGCTGCCTTTTACTTCATATTTCCAGCTTTCTAATTCCACCAATCCCAAGGGGACTCTAAAGATCACAGCTATGCTGTGTAATTGAACTTCTGCTGCAGAGATCTCCACAGGCACAGCTCTGAACTGAGAGAAGTCTCTAGGACATACTAATACTCAGAATAACAAACACAAGGGAAAATCCAAACAAACAAACAAAACAGCAAGGTTAATCCCATGTTTTATTGGCTGCTTTGTGATTCATTCAGATTATGGCTGAACACTTACAAACAGAAAAGAATTAACAAAATTAAACTCTCAGCTCATCATTGTGAAAAGTAGTTGGTCCTGTCCAGGTCACAGATGCAGTTGGTTGCAAAGGGGACCAGCTAAACAGCCTGCCTGGTTGGCATGTGGATGAAGATATTTAAGTGCTCCTGTACCCTCCTATGAGAGGGTTGAAGAGAGGGTTTCTTTATCCTCTAAAGAAAAAAAAAAAAACAACCAAAAAAACAAGACCTTCCTGAAGTACTCACGTCTTTTTTTTGTTGTCTCCAACATAAAGCTTAAGCAAAATAATTTAAAAGTTGCTTCATTGTCAGCATGGGCTCCAGCTCCATGGGAAGCTCCTCAGCTGTCTTCCTCCACCCTAAAAGGACATCCAGCCCTTTTCCCCCTCAGTCTCCAGAGCTGCTGCAGAAGCACAGCTCCCTCCAGTCACAGGCTGGTTTTATGAAATGCCACATAATTGAAAAACCTTCACCTCAGACCCCTGTGCTCTCCCCATGGAAGACAAGCTGCTCACAAAGACCCACCCCAGGTAACACTGCAGGGACAGTAAGACCTGTGACACCTTGGTTACTCTCAGTCAGTAAATAAAAAGTCCAAATCTTCTCATAGCACCAGGAATCCTGCTTCAAGCTTCACCTGAGGGCTCAGCCTGAGCTAATTTCTGAGACTTTCCTCCCCCAAGCATTGGTCTTGCTGCTGGCTGTGCTGACACAAGCCTTGTGCTGGCCTCTCATGCACTATTGCTTAGCCACTACTTTTCTAGCCCCAGGCACTCCAAGGTAGCAAGATTCCATATTTATTAATAAAGGCAAATCACATTTCCCTGTGTGGAGCAGGGGTTCCCATGGCAACGATTCAGAGACATTTGTATGAATGGGCAATTTTACAAACTGCACAAAAATCATTGACAATCATCAGAGCTGGGGGCAGACTCAGGGACTGAACAAAGTTCTTAAACCTCAGTGGCAGCAGTGTGGAAATAAATAGCCATGCAGCAGTGGCAGGCAGATAAACAGAGCTGGAATTTTCACTAATGCTGACTGAGCAGTGGGATACAGAAAGGCAAGAGCAGCATAAGCAGAGGGTGCCTGAAGAATTTCTTTACCAGTAGTTCCTTCTACCAAGTTTTGGACTGATACCAGGTTTTGGACTCATAAATTGTAGTGAAGTCTCCCCCAAGACAGACCCACACTCCCCTGAGAGAAGGTTCTCCATCACCATGAACATTTGCATCAGGGAACAGGGGCTGGTTTTCATTAAGGAGCTGCAGAACCCTAATGAGAAACCAAAGCAGAGAGTAAAAAAAAACCCACAGGCCAGCAAGGTCTCACAATGCCCAAGTCTGCTTCAACAGAACCACTGCTGTGCACAGGGAAGCCTTTGGCCTTCACCTGGGCTGAGGCCAAAAACAAACCTGGGGGCTTCAGTTTTTGCCTGGTCTGTAAAGAAATTGAGACTGAAATGAGCCAGTACCTGTTCATCAGCACACATTGCTTGGTGACCCCAGGAGTGTTTACTGGGGACAGCAGGAACAGGGGACAGTGGCTTCAGTGCTGGCTGGTGGTTCCCAGGAGTGCTAGCTCTGAGGCAATGGCCACATTTGTAAAGCATTTTTTCCAGTAATTTTTCAGCCACCTTAAACTGGGGTGCAGTCTCCAGTGGGCCCCCAGTGTGAGGAGAGTCACCCAGCCCTGAGTTCACCTCACCCTGATTTCACAGAGGAAAAAGCTTTTCTGATACAAACAAGTGGTTTCCAAACTGTTGACCCCAAGTGGTCTTGGACAGCACAGAAAGGGGGCTCCAGACCTGCCTGGTGCTTGGTCTGTGACAACTTCTGGGGGTGGTTCTCTGGCCAGAAGTATTTGGGTAGTCATTGCCCTTCGTGTTTATGTAAGAGGCTCTGTAGCCAAAATTCCCTGCAGATCTAACTCAGGGCTGGGTGAGAGCCACAAGCAAGTCCAGATGCAACTGCTCACAGACACCCAGAGCACGACATGGTCCTGCTTTCCTCTGCCACAGGCTCTCAAAGGACCCAGTGCTGCAGAAGAGGCAGTAAAAGCCATTCTTAGCTGAGGCTGCTGAAAAAAAAAAAAACAGATTCTGGTCTGGTCCTACAGCTCCAGCTGTAACTCACTGCAGCTTTCGTGGCCACCACCATCACATGTGTGGCCCTGTCAGATGGGACACAGTTGCCATGAAAGTGTTCATCAGGCACATCCACAGATCATGTTCCCAGTTCCCACTAACCCCATTCAAAATCCCTCCTACTTTGGAAAGCTACTTTGCAGGCCAGGAGGACGGGCTGAAGTAATCAGGCTTCATCTCAATCTGCCAGCTGTTTTCCTCCTCTCATTGAGATGTTTTAGTGGGCAGTGGAGTGAGGAGGCTGTTAACTTCCTCCAGCTGGGATTTCAACAGCAGCTCTGCAAATGCCATCTTACAAAACAGAGAATCTCAAAGCCACGCACTGCCAAGGTTATCAGATTTGGGCAGCACTTGCCAAGTTAACACAAGCAGGGCCTGGAGATGAGATTGTTCCATGTGGCAAAACAAGTTTCAATTCCTCAGTGGGAAGCAAGACTTTTCTATGAGAGATAATTTCTTTATTTGCATATCAACTACTGATCTTTTGACATTCACTTGAAAGCCGGTCTAGAAAACTCTTTCTGCTGTAAAAATTTGAACTGGTCACACTCCAAACTGCACAAAGAGCAGGCTGTGTCTGCAGTGCCAGCACTAATCAGCAGGGATCCAAGCTCAGCTTTTCCATATGTGCTCTTGCACTGGTTGCTCCAATTTACAAACCAGAAGTTATTTTGTGAGCTCATTTAAATTATGTGCAAGTGTCAGAACTACTTTGAATTATATATGTGTGTCATCAAACTTTAAAACTGCTCGTGGATAGTTCACTGCAATTGGGAGAAATTCATAATATAAATTTTTGGCCAAAGTAATTGCTTCCAAGGCTTTGCAAACATATCAGAAGTGAAGAAATTTACCAAATATGGGGCAGATTTGCACTCTGGGTTATTCCCAGCCTCACCCATAGTATTGGTTGTGGCTACAGCAGTGGGGACAGTGGCTGCCCTAAGAGAAATCCTAATTCAGAGGAGGAGAAAGGAAGGCAGTGTGTGCCCAGGAGGGGAAGGGCAGCACTGCCACTTGCAGTGACAAAGGACTTTTGTGGCAGGGCAGGAGGTGAAGCTCTCCCATTCTCCCTTGGCATGACTGACCAAGATCTGTAAGTGTTCAAAGCCAGGGTTGGGGTTTTGGATGGAGTTTTGAGCAGCCTGGTCTAGTGGAAGGTGCCCTGCACGTGGAGGAAAGATTGGAACAACATGTTCTTTGAGGTCCCTTCCAACCCAAACCATTCTGTTCTTCTAGGAAGATACTTCCCCAGCCTAGAGATCCTCCACTATCAAATATGACACATTCACACATGGCAATGAAAAGTCAAGTGCAGTGTGGAATTATTATCTTCCAATATGCCACGTTGGAAGGTTTTTTTCAGTGTTTGTTAAAAACAGCCTCCTGCTGTGATTGAACTGCCTAAATTTCCCCCACAAGCTCCCTTAGCCAGCCTTTGTCTAAAGCACAGAGAGTGGGGCAGGATAACCCTAGAGCAGGTTGGAAATGGTCACACTCCCCCACTGATCCCTCAGGCTGCTCCTCTCCAGCAGCACAGCTGAGCCAAACAGCACCCCTGACCCCAAACAGACCCACATGGGGCACCAGAAATTCATGTTAAGCCTCTAAAGGGGGGAGAAATGATGCTTTAAGTTTGAGCTTTCATGTTTTTCAGACTCTGTGCTGCCCAGGGGTGCAGCTCTGAGCCTCATATTAAGTGCCAGTAAGCTCTTTTCACAGCGTAGGGAGACAAAACAAATCCTTTTCCTGCTGAGGACCAAGGACAACTTTCAGCCCAACAGCACAAGCAAGGGTGGACTGAAGAGAGAAAACAAGAAGGATGGGACTTTATAACCTGAAGCTTTAATTGGACAAATAAACCCCAATGTGCAAATGGACCAAAACTTATAAAAACGTGAGATCTCGTGACCATGCAGCCATTTTGCGACCATTTTGTGTCCACCTTGGGTGTAGCCCTGGTCAGGCTCTTGTCCTGCCCAAGGTGGATCCTGGAGGCCTTTCAATAAATACCTACTTTATTTTTAGCTCTGTCCAGTCTCTGTTCCAGGTCAGGCTTTCCAAGGAATCACTCTTGCTTTTGTTTGTCACAAGTCTTCTGTGCTGGCTCTGTGGGATTTCTGAGAGCTCTCTGAGTTATGTATGAGGCCACTTAGAGCTTAGAGGTGGGGACAGCCCCTGGAAAATCAGTTTTTGTATATCAGTCTCATATATCTGGTAAGGGAAAAATATCTGATGAAAAACAAATAAAACAAATGATGAAACAACTGACACGACTCAAACCCCCAAACCAGCATGAGATCTCAGAGGGGAGGAATGCAGAGATTAAAAGCTTTCTCCTAAAGACAGTACTTAGAACAGGGGTGATTTCCTTCCAAACTGGGTCACTAGTCCCATTTTTCAGACTACTACTTTGGATCTATTCCACCTGATAGACCAATTCTTCCACTCAGTCACATCCCTCGGGGAAGTCATAACCTTCTGTCTGCACTTTCCCTGTTTGCTTTCCTGAGAACAACACCAGCTACAAACCCAGATTTACGACTTGGCTAGAAGAGGAGAGCTGCGGAAAGCGAAGGAGGAACAATCCAGTCAAACAAGATCCGGCTGTGATCTGCAGCAGACGTGCCAAGGGGAACACTGGAGAAGAGGAGAGAGGTCTGAACCTGCTCTGCTCCAAGATGTGCTGATGTGCAACTCTTTGGGAGCACTGGAGAAACGGAGACACATCCAGTGAACTGCCCTGGCCCAGCCTGGTTGGTCCCAAAGGCCAGGAGGAAACGTGACAGTTCAGGGCATGTGAACCACATCCAGTCTGCAGCACAAAGCAGTGCTTCAGGCCTGGGAAGTTTCATTGCTTTTGGGGTTTTTCCCAAAGCCATTCTGGCTGCTCATCCCTTGGTGGGGATTCCTGTCTCCTCTCTTTCCTTGCTATCCCAAGAAAGAGTGCTGGGAAAACCAGTCTCTCCCTGCATTGAAGAAACACACCAAAGTCTCTGCAGCCATTGCTCAGTAAAGCTTTTCTAAAAAAAAAAAAAAAAAAAGATAAATAAATATATATATTTCAGGGAACAATGTTCTCCCATGAGCTCTGTAGCTGAGTCAGGAAATTGCATTTATATTTGTTTCCCACTGACATCTTTTTCCCTTCACCTCTCTGTAAACACCAACAACGTTCCCTAGCAGCTCCATCCCTTTGACACTTCTCTGTAACATCACCAAGGAACAAAGCACTTGATTCCCCATGTTTTACAGCCAGGGCCACACTCCCACACACAGCACAGCCCCACAGAACTGCCCACTTTCAAAATCCAATTTGTCAAAGAGCCTACAGAGCATCTGCATTTTCCTTTCATTAGGGGAACCTGCCTGACATGAGGCAATATCTTACATTCTAAAAATCCATATATTCTTTTTCATTTCCTCCAGTGTTTTTCCTCTTGAATTCCTGTCTAAAGAGACATGATACCTCAGGCTGAAGCTCCCATTCTAGCTGAGTTAAACCCCACCTTTTGGTTAATACACCTCAGTTCTGGTTTCTTGCCTGTGTGCTGAGCAGGTCTGCATTCACCCTGCCCAGCTCTGAGATCCAAGCTACAGCACTGAGCTTTGGATCACAGCCATGGGACTCACCCCCAGAAATTCAGTGCTGACCAGGGGTAGCAAACCTTAGGGTGATGTATCATCTGAAAGTGCTTGTCTCTCCTTTCTTTGACCAAGCAGGAGTTTCAGATGCTGAAACTACATGGAGTTAAGTCCAGGCTGCTGTGGGCATTTTGGACCCCAGGTAAAATGGATCCAGCACCCTCTGGCTGGTGACTTTGGCTGCCACACTTCACAAAATTAAGGCAAAAAAAAGCCCCAGCTTTTCCACATTTTCACACAGGAATGGCAGAGGAGGCCACAGGCACATTTCATCTTGTTTAGCAGCACGATTCAAACCTCATCTCTGGCTCATGCAAAATGGCTGGAAACTCTTCCTGACCCCAGTTGACTTCTCTTGATTAACAGCCTCTGTCACTTTTATTTTGGTTACTCTGAACACAGTTGCTATTCTGTGCCCTGATGTAACATCACCAAGATCCAAGGAATCAGACCAGCCTGGGAAGTGGTGTAAAAAAAAAAAAAAACAAACCCAAAACAAAACTGTAGAAGACTAGCCAGATGAAAAATAGAAAAGGCTGAAAAACAGTTTGGTGGCACTTTGAAGAGTGGGGATGAACAGTGCCATAACTCATGACATAACCAAAACTCCAGACAGGACAGAATTAGCTCCCTGCAAGCTCCAATTAAGCCTCCTCTCTAACAAACCCTGATGTGACAGAGGCTGGAGGTGCCAGGGAAGCAGCAGCCTGTGCCCACCAGCCCCTCAGCACTGCACAGCCCCAGGCTGGCAGCCACAGCCTCTCCTGTCTCAAAATAGCTCCCAGAGGGAGCATTCCCAGAAAACAAGGAGATAGAGGTCAAAGATAAAATGTGACATTGGGCCAGATCCTGGGTATCTTCTCAGCTCTGTGATTGCAGTGTAAACCCCACAGAATGTTTCTCACATCTGAAATTAATGATGGGTTTTCCCCAGGGCTTTAAAGCCTTGTCCCTTTCCTGCACCACACACGCATTCAAAAACAGGACAGAGCCAGAGCTCTCCATCTCAGACTGTGGTTTTACAGACACTTTGGGTGTGAATGTGGAGTTACAGGGCTACTCCATGGAAATAGTTCAGCCACTGCCTGCAGGTGCAGAGGGAAATGGTGCTGGAGGAGCCTGGGCAGAGCCAGAGCTTCCCCCAGTGTGGGGCACACGGGCACAGCAGGTTTAGGTGGCACGTGCCACTCCAGGCTGAGATGGACACAGCAGGTTGGGCTGCAGAGCAAGGCAGGAAATGCAAAGGAAAACAGAGTGGGATGCATTAACCCAGAACATTTCAGGTGGAGAGGGGAGCTTCAGCCAAGCCAAACCTTATTTGCATTCCTGCACAACAACTTAGGTACAGGGCGTTGAGACAAAAGACAACCAATAAAAGATAATTATCCTGGAGACTGGCTAAAATATTACCACCTGTGCCCAAGCTCTGATTAGGCACAGCCTTCTAAACCAATCTCCAATGGAGTGCTAGTGGTTTGGGCTTGGACTCAGCCTCTTCTGGCCAAGGGCTGATGAATCAGAGACAACTCACAGCCAACTCCCAAAGCCCTCCTGACATATTACCAGTGCAGGAGGGGAGCAGGCCCACCACAGCAATGTGGTTTGGGGATTTCATGTGGATTCTTTCCAATTGTTTAATTACAAGAGGAACTGATGGAGAGAGAGTTTCATTTTCAGTGCAGCAGTTTCAGTGAGGAAGCCAAGTGAAGATCCCTTACAGGGACAGAGGCCGACAAGGAACATTTCTTGGCCATTTTGCTTCAATCTTCTACCTACCTGTTGCTTTCTACCTTTTCTGCTTTCCACTTCTTGCCTTGCTCTTCCTTTGCCTTCGAGTGACTCATCAGGTGCCTCTTTGGCTCCAATCTGTGGCTCAGATTTAATGAGGCTGTTCCAAGAGCTCCCTGCAGCACTGCTCTCAGTCAATGCCACGCAGACAGGAGAGCCCTGACCACAGGGATGCTGCCATTGAATTCTTCTCAGCATCAAAGCTGAGAGCTTGTGCCCATTCCTCACCAACCCTGGAGACACCTTTCGTCTTTGTACACCTCTGACCCTCAAAACCATGTCACAGAGGGCTGGCCTCAGACCAGCACGACCTCTCAATGCTCATCCTGCATTTGGCCTGCACAGCCTGTCCCCAGCAGCTGCTCCACACCCACAGACCCTCTCCTGCTCAGGATTCCACCCCTTCCTTGCAACCATCAACACTTCCACCCCTCCCAAGGAAAGCAGGGAGGGCTTTGGCAGGAGCCCTGCACTTTTCCTCGTGCCTCTCCCCACAGGCAGCTGGCAGGCACAGCCTCAGCCTTTCCCTCAGCTCGTTTGCTTTGGAGCCCAGGCTTATTTTTGCAAACCCCTGCCCCTCGGAACGTATTTCTAGCAGACCATTTAAGAGCCTGGCATTTTCCCTGCCCAGCTGACCTGCTGTCTGTTGGTTCACCTCCCAAAGCCCAGCTTGGGACCTCCCTTCACACATTCTGTTCAGTTTAGCAGTTTACTTAGTACATGTTATGGTCAGCACCTTGACCTGACCCATCACAGCTCGCAGCCCTTTATCACTCCTTCCTGCACAAGTGGCATGAGCCAGCTATGCAGGAGAGTGTTTAACCAAGTAACTGGAGCCATGCCCTCAGCAGGGGCAGCCTGGCAGAGAAAAGAGTATTTCCTTGGTAGCAGGCACCTGGCAGGCAAATCAATTCCATCTTACAGCTCTGCCTTGCCTCCCTTACTGTCAGAAGCATCTGCTTTGTGCAGACTTATCAGAACGTGACCCTGTGCACTCCCCATTCCTGACCCTCACATTTTTATCTAAAAGACTCACTGTGGGTGAGATTTATACTTTTTGCAATATTTGATGTTGACAGCTCATCCTTTGCATCGATAGCAGGCTGCACCATCTGAAGTATATAATCACTTTCATAGCCCATTTCTTGATAAACACTGCAAGTGAAGTACAGAGCAGATTTTCCAGTCTATTCCTGTCTGCTGCTTTTTGCCCAGAGATGCCAAGCACTTCAGGAGCCAGCAATACACAGCAGGTAGCAAGCTTTTATGGCTGGGGCAAATAAAACCAAAGCAGGGGCAAAGTGGCTTGGAGATTTTCAGGGCCTGAGAAGCTCTGTGTTCTTGAGGCTGCATGAAGAGGTTCGTTATTAAATGCTACATTAAAATGACTGTCAAGTAAAGCACTGCAATCTGCCACCACAGGAACACAGCTGGAGTCCTCTTCTGTCCTGAAAGCAGCAGGGCTTTCCCTGGTGACTCCCCAGTGTCCTGGCTCTAGAGATCCCCAGTAAATCCATAGGTTATACAGCTCAGATCCCGTGCAATTCCCAAAATCTAGGTGGCTCGTGAACACTCTAACCCTACATCAGCACTTAAAGGTCTATTCTGACCCTCTTCTCTGTGTTTTGTGTCTTCCCCAAAATCTCCTAAGCCAAACTCCACGTGACCATCTTCTCTTGATTTGCTGGACCTCACCTGCTTTGGAGGAAATTTCAGCCTCCTGCACTCATGATCCAGCTGCTTACACATCCCCTCCAGAGCCTTCCATTATTAATTCCTTTGCTTTCTTTTTGATCTCCAAGTTTCTCTGCTCCTCATTATTTTTGGTTTTTTTTCCATTTCGCTTCCCTGGAGGCTGATACATTTCTCCCACTCCTCCTTGAAGATCCTGTTGCAATTCACAGGGCAATTGATTGAAAAAGTCAAACCACACCCTTTTCCTTACAGTACTATGGATGGTTCCCAGTATTTATGAGCACTCTTTCCTCCAAGGAGGTGCACAAACACAGAAAAACTAAACACACTGAGCTCTGCAAGGGAGACAATCCATCACAGCTCAGAAAATGTAGAAGTCTATTTCTCCACAGAACAGTTATCCATGTTCCTAATTGGACTTAATGTTTATAATCACTCAGTTCAACACCCAGTGTTGAAGAGCCCTGCTCACTCACCAGAGAATAATTGTGCCAAGTCACCTTCATATTTGTCATTTAACATATTCCAAGAGATAACCAAAGGAATTAGGGGGAAAGACAATTACAAAGGACGATAAGTAAGCTGGAGACAGGCAACTGAGTTGGTGGCAGGCAGGGACTGCAGGGACAGGTCCAGAGCTGCCAGATGTCCTCCTGCACAGGGAGGGTTGGGAAAGGTCTGGGAGCAGGGCTGAAGTGCCACCTCCCAGGGCCAAGGGGCACAGGAGGGTTGTGTTTGTTCAAACTGGGACACACACACACACACTCTTCTGCCTGGGGACACCTCCTTACAGTGTTTGTGCAGCTGTGAGGTGATGCCAGCCTGCTCAAACTGGCCCAGTTTTCTGCACACTGGATTCTGTGCCAGCTCCTCTTAGAACAGTTTGCTGAGTTTTGATGTAACCAGTTATGAACGGGCTCAAGTCCACAGCAGAAGGGGAGCAAAATGGCAGAAGTGAGTTACCCAGCTTGTCACTGACCAGCAACCTCAAGCTCTCAAATGAAATGCCTGATGTCAAAGGATTTATCTGGAAATAGAGACCCAATCCAAAACTCAAAGATCTCTTCTTCTTCCACGGTTTCTGTGTGGGTGGCTCATGGCTCTAATGCACAGGAGGCTCTGCAGAAGGCAAGGGAGATATCCAGCTCAGGACAGAGCTTCTGTCTTTTTGTTAATGATGCCCAACTTAAAATTATCTTTAAAAAAAGATAAGGAGGGAAAAAAGATAAAATTTAATATAAATATATAAAATATAAATATATAAATATATATATATATAAAAATATAAAAAATATAAAAGATAAAGTAGGGGAAAAACCTACCAGAAAAACCCCAAACACAAAACAACACATAAAACCTTGATGGTATAACATATATATTGGCACTATAACATCCCTTCGTGCTGCAGGCTCTCAGCACCACATGAAACACTTCCCTGCTTTTCCCTGCAGGCAAATAGATCTTCAGCAACACCAACTTGCTGCTCAAGTCCAAGGTCTCTTTTTAAGTGATTTTTTTTTTCCCCAGCTCTACATTAACAGCAACAGCTAGCAAGATGTACAAAGCCATGGTATAAATTAGAGGGCTTACATGCAAAGTTCAAACTGTACTCCTCCTCTGGAGCTGTGCCATCTGTCCTTTCCCAATCCCATTCCACTCATCTCAAGAGCCCATAAAAATAGAGTAGAACACAGACACAGAACAAGCAAGTCTAAAGACACACAGCCATTTCTGAGAGCACAAAAAGCCCCAAACCCCACAGCTTCTGGTGGTTTTTCTGAGAGCACAAAAAACCCCAAACAATCTTGTCCTTTCTGCTAATTTCACACAGAGAGATGATACAGAAGCTTGGGAAGCAGGTAGAAGAGTTATCCTGCTAAGCTGAGCAGGGAGAGGGACAAAACACAACACAGGCAATCTGAGCAAAGCCCATTTATATGCAGAGTCCACAACTCCCTCTAGGGATTCATTAGAGAAGGAAAGAAAATTTGCTTCTGTTTGTTTGGAACACAGATTTATTAGTGGCTGTGAAAAAGTTAGCACTTGCCAGCATTTCCCCAGACAATTTCTTGCAGACCAAGTCTAGTTTAAAGGGCAAAGAGCAGTTCACAGTTCAGAGTGAGAAAAGGATGAGCCAAGATTCAGGCTGGCTCTGATTTTACTTTGAAAGGGACCATAGGCCGCTGCAAGACATTACCATCACTATTAAAGGGAGTTGTATCATCTGCAATGTGTTTTCTAACCAAAATAGGCTTAAACTGTGGCTCCTGGGGTGCACTCGAGTTCTGGATGCAACTTTCCAAAAGATCCTGAATGGTTCTAAATTCCTCCAAGAGAGGAAGATTTAAGCCAGTCCTCACTTTCTGACATATTGAGATTAGATTTGATCCACATCTCAGGGTTCATGTCCCCCAGACCCTTGGGACAACTGTGTCCTTCCTCTGCAATTGTTTTTATTGATTGTTATAGCAGTTGCTTATTCCTGTGACAACAAAAGCAGGATTCTCAGCCTCTGACTCTGGCACTTTCCCCATACAAGGTGTGCTCTCCTCCCCTCACTGAAGGGCCACCTTCAGCTTGGTGCCTCAGCAACCCCTTCTTGCATTTCCCATTAGGAGTTACCCCAAAAATTCCCTTTTCCTATAAACCTGACTGTCTCTAGGACATCTAAACTGTTAATCAAAATAAGTGTCCTGCTTTCTCTCTCTTTTTTTTTTCTTTTTTTTTTCTTTTTTTTGCTTGTAGTATTAAAGATTTTTGTGTAAATCCTCTCCACAGGTACAGCAGAAGTCTCAGGTGTTGTGCTCCATGTACAGCATTAGCTGTGCTGCCAACCTGTGAGCTCTGGTGCTCACAGAAGGGAATGGACAAATAATAACACCCAGCACTTAACCCATAATTATTTTCCTCAAAGGAGACCCAGGGGAATATTTACTCAATTTTTTTTTTTTTGACCATTTGGAAAACATAAATGAGCTATTTAATAAGAAGTGCTTTCTTTCCACTATCTCATCAGTATCAAATGTCTCATTGTCATTAGATCAGCTTGACTAATGGGATCCTAAATTCTCATTACGGTCTCTAAATGTGACTTTCACACAATATAATTATAAAATAAATGCTAGTCAAAAAGACATGAAAGTGCATTTCAGCAGAAAGTGCAATTCCTTCCAAAATCGTGTCAGGATTTTTTCAGAAAGAAATTGTGTCCTAGATCCTCAAGGCCCCCCCAAAAAAATCAATATTCTTCTTTTGGAACCAGAAGCTCTTTTCTGTTGTTATTTCTGTATTGGTATAGCCCAGGTAGCTCGATTGCATCCTATTTAAAATTCCACAGAACTTGGCTGGGCATTTTGGGCAGTGCAACCACCTGCCAGTGACAACCCTCAGTTGTTTCAATGCACTCACCAAGTCGTGGAGGACTCCACGTGTTCCAGGGCAGGAACTTTTCAGTGGTCCAAGAGAGAGCCAGCAAAGAGGGATGAACCTCACAGCCCTGAAACATCTGATTCTCTCAATGGGGATGGGTCTCTGTTCACAACAGGCCAGGAAACTTCTGCCAAAGGGCAATATTTCCTATTTCCACATCCAGTCTGTTTCTCCCTGCACCCACAGCTGCCTCCATTACTACTGTTACAGGACACTGTACCAATAAATTGGTATTTTGGAGCTTGGATTAATTATTCCAGTTACTAATATATGCAGAGTAAATAATGCTTCACTGGTTTTGACTGGTTGCTAATAAATAATTTGGTTCCTGGTCAGAGGAGTTTCCAGCAGCACAATTACCTGCAAGAAGCCAATAAAGGCCATCACTACAGCCCAGTAATGAATTTATAAATTAAAAGTTTGCTTTGCCCTTGAGTCAGACCAATTAGCATCACATAACCCTCTCCCAGAGCAGTGATGTGAGATTTCTCAGAAGCTGCTCATTGTTGCTGCAGTCAATAGCTTGCTCTGGGGAGCCCATTGTGCACCACAAACAACAGCTCAGATAAACTCCAGCACAGCCAGGCTGAGTGAAAGAAGCCTCGGGTTCACCTGGCTGCCCAGCTCTGCCAGAAGCATCAATGAACACCCTCAAAGACCCAGGAGCAAGGACAGGATGGGCAGTGCTGTAGGGCAGAGCTGTGAGCAAGGACAGGCAGCAGGGGCAGGGGCAGAACAGCCCCAGCCCCAACACCCAGCCCAGGCTCCTCTTCCCACATCCATCTCAGCTAAACTGGCCCAAGTGCCACTGTCACCTCCAGCTCTGAACGTGCCCATACCTCACCATGAGCACAAGAAGTGACAAGTTACACCCAGGCATCCCAATTCACGGGTTTATAGGGAGATCTGACAGCATCCTCCTCCTGTGCTCATCAACAGCTGACAATAAAGGCGCCCTAATTGACTCCCAGCCAATCTGTTTCCCTTCATTTCTTTCACAGTCTTTTTTTTTTTTTTTTTTTTTTTTTTTTATGTCACAAGCACAGGACTTTGTTCTGGGAGATTTATCGTGCAGCTATGCATCCTGTTTTCCCGGGCAAACTGAGGACAAGCACAGAGTCTCTTAACCCACAGAGGATTGAATTTCACCAACAAAAAAATACCAAACAACAGAAAACGTTACAGGTGTGGATATATTGCACCCTGCCTGAGGCCATGGAAACAGATCTGGGGATGGAGATAAAGCCTGAGACAAAGAAGGAGAAGGATGTAATGAAATCAATTGCTTTAAGACTAGAAATACAATTCCTCCTTATTTTTTCTTTGCTGATAAGCTTCATCACGTTGCTTTAACACGTTGTTTGGTAAGACCACCACCCTAAAAAAAAGGAAGAAAAAAAGATTCCTTGTTTCAGATTTGATGTAAAAAAAGCCCCCAAAGTCAAACCCTTCTATTTGCAATGCAATCCAGAACACAGCTCCAACATCCACCATCATTCCCCAGGCTCAGCATTGACAAAATTGACAAAAACAACAAATATAATGGCTCCAATGATGCTCACAAGCTGCACCCAGTTATTTTGCAGTGAAAAAAGAATGCAGTGAAAACAGTTTACCTCTAAAGGTCAGCAGGACACGTGAACAGGGATTTTTCCTGAAAGACCATGTTGTGGGCACACACAGGCTTCGAGGAATTGCTGGAGTACGAACTACTCCAAGGTGAAAATTGTACAGTCCTGAAAACGAGTAAACTCTGGGAGATAAGCAAAAGAGGGAAAAGAAAATACAACTTCTGAGACTGGAGTGGAGGGTCATTGGAGCATTGAAGCTTTAATTAATGGTCTTTTCCTGGCAGAGCTGCAGAGAGAGAAAAAAAAAAAAATCGCTCTAGCACAGCAGTGGCAGAGCTGTTTGCAAGTCTGCACTTCTGATTACCATACAATAGCCAGGGATAATTACAAAGTTCCCCCATTTATTATAACCTTGGGATACACTCACCTTGCTGTGCTACTTTACAGCACGCTGCTCAAAGCACTCCTCTTTGTCAGCACTACCAGCAGGACTTAAAAGCTAAATTTATCTTTCAAGTTTGGCCTTCTTCTTCTTCTTCTTCATGATTAGGTGTGATTTTATGTCATGGCAAGAGGTGTCTCCCAAAATTCTAGAAAAATCAGCACTGTTGGAGAATTCATAAGTGGTGATGGCAAAGCACAGCTTTGAGTGTGGGGGTTTTTCCTCTTGAATGGACAATGCCCACAGTACACACATGGACATACTCAGCAAGCACCACCTGGGGGGGAAAATGCTCCCAGAATCATTTCCAGGCCTTGTGTTGGACAAGTGGTGCCTGATTGAAGTCGATGCAGAGTAGGACTCAGCAACCTTTCAAGTCTCAGCATCAAATAGTCACCAAGAAATGTATTTATAATGACACCCAGCAACTGCAATCTGTGTCCAAAAGGGTCCTTATCTCCCTTTGAGCTTGAAATGACAGAAAATGAGAACTGTGGTAGCATAGTAATTGGTTCAGAGTTTGCTCTATTTGATTCCCCTTCATCTCACACCCAAATTATTGTAAAAACTCATCAGGATGTCCCCAGAGGGTATCAGATCAAGTGATATTCATAGTTCAAATAGAAGTTACCTGTGCAAGAGCCCTAAGGCTGAAGGAATAAGGCTAAACTGAAAAGGGAGATATGAATTAAATAAGAAAAATTCTCCCCTCAGCTTGCATCAGCTTCATTCTAAGACCAAGACACAGCATAGATGTGAAAAGATTTATTAAATCAGTTCATCATCTCTGCAGGTTAATGAAATATTTCTACCAGACACAGAACCTCTAACAAGTTTTTAAAATATTATCTTTTATTTTTCTTTGTTTTCATCCTTTCCATGCAATAAGTGCCACTTGGGATTTATGAATAATTAATACAACTATCCCATTTGATCATTTGGAGCAAAACACTCCCTGAAATTTACCTGTCAAAAATTTTGCCCATCTGATATGGCTTCTAACATCAGAAAGCAAGGAAAAAAAAAAACCCAGAAATGTTTTGGCTGTGTTGCTTTGACTTTTGAAATAAGGCCATTAGCTTCGTTTTCAAAATATCCATGGTTTTGCCTTCACAACAGCCTTTATGAGGAGGGTTCTTTTGTGTCTCCATGGCAGAAGCTCTTTTTCAACCTCTTCGAGTCAAAAGGAAAAGAACCCAGCTTTCATCTGCTTTTTTTATTCTTTTGATTGCTGATAAATGAGGGCTACAACATTTAGAGATGATTTCACAGCCTGCGTTACGAAAACAGAGCACTCAAAGGAAACCTATCAAATATGCTCAGGAAGAAAAGAAAAAAAAAAAAGAAAAAAAAAAAAAACAACACAAAAGGAAAACAAACTCTGAGCAAGTTTTCCCACTGAGAAATGGGGAGCCATTTCCAACCTCTTGAAATAAAACTGAAATGCTCCCTTTTGAAGAAGGGATTCTTTCGAGCAGGAGACTTGTGAGAACTTCCCAACAACAAAGACAACAGGAACCCCAGGGAGCTGTAACTCCACTTTTAGGGTGAAATTACCACACCACGAGCCTTGGATTATTTTAATTCTCCTGGAATCAGAAGGGAAGGCAGAAAGAAAGATACATTTAAAGAAAGCTTCTAAGGTCACTTGAGGTTGGTTGTCAGTAGAGTGATGTTTGTTCACTAAACCTCCAAGAAAACTTCCAAAACTAATACAGGCAGGCCTATGTGAGAACATCCACAGAACGGGGCTGTTTGTGCTCCCAAAACCAGCTCCATTTCAGCTGGGCTTTTCAGGACAGCTGAAGGAATCTCAGAGCCTAAATCCCCACAGGGGCCAACCTTGATTAGCTGGTGCTCTTAGAAACAGCCTGTGCTTCTTACAACAACACGGATCCCTTCTAGGCTCGTGGGTTTCCAAGGGAAAAAAAATCAATCTTTGTGTCCCCATTCGGAAAGATTCTTGAAATGCTGAACAGAGAGGTCAGTTCTGGTTTTTTTTTCAGAATAAAACCAAACTGCAAACCGTGCTCTGTTTGGTCTGAGTGTGCACGGCAGGAGGACCTTGTGATGCTCAGTGCTCTCAGAGCTGAGAGCAGATTCCTCTCTCTAATAAAATCCAAGTTTAGCAACAAGTGTATAAATATATAAATTCAGATGGCAGGGGCTTTTTCCCCCACACCACTTTTCACCCACACAAGAATCCCCACATAAGCTGTGTAATTGCTGCCCAAAATGGCAACACATGCTCTGCAATTATCATTAGAGTTAATTAAAGCCTCTGAGCAGTAGGCAGCTTGAATTGCTGTTTACTCTCAAGTCTCTGAAAATGCTGCAGGTAATTGAAAGAGAAGCATCAACCCAATATTGCTGATTTTCTTATTGGCAAGGCTTTGATAATTTGATTTTAGTGATCACATATTTCTAAAAATAAAAATAAAAAAAAAAAAAAGTAATTTTCTCTGAAGGCCTGAATCTCCCCTGCAGCACACTCCACTAGGGTATTTTCACATTTCTGGGGCCTTTGCTGTACTGAATCTTGGAAGTTCTAAGAGAATCAAGTCAAAAAGGAGATTATATAGAAAAAATTCTCATGTGCATAGGAGGACAAAGTCTTTGTTTCAGAGCACTAGGCCAGGTGTATGCACCCCAGGATGTCAGTCAGAATGGGAGAGAGGCACAGGCTTTGAAAAGTCACTTTGGATAATCAACTGGAGGCAATTTCTGCAAGACCTGAATATCCTCAGTACCCATTTGAGTACAGAAGAAAAAGAAATGCTCAACAGCTCCATCCATCAGGGCAAAATATTTGTAAAATGGGCACTTAGAGAAGCAAGATGTGCCTAAAAGTAGAATCTCCATCCCACAACAAGGACTGATGGCTCTGGTTTCTGATCCAGCCCCCACACCAGCCCCACATCTCCATTCTGCTCCCCAGGCCACATGCTCAGGACTCTGCTCCATGAAAATTGGGGGTCTGGAGCACAGGGTAACCCAAGCTGGAGGAGGAAGACCCCAGTAATTCAGTAAGTAATTTAGTTCCTGCTCAGCTGTCTGTGAATTAACCCTTTCTCCAAGTCATGCTAATAATTCCACACAGATGCCACCCTACCCAGATTAGACATTTTGTGCCTCCCTTTCTCCAGGAAATGCTGTTTTCTTTCTTGTCTCCTGGTAAAGCAGCAGAAGGGCTGTGATTTACACCAATGTTCTGCTACCAGGGCTGGAAACCTGAGCAGGTTCTACAAAAACACCCAAGGTCAGTTGCTGGCAATGAACCTCTGTTGGCTCCTGCACATTTTAAAACACTTTGGAGGCTTCTGATGCCAACGTGGTGCTGAGGATGGAGCTATTTTGGGGCTGAAAGGGGCCCTGCCAAAGGAGAACAGTGGTCACTTACAAAACACAGACTCCTCCATCTCCATTAAAACTCATCTCTTCCAGACATCCTTCCTGCCCTAACCTCCTCAAAATTCAAGCAGAGAAGTACACACAAAGTTCACACAGCTTTCTCAACTTGGGGTAGAAGGGGAAAAAACTCTGCTTTAAGTCTGCCTCAGCCATTAAGAAAAATGTTCTCTGTGTCCCTATTAATTTCCTCCTCAGCCACCAAGCTGATTTTCCAACAAGAAGCTACAGGGAGTGACATAAAAACAAACCAGTTTGTAAAAAGCACAGATGAAACATTACCTGGGTACAGGAAAGCACTCCTCCAGGAAGATCAAACCCCAAATGCTGCTGAAAACAAAATGGATTTTAATGAATGGCAGATCTTAGGTCAGCAATAGACAGAGAGATTAGTGGAAACCTGATTAGATCAAAGTCTCAGAACATGGCTTAGAGACCACCACATCTGGGCATGGCCACTGAAACCTGAAGGCTGAATTCTGTGTTAAGAGGAATCTTTTTTTTTGTGTGTGCCTTTAATCAGAGGAAGAAAAAAAAGCTGTTTGAAGAGTGCTTTGACAGGTGTGAGGAAGATAAGCTGGAAGCAGATCAGAAAGACAACAGTGTTTGATAAAGAGAAGACTGGGGATTATCACCACAAATATGCATAAGCTCCATTCTGTATAGTAAAGCATGTCATTATTAATAATACTACTTATCCCTCTTAAAGCATTTTAAGCTTTCAAGTGCTGCACAAATACTAATCACTAAGCAAAGGTGCCAAAGAATCCTTCCCATATCCTGCTGATTGCACAGACTGAAAGCACAATAAGTACAACGTGTACAATGGCAAGCACAGGCCTGAACAATCACCGTAGCTCATAATGCTACAAAAGAGATTGTGCTCCAAAGGGAAAGATATTGGTGTGCATCCATTAGGAAACTGATCCTACCTGCTGCTGGGGGATTGGGAACAGCAGACTTGCTGCTGGGAGGGAGCTGGAGCAGGGAGGGGAAATGGAAACTTTCCATCCACAACATCATCTACAGTAGGTGAGGACAAAAACCTCCTCAGAGAAGGGAACCTGAGAAAACTGCAGCTGTACTGGACAGCAAAAGGTAAAGCTGGGACAAAGATTCAAAAGTAAAGTCATTAAATCGAGAAGGAAGGTGCTGGGTCTTGGCAGCTTCACTTGATCAGAAATGGGGGAATCAAAGAAGCGACTGGCAATGGGAAGGGCTGATCAGTTCATTCCTTGGCAATGGGAATGAGGAACAAATTACATTAATTGTAGGTAATGATGGGAAACTGTTGCCAGTTGTGGTGGATACTGGTTAGAAAGCTCACATCAATGAATCCTTTCTAGCCCTTGAGTCCTCAGGCTGCCCAGCAGTGCCTTCTGCAGCGGTGCTCCAACAGAATGCACAAAAAAGCCAAAGTCTGTCATCACAGTCATCCTTCTCACAGCAACACAGAACCACCAGAATTCCCTCTGCTCAGATGTTCATCACTGCAGCTGCTGACCCTCCCACCAGCCTGTTCAGGGCCACAGTGTGGTTTTTGGTATGAGTGCTCTGCACCCAGGTGGGCTCTGTCCTAAGCACATATCTGCAACCAGTGCCAGTAAAAATGCTTTTTCAGCTTAAAACAGCTCTCCTACCAAGTGGGTACCATGAACCTGAGCTTTTTGGCCTCAGCTTTTAGTCAAACATGAACAGAAAACTCAGTTATTGGCAAACAAGTCCATATTGATGATGTGGGAAGAGCAGAGAGAGCCCCTGCTCTGATCCTCAACCAGACGCTGCATGAGCTGCTGGAAAGGTGCAGAACAAACTCAAGTGCACTTTTCAGGCAGATCCCATTCACATCCCTCCAGAAAAGGGCTGTGTTGTCTCCAAGGCAACAAGGAGGCAGACCTCAGGCCTGGATTAAATGAAATTATCTCATTAACATCTGTTCCCTTACCTCGTGTTCCATTGGTTAATACAGGAGATGCTGCAGGTACCACAAAAAGACTCTTCCATGCAGAATAAGGAAACACAGCAAGCAGGGCAGAGATCCCAATCTTTTCTCCCTGAAGCTCTGGCAAAGCATCTTGGCCTTCAGGGAGGAAGGATTAATTCTTTCTGTATTAAAAATGACAAGGCACAATTCCTGATAAGGCGTCCAGGTTTTTTTTATACCTGTTTGGTGATTCCCAGTGCTTTTTACTTGTAAATACTCACCTGGTTGATTTAATTAGTTTGACTTGTAAGAACATTCTGAGGTTAAGGGTCTTCAATGTTTCCCATCTCAGGCACATCCAAATGAGTAAAGCACAATGACATTTGTATCTATGGCTCCCTCTGAAAGTTCTGACCCTTTCCCCCCATCCATTTTGCTGAACAAACCAAGGATCTTAGCAAGATCCTTAGAAGAAAAGAATGAGGTGGATGACAGAGAAACAATTCTTTGGAGATCCTGAGGTCTCACCCCTTGTTTTCTGCCTGCTATCAGGGATTCAGCCTCATCCCATGAATGCACATGATTAAAACACCAGTATCTCCAAAATACCACACTTGAGTTTGGGTTGTCAAAAAATCCATTTACTGGATCTCCAACTGACGAGTTCCTCATTCATGTTGCTGGTTTGATGTTGGTTTTTTGTTTTGTTTTGTTTTGTGGGGTTTTTTTGTTGTTGTTGTTTGGTTTTGGGGTTTTTTGTTGTTGTTTTTGGGTTTTTTGTTTGTTTGTTTTGGGTTTTTTTTTTTATGTCAAACGTTTGCTGTGGGGTCCAACAGGCATCGATGTCACTGTGTGATCACCCACAGGGTCTGATTTTACTTCAGCTCCTTTCCCACACCACACTGGAAATGGCCAGTGCCTGGCAGGAGCAGCTCCTCCTCTGAAGGAAAATCAAAGCAAAGCATTCCTTATTTTTTCTGTTTGATCTCCTTTGCTCCTACTTGCTCTTAGGGGTAATTCACTGCTTGTAGTTTTCATTCTTAAATCTGATAATATTTCCCAAATCCCTTCTCATCAGAGAGCTGCCATCTGCATGCTGTGGAATGCCTTCCCTGGGACTGCAGAAATCCTTTTCCCTACCAAAAAAAAAAGCTCGACACTTAGCAACAGACAGCAGTACCACTGAATTCCTCCAGTGCCCTTGGATGTGTTTTGGATGTTTAAAATTCAAGGGAACAGCTGTCAAGTGAGATGATAATTGTGCTGTCAGCGTACCGAAGGAGAATTAGTGAAATTACCCTCCAAAGAATGTATGCTACATAATCTTGTAAGCAAAAAAAATTAAATATATATATATGTATTTTTCCTTATCACATAGAAAGGGAGAGGTCTGAAATAAGAAAACACTCCTCTGAAATCAATGCTATCTGAAAGATGAAGTGAACCACATGCATTGCTGGAAGCTGTGATAAAAGAGACACAGGAGAGGCCAGCTGAGGCCACCAGGGACCACGGCAGCACAGGAGCATCCCTGCCAGACTCCAGAGCATTTGAGGAAGACTCCAGGCAGCAACTGCACTGCTGTGACCCCCTGAAGGGCTCATGGCACTGAAAATCCCTACGTGTCACATGAGTGCCCCTTACTTCAGTGTGACATTGCACAGACACCTAAAGAGCCCCCACAACTGCTAAGCTGAGAGCTGGGGGCTGTCAGGCTCTCATCCCTTTCTCTTCTGATCCAAGGGACTTGGCACAAAGTAATCCTGGCCCCTCAGAGGTGATGCCAAGCTCAGGTGAGACCACAACACCAAAGGAATTCAGACCCCTCTGTTGTTATTTGAAATTTCCAGGACTGATCTCTCCAGCAAAATTACAAAGGAGGCTTCCACTTTTCAGAAAATCCCAAAGAGCTGTAGCAGACACATTCTGCAGGGAATTCCTCAATTCCCACAAGGTGGATGTGGCACTGAGCCAGGGTGGTTGAAATAAGATAAGGATCAGAGCAACTCATGAAAAGACAAACTGCTCGAATAGGCAAGCAAGACAGTCCAGCTTCAAAGAAGTGATTTACCATCTCCAGGTGGAAAAAAATCAACAGCAATTTTCACATTTTGGAGAAAATCTTAATCAGGTAGAAATGAGAGAAATACAAAAATTGGGAAATGACTTGTGAAATAGCTGCATTTGTCCTGTGGATTTTCCAACAGCATTTGTGCAGAGCCAAATGCTCCCACTGCCCACCTAGGACCAGAAACTCCCAGACTCCAAGGCAGTTTTCATACTGAAATATTCCTCATTATTTCTCATAATGCAGAGGCAGAAATCAAGCCCTCCCTTTCAGTTATTGAAGAATCATTAACTGTGATTTCTGCTGCAGTTGTGTTGCTCCCACTCCCACTGAAACCACTGATCTGAGGAGAGGTTTTGTCTTTCCATCAAATCTCCGTGTCAGGACAAGATCCAGCCAGAGGCTCAAAAGTTTCCCAAGATTCACAAGGACTCTGGAATGAATATAAAAAGGTCTCATGCATCCTAGACATAGGGACTTGAAAGTGGAAAGAAATATAATTTTCCATGGATAAGCACAGACTGGCCTTTGGGACAAGGGCACACATTAAAAATTGGAAACCAGAGCCAGGATGAGAAGCAGCAGAACGACACAGAATTGTTCATTCTGGTTAAAGATAACTGTGAACCAAAACACACCTAAAGCAGTGCTAAAGTGAGAGGCAGCAGCTGTCTTCGTTTTAGGGGGGAAAAAATGGAATTCTTCATCTGAGAATTTTGGCAGGTGACAGCCAATGGCAGAGCACACTTTGAAAAGCAGAGTTTGTACAAGGAGCCTTACAGAGTTCCACATGTCACTGTCCCTTGCTTAGTCAAAATTCCCATCACATTCAGAGATTTTTGTCCAGAATTACATGCCAAGCTTTAGCTCAATATTAGAGCCTTCATTCCTCACTTAAAAAAAAAAAAAAAAATCACCCCCATTTTTTAGCAAAACCTCCTGTGAGGAAGCTGGACTTGAACCTGCTCCATTTTTTTCCTCTCCCCACAAAAAATGCTGCACTTGGCTGAAAAAAAAAAAAAAACCTGTGGTTTCTCCTTGTGTTTTTTGGAAGAAGTCAATACTTTCTGCTGGAAAAAAAAAAAAAAAAAGGGTGAGGAGGGAGAAAAAGATGAAAGAAACGATCACTTTCCAACCAGCAGTTCCTGGTTAGGTCAGAGGCTGCATTCAAGGAGCACAGGAAAAAAAAGGCAGACACGAAAAAGAACCATCCACAAAGACAGCTCTACCAAAAACCTCTCCAGCTGCTTCTCTGCTTTATTCCCCAACTCCCCTTTGGAGAGGGAACTTGCTTCACCTCACCCCCTGCATAGAGTGTGATGCTCCACCATGAATAACTGAGTTCTTCTGTCACTGCTGCCAGGGTCTTCTGCTGCTGCCTTATGATTTTTTTTTTTTTCTCCCAACAGGGCTTTTCAATCAGTAGAAATCTGTTTGAAAGAGCTTCACAGTCACACTTTGCACTTTCAGATTTTGAAGAAGGGAGATTATTTCACCTTTGCAAGGCTGATCTCTTACCAAAAAAGCAGCTGGCAGACGAAGACAGGAAACAGACAGGGAGAGATGAATAAAATACAAAGGACAAAGAAAATGTGCCTGCTGGTGTACCCTATCCTGAAGTAAAAAAAAAAAAAAATCCTTTAGAACTCAGCCAGGTTAATCATCCATTGTATTTATCAATGTCTTTCCACTGATTTTTACAGGCTTCTTGTAGAAGACAGCTCTTACAAAAACCTTTGGGAAAAAAAAAAAAACCCAAAACAACAAACCCCACAGTTTTAAGCCTCCCCTTTTATTGCCATTTCCATGGAAGAAGAGAAAGGAGAGCAGAGAGGTCAGGCAAAGGCCACAGGAATGCTGTGGTGAAGCAGCTGCTGAAAGCCATGCCAGGAAGCCAAATAACCAAATGAATTGACATATTCAGCCCAGAAGATGTGCTGAAGTGCCTACACAGACTGAACACTTCCAAACCCCAAAAGTTCTTTTTCCACCCTTGAGGTGCCTCACAACCCCTCTCCATCTCCATCAGACTCAGATGCTGGTGGAAAGGCTGCAGAGCAGCATGAGGCATCATCCAGACCCTCAGTAGGGTAATAATAATAAAAATTATTATTAATAATTTAAATGTCATGTTATTATATTTAATTATATTTAATTATAATTAATAATATCTATTATTACTGATGATATAAATAATATAAACATAGCAATAATATTAATAAAATATATTCACTGTGATTATTAAATATAAAAAATGTGGAAATTCGAATATCTACTGTTAATTAATAAATATATTAATCATATAAATGTATTAATAATAATGATAATAAAATCAAATCAGTTTCCAAATGGGTTTGGATGGTCCCACACCAGCAAAGGGAAGCCAGTCTCTGGGTTTGGATTCTTTCTCAGCCAGAGTTATGCAGCATGTGAGACTCACACTACTAAAAGGAACATGTTGCTCTAATTTAGCTGACTCTCTCTGCAGAAAACCCAGACTCTTTCTGGGTTTTCTTAAAAAAAAAAAATCATCATTCCACTGCAATTTTCCTCTTCCTTATTGAAGCTCACTATCCTCAGCAGGTGGCATTACAGCTCGAGCTTGCAGCTTCTCACCTACACGACTTCCTGGCCAAGGAAAATCAATCTCTGAGGGATTTGTTACTCCTGTCCCTTATCAGTGGAAAGCAGGTGCAAGGGAAGCTTCCATAAATCCCAGAGGGATCTTCCACTTGGCACACTTGCCCTGCTCTCACAGCATAATTGGCAACCTTTTTTTTTTTGTCTTAGATTTGGTTACTGAAACTCCTCAAATACATTTAGGGTCCTTCAGCCACCCAAAAGCAGAAAATGCGTATGTGTGTGTCCCTATGCACATCTGTGGGTGGTCATATATGATCCATACATTTCCTCTGGAAATTTCTAGGCTGAGCATTAGATCTGTGCATTTAATTGAGATTTTCATTTGTTGTAACCAGCCCATAATGTCAGGAAATGTATTTATGACTGTCTGAAGTACACGTGGAAGATGACCAGCCCTGCAGGAAAAACCAGGAAAAGCCCTCCTTAAAGCCATCAGAGACCTCCCACCCCAAAACTTGCTGAGAACAGGCAGGATGAAATATCAGAGGGAGATAAGAAAGCTGCCTCTCACAGGGACCTTTTCCCAGTGCCTGATGAGATTAAGAAACACCTCAGACAGCCCTGGACTTTTTACAAGATGCTGCCAGAGGGCTCTTCCCATCCTCAGAGACACACACATTTTCTTCCCAAAGCCACACACATTTTCTTCCCAACATCTTTTTCAAAATGATTCCTATTTGTAATTGTTCTTTGCCATCTCATCCAGTAGGAAATACTGACAGCAAAAAGTTCCCTATTATGCAGGAGAAGCTGAGGATATTGAAACTACATGGCACAGTCTTAAACCTTCACAAGCCCTCGCTGTCAGATGGATCTTGGTTTCCTATCGATAAATGCAAAGCAGTGCCTTGTCAAATCCATCTTTTTTCCTCGCTTTCTCTCCTCCCCTATGCAAATTTGGAGAGGAAACCAGGCTGCAGCTGGCAGCAGTCCTTAGCAAGGAAAAGAGATACTTATGTAAAGTAAACAAATCACTATCAACATCTTTCTCAATATGTCCTGAGGGTCCTCGCTGTCAGACAGCCTCAAAAACACATCCAGGGCTGTTCCATAGGAGCTGGAGTCCCAATTTAATTGAACACAGGCCCCACAATGAGAATAATCTTTCATCATCCTCTCATGCCCAATTCCTTCTCCATGTGATTTGCATTTCCTGTGTTTTGCCCCATTAACATTTTATCATGGAGCACAGAGAGCTGTGTTGGAGCAGCTGAAGCCAGACCAAAAAAAAAAACAACCAAAAAAACATCAAAAAACAAACCCTTGTGCATTCCAGCCAGAGGAGATGGATTGTACTCCAGCACAAGGCACTGCATAACCACAACATGATTACATTTAAATACCCATCACATTGTTTGAAATGGCCTTTGGTTGGCCAACAGAGGTTCTCCAGAGAGCTGCACATCACAGGCAGGAGCAGAGGAACCACCTGGCACCTGAAGCAGCTGCTCTTGTAGAGCTGCAGAACAAAGAGGGGAAGAAACACCCTCCCCACACACACACCTTTATTGTTATTCCCTGGTAGCCATACAGTAATCCTGTTCTCTAATGAGCAGAAAGTTCAGCCTCAGTAAAGCACAACCTAACGTTTCAAATAGCTGCTGCTTGTTCTCCCAGCAGGGAGCCTCCAGGGATTGTGCATTAAAGTCATATTTGAAGATAAAAGGAGGAAAATTTTGCAGGAGATACGGAAAATTGAAGGAGGAGAGACTAAAGACCTAACCTGACAGAAAAAAAAAAAATATATGGCAGAGAAAAGGAAGAGGTTTGAGAAGGAAAGTGAAGTGTTTAGATGGCAGAGGAGCTTAAGAAAATAGATATTCCTTTTGGGAACATGAGGTTTAGCCTGATAGACAAGACACCTTACCTACAGCTCCATTAAAACCAGAACTGAGCCTCAGAGGAATAAAGGAAATCAAAATATTTGACAGGAAGCCAGCAAAGCAACAAACTACAAGAAAACCTTATTTGTTTTTCAGTCCCTGCTGACTTTCTTTCCAGGGCATCTCCAGAGGAAACTCCTCATGCCATTTGAGTCAATGTGTAATTCAATACACATCACAAAGCCCTCTGGGCACTCAGCTTTGGGGATCCAGGTAATCTCCAAGATAAAGATCACAGCCTCTTGATAAATCTGTAAATTGCTGTCATCAGGGAAATAAGGACATTTGGTTCTGGGAGCAAACAGGATCAATTTTTCAGTGGAGAGCCCCAGCTGGAAGAAAGTGGTAAAGGGTTGGGTTTTTTTCCTAATGAAATCTGCAGAAGAGAGTCATTCTACAGAACATTACCACAGGAATGGAAAGTAAAAACAAGAAGCGTCCCCAGCACCCTAGTGTTAATTTAATGGTGAAAGGTTTGGGAAAATATTACAATATATATGGAAAAAAGGACTCTGAAAAAAACCTCCACTGCAGATTTAGCACCAATGCACGAGCAGAAATACACTGACAGTGCCAGAAACCCCAACAGGAACCAAGGTTGTAAAAGCTCTGCCAGGATTAATGAGCTATTCCATTCTTGGAAGACCCCAAACTCAAAGCAGTTTGCAGACCACATGAAGTCCAACCAACACAAGAGCCACGTGAAGTCACCCCCAGAGCTCCTTTCTAGTTTGTTCAGATGGCTCCCATTCCAACATCTGGTGGCAGGAGAACATTCCTGTGCCACCAGAAATGCACATACATTTATTAAACAAATTTATGACAGACTGGGTGACTTAATATCATATCATGACATCATATCATGAACCTCATAGGAAATATCACCCAGATTCCACAGATTTACCACTCTCCCTGCAAAATATGGAGAAAATAGGGACTTCAAAGCACGTCTTGAATACTAACACACTTGAGCTGTTATGGACCACAGGCAAAGACACAACACCCTAATTCTCATGGTGCCCTTCACAGGGCAAGGAGTGAAACCACAGACTCAGGAAGAGCAACAGGACCTGGGAGAGCCTTCCAGGGGACCTGAAGAGCCAGTGAAGGGAGGAGCAGAGCCCTGGGATCAATGACAGCTCTGTCAACTGAGCTGAGCTTCCCTTCCTCATCCTCCCCCCTTAAAACCAGTCGGGTGAGGGATTCAGGCCCAGCCCATCCGTGGGGCAGGGGGAGGTGGTGGTGCTTGCTGACAAAAACAACAGCTCTGTTTTTATTCCAGATGTGTGTCCATCCTGCTACCCTTGACACTGTGCTGTTCAGGTTATTTACTGCACAAAATTGCTCCCAAGATTTGGGCTTCACCTCCCTGTTGATTATTGCTGGGCTCCCCAGAAACACCAGGCTGCTGGCAGCACTCTGTGTTGTTGTTAAGAGAAAGAGCCACATCATTTATTTTGGAAGAACAAAGCATTGTCGCAGAGACTTTTAATTTATTTATTTATTGGGGTTTTTTTTTTTTTTTTTTTTTGGCCACAATAGCTGCCCAGAAAGCTGTCAGAAGAAACCTTTTGTCTCCCAAGTTAATCTGGGGAAATGATGAAGTGGGTGAACTTGCTGCTGATAAATAGGTGAGCATCTGCCTCTCTCTGCAGCTGAGAAATCCTTCCCAGCACCATGTGCAGCCCAGGGGCAGCGTGCTGAGCCTGATTAACACCATCCCAGTGCTGCAGGTGCCTCACACTGGGATTAATCAGGCACACACAGGCTGAACTCCTGGTGTACACTGGAGAGGGCATTAGCTGACATCAGCTGTGATGCTCTCTGTTGGGTCCCTGCCTCCTAATAGAGCCTCTTCTCTTCTTAGCAGCCCAGCTATTAGCAATCAGAAGATGCAGTAATTGTTTAGGGTCCAATCAGAAGGAAATTTCATTAGCTGCATAGATGCAGCCCGTACTTTTAACGGAGGCCAGGAGGGGAACAAAAAAAAAATAAAAATAAAAAAAATCCCCAGGTTTATTTAAGGAATATCTAAATGTTCCTCAGACACCTCTCTGAGTGGCCTTTCTAACAATGCTCTGTGATTCACAGACATTAAGGTCATTAATTCCTTTCCAAAAAGGCTTCCCATAAATAGATACAGCAGGAGCTTTGCGTCATTAATTAAAGTATTTTCCTGAGAAGCTGCAAGAGGAGCCTTTGGGCTCCTGGTTGCTTCTGCAGAGGAGCAGGGGAGAGGAAAAGAAGGGTTTGAGGTGATGAATGCCTCCCCAGGGGCATGGCCAGGGGGTAAAGCCAGGAGCTGTGTGCCAGTGAGAGGAGATGCAGCCAGAAGACCTCGTGTCCCGTAGCTCCCAGGGCTTTGGGTGCAGAGCCTGCAGTTGAGGGCCTCTGTGCCTCAGTTTCCCTCATTTCTAAAACAGAACCAAATATGATTTTCTGCTTTCAGAAATTTTGCTGATACCCCTAAGAGAAGATGCCTTAAGGGGATATACTTATATCTGAGGGATTTTGTCTCTTTTTTTTTTTTTTTTTTTGTAGAGTATTTGGAAGCATTTCCATCTCCTACAAAATCTGGCTCTCTAAAGCTAGGCAAGAGGACCCTCTAACAAGTCAGACTCTTCTGCTCTGCCACATCTCTTATTTTTCTACGCATTAAAATAAGATTTTTCTGCGTTTCAACAGTCTATTCCTGCTCCTTGAGCAAGAAACAGGACTTCAGCCATCCTTTTGAATTTATTAGTTTCGTTTAGCTCCCCTGCTCTTCTTAAGGGCTGGCAGGATCACAGAGGCAATTTTAACCTCTCCTTCCTTGTTCCAGCCTGGCATTGACAGGTGCCATTCCCAAACTTTCCCTTTTTTTTTTCTTCTCAGACCCACCCAGCAGCTCCATCAACCTGCTCTTGTTGCAGTTGTAAGTGAGAGGTCCACAATTTTATTTGCCCTGTGCCCAGAAGCTGCAGCTGGATCCCCTTTTCCACGTGGAGATGCTCAGTGTGGTGTGAGACCCCTCACAGAAGCTCCTGCTCCTTTCTCCAGCTGCTTCAAAGCTGCACAGCAGAACACTGCTGGGCAGGGAGCAGCCCAGATTTGGGAAGATTTCTTGCCCTTTACCATTCTGACTGCTTGTCACTGCTAGGCTCATTAGTAGAATTTTGCAAGCTTTTTTTTAAAGTACATCAAGGCACTTTATGAGGAGATATGTCATTTTGGATCCTTAAGCTTTTTATTACCTATAAGCTGCTTCACACCAGTACCTTAAAGGAGTTTAAATCATGAAAATTTAACAAGAGAAGAAAGCAAGCCAATTTGAATTATTAGAATTGCTTTTGCCTTTTGGTTTGCTATTCACAGACCATTTGGAGGCCCCAGCATGTGAAGTCATGCTCAGACTGATTTCAGGCCTGGAATTCAGCACAACTAACCAACTAGACTGTCTGGAGGCATCCAGACCTTGGGAGTGGGCTGTGTTTCCAAAAATGGTTTAAATAGTAACAAATTAAGTATAGCAAGGCAAATTCTCTGTGCAGAACAGCTCATTTGAAAGCAAAGCCAATTTACAGGAAACAAAAATATGCTCATTGTGTTCTCTAATTCATGCTTTCATCCTTCACTCTCCCCAGACTTAGACTAATTATTCTCTCCAACAAGTTGTCAAAACCCTTCCCATTTCCTGTAGCAATTACTGCTGTGTGCTTTAACACCTATTACTCTTGTGTATTTTAATAACTCTCTCTTCTGAGAAAATTGGAGGCCCCAGGCTACTTGTGCCCTGACACTTTGCAAGTTCCACATGGAAAAAGGTTCTCCTAACTCAGAGTCAAGTCCCAACAGCAAAGTTTGGAATTGCATGAGCATGTCCCTCAATTTGTGTGGCAAAGCAATTGTAAATACCTGCTGGGAAATGAATTTAACTCCCCTCTGATGGCAGAGAGAAGCCAGCTGGGGAAAGGCCTCTGGTCCCACTGTGATTTCATGTCTGTGCATGTGTCACTAACAATGTCCATCAGCAACTCTGCTCCTCAAGTGTTGGAGCTCTGGAGGCTGGAAATTTCAGGCTTTCAGTTCTAAAAGGCACTGACCCTCAAGCAAGCACTGAATTTGACTTGAGGCCATGGAACACGCTCCTGAGATGGCACTGGGGCTGTGGGTGTGGAGTTTGAATAGTATTGTGTGATCTCACAGGGTGAAAAACTCAGATTTGAGATATTAGTACATAGTAATGGCATTCTGCTCATTTAACAGTCATGGCCACAAAGAAAAGTGGAAATACTTACAGGTAATCAAACTCACTCTTTGAAAACAGCTGCACAAAGCCCTGTTTGAACCATTTCTCTCAAAGTATTTTGCCTTCCATGGAAACAATAATTTTGCCTCAGATGACAATGGCTTCTACCAGAAGATTGCATTTGGAGAGAGGCACCAGCCAGGGCCCTACAGGGGCACTGAGACCAGGGTGGAAAAGTGTTGGGTTTCACCCCCCAGAACAGAGGAGACTCCAGTGGGCACAAGCCCCAAGAAGAGGGCCCAGAGAGACATCAGAAGTGCCACCAGTTTTGGGGAAAGCTCAGAGGCCTGAGACCTCTGGGTTGGGTGGGACGTGAGCAGAGACAACACGGAGCAGCCTTGGACACCCAGCTGGGAGGGCTCCAGAAATTCCCAGCATCAATCTCAGCTCAGCCAAGGTGTCCCTGTTCCCACAGAAACATGGTAGCAAAGTTTGCAAGTCTGTGCCATTCCCAGCCTCCAGCAGGCTGGTGAACACTCAGCACCTCTGAGGGAAATGAACCCTGACCTGCACCAAACCATTTCAGTGATGGCAATGCCCTCCCGGGCTCCCCACACAGATTCATCTCTCCATCTTCCCCAAGTAAAAAACTTTTCTCATCACCCCATTTCTCCTGAGTTAACAATGACACTCAGTGGTCAGGAGGATTCCCTGCAGTCTACACACATGCTCCAGCATCCAACAGTTAATGTTCATTATATATTGCCCACAGCAAGTGTCTTCTGTGAGCTTCAGGATCCTAAGACAGGGTCCAAGTGATAGAGAAAGATGATGGAAGGAAAAGCTTAAGGGAAAGGTGGAACCAAACCATAATCTCTTTTCCAATTTGGGCAGTGACCTGGGAAAAATTTTCCATCAATCCACATCCAGGCTATAAAAGAAAAGCAGAGCAGAGGAGGCAAAGGCAGCTCTAGACCAAATGATTAAACAGAGGACATGTAGTCAGAGCGAGTCCCACTGCCACCAGAGAGATCCAAGCCACAAGTGAAGTCAGTCACTCAAAATGTGAAACTTCTGCTTTGTCCTCCTCTTCCACCCCCAAAGGATGGATGAAAAGCAATTGCACAGCTCCAAGCCCTGCCTCTGGAGCTTGGTTTTCTGTTGCTTTCTTGTCACAAAAGGATTTCTACCTGTGCTCCACACCCAGTCAGTCACAGTGTGATGTAAAACCAGAGGAGGATTAAAAGAAAATTCTGTTGTTTGTGGGCAAATATGTGGTGAATAATTCAAGTGCATTTCCAAACAGCATTTAATCAGCAGTTTGAAGGATTCCTCCACGTCTCCAGCAGTACAAATCACACTGGGATGATGCCTTGCAGTTTTGACCTAGACACAAGACAGCATTGCAATGAATTAAGAGTTTGATTTACAACGTTCCTGTGCTGAAAGAAAAAACAAGCAATTAAATCTCACACTTCAGCACTGTAAATTATGTATATCCCAGATTCTGTTTCTCAAAATAATTCTCCACCTCCCTAAAGTGCTGTGATAATTATTTTTCAGGAAACAGTTTGACACCTCTTTTTTTTATTTTCAATATATGTGGGCTATATCTTAGGCAAATGCACAAAAAGCAGGAATTATTCTTTTAAATTGTTTTGCAATGTAAAGCACACACAATTTCAAGTGCATTCACATACTGACAGAATATTAAACCAGGTATTTTACTCCTTCTAACAATAATAATTCTGCTCCTTCAGGATTGCTCATTCCCCTTTGGATGAGAACAGTAACACACCAGAAAGAAAAAAGGGGTTTCCACCCTATTTATTGGCAAAGAGAATTCATTACACTCTTACCCAGGGTTCTGGTTTTCCTCTTACCATTGTGGCAGAACTGTGCTCTCCATCAATCCAGTGAGACCATCACTAAGATATGCTTTGTTATTAAACATAATTTCAGCTGCCAAGTCGAGCATTAAAAAGACAGGCAATGCAAGGATTCATATTTGGCACCCAGCATGTTTACATGCACTAGGATATTAACTTTATAATAAGGTCTGTTCCCTAGTTCTCAATATTTTACACTCAGAGCTGCACCCACTGAGCACAGATTAGGCTCCCTAAAGGCACCCCTGGCCCTGCCCACACCTCTCCAGTGCCCACAGATGTGTTCACAGCTGCAGGGAGTATTTGGGGATGCCCAGCACTGCAGGAACATCAGCTAACAGACACCAGAATATCAAACACAGAGAGGATTTCAAATAAGGGACTGAAAGCCATTTGAGCAAGCCATCATTTAGGCAACTTTCCCAGCACCAGCTCACCAGTCTGCATCATTTGAGAAATAATTTGGAGGGGAACTTGGGCTGGCACAGGGGTCCCTGTGATGAAGCAGCCTCAGGTGACCAGGCAGGGACAGCCCCTGTGCCATCTGGCCCACGGTGAGAGCTACAGGACACTCAAACACACTTAAGGACAGAAGTTTTGGAGCATTCAAGGTTGAGGCTGAAGAGGTCTCATGTGGGTTGCACATACCCAGAATAAAGGAGCACAGTCCAGCACTGATGAGCAAAATGCACTGGGCCTTTCTAGTGCCAAAATGGCATTTCATAATTAGCTCCATCTCTTTAAGATGAATAGCAGAGAAGAAAATAACATCCTTAAGCCATGCCCTTCTTCCTTGTTTGCCATTCCAGTGATGGAAGGGTAAATTAAAATGCTCCAGCATAAAGAAGCATGAGAGAAACTGAAGATTCTACATCCCATAAAACTTGAAACAGATTCACTTAAAAAAAAAAAAAAGAAGAAAAAAAGAAGAAATTCTGATTATTAAACTGATATTTAAATTCAGAAGGACTCCAGCTGCCAAAAAAAGAGAGCTCAGTCTTGCAAAGCCCTGACACATTAACATAAATCCCTGCCAGATGAATCAGCTTGGAAAGCCAGCAGAGTGACCCAAAATGTGACTTTTGCCCAGAGAACTCGGCTCCCCTTGTAAGGGTCCTGCAGGATTGACACCAGTCAGGAATTCAGCTTAGGAAGGAGCTCAGCTTATGGCAAAGATTCAGGGTTGGAGTGTGCTGCACATGAGCCCCCTGCCCCAGAGACACACCACACACCAGCCAGGAGAGTCACTTCACATCCAGTGCTTGCCCTGAATCTCACACCAGGACCATCCTAAGCAGGTAATTACAGGCCAACTCACTGTTTTTTCCTTTCCCCATCCTCCAGCCTGCTACACAGCAGTGAGCACACTCTGCCTTCATTCAAACCCTCAATAAGCACACAGTTAACCAAGAAGTCCATTTGGTAAATAATAGCTGTTGTTAATATTAATGGCAACTCCATTTGCATGTTGCTGGGGGAATTATTTACTTCCTAAGGCCTGGAGGGGCTGTTGGAAAGCAAGTGAAGGTCAGACAGAGATTAAACTTGCTCCCAGCCTTGCTTGGCTAACCCAAGCAATGCCTGGCTCCAGTGCAGGTATTCCACAATGAACCTACACCTCAGCCAGGTGGTTACAACCAAAAAAACTTTCAGAACAGGAGAAGCAGAAATTCTCCTAAATGTCCTTTTCTCTTCCCCCACCAGCCCTGATGCATGGCAGAGCTTTTATCCAAAGGCCAGGCACTCCATGGAGTCATAAACCAGGAGGTGGGGGGGAAGTTCTCTCCTTTCCAGCAGCATCTTTCACAGGTCATGTTCCTGCCCTGAAAAATACATCCATTTAATCCTCTCCCTGCTGAATTCTTTTCAGAAACTGGACCTTGGGGTTTTTCGCATCTGAATGAAAATAAAGGAGAAGTGAGAAAATAGAGACCATCAGAATAGGATCCCCAGGTGCTGCAGAGGTAAGAAAGGCAAATTGTGTAGCAGGGTAATGAAAAGAATTCATTCCTGGCTTTTTAACAGCAGAAAGCGAAGCGTTTCACAACGGTGATAAACATTATAATCTGTTTACAGCAGAGAGGCTGAGGCACAGCAAAGAATTTGCTCAAAACCCCACAAACAAAGTAGCAGCATCAAGAATTGGCACCAACCTTCCAGCAGCAGTTTCAGTGCTCCACACCCAGCCCTGCATCACCCAAGGACATCAAAGAGCTGAAAGGTGACTGGGGAAATTGAAACGCAGGCAGTGAAGAGGCACAAAAGGGAGATTTCTATTGTTCAGTTACCCTGTATGACTTTCACTTCTGCAGCATTTAAATAACTGCAGAACTCACGTCTTCATCAGGCTTATTCAGGGAGGAATCAAATCCCAGAAGTGGCTTTTTTTCCTGCCCTCATTTTCACCTGAGCACTGACACTGATGCAGACACTGAGACTGCAAGTGCTGGAGCTTCCCTGGCAGAGTTTGGTGCCAAAGCTCTGTGGTTTTTCTCTCTGCACTGATTAAACCAAGACAAGGCCTACACCTCTGAGAGTCACTGTTATTGAGACAGAGAACTGGGCAAGTGTTTCTCCAAACTTTAACTCTTAGATGCAACAGGTGTCTTTTTCATGTGAGGTTTCATTCCTATAGAAGGAAAAAAATATCTATTTTTTTCTGCTTTCCATCAGCCAAGGTCACTTTTTGAAATAAAGCCTTGAAAAACAGACACTTTTCAGCTAAACCTTATTTCAGCCCAAGAGCACCCTGCTCTCAGTTTGCTGAGAAGTTAGAAGGGTTCAGGGATGTAGATTGCTTTTAAAAATAAAACCATCAGCAGCCCAAATTCAGGTGAGTCTGTGCAAGGTTGTGGAAGGAAAGAGGGACGAAGATGGGCTGGAGGTGGCCCTGGCTGCAGGGGAGGACATCAGCTGCCTGAGGCCAGAGGACATCCTCATCTGCAGAGAAACTCCACCAACTCCTTCTCCATAGTCAACAATCTGCCCTTCAGTCTCTCAGTGCAGCAGCAGAGGCATTTAAACAAAATAAAAATAAAAAAAAAAATCCATACACAAGGCCCTCTAACAATTCAAATCTCTTTGTTTTGTCGTGCAAACACCGAGTTCTGTGGAGCACTGCAGGATTCCTCATCCCCGTGGTGCCAGCCACCCTGGGGCAGGGCGGGGGTGTCCTGCCAGCCAGTGTCACCAGGGGTCAGGGACAATGCCACCCTCACAAACCCTCCTCTCCTGGCCACCACTGAGCTTCAGCTGCTCCAACCAACACCAGCAGCACAGAGCCTGCCACAGCATGTGATCTGGCTCGATACAAAGATGATTTCAAGACATTTCTGAACTGTCCAAGGCTGCTTTCATGCCTAGGAACACAGAGCAAGCTCCAGAAAGAATCACTTTCTTTTTTTCCTTGGGATCTGTTGATGAGGCTGCTTAAGCCCACTGAAGGAAAAAGCTGTTCACACACATGGCTGCAGCTGTAGAACTGCCTGGGTGATTATTTCACTGGGGCAGGGAGGCCATCTGGATGCTGTTTGCTGGTGATGTGGTCCAAGCTGACCCAAATTTGGCAGCACAGCCAGCTGCCACAAACCTTTCCCCAGCTTCCTTCTCCCCAGCTTCCTTCCTCGAGCCACTGGCAGCATCCCCACAATTTAGCCAAGGCCAGATCTGTGCTGAGCATCCTTGGACACCCTTTCCCTATCACACCAGCTTTATACCTTTTTTTTTTTTTAATTTTTTTTTTTTTTTTTTTTTTTTACAATTTGCAGAAAAAATCCTTAGTGGAATTGCAGGAACTCGAGGTTACAAATATAATTTGAGTTAAACCCCAGTGTGGAGCTCACCTGGATGCAGCTTTATGGCCAAAACAGCAACTTTTGCCGTGGAGCAACCACTGAGACCAGAAAGACTTAAATGCAGCTAAGCTTCCTCACTCCTCCAAACCTGTAAATAAATGACAGATTTTCTAGGCTGAGGCATCTCTTGTTATCAGCCTGGGGGGATTTTATATCCATGAGTTAAGCCATAAGAAGACATGCTTATGTAACACAAGAGTTTACAGAGCACCAAAGAGCTCCAGGCACTGCTTTAATGCCTCATAAACTTCCAGGCTTTGGGACATCAGTATTTACACTCCCCCCTTTGTTACCTCCAAGATTTCCTGGGATTTCAGCATAACACCACTGCATTTTATTTTTTTAAAAAAAATCAGAATCTAATTTCCTGCCCATGTTGGCATGTGACTTCATCGCCACGTCCAAATTAAAAAGGAACCAAGTGTCATGCTCCTGTTCACTGCCTTTGTCATCTCTGTGAGGCTTCTTTTGTTAAATAAGGGCTGAAAACAACAGCAAGGCAGCACCTGCCACAGGGCAAACCATGGGATGTGCCCTCACCAGCCTGTGATGTCCTCTCACTTCATGGGTTCAGACAAGCAGAAAGCACAAGGCAGAGCTGGTGCAGCACCTCGGGCAGGCAGAACCTGCAGCTCCTCCTGGGCAAACTGCTGCTGGCTGCTGGCTCCCAGGGCGTCTCCCAAAGCATCTGACAAAGTCTCCTTGTTCTTAGGACGGGCTGAATTTGGAAGCAGCGTGCTTTCCAATGATGTTCTGGTTATGAAACGCACCCTGGTGAAACTGAATTATGTAATAAGGGCTTCTGAAGCTGCATAACTGGCCAAGAGACACAGTTGGATTGAACCTTTTTGGGTATTTGGTCTCTGCAATGGCTCAGTCTTTGACCTCCCTCCAGCCACTTTCCTCTCTCCATCCCACAGCTCTCATGCTTTAGAGAGATAACACCAAATAAAACAGAGACCTGGAGCCTTTGTCCTGACCATGATCCAGCCAGGGATGAGCAAGGGGCACCTGCTCTGCCTCACACATCCCCCTGTCCTCTCCAGCTCCAACAGTGTCCCCTGGCACCAAGCCCAGCCCAGCTCTGGGGTTGCAAACCCACATCAGTCATCTGGGGAAGGATCTCCAAGGGCTGAATGCCATGGTGAGAAATGATCTGGTGTTTATCCAAAACAAATCAGTCTCGCTCAAGCCCGGACACCTCACCCTTGAATTCCCTCCAGGCAAGATCAGCAGCAGATAAAACCCTGTCAGGCTTTATAAATGTCACAGAACAGGACCAAAACTGCTTCTGCCTTCTCTGATTAGAAGGGAGGGGAGGCTGCTGTGCTCATCTGCCTTGGCCTCCCGTGTTACACAAGCCCAGGGAGCTCACCAGGATTTCCAGCAGGTGGAAACTGTCAAGAATCAACCCTTTGTGACTCCAAAAAGCACATTTTTCCAAGCTGCTTTCCTTTGGAAAAGATTGTTTTATTCATACCAGTTCAGCATTCTTTTTGTATCCCCCCAGAGAGCTTCGAAATCCAGCATTTAATGCTGATGGGAGAGAGGAGAAAGAGTCAGGGTTTTTAATCAAGTCTTGGCTAAAGAGCACAAAAAATGAGCTGTGGCTTTGGGATATTCCCTGCAGCTGGGGGTTAGAGGGTTGTAATTGGTGTGGTACAGCTGATAAGAAGCTGTACAAGTCTGGGAAAGCAGAAATAGATCAGGAACAAGTCAGGGTGGCTCTCCATGGTGAGATGGGATAATCCACGGCCAGGCACTGGAGAAGAACCCAGGAAGGAAAAGAACAAACAAGAAAACAAAACAAGCAAACAAAAAATACCCCAAACCCCAATCAGGTTCTTCTCCTTAGTGCTGAGCAGAGAGGAGTGGGCAGGAACTGATGCCCAGGAAGCTGCACCAGGACATGAGGCAGAACTTCTTTCCCTGTGCAGTGAGCAAGGCCTGAACAGATTGTCCAGGAGGGCGTGGGGAGGTGGAACCAGATGACCTCAGTGGTCCCTTCCAACCTTACCCATCCTGTGAAATCCTTTTTGCTGCTCTTCAGGTTTTCTCTGCTGACCTGCAACCCCTCTCCAGGGTTTCTCTTGCTGGCACTGGCACCAAACTAATAGGAGTGGGATGGATTAAGGTTCCACTTCCCCAGAAACTTTAGATTAAAGCCCTCTTGTTACATTAAAAAAAAAGTATGTGTGTGTTTTTAAATGAAAACCACAATGAATTTGTGCAGGGTATTTTTTTTTTTTTAGAGTCAGAAACCAACCAAAATTACCTTTCTTATAAATGAACATGACTCATCCAGGAGTCTTTGTTGAAGTGGCGGATTTCTTTCCAGTAATTTAATAGCTGAAAGAGTTTATCATGAAAACAACAAGCCACCATCATTAATATTCACACAGAGAAACCAGAGAGGTTTTTACAAAAACCTACTTGCATTTGACATTTCTGCCGGCTCCAAACAGTGAGCACGCATTCCATGGGACTGTTTGTTCCTGGAAAATGCAGCCCCAGCTCAACTCCATAGATCAGCTTGTCTAGAACAAACATTTTGTACTTACAAACAGCCTCTTAATTGACTAAATGAAGAAAGCAGAACATTTGCTCCACATAACTAATGGAGACGTATTTCCTTTGCCTCCAGCCATGTTTGGTGCCTGGAGAGGCTACCTAGAACAGGGGCTGGGCAGTGTTAAAGAATGAAGTAGGGTTTTATTAAAAGGCCTTCAAAGGATGCAGGACAAGAGCCTGGCCAAGGCTCTACCCAAGATGGACAGTGAGTCATGAGTTTTCACACTTTTAAAAGTTTTGGTCCATTTCCATATTGGGTTTCATTGTCCAGTTACAGCTTCAGGTTTTGCAGTCCCACCCTCCCAGTTTGCTCTCCTCAGTTTTTGCTGTTTGCAGTTTTTGGGCCTGAAGCTGCAGTGGTGTCCTTGGTTCTGGGGCTGGAAAAGGATTGTTTTGTCCAAGCTGTGAGGAGGAGAACTTGCTAACACTTTATATGAAGTTCAGAGTTGCATACCAATGCAGTACAGAACCTGGAAAATATGAAAGCTGAAGCTTAAGGCATCTCACTGCCAAGTGTCTGCATTAGGATAAGGAAAACCACTTGAGCATATCAATAAACCCCACATGCCAGAACTCGTGGTTACAGTTCTCATGCCTGGATCTCTCTGCAGGTCCCAATGAAAACTGACATTTTTTTCTGGTGTGAGGAGCAGAATCCATGCCCAGATGGACACATGCTGGGAATGAGAACTCTGTCACCTGGCTGGTGGGGCTCCCCAAACTGAGGGATGATTCAATGCATATCTTTGACTTCCTGCATATTCCTTAACCCCTTAACGTTGTTGTCATTCAAACCACAGCATGAAGCTTATTTCTGTATTAATGCTCCAAATCTCTTTAATGCCCTAGGCGAGTCTATGAAAATTTTCTTTAATTCAGATTTTTTCAGAGACTGTGAATGAGTTTCCAACGATGAGGGAGAAATAATTTCTTTTCTCACAGTACCAGAATCCATAAGTAGCTCGTATTTACTCACATCTCCCAGCAGAACCCAAGGATGTTTGAATTAGGTTTTTTGAGGAATTAACAGAAGACACAAAGCATCATCATTGAGCAGCAAAATTTAATTAAAGTTCAACAGCCTGGAAATTAATTTTAGATTTCCCACACAAGCATGTTCATTCCCAACGATGCCATACTCAGGCCTGACCTGGCTTCTTTACACCAAAACAGCCAAGGGTGGAAACATTTACATTCTGCACTTTAAAAGTGGAAATCAGTGCTGAAGGGAAGTCCCAGGCAGTCAGGAACAGGAACCAAACTGTCCTGCTCCAAACAGGGTCTGACAATGGGGGACACCTCATCCTGCAGGATAATCACACAGCTGAGCTCCGTAGTAACAACTCATGTGACTGAGAGGTCCCCCAATTTTAGTTTAAAAGTATTCACTGCAAAAAAGAAAGAGCTTTTCCACGGTCCAAGTTACATGATTGCTTTGTTTTCAAACAAAGAACTACATCAAAACTGAGCTGGGTGGGTGTCTGTCCCTTGCCTGGCATTTCCAACAGACTCTGTGAGGCTCCATCAGACTGGGACTGCTTAGGAAGAGCTTCCCAGCAGAGCCAGGCAGGTTTGCTCCATCCTCACCTGCCTCTCCCTGACCTATGCAGGACATCAGATGAGACAGGAAAAGATTCCCAGAGCTCCCCAGGGCAGCGCTGCCCAGAGGAGCCAAACCAGCCCCAGTGAGGGAAGCGTCCTTGGGACACCCTCTGGCAGAGCAGCTGGAGATGGTTGAACAGATCCAGGCAGGGACCAGGCTGTGTAGGACCTTTCCTCTCCTTCCTGACACCTTGCACCTTGTTTTTGTCCCTGTGATGCCTTGGGAGGGCTGAGCTGGAGCAGAGGCTGGGCAGAGCTAAGAGAATAAAGTAGATATTTATTAAAAGGCCTTTAGGGTGCACCTTGGGCAGGACAAGAGCCTGGTCAGGGCTGCACCCAAGGGGGACCCAAAATGGGCCCAAAATGGACAAAGGGTCACCAGGTCTGACACTTGGATCAGTTTGGGTCCATTTGCACCTTGGGGTTGAATTGTCCAATCCCAGCTGCAGGTTCTGCAGTCCCATCCTTCTTGTTCCTCCCTCCAGCCACCCTTGTTTGTGCTTTGGGGCTGAACACTTGTCCCAGCTGTGCTTGGTGTGCAGCAGGAACAGGATTTGTTTGGTGTCCCTGCTGTGTGCAGAGCTGAGTGACCCTGAATGTGAGGCTGGGAGCTGCACCCCTGGGCAGGACAGAACCTGAAAAACATGAAATATAAAGCTTTAAGCATCATACAAGTGCCACACCCCCAGTTCCCAGAATAATTATGTCAGACTGACACAGAACCCTCTTCTTCTGGGCACTTTCACTTTTTTATACACATGTATGAAGCACTCTCCAACCACTTTCTCCCCCTCTCTGCCGTGTCAAATGTTCCCATAAATTTATTAATCCATTCAAAGTACATCCTCCAAGAGCCTATCCCTGTGTTTATGTTGAAGCACCAGAGCTGCCAAACCCACAGAGCACCACAGTGTCCAAACCAGCAGTTATTTTGGCAGTGTGTAGAGCCCCATGTGATGCATCCATCACCACAGCAAAAGCTCCAGCAGCTTTTTTTTCTGATCTCTTTGGAGGGCAACAGGAGGTGTTTTTCTTAAGTGCAAAGCATTTAATAATTGCAGCAGCCGCTAAACTCATTAAGCCAGCCCAGACAATGATCACATCATTACCATAATTCCATTTAAAGCACTTGCCTCTTTGCAGAGGACCCACACAACACAGTCATTACAACATTTTTTCTGGCAGTTGGCATCCTTGTTTGTTGAGGGAGTGAGAAGGGAATTGAAATGTCCTCATTTTTTTTTCTTTGATTAAGAGCTCAATTAGCAAATAAAAGATGTATTGATGTCACCACAATATTCCAATTTCCCCATTTTTCCACTGAAGGCCACGGAAACATCACTGGACTTCAAAAGATGAGCAAATGGAGCTCCTTGCTTGTGAGCCAGCACCAGTATGAACTTCACTAATCACTTCTGTCCTGCTTAGAATAAAATCCTCATTTCTTATCCCCAGAAGATGTTTTGCAAAGGCAAAAAGAGAACACTCAGATGGTTTTCATAGAATGCAAAAGCTGCACCTGGGAGCTCCTTGCCACATCTGAGAAGCCTGCAGGTCTTTAGGAAGGCACAATGTCCCCAAAGGAGCAGCATGGAGAGAAAATGTCTTGTGAAAATCCCATTAGAGAGCCCTGAGCTGAAGGGGCAGGAGGCCACCCCCCATTGCTGCTGCCCACCCAGCACCTGCAGGGAGGAAATTGCTGTGCAGGTGATGGGAGACACATCTTCTGTGACAGCCTGAGAGCAGGGTAAAGCCACCAAGATGTTAAAATGCCCCTCAGAGAACAGGCTGCTGGTCAGATACCCAGCATCAGCTGGGAATGAACCTCACATTCACTCCTGAGCTAAAAAAAAAAAAAAAGACACTAAGTAGTTCTTTTTCCAGGAAGAACTGTGTGCTCTCACATTTCAGAGCTGCCAGGTGAAGGATAGAGATGGATAATTCTGTGTCAGTGGGAAAAGTGGATTTCCACAAAAGCCTGCCTTGCCCAGCCAGCCACTGTTCCCTGCAATTCATCGAGTGAAAGCACAAGGCAGAAGGTTTGAAACAAAGAAAGTGGAGGTGTTTTCTACCCACACTTGTGGAATTAAACTATGGAAGGGTCTGCCCTGGTGTGAGGAGGCCAAAAGCCACTGGGGGGCCAACACTGCCTGAGCCCACATCTGATGGTCCCTGTTTGAGGTGATTTTTTTACTCAGCTTGCCACGATTTCCTCAAGATCCTACAGCAGCAAATCCAGAAAAAAAAAACCACACCATGAACTTTATGAATAAAAGGTCTACCAACTTTCAATCTTCTTGATTGATTTCACACTAGTGATTTTTTTTCTTTCCTCTCATACAAGAGTCAGAGCAAGAATTGAAGGCTCCAGGAAGAGATAGCACAGCTCAAATCAGCTCTCATCAGTGACAGAGGGAAAGCTGATGCTGTCCTGTGAATCTCTGTGGTGCAGATCCTTAGAGCTGTAGGCAAGCACATGGGCAAATGGTTTGGAGTGACACCAGGTGATACTTTAAGCTTTATCTTCCATGTATTTCAGGTTCTGTGCTGCCCAGGGCTGCAGCTCTGAGCTCACACTCAGGGTCACTCAGCTCTGCACAGAGCAGGGACACAAAACAAATCCTGGTCCTGCTGCACACCCAGCACAGCTGGGACAAGTGTTCAGCCCCAAAGCACAAACAAGGGTGGCTGGAGGGAGGAACAAGAAGGATGGGACTGCAGAACCTGCAGCTGGGATTGGACAATTCAACCCCAATGTGTAAATGGACCCAAACTGATCCAAGTGTCAGACCTGGTGACCCTTTGTCCATTTTGGGACCATTTTGGGTTCCCCTTGGGTGCAGCCCTGGCCAGGCTCTTGTCCTGCCCAAGATGTGTCCTTAAAGGCCTTTCAATAAATCTCTGCTTTATTCTCTGAGCTCTGCCCAGCCTCTGTCCCAGCTCAGCCTTCCCAAGGCATCACAGGAGCTAGAGCAAGTCTTCATCACGTGCACATGGCCACATTTCTGATTTCAAATTCAGGAGCAGGCTGACACAGGAGATCCAAAATATGGCCTGGGAAGAAATGCAATTACTGTGCTGTGCAAGCACTGGGAGCAGCATGAGTGAAGGGCTAAGGAGGAAATGCAGTGTCCTAAATTCAAGAGAGAGCAAAAAATTTTAAAATTACCTACGCTGTTAGAGGAAACAAGTATTTCAAATATTGTCAAAAGTTATAAATCACAGAATCACAGAATGGTTTGGGTTGGAAGGGACACTTTTCACTCGACCAGGTTGTTCCAAGCCCCATCCAACCTGAACTTGAGCCCTTCCAGGGATGGGGTTTTTCTTCTGCACTGCACCTGGGTCAGGGTTCTCCTTCCCCCACACCAGAGAATCCAGAGGTGAATGAGTCCCCACCTTTTGTGCCTTCTGCTGCAGCAAACTCCTCCTGAAGTTTTCCCACAGCTGGGGACAATTCATAACACCTCCACTGAAATCCTGGACTCACACCTTTTCCCCTTCCACAGATCCTATAATTGGGTTTTCCTCAACTGCTGTTTATATTTACAAACCCTGAATTTCTGAAATCTTTGCTTGCTTTAGCTGAATTTGGTCAAGGCACTCAAAATTAACCAGGAGAACTGTCAGAAAGGCTGATTTGTGCAGAGTGAATGACCATAAGGAGTTAATTTTCTTATGAAAAAAAGACTAAAATGTACCATTTTCCCAGCCATTTGTGAGAACACCTTATTTCAGCGAGAGGAGATTCACAATGAATGGTCAGAACATTTTTGATTTTGTACATTCTGATGCTTTTCCTTCTGGGCTGCAAGCCTGGCTAGCTTCAGACAGAGAAAGTGAAAACTGTGGCAACAAGTCATCTGTCCTGGGTGTGCTGCTTCCTGTCTGTGCCAGCAGCTGGGAGCATCTGCTGCCAGAGGAAATTCTTTTATAATTTCTTATTTATTTATTTTAAATGGTTTGGGGTTTGTGTTTTTTTTTTATGAATCAGAATCTCTGAGCTCCTTCCAGAACACACAAATTTCTATTTTGCAACACTTCTCACTGGAAAGCCTTTCCCATCCCTCCAACTCCAGCTGTAAATTGAAGTTTGCATTTTAGTCCTAGTGGGACTGTCAGCAACAGTGAAACACAGGCTGCACTGGATCATCAGCAAATTAAAAGAACAAGAGCAACAAAAAAAAATAAATTGTTGATACCTCTCCATACGCTCTAGGAAGATATTTTTATACTAAAACATCAAAAGAACAAAAATGACACTGAAAGCAGCTCAGGCACCAGGGAAACGTGGGAGTTTGCTGCCTCATTATGATTAAATGAACATTTATACAGCTAACCATGGGGTGCATCAGTGTCAGCAGCAACAGGGGGAGTTAAGGGGAATCATGACTTGCTGCAAAAAAAAAAACCAAACTGAAAAAAAACCCAAACCAAAACACAAAAAAAAAACCCAAAAAAAACCCCAGAACACCAAAACAAAACAAAGCAAAAATCTCTAGACAGTGTTTTTTCTCACTTTTGGGCATTGATGAACAGAGACAAGCCGTGGCATATAAAAATTTCCTTCCCTTATTGATCCTGTCACTGTGATAAAAGCAAAAAGGCTAATCCAGGCAAGTCTGAAGTGTGAATTGAAAATAAACTAAATAAGATGGGCTTCCATCCACAAAAAAAAAAAAAATGCATTGTGCTTCTCAAAAAAAAAAAATTCCTAAGAACCTATAACCTTAATGGAGCACATTTCTCAGCAACTGCCACGCTCTTTTGCTGACAGGGAAAACCATAATCAGTGCTAATATTTAGCTCCTGAGACACAGCTTCAATTGTCATCACAGTTTGAGTCACCGGCACAGAGTATCAGCCTGTAGCTGGCAATTTTAATTTCCTGCTGGTGCAAACACATGGCCCTGCTCCAAGGCCACAACTTGTCTACCAACAATGTGAAGTGGCAGAAACTTACATTTCAATTAAAGAAATTGTTCAGATCCTCTGCTTTCAAGGGCAGTGTGATAACCCTTGAGCGAAGTTCTTTGTTTCCAAAGGTAAAATCCCAAAGGGTGATGTTACAAATTGCATTTTGTTGCTCTCTTTTTACAATACATGACAAGATAGGACATCTGGCTTGAGATCTACCTTCAGTTTTGGCAGAATCCTCGCGGGCTGCAACTACAAATGGGTTTGCAGGAAGCTTTTTGCAGCACCCAGCAGCTGGAGGTTTGCAGGCAGCCCCCCAGGAAAGCTTTCTGCTCTGCTGAAGCAGGTATTTCCCTAGGAGGCTTCCCTTGCTTTTACATTTCAGGATGGGAACGAGATGTGCCCAGAAGAGGCTCCGAGGTCGTGGTTTTGTGCATCACACAGCACCTGGCAGTGCTTCACTGTGGTGACAAAAACTGCACAGTGAGGCAGCAATAGCAAGGTGAAGACAGGCTCCAGTCTGGCCTTTGGTGACATGGCCCTGGAGAAAAAAACCTTGTTTTCTCAAAGTGTGGTTCTCTGCAAAATAAAGGATGTCACTGCAGAAGAAGAAGAAGAAGAAGAAGAAGAAGAAAGAAAGAAAGAAAGAAAGAAAGAAAGAAAGAAAGAAAGAAAGAAAGAAAGAAAGAAAGAAAGAAAGAAAGAAAGAAAGAAAGAAAGAAAGAAAGAAAGAAAGAAAGAAAGAAAGAAAGAAAGAAAGAAAGAAAGAAAGAAAGAAAGAAAGAAAGAAAGAAAGAAAGAAAGAAAGAAAGAAAGAAAGAAAGAAAGAAAGAAAGAAAGAAAGAAAGAAAAGAAGAAGAAGGAGAAGGAGAAGGAGAAGGAAAAGGAGAAGGAGAAGGAGAAGGAGAAGAAGAAGAAGAAGAAGAAGAAGAAGAAGAAGAAGAAGAAGAAGAAGAAGAAGAAGAAGAAGAAGAAGAAGAAGAATGCTCATGTATCACGAGGCAGCACATTGAGATGAGGCATTTCTCACACTGCCAGGAGCTCCTCTGTGCCTACACCTGCTTGCAAACATCATTCCAGCAACCCACAAAGTATAAAAAAAAATAAAAAAGCATCAGTTAATGTTCTTTGTAATGATCTGTACAAATCTGGAAAGATCTGGGAGACTGAGCTTTTTAATCAGAATACACTCTGGAGAGCCAGGAGCAAAGGAGGTAGGATAGGATTTACCCCTTCAAACACCAAGGAAATGAAGATGTTCTTCCCCTTTCTGCTGTCCCCTGGAGGTCTCTCCTTTAAGTGTTTGAGCAGTTAAAGAGGTAAATATTTTGTCCTCAAAGGAGGCTGAAGTGATATTTAATCAGTAAAAGACTTAACTGTAGATTGCTTCTACCGATTGATTTTCAAAAGTTAAAACCCATTTCACTGAAGACCTGTCTGCAGACTAATTAAACCACTTTCCTCCTCACTTAAGGCTGCCAGAGACCAGCAATTGTGCCTGAGGAGCCTTTTTAGCACAGGCAAAGCTTTTTTACCTATATGGAACAACGCAGTTATTCCATAATCAGCTGCACTCTGTTGGTTTACTCACCTGTTCTGCTGCTTGAAAATGCATGTCTTGGTTTAGAAATACAGGTGTCTGCTAAGGAAGGCAGGAGCCTGCCTTGGAATGGAGAATGGAAACACCCTCCCTCTGAGTTATTATAATTTTGAAATTGCTGAGGTTGTTGAAGGGAACTGCTTCCAGCAGACCAGTGAGGTCCCTTGCAAAGCACCAGCACACAAAACACCTCCACCAGCTGCTGCTGCTGTTCATCACCTCTGCTGGGCTCCAGAAAGTGCTGCCTCAGTCAGCCAGAGAGGGTGGTACAAGCAGCTGAATTGTGAAATAAACTGATAAAATCATGGACAAAGAGTCTCTGTGTTTTATTGTCTCCTCAAGTCGTGCCCATGAATCCCAAGGCTCTTTGCCCCCTATTTATCTACCAAAGTCTTACATACTCAGAATGTTTCTACATTTGCACAATCCCAGCACCTCCCACTCCCTGCTTTGTACAGAACGAGGCCAGAGTCCTTCACACCTGCACAATTCTTCACTCCAGTTGGGTCAGTGCTCCTTGGATTGGGTCAGTGGCCTTGAGAGATGAAGTCAGGGATGTCTCCCTGGCAGTGACCTTTCTTCTGGCAGGCTTTTGTGACCTCTTGGCACAATTCAGTCTCCCCTGCTTTGCTTCCAATCATTTCTGGGTCCAGGTGCTATCGTGGTTCCAACTGGTTTCCATTTGCTCTCTTGATGGTCCACCCATCTCATTTCCTTTTATATAAATATAAATATAAATAGAAATAGAAATAGAAATAGAAATATAGAAATATAAATATAAATAATATAAATAGAAATAGAAATAGAAATAGAAATAGAAATAGAAATAATATAAATATAAATATAAATAGAAATAGAAATAGAAATAGAAATAGAAATAGAAATAGAAATAGAAATAATATAAATATAAATATAAATATAGATATAAATATAAATATAAATATAAATATAAATATAAATATAAATATATTGTCTCTATAAATGCAACTAAGATAAGCTCGTAATAGCAAGCACTACATCACCTATGTTCTAGTAATTATTAATTCATCTTTGTTCTTCTAATTTGCATCGTAATCAATATAAATTATTTCCATCACTTGGCTAAAATCTTAGCTCTTTAAAATCTTGACTCCAAACAGCCTTTCCCTTTCAGCTCTGACACCTTTGTGGCATCTGCAGCCCAAGCTCAGCCCTCCCTCGTTCCTAGAGCAAGCCTGAAAGAAGAACAAGACAGATGTGCTCTTAGATACACCTTAACTAATCTTAAAATTCAACCCTGTGTGGCCAAAATTACTCCCAGTGAGAGAAAATCAGATGTATTCCCTTCATTTGCCAGCCAGGCAATCAGGCACAATTCCTGTGTGTACACAGCAAATCAATAGATGCAGTTGGGCACAACCACTGAGCTATGATCACTCTTTCCAAGGGAAAACAAAACCAATCTCTACGTGGTGATGATTCTGCCATTCACTCATCCCACCTGGCAGTGCTGTAACTCTTGATGCCTCTCCCAGAAATGACTACACTCACAAAAGTGTGTGCTGAAGGGAAAGGATATTGTATTTTTCCTCTTTTTTCTCAGGCTTGCTTTCTGGCTTACCCCTTCCAGGACCAAGTTTTAATGAATCCAAGAATTTCTGACAGTGCAAGAGCTCATTTTCTAATCTTGATCTCAGGTTCTTGATGATGGTTTCATTACAAGCTCTGTCCTCCTGGTCTTCTCAGCTTAGAAGGATTTGAACTGAGGTGTTTGAATGCACAGCTTCTGGAAGGGAGTGGAGGGGAGGAAAAGAAAACAAAATAAAGAGCTATCTGCTCTAACAATCTATTTCATTCAGAGATTCTTTGCAGCAGATAATGGATTTTGAGTATCAGTAACATTGCATAATCCAGCCACCCACCATCAGGCTGCTTAGCACAAATTTGGCTATAATTTCATCCCCTTGCCAAAGTGTTCCTGCAGCAGGCCCCTCAGTTGGCAGAGAGGCTGCTGCTATCCTGGCTGTAGAACACATTTCTGGGGAACACTTTGTTCCACTGTGTTGAATTTATTCTGGGCAAACCCTTCCTCCCTGCTCCAGAAAAAGCCTCCGACCCCAGAGCAGCCCCAGCCTTGTTCCTGGCCCATCCATCACCCAGCTCACAGCTCTACCTGGTGCCTTGGGAAGGCTGAGCTGGGACAGAGGCTGGGCAGAGCTCAGAGAATAAAGTAGATATTTATTAAAAGGCCTTTATGGTACACCTTGGGCAGGACAAGAGCCTGGCCAGGGCTGCACCCAAGGTGGACCCACAATGGTCACAAAATGGACAAAGGGTCACCAGGTCTGACACTTGGATCACTTTGGGTCCATTTGCACCTTGGGGTTGAATTGTCCAATCCCAGCTGCAGGTTCTGCAGTCCCATCCTTCTTGTTCCTCCCTCCAGCCACCCTTGTTTGTGCTTTGGGGCTGAACACTTGTCCCAGCTGTGCTTGGGGTGCAGCAGGAACAGGATTTGTTTTGTGTCCCTGCTCTGTGCAGAGCTGAGTGACCCTGAATGTGAGGCTGGGAGCTGCACCCCTGGGCAGCACAGAACCTGGAATACATGGAAGATAAAACTTTCACTCTGCCTTTTGTTGGGAGCCTTGAACAAACATCAGAGCCTTGCTGGTGGAACCAGCTCTCCTGAAATAACTCATCCCAATGGGCAGCATGGGGCACACTCAGCACAGGACTCCTGTCACATTTGGAGGCTGATCTCCAGCTCAGACTTGGGTTTCTTTACAGCTGGGACAGTTGAGTCTTTCTTCTGCCCTCAATACGAACTGCACATGATAAAAATCCCTACGAGTGAGGCTGCTGGACAGAATTAACAAAGAGTTTTCCCTCATTTTCTCCTTTCCCTCAGCCCCTCAGGCCTGCAGACCTGCTCTCCTCCTTATCATGGGTTCAGAGAATGGATTGGATTAGAAGGGATCTTAAAGCCCATCTTGTTCCCACCCCCTGCCATGGGCAGGGACACCTTCCACTGTCCCAGGATGATCCATGCCCCTTTCAGCCTGGCCTTGGACACTGCCAGGGATCCAGGGGCAGCCACAGCTTCTCTGGGCAACCTGTGTCAAGGAAGAATTTCTTCCTAATATCTGAAATTAGGAGTAGTTTTGCTTCTGGCCCAAGTTTTCATCATTTTCATTGAGACACATTGAGAAAAGCAGTGGGAGATGTTTTGAACCCAGATTTCTACCAAGGGCAGAATCAGGATTGTTTGGGGGTTTTTTTTAATGTTTGAGAAGTACCCATTAATTCCATTGATGCTCATTATTCCTTAAAGGTAGGAGATAAATCCTTAAATCCCTCAGTCCTAGGAGCAGGCTGCAATGCCCAGCACAAAAGCAGAGTTGAGTACCCTGCTCCCAGACCCAGAGCTCTTCTACGAGACCAAAACCTGCACTGAAATGAAAGAAACAGATGTGCACTGCCACAGAAAAATGGAATAACACAAGCTGTAACATCACCACTGCTTATAAGTAACTTTGGCTTAAAACCATTAACCTTTTTATAGCTGGCTTTGTGGCTGAGCACTTTCTATTCCACATAATGTTCTTCTGAATACAAAAGCACTCCTGAGTGAATTTAGCCTAATGAGAGAAGCCTGTGCTGACACTTAACATCATCCATTTATCTTTTGAAAAGAAACAGCATAATTACATTCCCCATACTCAGAAATATGCTTCAGCATTTTATTTTATTTTTTTTTTCCCTGCGCTGAATTCTACCCCAGGGCAGCTCAATTAGCTCTGACTTTGGTGTTTTAGACTGGGCTTTGCTGATCTTTGGGGGCTGGTTTGATATCCACTGCACTCCTGGGACAGGAATTAGCTCAGGGATAAGGTCAGCTGGGTTCACAAACCAGCAAGGGACTGGAAGGGCAAAGGCTCCACATCACTTCTCAATAAAGTGACCAGCAGGGACTGATTTGTGTCAGGGGCTGGCACCTGCCAGGTCTGTCCTTGCCTCACCCACTGCTGCTGTCAGGGACACAGCTGCCTGCTCAACACCTGTCAATACCTCTCCAATAGATATTTAATGTAAATTTAATGTAAAAAAAAAATTAATGTAAATATCTATTTCTGTCATCATCACCACCCCCTTTTCTGAGCCTGGCAGGGTGCAAAGAGCCAGACAAAGCTCTCCAAAAAACAAAAACCTGCTGAGGATGCTGAATTTATGTTTGGAACCCACTGCAGTCAAAGATTTTAACAGCCCCATCATTTTTACACGTGTGTTACTTAGGTGAAGAGCGCACCTGTTTCTGCTCCTGATTCCACCACCCAGACTGGATTTTGTCCAGAGCTGTCTAAATTGAGCTTTTAGTAAAATGGCTTTTGTTTTCTTGCCAATATACAGGAAAAAAAAACAAAAAAAAACCAACAAACTTGCTCTTAGGAATAGCAAATTTGTATTTCTGTTGAGAAACAACATGATCAAGAGAGCAAATGACATCAAACTGAATATCTACTCTATGCCTAGCCATTAAGAAAAAAAAAAAAAAAAAGAAAAAAAATGTAGTGACTTTGAAGGAAGCACAGAACCATTCTGCCAAACAAATATCTTGACTTGAAAAATTAGAATAATTACTAATGCTCTCTTATCTTGCTGATGAAGTCTCAAGTGGGCTTCAGACCTAAATTGTCCTGTAAATGCAGCACAGCTTGAGCTCAGAGAGCACCTCAGGAAAACACTTTGAGAGAAGTGCTTGAACTTAGTTTCATTACATAGCACTGAAGGTAATTTGGGTTGATTTGTTTCTAAATGAAACCAAATGAGCTCATATAACCATTTAAGGTGTCACCAGCTCCAGAAGTTAAAGACCCTGAAAATCAGTAAGCCTGATTCCTGAAAGTGAGGAGGAATAAACTAAGAAGAAAAGCAGGAAGGAAAATTCCAACTATCTTGATGCTGGAACCATTAAGTGATGTAATAGGTAAAAAAAAGAAGTAACAGGTACCTTTGAAAGGTAACCTTTTTAAAAAAAAAAGTATTCTTCACAAATTCAGCTCAGTTCTGGGCTGTATGGACTTGGGAGACATGTCTAGAGATATCAAATTCATCAGAGCTTAGAAACAACTTGAATTACATGAAAGAAGTACTAAAGAAATGTTCATCCACACAACAGAGGCTGCAGGCAAAGCCTTAATTCTGTCACTGCCAAACTTTTCACCTGGGAACCCATAGAATTTGTGTAAAAACAGATTTTCACTGCTGGAGGTGAATGTGCCTCGGGAACCACAGACCTTTTTTTGGGAATTGCTGGGGTAGGCACTAATGCTACCCCAGACTTTGGTACCCCACTCCTAATGGCACAGCATTCCAGTTCTTAATTATCTCTTCATTATCTCCTCATTCCTCCTGCTCCTCCCCCCCATGTGCCCTGGTCGCCTCAGCTGGCTTTGCCTTCCTTTCCCCTGGGGACACCAGAGGAGCAGCCAGGGCCAGCACTGCAGGTGCTCCTGTGTTGTCTGGGATTTTGCCATTCTCCTCTGTCTCCTTTAATGAGTTTGTAAAAGTCTTGTTTTTAGCCTTCTATGTCTTTGGAGTCAGATACACTTTGATATAAACAAGCCATTTGTTATGGTGAAATCTAGAGATGTTGACATCCTTTTCATAAAGGAGGAGACTGTTGATGGACTGCTGCATGGTCCAGTGTGGATGGAGAAGAAGATTTTCTTCCTCCAATCCATGATCACTGCTGGAATTCGATAAATGCTGGTTCTGTAAATAAAGTTTTCTTCTTTCCACCTCGGACATCGCAAGGTGTGGCTGTGAGTTCTTTGGGTCGGTTGTGACGCTCCTGGACAGTGAGGTGGGGTCATTTGGGGAAATTCCCAGGTGGGTACCTCAGCCCTGGCCTGGCCTCAATGCAGGAAAAAACCTCCCTGTGACAGAGGTGACTGATGTGCTGGAGCCCAGCAGCACTGGGGAGGTACAGGACCAGGGATGCACCTCCCACATCACCAGGTGTCCTGCCCAGGTCCTGCCTGGCCAGAGTGACTCTTTAATCACCCTGGAGTTTTTCTCATGAAGGTAAATGTCTTCCAAGGCAAAACACAACAAAAAAAAAAAAAAAAAAAAATCAAAATCAAGTCTGGGAAACGCTCCTGCAAGCCAAAACCCAGGTGTTGAGTATCCTCAGTCCTCAGCAAGCTCAGCCCCTGCTGCACAAGCCTCTCACAGCCAGGCTGCCCAGGCACTCCAGTGCCCTGCTTGGCTGCACCCTGCCAGCCTTTCCCTTGGCTCGTCCCCAGGTTACAGCAGGCAGCAGACATCATGCTCAGCTAATTGAGCTTGGGCTTATCCCCCCCAGGTCTGCAGCACAACTCTAAATTTGCAGCAGAAACTTACACCTGAGACTGAGTTCACAAAAGCCTGTTTTCCCTCTGGCAGCAGAAACTCTGAATGTTTCTTAAATCAGAAGCATCTCAGCTTGATGGGGACATCAGTTCTCTTCCTCAGAGCTTCTGAAGCCTGCAGATAAAGAGATGGAAGATATTCTGCCAGAGCCAAACAGCCTCAACCTACACAAAGGCAGACAAATTTTTTTCATCAGCCTACCTGGATTGCCTGGCTGGATTAAGGATGAGGAAACCCCTCTACCTTGTAGGATAAAGTTTATTAAATTCCATTTTCTGATGGTTGGAACACAGCTCATCCCAATGTGTACAGCTAGAAGCATTAGTGTGAACTAATATAAGAGTAGTCAAATGCATTACAGTGATTGTCACTCAGTCAGTAGGAGCTGTGCAATATGAATAAAAAGCACGTTAAATCTGTTCCAAATAATTGGCACAATGTGTTTATGTAGGACTAGGGCTGCATATTAAAGCACACCTGATTTGTTCTTCATAAGCAACGAGTATTTACTACATCTGTGATAGCTGTATAGATTCAGATCTCATTTTTTTTAAATGATTAATTGGTATTTAATTAGCATGTATTACCATACTAGTTCTACACAGCCTAGTTGGGAATGCAAATATAATTCTAATAATTACATAACTAGTTATGCTTTCAAGAGCCTACTACATAATGCAGTGCAGACAGCTTCCCTTGGAAGAGAAAACAGCACATAACACAGACAGAGTAACATTTAAAAAATGCCTAAATCCTCTTTTCAAAGTGGACTTAAATCTAAATCAAGAATTCTGAGTTTTTCTAGCGTTCCAGTGCAGAATTTATGTGCTGCTGCCATTCTCCAACCCTGCTACATGAAGCAGCTTGGACAGACCTTTGGCATTGGCATCTTTCTAGGAGTGATGAATTGCCTCTCTGAGCACTGTCACAGGGATTGGAAGAGGTTTTTTCTTGTTTATCCTTCACCATGAAATGCCTCTGTCACGCTACTTGCTCCTTTCAACAGCAGAATTGATGTGTGAGGTTCTGGAGATGTGTTTGGATCTCAGCTGAGCAGCAGAGCTGTGACACCTCAAGGACTGAGCAGAGGTGACACCTTCAACTCAAGTGCCACCACAAGTGGCCAGACATCAGTAAACATCTCTGGGAGACAAATACTCCTGTGGTCTCCTTCCCTGCAGTGGTGAGTTCATTCCAAGTGTCAGTGCAGAGAACAACCCCAGAGCCACTGGTAAGGTGAAGATTGGGAGAACCAAGTGGTGACAATCAGTGCTTTTAATTCAGTGTTTTACCAATATCTAAGGAAAGTCCTGGGAAGCCACTCTGGAGTGTCAGACACTCTCCCACCTGTTTTCAGCTCCCTGCTCCCAATGGGGAGATGTTCCTGAGCAGGTTAGGAAAGGGTGGGGGGGCACAGAGAGCTCTTTGGAAAGTGAAGAAAAACAAGATACTTCCTGCTATTTCTCCCACTTGGGGAAGGTGCTTCAGCCCACCAGCCTGAACCTTGGAGGAGAAAAGCTGATTACAGCCCCTAGCAGAGAACCTCTCCTGTACCTGTCTCCCATCCAGGCTGTTTGGGGTGCAGTGCAGGGCCCTTTCTCAGCAGTCAGATCTCCCCCGAGGCTGACAGGTACAATTGCTGGTTGGCAGTTGTGTCCCCACACATCCACCCTCTCTGCTCGGGGGAAGGCAGAGGAATCCCAGCCCCTTTTCTGCACTTCAGCAGAAAAATCCACCCCCTAATTGGTGGCTGTGATGAAAACCTGTCAGATCCAATCTCCAACACCACCTCCCATCTTTTCTCTCCAAGGTCCCACACCTCACACTGACAGGCTCCTGGCCCTGTTTGTGCAAACTTAGAGATAATTTCTGTTTCTAACTGTAGCTCGGGATGATTCCTTAAGTTTGAACTTTTATGTTTTTCAGATTCTGTGCTGCCTGGGGGTGCAGCTCTGAGCCTCATATTAAGTGTCAATAATACCTTCACAGAGCAGGGAGACAAATCCTTTTCCTGCTGCAGACCAAGGACAACTGTTAAAAGTTTTCAGGATCAAAAGCACAAACAAGGGTCGCTGAAGAGAGAAAACAAGAAGGATGAGACCTCACAACCTGCAGCTGTAATTGGACAATTAAACCCAAATGGACCAAAACTTATAAAAATGTAAGACCTCATGACCAGTCAGTCATTTTGTGACCATTTTGGGTCCACCTTGGGTGCAGCCCTGGCCAGGCTCTTGTCCTGCCCAAGGTGTATCCTAAAGGCCTTTTAATAAATATCTGCTTTATTCTCTGAGCTCTGTCCAGTCTCTGTTCCAGCTCAGCCTTCCCAAGGCATCAAGGGTACAGCAACTCTCCTGCAACACCTGACAGGACTAAGCAACAATCCTGCTTCCAAGCCTAAGTGCATCTCTTAAAAAGATGAATGCACTCGCTGTGTGTCTCTGCCCAGAAGCTGCAAACACAGATTTCTGTGTCTCAGGCCAAAGATGCAGGAGCTGGTGTCACCTCCCCACTGCGGGGTGTGAGTTTGCAGCTCTCAGACAGGAGGAGGGTGGGGAGCCACTGGCCTCAGCTGCACCCAGAGCATCCTGCAGCTGCAGTTAATGGGGGCAGAAAGGCTGCATTTGTCAGCCTGACAAAAAACCACCCCCGAGGTGTGGCATTGTCTTGTGTTCAATGACTCCCCAGGCTGAGCTTCCTCTCTCCAAGCCCTGCATCCCAATCCCTCTGCTCCCCACCAGCAGGGACAAAAAGCCCACAGCGATTCAGCTGCACTGACCAGACTCCCCTCCCTGGACTCTGCCTGGCAGAGTGATGTTTATCTGTCATTTCTCCCCTTGAGTCCAGTGCAGGAAAATCCTGCTGGAGATAAATCCCCTCTTTTAATAACGCTGAGCTTTGGGGGAAGCAGTTTTTAGCTGAAGATTTGCTGATGGCTCACGGCGAATAATAAAGCCTTTGGTTTATAAACAACTGTGCTTGCATGATCTGGCCTCTCTCCTTGTCACGCCTTGCTCTTGATCCTGCAGAGGTGACTGAAGTGGCTGGTGTCAGTGCAAAGAACCATTTGATTGTGTCTGTCCAGTGCAGCTGCACACCCCCGTGTCACCACTGACAGTCAGGACTGCTGGCCAGCACAGGCAGCAGCAGGTTTGCTGATGGGAGGATGACAGAAGCTCTTTCCAGAACCCACACTGGCACCATACCCCTCAACAAATGGGAAGAAAGGGGATTCACATCTTTTGGCACGGCTGTGTTTAGGAATGGTGTGGCCAGCAGGAGCAGGGAGGTCACTCTGCCCCTGGACTCAGCACTGGTGAGGCCACACCTTGAGTGCAGTGTCCAGTTCTGGGTGTCTCAGTTCAGGATGGACATTGAGATGCTCAAACACATCCAGAGGAGGCAGCGAGGCTGCTGAGGGGCTTGGAGCACAAACCCTGTGAGGAACGACTGAGGGAGCTGGGGTTGTTCAGCCTGGAGAAAAGGAGACTCAGGGGTGACCTGACCACTCCCTACAACTCCCTGAGAGGTGGCTGTGGGCAGCTGGGGTTGGTCTCTGTCTCCAGGTAGCACTGACAGAACCAGAGGACACAGCCTCAAGCTGCACCAAGGGAAATACAGGTTGGATATCAGGAAAAAGTTTTTCAGTGAAAGAATAATAAAGTACTGTAATGGTCTGCTGGGGAGGTGGTGGAGTCACCATCCCTGGAGGTGTTTAAAACAAGACTGGATGTGGCATTGGTGCCATGGTCCAGTTGAGGTGTTAGAGCTGGGTTGGACTTGATGATCTTGAAGGTCTCTTCCAACCTAGAAATTCTGTGATTCTGTGATTCTGTTCAATGTCCACTGGACTCTGCAAATCCCAACTCACCCTCAGAGTTGTGTTCCTTACACCAAACCCACCTCCTGGGGAAGGGTGCATCAACCAAATGTCTCTCCTGGACCTGTCTCAACAACAGCAGTGCCCAGGACCACCCACCCCCTCTTCCCAACCCCAGGTGTATTTTAGATTTAAATGAAGCTTGAACATTGCATGCTGTGGGAGGAAATACTTGTGACTTACTGCAGATAGTTGAAGTCAAGGCACAAATTCCCTTCAGGAAGCAGGGAATGGTGCAATGGCTGTGAAGCTCTGTGGAGCCAGGGACATGCCCACTGCAAAATGTGAGCTGATCATATGGCACAGCAGATTTTTTGGTGTTCTCTTTGTCGTATGTCACATACTTCAGAGCTTTTGTGCCGACTGCCAGGAGACAAGGAAAACATACAATTAGTGGGGGAGGATCAGATATTCCATTTTCTAGGCAAACTGTAGGTGCCTAAGCTCTGGGCTGTCTTCAGTAATAGAAGTATTAGTGACTTCACATATATATGCTGATCTAGTCCCAAGCTTATTAGCAGAGGATTGCAAATGTACCTGGCTCTCTGCAGCCTGCAGGGAAAAGCTCTGCTCCTAATGCTTAGTTCTTAAAGCTTCAAGTTTTATGAACATTGATTTTCTGATTGTCTACAAGTAGCCATGAACTAAAAAAAAAAAAAAAAAAATCAGCCCAAAAACCCCCTCCAGTAAAACCAATTCCTGTGTTTCCTTTGTTGCTGCTCCTCTCCAGTGCTTCTGTTTATCTTCACCATTCATGGTGAGGATATGGCAAGGTGACATGCAGCAGGGAGTCCTTGGGGACAGCTGGTGACACAGAGCCATGGCATTCTCCAGACAAAGAAAATCCAGCAACCCAGGTCCCAGCAAACCCCTGTGCACAGAGAGCCCAGCCAGCAGCTCATGGGGCTCCAGCAGCACAGCCCTGCAGAGCCCTGGGTGAGAAAAGGGCTGGGACAAAGCTCTTCTGAAGGTCATTTCAGGGCTGGAAGTAGAGCACATGGAGCAAACCCTCTGCTCCATTTCAAGGCTTTTATAACCAAGTTTAATACAGATCTGGATAGGCACAATCTGATCCAAAGGCAATGGAAAATCATCATGAGGACCTCACTGCTCTCACTAAAGCTGGCATAGGTACCCACACAGCTGGAGTTTCACTGCCTGGAATCCCCCTCCAGCAGCAACATCTGACACTGATAGACTCTGACACACACTCTCACATAATTAAGCCAGAGAAGCATTAGAATGAAAATATAACAAATGGTTCTGAGCTCCCCTGGAGGCACTAGGATGTGGAGACAAGAGTCAGCTTACAGATAAAATTGGTAGCAGTGAGATCCCCTGCCCTGTGCTGCTGGGTTGCAGCACAGTCTCCTTTTCTGCATAACACACTCACCTGCACCAAGTGTTCTTGAGCTGTTCAGGAGGAAGAAAACTGTAAGGGAAGGGAGATATGAGGAGAGAAGTGACTAAGCAGAGGCTTTGAGGCACACACACTCAGCCCAAGAGCTGTGCCAGGAGTCCAAGCACTCCTGGAGAGCTCTCAGCCCTGCTCTGTGATGCTCTGAGCGTGGCTGCTGCTGGAGCAGTTTAAATAATCTGCCTTTAAAAGGATGCTGTGTTGCCAGCCTCCAAGCCAGAACCACCACTCAGTTCAAACATCCCCAAAGCTGGACCCAGCTCTGCTCTTGTTTGGTTTTTAATTCAATGGCTTTCTCCAATGCCCACTGAAATCCAGGAGAAAGCTCACCCTGACCCAAGTGAGCTCTGACCCAGACACCAAGCATGAGGCTTGACCAGGAACTGTCTCTTTGGCAAAAGGAGATTCCTTGGGCTTCCAGCCTTTTCTCACATCTGTCAGGAGTTTTTATAGAATTCTTATAAACCAATATGAAACAGCATCCATTCTATCAACTGTTCCTCCAAAACAGTGCAGGAGTCTCCCTCTCCACCACGCTGGGTGCACCATCCTTGCAGATCCCCATCAGTGCCTCTCACAGCTCCCATGAAATGCAGGCTGCTCCCCTGAAGGCAACTGCTCCCTGTGGACTAAGAAATATCACAGAAGTCAGGAAACAAGAGAGAGATTCCTGCATCTGAAGCTCTTTATTAGCAACAGGCTGAGTTTTGGAGATGAGAGAGCGTGCTGTAGGTTTTGCACACTCCAAGTGGAGTTTAGCCTGTGGCAAGAGCCAAACCCTCTTTGAGGGAGAAATCTGTAAAGTCTCTAATTTTTCCATCAGTAGAAAAGGCCATTTAATACGGATAAAAGCCTTCCCACCTTGAACAAAAACAAATCAAGCACCAAGAGCAACACTGCACTGAGCATGCCACTCCCAGAGCCCCTTCAGCAAGACAAAAGGTAACTCAGGTTGCCAAATCAAAGCTGCTGCTCCTCACAGCCCTCCCCTGGGCTCTGCCAGCTCTTTGGCACCACCTCTGCAGTGCCCAGTCTGTGCAGATGCTATATTGTGTAACAATAAAAACCTCCCTGAAGCCAGGACAGTCTCCTTTGCACTCACACGGATGGTAAAGGAAGAGGATTTTTTTTAATTTTTTTTTTTTTTTTTTTTTGCAGTGTACAGTTCTGTCTTTCAAGGGAGGAGAAAGAATTCACATCTAAGTGTAATGGTGGTGGTTTGAGTTTCTGCAGGAAATGACTTGGGGTTATTAATATGTATTTTTTTCCATTGTAAAATGATCTCAAGCGCTTTAACACAAGGAGAAGATCCTAAAAATCCAGAGCTGCTGAAAGTCACTGCAATAGCACACAATTCACACCCTTTATCCTCTGCAAAAAAAAAAAAGCAAGAACAAAACCTTTGATCTCCTCACCTTTTCCTGTGGCCACTGTATTCCCTGCCAGGTGTACTCTGCAGTACTGAAGGTCTCAGGCTTATTGCAGCACCCCAAAGGTGTTTGGTGGCTTTGGATGCACGAGAGGTGAGGAGCAGAATTTCTGGGCTCGTATCTGTCACACAGCTGCATGAAATGACATAAAATTGGACTCAGTGACCCTGGGGGTGCCTTCCTACACCTGCTCAGGAGTGCTGTGATTGAAAGTACAAGGGCAAGTCCCTCCTATGTTCTCTTTTATCTGGGAGAGGTTTTTAAAACCCATTCAGCTGCATTCCTGAAATAATGCTGGCTGAAACCTGTTCCACGGTCCTCTTTGGAGATCTCACAGAGGGTTCTCTCCTCCAAAGCTAGGACACTTGGCATCTCAAACCTCTGAGTGAGGGGAGAAAGCTCTAACTCTGAAATAAATTGTACCTGTGAGTTTAAATTGAAGGGCTTATTCAACTCTGTTAGGACAGGTGTAAATATAGATGTTGACAACACATTCAGAAGCTGGGGATCACATTTGCTCTTCCTTATATCTGTGCAGCTCAGGAGTGACCCTGCTGCAATCAAACTGCACATTCCACACTTTCAGATAATCCCCTGCACCTGAGTGGTGACTGCTTCAGAAACCATTTCAGAGAGTGACAAGGCCCTGTGCATATTGCAGAGCAGAAACAGTGCTCCGATGAGATTCGGTGGCCAGGCTGCAGGGATTATACAGCAGTGGGTGGTAACCTGAGAAAAGGATCTGCTATTGAGTCAGCAAGGCAGCCAAATCAGCCTCTGGCCATCCTGTGGGACGCTGAGCTGCAGTTGCTTTCAATTCCTCTCTGTCATCCACTTCCCCTGCAACGTTACATTCCACTGGCAGGCTCTGCACTGAGATGAAAACTGAGCCTCTCAGTTTGGGATTAAGAAATGAATGTACAGCTCTCATCTGACAGCACATGCTTGGGATCTAACAAACCCCACCCCTGGGCTTCTCCAGGGATGTCCCATTCTCTGCCCCTCTCACTCAGATACTGTATAAAGACCCCTGTGAACCTGGGCAAAACAAAATACTTTCCTGATACTTTGGCAAGCGATCAGTCGAGACTTTTCACTTCCTGCACTTCTGATGGGAAGAGGATCATCCTCGTGGCTGATCCTTGTGATGTGTGACATCTTTGTGATGTGTGACATCTTTGTGATGTGTGACTGGGCACAAGAGCATCACGAGAAGCAAGAGTGCCCACCTGGCCAGGCAGAAATCAAACTCAGCCAAAGGCTGGACCTGCCCTCCATGGCACCTCTACCCCAAAGCTCACACTGAGGACACATCATTCCACATTCCACATTCCACATTCCACATCATGCTCTCTATCCTGGACTCAAAATTCACTCTCCAAACAATAAAATTCCACCCAGAAGGTACTTCAGGAGGACAGCATGTACAAAGATGGTGCCTAACAGGGAGCCTCTGCTTCCAAACACTCATCTGCCCAGACAACACTTAGTTTGGATCCTGTCACAGCTGAATGGAGCAAGGAGAGCTGCCTTTCAATTTGCCAAGGCAACAGCTTTCAGCTGCCCACCATATATACCATGACCTTCACAGCCAAACAAAGGAGGGCCACTTATTCACTGAGAATATCAAGGGCTTTATAAGAAAAAAAAAATGTGGACATGGCTGCTCAAACAGCCCTCACCACGGAGACTGCTACTGTCTGCTTCCTAACAAGCAGAAAAATTTGTTAGAAAGTTCTAAAATTAGGTGCTGAGCAGCTGAAAAGGGTTTTGTTCAAAGCAGAGAATAAAATGCCACATGGAGCTGTATTTTAAGATGGTTGGGTATGCTCAGCATGAGCCATCCAGGGCTCCAGAGGGGAAATTTTGCACCTGAAGTATATGTGCGAGGTATTGTCCAGAGCAGCTGTGGCTGCCCCATGCCTGGAAGTGTCCAAGGCCAGGTTGGATGGGACTTGGAGCAACCTGGGACAGTGGAAGGTGTCCCTGCCCATGGCAGGGGTGGGACTGGATGAGCTTTAAGGTCTCTTCCAACCCAAACCATTCAGTGATTCCATGAATCTACGATTCTACATTATTTATCATTTTCATACCAATACCTTTTAGAATATTACAAGAAAAGCACATAGAGAGTAATAAATCTTGAGGTTCATGAGACAATTTGATCCTTGATGACTTGGCTTTGTGTGCAAGTCCCTGGGGATTTACTCTGACAGCAATCAAACACTGAGCTCCCTATTGCTGTTTGATTAAAATTCATCTTCCAAAAAAGCACTTGCAGTCCTTACTTAGACAGCTGGAGAAATGGAAAATTCACCACTTCTTCTGGTAACTTCTCACCCACCCTGCTGAAAGATGTGTTCCTTGTGTACACAGACAAATGGGAAACATCAGTATTCCAGACTCCTACGTCGTCCCCCTTTTAATTCTGATTGATCACACTTCTCACACGCTCCAGGCCCAGCTCCACCCAATATAAAGTTCTCTGTTAATGCCTGTGGGTGTGCAGGAGAGCCTCAGTGCATGGTGAGAGCAGAAGGGCCTTTTGTTCAGAGAACAGCTTTTGCTGTGCTGCAGAACAACTTCAGGCCACAAACTATTTTTGAAGAGTTGAACAGGACTAAGTTCCCATGGATATATGTGTGTATCCTACATGCTCAAGAAAACAAGTGTCTCTCAGGCTTGCTCACGCCTGATGTGGCATAACGAAATATTCTTGTGCTGGAAGGAAGACTGGGAAGTTGAAATTAGGTGTTTACTGAACAGATGAAGTAATTATCTGTCTAGAAGAACGTATCATTCTGCTAACCTCTAACACCTCGTGTGATCACCCAAAACAAATCAGGTAACACAGCAGAAAACGAAATTATCTCTTTTGCTCTCTCTTTTCCCTCTGTCCTGGCCACTAGATGAAGACAAACAAAACAAAACAAAAACAACAAAAAACCCCACAAACAAACAAAAAACCACACACAAAAAAAAAAAAAAAAAACAACAAAAACAACAAAAAAAACCAAACAAAAAAAAAAAAACAAAAACAAAACAAAACAAAAACAAAAAAAACCCAAACAAACAACAAACAAACAAAAAAAAAAAAAAAAAAAAAAAAAAAAAAACAAAAAAAACAAAAAAAAAAAACAACCAAACCAGAGAGAGAACAACTTCAAAACAAAAGGCGACAGGACTGCAAAAGTTGCATGCAACCCAACTCCCAGCCATGACCCCTTCAGTCTGTGGCAGTCAATCCCCGTGCAGGCAGGATTTGGCCCCTGGAGCATCCCCCTGCATTCCCAGCTGCCGTGCCCAGCTGCCGCTGCCGAGGGCGGAGCCCAAACTTCCAGAGAAAAGCAAATTCCACCGCAGCACCCAGACCCGAACCTTGGCTGGATCTGACCAAGCAACCCCCCCTGATGCTGTTTGAGATCACAACCACACGGACTCCCCAGGTCAGAAGGTTGACAACGACTCCAAAATTTTTATTACCCGGGAATTTCTTCCCTTTATGGTGTTTTACAAAGAGCCACCCTGTCGCTGTGGGACACAAAGGAGGAGATGTGGACTTGTTCAGAAGGCTGCAGACCCCTCACAGGAGGAGCCCGAGGTTTATTGTCCAAACTTATTTTATATCTTTTTACAAAGCACCCACCTTAGAGGTGGGGACCCCTGGAACCATTGGTCACTCGTAGAGACCATCAAGCAAAGTCCCTCCCTTGGGAAAGTGTGTGGAAAAACATCTTGGCTTACAAATGGCATGGCCTTGTTCTAGCAGTTCTGTCCTGGGAACAGAATTTCCAGAAACCAAAACGTGGCGGGCACAAACCGTGGCAACATCACCCAAAGGGGTGGAAGAAAGGCAAACTTCTTCAATCACATTGGTCAAGTCAGAGGGACATCAAGAAGAAGTCCCTCCTAGGGAAAGGAATGTAAACGAAGGTGACAGATAGGAAAATGTGTCTCTTGTTGACAGAACAGTGCCTGGGGAAAAGTTTCACAGAAACTCAAACATCACAAGCACGAACCAGGGCTACACCCCACTACCTGAAAATAATTCAGTTTGGTTTCTGCTCCCTCACCATGCAAACCATGTTTGAGCCAGCCCTTTACTGAACATAGCTGGGGGCATTTGGAGCGTGTTGGAGACACAAATGCTGGTGAGCAGTACCAGGAAGGAAAGCAGGGTTGTATTTGTGTGTGTGTGTGTGTTCACCTCACTGCAGATTGCAATCAAGCACTCAAAACAATGTTTTTATGGGGCTGAATCCTGCTCCTACAAATCAACGAGACTTTCACCACTTCATAGCATGGCACGGAGAATCAGACAACACTTTGCACAAAAGCACTTTCAGGAGGGATTAAAACAAACAAATAAACTTAGATCGGTCATTTTAGCACTCTGGTTTAAACAGAAATTTTAAAAGGCATAAAAGCCAGTGAATTCCTATTGGAAATCAATGGTAGCTAAAGGAATACAGCATTCTGGTACCCTTGGAAAGATGCCCTTTGACTATGGACTGCCCTATCTCTGCTGTCTCTAAAATAAGATGGAAATGTCAGGTGCTTATTGATTTTGCAGCTGTCCCCAGACTTCTTGCCTGAGGGGAAAAGTCGCCTCTGTGAACCTCATACTCATCCCACTCCGTGCCTCCCCCTCTGCAGAAGAACCAGCCACCACTAAAGCTCGAGTTTTAAACCTTATGACAGCATCGCCGTGCTTTTCGGGGTAAAATTCGAAATACGAGCTATTTCTAGGGAGAAAGGAGGCTGTTTCAGCCCGGGCTCGCTATCCACCTCCACCTCAGCCTCTCTCCGAGCGCATCTGGAGCGCTTTGCGCGGGGCACCTGCGGAGCGCGGCTGCCTCTGGCTCTCCCTGTCGGCCGCTGACGCCTCTTTGCCTGAGGAGCTGAAGCACAGCGCCCAGCCCCATCGCCAGCGATGCCACCGCGGGAGGGAAGCGCCAAATTCCAGCGGAGCGGCCAGGAAAACTTTTCAGGCAGCTCCCGCAGGCTGGCGCTGCCCGGCCGGGCTCGTTCCACGGGGGGCGAGGGGCGCTCCGGACACGGTCCCGGCTCGGAGAGCCCCGTTCTTGGAGGGCAGAGACCCGTTCCCGGCTCGGGGAGCCCCGTTCTTGGAGGGCAGAGACCCGTTCCCGGCTCGGGGAGCTCCGTTCCTGGCTAGGGGAGCTCCGTTCTCGGCTCGGGGAGCCCCGTTCCCGGAGGGCAGAGCCCCGTTCCCGGCTCGGGGAGCTCCGTTCTCGGCTCTCAGAGCCCCGTTCTCGGCTCTCGGAGCTCCGTTCCTGGCTAGGGGAGCCCCAGTCTCGGAGGGCAGAGCCTCGTTCCTGGCTTTTGGAGCTCCGTTCCCGGTTCGGGGAGCCCCGTTCCCGGCTCTCGGAGCTCCGTTCCCGGCTCTTGGAGCCCCAATCCCGGCTCGGAGAGCTCCGTTCCCGGCTCGGGGAGCCCCGTTCCCGGCTCTTGGAGCTCCGTTCCCGGCTCTTGGAGCCCCAATCCCGGCTCTTGGAGCCCCAGTCCCGGCTCGGGGAGCCCCAATCCCGGCTCTCGGAGCCCCGTTCCCGGCTCGGGGAGCCCCGTTCCCGGCTCTTGGAGCTCCGTTCCCGGCTCAGAGAGCCGCTCTCCGCAGGCTCCCCGCCCGGGCTGAGCGCACCCGGCGCTTCTCGCTCATCCCGGAGCGCTCCCGGCCGCGGACGGCACCTGCGGGCCCGGCACGGGCGGGGGTCGGGGGGCTCCCCGCGGTGGCAGCGGGCTCGGGGCGGGGGCGGCCCTTCCCCCGAGGGCAGCCCGGTACCGCCCTGCCTCCCGCGGGGGGCGGAGCGGCCGCCGCCGGGGCCGGGAGCTCCGGGGCCGGTGCGACGGTGCCGGGGCCGCCGCCGCCGCCCATGGAGCCCAACGGGACGGCGGCGGCGGGGGACAACGGGACGGCGGCGGTGGCGGCGGCGAGCGGCGGGGGTGCCCCCGGGGGAGGCCCCCTGCTCATCCCCTCGGCCTTCGGGACGGTGCTGTCGGTGATGTACGTGGCCGGGGTGGCCGGCAATGTCTACACGCTGGTGGTGATGTGCCACTCGGCGCGCTGCGCCGCCCCCATGTACAGCTCCATCGTCAGCCTGGCCCTGGCCGACCTGCTCTACCTCTCCACCATCCCCTTCATCGTCTGCACCTACCTGGCTCAGGACTGGTACTTCGGGGATCTGGGGTGCCGCATCCTGCTCAGCCTGGACCTGCTCACCATGCACGCCAGCATCTTCACCCTCACCCTGATGTGCACCGAGCGCTACCTGGCCGTCACCCGGCCCCTGGACACCCTGAAGCGGTCGCGGGGCTACAGGAAGGTCACGGCGGGGGCTGTCTGGTCGGTGTCGCTGCTGCTCACGCTGCCCATGATGCTGATGGTCACGCTGACCGAGGGGGGCAAGGCGGAGGGCAAGGTGAAGAGGATGTGCGCGCCCACCTGGAGCGTGGATGCCTACCGGACCTACCTGACCGTGCTCTTCAGCACCAGCATCATGGCCCCGGGCATCATCATCGGCTTCCTCTACACGCGCCTGGCCAGGACCTACCTGGAGTCCCAGAGGAACCCCCCCCACAAGGAGAAGAGCAAGAGATCCCCCCGGCAGAAGGTGCTGATCATGATCTTCAGCATCGTGCTGGTCTTCTGGGCCTGCTTCCTGCCCTTTTGGATCTGGCAGCTGGTGCGCCTCTACAGCAGCTCGCTGCGGCTCACCACCCAAACGCAGAAGTGCATTAACTACCTGGTGACCTGCCTGACCTACAGCAACAGCTGCATCAACCCTTTCCTCTACACCCTGCTCACCAAAAACTACCGCGAGTACCTGCGCAACAGGCACCGCAACTTCTACCGCTTCACCTCGTCCTTCCGCAAGAGGGGCTCCAACCTGCAGTGCTCCTGGGGCCGCTCCATGTCCTCCAGCAACCAGTACGACTACAGCTCCGAGGCGCTGGGCATGGCCACGCTGAAGGACAAGTGAGGAAGAGGAGGAGGAGGAGGAGGAGGTGGCTGCCAGCACACAGGGGACCGGCAGAGCGTCCGGCCAAGGTAGGGCTTTGGGCACCCCCCCCCCCGAGCCCTGGAGGGTTCCCAGAACTCGTTTTTGGGGCTCTCTCCGGGGCAAGAAGCCGTGTGAGAAGGTGCAGCTGCTGCGAGATGAATCTGGAGTTCCAGCCGTGGGGTGGGGTGGGGGGTCCTGCCGGCAGCCAGCAGCAGCTGGGGACAAATCCTGCAAGGGTTTGGGGTGCAGAAGAGGAGGTGGATGCTTCAGTTCTGCCACGAAGTGTTGCCGTGCTTGGCTGAGTTTCGGCTCCGTGCCCCTTTTTCTCTCCTGTGCCGTCTCTGCCCTGCGGGGTCGGAGCTGCGGAGATCTGAAATTGGCCCTGTGTCACTGAACTCAGCTGCCAGCCTTGGCTCTGCCCCGTGTTGTCTGTCTCTGGAGTGTGCAAAGAGACTTTTCAGCCCCTTTTCCTATTCCCTGTTACGTTACGGTGCACTACTGTTCTAGCAAGCTTAAAGTCTCTACTTTAAAATTCATTGCAGCAGCACTTTGAACTCCAAGCATTCAAATGCCACCAGGTAAGCTGTCAGAAACCACAGGATTACCTAAAAAAAAAAAAACCAAAACCAAACAAACTTGTAATTTTTTAGGGTTTCTACCTAATGTGATTTGAATTTGCCACTGATTTTTTTTTTTCCTTGAAAAAGTTGGTCCTTTTCTTAAAAGTCAACAGAGCTTGACAAACCTGTAAATTTACCTTGGAAGAAATAAGAAATTATTTATATTCTTATCACTTAAAGACCTGAGGCTCTAAGAAAAAAAATGACTGAATCCTATATCATGAAAATCATTATAAAAGAGACAAATTTTTTTTTCACGACATTTGATCAAAACCATTTTGCCTCAATGTATTCTGCTCATTTTCTCCCTGCTTGGCATCTCACAGTACACCTTCACCACAGATCCTGGAGATGCCTGTAAGCACCTGAACAACTGTAAAGTGTCCGTTTATAAATAAATGCTTATTAAAAATGGACCCTCCTCAGGTTTCCCTTTGCCTGGTCTCTTCACCCAGCTTTTTTTGGGGGGGGTGTATTTATCAGGGCAGATGCTGCAGTTTCCAGCTGTGGGGATGAAGTTGGGTTCAATATTCTTCTCATTCTGGGACAGACTCTGGGGATAAGAAGAGCACAAACTCTTGGCAGCAGCTGGTGATGCCCAGGGAGCTCAGCAGTGGAAGGAGCTGTCATTTCTACTTTTTTTTTATTACTTTTTTCCAATCCCCTCCAGCCCTGCAGTGCTGCATTCCCGTGCCCTTGGGTGATCCTCTCGTGTCCCACAGCAAACTTTAGGGTGTGCTGGTGCTACAGCAGAGAGACACAAAGTGCCAGCACCACAGACAGGGCTGGGAGCAGAGAGCAGGCACACAGAGATGCTGGATTTTGTGCACTCAGCTAAGAGAAAAATTCACCAGCTGAATTTTCTGTCAGCATTCTCTTGGGATTGCTTTCTGGGCAGCAGGGGAGTGAGTAACTCAACCTTGTCCGTGTTACTTTTAACCACAGGACTGTCTTTGAAACACCGGTGATCACTTTGTCATGTTCCAGCCTTGCACAGGCTCCAAGCTGGGCATCATAAATAATCCTCATGTTGTCCATTCCTTCTGAAATGAGGGGGCTAACACACAATTCATGTTGGGAATTGGCGGAGAGGGCAAGATTCAGCAGATTTTCAGAGGAACTTTTCAGGAATTAATTTGTTTTTTTAAATTATTTATTCTAAACTCGTTGAAATTTTCCTTTGGTTGCCATTTCTGAGGCTGGAAGTCACTCCCATATAAGAATTAAAAAGATAAGATGAGCTCAGAAGGTGTTTTGGGTAGGCTGGGGTATGAATTTCATGTGCAAAGTGTATCTGGACAGAAGTCCTAGCTGAGCCAGGCAGGGCTGTATCCCATGAGCTGGACAGGGATCAAAAAAGTGTTCTAGGGACTTGGCTTTGTACTTTAAAAAAATAAATAAAAAGCTGAACAGCCTAACCCTACAGTTATAAATTAATAAGAGGGGGAAGCTGAAAAGGAGTTCTGCATAGAAAAAGAAAAAAAAGGTGAAAAATGCAGAGCAGATGGGCTCTTCAGTTGCAAGCTGATATGGGGATAAGCAATCAGAGGGGGCTCATTTGGGATAAACTCCCCAGACACCTCTCAGTGCCCTGAAGAGATTCTAAGAGATTTCTGTTCCTCTGCTCAGTGTCACAGCAGTGCAGAGTGGCTGTGCTTTCTGTGCCACATGGTGGGAGCATTAAACATCAAAGGGTTGATGGAGGGGCATCCAAATGAAAGGCAAAAGTCTGGCTATTTCAAAAACAGTGTGCCCAGCTGGTCAAGGAAGGTGATTCTCTGCCTCTGCTCCACTCTGGTGAGCCCAGCCTGCAGTGCTGCTTCCAAATGTGGGGTCTCCAACATCAGAGGGACGTGGAGCTGCTGGAGAGACCCCAGAGGCCACAGAGATGCTCCAAGGGCTGGAGCCCCTCTGCTCTGGCTGGGCTGGGAGAGCTGGGGGTGCTCACCTGGAGAGGAAAAGCTCCAGGGAAAACTCAGAGCTCCTTCAAGGGCCTAAAGGGGCTCCAGGAGAGCTGGAGAAGGGCTGGGGACAAGGGATGGTGGGACAGGACAAGGGGGAGCAGGCTGTCAGGCTGCTCAGGCTGGTTCCTACAGGAGGGAGAGTCGTGACCTGTCCTCAGCACTGAAGAGTTGGGGTCCCTGAAGCCATGAGATTAAAGACATCTTGTGTCCCCAGCCAGAGAGGTTTACAGAGGTCTGTGAAAATTGAGATAACCAGAATCTGGGTGATGGGACTTTGCAAATTCTATGATTGGTGTCACTTCAGGTAAATCTGAAGCAGCTCAGGCCAGGGCTGAGTTAACAACAGGGAAGTCAGTGGGGCTGTAACAGAAACAGCATTGTTAAAAAAGACATTTAATATATACAATTTGTTGTATATACAATGTTACGGACGGCTTGTCAGCATGTGGAGAGTTCCTTGAAAATGATTTTACTTTGGCTATTTTGCATTCCAGGAAATCATGTTCTGTGTACCCTGGGGTCACTTGTCATACCTAAATCATTGTAATCCTGTGGTTCTCAATGCTTTGGGTGTTTTTTTTTATTACAAAGGTTCAGTGACACAGTTACTTCTTCAGAAGCATGGGAAATGTGAATTTTAGGAAAGGCAGCAGCTTTTTTCTTGTTAGGCCAGAGGCTGTCACTGCAAAACTCCATACATGCTTTGCAAGAAAGAAAATAATCATCAGAGGGGTTTTTTTTCCAATGCCCCTTAGGATTTGGGGGTTTATAACAAAAAAAAGCCCAACCCAGACTGGGAAAGAAAAGCAGTTTCATCCTGAGTGTTCTCTCCTTCCTTTATGGTGAGATCTCCTTCTCAGGTGGGAGCTGCTGCAGCAATGGCAATTTTTCCACTTTTATTTGGCAAGACAGAGACCACTCCTTTGTGGGGCAAATGAAAATGGTTGTTTTCATCAGACACAGGAGAATCCATCTGAACCTTACGGAATTTTTGCAGCCTTTACCTTCAGTCACTTTAAACCAAATTTGCAATAAAAAGCTCAAAAGCCCCACATTACAATTCCCTCGTGAGTGCAAGGAAATCATGAACATTTTAACTCCTATTTCAGCAGTCAGGGTTTGGTGCTGGGTGTGTGACTGAACACCAGGGAATCCACCAAAAGAGAGGGGACTTGATGAGCATTTTGCACCTTGAGCTGCAAGATGCACAGAGGGATTAACTGTGGGGAGTGGGAGGGATAACAGAGCTCATAATCTATTATAATCTATTATAATCTATTATAATCTATTATAATCTATTAGAATCTATTAGAATCTATTAGAATCTATTCATAATCTATTCATAAACACCAGGATGATGAGAGAAAAAAACACATAAAGCTCATTTCAGAGCCCAGCCCTCAAGCCCTGGCTGCAGAAAACGTGAAGAGATCCTCAGAGCAGCCCCAGGAAAGTCAGGAAGCTTTGCCAGAACTTTGTCTGGTTTGAGGACACCGGGCTTTTCCATCACATTTCAGAGTCCCTCTGGTGGCAGCAGCAAGTTCCCATCCCGAGGGCTCAGGAGGAAAATCTGCTTTTTTTTTTTTTATTTCTAGGCTTTAAAACAGAGAGGTTGCCCCAAATCACAGCACAACTCAACTACATAAGAACATTTGATCCCTTTAGAGCAGAGCATTACTTTGGCATCTGGAGGGGGAAGAGAAAAAAACCTACTTCCAAGGGTTAACTTTCCTCTCCCGTGTTTCTGCCTGTGCCAAACCCAGAGTAACTTCATTCCTTCATTCCTGTCCTTTTGCACAGCATCCTCCCAGCCAGCACCCACAGAAACACCCAGAGCTGGTGACTAACTCCAGTTTAGCCCAGCTGGGGTTTTTCTGCCTGGTAATATTGGGGTTTGCTGTTAGTTTCTGGGTTTGTTTTTTGTGGGTTTTTTTGGTTTTTTGTTTTTGTTTTTGTTTTTCTGGGGACTAGAGAGATGCTGAGTTAATCACTCTGCTTTATGAGAAAGAAACTGCTTTGTCTTCAAAACAGTAGCCACAGCTTCGCAGGGTGTAAGTACCTTGTAAAGTTATTGTTATTGCCATTATACAAGTTTTTTTGCCCTTGTTTGGGAATGTGTCTAAAGCCCAGCAGGGAGAAAGGATGCCTCAGCTGGTGGCAAAGGGTTGGGAGGGGTTGGGTGGCTCAGGCTGAGCTTTGTGGAGGCAGATGGAGGAACTCCTCCCAGCCAGACCTCTGGGATGCAACCAGCTTCTGTCAGACACCCAATTTTTTTTTCATTAAAAGAATTATTTTATTTAATAAAAATATTTAATAAATATATTTAATAAAAATAAAAACAGAAAAACAATATAAAATTAATAAATAATGAAAATTAATATATACCAAATAGAGGTATATTAAAAATCTTAAAGAGGGCATATATCAATTTTTTTTTTTTTTAAATCATAACTATTTCTGCTCTGGAATGCAGCTTTCTGCCCACACTGAGTTTCTGGTGTGGCATATATCACCTTTGGGGGAGATTAATTTCAGTTTAACAAATGGGAATGGTCAAAACTGAGCTTTGTGGTCACAGCTGGAGCCACCTTGTCCCCAAAGGAAATGCTCCCAATGGAATTTACCAAAGCAAAACTGCTGCATCATTTTCCTTTGGTCTCCCCCTCAAGAAAGGAAGAATTAAAAGAGTAAAGGGAGAAGTGAACCCTGTAGAAATCTTCTGGCATTTGGGCTCTGCTTTTCTGGTTCTCTCCATTTATAACACAAACTTTAATTCAAACGGAACATTTTGGTGAGCATTAGAAATGCTTCTGCAGTGAGAGATGGGGTGAAGAGTTAAAGAGCATTCATTAAAGCATTTATTTTAAAAGGCTGAGCTTCAATACTGCAGAAGATCCCACCCAGACCCCTGGAAGGGAAGTAGTAAATAAGTTTGTGCACCATCAAACCAGCAGCAGCAGCAGCCATGCTTGGCAGAGGGAACAGTTCTCAAACCAAAGCCATGCTAATGCTGAAGGAGTAAAATCTGCCAAGTTTGTTCCAGCTTGTTTTGGCCAATCTCTCTCTCTGAGATGCTGTTGAGTCTTTCCTTGTGCATTCCTGTCAGGATCTTGAATCCAGCTCCTGAATTCTTAACTAGAACCAAACACCAGTCCATCCAAACAAAGCAAGGGGAGATTCCTGAAGTGAAATGTGGTGTGTCCACAAACACAAGCCCGTTAGAGACAGTTCATCTGTGTGCTCCTGCCAGCCAGGGACGTCCATCAAACTCACAGCCTTCTACCTCTGTTATTCTTTTAAATATCAGCTTGACATTTGAGAAGCACGGGGCTGCCTCTTGCAAGAAGGCTCTCAGGGAAAGGCACTACAGAGAACTCATGCTTGGGTATATTGGGCCTATCTTTTAAAAATCTGCAAGAATGGAGCAGGTAGGTTAACTGCAGTGTGGTCATGCTGAAAGGGGAGAGACAGCATGTGCTGGTTTGAAAGCAAAACCAGTGAGACTCGCAGTCAGAGATACAATTTAATAGGAGAAGAGAGGAAGAAAAAGGTAAATAAATGGAACAATACAACCTGACACCCTGTTGGTCAGGGTGTTTGAAGCAGTCCAAAAGTAAGTTCTCCTGGAGTGGCAGATGTGGTTCTGTTGGAGTAGAGGTGATCCTGAGAGAGAAAGGTCCAGGGATGGTGAGAAGGGTCCAATCTTCCTCCAGGAATCCAGTGGAACCAGATGAGATGTTCTTGTCAAAGCAGTGATTCTGTCTGGTAGCTCTTGTCTCCTCTGGGAGTCCAGTGGATAAAAGCTGCTCATGATGTCTCAAACCCTGGATTATATCCAGGTGGGAATGCTTGGCTCCTCCCCCTGGGCAGAGCATCTCACAATGGGATGATTCCATCCTATCAGTCATGCAGTGGGTCCTTGATGGCCCATTAACCAGAGATAACTTCTTCCGAAGGCATTGTTGGGCTCGTTAACAGAAGATAAGGAAAACACTGCCCCACCTTGGCTCCAAGGGCTCATGGGGATAGAATACAGACCTTGGGCACAATTTTACATTGTAACCTAGGACACAGCAGCACCCCTGGCATGGGCAGAGAGGGCACCTAAACCCCCTGGGAGATGCAGGTCCCACCAGAGAAGCTGGGCATGGGCAGGAGGCAGCACCAGCTCCTGTGCCAGGCTCCGACTGCCTCCTCCCCAAACTGGCAGCCAGCCCCCAGCATTGCACTGCCCAAAATCCCAGGCACTCCACAGGTTGAAATCGAGTTTCTCCTTTTTCTTTGAAGCAGTTGGGTTTTTGGGTTTTTTTTTGTTTGTTTTTTTTTTTTTTCTTTCATTTAACACCCTAGAAGACAATATTTTACAGAAATGGCACTGTTACAAAATCAGCTGGAGCCCCACATTTTGAAAGCAGCTTCCTGCCCCTGGGCAGTGTCCAGGTTGAGGGTTGGTAGCAGGAATAATTGAGGAGTCTGCAGCCCCTGCTTGCCCCATGCCCTGCAGCCAAATGCATTTATTTACCTTCCTTCACCTCATCTGCTGCTGGGGACTCAGAGGCTTCTTGCCCTGAAAGCATTTGTGGTGCTGGTAACTCGGGCAGGCTTAGAACAAGGCAGGGAGTGAAAGCCAGGAGAGATTTAGCAGGGTTTGGTGTTGGAGCTGCCTGTGGAGGCAGCACTGCAGAGTGCTGGAGCTGAGCTGGGGATTCACTGAAACAGGGCAGCTCAGAAATCCTGGATCCTCCTAGGAAATTACCTCAAGGGCAGCTCAGAAATCCTGGATCCTCCTAGGAAATGACCACAAGGGCAGCTCAGAAATCCTGGATCCTCCTAGGAAATTACCTCAAGGGCAGCTCAGAAATCCTGGATCCTCCAGGAAATGACCTCAAGAGCAGCTCAGAAATCCTGGATGCTCCTAGGAAATCACCTCAAGGGCAGCTCAGAAATCCTGGATCCTCCAGGAAATGACCTCAAGAGCAGCTCAGAAATCCTGGATCCTCCAGGAAATCACCTCAAGGGCAGCTCAGAAATCCTGGATCCTCCTAGGAAATCACCTCAAGGGCAGCTCAGAAATCCTGGATCCTCCAGGAAATCACCTCAAGGGCAGCTCAGAAATCCTGGATCCTCCTAGGAAATCACCTCAAGGGCAGCTCAGAAATCCTGGATCCTCCTAGGAAATCACCTCAAGGGCAGCTCAGAAATCCTGGATCCTCCAGGAAATCACCTCAAGGGCAGCTCAGAAATCCTGGATCCTCCAGGAAATCATCTCACTTGGCCTTGTGCTGCTGTTCGTTGCCCAGAGAACAGCAATGCCATTTCCAGTGTCTGTGTGTGGGTGTTCTAAGGTGTCACTGCTGGGTGTGACAGGTTTGGAGGTCGCTGGATGAGAGAGATGCTGTGTATGAAGGGAAAAGATCTCCTTGCAGCGGTAACTTAGGGCTCAGGGTAGCTGTTCATGGTCAGACAAAGGAAATGTGTGTGGAGCAGAGCCTCTCTGCTTTTGGTTGATGGCAGCTGGGCAGTGCAGATGCTCCTCCAGCCCCAGCCCTTGGCAGCTGTGCCTGGCTGGCACCACGACTGAATTGAGCCTCTGATGAAAACACCACACCATCCTTTCAGTGCAGCAGAACCCTCTGTAAAGCCCTTCCTCGGTGAGAAACAACAGGAGGGAGATGAGTAGGGAAGGAAAATCTCTTCTTTACCTCCTGGGAGCCTCATCCTCACACTGTGGGCTGGGAGCAGAGGGATCACAGGGGGTAAGGGCAGAGCCTGTGCCTCAGCCTGCTCGAAGAGAACATTACCAGAGGAGGCTGGACAGAAAGAATTATCCCAACACTCATTACTGACTGCTAAACACAACAGAACCTCCCTGTCATTTTGCTGTTGGCATCATTTTAGGATGATTAAGTCTGTCGAGGAACCTCTGCCTGCCTGAGGCACAGCACAATTAATTCCCAAACAACAGAAGCAGAGGAAATAACCAAATAACTTCGCTTGGCTGCTTTCATGTGTTGGGGTTTTTTAAATACAAAGTCGAGTTTATTAGGGAAAGTGTCCCTCAAACTTCAAAGCATTGCTTCAATCCTTGCAGCAGCTCCTTTTAGGCCAGATGAGAAAGTGAAGCCCCACATCCTGTGGTGCTCAGTGTTAAAGCTCCTTGCACATCTCCTTTAAGTGGGGAGGGACCACAGTGGAGGGATGGGGACAGGACTGGAGCATCACTTGGGTTTTTACCCATATAAGAGACTATTTTCTCTCCTGAGCATTGTGTGCTCTGGGGTATTTGGTGTCTATCTCTGTTATTCAGGGAAAAAAAAACAACCAAACAAACAAACAAACAAAAACCCAAACAAGTTTTGGGTTTAGCCCAATAAAAGACAAGAAAAAAATCTTTAAATCTACAACTTCATGGTATGGGGAAGGTGTTTGTCTCCCCTGATTCCAGTTCTTGTGTTCACAGTCCCAGAGGGGCCCACGGAAACAGCATGAGAGGGACCTCAGGTGTGGGGAGAGGGGCTTTGACAGCCACACTCACTCCCTGCAAAGCACAGAGGTGAAATCCTCGCTGTGTCACCCTGAATTACTCATTAGTGAGAGCACAGAGAAATGGCTTCAGGCTGAGAGGAGCCTGAGGAAGGCAATGCTGCATCATCTCCACGCTGCCTCTGGAAATCAGGCTTCACCCCTGAAGGTGAGGGGAGCACAGGGGGAGGAGATGGGCACCCCAGGGGCTGTGAGCACAGGCACCCAACACACTCCAGTCTGGGGACATCCCTGCTCCTGCCAGCACCTCTGTGCAGATCCTGCCCTTGCTCTGACAGCCCTGTGCCCCTTCCAGGGGCAGCCAAGTCCCAGCCACATCTCCTGCATCTCCCTCCTCCTTTCCTGCCCTGTTTGCTGTGCTCATCAAATTCCCAATCCCAGCAATTTTTACTCTGCTGCAGCTGGGGAAAGTCTTGTGTTCTCAGAGGGTTTGGGCTTTACCTCTGCCTTCTCCTTTCTGGTCAGTGGCTTCCTCCTCTAGAGATGCCCATTAGCCCCCAGGGAGGTTCTGTAAAGCCTCATGAAGCAGAATAACCATGAGGAACATTTCCATCTTGCCAGAGCACCCAGGAAAACAGAATATTCCTGCAGCTCCAACCCACGCTCATCATCTTCCTGAAGGATCTTCATTCCAGGAGGGACACTCAGCATGGGGCAGCAGCTTTCCTGACAGTGCCTGGCAGCCTGGGTGGGGGCTTTTTCCTGTTCACTTTTCAATTATTTGACTCACACTTGATGGACTTCATTTCCCAGCACATTAACAGCTGCTGGGTTCCAAGGCTGCAGTTGGTGAGGAGTGGAGAGCAATTACTTGCTGAGCTCGTTGCAATTGTTCAGTTATTGAATAATTTGGGAAGGCAAGCAGGAGGAATATTTGGTTAATTAAGAGCTCGTTTAATCACTGCTAAATTTAGCCTGCCAAAAGAGTGCTCACCTTCCCCAGATTTGGAAATCTTTGCCATCCATGGCTTTGGTCCTTGTTTCCTCCCAGCTCAGACCCTCCCCACATTTGGCTCTGCTTGAATTAAGATCTCTCTGAAGCTGCCATCAGCCTCCAGCAAGAAGTTTAATTAAAAACAGCTCACCTGTAACTGCTGAGGTACTTTTGAGGCCAAACTCTCATCCAGTGTTAAAAACAGACAGAACAGCAAAGCCTGAGTGCTTCACAGAGCCTGGGCAGTGTGAGCAGCAGAAAATCTGTTGAGCCCTTGATGTTTTTTTGAGTTGCTGCTGGTCCAACATATTTGCTGGGCATGTGTTTCTTCTGTTTGAGGGGTTTGGTAATTTAAGGTTTAGAAAGCAGGTTTAGCATCCAGAGGATGTTTTCTGGAGCCTGGACTAACTTCCAGAAGCTATGGGGAGTCTTCAAGGCAGTGCTTGAGACAAAAATAAAGGTGTTTCCAGTTTACTTTCATGTCTTCAGTGTTTTCCAAAGAGTGCCAAGTGTCTGTGTGTGAATTCAGGCAGGCTTGTTGTGTTTGAGGGCTTCTGGGGAGAGTTTTGAAGGATGGACTTAAATGGGAAGCAGCATTTCACTCACAACGAGTACAACTTATTTTAAAATGATTTAAAAAGAATCCTTTTGCTTTGGGCTCATTGTTTAAGTGGTTTCATAGTTTGTTCTAGATTATTTTAATGGATTATATTTTTCATGCACAGTCAATGGGGTGTAACTACTGCTGCCCATGGGATGTGGCCATCAGCTGGCACATCCTAATGGAAAGGGGACTTGGGATGGGGAGTCAGTGGCAGATGTTCCCAGAGGAGAGAAAAGAAAAAGCAAAGCCTTGAAACCCTGATGGACCACGGGCAGATTTATCTCCTTTGCACTTCCAAAGTGACAAATGTTCAAAGCCTCCAAGAGGTCACAGCTCCTCTGATCCTGTAGGAAGGAAGGAATATTCTGTTCTGCACCTCATCCTTCCCAACACACTTCAGAACAAAGTAAATTTATTTTTTTCTGCAAGGGAGAAGACATTAGAACAACCCAGATCTCGTATCTGTGGCAACACAACAGCCTTTTGCAAAGGCATCCTTGAACTTCTAATCTTGTTTTCAGTTCAAATGCTGCAAAAAAAATAAAAAAAAAATTAAAAAAAAAAAAAAGGAAAGTAATTTTTAAACAGGTTTTTTCAGGGCAAACTTGATAAGGTAAATGCTGCAGAACAGGAGTCATCAAAGCAGGTTGATTTTAAAACCTGACAACCTTGACAGGCTCCTTGCAGCAGTGCAGAGCCACGTCAGTTCTGCTGTTACCCATGGTTACAAAATTGGTGAATGAAATGAAATGAAATGGAATCCAAACCTGTCCAGAGTTGTAACTCTCACGCAGGCAGGACAAATGACCTGAATGATAACTCCTGGGGTACTCCCCTGGCTCCTCAACTGAATGTTTTGTCAAAGTGCTCTAAATTAACAAAGCCTGCCCATTCTGAGTCTGGGCTGCTGAGAAGATGAAGCTCCTGGTGGGCTCTAGGTGATTTGAAATATCCTCTTTCTTTTTAAGAAGAGGACGAGGCTTAAGGCAGATCTCCAAGAGATCCTGTGATCTCAAGTGGAGAAGGGTGAGGGGATAATCTCTCAAAGGAAAAAGAATCAAGGTAAAGTAGGAGCTAGAAACAGCCTTTTCAGTCAGTGATTTCTGCTGCTTTAGTGAAACAATTAAACAGCACCTCAATAAAGGAGCTGCTGATTACACAGGTGAGTGACTTCCCACTGGGCAGCTCCCAGGTTTCTGTGGATGGAGGCCTCTGTCCCCCTAGGTTTTCTGCTGGACTTTGGAGGTCCTGTGCTGGGGAGAGGATGACAGCAATGCTGTCAGGATCATTTCTTCCTGCTAAGTGTCCCTGCCAAAGCATTTTCCCAGGTGGCAGGGCACTGCTTTCCCACCAGCCTCCTTTCCTTACCCACAGAGCTACAGAAAGTCACCAGCTCCAGAGCCCTGGCAGCAGGGGATGGCTGGAGAAGTGCTGCAGACTGATCTCAACCCTCAGCACGAGGTGAAATGTCTCTAAACAGCCATTTCAGCCTCTGCTGAAGGCCCTGGGACAGCAGTTCCTTTCCCCATCCTGTGTATCCATGTGATTTCAGTCCCTGTCATTTGGGATTCAGCACTCAGTGTCACCCAGATTGAGCATTTGCTCCTCCCCAGCACCTCTTCAGCAGCAGGAGGTGAGACCCCCATCCCATCAGCTGCAGTGTGTTGCTGAGCCCCACAAGGAGCCCAAATATCCTCTCCCAGCCCCCTCATGGGGACTTTTCCTCTACCACCACCTCCTTGGAGTGTCCAGATGTGTCCTCCCCATCCCAGCTGCTCACTGCCTTTTGGACTGAGAGGCAGAGCAAACCCCTCCAGCCCCTCACCAAACCCCAAACCTCCTGCTGGGGGGGTCCCCACCACCCACCTTGTGTGGGGCTGGGGGACACGAGGGGCTCCTTGTCTGGAGGGGATGCAGTCAGAATTCTTGTCAGCACCAGTTTTACTGTCTCTTCCCAACATAAAACTGGGCAAATGGATGGAGCCCTGGCCCTGAGGATAAACAGCATCCCCAGTGTTTGGAGTAGCTGTCTCCAGAGAGGAGGCAGAGCAGCCAGGCTGACACCCTGGGAGCTTCAGTGGGACATGGGGGGGTCTGGTGGCACCTCCCTGGCAGGAACCTTCCCCTGCTCTCAGATGTGCACAGGCACAGTCCACAGGGAGCAGAAAGGCTTGAAAAACCTCAAGGATCATCATCATCATAATGCCAAAGTTATTTTTGCAGGAAAACAGAGGATTTGTGGCACCTGAGGCTCTTGCACGAATTCTTGCCGAGGACTGGGTCCAGCTCCAACACATCAATGTTGCAAAATGTTCAGTTTTATGGAGTTTTCATATTTCTGATAGGTTTCAGCTTTTTAGCTGTTCAGGAATGGTAAATCCTCCTGTGGTTAGGAAGCATTCTTGGCTATTATCTCTAAAAAGGAGTTCAGTATTTACAGTCAGGCTAGCACTTATGAAGGGGACTGAGATTAGATAAGCTCATTAAGTCAAGTGTTCTTCCCACACCTGTGTTCTTCCCAACAAAATAATCATTTTTCAGTTCCAAGGATGTTAATTTAGAGACAGATTTTACTCGTCACACTGATGTAAACCTGAACCCCTGGCATGCTCCATGACTAAAGCTGGCTCAGATGTGCCCAAGGCTGTCCTCCCTTCCAGGGCTCTGGACACAACTGGAAAATCCATGTCTCCTAAGTGACACAGTCTGGTGCAGCTGGATTACTCAGAATGCATTCAGCAAGCAGGTGTTGCTATTAGAGACCTCAAATCTTAGTAATTTAAAAGATTTGGAGTATCTTTTGTCTCCTCTGTGGTCCAAAGAAGCCCTCAGCAGCTCGTGGGAGGAAGCTGTGGGTGTCTAGAGCAGGCAGTGACTGAAGCTTCTCCCAGCTCCTCATCCATCCACAGGCAGAAGGAAATAAAAGCAGGGGTCACTGACCCTGCTCAGGGGACAGGCAGACAGGGATATCTGCTTTTCAAGTTAATTGATGCACTGACTCATTCACTCAGTTTCATTCATTATAAGCAGGGTTTAAGGCTCAAAGATTTCTGGTTTTTTTGTTCTGTCATACAGACAAACAAGAGGCCATTGCTCTTCCTAATGACCAGGCCACGTTTGTAAATTTAACACAGAAACCCTCTTCAGAGCACCACAATTACAGAATTATTACAGGGGAGCCATCAAACACCTTCACTTCTGCCTTGCCCAGATCCTGCAAATCACAAACCTGGCCTGACCAGAGAACAGAATCATTCATTTAGACCTGAACATCTCAGAAATATCCCCCTGTACAACTCAGCTATGGAAAGGTTTTCCATTACTGCCCTTTTGTCCATGCTCTCTGGCTGAAGGATTTCATTTGAAGGGAATGATTAGGAAGAGGACAAGCTCTAGCAGTCTGCTCCGAAGCTTTGAGTGAAAAATTAGCAAGGGTCAAAACGTGTTTAACTTGTATTGAATGTGATAATTCCTGCAGCACGCTGGAATTCACTGACTCACGGCCATCTGGAGGTGCTAAAGGCATTCAGAAAACAAAGTCAAGAGGTCTCAGATGTTCCTCAGAGATGAAAAGGCTCAGAGGCAGCAGCTGAGAGGGGAAAGGCTTCAAGGCACTGCTGAATGTGACCTGAGTGAGTCCCCATCACCTGCCCAGCTGTGCTGGCAGCTCCAGGTGGGAACAGCCTTCCTGAGAAATCCCCAGGAACTGGTCTTGTGCTGATGCTGAGGCAGAGAAAGGAGATTTTTCCTGCTCATGGTCTGAAGGGATCAAGATCTCCATCAAAATGTGTAGCTGGAAAGGGAAAATGGGCAGGGAGAGGATTTCCAGGTACTGTGCAAGCTTGTAAAAGCAGAGTACAGCCTCAGTGGGGAGTACTGAGGAGCAGGTGCACATTCCCTACAGCCCCCCTAAAGGATTAATAAATCAATTTTTTCCTTTTTTTTTTAAATTTTCTTCTTTTTTTTTTTTTTTACAGTTCCAAAACCCACAAATATTTTATCTCCCCACCCCCTTTCTTTTTTCCCAAGAGGAAACTTCTGTATATTTATGAATTCAGTTTTATTTTCTTCTTGGATTATTTCTTGTTTACGGGGTCTAAATTCTGTCCAGTTCCAGAAAAGGTGCAGCAGACACAAGCTATGTGTGGAGGACACCATCACTTAAAAAAAAAAAATGCCCATTTGATACACAAGATAAATGCAGAAGAAGGCACAAGTCATAATTTTTTTTAAATAGGTGGATGCAGCACCACTTAACTTATTTTAGCATATTCACTGTTCATTATTAATTCAACCAGAGGACGGGCAGGATAAGCAGCTGAAGCAAATGGTTATCAAGAGGCCCTATTGAAAATTTTATGGAAGCTTTGAACAGGAAGAACTCTCAGTTTGCAGTTGTCTGATTTTCTAATGAAACAATAAAGCAGAGTGAGGAGGAGAAAATGTCAGCTCAAACTGGCACGGACACGTCAGGGTGTCCTTAAATCTCCTGTAGCTGCTCCCTGCCTAGCACCATCTTAAATGCAACTTCCCCTCTGCTTGGCTGACTTCTGTAGGGTTATAAATGCATATTTTGGAGTTGGCTTGTCCCAAATATCGAGATGAATGTTATACATATGTCAGAAGGTTGTGCTGTATTTCCTTTTATTTGTGTAATGCAGGTATATTTTTCTAATTGTAGCACAGAGTAAAAACAAAAGACTAAGGTGTTTTTTTTTTTCTTTGTAACATCTAAATTGACCAAGCCAAAATGCAGGAGGGATCACCTGGCATTCCTGTGAGGGAAGATTGCTGATAAAGAACAATTGAACCTTTTGATGGCCAAGAAGGATTTATGACACCTAGCCTGGCTGATAGGCACCAAGCACAGATAAAGAAGCTGCAATACTTGGGGACCCTTGAAACAGATAAACAAAACAGATGTTTAAATATGCATTAGTCTCTTTTAAATATGTAACACCAAGATTCTTAAATACCAAGAAATCTGGAATAGGATGTGTTGGTTTACACCCTTCAGCTGTGTAGCTATCTTCTTCTGTCTCCTAATTGTCTAATTTATTTTTATTTTTATTTCTATTTCTATTTCTATTTTTATTTTTATTTTTATTTCTATTTTTATTTTTATTTTTATTTCTATTTTTATTTTTATTTTTATTTTTATTAAACTTATAAATTAATATCCAAAGGTGAAACGTCGTTTTTCACATGTAGTATTGCTTTTTCCCTGCTAGGCAAAGTTTATTTTGATCATATTCATCCCTGTGGAAAGGAATGACTCTCAAATGAATTCCTGTTTTCCTTTAAAATAAAGAAACCAAGAGAACAGGCATTTATGGCCCGGAGCAAAGCAGAAATAATCCAAGTGCCTGATCGCTTCTCTCATTTCTTTTGTGTTGAGAAGTGCAGGGACTAAATGGGCTCGGAGTTTTGTCTTTTTTTCACAGCAGCCTTTTAAGCTTTGAATCACCTGGTAAAACGTGGCCCTTCCTTTTATGAGGTTGTTCAGTGAAGCACAATTAAAGCCCCATTAAGCAGGGAGGACTCCCAGAACACTTCGCTAACATGACAGAAATAAACACAATTCCCTGCTAGAGGGAATGGAAGAAACCACCACCCAGAGCCAAGACATGCAGAATGACTCCATTAGGACCTGCCTTTGTTTATTCCCACAAGATTTAATGGTCTGGCTGGCAAGTTAAGATGCTGAGGAGGTCACCTCCAAGGTAGGAATCCACCCACAGACCTTCTCCTGGCAGGGGAAAAGCTCTCTCAAAGGAAAACAGCAAGATTTTTTTATTTTTTTTTTTCTGTGGAGTCAGCAGCAAAGCGTCCAGGCATCTATATAAACAGCTTAAAATGATTGTATAAACTGAGGAACAAGAAGGAGACAAATCCTCAAGGTGTCTGAACAGAAAAATTCTGGCTCAGGAACTTTGTTGGTGCTTTTTTGGGGGGGTAGGGGGTGGAGGGGCTGCTGTGGTTTGTTAATAAAAGAACAGGAAGGGTATCCAGGTCTAAAATGAGCTTTTTTCAACACTGGAGGACAATTCCAAGAAATCCCCAGAAACATGGAACATGAACACTCCACAAAGCTCAGCCTCTCCCTGAAAATAGAACATTCCCTTCAAAAAAGGGGAAGGTTTCAGTGCAGCTCATTATGAACAATCCCAATCTGACCTGACAGCTCCTGGATTCACCCAGTCTGGGTTCCTTGGACAGCCTCAGGATTACCCAGCAGTAAACCAAGATTTTAATTTTTTTTTTTATTTAGATGTATCTAAATGCTACAAAAATAAAGGAGATGGTACTTCCAGGCTGCTTTATTGATTCCAGAGTAAGAACTACTCAAGCAAGGCATTTCTTGTTGTGATCCCAAGGTCTGACTCACTCTCTCTCTAGTATCTGTTTCAAAATTCCCTATTCCTTCTCCAGGAGGTATCAGGAAAGACAAGAATGCTCAACAGCAGGCAAAACTGATCCATACTTTGTCATTATTTCAGCTTTACAGGCAAACAGACAAGATGAAAATAAGTATTTCTGAAATAATTGGTCTAAACATGGTCAATGCCTCTGCTAGAAGAAGAATATTTGGGGGGGGGGGGAGGGAAAAAGAATACTGAGGAATGAAAGATCTCAAAAATTAAGTTAGAAACCCTTCATAAAGATTAATTCCCCATGGAATTAAAGGGTTCTAAGGGCTAAAAGGATCAGAGGAAAAAGCCAGCTCCTGTGTAGTGCTGGCAAACCATTCAATGAATAAATAAATAATGCACTGAGCTCTGTCCCCTGGTCAGCACTTGCTACAGGTCAGGGTTGAGGTGTGCTGGGACAGGAGTGAGAGGTGAGATGATTGATGTGAGGGGAGGTGATGGAGACACTCAGAGAGGTGTATTTGGGAAATTGGACACTTCTTTATTTCCTTTGCACAGTCCACCCTAAAAAACTTCAGTCCAAAGCCACCAACGCTCACAGAAGATAACAAATGGCCACACAGAGACTTTGGGGATAAATTAACAATCAGGAAGAGAGAGCTGAAAGCAGGGCTCAGCCAGTGATGGAAAATGAGCTCTCAGCCTCCTCAGAGAGTTCCCAGGACCCAAAGCAAGGCAGAGCTCCAGCTCCTCAGGGTGTTCCACGGGAGCAGTGGGATTCCCACCCCTGCAGGATTTTCCCAGGCTGAAACAATCCATATGTGCCAGAGCCACCTGCAGTTCAGAGAGAGGAAATAACTCTGCTGCTCCTGGAATGTTGGCTTGGATTTCCACAAGAGACTCAAAAAAGGAAAGACAGGAGTTGGGATTTATTTTTTTTTTCTTTTTCACTTTTTTTTTTTTTTTGCTTGGAGAAGGTAGATTGGATTTTTTTCCTCCCCACTCAAAGAGCCTTGACCTCCAGCAGCATTTCCTGGTTTTAGCCCTAGAATTTGGACAAGACAAAAATATTGCACAGAGCTCCCCATGAGCAGGTTAGAGAGAACTAAATGCCCTGCAAACACTGTGCAAGGACATCTGGATGGGGAAGGAACACCAGGAACTCTGACATTAAAAACAGTATCAGCTTTATTTACTGGGGAAGGGAAAGCTGTGAAGGAGCAATTCAACACTAAGAAATGCAATTGAAGAAACAAAACCAGATTTCCTTGGCAGCACAGTCATCATCAATGCCTTTTCAGATAGATTTATTTTAATGTGCACATTATTAGGTGCTACAGCCTCCTAAAGCACCCACCTTACTTAAAATGAAGTAAGACATGAAGCTGAATTTCTGCTATAACTTCAAATTAAAATCTTTCTCTAAATAGGGTAACTTTGTCAACATTTCTGGAGTTGAAATTGCTTGAGATGGAGCACAGAATATTTCAGGTGGATGATACATATTCAGGAAAATCTCAACATAAATGTACCTTCCCAAACCTTCAGCTGAGTTACAGGGAATGAAAAGCCATAATGATTCCACAACTGCTTGCACAATGAAAATGTTATACATGAGAAATCCACCCTGAGTTCCCAGAATCACAGGGGATTAAAAAATTAAAATTTAATGCATGCTACAGGACTGAAAGCCTAAGTGTACACTAGGAATCTAATCTGACCACGAAACCTGTCAAATTTTCAAAAGCTCCTGGTATTCCACAAAGCATTTGAATGGAAATACGGTTTTAAAAGTAGAACAACTTCACAGAAATCCTCAGGAGGATCCACTCAATCTCATTGTAGGGAGTCAAATCTGGCTGGCTCTCCTGCTGCATTTTCTATTTTACTCTGGGACTTCTCACACCAGCAGCCTTTCCCTTTCCTCACAAGTAATTTCCTTTCAAAACACAAACCAGCATTCCCAGATACTTGTAACAAGTCTGCTTTCAGGTGCAAAGCTGTAATTTTACCATCAGGACTCGGCCCCAATTCACACTGCACAAGCACTGACCTTTCTTTATTTTAAGTACAAGGGCTCTTTACAGAGGTCCTCACACAACTGGGACACCTCCAGCCACACTCTGTCATCAGCTCTGTTCAATTAAGAGCACTTCTCTGCAGCAGCTTGGCATCAGATTCATGCTACTCAAACAAATCCTGCCCTTGGAGTACTCAGAATTCTAAGAATCAGAGCCCTGCAGCTCCCAGTAGTAGCAACAGGCAGCTGAGCCTCAAAAAGGACAGAAATTAATACATTTCAAGCTCAGAGTTATGTGTCATTATCTGGAGGGACCCTCAATAAAAAAGTTATTCAGGGTATTTAAGTGGCCTAAAATAAATTAAACCAAGTTTGTTCCCATTAAGCAGTGAATTCAACTTCCACTGTGCCCCAGGAACATTCTGCAGTTACTGCTTCCTGCTGGAGGCTACCTTCAGAAACTTTTAGATTGCACTTTACCTCCTCATTTGCCATTTAAATTTTCCCTAGATCTAGGCATTGCTTTTAGTAGTCTGGATATTGAAGCTCTAAGTAGAAAAATCTCAGTGGCACTAAAGCATACAAAGTATTTGGCTTTTTCTTTCCCCAAAGACTAGCTCTCCTGGGCATGTACAGTGCACAATTTCCCAACAAATTACAGGTGACAGGTTTGGTGATCATATTGACCAGAGTACTGAGACTTAAAGGCTCCAAAAGACAAATACCAGCTTGATTTTATTTCTGAATATCCATCAGCTCCCAGCAGGTAACTGCACCATGGGCAGCAGTTGTTACAAGACAAGGGATCTTCAAAAGATGAAAACCCAAGGGGAGATGAGCTGAGATTTCCCCCATGGTCTGAGATGGTTTTGTTGAGCAGGATTTGACAGAGGGCAGCTCCAGAAGTGCCACTTCCTTTTAGTGCCACTCACAGCTGGCACGACAGGAGTGACCAGCAGGCACAGGTCCATTCATGCTCAGATTCCTATCAGGTATTTTGGGGGGAAAAACTCCTACATTTCAATCTCAGGGTAATGGCAGGAATCAAGTTCAATCCTGCAAAGCTGCTGTGATCTTGGTCTGCCTTCACATGGATTTAAAACATGGTGCAATGCAAACTCCTTGGAATAAACAGGCTTTAAGACAAGTATTTCAATATGGAACCCAACTGACTTTATTATTTCCTTGCATCCAGCCATTTTAACAATTCTCCCTGGTTAGTACAGACAAGGAAGACTTCTTCAGGTTTCAGAACAAAGAAATGAAATCACAGAGGACTAATCCTGCTGGTGTGCCCAATGAGAGCCCTCACAAGTCTGAGTGTCCTCTTATCATTCCTCTTTATATTGATCTTCAATGTAATTCCACCCACTACTTATTATTTCCATCAAAGGGTACATTATAAAGTCCAAAATGTATGCATAAAATTAAAAACAAAAAAAAAAAATCAAAGCACATTCCCAGATTTTCAGTGTTTCACAGAAATTATACATCCAGGTAATACCAACCAGATCAATGTGGTTACTTCAGAATTTGATTGAGGAAAAAAAAAAATTAGGTTTTTCTACCATTCATTTATAAACCTCCTGACCCACAGAAATCTTTGATTGCAGTAAAAAGCCCAAAGTATTTGGCAAGATTATGCATGTGTTTGTTACAATGCACACAGCTCCTCTTGGAAGTCCCTGCAATTTAATATTCAGGGAACACCAGCAGTCCTCATCAACAGAAAAAAATCTTCATATGAAACTGGAAAAGAGAAGTCCAGAAACAGCTATTGAGGGACTTCCTGAATATTCAATCAGTAGTAATAAAATTTAAAAAAAAAAATTCAAGTCCCAGCAGCCAAAGCCAGGTGTATTCCCCACTGATCCCACACTGAGGAGAATCCATCCCTCTCAACAGAAGGTGTGTTCCAAGAGAACAACACTCACCTGGCTCAGTTAACTTGGGTCAGACTTTCTACACCACATTAACAACTGAAGAGACCAAAGAACTGAACAGGCAACAGCAGCCTGGGGAGCCAGACCAAGGCATGGCCCAAAACATTGCCTGTATCTTTCAAACTGACGGATTTTTAAAAAATATTTTAAAAACGAAGAGCCCGCTTTCTCTTCTTTGTGGAGCCCATTCTCTCTTCTTTGTGGAGCCCATTCTCTCTTCTTTGTAGCCTGTCCCTCTGGCTCATGAAGACAAACCATTTCCAGAATGCATCCAGTTTAAGATGGTCCTTAAGCCACCATGTGCAACGCTTATGGAAGAGGAGACGTGAAAACAGAGCGTGTGACGGTGTGTTCCCACAGCTGGGCAGTTCTAACTGCAGGTGAGGTTACAAGAGGTGGTATCTCCCTTTCTCCTCTCCCCTTGCAGGGCTTTCTCTCCCTCCCTGTGAGCCCCCAAGCCGTGGGCAGGGGTGGCCCCAGCAGTCAGCCCAGCAGCGGGTCCCCGATGCCGTGCTGCGGGTCGCAGGTGAAGGAGATGGTGATGGCAAAGCGAGTGCCCCACTGCACCTTCTCCACCCGGTGCAGGTTCTCTGAGCCAGAGGTGAAAAACGACACCCGGCCTGCAAAGACAAAAAGGTTTTTAAGCCCTCAGTGGAGTTTGCCACTCAGCTGCAGCTCTCCCTCCACAGCTCAGCTCCAGCTGCTGCCCGGTGACCCGAGAGCCCAGAGGTGATCACAGACAAACTGCTACAGCTTACACTGCGCTCTGACAGCTTCCTACTGTTTCAAACATACATTCACATCCTTTGTGCCACCAAGCTGGAGATGTAATCCCACCAAAGCTAGGAGGGAGCCAAGAACATGGAAGCCAGTTCTTAGCTGCCTCAATTAAAAATGAAAAAGTGAAACTCTAGTGACTGTCAGAGAAGTGTACTGATTTCCTCCCTGCTCCTCCCTTCTAGTCCTGGCTCTAAGTTTAGACCAAAGGAGGAAACACCAGAGAGGTGGCAAAAAGCCTTCAGTGACAAAACCTCAGCAGGTTTACAAGCAGCTGTGGCAGCCTCTCAGCACTGCACAGAGCGCTTGCTGTTGCTTTCTGTGCCTGGTCTGGTCCCTTGCTGCTCAGGCAGGTTACAAAGTCACATACCAGCCATGTACTAATTCAACTTGCTTAGAAAGAGCCACTCCATCCCCATGCATTCATTGGCTTGGCAGCTGTTTTATAGATGCAAGTGCTCACCCCAGTTATTCTGATTACACACGAAGCAGGCCATCCACACCAATATCAGCTTTGGCAATCACTTATATTTGCAGCTTGCCTGTTTTGCCACTGGACTCTAAGCTCCTTCATGCTCCCATCCTTCACATGGCATTTCCCCTTCTGCTTTCTTGGCAGCATCCTTCTGGCTCTTCTAGTTTAATTCATTGCCAAATTTCCTTGTAAACTCCTTGGGTCATGAGAACCCCAAGGAGAAAAAGCAAATCCTGTGTTAGATTGTCTCGACCATCACTCAGTCAGGTGAGGGAATGGTGACTGTGCCCTCAACTCTCCTCCCTGGGCACCAGGGAAGGGATGCAAAGCAGGGCTGGGGGAATGGAAAGGGCCTCACCACCATCCACTACCCATGGCAACTGGTTGGGGACACTGGGAAGACTGAGCTGCTGCTGAGAAGGAAAGGAAGCAACTCCTCTGTCTGCTGAAAGGGAAGCAGGAACAGTTTATTTGGCACCACAGATCTATTCAGCATCTTTCATCAAATGCACTGACAGCTTCCACTGTCTGCCTAACATCTATCAGCCCGAAATGTTCCTCAGGAAAGAAGGAAAAACTGCATCTCATCTGCTGAATGACAGCCAGACAGAAGCACTGCCAGGGAAAATGCACAACAGTTGTGTTCTCATCCTCGTCATCTGTTTAGGATTAATCACCAATCCATTCTCATGCAGAGTGTCCAAGAGAACCCATCGTATCATTAGGCAAATAAACTGATAATAATGTTTTCTGCAAGCACACAATAAAATTGATTTAACCAATTCAATTACTTACTGAAAGATGTTGAATTGGGAGAATCTAAGCAAGTGTTTTAAGCAAATCTCACAAAAAGGAACCTGGACTGACAAATGTCTGCAAGTGCCCTGACCTGGGGTGAAGAGAGGGCACAAGCTTCTTGGAACCATTTTGCTACATTTATGTCAAGCACAGAAGAATAAAAACCCCTATGGTCTAAAAATAAAACCCCAAACAAAAACCCACCTGCAACGTTCTGTCTTCCTGACACAACAGCAACAGATCCTCCTTTTCCTACCACTTCTCTTTGCAATCACCTCACCAGTCTCTGGCACAATCTGGGATGATTATTGCAAATCAGTAAGAATTGCTGTCCTCTGCATGGCTGGTGCTTACTGCAGCTGCTAATGCTGGCTCCATTTTGTTCCTCATCAGGATTGACAGCTACTTCTGTGGATTTTGTAAAAATTATTCCCAGCTTTCAGCTGATACTGATTTAACTTCAAGATGTGCTCCAGTTTTTTTTTACTGAATGGAGCAAAACTAAAGCCAGGATTGGCAGATTATCATGATCTAGACTGAATCTGGAGGATGTGGATTGAATACAGAGGCAGATGAGACTGTGAATATGGGGGGAAGTTCCCAACTATCTTTACACCTTCAAATCAAATATTTTACACTTCCAGAAACACTCTTCTGACAGCTGTGAGAATATGCTAAGTGTACAGAGTTCATTTTGCCCCACAGATGAGTGTCTTCCAGAAACACACTGAAGTGATTGCGACCTTTCCTCCTGCCTTTGTATAATAAATTATTTGCATGAAGAATAAATTCCCTTGTAAACTGAAAATAAGTGCAGCAAAGCTGACCTTCAAACCAAGAAACACACATGCAAATAAAGAACACAGAACCAGAACTGGGATTTCACTCCAACAGCAGTTTCATCTACACTTTATGATCAAGTGAAGTCTGTCTGACCTGTCTAATATTGCCAGACCTCAAATTCACACAAGACTCTGCAAAATGATGAAATTCCAAATATGAAATTTTAAAATAGGAAATTTTTAACACTAACAAGTTTAGCAGCAGCAGAAAGTACACCAGTTTTGTGACTGAAAAAGGAAAGCCTTGATGTTTGCCATTTATTATTCTTTCAGTATGTCCTGCAGATTACTGAAACACGTCTCAGGCCAGCAAAAAGAGCTAATATTGAAAGGGCTTCGTTTTGAAGGACCTCATTCAAAATGCTGCTCTGTTTCTTACAGTCTCTCAGACAGAGCCAATCTTGGTGCAAAGAGTGGAAAAAAAAATCACAGTATGACAATTTTGGGAACAGAATTTCCATATACATGTAAAAGGAACAGATACTACTTTAGGTCTGTTTCTTTCTCACAAAAAAAAAAATGTTTTCTTTTCAAGGTCGTATTTCCCTTGGCACTAAGAATTTTCTTCCTCATGGTACAGTGAGTTTCTTGTGGCAGAGAGAGATCCTGACTGAATTCAAAAGACACATATTCACTTCTGAAGCCCGTCAGAGCACAAGAAAGATGTGTTCCTTCATGCCATGCCTGGTTATGAATTAGCCAAAGGTCTGTACACTTGAACTGGTGCTGACTTGTTCATTTCTGTTTAAAAAAAAATAAATCTCGAGAGCCTCAAAGTTAATAAATTATAATTCCTTCTTAAAGCTAATGTTTGCTAACAACCAAACTAGGGGATGTTAAAGATCATCCTACAAATTAGAGAGTCGTTCAGTCAACTATGTGAGAGCCAGGACTTAGAGACTTCTTAGGTAATCTGCAAGTGATATGCACTGAGGGAAGTGAAAAGCATTTTAATTTAGGCTCCACTCCTGGCAGAAGTGTTCTCCCTGTCCCCAGCTGCCTGGCTGACACTGATCTTCACCAGTAAAGTGCTGCAAATGGATCTGCAGCAGCAGTGGGACTTGCCCAGGCAGCACTTTCAAACACAGGACATCCCACAATGGTTTTAATTGCTTTTTCTTGTATTTCCAATTACTGCTTTTCTGCTCTGCTGCATCACTAACAATGCCTTTCTGCTCCCCACTGACACTTGAACAAATGGCTGCTCACAGGAAAAGAAACCTGCTCATTTTGGCACACAGTGTCAGGTCCCCAAAAATGCAGGCTAAGTGTGAGAAGCACCAGGTTTTAGGACTGCAGTGGCATTAGCAATACAGAAAAGTAAATTAGTTGTCAAGTGTGAAAACTGAACCAGTGATTATGACAATCATCTCTAAAAAAGCCTGGAGCTCCTAAATGAAAAGCAGGAAAGCTCATCAACATGTGGTTTTAAAAGTTGAGCCGGAGTGACAAGAGAAGCACAAAGGATCAAAAGCAGCATAAAACAAAACAAACAAACAAAAGCAAAAAAGACAGCAGGAGAGAGAAAACACTGCAGAGGAACATTATGAACATGAAAAATACATCAACTTGTACCAGCAACAGAAAACAGCCTGGGGTCATTCCTTCACAAGACATTTTATCAGCAAGAGGAAAAGTAAGTGCAAAGCCTTCACAATGTGCTTCACCTCTAAAGCTTTTCTGCTCTGCTCACAGGGTGTCAGTGGTGGTTGTGACACCATCACAGGACCCCTGACAATTGTGCTAACACAGAGATGTGTCAGAAAAGTGTAATTAATTTTCTTTTGTGTCCATGAAGGACATTTGTGCTATTCCTTAGGAGCCGTGCATTGTTTTGTTTCAGAAGGGGTGTCCTGTGGCAGACACTGCCCAAACAACCCCCTGGCAAAGGGAACAGCCAAAAAGAAAATTCTGTATTTCATCAGCTTCCCCTTCTTGCCCCAAAAGGACATCAAGAGCAAAGACCTTGCAGCAGAAAACCTGGAAATGAGTAGATGGGGCTGAATGGAAGCAATTTCACAGTTAGAGAATTCTGGAAATTAAGTCAGGGGCACGTTGCACACTGCAGCCAGGCTGAGTCCCCCTGCACTGAGGAGACAGCTCTCCTCACATACCTAGAATTCAGCTGTGATTTCTACAGCTATAAAGATCTGGTAATCTTAGCATTGCATCTGGAAACAAAACAGTTCAATGTGTTCCCTTTCAAAATCCTGGCAGCAGCATTTTGCAAAAGATGAAGCTTTCAGTTTAGGGTTTACTTCCAATCATAAAAGACAAAATAATCAAACATACAGTTCTTGACAGCAAACCCAGAATGCAGGTAATCTCAGAGTTTATCTAAACCAGCATCACTGCAGGTGAGTGGATCACTGTGATGCATAAGCCAAAAAACACCCATCCCAATTTGCAGGCAGCAATAGTCTGAAGTCAGTTCTGCTTGGGGTAAAACTGTCAGCAGACAATTACTGAGGCTCTTTAAATGAGTAAATTTCCATCTTTTCTGTCTTGGAAAAAAAAAAGACAGAACACAGCAGGAATATAAAGTTGTCCTTTTATTTTTTTCCCCTGCAGCAGTGTGGTTGATCTTGCATTATGAAAGGTAACACTGCTGGAAGCTCAGCACTCACCTGCCAGACAGAGGAGTTGAGGCTGAGCTCCTCTCTAGGCAGCCCCAGAGTAATTCTAGTTTCAAATTATCCACATATTAGAGAAATCTCAAACCAGCCTTAAAGGTTTTTTTATTTATTTATAACTGACAGCCATCAGAAGGTTCATCCCTGTCAGACCTCCTGGAAGCAAGGATGGATTTATACCCAAGTAATGACAGTTCATCATGCTCCAGCAGGTCAGCAGAGCTGTGACAATCAATCACCTTCACACCCAGCCCTCAGCCATTACAGGGTATTAAGCCCCATCTTGAGCAGCAAAGGAATTTCAGGCCAGTCTAAAATAAATTGCTTTAATTTGGATTTGCTGCAGTGACAGTTAGCTCTGCTCTTGCTGCACAGTGACCTGCTAAGCTGTCAGGACTGCCCACCTCTTCTAAGCCCTACAGCTTTCAAGAAAATCACTTATTGTAGCTTAACACCAGATATTACAAACTGTGGCTGTATTTTAACCTGTCTTAATCTTTACTTTTGATGTCATTAATCTGAACACAGAATGCTACGCTACCTCACTGTTGCAGTTCTGGAAACTGAGAGTTTTGAGCTTTCTGTTCTAAAAGGCACCAACCCTCAAGCAAGCACTGAATTTGACTTGAGGCTTTGGAGCAACAGGCTTCTGAAATTGAGTGATGGCACTGGGGTTGTGGGTGTGGAGTTTGAAGAGTATTGTGTGATCTCACAGAGTGAAAAACTTAGAATTTAGGGTTTTAGTCTATAGTAATATATATGGGGCAATATGGAGGATTTAAAGTGTTGTCTAAGTCCTTCTTCTTCACTTTCTTCTTCTTGGTTTTGGGTGTTTTTTCTGATTGGGTGGAAAAGGTCTGCATTGTGGGCTTTGGGTGGTCAGTTATTGGGTTAACAGTATAAATGATACAGGTGTCAGCTCATTATTGGATAAATTATGCTTAGAAGTCCTTGGAAAGAGTTAGAGACACCTCAATTTTCTACCTTGTTAGCTAGGACTCACAACTCATGAGATAAGAATTATCTGTAGATAAGAATTACCAAACACTGACTCCAAACACAAAACCGCGACTCCCGTGCGTTAATCCCGACTCTAACACGAAGAGAAGAAGATAAGAAACCAACACCTCACCTTATTCCTGCTGACACAAAACACAGTCCCCACACCACCTGGTAGCCAAGAAATGGCCCAACCTGCCCAGCTGCCTGCAGCCAAGCTGGGCTTGTACCTGCTCGGGGCTCCACTGTCTTGTTGGAATCTGCATCCATGAACACGAAGCGGCCACCCCCGAAGTCTTCGGAGTAGTCAGAGAGATAGAGCAGAGAAGTGTAGTCAAAAGAGCCATAAGTCACCTGTGGGGGAAGCCAAAATTAGCAAAAATTACCAAATTCTTTATCTTATCTCTGCAGAGAACAGCTAAATGAGCAGATGGAGCTGGTGGGTTTTTTCTAATTTTCAGTTTTTCACGTATTCAATAAGGGGTCTTTGAAAACCAAGAATGACATTTTCTAGGAAATATCTATGTTTATACACACACAGGACTATCATGTCACATTTATTATTTTGATTGTTACAGTTTCCATAATTAGACAAGTGCTCCTATTGATTTCTATCATCCAAGAGCAAAAAAAACCCATAGTGTCAGAAGAGCATTGGTATCAAAAAGACAGGATTTATACCATTCCATGACAAAATTTCACCAGGAGGTTAATAAGCAGAAGAATAACCCTTGATTAATGATTTCCACCCATTATCTAACCTTGGTTTAAGGTTTCTGGATAGTTCAACTCTCTTCTTGCACCAGCTATCACACAGGAGATTCATGGTAACAGTAAATCACAACTTCCAAGTAAATACACATTCGTTGGAGGAGCTTTTACTCTTTTCCATACAGGTTATGTTTAAAACCCTTCCAATTGAACTTTGGAAATCTCTGCTTCTTCTCAGCCTACAGACCAAACACCCCATTTTAAAGTATAACAAGGTGATTTTTTTTTCCTTCCTTTTAAAGCATTATTTTTGGTCAATAACTACGCTGAGGTTGGAGAAAAAAACCCTACATACCAATGCTCAGAGTGAAGCTATCTAAATATTTAACACTGAGTTTAGCTAATTGTGGAAATATTTCCTTTCGTATCTACCTGTCACCAGCAATTAAAAAAACACTTGAAATCAATGTCTGTGTTCTCCAATTTCTTTGTGTATCACAACTCATAAGTTCAGCCTGACACTGTCAAACAGTGAAATGTGCAGCACAGTAGCAGTGTATAAATACACAGAATTTGCAGAGTGTTTTGACTGACCTGGTGACTGTTAAGAGGTAAGTGCTACTTCCAAACTTAGAAGTTTTCTAAATATTTTCAGTCATGTTTCAAGTTATATTCATTAGTGCCAGTTAGATTTTGGCTCAGGAGCAGCTGTACACATTTTTCTGTAAGGGCAGGACCAGAGAGAACAAAACAGCAGATGGAATAGGAAGACATTTCCATTCATACTCATGTTATTATTTTGACCATAAGGGCTGAAAGGAAAAAAGCCAAATCTGGTGATATGCTGCCCTACATGGTGTGAATCACAAAAAAAAAAAGAGAAATATTACAGTGATCCCCTTCTCCCAAATTCTGGTAGCAATACAAGGCAATAAATGGGAATTAATGAGCACGTGCTAGTGCAGCACCTCAAACCAGTCATTTACAGCCCTTCTCATGCAAATCAGCTTTGCAAAAGCTATTTTCCACTTCACTGACTTGGTGATAAAAACTTCCAGTCAATTTAAGGAAGTCTCCAGCCAGTGAAGAAGTTCATTTAACTCATACTTGCAAGTTTAATGCATGAAAATAGTTTTTATCAACTCCTCAGTGCAGCAGCAATCTTTGCTCCCTCAGTGCACTCTCCCTCCTCTCCAAGGTGGCTTTACCAATTCTAAACTTCTAAGAGGTGACTGCCAACCCTTTCAGCCTAACCAAACACACCTGATTTCTAGAGATGACTAATTTGGGGAATGAGGTGTGCAAGGGAAAATGGCTTTTCTCTTCCTGTCCTTATCCATTACTCACTCTCAGAAGCAGCCAGGCCTGAGAAATGCAACACTATGGAAAGCAGGCACTATATTATACTCAGTTATTTAAAATGCTAGATGTCCCCCCCCCATGTATATCAAATATATTTGTTACCCTGGTAACAATTTCCAGTACCAGACAGATTAATAATTGAAACAAAAGATCAAACTACATGAGAAAAGCTGTCATTAAAAAGCCACACAGCTGCAAATTCAAATTTCTACAGTGCCTTGTAAAAACCTCAAGAGAAAAAATGCAGATATTTCCATTCAGCCTGCTATGGTTAGTGTGCTCTTTTTGAGCACTCCTTTATCCAAAAAGTTGAACACAGATAATATTTAATGGTAGATACCCATAATAATGGTTATATGATACTTCTTGAAAGGCTATTAGTATAAATAGAACTAATTGGCAGAATTAGCCAGCCCCATTTTGCAGTGGGTTTTTTGAGGGACACACTTCTATGCAAGGAAACAGCTGTAGGACCATGCCAGAGGTCTCTGCAGTTACTGAGGATATTTAGGACAGCATCCTCTGCTTTCCAGTGCAGAAGAAAATTCACTTTGCAATCAGCATTGGTCTAACAGGCAGAAAAAGAATCAAAACTTCTCTTTTCCTGTAAGCCTTCACCTAATTCTGTGTAGATAACCACCAGAATAGCCTTGATAGCTACTTCCAGTGTCCTATTTATTGGCAGTGTCTATTCAGCAGACAAAGCAAGAGCAAAGAGCACATCTCTGAATTGCAAGGGGCTGTAGGTGAGCTGAGGTGATGGCTTTGAGCAGAAATGAGAATCAAGCTCCTCAATTTTCAGAGATGATGCTGTCCCCAGGGCAGAAATGGGATCTTTTGATGTGTTTTATTAAATGTAGGGGAAGAAAAGAAGAGTGACAAGTCTGCTGGAAGAGACAGCAGCTGCTCTCAGTGACAGACTGAGCAGCCAGAGAGGGCTGCAGGTACAGGGAAGGGGTGGGGAGAGGGAGAGCACATTGCAGGTGAGGAGGCTTCAAGGTTTGGCTTGTTCAGCTCAGAGAAATGAAGGCTGAACAGAGATATGATTCCTACCTGTAAATACATGGGGGTGGGAGGATATAAGACTGGGAGGAGGAACAAAAATTAGCTATAAACTGATCATGGACATGTTTAGGCTACAAAAAACCCAACCAATTTTAAGAAAGCGTGCACTGAGGTGCTGGGCTAGCTCTGATAGAAGAAACTCAAGGAAAACAAACCCAAAACCATCTTATGGCAGAGCCTGACAATTCTGGGAAGGATGACAGGATCTGTGCCCAGGCAGGGGACGGCACAAATCTACAAGTCCCACACTGCTTCCACCAGAGAATGCTGTAAGACTGCAGTGCTCACAGTGTGAAGTGTCCAACAGCAACTCCATTATAAATCAGGTATTTGACATTTGGAAGCCTCAGCTCCGAACAAATTCCATCCAAGATGAAACTCCACATCTTAAAACAACACTTGCTTCATTTGATTTAGATGCTTATAAATTCAGCGAGATTAAATGAGTCATTTGGGTGATTTCAGGGTTTCCATTCCTATGTAACTACAAACCAAGTAAATATTAGGGGGATAAAAACCAAAGCCTCAGATAGACACAATAAATCTGTACTACTCCATTATGCTGTTAGAAGTCTTCAGGGAGACTCAGATTGAGAAATATAATTGCAGCAGACTCAGCAACATCAGGAAAATGCAAGAGGGGTTTTCCTATGTTGTAAGAAGCCCCATCTTTTTATCAACAACGTCATTCTGAAACAGAAAATACAGTGAACTCTTTTTGCTAAGGCTTCATTTTACCTCTCTTCTGGAAAGAGGCAAGGAAAAAAATCATGATGTCTTCTAGGAGTAACCTTCACTACTAAATTATGCAGAAATATCTACAGTGACTTGTTCTGTTCCAAAGAGTAAGCAATAAATAATGATCCAACACAAAAGCACCCAACAACCTGGCAAGTTTTATTGATCCTTCTTCAACTTCCCAGTATTCACACTTGCTTTGGAGGCCACATAAGAACTCTACTGCTCTTTTCTGGGAAGAACCTCTTACCTCAGATCAATAGAAAGGTTTTTTTTTTCCTTGCTTTCAACTGCAATCTGGATGTGGAAAAGTTTGCTGAAGGAAGTGAAATATAAGCCAGGATGACTGCACTGAAGGCAACCAGGAAAGCTGCACACCTTCATCCCATTTAGTCTCTGCTCAGACTCTTTATGATTATGAACAAGGTGTTTGGTAACTGCCCCAACTGGGATAATTCAAAGACTCAGAATTCTTTAGGCTGTGTGAAAGATCTCCAAGATCACTGATTCCAACCACTGCCATAAATCAGACAACCCAATTACTCAGTACAGACACTACTAAGGTCTAGATTATACATTCTTATTCTAAGAGAGCACTTTCCCTGCTTGTTTTGGGGTTTTTTTTTGAAGCTGGAGATGGGTTAGAAAAAGCCCAGGCAAATCAATTGATGTATCTGCTCCCTGAACAGACAGCCTGCAAGATAAATAAAACATGGCCAAAAGAGAAGGATAAAAACAGGAAAACATTCAGCCATGCTGTCTATCATGCTCAGGCACTCTCAGGATGCAGGACAGAAAAGCAGCTTGCACAAATTCTCTTCATGTAAACTTATTTGCATGTAAATGACAAGATAACTTGTGCACTGTAGGAGATCTTTAGGTGGAAACACTTAATTGAGAGGTTATCCAACCACCTTACTCATTTCCCAATGCAAAACACATGCAGAGAAGAATAAAGAGAATACTGGCAAGCAGGGCTTGTGCAGACACAAAACTCATTATAGTAATAAATCAGACTCTGAAATTATAAAACAGGCTTTTTTGGGGCTGAAATAAAAGAGTGGAGAAAACAGGCATCAGCTGTTGAAATATACTGCTTTTCCACCCTTGTGGCAGTCAAATCTGATTCTCTGAAACTGTGGAAAAACTGTAAGGAACCAACGAATTCACTGCACTTCACACAACCAGAATCACCAGTTTCCTTCTTCCCAAGGGTCTCTTGGAAATGAGCATAACATGATGGAATTTCTGGGAACCCCACCAGCACAATTTGCTCCCTACAGCCATTTCCTACCAACACAAATCAAAACAATCTGGACCTCAAAACCATCCCTACCACCTCTGGTCCACAGCCATTCCTATTCACTGGTTACATCACAGCTTTTCAAACCAGAGGCATCCAAAACCTGGCAGATTCCACCTTACAGGACTTTCTCCTTCCAAACATAAGCTGTGTCATCTCTACCACCACATTTCCTGAATTTAAGCTGCTTCTGCCCTTATGAACAAGGACACAGGAACTCACACCAATCTTGTGACCAAGGAAAGACACTTCCCTCAGAATGGCTTTTTTCCAGGAAATACTTTAAGGCAAGAAAGATTTCTCTTTGATTTTTTCATGTCTCAGGTCATAGATTTCAAGGTACACTGCCCACTTACAGACTTGAGCCCTGAGGAATAACTTGGATTGAACTGGGATTATTTTATTTGGTTCCATCTTGGGTAATCCACAACTCCAAAGTGACTCATTTATAAACTGTGAAGGCATAAAATTTGGGTACTGTGGAATGGAGGGGCTTCTTTGCTTGTTTGGGTTGGGTTTTTGTTTTTGTTTTTTTTGTGTTGTGGGTTTTTTCTTTGATTCCTCCATTGTTTGCATTCTGCTGTTCTGCACAGAATGCTTGAACTCGCTGAAATTCAGAAATAAACTCTACCAAATCATTTAAGTCCACTGAGAAATGACAAGTACTAAGCTATAAGCCTAGAGATAAGTCTGTGCAGTTAAAAGGCTCAAAACACCAAGTTATTGAAAGAGGGTACCAGGTACCACATCCCCACTGAAACACAAAAAGCTTCAATTCACACACAGCTGAAATACAAATATTAAGCTTTTATGAAGAGCCTTAGATCAATAACAACAGTGACCAACTGACCACTGTGGAACAGCTCCTGCTGGATCTGGCTGCAAAAGCAATCCAGGTCATTTTAATCAACGTTTCTGACAAAAGAGATTCCTGAGTAGTCACTCTCAGAGTTTACTAATTCCAGCACAACTAAATGAGAGAAAATAAAACCGAATGGCACATAATGAGCTTATGTTTCTAAAACTCACTTATCTCCCAGATTCACCCCCTGAAGCACCAGTTTTCAAAGCTGTTTGATGGATTGTTTAATGCAAAATGATTTCAAGGTGATCTAATAATAATAACAGGAGGTGTTTGCATCCCATCTCAGCCTCCCCCTCACCTTGTCCACGTGTGGGTGCCAGTACTCATCGTGTGTTGTCTTGGCTCCTGTGCTGTTCATCCTGGAGAAGAATGTTGGCTTGGTCAGGTACATGGCAGAAGAGCTGATACCAAACACCTGAGCAATCCTTTGCTGAATCCTCTGCCTCACATCCCTGCAGAGAGCACACACAGCACACAGTGCTCAGTCAGTGACACCTCTCCCCTGCTGCTTCTGTGTCCTGCAGTCAGTGACTGCTTCTTCCTCAGCTGAGAAACATGGGGAGCACATACCCATCTCTTATTTAGCCAGGGGGGAAAGAAGGGGGGAAAGAAGGGGGGAAAGAAGGGGGGAAAGAGAAAGGAAGAATAGAGAGAGAGACTCCCCCCAGTGGTTTTGGTTGGTGTTTGTTGCTTTGGGTTTTTTTTTTTTTTAATTGTAAGAATATAAAGGAATAGAAACTATGACTGCTGTGGCCTAGGTTTGAAAATTTCTATCTGTTTTCCTGAGTAATTCCAGACCTATCCCACTGTTGGTTAACTGCTGAAAACATTAGTCTTTCACATAGCTATTTTTAATCCAAAGCAGGTAAAAATGAAGTTCTACCTTCATAAATGTGGTGCCTCTGAAGAACCTTCAACTCCTTTTAAACCAACTGGTAAAGCCACTGAGCCTCTATGACCCAGAAGCAGCAGGAGGAGCCTGAGGCAGGAGCCTCCCTTCCCTCATTGCTCCTGGCCCACTGGCTCATTAAAACTGTTGGGAGAGTTCTGGTAGACCATAGCTACAAAGAAAATACTTCTTCATGCTGGAGAAGATAAACACTTGTTTTCATAAGCACAGCAACTCATTCAGACTGCTGAGGTCTGGCTCTGAGCAGATGCAATAGCAGAGCTCTGCAGGTGCAATAAATGCCCAGGAGCAGCATCCAGTCAACAGCATCAGTACCAAATTCATGCTCCCCCCACATCTGCCAGCAGCAGTCCCTGTCCATTTGCACTGAGTCACTGGAAAATGTCAAAATGCTCATGCCAGACTCAGGGAAAGGCAGACCAGAACTCTCTGAAAGGAGCACATGACCACCAGATTCTGTAAAAACACAATCTGGTTTTGGAGTTAGGATGATGAGGAAGAAAATAAAAAAAGGCCAGTGAAGTAGCTGGAAGTCCAAGGAACACACATCTTGAGAGGAAGGAAGCTCACTAGCTTGCAAAGCTGCCAGCTTAATGTAGCAGCAGTAGCACAGAGAGCTGAAAGTGCCACTGAAAAGTTTCTGTGAGACAGAGGCTCTGCCAGACCAACACAAAAAATGCAGTTGGGAGCCACAGCAAAGTGTGATTCAATCACGGTGACAGGAACACTCAAAGCTCAATCCCACACAACTTCCTGATTATTCCACTTGTCAGCACTGTCTCAGGGAGCTGACAAAGCAAAGGCCTCCTGCAGCCAGAGAGCTTTAACAGCAATCTTAACACAGGCTGAAAGGAAACTCACAGCTCCTCCTCTGCTCCTCCTGTGTCTCTGCCCTCATAAGCTGTAAGGTTTTGGGAATAAATCTTTGATTGTGCTGTTTTCTGCTCAACTCACCCCTTCCACCAGGCATCCTGATTAAAGGTCTCCCTTCTGGATAAACATTTCATTTATTATGTGGAACAAGAGGGATTGCTGTAATGTGCTTGGCAGATGGTGGTTAAAGTATCAGCCTAGAAACCATAATTGAGTCTGAAGCAATGTAATTTTGACAGAGACAGTTTAGAAATCAGCCCCCTGGCTCAGGATGCCTCCTCAGATTCGTTATTGTTGCCATCAGTAATACTTAGACATGAAATACATTCAGTTATTTCTCTCAAGAGTGTATTTTTAAAGTGACCTTGGTAGGTAGGAGAAAGTAATGAAGATAAATGCTCCCAGAAATGGCATAACATCATTCATTAAAGCCATAAAGTATTACAGTCCATGTTAAAGCACTGTCATTAATAGGAAGAGAAGCATTTAATAATGTATTTTGTATTAGCTTCATATCCAGCAGACTGAAATATCCCCTATACTGGCATGAAATCCCAGTGGAATATTGACATTCCCTAGCAGCTGTCTCATCTCACAGCATAAAGTTATAAAATTATTGAAAAACTGAATGCTTCTGTTCATGTGAAACAGAAATTACACATTTATGCAAAGTTCAATAATAATCAAGGAGTCATCTAATCTTTGCAAAATGGGAAAGTAAGAACATTTTAAAGAAGTTCACCTACAAAGACAACAACATCTAAAACCAGCAATGAAATAAAAATAAGCCTAAAGTGATTAATATTTTAGGATTATATTAATTAATTACTATTTTAATAAAACTAATAAACCCATTTGGCTATTTAACATTCCTTCCACCACTAGAGGGAGGTCCAATTCCTTCACACAGGCAAGGAAAAAAAAGACCAAAAAAAAAAGAGTTAAAATGTTCAAATGAGGGACATTTTAAATTATGAGAAACCAAGTGAAATGCATAACCAAAGAATTATTGTGTCTAGTCAACAAAGAATGCTTGTTCCTAAACTTTGGCCACACACCTTCCCAGCCACATGGAACTGGTTAGGTTTGTTGTGTTTGTTAAGTGCATGAGCAGGGCTGCAGGAAAGCTCAGAGCATCAGATGCCAGAGCTGTTCCATTATAGAGTTATTTCATCCTCTGGCTGCTTCACCAGCCAGAACATGACTCATCTGAAGTCCTTCCACTTCCTGCTTTACCATTTTTAATGTTTTGCTACACTCTGCCTCAAAAAACCCCAAGTTCCTGATGTAATAATGGCTCAGAATTGAGTCTATCATCTCAGACATCCCCTTGGATGAGGTGTGAAAGAGGAGGTAAGGAGCAAGGGTTTTCCATCCCAGCTCTCATGTTCCAGCAGATCCCCAGAGAGCTCAGAGGAGCAGCTCTCTCCTGGCTGGCAGGGAGGGAAATGTGTGGTGCTGCTGTCACCCTGAGGACATTCACACCATAAACCTGTCCTGATGTGGCTGATGCAGCTCCAATGTCACCAAAAAGTCCTTTTACTTCTCTTTCTCAAGCCACCTTAATTCTCAGAGATTAGTACTTTCAGCTGCAAAATCCAGTGTATGAATGGAAAGGGCAATCCCCTCCCAACCTGCTCAAAACCAAAACCATAAAAAGTTCTGATTTGTGGCTCATTCAGCAGTTATTGAAAATCTTTACCGGTACAATGCAAAATCCTCTTCTGTGAAGATGTCTTGAATTTTGTCCCCAAAGTACCTGAAACATTAAACAGCAGTCTAAAAGAGGAGTTGCTGAATCAGGCTGAGCAACAAGACACTTTCTCACCCCCACCTGTGCTTTATCCACAATCAAAAAGTGAGAATATAACACAAATAAATCTTAAAAATGCTTTTGAGCATGATGTCCAAAAGCAATGCTAAAAGATCAAGTGTTAAAAGATTAAAGGATTAAAATGCTGGCACTGGTAATGGCTTTCCTCAGGCATTAAGAAAATCCTCTCCCACATCATGAAATAAGCACATTGGATTCATGTTTTTAAGGGTTCAGGCTATTTGATTTCTTCCACTTGTGAAAAAGAAACTATAACTGTGAAAAAATACTATGATTAACTGGTGCAAGAACATAAAAATAAAGATAATGGCAGCTTTCAAAGTGCCCAGTTCAACAAAAGATCCTTTTTCATGCTAGGAAAGCTCCTTAACTGGTCATGGAAACTGGTGAATCCAGCCAACTTCCATAATTTCTCATCACCAATCCCAGCCTGGGGGCTCGAGACACTGGGAAAGGGAGTGGGGAGGGAAGGGGTGGGATGACAGGAGGCAGAAGCCAAAGTCCCATTTTACCTGTACAGATTAACAAAATGCTTCCCCAGGGAAAGAGCTCCGGAGTGCAAGTCCAAAATTGATGCCTGGAAAAGGAAACAAAGAAGGAAAAATGAGCATGAAAAGGTTTTAGCATTATTTAACCATGACCTTTAATAATTGTCCCAACTTGCCTCTCACTTTCCACAGTAAAAGCAGTTTACAGCCTTTGGGTTCACAATGGAACATTTATTTTACAACTACAAACCTCCCTCAGATCCCTGCAGAGGTGCAGAGATTATTAAGTGACTGTGAAAAAAGCACAGCACTGCTGCTCCTGAGATTCAGATCTGACAGGGAATTGCCAGAGTCTCCCCTCAGAGGCTCGGGGTAAATCCCTCTGCTCCAGGATCCCTTCTTGAAGACATTTCCCTTCCACACAAAGATGACTCATTTTCCAGTATTTGTGATGTGCTCAAGTAGCAGCACTAATATTTACCTTGCCCTGCATTTGTTATTAAAACTTCTCCTTCACCACAAGATCCTGTATACTTCTTATATTTAATACAGGCATTTAAAAGTCTGTTTAAAAGTACAATTGGAATTCCAAGGATTACTAGGGCCAAACTTTCTTTTCCTCAATTTCTAAGCTGCTGTAAAAGAAAACCACATAGTGAAAAGTTGGGTTTTTTTTCCACATAGGAAAATTCAATCCATTCAATTCTTCATCCAATTCAAGCCAAACTCCTCTGCTGAGCTCCCAACAAAATGCAAAGATTAGAATTCAGATTTGCCAGAAGAGAGAGCTATCTCTCAGGATTCTAAAATGTTTCTCTAAATTGAATAAAGTACACTTTTGCATGCCCCTTGCTGTCCACAAAATACATGTTTGCTCTGAATCAGTTCAAAAGTATTTAAAAATATAACTAATAGAAATATTTTTGTCCTTTACACTGGAAATACCAAAGAGCAGCAGTTAATTAACCTGACTGGCACTAGAGTACTGACATCTCTGATGTACAAGATCTGGGCACTCATCTTGGATTTTGGCATTGTTTTGATGCCAAATTCACAGACCATTCACATTATTCTAAGAAAATCCCAGCAGCAATAGCACTGGTGACAGAGGAACACACTCACAGCAGTCCCTTAGAAAATCTCTGCAGCCTCAATTGCTCTGAGCTCCAGAGCTGAATCAGGGGAATCCTACTAACAACAAGAGATAATAACAACTTTTTCAAAATAAATCTACACAAATAACGTTGTTTATCCCTTGAAAGATATAATAAAGCATATAAAAGCAAAAAGTAAGGAGTTACTCGAGTGGACACAGCATGAGCTTTTCAGATCTGCCCTTCCCACTGCTCTCCAAAAGCTTCAGAGGACTGTTAAGGAAACAAGAAATCTCACACAGACCCCTGAATATGTTTCCTATGCACCATCAGGAGGCTCATTAGGAAGGAAGAGAACTCTCAGCCTGCAGTAGAGGTAGGAGATAGGACAAGGATTCAGCACAGGGAAAGGCAGCATTCTGAGGACTGGAAGCATTTTGAGGACTTCAGATTTTGGCTGGGAGGGCTGAAAGCAGAACAAGGAATCAGTCTGCAGAACCACTGGGCTGGAGGGCCCACAGCAGAACCCCTTGGTTGGCATCACACAGCTTGTTTGCTTCCCCCAGTGACTAAAGAATTTAATTTTTCCCTGCAAAGGGAGGTCTTGCCAGTTCTGCTGGAAGGCAGGACACAGCCTGCAGCTGACTGGCTCACCAAGGGATTTCTTTTCTGGGGCTTTGAAATAAATACAAATAGGTGTGATGGTAAATGAGTTGTCTTATTTATAGCAGAGGCTTGCTATAAAGTGATTCACTTGAGTGAATGTGTCAGGACTGAAGTGCTCATACAAGCAGGAGTGATGTGCAGAAAAACATCAGGGAGGGAAGAATTACAAAATCATAGAAGGTTGAAAAGGGAAATACCATTATCTATACAAAGAAGAAAAAAGCTGAGGCAAACATCAAGACAACTAATGCAATTCCCATTCTGTGAATAAGGAACAGAGTATAAAATGACTTTACAGAGACAGATGTACAAGGGAGAGCAGCTTGCTGGTGGAGAAAATATTCCTGTTTGGATTCTGCTGGAAGTTAGACCAGAAGATTACCATGGTCCCTCTAGCCTCACTCTGTGTGTGTCTCCATAAAGAAATATAAACCCAGGAAAAGTTACAAAGGAAGGTAAGAAAGCTCAGCATGACAACTGGGATGTGACCCCTGGGAGGTTTCAATAATTCAGATGTTTGTCAAGAGTTTCTCAACATAAAAAGATGGAATGGGGAACAAGTTTTTGTGCTATGCTCCAGTACTCCAGGGAAGAGCAGCAAACAAAGGGAGGAGAGTACTGACAAAGTCACAAACTGCAAGTTTAGACCCTTAAATTAATAAATTATATCTAGACACACAGATACAAATCCACTTCTGAGAATTCAAAATCTAACAACTATGAAAGGCAAAAAAAAAAAAAAAAAAGAAACCCAGACACATTGCTTGCAGAGGGGTTAAGAGGAAACCTCAGGCAATGAAAACGCAGTCTGAATCCCAACAGAAACCTGTAGAAGTTTCGATTTGAACAGCAAAAAGAACAAAGTGGCTAAAGTAAGAACTAAAAATAATTAAACAGCAAGAGTATTTTGAGGTATTTTAAAGGAAAAATCAGTCTTACAGCAGACATAATTGGACAGAATTATCCAAACACTCTAAAGCCAAAGAAATTTACAGTAACAAGCCAGACCTACTCCAAGTGGCTGGAAGCTTGGGAGCACACAGACAGCTGGAGGGAGCAACTGAAATGTTCTTTCTGCTCTGTGAGTAAGAGACTGGAAAAGATGAAAGGCTCAAATGAAGACAGACAGTTTCACCTAAAGCCCATCAGCACACAACCAGCAGCATCCAATGGTGCCTGAGGGCCAGGACAGCACTGCCAGGAAAAGATCTGCACCATGAACGTGGGCTGGCACATGGGGAAAGGAAGAGGAAAAAGGCAGGACAAAAGGAGAAAGAGATATAAAAGAAACCAGGTAAGGAGAGTGCACTTAAAGGCTTCTCCTGAATATGATTTTTCCTTGTGAGAGCAGTGAGGCCCTGGCACAGGGTGCCCAGAGCAGCTGGGGCTGCCCCTGGATCCCTGGAATTGTCCAAGACCAGGCTGGAAGGGGCTTGGAGCAGCCTGGGACAGTGGAAGGTGTCCCTGCCATGGCAGGGGTGGCACTGGGTGATCTTCAAGGTCCCTCCCAACCCAAACCATTCTATTACAATTTCCCAGAAACAGTGGTCAGCTCTTGTTTCTAACATCTTTCAGTTTTTATCTACCATTTTGGTGAAGTGCTCAATACAACATTTCATTTTCTTCTTGAACCTTCCCCTAAGGATTAAGAGCACAAACAAGAACCTCCTCACATTTACAGATGACGAGACATGTGAGAAGGCTTGCCTCAGAGCCCAGACCTCTCCATGGACATCAGATTTTTAACAGATTTCTTTTATTGCAGCAACAGAGAATCATCTTCCCTTTTCCCTCATTCCCTCCCCCTAAAAAAAAAAAAAAAAAAAGGCACAATGAAGTTTCCAAAATAACAGAGATGATGGATTTATATTTGTCTGTCACTCTGGCTTGCTGTCCAGCTAAGCCAGCTCAGCACCCCTGCCCAGCTCTGGCCTTTGGGCAGCAAGTTTACCTCCCCCTCTCATCTCTTCCCAGCCTTCTCTGCCTCAGTTTCCCCAGCTCCCCAGCAGTCCAGGGAAAGTGGCAAATTATGCAACCACAGAGCTGAAAAAAAATCCAGGGGGATCCCAACAGAACTGAACACAGAATGTTAAATCTTTTAAACACATTGACATGAGCAGCACTGCTTAAGTTTCTTGGTTTATATTTTTTGCAGATCTTTCTCAGCTATCACAAGGACAGTCAATTCTTCTTTTTTCCCCAATGAAACCCTTCTCCTTTTTTTTTCTTTTTGCTAAAATATTGCTAATATCTGCTGATATATTTGCTAATATATAATTCAGCAGGGGCCTAAAGAAGTGGCTGTGTTTATAAATACCCAAGAAACAGTTCCTGTTCACACACAAAAACATTCTGAGAACAAAGATGGGGGAAAGAAATTAAAATAAATGTGCTTGTTAAAGAGAAGTGGGATTCTTTCAATTTAAAGAACATTATTCCAAGGTCTACTTAAGACATTACACGATTTTTTCGTCACTACACAAAACCAATCTTTACATGATGCTGTGAACCACTGTGATTTACTTTCAGAAGACAAACTTTTGCAGTTCTGATATAGCAACTGTTTCCAGATGAAGAAAAAATCAGTTCAAGAGAGATGCTAGAAATAATTAAATAAAAGGAAATAGCAACTGTATTGCAGAAGTCAGGAGTTACACTGCTAGCAGAAATATTAATGGGAAATAACTTTCCAAATCAATTTTTTTTCCAAGTCTGAACAGAAGGAAAAAGTTTCCATCTCCTCACCTCAGCCCCAAAAAATGCATTTATAATCATGCCTTGGCAGTAAAAGAATGTAGAAAATAACAGGACACTGCTCACCCCTCCATCAGATCCTCCCAAGGACAGTCCCCTCTCTGCTATTCTGCAGGCAAAACAATAATCTCAGATGAGAACTGAAGTCTGATTACTTTGTCCTTTAATGTCCTTATTTACAACATGTAACTCCTCAGAGAGTGGTACTTGATGCATCAGGAATAACCCAAGTGAGTTAATAGCAGCTCCCATTTATTTGGAACTGAACCTTCCAGCCTGTCATGAAAATAAAGTATTGGTGTTGCAGAACATTTCTGAGCTTGCAGCTCCCATCCACAAATCCCAAAAATATTCTAAAAACAGTCCCTTCCCAGAGGACTCCAGGGTCAGCAGCAGCTGGTGATTACCCAGACAGAGACACAGCTGCAATAAGGCTTACATTGTTTTGTTCTGCTTTTAAAGGCTAAATGGAGGCCAAGTAAAAATCCTTTAAAACTTATTTAATTAATTTTCCTTTCTGTGAAGTGCTCATGCCCCTCAGAGCCAGGCAGATTCTGTGGGAAAGAACTGCCCTCACTACAGTAAAAATGGAAAATGGCTTTAGTAACAAAAATTTGAAGTTTTAATTAGTCTAACCCATCCTGCTCACCCCTCCTACACCTCAGATTGGCAGGATGTCATTAAAGTCAGTACTTTTAAAAGTTGGAACTAAGAGAAAAATTACCTACGAATTCTTTCAGCTTCCTCCCTTGTGATTACAGCATCTGTCACACCTCTTCCACACTTCCTAGGAGTGCAACCTGCAACACAAAGAGGAGGAAAAAAAATCCCTTGAAACCACTTCAACCACCTGAAGGGCAGGTTTTTAAATGAGACTTTGCAAAAAAGTCTCTCTTGAAGTCACTCGTGAAGCACATAGCTTGGATATCAGAGATTTAAAAAGTCTCCTAAAATTCACTGCTAAGAAATCTAACATTAAATTTTAAAAGCTCCTGGGAATAACAAGTCAGCAGCAAGAGTTCCAGGTGAAGAATATATGAAAGTTCTTCTAAGTCTGGTTGATAACAATCTTCAGGCAAGAAGAAGAAATAAAACCAGTTCTGAGCCACCAGTGACCTTGGGATGTTACATTTGGCATTTTTCTGAGGAAGATCCATTTACAGATGTAAAGCCCCAGGAGAGATGGGCTGAGTGTGTTTTCTGACACCTGCCAACACACTCAGTGCTCCTGAACTGTCACTTCAAGAATTATTTATTCATCAGAACACAAAATTCCTGGGAAAAAACCAATCAATTCACCCATGGAGGACAAAAGCATCAGTCTGCTCTGATCAAAAGCAACTCATAACAATGATCAGGCTGACAGGAGAAGTTTTGCCAGGAATTTTGTAGGAATTTCCATTTCCTGTTACTGGATATACCCCAGCTGTGTGTCAGGTGGGCTGCAAGGGAAAGCTGATGTTGAAGCAGAGAAGAGCTAGGGAGGAGTAAACTCAAAGGAGAAATTCCATACTCCAGGACAAACCTGGCTATTGAGAGCTTCCTTTCTACAACATTCTGCAAAGAATCTTCTGAAATCTTCTGATTTCAGATGAGATTTGTTCATTTCCCAGCTGCAAATATCAGCACAGCTCTTACCCTTTTGGAAAGGCCAGCACTGGAGAGTCCAGGCTTGGCAAAAACTACAGGGTTACCTCAATTGTTAAATGTCTGGGGTCTCTGACAGAGAACCAAATAAGAGAACTGGAAGCAGGAGGTGCTCTGAAAGCAACAACATAAGCTTTCCCAAATGGAGAAAAAACTCCAACAAACAGAAGAATGTAGGCCAGCATAAAGTCAGTCAGGTACCAACAGCACAGCACAAACACTGGGTGAATGCTGAGGAAAAACCAGAACAGTCTGTTTGAAAATGATTTCAGCAGTAAGAAAAGTGTCCTCTCTGTCTCAGAGACCATGGCACATGTGAGCAAGAAAGTATCAAAGGCATACCTGGAGAATCTCAGGAGAAATTCAGATTAGGACTGCAAGGACCTGGTAGTTTCCACAAATTTGTGCCCAGTAGACACAAAACCATCCCATTATCTGATAAAGCACCATCAGCTTTGGCTATCAGGTAAATCAAGGTAAAGGAGGAGCATACCTGTGTAAAAACACAAGTACTGCCATTGGCCCCTGCTCTCATTCAGCACAAAAATAAGAATGTAACACGAAGGACCAAGTGCCCAAACTGCAGCTGTGTCTCCTACTTAGTGGTACTTAGCCAAGAACCACTCACTGCTGAGACAGAGAGAATTCACAGGAGAAAAAAAAGCTCTGTTAAGATTTTCCCCTGAAGCACAGAATCACAGAAGAGTTTGGTTGGAAGAGAATTTGGAGATCATCTCACCCCACCCCTGCTCCGGGCAGGGAACAATCCTTCTCCAAGCCAGACAAGAGCAGGCAAGGATTTACAGCTGCCATCCCCACAGCAGCCTGAGTTAGACCTTCCCAGGCATCAATGCTTCCCACATTCCCTGGCCTTGTCTCTGGAAAAGCACCTGAACTCTGTCTCCTGGGCAGTGACCATGGCTGCTCTGTGCACAAAATGTCAGCACAAAGCAGAAACAAGATTTCACCACACACGGTGGCCACAGCAGATTTAAGCAGATTTACCTGTGTCTCAGGAGAGCAGAAATGGCCAAGATCTGCCCACAGAGTTTGGAATGCAGGTGAGGCTGTGCTCACATAACACCCTACCTTCTGCAAATATAGTAAGTTAAGTGCTTGGCCTCTGAAAAAATAGCAAATTTTATTAGGTAGGAAGCATGTTTACAGGCAGTGCTATGGAAATAAATCCTGCTCTGACACCAAATCTACCAAATCACTTGAAACAAACTGGAAGCTCAGTTGCACCAAGTTCAGCTGGAAGCAGGTGCATAAATAAAAAGCTCATTTTAGCTGTGGAAACTTCACAGCTGAGCATCAGACACTGAGTGGTGACAGGAATGTGCCTCCTCCCGCCACGGAGCCTGCAGCTGTGGGTGCCAAAGGCGGCTAAAGACTGAGAATGAGGAGCTATTGAGTGACAGAAACCTATTTCCCAAGTGCTAAAGCTGCCCAGTTGATCCAGACTCCACATTTTCTGCCTCGCTGGGCTGTGGGGAACGGAACACACACACACAGAACTCCTCCACAGCTCATCACCACCCTCAAGTGGGGAAAAGCCCAGGCAGAGCTCTTACCACAGCCCGGTTTTAATTAATTAACCAATTAACAGCTGCTCACGTGCTGATCCTTAGAAAGCAGGGTCACAACATCTGCTAAAAACCCAAATCAATCAGGAACTTAAGCAGCAGCACCAGGCAAACACCTAATTAGAAACACCTAATTAGAAAGGCAAGTCAAAAAGGAGAGGTGAGACCTCACCCTACAGTCAGCACTTGCTGCTGCTCCCCATGACACCCCATAAAACAAAGAACACGTTCAGTCCTGTTCCCCTGCTCCTGGAGAGATCTGCTGGAAGTTCCTGCCTTCCTTGAAGGTTCAACCCTCCTTACAGTGAAAAGAATAGAATGAAAAAGAAGGGATAGAAAGAAAACAATGAAAAGGATAACTGGAGGGATGGCCCAGACCACAAGTCCGCAGCTCAAAAAAAATTGTTCTTGCAAACCAGGGAAGAGAAAAGTAAGGTTTTGTTGCTTTGGGGGGTTTCTTTTGGTAAGCAAACACTGCATGAGCAGAATTCAGAGACTTTTAGCCCCAGTTCAGTCACAACCAAATCACCAGCTGCAGTTTTCTCTGGCCTTGCACTATGCAAATACAGCCAGCAACAGCTTCCCCTTATAATAACTATGAAAAGCTAAAACAGAACATGTGCTCTCATGTGTTCTGTCCCAAAAAAAAAAAAAAAAATCAATTACCTTACCAAGACAGGTTTTTTTCGGTAGCTTCCTGACATCAGTTTTCTCAGCCTAAATAACATTTGGGACGAATCCCAAAAAAAAAGATGCTACAGTAGCAGCACTGAGGAAAAACTATGTCACCCCAGACTCCCCTTTTATGTAACAAGTCTTTTTGACCAAAAAGCCACCTGAAGAATGCATGGGGCTGCAATTTGTCAAACACTTTCTTATCAGAATTGGCACAGAAGGAAGTTAAAAATTGCAGAATCACAGAAGAACCCATATGGGAAAAGACCTCCAAAGCACTGGAATACTGGGATGTGTTCTCCCTGAGCCTTCTCCAGGGAAAGGAGACCTAGCTCCCCTGAGGTTTTCCTTACAGGAGAGGTTCTCCAGCCCTCTGAGGTTCTTCCTCAGCTCACAGCAGCTTCTTCCAGCCTGCAGCTTTGTGTCAGCGTTTTCTCAGAAGCAGATACAACCACCAATTTGGCTAAAAATTAACCCAGAAGTTTTGTTTGGGTTGGGGTTTTTGTTTGTTTGTTTGGTTGGTTTTTTAAGATTCAACAGCTTATCAGTCAACACACAGCCAGACATACTGCCAGAAACCAAGGGCAGAGCTGCTCTCCAGCAGCTGTACCAACTGAAAATGCTCATCACAACACATCTGAATGAAAACATCAGCACTGCTCATCCATGGAAGCTACAACTCAGACTCTCACTGCTCTCTGTCAGAGAAGATTAAAATCTTCCATGTCGCTTGAAGAACCAACCTCAACGCTTCAAAGAAACGAGTGCCAGGGGGAACAGATACCAATTTGACAGAAAACAGGCTCAGCTAAAAGACACAAAGACAGGAAAGTGCTTTGCAGGCAGCCCCCCAAAGCTACTGGCAGACACACATCTCAGAACAAGAGTGTCAAAAGCTGCCACTTGTGCAGTCACCACACGCTGGTGGCACAGACAAGGTCCTGAATCAGTTCCACCCCACAGCCTGTGTGGTACTGACCAGCAGCAAACTCACTCCCAAGCCTCCTACAGGAATCAACAGAGTAGGAAAAGAAACTGGAAACACACTTAGCCAAAGGTGTATTTCATGGAGCCCTTACAAAGCAGTTTCAGAAGGGAGTTATGACAGGAAAACAACTCAGAATCAACCTCTGGGCTGGCTCGAGGGGCACGAACGTTTGGGGCTTTAGGCAAGAGACAGCGAGCAGGAGTTTGCTGGAAACACGGGAGTTTTGCAGCCCGAGTTTGGTGCCCAGGCAGCAGCCAGGCTGGCCCTGCCCTCTGAGCACCGCCATCCCCGCTTACCTGCAAATCGTTTGTGGCTGTCGTAGTCCTCCGAGCAGGGGATCTCGACGAACTTGTCCCGCAGGTTGTCGCTGCGATGTGCCAGCACCTCGGTGACCCCCTCGGCAGGGATTCCACCCTCGGCGAGCCCATCCTGGGGGCGGACGCGGCTCCAGACCACGAGGCCGCCGCAGGCCGCGGCGGAGAGGAGGAGGAGGATGGCTGCCTTCAGCCACCTTCCCCGGGGATCCTGCTGCAATCTGCCCTTCCTGGCGCTGCGGAGGGAGCACAGAACGGGCCCCGTGAGCGAGGGGAGAGGGACCGGCCTGGCCGATAGCGGGGAGCCCCGGGCCCGCACCCCGCGGGATCCTTGGTGTGGAGCACAACACCCGCGTTACAAACACAAACACCTGCGGGTCCCTCCCGGGCCCTCACCCCGCGGGAGCCCTGGTGTGGAGCACAACACCCGCGTTACAAACACAAACACAAACACAAACACCAGCGCTTCCCTCCCGCTCCCGAGCCCGGCGCCGCGCCACCGCCTCCCCATCGGGGCTCCCCCGGGAGCCGCAGCGCCGCCGGGCCTGGGCACCGCCGCCCCTGGGACAGCGGGCAGGAGATGACGGCCAGGGCCCCGCGCTGGTACCTGCTGTGCCGGCGGCCCCCGCGGCCCGGCCCCGGCCCGGCGCTGTCGGGGCCGCGGGGCAGCGCCCGCCGCTGCGGAGCCATCGCACCTCCTCCGCCTCGAGCGATGCGCTCGGCGCGCCTCGCCCTGGCCTGCCGGCCTGCCTGCTTAGGAAACGCGCCCGGCCGCCCAGAGGGAGCGGGAGGATCCAGCGCAGAGCCGCGAGCGGAGGAGGAGCGGCACCGGGACAGGGGAACAGCGGGACAACGGAACACCGGGATAGCAGAGCGCAGGCGGGCAGCGCCGGGACAGCGGGGCCGGGCCAGCCGGCCGCGGGCGGGCGCGGTGTGCCGGGACGCGCGGCGGCAAGGCCAAAGCAATCGAGGCCAGAGCATGCGGCGGCGCCTGGTGCACCTGGACCTGAAGGGCGCCGCGCCGCGCGCGCAGTACCTGGAGCAGGTGAGGGGCGAACCTGGAGCGGGTGAGAGATGAGCCAGGGGCAGGTGAGAGGTGAACCTGGGGTGGTTGAGGGTTGAGCCTGGGGTAGGTGAGGGGCGCACCTGAGGGTGGTGAGGGGTGTGCCTGGGGCAGGTGAAGGATGTGACTGGAGCGGGTGAAGGATGTGACTGGAGCGGATGGGGGGTGAACTTCGGGCAGGTGAGGTTTGTGACTGGAGGAGGTGAGGGATGTATCTGGCACAAGTAAAGGATGTATTGGGCTCAGATGAGGCGTGTACCTGATATAGGTGAAGGATGGCCCTGACGCAGGTGAAGGATGCACTGGGCTCAGGTGGGGGATGTACCTGATATGGGTGAAGGATTTATTCGGCTCAGGTGAGGGATATACCTGATGCAGGTGATGGATGTTCCTGGTGCAGGTGACAGGGGCAGAAGGGTGGTGGCGCTGACCACAGCCCAGCTGCATCCCCGGTGTCCCCTCCCTCCCACAGCTGCTGCCGCTGCTCCGTGCCCTGGGTGCCACCGGGCTGCTGCTGGAGTATGAGGACACCTTCCCATACACGGGGCCACTGGAGGTGCTGCAGGCCCCCCACGCCTACAGGTACCACCGTGCACCCCGCAGGTAGCTCTGGGTACCCGCAGGTGCCCAGGGCCATGCCCTGAGGGCACTGATGTGTCGCTATCCCACAGCTCCACGGAGCTCCGGGCGCTGCTGAGCCAGGTGCGGGCACAGGGCCTGGATGTGGTGCCACTGGTGCAGAGCTTCGGGCACATGGAGGTGAGCTGGGGGTGCTGGGCTGGGTGAGAGCGGGGATGCTGAGCCAGCAGTGCCCGGGGGGATCTCGGGGTGCAGTAGGAAGAGCATTGGCAGCAGGGCAGGGAGTGATGCTGCCCCTCTGCTCAGCCCTGATGACATCTGGAGTACTGTGTCCAGTTCTGGGCAGAAACTGATGGCCAGGAAGTTCCACCTGAACATGAGGAAGAACTTTCCTGTGCAGTGACCAAGCCCTGAACAGGTTGTCCAGAGAGGGTGTGGAGTTTCCTTCACTGGGGATATTCCAGAGCCCCTCTACACACAACCCTGTGTCCTGTGCTCTGGGATGGCCCTGCTGGAGCAGGGAGGTGAGACCAGACTGTGCTCCCTTCCAGCCTGACCCTGTGATTCTCTGCTGGGAAATTTCCAATCCAAGTCCCAGTGCTGTGGTTATGCAGCTCTGCCAGCTGCAGGATTTGACATCAGGGTCACACTGCAGTGACTCCCTATTTCCCCACCCTGTGTGAAGTGCTTTGTGGTCAAAGACCTGTGCCATCGTCAGTGTGGAGCAGCAGCTGTGCCACCAGCCTGTCCCTGGGGCTCAGTCAAGCCAAACCCCAGGTTTTGCAGGACACCTGCCCTCAAGGCCCTGGGGACAGGAGGACTCTGCTGTCCCCTGGTGTGGCAGCTGCCCCTGAGCTCCCCTTTCCCTTGCAGTTTGTGTTAAAGCACAAGGAGTTTGCTCACCTGCGGGAGGTGAAGGCGCTGCCCAACGCCCTGAACCCGCACAAGGAGGAGTCCCTGGCACTGGTCAGAGCCATGATTGACCAGGTCATGGCCCTGCACGAGGACTTACAGTGGTTTCACATCGGATGTGATGAGGTGGGACTTCTCTTGAGCTGGGAATGTTTCTTTTCTTTTGAGGAATGATAGCAAGGGCTGAGGCTTCTGCATTTCAGTGGTGTCCAGGCCAGGTTTGGGTGGGATTTTGGGGACAGAAAACACCCCTCGAGCCAGTGTAGAAAAGTCTTTTTGACAGTAAATGATTCCTGTACCACAGGTTGTCATTTCCATGGATACGAGTGTAATATCAAAGTATTGAAAGCAGCTTCTTAAATCTAACAGCATTTGGGTTTAGGCCAAATAGGTATTTGAAGTGAGATATTAATTAGAACTGTTCACTAAGAATCCTGTAAGTTTGGTGTAAGATGTTGGCTCATTGTTCTGGTCAAGTTACTCAAAGCAAACCCTTCTCTGGTTGGAAGTGTTGGGTTTTTTCCCTTGGTAGTTTGTCTCCTTGAGAAGAAAACTCAAGCTTCTCTTTCTCATAGTTTCTTAAAACCATCCTGATGGCATGCAGATCCCTGGAATTCATTATGACCACCTAACTGTACTGATACTAGTTTAGCATTTTGTATCCTGTTGTGTTGAAACTGGTGGAAAGGTTAGACGGGGAGCTGTAGGCTTTTATAAAGCAAAATATTATTTATGTAGAATAAATAAAACCTGCTCTAAACCCAGCAAATTTTAATTCACTCTCTGCATGGGACTAAGTATGCTGGGCCACCCTTGGATATGGCCCCAGGTTGCTTCTAGACTCACATTTGGATGATGTTCCCCAAGATAGGAACCTCATTTTATCTACCACACTTTCTCTATTTCTATACAAGAAGTCAGGATGATTTGCTTGGTGTTTCAGGTCTACTACCTTGGCGAAGGAGAGGAGTCAAAGCAGTGGCTGCAGCAGCAAGACAACACTCCAGAGAAGCTGTGCCTGTCCCACATAAAAGCAGTTGCCACTTGTTTGGCCTCGTCTTACCCCATGGTGACAGCCATCGTGTGGGATGACATGCTCAGGGGGATGAGTGAGGAAACACTGGCAGGTGTGTGACGAGCCATGGGGTAAGGCAGGTTTACACAGGCAGATAGAACAGGTTGGCTGGCAGCTGAATGTAAGGAAAACAACAAATCTGGCAAGAGTTGAGCTGTGGTCTGTTTGACAGGAGAATAGAAGCACTCAGTCCTTGGCTGTCACAGAGTCCCTGTGTGAGTGTGGGCCAGTCTGAACACTCTGGTTTTCCATCACAAAACACTCACCCTGCAGTGGCTGCCATCAATTCTACTTTCCTTGTACATTCAAACAACAACCTGTTAACATCTGTGGTCCCAGTCTAAATCTCTTTGCCTCTCAGCACCTTCTGATGTTCATGGCTGGCCTTTGCAGCACCTGATCCCAAGGAGCTAAGAATGAGGTGGGCTTGGGACAAATGGGATCTCTGATAAATTGTCACTGCTCCTCCATATTAATTGTTTCACAATGCCTGAGGACAGTGCCCCTGGGCATGTGCCAAGTCCTGGCCAGGCTGAAAATGCCCAGGGGCATTTCAGCTGTAAGTGACAAGCCATAGTTGTAGTCCCATTCTACTGCCCCAGTAACCTACTGAGTTCTCACTTACCCAGCTGTTTTCCATGACTTAGAAGAGCTCTGCTCCTTTCAGAGTCCGGGGTCCCACAGCTGGTGCAGCCAATGATCTGGGACTATGCAGCAGATATCGACGTGGAGAGCAAAGGTTTGTACTTCTCTGCTGAGCTGTGTAGAAGCAAAATAGCCAAAGCAAAATTCTAGCATTAAAACCTACCTTAGCTGGGCACTGAAACATTCTGGTTTTGCTGAATTGTTTTTTATTGCTTTAATAGCTTAAAGACGGCCCTTGTTTGATTTCACATCATAGTTGCTATTACTTTTCTTCTTTTTCTATTTATGTTTCCCCTATGAATGACTTGCATTGTAGGCTGCTTAATTTTTTTCAGCAGAGATTTATGTATCCTGCTGAAAAATCAGTGATAGGAGATTCAGAAGTTTTTTACAAGCACTATTACATTAACTCTCCTTGCATTAACACCAGTAGGAGCACAGAACTCTGTATTGAGCAGCTCTGCAAAAGAAGCTTCAGGGCTTCATAAATCTATAGAATTCAGAGGGCTCCAGCCAAGCACCTAACATTCATGAAAAAAATTCTTTGTTGCAAGAGCAATCAGCTGTCAGATGTTGTGCATGACTGTTACAATCTCAGGGCTCCTAGCATGGTAACTATACAAGGGAGTGGAATACAGTAACTGGCACATAAAAATAGGAGGAGCCACTCAAAAGGCTGCTTAGAGGGGGTGTCAAATACCCCATCCTCACTGATGCTCCAAGCCTGACAGGAAAGGGCTCAGCAGCCTGGTGGATCTGGAGCTGTGTTCCCCTTCACTGCAGCATTGCAGCTGGGGCTGAAACTGGAGGAAGCTCATCCCGTGCGTGTCCCTTTGTGTCTCACTGCAGTGCAGCTCATAGAGAAGTACCACAGGTGTGGCTTCTCCAAGGTGTGGTTTGCAAGTGCCTTCAAGGGAGCCACGGGAGTGAATCAGTCTCTGACACTGATTGGGCACCACCTCAGGAACCAGCTGGAGTGGCTGCAGGTGGCCAGCAGGAGCCCTGCTGACCTCCTCGAAGGTATCGCGCTGACCGGCTGGCAGAGGTGAGGAACAGCCTTTGCTGTGCTTCCAAGGCTCACAGATAAGCAGATTTCCACCCAAAAGCCCCCTAAGAGGTACAGGGAAGCTGGGGATTTAGAAGGGAACTCTGCAAATCTTTCTGTCTCTCACTGCTGGGGCCTCAGCCCCAGACTGTGGAGTTCAGAGTTGTTAGCTGTGCAGCACTAACCAGCAGGAACAGTGGCTTTGGGGACACCACCACCAGCAGATGGGGTTGGAAGGCTTGAATGGATTTTGTGCCACCTTGAACTGCTCATAGACAAGAGCAGTTCATGCATGGTGTCTCTATCTGCATGTCTGATAGGAACTCAAACACAGTGAAACCACGTAAGAGATGAGAATTTGTTAATGTAATGAAGGAGTAAAACATTTCTATGCAGTCAGGAAGTCTTAGGGAATACCAGAGAGCTGATGTCTACTTTCTGACTCTAATTTGCCTTGAGAAGAGAATTTGATTTTTATCTGTTCTTACTAGTAAAAAAGGAATACTTCACATTTCAGACATAAGTGATCTCTTCTCTGAGACAGAAACTGATGTTTCTGAAGCTCTTTGAATTTCAGTGATTGAAATATTAAAGCTTCCTGCTTGTTTAGTATGCTCTAAGGGTAAAACATGTAATTAACAGATGTTTTCTTACGTAGATATGATCACTTCTCTGTTTTGTGTGAGCTTCTCCCTGTGGCAATTCCATCACTGGCCGTGTGTCTGCAGGCACTAAAGAATGGTACAATGACAATTCTATTCTCTCTCAGATAATGCCAAGCACAGGAGTGAAGTGACCTTGCCCTAAGATTGGCACAGGCTTGTTTGTTATATTTTGAGGTTGTTTGCTGAATTGATCATGGCCTGAATTATGAACAATAAATTACAATTTGCAGTATGGGAGCAGAGAAGCCTCTTGGCCTAAGTATTTAAAAATAGCCATTGTATCCTCTTCATTTGTTGTGATCTAACACACAAATGGTCAAAAATCCCGTGCTTATATTAAAAAATAAATTTGAGATGCAGAATTGCTTTTCAAACTGATTTGAAACAATAGTGATACATAAATGAGACTAATTTAGTTCAGATTTAGAACGTGCTCATGTGTAGAAGTTGTTTTAACTAATTGAGTTTTTTTAAGTGGATCTAGGGAGGATACTGGTAAAATACCTCCTGTAGTTTCTGCTTTCTTTACAGGCAATTGCCAACAGAATTTTTCTTATTTTCAAAATAAATACTGATTTTTTTTTAATTAAGGCACTAGAAATATTCAGCACCCTGAACAGAAAGCTCAGAGCTAGGAAGTCCTCACCTTGCACAAGACAACTGTGTGAAAGACAATGAGCTCCTCCTCCTACCCACAAGTGTTTTTTCCTTTGATTTTCATTTTAAAAAATTCTTCACCAAAGGGGAACTACTAAGCCAAGGCAGAATACTCCAGAAAACCCCTCTTGTATGAACATTTTGGTTCCTTAAGCTCCTTTACTCATTTCCACTCTCTTCTGCCAGGTGGCTATTCTGAAAAGGTTAAAGAAAATGTGGAAAAGCTCCTGGGAATGTCTAACTTGGAAATTGATACTTTCATGAGGTAAAATTCCAGCTGCAGAATTCAGGTGCTTCTCCTTGTGTGGTAAGTTCAGAAACTAACAGCTCCTCTTTGGACAGCACAAGTCTGGGGACCTTCCCTGGGAGCAATATCCTCACACTTGTGACACAAGTTAGTTTCTACCTCAAGTCATCAGTGGATGAACTTCTCGAAAGGAACAGGTAATGAGGTTTCTGTTGATTCTCTGCCTGGCTGCAGGAGTGTTGGAGCTGTATCATCTGAAAGTGGGGCACAGCTCCAGAAAAGTGATTTAAATACCAAGCTCTGCATTTCAGGTGTCACTGACACCTCAGCAGAACATAATATTTAGATCAAAATTTAAAATATTTTAGCAAATTTCCTAAATACTATATGCTGCCTTATTTGAAGTATCTAGTTCTTTCCTTAATTGCAAGAAAAATGAAAAATTTCAATGGTGCAGTTACAAAAGAAAAGGAGCTTGAAATAAAACTTACTCTGCAGCAGATGATGAGGTGATCATCTGCCTGGAACACTTTCACAAGCTAATTCCAAAGATCAATAGACTGAAATAAACTTACTCCTTAAGCATCATCTCTGTGCAGGAGTTCAGCTAAAGCCTTCCCCAATTCCCTGGCAGTAACAAACAGATGTTGCTGCTGTTTCATCACTGCTCCCACCAACATCCATTTGCAGGTATGTCACAGGCTGGTTCAGCCCTTACCACAGGAAAAGGAAGATTATTCATCCTATCATCATGCACCACTTCCAGCCAGATGCAGTCAGGTAACACCACTTGTTTTTCATTACAGGGGAAATCAAGTCTGATACATTTTGGGCACTCAGATACAGAGAGTTGTGAGCCCTTACCTCTATCCATAATTATCTCAGAAACATCAGTGGGAATCAGATAAAGTATCCATAATGTTTTTATACATATTTGGGTTGGAAGTAGATGATCTTCAAAATTCCCTTCCATCACAAACCATTCTGTGATTCAAATTTTATCTTTGCCTTCTGTTGAATGAATTCTTTGAGAACAAGTACAAAATTGGTCTCCAAAAGCCTCTCCCTTGTTACTCCTGTACAGCCCTGCTGCGCCTTAAGCAGTGGTTGGCCTTGCTGGAGAAGCTCACACTGGGCCAGATTCCAGGCAGGGCTTGGAATAAAAATAAAGCCAGGCCCTTCCCCCTGCTCCCTGTCACCATGGGCTTTTCAGAGCTTGTCCTAGACATTTTGCCAATTCATGCTAAAAGGTTCATTTGTACTTTTTTTTTTTTTTTCCTTTGATAAGGTGAATATCCAACCTCATCTACTCTTTCTGATGGAACCCAGAATTAAATTCCCAACAAGTCTCACAGTGGGTTTCAGTTACACTTAAAATGTGTAATTTTTTTTTTTCAAGCTCACATTTTGGTACTTTAAAAGTCTTTGCATGAGAAAAGTGCCAAGATTAATGGAACTTAAAACAGGAACAGCATCAAGCTTTTGCCATCTGAACAAAATCAAGTCCTTTGGGCTCTTGTAAGAGATGCTTTTTTTTCCTGTAAAGTGGTTTTAAGGACAGTGCTCCCTTCCAAAGGCCAGTAAGCCAACCCTCCCCTGAGGCAGAGCTCACCTGCAAATGTCATGGTTTCTTCCTTCTCATTTCTGCTCAGTCTCCTCTCCAAGTGGAATGCTGTGGTGCAAGACCTCCAAGCAGCCATGGAGCAAGTTTTCCACAGGTGTGCTATAGATGAATGGATGGAGGAGAATGTCCACCCCAGCCTACAGAAGCTGCAGCAAGTGGTGGATGATTTAGATGAAGCAATAAAAGCACAAAATTAGGGGCATTTCAATTAGTCTGATTCATTCCCTGGGAAAACACGACTAGTGAAAATCAGCAACTAGTCCTTGAGCTGGAGTTTGTCATCTTGAGAGGTGAAGAATGAACTGTGGTTAAACAAAAGTGACCTGAAGGCATGAAGGAATTTATTAGCATAAAACACTTCAACTCAATTTTCCTGTCTTAACACATGCCAAGCTTCAATTCACCTGCCTGTAAGTCAGGTTTGCTCCCCTTACAGAACAGAATGCAGGAGTGAATCACAGCTCCTACACTCTCCTACAAGGCAGGAGAAAAACCCAGTTTCTTCCAAATTCAGGATTTGTAGCAACAGCCTCCTACATAACAATGACCTGGCAAAGTTCTACCCTAATATTTAGGATGCTTTAAAACTCTTTGGGTCATTATGTTCTGCACCATAACTCCTTCACCTGTCAGCTGTGCTCTGAGTTGTGGCAAGAGGGAGCTCCTGAGGCAGTGACACCCGGGCTTGGAGGGAAAGCTGCCTGAACACCTTGGGCTGCCTCACCTGCTGCCAGAGCACCACCTGAGCTCAGCCTAGCCTCATCCCCACAGAAAAGCACCACCCCACTCACTGAGGCATCTGTTTGACTGTGTAAAACCTCTAACTGCAACCTGCACTTTGCAGCTTTGTCCCAACAACAGCATAAGACAAGCTTCAACTGACTCAATGAGAGTCTCAGTAGCTAAGTTCACATACATGCAGATCTTTATCTAAAAAGAACAAACTGCTATGTACACCTGTCACATAGCTTGAACTAAACAAGATCTTAATTTATTTTACTTGAATAAAGCCTTTGATACTCCAGGTGTTTGTAGAAGGGTGCTGCTTTTTTGTGTGTGTAGCATGTTGGTTTGCTTTAAAGGAGGGAAAATGGAAATATTCACCAATAGAGAGTTGGATCTGTCAGCTTATATGGAATTAAAAGCTGGACTGGTGCAAGGGTGTCAGCAGGGTCATTTCTAAGCAGTTATTTGGGTTTCTTCTACTCTGTCCTCTCCCTCATTAACTCCTTCAGTAGATCTGTTCCCAGTAATAATTTCGACAGCCATTAATATTTTAATAATTTTAATTACAAACAATACAAAATACTACAGCGACGCAAAACAAGGTATCAAAGTTGATTTTATCAATGAACTTTTTTTAAAAAAAAAGACAATACAACAACAAGGCCTGGCTGAAATTCTACTTGCAATTTTAAAATTTAAAAAAAAAAGGCAATTTCTAAACATTTTCCAGCAGTATTTTTGCCTCCCAGCCACCTACAACACTGTCAGAACTAGCACTCTTTCTTTATTATGTGAGCCAGCTGAGGTTTTGCTATTTGTGTAACTTCATAAATACAGCCCGAGAGTCAGAGCTCAACTATAAATATTTGGGTTTTCTTTGAGACTTGCACAATTGATGCCAGGTATGGAATGTTTCATTGTGAAGTACTGGAATATGAGGTTACACCTTACACAAAGCAGTGCTCTCCCTCTGCACAGATGCACTCTGCCTTTTGCTCACTGCAGCAGACACAGCCCCGATGCCATCCCACCACAGCCATGCAAGGAACTCCCACTGTGCTGCTCAAGCAAGAGCTGAAGCATCTGCTGAGTGGCACTTGCCACACAGTTATAGGAAAGGACATGACAAAAGGGCTTGGTTTTAGGGGTCAGGGTGTTAGATCTAACCTAAGGTCTGCTAGGCAGGTTTTGAAATCATTTATAAGGCATGCAAACTACTGCTGTCCAGGCACAAGTCTCTAGATAGCCTGAGATGCAAAAGTTAATGACTACATCTGTAACAATCTTCTAGGAGTACCTAATTTCCTAACCAAAACTAATCTTTCACATGATTCCTTCGAGTCCAAGTCACTTTACACCAGGCACATGTAAGGCTCTGTTCACTGGGCCCAAGAGAAGTGAGGAAAACCATCCAGGAAAGCCTTCAGCACAATGGTGACAAGTGGCAGAAAAGGAGGATGAGAGAGGACTTGTCCAAAGAGGGAATAATGGAACCTGTCCTGAGTTGCACCTGCTTTCCACAGTTCTTCAAGCTGATCCCATTGCTGAGGAGTGCACAGACACTGCCACAGCCAAATCCATGTGAACAGCAATTGCAAGTTAATTGTACATGCACACAGTAACTGCATTGCATCTGCCAGTGTTTCCCAACTACAAATGACAAAGGTTTTGAGGGCAAGACGCTCCACATGTGGATCAAGACAAATACAAGAGAAAACCCCCTGAGCCTGTGCTAACATTGGTGCAGTGTCCCATTGCTCAGAGGCTCAGATAGATCAGTGCCTGACACATCCCCTCAGGCAGCACCCACAGCCTGGCACAGCGTCCCCAGGGCCCCATTCTGTGAGCTCAGACTACAGAACACAGGTTCCCACTGCAACTGCACTTGTTGGTACAGTGACAGCTGCCAAATGCAACATGGAAATGGCACGAGAGAAGGTGGCACCAGCTGCTCCAAGGGAAAGGCTGAGGAATCAAAATATTCCTCCTAGACACACAGTGCATGGCAGCAGCCATCCCTCTCCTGCTGAACACAGCAGGATAATGAGTGAGGAGGATACTGGAAAACACCTCGAAAGAGGTGATGACTGACATCAATCCAACATGCAGATTACTCCACGGGATGTATTTCAAGTTACATTGTACCTTACTATAGGTCATTGCCCTTCCTATAGATTCTGGATTTTCCTTTGTTTTAGCTTTTGTATAAGATATTGCATAGTCTGTAAGTATAGACATGACTAACAGCATGAATGCACAGCAAGCTGGATGCACTACAGCTCAGCAGAAGCAGGACACACAGGGTGCAGTGCAGGCTCACACCAACAGACATACCTCTCAAAAGCTGATTTTTAACTGGAGAACTACAGCAGGTTTATATCTTGCATGGAATGTCAGCTCTCATGGGAATACAAATGAAAGCCAGTAGAGCTAAGACTTAAGGCAGGTAGGTAGTTTTGTCTGTTTTATCCATGGTGCTCTCCATGGGCTCAGAGTAACTGCAGTGCACACCACGAATGCCCTCTGAATATCTGTGATACAAAGCAGCAGCTACCACAGGCTGAGCCCTTGTGCCCACATTGTACCATTAGAAACTCTAGGACAGTACTTCCTACTGGATGCCCTTAGAACACTCACCATTCTCATTTTACACTGTGGGGGGAAAAAAAGAGTTCTGCAAATCCCCAATCTCATTCTTCTCTCTCTAAAATGAGCATCACCTGGGGTATACATTACAGTGGATTTAAATGAGGAACTCCACAGAGTGTTACACCCTGCAACATTTTTAAACAGGTTTGATGATTATGCTTAGCTTACAGCTGTGCTTCAGAATAAAGGCAAATTTAGCTAATTGCCTGCAACCTATTTTCCCACATTCATACACTTCCCAGTTCCAGTGGTGTGGGGAAGGCATTGAAAGGCCCATGATTACCCCAGCAACTCAGAGGACTTTCAGGAACGTGTATTGGCAGAGGTCTGTACTGATACCTGATGTGATTACAAGTTTTTTATCTTATTTAAAGAAAACAGACCGAGTTCTGTGCTGCAGGCAAGCTACATCAACAGCCATGTCCCTGCTGCAGTGTGAGAACCTTCCAGTGACAGCACCAGCCTCTCCCTCTCTGCTCACATCCTAGGCCTGAATGGCTGAAACCTGTTCTTTGATGAGCAGGTGCTCAGCTTCAGACCAAACTGGAACACACAACAGGATGGGGTTTCTACCAAAAACTTTTCAGAGCCTTTTCTCTGTAGAGGTAGAGTGATTGGAAACAACAACACAGGCTCTTTTAAATCCTGCAGAAATTGCTGCCAGGAGACATTTGCTGCTGGCCAACCGTGAAAGCAGACAACACAAGTTACCTCGTACCCTGTTCAGATCTCCTGGATGTAACTGTGTAAATATTTTCTAGATCAGATCTAAAAACCATTATATTCCTAAATAAAACCTAGTGAACTTCAGTACAAGCAGCTGTAGCGTGCTGAAGGAACTTGCAGCTTTTTACAATTTTTTTCTTGTACTGACATGTTTAATGTAAGCATGATGGAGTTCTAGTTTTAGACAGAATAAGTTGACTAACAGAGGTAGCTTTTACTTCAGAAATACCTTGAAAAATTTTACATTTTAACTATTTGTGAAACCATTGGTCAGAAGAGAGGACACCACACACCTGGAGTAAAACACAGGTACAAGTCAAACATTTAGTCTATGCCAGCTACCTTAAAAAAGTTATTATTTAGCACTTCGGTATCATTTCAAGTGAGGAAACACTCAACAACTCCAGGCTACCACCTTGTTTGACATCAGGCTTTTCCCTACCTAAAGTTACATGTCCCTGCTTCCTTTCTAAATACACAGTTTAAATAGTAAACATTGAGGTCTAGAAAAAGATTGTTCTGTCCTGCCCAGAAGTTACAGCAGAACAGGATTAAGGTAGAACAGCCCAAAGGTGTTTCATCATGATTATTTCTCCTTTGCTATTTATGGCTCCTTGGTGAGTCTGAGATAAATTAAGACACCATTACAGGTTGATCAACCTGATGTTTAGAATTCCAAGAGAGGCACTCAGACTTGAATTTCCACAGATATCCAATGGCAAGTCAGTAGTAGAGAACATAAAAGTGCCACTACTCTGCATCTCCTAATTGCATATATTAAAAGGGAAACTTCAAAGCATTGTGTTACGAGTTACAAATGCAACTCTTCTACATTGCATATACTGTACCTGCAGCAAATGCTTGCAGTAAGCAGAAGTTCACATCTGTATCTTCACTTCATTAATGGAAAAGCAATTATTTCAAACCAATTCGTTAATAAATAACAATTCCTAGACAAGTTTGATGAGCTGACAAAGCTCAAAAGCCAGCAGTGTCCACATGCAGGGTCTTGAAGCAATTTAGCACTAAACAATGTGCCCTAAGACAGATTCCACCCATTGTAAATGCACACGTTGAGAAATGCCCAGGTCAAGGTTGTGAGGGATTTCTTTTTCTGAAGAACAAGCAGAGTATTTTCCAGATGTCTGAAAGCCTCTGTTTGCTTCAGTTCACCATGATTATCAGTATTTAGCTTGTGGCTCATCTGCATCACTTGCCTCTGTTTCACTGCTCTGGGAGAAATCCTGTGGGGTCTCTACTCTGTCCAATTCCAGAAAACTCGTAATGAGTTTGGCAACTGCTTCCACATCACTGTGGAAAAGAAGAAACAATGGAAGAGTTAGTGGAACTGTGGTGCTGACAAGAGCAGGCATGCTAATTCCTGAGAATAATTGCCTCAAGGTAAAGTCATATGGGCATAGAGGGTATGGCTGACAGCATGCCACACCAAGCCATTCCCTCCACATCAGTCCTCTCCCCAGTCCCTGCTGCAAGGTTCCTTATTATCAATGCTTAAGATAAATTAACTAATACACCAAATGTCTGCAAAGTAAAATTAATCCCCTCTGCCATTTCAGAGCTGAGGGAGGAAGACAACTCCAGCAGACATGTGCCACACTAAAGGGATCTTAGATATCTAAACATGATCCTGATTGATGGTGTTACCCAAAGATCTGTAAATGAAAACACGACTGGGTTTAAGTTTAAACTGAGTAACACAAGGTCGTAACGGCAAGTCAGAAAATTGAGCTTAATTACAACAGTTGGCAATTACTGGCCCTTCCCACCTTACAGATTGCCATTTTAAAAAAGCCCAGACTGCACCTTCTGCAGCCCAGCACTGCACTCTGGGTGAGCGGGTGGGAGAATCCAGTGACGAAGCGCAGCACCACCAGGTAACCCTTCCCGAAATAGCGCACGGCCTCCTCCTCCACGTTCACGTCGCGGATCTCGCTCAGCACGGCCACCACTGCAAAGATGGGCACAGCAAGGCAGCTGTCAGCGTGACTGCACACCCTCAGCACTGCCACTGCTGGCAGGGGGACAGGGACCCTGCTCTTGGGCACTGCTGCTGTGATCCCACATTACCAGGGCAGCCCTGCAGCAGCAAACAGCTGCTGAGCTGCTCAGGCAAAAGAAACGTGCACAGGGGTGTGACTGCAGCACACTGTAGCAAGGAAAAACACACAGCCAGCCAGGCAACCTGTTATTAGTTATGTTTCCCACTTGCTTTAATGGCAGTTTTAACTATTTTTTTCCCTATGGAGTAGGCAAACAGGCGTTCAGTTTACCGAAATCGAACAAATACTGAAATATTTAACTGCTCAGAGCCCCTGCTGATCTCTGCATCTTCACGTGAATGGTACCTAAACCAGATATTGTTAAAGAGGAGGAGAGATCCTCAGCTCTCCGTTGTAAACGTGTATCCTAAAGGAAAGTTCAGAAACGTTAAACATCTCCACATCTTTTATCTGCCATCTCGAAAACGAACTCTTTAAAAACCAATTCACCTTAGGGTCATTCCAAATTTGGCCACTCGTAAGAGCTTACTGAGATCTGGTTCTATTCACATCAGGGAGTAGAACAAAAACTCTGACATGGAAGAAGATCCCACTTTTGCAACAGAACTACCAACTCAGTGTGCCTCAAACAAGTCACAGACTATACTGCAACTTCTGTTAATCCAAGAGGAAGCCCATAGGACATCAGATCCTGCATTAAACTGAGCCTCCTGAACAGGCTGCTTTAAATGTATATTCTATATCTGCAGGATGTAACATGCCTGCTTGCATATGGTATCTAAATATTTGCTTGCTCCCCAAAACAGATGAGATTACAGGAATCTCAGCTTCTGGATCTAAAACTGAAGTCTTTCCACCAGTCCCAGCTACCAAGCAGGCTAGCCAAGGGCAAGGTAAACACATTAACATCCCAAAGGAATGGCTAGAATTATTATGGAAAGCAATGTGTAGGCCTGATTACCTTGGATTAAAATAATTAACAAGATGCATTCAGCACAATGAGAAAAAGCACTTGGGCCCAGAGAGGCAGATTGTTACATCTGCTGCCTGGGAACAAAGCAGATCTAGAAACAGATGTGACTTAATTTGAGTACAGAACTCCAGAGAAGCTATTTAATGGGCACATATCCATCTCTTCTGCTGCTCACCACATTTTCTACCACAGATGTTGCTTTCTCACCTTGTTCATTGCCTCCTTTTGACAAGGTCAGTATTTTTTTGTAGAGATTGAATGTTTTTAGGCAGATTGTTCCCTTGTTCTTATCAAAAACAGCTTCCTGTAAAATTGAAAAATAAAAATTAATATTTTCTTGAAAACACCATCACTAGCTATGCTTCAAAGTAAAATAAAAATAGTTCTATGGGAAAATAATCTTGGTAAACAGCTAGTTTAGAGACATTCCTCTATTAACTAGACTGTGAAAATCACAATCTGGCTCTTGGCTTTAACAGAAACTTTACCATATCTCTTGTGTGAGTTCTACAAGGGAGTTAAAAGTGGGCCCATTGTCCCTCTTGCCACATTCCTCATGTCATAAAAACTTTGCCTGGATTCAAATTTGAACACTAACTTGTAACTCCTCTAATTTTCACTTCTGGTGAATTTGACATTCCAGTGCTGTGCTCTGTGGGCCAGGCTTACACAGACTTCAAATATCCCTGACAGTCATGAGAAGAGGATCTCATTCTCTTTAGGTGAGTTGCTCATTCTAACACAGGTCAGCAGGGTGACAAGGTGCCTTATTGCTCTCAAATCAACACCCACACAATTCTAAACCAGCTTGTCCCAGAGGAAAAAAAGCTGAGCAGCCTGGAAGGTTAGAGCTCCCTTATTTAGTGGTTGCTCTGTTATTAGCTTGAAGGCTAAGTTAAAAATCATGTTGTGCAGCTGAATGTCCTAGTCATCCTCCCTCTTTTATATAAGAGAGAATATTCTGGGCCAAGTTTTCCCCTTAAAAATACCCATATGTTTAGCTTCACATTTCCATGCTTGTGTAGTCAAAGATTTTTTGCCCTAATTCTAGTCCCAGTATAGCAACCCAGAGGGTTTCCTCAAAGCCAAAAGCATAACTTGTCTGTTTGGACTGAGCAAGTGCGTGGGGCTGCTGGAATCAGCATCTGCCAACTGCTTCCTACTCACAGACCCTCATTTCCTGAGTTCAGCATCTTACCTCCCACTGCTCCAGATTCTGGGCTGCCACAAAGAAACACCCAGCCATGTAGAAGAGCTTCCATGCCAAGCTGTCTGAACAATGCAAAAAATGCACAAATTTAGCTTTTCTTTTCCCCCATTCTTTGGTATTCAAACAATCCTGAAAGCAACATGCTTCCTTTAAAAGCAACAAAAGGAGGAAAGGTTTCTCTGATGGAACATTTTTTGCCTTTAGTTGTACTACAAGCTATTTTACAGCTCTTTCCCAGGATGAAAATACAGAAAGTCTTCACACTTTTCAGAGACTTCATTCATGCTGGGCTTCAAATCATGCAGAATTATAAGCATATGTATTACTGGCAAGGTTGTAACATCACATTTTTTTCATCTCTACAAATAAAGACATCTTAAAAGGCATCCACAAAACTGCCAACCTGCTGTCAAACCCCAAATATTTGTGCTGCAGAGGACAAGGATAAGGACAATGAAAATTCAATAAAGCAAACATGCTTCTGCATAAAAGGAAGCAGTCGGTCCTCTTAGCAAACAAACATTTGCACTTCATTTCTGGAAATGTTTACATGTCACAGCCTGAACAATTTGCTCACTCAGGCTTTTAACTGAAGGCACAGTAGAACTGTGCTGGGGTTTCAGAAAACTTTGTTGCAACGTCTTAAAAAAAAAAAAAAAAAAAAAGAAAAAAAAAGGCTGATTTAGCTGGTGGCTCAAGCAGCTTTCACTGCATTTTGCTCTTTAAATAAACATACGTGGGTTATATTGGTAGCACATTCCTACACAGTATTAAGTTTTAACATTTGATGTTAACAGGATGCAGCACAAGAACCACAGGGCAGCTTCCAGGATGAATCCCATCGATGGAAAGCCAGCTGGTGTTTGCTGCAGTCTGCTGTACTGCAGGGGGAGGAAGCAGCAGTAGCTGTCTGACCTCTGAAGGTGCTTGCATGAGTCATCTCTGCTAGTGATGATCTGACAGTTTCCAGAGAAACAGAGCACTTCCGTCAAAGGCAAAGTAATCATTTCATTACGGTGTCAAATAATCATTACATGCCTTCCCAGGAGAGCTGTGAGGACCAGCTAATCACATTTATAAAACACTGAAAGTACAAAGTGCCACAGAGTACCAACATCATTATTAAAAATACTTGCAAATGGAAAAGGAGGCTGAGTAAGAGACAGAGCATTAAAGCAAAGTAAGCCATGGAGGAAACATTTATTATTGGTTTTAATATTCACACCACAGGGTGGGAGAGGAACATCCACTGCCTTTGAAGGGCCAGACAGGAGCTGCAGATGAGTCATCAGCATGAAAAACTGATCAAGGAAAAAAACAGTTCTTCCAAAAAAGTGATAGGCCATTACCTGCACTATAATAAGCAGCAGCCAAACCTATGGAGGCTATTCCTAGGAGGAAAGAGGAGAGAATTAAGACAAATAAGCTCAAAAAACACCAATTCCCTGATGAAAAACATCGCTTTTCAAAAACACGACAAATGTGATTGCAACATAAATCACTATATGAAAGTCAAGTCATTTTTTTTCTCTCAGTATTAAAAACTTTCCATTCTGAAAAGGCATAAAAAGCACAGGGACTGGGGTCAGAAATAAAAATGTTGTGACACAAGTGGGAACAGAATCTCTGAGGGACTCAATCTAACCATGACACCATACTTTCTCTCAGCACAGTACAACCTGGAGTGCTCACACAAACATTACAATGGTTATTTTCCCCTTTAAGTGCTCTATGGAGCCAAACGAAAACTTCAGCAGTAAAGTTGTGTCAGAAACTGCCAGCTCCTTTCCTTCAGGGAGGAGGAAGCACCTGAAGAGTGCCCCAGAGACTGCTGCAACTGCAAAGATCTTCTCAACATCCCTGAAAGCAATGACAGCTTGGTGTTACTGCAGTGGGATCTGGAAAGCAGGATATGCCAGATTTTCCCCAGCAGCTCTCTCAGTACAATCCTAACAAGTTTATTTTTCCTGCATATTCAGTGGTGTTTATAAAGACCCCTTTCAGAACATCCTGTATGACTTCCCATTTCCTACAGTGTCCCTAGGAGCTCACCACCAACCACACACATGATCCAACCCCAGCATGGCCACACTGCAGTTTTCCACTTCTGAAAATGGAGATGTTTTCCAACCTAACTATACAGCCCCTTCAGAAGCTCCACATTTCTGTCCCTGCACGGCACATAATAAACTTTCTGTTCTTGATCTTTCAGGGCTCCCTTAGAATTCCATCCATGAACTTCTGAGGTTCTCCAGATGAGACTGAAAGTCTCACAGTGAAACTGCCATGCTGAGGCTTCAGAGTCATTTAGTGGCTATGAGAAAGGAAGAGTTCAAAGCACAACCATTCCTCTTCTGGAACAGAAAATGCTTGGAGGGCAGGCATTTCACTGGGGGCTCTTTCAGGAGTTTATTCAGTGACCCTCTTCCCTTAAAGCAAGCTCTGAAATAAGCTGAGGAATGCTGTGGTCTTACCAACACACAGAGACCAGGATCGGATGCCAGGTGACCTCTTTAGATGAAGATGGGAATTTGTGCGTTTCTCAACCAACATGTACATCTTCAAAAGAAACTCCTGACAGCTCAGTTTGACTCATGAAACCTCACTGGTAAAAAAGTAAGAATTTTAAAACATTGACAATTCCACCATTTCCCCCTCCTAGCATCTTTCAGGATTTACCAAGTCTTAATCTAGACTATAAAAGATACTTCATGGTAAGAACATAGTCTTTTTGGACAGGAAGAGCAATATGTATGCTGAAAAAAACCCACAAAGTAAAACTGTCATGTGGAGAGTTGAGTAACAACAACAGGAATCTGAACACTTGGAAGAAAGCTCTCATTTTGGGGTAAGTCTCTTCCTATTATAATCAGGTTTCCAGAAAATGTCAACATTCATCAGGTTTTGAATAACCATGAAAAAAAACACGGAGAAAACAGGTCTGAGCACATCCAAATTCTTACAAAAGGCAAGTATGTGATTTTCAGTCCTTTAGTTATCCAGCTGCTCTTGGATACAAGAAGACGCTCCTGCAATTCTGGTAGTTTGGACACAAAGCTCCAGGGGAGCAGATTTAGCCAGGTCTTTTCAGTTAAACAAAAAGCACCCACGACTCTGATTTTAATCTCTTAGCAACATCTGAGAGCATCTGAAACCGAAAGAGCAAAAAGCACTTATGCATAAGACACGCTCCATCTCCTCCGGATGTCAAGCATCAAATTTTAATTTTCAAATGACTCCTGTGAGTTGCTCTCAATATACTGGAAAATACTTCTCCTGCCTGTTATCAAATACAAGTTATAAAATCCATCGAGATCACTGCAGAAGTCTTGCTGTATTTAACAAATATTACACCCTACTTAGAAGATAATTCTCACACGGATCAGTCAAGTCCATTAATGCAAACTTTGATATCTCTCCCCATAATAATTTAGTGAAGTTCAAGCAGGCAAATGCCAGTTTTTTGGTTTAATGTTGGACACTCAACATCGGCGCATTGTCTCTCACAGGCTGTTACTTGCAAGAGATGAACCTTGGAATAAAAAGCACCAAAGCAGCTTCTAAAGTTGTGTTTAATAAATAAATCATAAGTGCGCCCTAAAGCAAACACCAAAGTTTTACTACAACAATGTTGTGATTACAGAGAAAGAGGTGTGCTGCTCTTTCATTTCAAATTCCAAAACTCAATTTTGCTTGAATTTGTCTGGTTTGACACTGAACCGATCTCCAGCATGAAAATAACATTCTCATGCTTCCTCCAAGCTCTGGGTTGAGGGCGAGGCAGCAAAAGCCATTGGAAGGCACACCTTGCAATCTTCACCACCAACAGCCATCGAGTCAGGACCACACATCAGGTGAATTTTCTTTACAGAGCTCATTTTTCTTCACCTCCCAACCCTGCACCTGCTCCCACCCCACCCCCCACAGCATGGTGTCCCCTCAGGGATGGCAAAACCCATCCCAGCCAAGGACCGGCCCTGCCAAAACCCACCCAAACCCGCGGCTTTTGTTCATCCCCGCGTGGGGACCCCGAGCCCCCCCTCCAGCCTCCCCCAGCCCCGCGCCCGCGGTACCTGCCCCGGCTCCAGCCGCGTTCTAAAGAGACCCGCGGCCGCCTCCGCGTCCCGCGCCCTCAGAGCCGGTCCCGCCTCAGGGCTGGGCGGACGCGCCCGCGGCCATTTTGGGTGAGGGCAGAGGCTGGGCCACGAACCTCCCTTCCTCTGCCGTGAGGGCGGCGCCGCGCCAAGATGGCGGCGCGCTGCCAGTTACACAGCATGGCCCCTGAGCCCGCGGGTGCTGCTGAAGTAAGAGCGTCGATGGTTCTTTGGTTATTTTACTTTCGCGGTGCTTTGAAAGAGCACCTCTGGCGTGGTGAGAGGAGTGAATTGCTGGAGGGTGAGGCTGGGTGGGTGGGAGAGCCATAGTGGATGGACCCAGTTGGACCGAGCCGCGATGGGTGAGGTGGGCATGGCCCCTTGCGTGAGGGGGTCGGGGAGGGCAGAGGAGCCCCTCGCTGGAACAGAGCTCCCCTGGGGGCTGTCCCCAGGCTCGAGCAGCCCCTGTGGAGGCCAGAAACTTCAGGGTTCTCGATGGCAGCCCTTGGGGCAGCACTGCCACAAAAGCGCTGGTGGTGTGGCTCGGCTATGGCAGAATCAGAAGGGTGGGGGTTGGAAGGACCCTCTGGAGATCCCTCAGTCCAGCCCTTGCTGGCACACCTTGAGCAGCCGACACAGAAACGCGTCCAGGTGGGTTTGGAATGTCTGCAGAGAGGTGTTGCCGATTTTAGGAGGTCCTTAAACACAGACACAGAGTCTAGTTTAGGAAGATGTTGTTTATTCTGCACAGGGTGCAAGGTGGAGGTTTGCACAGATCAAGCACACCAAAGTTTTTAACTACTTAATACATTTTAGCAAACAAAGACATTAGTGTTCACTGGTTACAAGTTACATAGATCTCTTATTAATTAGTATTCTGTCTTCTATTGGTTAATGATTCACTTCTCATGCTAATAAGTCTGCATGCTCAGTCTTTCCTTCCTGTAGATGGGTTTCTTGTGTCAGTGGTTGCAGATTCCCCCTGCCAGAATTACCTTTCACCTAGCTGGAGCTGATTTCAGCACAGTTGCTGAGTTGGCTTTATTTGTTCCTTCCTTATCTTGGGAGTTCTTGCCACATGGCCCCCAAATTCTGCATTCTTTGTGTCCACTGCCAGTGGGCATCCTTTTTTCTCAGACTTTGTTAATCTCTGCTAGGTCTGAGATCATTAAAGCACGTCAAGCCCTAGACTTTAATGAGGCGATTCCACCAACAAATAACTTGTTTTTTCTCACACCTGGACATCATTTATATTTGCAAAGCAGAAATATCGGTGATAATCTTACAGGTCCAAGACTGATGTCTTGAGTTTTGTGAGTTGTACATCAGCTGAAGGCTTGGGTTTGAAAATCTATTATTTGGGGAGGAAAGTTTCTCATTCACATGAAACACAGAGTAATTTTCCTGTTGTGGACAAATAGGTTGCATTTGGAAAATCCTTTGTGTTTTAGTCAAACATCATTCATATGGGAAAGCTGTTCCTGTTCAATCCATTAGAGCAACTACTTAGGCAGGATGGGTGAAATGCAGACATCTGCAGTTTAGGTTAACTTCTTAAATTCCCTTTATGTAAGTCAGTGTGTAACTTCATCTACAAATGATATTTGGTCCTCTCTCAGTTGTCCTTCCTGAATGAAATCCTCAATTCTTGGCTTTTTTTTTAGAACACAAATATATGCTGGAGTGTTTTCACAGGGCCATGAGATGATAGAAGTTTGTTTGCTGTTCTCAACACTGCTCTGGTGAACTGAGATTTTGATCAGTGTTTTTCTTAAAAATCCAAAGTGAAGATAGGGGGAAAAAAAACCCAGAATCCATGGTACAGACATTTAAGTGTAAGTACTGGAAAATACCAAGAGATGTGCAGTTTCTGTATAAGTTTGTTAATGGGAAAAGGCAGTGAGGAACTGCAAAAATGAATTGGCCTGCTTGTGAGTCACAAGGTGCCAGCTGCTGGATTTGGATGAAAAAGAGGAAGTAATAAGTGTCACGTGTGCTCAACCCAAACAAGCAGCTGACTGAGTCTTCTGGGAAGAAATTTATGTCTAATTAGCTGTCAATCAGTTTTTATAAGCAACTGGTTTCTCTGGAAACCAAATGTTAAGCTGTTTTGAGTGATACAAGACAAAAGATTTCTTGTGTCTAGAGCAGAGTCAAATAAGCAAGAAATTCATCTACCCCCTCCACTCAGCATGAACCACACAGCATATTTTATTATGTTACTAACTGCAAAAATATCAGCATCTCTCTACTTCTCCAGTTCTTCAAAGGTCACACTAGGATAACCTGATATGACTTAATTTAATTATGGAGTTACAGAGAAAAAATTTTCAGCTATGGGAAATATCACTTACACACACAATCAAAACAAATATGGCAAGGATCCTTGTAAGCTTCTGCTATCCATTAATGATTCTTACAGCATTTTTTTTCTAAAATCAAGATCTTACACCAGCTCTTTGAAGTAGGTGAGTAGGCTGTTATGCCTACCAATAGGAAAAGGAAGAAGGAAAGTTTTGAAAGCCTGATCCTTGACTAAAAGAACAACATGAATTCCAAACCACGTTGCTGCAGAAACAAAAACTATTTTCCAAAATAAACAATTCAGAAATATGTGATTGACTATTTGTGGACTTCTTCCTCAACAATGTAAAAATAGATTCTGTGGAAGTGTTTATGTTCTATTTGTGTGGTAAACACACTTGTAACTTCTAAGTCATTGATCTAAACCCAAGAACATGCAGCTAGAACAGAACTGGCCTTTATTTTAATTAGTTTGACATGTCTGGAATTCTGGTGCTTTTTCCTATTTCAGACCATTTTCCTAAATACTCTTTTCTAACTCCTTACAATTTTTTTTCCTGCCCTAAGGTCTTAAACTTAGGAATTCAGCTATGCAATAAGCATGTGATCTTACTGACATGTCAGGATAAATTCCAGACTGCTGGGTTGGAAGCAGCCACCAAATGCTTTGGCTGCGAGTCCTGTTAGAAATGAGCTCATCCCACAGAGCGAGCTCTCCATGGTGCCCCCTGACCTGGATGGGAACAGCGTGTGTGCAGCCTGCAGAGCAGAGATTTCATGGAATACATGTTTACCAGCTGTAACCAAGATTTATTGCCCAACTCTGACAGCTGTGGAGTGGCATGTGCTCTGTCACTGTGGCAGGGAGGCATTTACAGCTGGCACTGTCCTCCTGGACTGATGCAAAGCCTTGTACCATTTTGCAATTGTTTGCAGCGCTCTGTTTTCACTGGGAAATTCTTATTTCTCCATTTCATTCAGGGTGTAAATGCTTCAGGTGCAGGGATAAATGTGACATGGAGCCAGGCAGGCCAAATACATCAACAGTGGCCATGAAAGCAAATGATACCTTTAAGTGCTACCTACTGCTGGTGTAGGAAAGCTTTTAGAGAGTGAGGTTTTTGGGAAGCAGCACTGCAAAGGTGGTAACTGTTACCTCCCTGGGGCAGATTTGAGCAGGATGGTGCTCTCTTGTCTCAGGTTGTCAGGCCTGCTGTGAGGGTTGATCAAAGATCCACTGTGGGAAAACGGCATCCATAGTTAATGGAAAGTAGAGAGTGCTCTTGGCAATAAATAAATGAGATATCTAATTATCTAAATAAAATCTTATACTGTGCACTGAAACAGAGTCCTTGCACACTTCTCAGTGTACATGAGTTTTAGCTCTTTTTGTTTGACTTTTTAAATTGAAATTAATTCAGTCCAAGTATTCCTAAGGTGAAGGGTGAAATAGGGATACTTAAAGTATGTACCTAAGATGTCCTCAATATTTCTGCAAAATGCTTCAATTTCTATGCCGTTCTCTGTTTTTCATTGTGAATACAAGAAATATGGGGGAAATTTAGTCTTCTGCCCTTTGATGATGTGCAGAAGAATGTGTTTAATCCAGTCCTGTAACAGATGACTAACTCAGTTGACCAGAGATTCCCATCCCTGGAAACACTCAAGGCCAGGCTGGATGGAGCTTGGAACAACCTGGTCAAGTGGAAGGAAGGGCTGGACTAGAAAACCTTCAAAGGTCCATTCCAACAACTACTCTGTGATTCTGTGAAATAAAAATATTTCTGTGCAGTTACAGAAATATCCAAAACTGACATGTCTTTTGAAGAATCACTATATCAGTTTTGGATAAATGTAAGTATAATCTGAGTGTGAAACGGGACGATTTTAGCCGTGCCTTTAAGTGCAAATCTCAAAACATTTCTAATTTATAACTTTTCATCCATCCTATCACCTTATTGGTCAATGCAACTATAGCTGTTGTATCCTGGTGGAATAAGGTGGGAGGTTGGCACAGCTTTTCTTGTATGAAAATACTCATCCACAGGAGCAAGAAAGATGTCAGATAATGTTGCATTTCAGCAAGTCTGTAGGAAATGCAAATTCTTAGGTTATGTAGGAATTGATCAGGAGAGGTTGTGATGCTTTTAAAAAGCTTGGGCTAATATGCTAATATGAAATGTGAGATCATTTTGAAGGAAGAGAACAGAGGCACAGAAAAATATTACCAAAGCTATTACAATTTTTACCTCAAGCCAGGATTAGTGATATTTTTCCAGGGTGTATGTAAAGTGGCATCAGCTTTTCTTTAAGTGGTCAGTATGAAAATGTTTCTGTTTGCTTTCATTATGGTTAAACTAAGGAATTCTTGATTTCTCTGACATCAGTGATAACTCATGTATAGTCTGCAAATTGAAAAAAAAAATTACATTTTTCTCTGGGGTTATCTTTAGTATCCTTAAAATGGAGCAAGTGTTTGAAGTTGTGTCCTTGGCTAACAAACCTCCAGCCGTGCCTGTCTCCAGTCCTTGTGCTCAAAACCCATCTGTGGCTTAAAGCATTAGAGGTCACTGTAACAGGAGGGGATTTACCCAGTGCTATAGAAAAGTTTCAGTTTAGGCAGGAAATCGCATGTTTTTTGGAAGTTCTGTGGTTTCATTTATAAAATGTCATTTTGCACTTGAAAAACTTCTCTGTGTAGCCGTAGGCGTTTGCTTGTACGTGTGTGTTCATGTGGCCGGAGGTTAAAAAAGGAGCAAAATCTAAATCCTACGACCTGAGGTTCAGAAAGACAAGAAATCGTAAGCATCTTGATTAATACTCCGGAGCCTTTGAGACTGTAGAAGGTTGATGTCTGTTTAATAATCCTGTTCATGAGGATTTGTGATTCCTGCCTGGGAACAGCATCGCTGGTACTTGTGTTGTTACAGAAATAGGAAACCGCAGCATATTGGTCAAATAAAATGGTGATGATACTGTATTTAGTATCTCGCAGAGTGTCATTTCACTTTAAAGCCATCGAGAAAAAAGAAAAATCGAGGGGAAAAAAAACCCGATATAACGGCGAAGCACGTTGTAAAAAATACGCATGGACGCTCCAGAGCAGCAGCGAAGCGTCGAGCACAGCTCCGCCGTGGAGGGCAGCTGCCTGGCGGATCACTGCGGCCCGGGGGGTCCCGGTCGGGATGGGGATTTGGGACGGGGATGGGGATTTGGGACGGGGATGGGGATTTGGGACGGGGATGGCGATGGGGCAGTCCCTCCGCGTACGTGCGGCGGCGCAGGTCCGCAATGAGCCCGGCGGGCGCGGCCGGGGACGTGCCGGGGGAGGCGGCGGAGGAGGCGGTGCCGCCCCGCCCGCTCTGCGGCCACAGGCACAGCCCCGGCGGCAGGTACGGCACCGGCGCTGCGCCCCGCTACCCCCCGGATAGGCTGCCTTGGGGATTTCGGGGGGGATTTTTGGTGGTCGTTATTTTTTTTTCCCTCTGCAGCTGATGAGCTGCGGCTCGTACCCGCCCGCTCTCCCGTCACCTCGGTGTGGGGGGCTCTGAAGAGCCGGGGGTGCGGCAGCGGGGGCTCCGCTCCCCGTACGGGGCCAGAGCCGTGCTGCCGGGGCACCTTCCCCGCGGGGCTCGGCCAGCGCTGTCCGCTCAGCGTCTCCTCCGAGGCCGCTCGGTGCCGCCCGCAGCGCCGGGGGCCGGCGGCGTTTGCGGGGTAATTCCGGGCGAGGGAATTGCGGGACACGTGAGCGCGGCGGGGCCGCCCCCGCCCCGGGACCGCCCGGCGGGGCGGGCGCGGCAACAAAGGGCGGCGGGGACGGCTGGACGGGAGGGAGGGCAGCGGGGGCCGGGCTGGCGGCGGGCGCTGCTCGTGCGGGTCTCACCTCCCGGCCCGCTCTCTCCTGTCCCGCAGCCCCGGCGGCCAGGACCGCGCGGCAGCCGCGCCAGAGCCGGGCAGCGCCGCAAATGAAGTGCGAGAACTGCACCAAAAAGGTGAGTGCGGCGGCCGGGTCCTGCCCGGGGGACAGCGTCTCGGGGATGGGGGGGATGCAGCCGGCCGGGATAGCTTCGTCCGGGAGCTCCGGCAGGGGGAGCGGCGCTGGCCGCCGGCCCCAAGGTCACCGAGCTCCGCGTCCTCACCCGCGGCCCGGCCGTGACACTGCCCGGGGGAACCCCGGGCGCGTTATCGCCGGGATGTGGCTGTGCCTGTCCCCGGGCGACACGGAGCGCCCTCGGCTCCTCCTGTGCCTGCGCGGAGCAGCCCTGCAGGTTAACAAACCACCCAGAACTCTCAAACCGATGAAGCAGGGGAGTTCCTGGGAAATTATTTCCATCGTAGCAATTGCACTTTGAGCACAGGGTCTTGCATGTGTTCCAAAAGACTGTAAATAACTCTATCAGCAGTTAATGACATGAGCAGTTCTGGAAAGTGTTCTTGCAGAATGGTAAACAGGCTTTGCATAATCCATGCGTTTTATGTTTTGTTTCAGGAATGCAGTAAAAAACAGAAAAATGATGATACGCAAAGTGCATCTGTTGATGCATTGAGTTCAGATGATGGCTCTGAAGAGGTAATGTTCCTTCTAAAACCTGTATTAGACTCTATCTTCTTTTGTTTTGTGCACCCCAAAGGAGGTTATAAGGAGACAACTTTCAACTACTAAGTACAACAATAAACAAGCAGTTGAAAAGAATTATGAGCTGTTGTAGACATCCCTGAATATGCAAATCAAAAATCTTGTAAAAAGGTGACATAAAAGCCCTTACTATGCAAACACAAAACAGAAATTCTAGGTTCTAAAAATGTGGAGTGCTAAAACTCTTTTATTAAGTCTTCAGAACAGAGACAGAGCTTGTAAGAAGAGGAGGCTTGATAGTACAAGTGAACAAATTATCTACTTATTCTTTACATCCTAGTATTCCTTCTTCACAAGTGAGCTGCAGATAGCCAGGACTGTGAAACTCTTGATCTCACAGAATACGTTCTAATGGTGGAATTGTAGGACTGTGTTCTGTTTGTTTTACCTTGTGGTACAAAGCCTAAACCACCTTGGTGTTAGAGGGACATCTGGTTAAAGAGCTTTAATAGTTCAAGGAAAAGTTTTCTCAGTTGCTTGGTGAGTTGATGGGGACTGTCAGCTCTGAAGCACAGTACAAATTAAGTTACTAGCATATGGACTAGGGGCTAAATTTAGATCTGTGTTTACACTTAAATATTTTGCAGTTTCACAGTAATAGGAGGAGCAGAGCTATGATTGGGATAGAACATATTGTTTTGTTTACCTGTAAATAATCTCTTGGATTTTATGCAAATGTCATGGATTGTCCTGCTTTAAACCAAATAGTCATACTGTGTTTGCTTTTCATCTGGCTCATTGCGGAGATCTTGAAAATCATTTGATCATTATTAAATGCTTGTTTGCCTCTTTTTTTTTCTCCTTTTTTTTTTTTTCCTTTTTTTTTTTTTCCACCAGAAAAATGAGTTTGATACATTGGCTAATGCTAAAATACTCCTTAGCGACTGCCTAGCTTGTGACAGTTGCATGACACTGGAAGAAGGAGCCAGAGTTTTCCAACAGAATCAGAAGGAGTTCTTTCGTGTTCTCAACCTTAATAAGGTAAAGTGACCCAATCAATAACCCACTGTTTTCTGTGAGGAGGAGACAGTTACAGAGTGACTAAGCAGCTTGGTTTCCCAAGGCAGATAACATGAAGATTTGTCAGGATATGTTTTTTTCCAAAGAGGAAGTGAAAACTTCAAGCAACACAAAATGTTAAAGTACTTGAAATAATTTTGTACTGGAGTTGCAAGGTCACAGCAATTAATGTAAACACTGGAGAAAAGTTACTGCACCTGCAGAAGGAAAATTTATTGGCAATGTGATGATTTCCTTACTGCACTAACAAATTATTCTGTAGTTCAGTGTTTATAGATATTCATACTTTCATTGCCAGGACTGTTCTGAGTGGTTCTTGGTGCTAATACAATCCAATGAAGACATGTTTTTGAAATTAGAATTCTTTTTAATATATTTTCAACCTGACAACATTTTGTCCATGTTCTTAGCAAACCTTGTAAGTGTTCTATTGCTGTCTTATTTTCTGCTGAGTTCCATTTTCTCTGGAAGTTAGTTGCTATGTGTAGTGCTCAGATTTTTAGAACCTGCTATTAAATTAATTATTTTAGTTCTGCTCCAGACTTCTGTGCAAAAGCTACTAGAATTGAAACTTCTTCATCTGTACATGTGTGTCATAAATATGGATTAATTACATAGCACTTATATTTTCTTAGAAGGAGTTTAACTCTCCATACAGAATGATGTTGTCATATATGAGAAAATTATAAGAGAAGAGGGGAGAAATAACCTTTTGGGTCACATGGGTTTTGTTAAGTGGGCCTGAATCCTACCAACAGCAAGGCAGCCAGGTACCTGCATCACAACTCCAGGGGTCCAAATGCAGAGAGTGAGCAAAGGGCAGTCATGAGCTCTGAGTCAGGAGCTCTCCTTGCAGGGTCATTGTCCAGCACGTGGATCAGAACAGACTGTGGGCTCTGACCTTGGCAGGGTGACACTTGTCTGTACCACGGTCCTGCTTTGTCTTCCAAGGCTTCCACTGGGGTGGAAAATGTCCCAGCTAAAACACTGATTAATCTACAGCTAAATGCCACAGTCATTAGACCTGCACAGTTCCACACCATACACTGGGTATTTTTATAGGATTCCTCAGTGCCTACAAATGTGAGTCCCATCTTGCCACTTTCCTTTGACAACTGCAATGATAAAGACACAGGAACCTTAAGAAAAATAAGATGTGTAATTTGCTGGGTTGTATTTTTAGCTTCAAACACCCCTGCTTCTGTAAACATTATTTATTAATGTTTACACATACAGCTCTTTTCATATTTGCTAGAATATTTCATCCTACCAGAACTTCAGAGGTGCTGAATGTCACTTAACTTTCCTTATGCCATGTGGAAACCAACCTCAGAATTGCCCTAGGAGGGATGGATTTCCCTGAGTTACAGAAAAGAAACATCTATGGATGACTGGAGATGAACACTCAGAGGAACATCCTGTCCTGCTGCAACTTGAGAGTTGTTTTATGGGGTTTTTAATGATATGGCCCACTGAAGCATAAGACTCTAAGGAATAACTCCAGTAATGGGAAAGGGAAAGCAAGGAGCCTTACCCTGTTGTAATGACATATCTTTTTCTTTTTTTTTCCCTTTGTTTCATTTACCAGAGATGTGATACCTCAAAACACAAAGTGTTGGCAGTGTCTCTGTGCCCTCAGTCATTGCCTTATTTTGCTGCTAAGTTCAATCTCTCTGTGAATGAAGCAGCCAAGAGACTCTGTGGTTTCCTCAAAAGTCTTGGTAAGTTTGCATTTGTTACGGTGGTGAAGCAGAAAGGGAGGGATCATTTTGGTTGGTTTTGCTTTCTCAGCAGCCTTCCAGTACCTGAAGAGGCTGCAATAGAGCTGGAGAGGGCTTTTGACAAGGGCATGGAGTGGAACAGGGCAGGGTTAGATTAGGTAATAGAAAGAAATGAGGGTGGTGAGGCCCTGGCACAGAGAAGCTGTGGCTGCCCCATCCCTGGCAGTGTCCAAGGCCAGGTTGGATGGGGATAATGGGATAGTGGAAGGTGGCAGGGGGTGGAACTGGATGAGCTTTAAGGTTCCTCCCAAGGAAAACCAGTGGTGGGATTCCATTCCATGACATTTTGTTGTGCAGTCCTAAGGTGCTGTTGCACAACCTTGTTCAGAGTTTGAACTCCACGCTCTGTGCAGTTGCAGCCAGGCACCAGGGCCACATAGACCAGTGGGAGAAATGGACTGGAGACATTCCCTGCTCACAGTAAAGGTCACAGAACAAAAGGACTTTGTAGAGCTGGCTCCAAAACATTTGCTACCAAGAAGTCAGGGAGAGCTTATTCACAAGCTTCCCTTTTTTTATAAGTTGAGGGAGAAGGTAATTCTTATTCTAAGTTCCTTTCAGTCATTTTGACCCATTGTATCTCTTGAAGATTCTCAGTTCTGTTTTTTTCCTGTAGTTTGAAATCACAAGAACTATTGTATCTGCCTATTTTATGTTAGAGCCTGTATTTCCTTTGCTCATTATATACAAAGTTTTAAATAAAAAGCAAAAGCCATTTTCCTTGTAAGTTTGGGGGTTTTTTTTATTTACTTGAAGGAAGAAAGAGGACAGTAATAAATCTATAAGCTGTTTTCTCCCATCTGTATCTATATATATTCATTTATATATTCATGTTTTTTCCTGATGCATCTCTGTACCCAGTGTATATTCTTCATTTCAGTGCATTCCTAAGTTCTGGTGGGCCCCAGTTTTCCTAGAATGCATTATCTACTCTCACTTCTGTGGAGATGTGCTCAGTGTTACGTAGGCTTATAGGGAGTGTGTTACTAAATGAGCAGCCAGAAGGTCTCTGCTGTGTTGGTGATATGCTCCTGTACCTCTGCAAACAACTTCAGCAATGGCAGATATGCCTCTTAGCTGGATATCATATTTTTTTGTGACTTCTTGAGAAGAGCATTGCTTTGCAAGAGTCACTGCATGTCACCCAGGAGTCGTGACATCCTGTTCAATTGAACTAAAAGTGATAGCTGCAAGGTGCTCAGAAGGAAGCAGAGAATGTTTGCAGCAATTAGCACTTGGTGGTCCTTTTAAACTCAGGGTGTAGATATTTTTTCCAGTGTATGGCTTTCATTTATGACTCTGCTGTTTGTTGAAAATTTGCAGAGGGGAAGGAATATACCCATTGATCCTTCAAGATTTTTCGTAGGCCTGGAACTTTGAAAGGGGTTTATGAGGTGGAAAACATTCTAGTGATTGCCTGTTCCTTTCTGCTTGCTTCCCTAGGGGTGCATTATGTATTTGACACCACTATAGCTGCAGATTTCAGTATCCTGGAGAGCCAGAGGGAATTTGTGCAGCGCTACCAACGGAGGAACCAGGAGGAACATGCCTTACCAATGTTTGCCTCTGCTTGCCCTGGTGAGAACTGATTTATCCATCCCTCCTGCCCTTCAAACTGCTCTCACTGGAACTACCAAGGAGCTGAGGAAAGGGTGGCTTCCTTTGAGAGCCTTACATAACTCAGAGCATTTTTGATTTGCTTGTGAGGGACACAGTATTTGTCCCCAGTATCACTGGCCATCCTGAGTGCATTTCAGTGCTTGGAGTTGAGAATCAGAACTGGAAAAGAGGAGTTCAGTGGGTGCTGCTTGTGTATTCAGACTACAAAGTTGAACAGGGCGTTTCCTCATTGAAAAGAATCTTAAAGGAACTTTGATAGAATTAAACCACAACCTCTGTTATCTTAAGCAAAGCCTAGAACTTGCCACTTCAGCCTAGGAGAAAGTAGCAAGTGCCATTCCTGACTGTGAGATGGATACATCTGACACTCAGAAAGTAATTCTCACATGAAATGTCACAGACTTGGCTCGCTGTATGTCTCACTTGTGAGAACCTTGCCCCTGAGAACCTGTTCTGTTATGAGCAGAACCTGCACTTGTAACAGCTGAGAAGATGCAGAACATGTAGTCACTGCTTGCTTTTTCCATTGTTAGCACAGCACCATTTCAATTCAAGTAAAAAGTCATATTCCTAAAAAAGAAGTATCAAAAAGGAGGTAGAAGTAACTCCCTTGCCTAACAGCCTCCTCAACTCCACCCTAAAGTTCATAGTGCTGCTTTTCAAAAGGCTGATAAAAATACCAAAATATTTCTTGCTAGCTTTGAAATAACTCAAGTGGATTGCATTTATTAAAGAAACATTAGAGTGATGATGAGTTGCAGTCAGTGATCCCCAGAATCTGCTGTTGTCAAAATGCTGCTGTTTGAATTGTACTTGTATTTTTGTTTGTTCTATATATTTTGTAGTGGAAGTATCTGGGTTATGCATTAAGTACAACATATATGTATTAAAAACATATGTCTTTTTTTTTCTGTTACTGTTATCTTAGTGCACCCTCTTATCTTCAGGAGCAGACATATCATATATTGCTCTTTTTCATGTAAAACCTGTGCAGTTGAAATACTCCCATTACTTAGTTTTGTTGTCTTGTATGTGCTTTAGGTAAAATTCAAAACCTGAGGATTTCCTTTAGAATTTCTGAGATAATTTTAATTTTCTTCATCTGGAAACAGGGCTCAGATTATCTGCTGCTCTCAGTGGAAATACTTTAAAATACTTAATGGAGCACTTTCCTTATCCTTGTGTGGTGTGCACAAGATAGTTTCTGGTGTCAGTGCTGCCTTTGGTGTCAGTTCTCTCTTGTGGTAGAGATGGTTACAAGCATTAGTGCTTTCCATTTCTGGGAAACCCAGAATATCACCATAAATCCATTTTGAAAACGTGGTATGTTTCTTTGTCAGCAATTAGAGAAAGCAAAAATCTTGATTAGTCATCTTTAAAGTGAGGTTTTTCGTGACCTTATTTGTTTGAGTGCATTTTCTGTTCCTTTTTCTCCTTCCTCTTTCTACCCCCAGATACATAAATTTGTCCCAGAGATGTTGTTTACTGGGTGTGTTTATCACCAGATGGTTTTTATATAGCTCTGTAGATGCAAGGTCAGTGTGAACTCAAGTATAAATGCTTTCCTCGTTTTTTATCTTGGTGTGTGACTTTGCACAGCCCTATCACCCTCTGCAGCAGTCAGGGGTGTAACATCTACCATGAGCAAAGAGCAGAGCCTGGATAGTCCAGAACCTGAGAAAAGCTCTTCTCTTGTCCCTGTCTTAATTGTTCACCTCAGTTTTCTCTGGGGAGAAACTGAGCTCATTTTTGCTTTGTTTCCTTTTGAAAGAGCAGTAGTGTTAGTACTGATAGTAAATGTAGTATCTCAAGAGAATCAGTTCTGTTCCTTAATGTACCAGGCTGGTGAGCAGCATGAAGCTCTTGCTCTGGAAAATCCAGTGTTTTTAAGGCACTGCCAAGCTCTGTGTCCTCCCAGAAAAGCCAATGGGGCAGACTTGCAGAAGCAACAGGAAGATCATAAGTATTGAGGATTCTAATGCTTTTGTCCCAGTCAGTCCATTTCCTTCTGCAGGAATGGGGTTTTACAGTAGCAAAAGTTTCCTTACTTCTTTTGCCCTTCCTACAGATACATAGATGCACTTTCATGATCTCACAATAAACCACCAAAAATAACATGTTCTGAGCTACATCTGCAAGAATTTATATGGTAATTTGTAATGCTTGTTGGCTCTTTGATGCCAACACAAGCCAAATTTCTCACAAGCCAAATGGCCAAGAATCCAAATGAGTTTATGAAGGGTGTAGGTCTGGATGGGTGCAGGTGTACCCTGATGTAAGAATGGGGTATCTGAGCTTTTCCCTAACAGTGGCTCTGCAATTCAGCCCTGTGGTGAGTGGGCAGAAGCAGCAGTGTGTGTGTGTGGAGTGCAGATAAATGCTCACTCACCCCAGGCTGCCTGTACAATTAACCAGTGACTAATGAGACTAATGATCTTGGGGAGCTGCTGCTATGAGACACTTGTTCCATCCACTGCAAGGACAGAAACAATTTAAGGAATTGCTTCAGACAATACCTGTCAAAAATCTCTTGGGACTTAGTGAAATTTCCTTATAGGTCACACTGGAATATCAAAAACATTCCAATTATAAAAACCACATAGCAGGAGTGCTGAGATGATTAATTGTGAGTACAAGTGTTTTAAAAACTGTCCTTGTTTTGTTTGAAGCAATTTTTTGTTCTATCTGGACAGCACTTGGGACTAAAGCCTTTTAAGCAGTAGGATGTAGCTATCATGCAGAATATGCTAATACAGCTTTTTACAAAGCACCAATAAATTCAGTTTTGTTGTAGGTAATGTCTTGCCCTTAAAAGTCCCAATTGAAGGTGGACATGAGGCAAACTTCCAGTTCAGAGTCTCAAAATTCTGTACAGTCCTGATGGATAAATCCATCCATGGTCATCAGCTTTTCTTACAGTAGGAATGAATGCTTATTGAAGATGATGTGTGACTTTGAGGTTTTTTATGGAAATCAGCTTGAAGTGTGGACATTTAACAAGAACTGGGAATATTCAAACAGCTGGAGGATCCTTGGCTTTTCCTAATACTTAGCACCTTTTCATTTTCATCAATAAAATTTTATTACACTGGGAAAACCATTTCTCTGCTACAGAGAGAGAAATCATCTGAACACTGCTTTACATCCCAGTTTCGTGCTGCTGTTGGCATTTGTGGTATTGTTCTGACTTAAAAAGTACCAGGTGTTTTTACGTAAGTGGTAATTTCAAACTTAAAAATTAACCTCCAGGTTTTCCCCTTCCTGGGCAGCATGTACTGCACAGCAGTTTCTCTCTTTTATGTAATCACTAATTTGCTTGAAGGCAAAGTGTGATTTTTTTTTTTCACCATTTCTTAGCACCAAAAGCAACACACCTGCCTTGAAGGGTGAGCCTAACTCTGCACAATGTAGGTGTCATGTAGGTGAATAAAGCTACAAACCTTGCTGTGAAGGATTCTGGGCTTTTCAGTAAGAGCTACAGAGCCCAGGAAAAGAATTGGCACACCCTAAAAACATTGATTTGTTTCATTTACTAGGGGAATAATACAACACTCTGGCTGTTGTGGGTGCTGTGGGTACCCACAGCTTGCCCCAGCTGGAATGCTGAAGGGATGTGGTGAAAGAGAGGGGGATTCCTGAGAAACTGAGGACAGTGTTGCACACAGAGAGATTTCAGGTGCTTCCTGTGGCTGTGGGTGAGTGTGGCTACTCTAACAATAGTAAAAGAAGCCATTTCTTCCTAGGCTTAATCCATGTGCATCTTGTAAATGCTTTCATGTGACTCTCCTGTTGTAGGGGAGGCAAGCTGGGTGCATGGATATTAAACCTCAGGAAACACCAGGTTACAGTTAAGCAGCCAAACAGTGCATTTGTTGTAGTACGTGGTGATCCAAGGGCTGAGGTCTAAAAGGTCAGATTTCTGTTAGCTGGGGTCTTGTTCTTTCTGCTTTGTTAAATCTGTGCATGAAGAAGGGGGTAACAGGTCATGACGTTCACAGTGGACCTTGGTCTAGAATTACTGACACAGTGAATTATTGATTAAAGCATCATTCACACAGCCTTGAGGGTTCCTACATTTCCCAAGGTGGGGCCTCCAGCCTACACAGAAATGTCCTCCTTATTGTGAAGGTGCCATCATTTTCAGGATCTGTTGTGTGACTGCTGCCACTTGCTGTGCTTAGGGCTCACTTGTCTGTATCTGTGATTTTTTTCTGCTCCCAGGTTGGATCCGATATGCTGAAAGGGTCCTCACCAACCTGGTGACCTCTCACATTTGCACTGCAAAGTCCCCCCAGCAGATCATGGGCTCCCTAGTGAAGGGCTACTTTGCCAGGCAGCAGGTAAGTAATTCTGATTTATTTTTACCATTATATTCTTCTAAATAGAGAAGATGGGCTTTAAAACTGAGATACAGATCTTAGTGTGTTATATTTGTCCTTTACTTGAAGAAGAAATGGTGCTCTGCTGCTGTACAAGTGCCCATGATGAGAAGAATGTACAAAGAACCTCATTTCATACAGTGCAGTGTGAGCTGGCAGCAATCCTTGCACCCCCAGTGCAACAAGGATTTAGATATTTATGGGTGAAGTTAAATCCATAGCAGTTAAAGGGGGGTTTTTTTGTGAAATACTGCCTGTGTAGTTCTACAGCACAGCCAAAACTCCACAGGAGTGGAGGAGAATAATGTGGAAATTGCCCTGTTATCTGAGATCAATAAAAGCATTGTATCATAGGAACTAACCTTTTTATCTCCTCAATTTTGTATGTTAAAAAAAAATTGCTGTTCTTTCCATATCATACCTAAATGGAACCACAGGCACATTTTGTAGGGAAGTGCTGTGCCTGCACATGGACAGACAAATCCTGAAGGGCTTGCTGTGGGTGAAAGTGAGTGAGGGACAGCCAGAAACCAGAACTCTGAACTCCTGACTTGTATTCACTTTCTAAAGCAATCCAAAAACTGCAGAAAACATGGTCTGAGAGAATATCAGCCAGACCAACTTTGGGAGTTTGTTGCTGATGCTTTGTGACTTCTGGCAAATCATTATCTGTGTGCAACATTCTTTAAATTTAATGGGTAGTAATTATTTCTGGTAATGCCTGCATGAGGCTTACGTCACTATTTTTGTTCCTGTCATCTTTTGCTCTTCATGGAGTTCACATGTGCTCCCTTCTGTGTTCCACAGAACTTGTCTCCTGATAAAATTTTCCATGTAGTCGTGGCACCTTGTTATGACAAAAAGCTGGAAGCCTTGAGGGAAGATTTCTACACTGCCTTGTATAATTCACCAGAAGTTGATTGTGTCCTGACATCAGGTTAACTTTTTTAAACTTACCATCTATATATATATAAGTGAATCAACATTTTTAGAAAAAGCCTTTATGCCAGAGTTTGCTTTTTACAAGTCTGCTTTAGTCATAAGGTTGGCTTTTTTCTGCTTTAAAGATCAGTACATATTTTTGTGCTCCTGCTAGCACAGGTAGTGCACAGGGAAGGCAAAGTGACACATCCTTTGCAAGTTGCTGTTCATCTAAAAAGTCAGGTATTTTTTCATTCTGTTAAAGAAGGTAAAAGTTATGCAAATCCATATTTAAAACGATTGTCTGGCTTCTCTATGGTCAATATTTTATTAGAAATTATTCCTAATTCATTCCTAAAAGACACCAGTTGCCTTTTGATGAGGATCTTGTCTTCAGCCTTAGTGTCCAAACATCCTGTAGTGTAATTTGGATATTTCCAAACTTGGCCTAACAGAAAGGCTGAGGATTTAAGCAGAGTTTGGGCAGAGTTTAAGCAGAGCTGAAGGCTCCTTTTCTTTGGGGCTGGAAGTGTCAGGCTTCTCAGTTACTGGAGGTAGGAAGAGCTGGAGAATGTGACACAAAGCACATGCAGGTGTTGGGATGCTGATCTCTGAAACAGAGGCACAATGTGTGTTGTGCTTTGTGTTGAAAGTAAAATGTCATGTGTTTTTCCACAGGTGAAATTGTCCAGATAATGGAACAGAAAAATGTGTCTATGAAAGATGTGACTGAAGTACCTGTAGATAGTTTGTAAGTAATTTTGTTGTGGATTGCTTCCTTACTTTGATGACAAATGACGCGTTGGAGCATATTCAACATAAATGTAAAACTGCTTAGAAGAATATTTTTTCTTCTTAGGGAAAAAAAAATGTGCATCAAAGCCTGAGTATATCATAGGTTCACCCTTTATATAATGACCAAACTCAGAAAAATACCCTCTTAGATGTTCATTGCTATATATAAAAGTCATATGAAACAGATAATATAAACCTGCATGTACTGTCTAAATTCAAAGCAGATAATATGAGGTAATGACCCTTGTATAGTCACTCCTTTAAAATGTATGACTTGAAGATTTGTGCAGCTCCTGATTTATATTTTAATGCAGTAATAACAGATTTGACTGCATGAAGTTCAAGCCTTGGCAGTCTGGGGGTGCTGACCCTGCTCAGAGCTCTGCTGTGCTCCTTGGGTAGAGCCCCAGAGTCTGACCTGCCCTGTCCAGCTGCTGGGACACAGTCCTGGGGCTGGCCATCTGCTCTGGGCTCCCCTCTCTTTCACAGCAGCCCCCTGACAGTAAATTGCCACTTCCCCAATATGTTCATGTAGATTGCTAGAAGCAGCACTCTTTCAGGAAATGGTAATTAATTGGTTTTTATACTGAGGACAGCAGTCAGTTTGTCAAGATTAGATCAAACTGAACTGTGCTTTAGATGGGAAGCACACAAAGCATTGGAGAGGTTTTGTTTCCATCCCTTGTGCTTGGCTCAGGGAGCAGCATGTGTGGTGTTTAATTCTCAGACTTAGTTACAGAGGCTGCTCTCCCTGATCTTTGTTCAGCTGTGACAGATGTTCCTTGGTTCCTTTCCAGAGGGCTGCTAGTGGAGCAGTAAACGTGCTGTCTTGCACAAAAACAGAAAGTTCTGGAAGTTTTGAAAAATCCTTGTCAGTTCCAGCCAGTATCCTGCTTGGACCTAAAGGGGAGAAATTTGAGTGGGTCAGGGGGAACATGTTCAGAGCTGTGTCTGTAGTACAGCTCCTGTGATTGCTTCTAGCTGAGATTGTCACACAGAGTGAGAATGAATAAAGTTCTTGCAGGAATAATCACAGAGACAGTCAAGTAATTTCATATCAGAATCACATAGAGACAGTCTTTTAATTCTGTATCAGCCTGTCCAATGAAAGAACAGGCTGTTCCTCAGAATGTGCCTGGTTCTTTAGCTCTATTTATAGAATCACAGCATATCCTGAGCTGGAAGGACCCACAAGGATCCCCCAGTGCAGCTCCTGTCCCTGCACAGACCCCCCAACAACCCCACCCTGGGCACCCCTGGCAGCTCTGTCCAGGCTCTCCTGGAGCTCTGGCAGCCTCGGGGCTGTGCCCATTCCCTGGGGAGCCTGGGCAGTGCCCAGCACCCTCTGGGGGAAGAACCTTGCCCTGATACCCCACCCAAACCTCCCCTGGCCCAGCTCCAGCCATTCCACAGCTTCTGTCACTGTCACAGAGCAGAGACTGGAGCTGCAGGTCCTGGTGATGTCTGACCTCAGTCTCCTCCAGGCTGAACAAGCCAAGTGCCCTCAATTTTTGTTGGAAAATAATGCTAATTTTTAAAAGGACTAATCTGATAGTACTGGTTCAACTGTGAGATCCAATGACATAAATTTTTTGCTCTTCTGGGGTCTTAAAAGTAGATCTTGCAGAGAAATTTAAACAACTTGAAGTCATCCTCTCAAAACAAGTCCCAGCACAGCAGGAATTCATGATGAAGTGCTGGGTATTAAAACAGTTGTAGGAATGTGGGCTCTTCAGAGCTGCTGTTAACTGAGGGAGAGGTGAATTTCCAGGAGATGCCCCTGGGATATGATTTCCTATTTTCTCTCCTCAGCCATAGTGTAGCACTTATTTTCAGTGTGCAGTGTTCTAACCTGGTTGCAGCTGTACTGATTTGATTTTATTGGCACACTGTTACAGGCTGTGACAAACAGTTCCTGAAGCAGGAGAATTGCCAGCAAAGACTTGTAATTCTGAAGCAGTTTTGTATTCTCACAGGCAAAAGAAGATCATTTATTTAAATAATTTTATTTAAATAATTTTTCCCCAAAATGGCTCTTGAGCAGTAAATGGCTGTTAACAAAATCTTCAGGTTGTGATGAAGGTGCATTCTTATAAATGACATTTGCTTGATGTTTCTCAACAAGGAAAGCCCTACATTTTTTTAACTATTTATTTTTCATCATCTCACTGCTGTCCTCAATAATTTACATTTCTAAAGCTGTAATAAATAAAAATGTAATGTCTTCTCAGTGCTACAAAACGCATTTTGGTGGGAGAGACAGAGAAGGAGAGCAACACACTACTTTACTGAAGTGAAAGGATGACATTTTTGGAGTTGATGTTCCATTTTGTTGTTTCCTAAGGTTTGATGGCCTAAAGGAGGGAGATGTAGTAAGGCATGAGGGGAAGAGATCTGATGGTTACCTGGAGCACATTTTTAAGCATGCTGCAAAGGAGCTTTTTGGCATGGATGTCAAGGAGATAACCTACAAAGCATTGAAGTAAGTGAAGAGTTTTGTGCCCTTGTTATGTAGAATGGGTGAGCTAGAACAGAAGAGGATATTTTCTGTTGGAAGGGACCCACAGCAGTCACTGAGTCCAACTGCCTGAGCACTTTGGGCTGACCAAAAGTTAAAGAATGTTACTGAGGGCTCTGTCCAAATGCCCCTTAGACACTGAGAGCCTTGGGGCATTGGTCCCTGTGTTAGGGTTTGGCCACCCTCTTGGCAAGGAGCTGCTTCCTGAAGCCCAGAACTCCCCCTGCTTTGCTTGGTGCTGCAGTGAAAGCAGTTTCTGCTAACCTAGTCTTTGGCTGATAGGTTTTTGTAGTTACAGGCTCTAAACCTGCAAGTTTCTCACTGCAAAGCAGCTCCTGCTGGGATATTCATTTTATTAAAACCTTACCTGCACTTAAAGTAGAATGCTATTATGAAGATGCCACCCCAACTTCTGCTGAAGTCAGTTTAGAAAAAAGAGTTCACCTTGATCTCAGTGTTATACTTGTTCTGTTCCCTTTGGAGCATCTGAATAGAAACTGGCACAGTTGGATTGTTCCTCTGGGAGTGCAGGGGGTTAAAATGTTCTTTCTCTGTGTGTCTTGACAGGAACAAGGACTTTCAAGAAGTTACCCTTGAAAAGGATGGGGAGATAGTGCTGCGTTTTGCAGCAGCTTATGGCTTTAGAAACATCCAAAACATGGTCCTGAAATTGAAAAAAGGAAAGTTTTTATATCATTTTGTAGAAGTCCTTGCCTGCCCAGGAGGTAAGAATAATTGTGGATCTGCAGTTGTTCTGCACATGTATCTTGAATCTCAAAGGAAAGCTGCCTTAGAGGCAGGCACTTCATTTCTCTTCTTAATAATCTAAAATCTCACTATTTATTGAAGTGTCCAAAACATCAATCACAGGTGCAGGGTTAGCTCAAAAAATGATTGAGTTTTCTAAAATTAGTCACGATGTTATCTTGTATTTGTTATCTTCTGACCTATAAATAAGTGCCAGCACTGCACTGCCAAACCTCAAAGGATACACTGAAATGGTGCTTGTCAAGGGCAAGGAAAGACAAGGAACATAATTAGGATCATAAAACCATGGAGAATGCAGAGAAAGATTGTTGATATGGAAACCTCATTTCCATTAAGATGAAGTTGATATCGGAGTCACTTTAGGTAAATACAAATTGTAACAGCGTGGGAGGAAGTTTAAAAAAAAAACAACAAACTTCCTTTAGAGAAGTGTGAAAAAAGAAAATTCTGAGTTAACAGAGACTTTCTTTTCATCTCAAATCTCCATCACCTTCCATCTTGTTAATTTATTTTTTTTTTCCTAAGGGTGCCTCAATGGCAAGGGCCAAGCCCAGACTGAGGATGGCAAACCAGACCGAGCCCTGCTTGCCCAGATGGAGGAGGTGTACACTGCCATCCCCGTCAGGCTGCCAGAAACCAACCTGCACGTGCAGAGGATGTACCAGGACTGGCTGGAGGGCATGGACTCCAAGAAGGTGCAGGACACTTTGCACACCACCTACAGTGCAGTCAGTCAAAGCACCAGCAGCCTGGATATCAAATGGTAACGACTGAGTGCTGAGGCTGCAGGGCAGCACTGCAGCTCTCTATGCAATCGCTGGGCACCTGCCAGGCTGCCAGTGAGGCTCTGCCCAGCTCAGGATTGTCCCTGGGAAGAACCTTTGCTTTGCAAAACCAGAGAAGTCTCCAAAAGCCCTGGTTCCTGCCACTGTCATTTCGTTTTGCTGTTTGTCGTTTCCTGCGTACAATGGATTTCTTCGTTCCAAAGCCTGAGCTTGCAAGGGACATAAGTCATTTCTGCCAGGGACAGGGAGTGTGATTCTTGATCAGGATACTCCCTGAAGTGAAGGGTTCACTTCACAAAATGGGCTCCTCCAAGAGGGTGAATTGGTTTTACTTCTAGGTCTGCAGTCCCTGTCATCACAGGAATTTCAGTATTGATGCAGCTGGTGTGAAGTAACTTGGGATTTACTTCCTTTGTTAAGGAAAAGGCCCTTTTAAAGGACAAGTGAGTACATGGAGAGATGTAATGAATTTCTATAAGCCTTGTATCCATAATGCAGCAAAAAATACTCAGTTCCAAACTAGCCATCATTTCTTACTGATGTAGTGTCACAGAATGCTTCACAGAAACTGCATCTGGGAAGCTAATGCTAACTGGTTCATTTAAAATAGCTCTAAATAGGTTGGTTATTACAAAAGGAGAACTTTATTCCATGTAAGTTTTCTGCCAAGCTTGCAGCCAGGAGGAGTGGTGCTGCTTGCTTTGGCTTCTCTCTAAGAGTGGAACATGGCCCAGATTGTTCCTTCATTTGTCTCCATGTTGAAAGATTTCTGCAAAAAATAACTTCCTGGGGTGCCTCTGAGAAAAAATACTGAGCAATGCTTGTGAGCTGATCAGAGATACAATACGTCAGCATCGTGAATTTTGATGCACTTATTTTTATAAATGTGCTCTAGAGGTTCATATAACAGACATTGTGAAGTGGTACTGCCATGCAGCTTATCTGCAACTTCCCCAGTTGTCAGAGAGTTATTCAAGAATGTGATGGACAAAAGAAATGAAGACTCCTGCCAGACTTCTTCAGTTTTTCCTGGTAGCATCAGATCTGTTAGTGATGAATGGCTGTTTGAAGCTAGCAAAGTTCTAGCTTTCCTTATGCAGCCTGGAAGTGTGGATGGGCTTTTTTAACCATTTCATGCCGTTCGAATGAATCTTCGTGCAAATTTCTTCAATATTACAACTGCTTGTGTGAGTAAGAAATCCTGCAAAAACCCATGAGTGTTTAAAATGCACACAGTGGCATCTGGGGTGAAGCATCAGGAAAGGCAGGGCTGGCACTGGCTAGACCAGGGAGGCTGAAAAGGAGAGAGACAGTGAAGTGTCACCCTGCTGACAAGAAACAGCTCTCTTATGTGAAGCTGTTAAAAACTGCAGCTTTGCATTAAGTAACAACAAACCATTGCACTTGGGAGGGAGGTTTTCTTTCAAGTGCAAACCAGTTTGATTTACTGCACTACCTGAATGCCCACAGTGAGATTATGCCCATGAACTATACAAATCAGCCTCTGCAGGCTGTTCCTTGTGGTAAGAACGATACTTGACGTGGTGCAATAGCAGAACATCGACAGAAATCTACCTCTGTATGGGAAAGGGAGTCCAGGAGTCCTGGGAAGAGCTGTGTGTAGCTGGAACTGTAAGAGATGTCTGCTAGGGAAGGGCGGGGGTGTTGTGTGACATTTCAGAACAGATTGCTTTCAGAAGCAACATACACCTCCTTCGGTCTGATCTTCTTAGATCTGCTGTGATTTCCTCCAAAAACTCCACCAGAATTCTAATGTAATAAAGTGGTTTCTGTTTGTATAGGCCTGTTTCTCTGTATATATGGTTTGTAGCTGGATGCATGTTTAAATTATATCGCTGCTGCTCTTTGTACAGTGTGCTTATTTTTTTTTTTTATGTGTGTGTACTGGGTGAAATGGTACCAAACCAGTTTGCTTTTCTGAGGAAATCTTCAACTACACAGGAGCTGCCTTGCTGTTCTGAAAGCAGAGCCCTGGACTGTTTGTACAACGAGATGGATCCTCCCCAGGGCTGGGTGGCACTTTGGCCAGTGCTGCATTGAAGGGCCTGTGCTGCTGGGGGAGCCCAGGAATGGGCTGGGCAGTGGGTGAAATCAATCTGCTCTGCTCCCACTGCAAGGGAAACGGGTGGCTCAGTGTCTGAAATCACCTGTTTCAGCTGGATTCACCATCTCTGCCATCTGCTCAAGGGTTTTCACCTATTGAGGTGGTCACAGTGCAGAGCTGTTGATGATTTGTCTGCTGCAGAATTCTTCTTTAACGGCAAGGAAGGCATCTAACTGAGCTTGTAGTGGCTACACAGAATGTATTAGTGACCTAAGTAACTGAGACTTGGCTTTTTCTTTCTTTTTTTTTTTTTTTCTTTTTTTTTTCTTCTTTTTTTTTTTTTTTTTTTTTTTTTTTTTTTTTTGGTTAGCTTTTGTTTATAAGACATTTTGGAGTAAAATGTTATAATTTTTTAAAAGCCTTTTCTTTGAAGTGCCACTTTAAAAGGAAAGAAAAGTTCTATCCTGTAAATCTTTCCCCCTTCAACCTGCTTTCATTGAAATTTTAACATATATAAGAAAACATTGTTGCAGCTTCATATATAGTGAAATACTTACCTGAGGTTTGATTCTGGCTTTTAAATCTGCAGTTGGAAAGTCCATTGATATTGCCAATACGTGTTTGTAGCCACACTTCTGAACTTACAGCACTATTTAATTCCCTGATTGGATTCCCTGATTCCCTAGTAATTTCTGTGGCTGCCTTGTCAGCAGCAGGCAAAGCTCCTGATGTGGCCACAGCCATCGTGCTTTACCTCTCCCTTGAATGTTGTGCTGAGACAAAAGGATTTTTAGAAAACTGTAAACTGAAGGGATTGTGGGGAAGGAACTGGACATAGTAAATGAATTAATAAAATTGTCTTGGGATGTTTGAGCGTGTCAGGAGCTGGATTCTTGGGGTTATTGTTCTTTGCTCTGAGACTGCTCCAGCGTGTTGTGAAGTCCCTTTGCCTGATGCAGGAGGTTTCCCTCAGCCCCAGGAGCTGTGTGACCCCTGTGGCCAAGGACCTGTGCAGCTCTGGGCTGTGCTGTCCCCCAGAGAAATGCAGATGTCCAAATGCAGCAGTCTCTGCTGGATTATACCTGGATGATGTTCAGTTACCCAAGCTTTGGTGCTTTGTTTTTCAGTTGCAGCATGACCATGAATTGTGAATAAATCTCAGTACTCGATTCTGTGCTGATTCTGTCTCGTTCCATGTAAAATTTGAATTCTTTAAGTACACCTGGTTTCACCCAGGGGGCTTTTCTGGGGCACATCTGTGGCACCAGTACTGCATCAGCACTTTATGGGACTTTGGGATTACAGCTGCACCTCAAACTCTGCTAAATGGAAGGAGGAAGTTGCCAGATTGCTGTAGGAAATGGTAATTTGTTCTCTAGAATTGTCAATTAATAGATTGATTCCTTGCAAGGCAGACAAGCCCCTGTGGCTTGAAAGCTCTTGTGCCTGTGGAGAACGATGTTGGTGCCTGGAGCCAGCCTGTGAGAGTGGCTGGGTGTGCTGAGGTTACTGGATAGAGTTACTTAAAGATCTTTGTGTGTGACCTGATCCAACAGCTGAGAAAAGGAGGAAAATCAGCCCTGACACAGACAAGGGATGTCTTTCATCACTAGGCTGTATGAAAATTTAATGATCTGAGCAAACATTTCCATATGTTCACTTGAGCAGTTGGGACCTGGATTTCTACTAAATAATAACTCGATTTGAAGGTGTTCTGTGGTTTTTTTTTCAAGGGCCAGCAAGGCAGGGTTACCTGGCCAGAGGAGGAGGAGGATGAGGAGCTGTTGGCACAGAGCAGCCTTGTTCCTGTTGCTGTGTAAGCAAGTGACTCGTAGGGCAGGTTTGGAGGGGAGCCAAGGTGTTAAGATGTCCTTAGCTGCTTTGGAAATGAAAAATAACTACTGAGGGTTTGTGTCAGCGAAGCAGAGGGAATATCCATTTAATTAAATTGTGCAGAGTCTATCTAAAAACACTGCCTTTCTGCCCTTCTTTTCCAAGTGAGTAGTTGGGTGCATCTGAAAAACAACGTCCGAGTTTTACACATCCTGCCTGATGAAATTTTCCACAGTGTAAATGCCTTTTTTTCCTCCTCTCAAAAGTACTTAATTAGAACAGCAGTAAAATACAATGAAACGCCTAATTAAAAAGCGGTAAGAATGATCTAAAGTCTTTTGTCAAATCCATTGCGTTGAAGAAAATCGGGAGGAGTTGAGGTCGAGGACACCCAGTGGCGCTGAGCTGGAGCTTCTGTCTGTCCCTGCCGAGCTGAGAGGCACAAAAAGAGAAACCTGGGGCAGGTTCTACCGAGATTTGAACTCGGATCGCTGGATTCAAAGTCCAGAGTGCTGACCATTACACCATAGAACCGGGCGGTGCCTCAGGCCTCCGCCAGCCCCCACAATTAACCCATAGCAATCAAAGCCCGCTGGGAAATGGCCGCCCGCCCTGCCCTTGCACGCAGAATGACCGAGGGGAGTTCAACACGTGTTAAATTTCGTGTTCGTTCCGACTTTCTGCGATATTCGTTGTCTTCACAGAATCGTGGAATTGGAAAGGACCTTAAAGCTCATCTAGTCCCAGCCGCATGCCATGGGCAGGGACAGCTTCCACTAGCCCAGCTTGCTCCAAGCCCCGTCCAGCCTGACCTTGAATGTTGCCAATGATGGAGCATCGAGTTTCTCTGGGCACCCCGTGCCAGGGCCGTGCCACCCTCACAGGGAAGAATTTCTTCCCCATATCCCATCTGATCCTCCAGCCGGCAGAGTGAAGCCATTCCCCTTGTCCTGTCACTCCAGTCCCCTGTCCAAAGTCCTCTCCAGCTCTCCTGGAGCACCTTTGGGCACCAGGCGGCCACAAGAAGGTCACCCCTGGTACAATGAGGGCAGAAAGCAAACCTGAACGCTGGAGAACATCTGCTGTCAGAGACACCCCAAAACCTCACCCCTGCAGAGCTCAGCAGCTGCCACCAGCTCTGCTGATGCAGAATTTAGAAGTGTGTTTCCACAGAGGAGATTCAAAGCACAGAAAGAAAAGGAAACAATTTGCCGTGACATGTCTGAGATTCTTCAGGTAATCTGTCAGGAGGTACTAACCTGGCTGCAATAAATAAGGGATACAGAGAGGGGGAAAAACCAGGAAAACTCTGTGATTGGTTACTCTTCTACTTTCGAGACGTTTTCCACGAGGC